>CM051625.1:2022235-3269735 GCA_028020825.1 Podargus strigoides | reverse complement strand
TTTCTTGAAAGAAATTGCTACTTCGATGGAAGTGCATTTTCTGGCAGAAAAAAAGCTTGTATTCTTTTTTTTCCCTGACCAGTCCTGCTGACAGGTCCCACTGGTGACTCAAGGACTAACATGGGGCACCCTGCAGAGATTGGGTCTCTCCTAGAGTGTTGGGGAGCCCCGAGGAGACCCAGGGCAGGAAAGGGGCTCTGCCAGCAACCCCGTGCTGGAGGAAGATGATGATTAAGCAAAGGTTGATGGCTATCGGTTAAGAAAACATAAAAGTGACAACCCAACGATCCTTCAGGAAGGAAATAGCAAAAAAGATGCCATTGCAACTGCAAGGAAGAGCCTGAAGGCAACATTTCAACCATAACAGGACGGCTCGTAGAAATTAATAACAACTTCCCATTTACAAGCTTTTCCTTTGTTTCTGCGACAGAGCCATTCCCAAGGTACAACTGGTTTCAGACCATAATTACCTTGACAGGTGCTGTATTAAATTCATCATTTCTTCCCATTTCTCCCATGTTTGTAACAGGAAGCATCAGATTAATGTTACAAAACTGGTGCTGACTGCACCTTTTTTTTTTTTTCCCTGCTGAGTGTTTGTTTTCTCACCTTAAATCCTGCAAGCATTGCCTGGTTTTTTATTCCCTACCTCTCTGCAAGAGTTTACAGGCTTCATATATAAATTACAATTCCCCTTTATTAAACTAATTGATCGTTTGGTTCCAAATGCATATGCAAGATCTTCTGAAACCTTTTAGACCCCTGTGGTTCAATATCAATCTCAAAATATTAAAAGCATCTTGTGGAAAATTAGAAAGCAGATGAGACACTTTGGGACTGGAGATGCTGTTGAAAACGAAAGTTTTAAAGCAGCATAGACACAATTATTGAATGTTGTCACTGCTCAAAAGGGCTTTTTATTTTATTGGTTCTTCTGTAATTGTTTTGTAACTTTATCTGTGCAATTTGGTTGCCAGGAATTCAACTTAAATGAGAAATAAAGTTTAGATGAAAACAAGTGAAGTCCTACACCTTGGAGTTTTGGTGTCAATCTTCTTTTTCAGGCCCATTTACCAGGGGTAGACACTGTGCTATCCAAACATCTTAGAGCATTCTTCTCATCTGAGAACCAAATATTTTGGAAGCACAAGGTCTCCTTCCAAATCGATTAAAAACAAACTTTGGAAAACAAAAACACACAAAAACCAGCTCTCTACAACACAGATCACTTTAGTAATTTCTATTTGCCCTCACAACTTTTCCCCTAGTTTGGAAACATTTTGGGGACAGAGTATTTCTCACAGTGACTCTATAGCTCTTTGGGATGTCACCATTGCTGGGAAAGAGAAGACCACATTCAGCAACATACAGCATGCAGAATTGTGACTGCAGGTGGCATGATTGTTCCAGTTGAATTAATGTCACACTGTTATTGGGATTCCTTGTGAAGAGAGTAGCTGTTTCCTCAAGAAAATTAAGGGGAAAATATTCCTCTGCTTCTGCTCCTTTTCTTAGCTCTTATCAAAGTGCACACTAGAAAGGAAACTAGTTGAAAGGAATCAAAACCACCACGCCTCCCATTCTCATGGAAGAAAGCAAGAATAAAACTCAGTCCCTATCACAAGCAATTTTATTCCACCCATAAGACGTGGCTCTTGAATTTGAAACACCTTCATAGTATCTTACTGAAATGTTTAGTGTTTTGAAGTCCCATGAAGCAACACAAAGTTTAATTTTATGTGGAGCACTGGGAAGTAGCAGGGAGTTTTGAGAGTAAGGGATTAACAGTCTAATTAGTTTAATACAGAATTTCCAGCCAACTTTTAGAGGCAGATTTTAAATATTTAAAATTTTTCCCTAGAGTTTGGAGACTTTTGCAACATCACAAGGGACTTACTAGGAAATACAGGCAATATCACATTAAATATTATTTCTGAAATTATTTACTTAAAGATTCTAGATGGCAAAAACCCCTAAAAACACCCCAAACAAAACACCCAAACACAAATACAACCTGAATCTCAACAAAAATCCTCAAATTACAATTATCAAAATATAAAACTACCAGATAGCATTTCTTAAAATAAATCCACAGTTTTAAATGGTTTCTTCTACAAGGGCCTGACTGCATCCATGGTGAGCTTAGTTTGAAAGTGGAGAATGTTGAGCAGAGGATCCCCATGAGCCCTCTCACATTTTGGATCAGGAAAAGTTACCAGACTGAGTATTATGAACATTAGCAGAGATGGCAATAAGAGGATAAACTAGAATGAAATAGGGGAATTATAAAAACTAAAGAAGAAATGTTCAGAAGAGTAAACAATTCACAGAATAAAGTAAATTGTGAGACTTGGCATCATTCATTTGAACTTTTTTCTTTACCACTTCTTCATTCTACTGCTTGTTTTAGAGAACTTAGTCATGTTAACTCAATATATCTTACACATTTTAACTCCCTCAGTGTGTAAATGGCTAACACTAAGCACATCCTCCATCTCCAGGCACCCTCAAAAGAGTTTCCATCAAACCTGTCATTCTTCATTCCTCATCTGCAGAGCTCCTCCAGTAAAAAGATATATAAAGACACATAAGAACTAGGAATATTCACCAGCAGATGAGCAGGAAGACAGAAAATGCAGGCATCAGCTGAAAAATAGTTACTTAAAGGCCACAGCTGTCTGCCTTTATCTAATTTAGAGTTAGCCTTAGAAAAGGAAAAGGCTACCTGACAACACAATCCTAATTCAGCAAGGGAAAAGCAATCATAAAGGAAAAGCATCTGCCTGCCATGATTGTAAAGAGATAGAAATAAGATATAACTTTTAAAACTATTTTCCCTATATAAAAACAAAGACACTCATCACATTGAAGAGATGTGCAAAATACAGATTGTAAACCTTTGAGAAATCCAGGTTTTATTACTCCAATTTTAACAATTATCTATTTCAGTTCTACGAAGAGTTAATGGATAAAAACATTCAGCATGAACTTTTTTCCACCAATCACCATACTGTTCAGCCCACATTCAAAACTTCTTTCTTCCCCATACCTGAGGTCTATGGCAGACATCCCCATTCCCCCAACTAATACTGCCCAATACTTATAAAGCAGGACTGCTTTTTTCTGAACTATCCTCCCACCACAGCCACTGGCCACATCAGACTGTAGCTTACTTAACTCCACTCTTAATTGCCAGCTGCCCACTCAGTTCACTCTGAGTTGTCTCAGCCATCCGTTAGCCAATCACCATAATACACCTAATAAATCTGATTTTTTCCATTTGAGACTACCACCCCAGGAAAGCCCACAAAGACTCTGTTGTCTTCCCAGCTCACAAGTCAGCATTTGCAAGGTGAAACAGTGATGAGAGTTCCCCTTTATACCTCCTTGCAAGGAGGCTGGATAAGACCACAACTGGATAACAGGATAAACTTGCTCAACAAATCCTGACTCAGTGTCACTCTGCAGCAAACCACAGCATCGTTCACCCGTAAATCAATAACGAAGAAGTTAGATGGATGTAATTTGCCCACTAAAGAGTGCCAAGAAGCCAGGAGCTCCTTTTAAATAAGCTTTTTCTCCCCTACCACCTGATAACCTGAGGTCTGAGCAAGGCTCATTTACTGTTCTCTAGCCATCTTCTAGGATCAACACATTGTCTGCAAATTTGGATATGCACCTTGTTCTCAATATTTCCAGTCAATTGCAATCAGAAACCACTCCTATTCCTCCAATTGCTTCTACATGTCAACATTATGATATAGGCAAAGGTCATAACGCTCCAATATCCAAAATGCAGTTAATTGATTCCCTCTGGGTATCAAATCCCTCCAGCACTGCAGTTATTGCTACATCAATCATATTGCTATTCATACCAAAGAATTAGAAGGTGTCTAAAACACTGAAATCTCTTGCTAGTGTCCTGAGCTTCTCCTGTGGCCATTTCTGAGCACACCAATTTCCTTGATAACACATTTAAAATTCAATTTCCCTCAAAGGATTTGATTGTGCCTATAAATCTGAGCCTGGCCTCTGATCAGATCCCCAAAATGGTCCAGCCCCAAATTACTCCAAAATTCCTGCCCTACTGTCATTTTTATCTGTATCTTAACAAAAGACCATCTTGACCATCTGTCTTAGGATTACTGTGTCCTAGAACTACTGATAACTCACATCAACTTTTTTTAAGTCACTCAGATTTCCTTTAGTGGTATATAACACATCTGAGTCTGAGAGATGGAGGGCCTTGAATGGGTAGTTGCATCGTCAGCAACAGCAAGTTGAAGGACCCAGCCTCTCTCTCCACACTTCTTTCACTGATTTTCTTCTACTTAAGATATTTATTCTCATCCTTTAGGTGATTTTAAGTTTAGTGTCATATTAAGTATTCTCCCACTAGAAAGGAATTACTGAAAACCTGGCCCCTACAGAATGACCCTCATATAGCTGAGGAGACCTAAGTTATCTTGGCCAAACCTGTGACAATCCAGACCTCTCACAACCACAAAAAAAAAAAAAAATTGAAGGCAGTGTTATCCATCCCTGTATGAATTTCAGCAGCTCAGACTGAAAGGGGAGCTACTGCAAGATACCCATAAGTCTTTTGTAGAATACAGTGGAAGGATTAGTTAAATAGTAAAATGTGATAAAAATGGTAACTAAGTCACAACTGCTGGGCAAAGCAAAACATCTCCTGGCCTTAGAGAAACATTTTCCAATCACCTGGTATTATGTCACTGAGCTTCCTTTGACTAATTAGAGAAGCTCTTCAAGCTAGGGATTGTGTTGTACAGACATAGTGTCATTAAATTATAATAATTGCAGCGTGAATTCAACTACAGCTTTTTTATTGCTGAGGAACTCAAACAACAAATAATGCCTGTACATCTATCAAAGAGAAAGCAACACAAGTTCCACATACCACCTCAACTGTGGGCATTTGTTTAAAATAAAAATTGTATGCAAAAATATATGCAAATTAGTCATGGCCAGCAAGCTCCTGGCAAGTTGCCAAAGAAGCCTCCAGTGTTGCAAAGTTGAGCATCCTATCTACCATGTGGTAGCACCTATCAGTCTCAGAAGGGAAAAGATACCAGCTCCTCATACAGATTGCACCCATCACAGTACCTGTGAAAAGTCTGAGGGTGTAACAACAAAAATGAAGCTGTTTCAGTGTTATGAAAAGCATTCAGCTTTCTAGTCACAGTTTAACCATTAATACATTTAGCCTGTACCTGGGGCTAAACTGCAGCAGTTGTTCTACCACCCAGTGACCCCTCCCCAGCTGAGAAGGGGAATCAGGGGAAAAAGGGAGAAGCCCCATGGGTTGAAGTAGAAACAGATTTAATGAAATAACAAAACTAACACAATCACCAACAAAAAGTATGCAAGGTTCTACTCACCCTGGTCCTTGGGGTCAGCAGCAGAAAACCAGGAAGGATGAACCTCAGGAAGAGGAACTCCACCCTCATTGAGCTCCCTCCTTTTATAATGAACATGATGAGGTGGTGTGGGATACACCTGTGAGTCACTGCCTTGATTGGATCTCCCACCTGGCTCGGGGCTGCTCATGGCTGCCTGCATGGCTGGACCATGGGGTTGTGCCTGGGGAACCAGCACAATACTATGGTAACATCATGCAAAAAGTAATACTAAACTATAGCTAACACACCTAAAATTCTCCTAGGAGGATTTATTAACCAGTGACAGACAGAAATATATTTACATAGGCTTTACTTCATTAGTTGGTGTGCTTTAACAGGAATGTGTATCCTTGGAATAGAAGAAGCACATCTCCATAAATGAACTGGTTCAGATGCCCTCTGATTGCTCCTTGATTTGCATTAACAGTACCAAGTCTCCAAATGAACAAACTGGATTTCCTCTGAATAAAACTAAACCAGAAGATGCACTCCAGGGATACATCTAACCTGTGCCCACTGCTACCAAATCCACAGGACTGCCCTAGTCCAGGTCCAGAGTGAACATTTCTGAGACATTTATAGGTTTCAGCATCATGGTTTCACTCCGTGTATGGGCTCCCACTGCCCCACACTATGGTTGGTGTATACGTACCCAGCAGCAACACAGGACCTAGAAAAACACTGAGAGCTGGCTTTGCTGCGACAGGCACATGGATCTTGTGAAGCATCTCAACTTTTCTCAGTAGTTTGAGGGTTCTCACATCTCTGAAACAGAGTTTGGAGAGATGATTTTCGCTTTTGGTATTGAGCAGTCATGCCAAAGAACGTTCCCGTTCCCCCATGCATACCATTAGCACAGTGTACATCTGAAAAAATGTATTTATATATCTCAGAATGTGAAACGCTGTGTAATTAGGAGTTTAGATGAGAAATTATCATGGAGAAACAGGACTTGGGAGTTCTATCATCTGTTCGGTGCGCCGCTCGCGCAGCTCCGCGAGGAAGTTGCATGTACACTGCTTTCCCTATTTATAAAGCACTGAGAACATCGCCGCTGTGCTGGGAGGCCCACTCACTCAAGCTGTGTGAATATTTCATAATGAATACCTCATTTGCAAGGTTTTGACTCTTTGTCTGTTGATACACTGCTATTTGATGGCGAGGTGCTGTTTCCCGCGGTCTCTCCTCGAGCAGATCGGATGGGAGTTTCCCTTTGCTACGGGCAGAGCATGGATCTTATGATTTGGCGCAGTGGGAGCTGGGGGTGGCCGGTAAGATCAGGCTCCCAGGAAGGGAAAATGGTTAACATTGAGTTGACAATGTGCCTGACACATTGCCAAACAATATGTATAGATTTTGTGTAGTGTTGCCTGTAATCAGCCTACTGTGGTATAATTAAAGGACTGGTTTCGTTTATATATAAGAAATGAACTCTCTTTCTCAAATGCAAAATTGGTCAAGGGGTTGGTTGTGTTTTTTGGTTTTTTTTTCTTCCTCTAGCCTATTATCTTGCAAGTGAGGAGAACATTTACAATTTCTGTTCTTTCTGTTGTAAATTGCACAGCGCCTAAAGTTAACAAATATCTGGCAAGCACACTCTGCATATCGCGCTCCGCATGATTAGTACAGGTCCGTTGGTGACATGAAATCAGTTCAAACAATGGGTAAAAATAAATCATTACTAGGTACACTAGATTTGAAATGGAAAAGGCACTAATGGTTGTTAAATGAGGTATATTGCATGGAAGGATTATATTTTGAATGGTATTAAAATTGCTTTGGGAGTGAATATTCTGACTAATATTATTATTTGTATACTTGAACTGTGGTGTGATGGGGTTGTATTCCTGGAGAGAGTTTATGAAAAGTACAGATAGATTATTGATGCCTTATTTTTTTCCTTTTACATTCTGAATAATAAGAGGGTAAACTACACTTACAGTGTATGAACTGCATCTTTATCTATTTCTCACTATGATTCAATCAAGTCAGAAATTTTCACAAACTCTTTTTTTTTTTTCATAGAAAATACTATTCCATCAACACCAAAAGATTTCATAAAAATGTATTTATCTTCATTTACATTTTAACACAACAGCATCTCAGATGGAGCTGGAATTTGGGGAGAGAGGAAGGTATTCAGAGAGAATGACCTTCTCATGCCACAAGTAAACATTTAAGAGAAATTATATTCTTACAAATTATATTCCTCCAATTTTTATCACAAGAGTGCAATAGAACAGAGGATGCTGAGGTCCAACTGCTGTTGTTGTCTTTTGCAGCTGGAAACAGTCGAAGATCTGTGTCTTTTCAGAAGCCACCTTGACCCAAGATGTTGTCCCAGCACACTTCCAAGTCAAGATGCAAACATTTGGTAAAAGTTTATGTACAGTTAAAGCTTATCCCCAGACTCACAAGTACAAGCTGGCTGGATATTGGCTTAAAGTCTTCATAGTAGATACATGCCTGTCTTAACTATGCTTTCCAGTAAGTCCTCGTGACCACTGTGTAGGAGACACAACTCCAGCCTCTGACTCCTGCTGCCTGCCAGCACTGTACCCATCTTTTCCCCTCTCCAGGTGCTCTGCCAAGCAGAACACACACATTTTGCTCCATCCTACAAAAGATGCTGCAGGAGATACCTTACTCACTTCTTAGCCCACCTCCTCTTTCTGCTGCATTATTTGTTGGGGTTTTTTTTCCCCCACTCTTACCTTTTCAGTTGTGAAATTATTTGTAAAATGTGATGCTTTTCTCCGCTGTGTGTCTTAGTTTTGGTACTGTGCCATTGTTGAAGGCAAGCTGGCAGACTGTCAGATTGTTTTCAGTAAGTTATACCGCATTCAAAGTTAAAATGGGACCATTTATCCATGTTTGTATGTCTGGGATCATGGTTTGTAGAAACAATTCGTTCCAGGAATGGAACTTTTGTTATCATTTTCAGAGGAACATTTGGCAGGATAGGCCCATTAAAAACAACTAAAAAACCCAAACAAAAAAATAAGAGGAAAACCCACTACTGTGCTTATTCAATTCTCCCATCTCTGGGTTATCAATAACTATGGCTAACACTGCCCTGATATTCTGATAAAATAAGACTTTTCCTTTCAGATCAACCTCCTCTGTCATTACAGCCTCTCTCACATGTAGGGGTGAGTGAAAGAAAAGATTGCTTAAATTTTTTGTGTGGTTTAAATCTTTTTTAGAATAAAAATAGGGGGTCAATGACATGGAATCAGTCTAAGGCTCAATTAATGTTTGATGGATCCAACCTGCACAAGGGCACCTGGCAGCTGTGAAAGGCTTCAATTGGTGTATTAGGACTGGGGAAAGGGTGTAATTTATCTCAGATCACAGGCTGTAAAATAACTCAGAATTCAAACTTACAAACAGGTTCCTTTTTATTTCCCTATCAGCTAAATGATAGTTGTTTTGTTGGGTTTCCAGCCCCACCCTGCCCCCCCCCCATCCCCCCCACCCCAGTAGGGTGGATTAAGTTTTTATCTAATTACAAGTACATTTCACACAAAAAAGATTTCTGGGAACTAATCTAATCACAAATTCAGATCTCATCTGATTAAAAGGACCACAATAAGGAGATTTTCCCAATATTTGTTTGAAATGAAATGTGTTTCAGAAATGACGTGTTTTGTTTTGACACTTTCAAAGTGGAACTTCTGTGTTTTTATTTTTTAAGTGAAATTTGAAAGGAAATTGCTTCAGAGAAAATTAAGATGTTAAATAATGCAAAACGAATCCAAACATTTCACCTGTGTCAACTCTATCAGATGAATTTATACTTTAATAACCTAAAATTATTAGTAATTCTAATTAACCCTTTTCCCCCCCCATTTTGTTCCAAAAGCCCTTATCAATCCTAGTTTAAATTGACACTTTTCAGGTTTCTGGTAACTTTTGTATTCTCACGTGAAACAGAACAAATTAATTATTTTTAATTAATTAATTATTTACCTAGCTCTATCACAGATTAATGAGCTCATGAGTGAGTAAACTAGTAAGTCCACAGCCTGTCTCTCATTCTGCTTTCAGCCAGATTTCACCTGAGTAATCATTTATATAAAACCTGTTACATATTTTGTTTCTGTTGGGCCAGAAAGTTTTATTCTCAGTTAAAATTCTCTGGACTTTCAATGGCAGAGTTATCTGGTGTCCTGAAAAGATTCAGTAGAACATTTGAGGTCCGTTAGCTCTTCCTTGGTGCAATATTTGCACCTTAAAAACTTCCAATATTTAGCTGCATAGAAGAGTCTTTATCATACAAATTTTAACATTGCTTCTAAAAGGATATGATTTTGATAGTGTTTTTATGTCATTGTTTCTCATCACTTATATTCCCCTGCAATTTAATGTAATCAACAAAATTTGAAAACTTGCTTTCAGTAATATGTGGTAGCCTGTAATTTTTTACATAAACATTTGCAGAACTAGGATAATTTCTAATATATCCCACCACTAACCTTCCTGGCTGGTACAGGGTTCATTGATTGCTGGTGTGCTACACTTTGTTTTGTGTTTTTTAGCCAATTTTAAATCCATTAAACCCAACTTTCCACTTATTCTGTGGCTCTACATCTTAGCATTAACCTCTTCCAGGAAACCCTGTCAAAGGATGTCTGAAAATGTAAGTATAGGATGTCTCTTGCATTGTCTTCTCTATCCTGGCAGAAATAATAATGATAAAGGATGCCACTATATGTGTCAGACATGACGACTTTCCCCCCCTCAAATTAAATTTGCTTTCTCTAATCAGGCAGTGCTTGTTCCTGTGTACCTTTCGTGTGATGCCTTATAAATACTATCTAGGACATTCTCCACAGTTTATGCCAGAGATATGTTCTTTCTCCATATGTCCCTGGACCATTTTTAAAGAATGCTTTTCTATTAGATTTCAGCAGTCTTCACGGATCTGAAATTTCTAAGAAAGTCTCCAATTTCCCTTCTTTCTTCCTTTGGCTCTCTTGGATGTATTTTGCCAGATTCTGACGTCCTATCAATTTTTTAAAAGCCTCTAATCTTTTAATAGCCAATTTGAGTGATAACTGCATGCTTCCTAATTCCTCATTTTCAAGCTCTGAAATCTGGTGTTGGATTTATTCAAATGAAGGGGACAGGTGTACAGAAATTGTCTCTGAGAATTTTACTTTGTTTCTCCACTTTATTATGAGAAGGCTTTGGGTTTTTAATAATGCAACAACTAAAGTTGTCCTTAAAATACATATAAGATACTTCATAGAAAATTTTAGCTTAAATTGAATTTTATGTGCCTACACCATATTTTTGGTAGTGCAGTGATACTCACTAACCTTGCTGGAGTTAAAATTCTGCCAGCATTTCCATCCAAAGCCAGTGCCACAGTTGTAACTTAGCTGTGAAAACCAGCCTTGGGCTACAATAGGGCATTGAAAGTTTTCTCCAAAGACTGTTTGTTTGGGTTTTTTTTTAATGGTTTGTGTTTAAAAAAAAAAATGAGGCTGTTTTTAGTATATGCTTAATTCGAAAAAAAAATAATAACAATAAAAAGTCTTCATAAAGAATGTATGCAGACCATTAGTCCATGATGTGGACCAGACTCTGTACGTGTGTGTATCTTTTTAAAAGATTAACTGCAATGTGAAACAAGAAATTGGCAGAAGTAATTGTTTTCTCAGTTTAACAAGGATGGATTTAAAAAAAAACCCAACAAATAAACCCACAAAACAAAACAACCCCCTCCAACAACAAACCAGTCAGCCTGAAAAGTTGTTTCCAATTCAGAGAAATTCTTGCAAAAAGTCAGAAGTACCCCACAAGATGCAGTAAAAGGATCTTTGCTGCTGTTTTTGTCTCCAGTTCTTCACCCATACTGTACAAAGTACTGAGGACACCTCAGCTTTGATCAAGCCATCAATAGCCTGAAAACACCAGAGCCAGGAACCAAGAATCACCAAGCTCATCTCACAGATGGGCTTAACAGTGTGCAGAAGGTGGTACCATCAGCTGCTGCATCTCCTATGATGCAGGGTGCCACATCTCTTCGGTCTGCATCCCACGGAGGGCACACAGAACCCAGGCTTGTACAGAGGTTGTGCATCCAAATTTCAAATTATGGTAGAAAAGAAAATGCCATTCAGCTGGTCAGTGAAACAGAAACAAAACAGTTTATGATTAACAAGTGACAAGAAGGAATAGACCTTTAACTAGGAAGAATTTTGTATTCCCAGAGGTTTCCTCCCTGATGTTAGTGACCCCAAAGAAGCCTTCATTCATCCACCTGCCCCATCATGCAGCACCAGGTAAGAAAGTCAGGGAAAGAAAGAAATCCCCTGCTTCCTAGAAATATATATAGAGTATTAAAACGTATACAGTGTATTTATATGTACACACATATAAAGAGATGTCACTCTCCCCAGAAGGGCATATTCAGAAACCAGGAATTAAGAGGGGAAAGCTGAAACTTTCCCACACACTCAACATTTCAGGAAGTTTGTATGGTGAAGAGTGCCCAGGGGACTGAATGTGATCACAAGCTGCTTCTGCTTTGTGAAATGCCTGCCAAGTGGTGGAGTAGCCATGCAAATAACTCCAAAACAAGAAAATTGCAAGGATCAGAGCTCACATCCATATGCTTTGCTGTTACAGTGTCAATACTTGATGAAGAATAGTGTGACCCCCACTAATTCAACAGGTGAAAATATATTTCTGAACTGATTTATGTGTTGATTTCTACCCCACCAAAACCATCCTCTTCACCTCCAGGAGAGGCATAGACCTGAGAGCAAATCACATTGCAGTGTCTCAAGAAAATCAATACACATTTTTAAACCACTCTAGAAAATTAAATCTGTGTGTCCGTTCTTCTGTCTCCACGTGCCTGTCGTGGCTTCACTGGTGCCATTGGCTGCAAACACCAAACTTTGGCCAACAAAACACCTAAGTCTTGGTGAGAGTTTCACAGCAGGCAGTGATGTGCTCTGACCCAAAAATCAGCCATGTAACAGATTTAACAGATCAGATCTCAGGTAAAACCTCACCCACTGCCCCCTTATCTGCAGGGTCCCAAAGTTAAGGGCAGCTCCTGAGAAAGGGAGCTCAAACCTCCAGCCCCAGTGACTCCATGAAAAAATCTGACTCCTGAGACTGGCCCCATAAAACCTTCTGAGTGAGCTTTCCTACATCAAATAAAGCACGTTTATTAGGTGAGGGAGCTTGTTTAACAATCAGGTTACGTTTGCTCGCGGTCACCTGGGAAACATAGGTTGCAGCCCTTGATATAATAAATCATTACCAGGATTTTGAACACATTTGAACACATGGGATGTTTTGCCCCATGCCGTGTTTTATACAGGAAGACCTGAGCAGTTTACATCTGGATCAAAATTGCCTTTAGGTTTTTTGGAAAATTTGCATCTGCTGTTTCAATGCATCCCTAATGCACAGCGCTCTCATGATCTGCTTGGGCAACACTGAGATTTGCTTTCTAGCTGTTTGAAGTGCATAGATTTATGAATGAGGACACTTAGTATTAGCATAAAGAAAAGAACCAGATATACAGACTTGAGCACACAAGTGAGGATACTGAAAACTGAAGGTGATGCCGAGTTGCTTCATTCATTCAAACCTGACCATCACAGATTAGATGAAAACAGGTTTATATTTAAAAACAAACCAAGTCTTAACATTATCAATCTAGGTCACATTCCACAGTAAATTTCTAAAAACCACCTAAAAAACCCTCAAGTCCCAGGAAACTTTGGTCATTTGAAAATGTTACTTGCAAAATACTAAATATATTGTTCAAAACACAGACCAGACATAGTTGTCACTTGCTGTGTGGACTCAGCCAAATATCTCTTCACGCCGCAGGTTGCTTATTTTGAAGTAAGCATTTTAATAAAGAATGAGAGACAGACAGACAAGCTTGTTTGCATTCATTACATATGTAAACTCAATTTATAACACTGAAAGGAAAGTTTTCGTGTTTATTCTTTTACCTGGACAACTAGGAATTGTGATCATAAGGACATTTAGACTCGTTACTTATTGTAAAATGTACTGAATCCTATCATGTTGTTGCCACCTGCTCCAACATTGGCTACAACATGCTTCTGCTTTGAGAAGGAACACGTCACACAATGTCACAGTGTTTTCAGAGAAATTCCATTGTCAGTTTAAAGTAAGAAAGTCTGTGTTCTTCAAAAAGTAAACCAAGAGGGTCTGTGGAGGTCACAGGCATCCACCAATTCACCCACCTAAATAATATAAATTTATACATTGGAAAGTCTGAATAGTTGAAAGCAAATCTGTTGTTGCTGCAATACTGGAATGTGTTGTTAATAGGTATGACAAAGCAGTAACAGCATACCAGCATTTTTTGTATTTCCACTTCAAACAGCAAATCCGACTGAATTTACCTAATACTTCAATAATCCAATTATAACACTTTACTAGCAGAAATCATCAGCACATAAGCCTCAGAGTCTGCTAAATTAGGACTGTGTCGAGCCACTCACCCAAGATGCATTTCAAACTCTGGCAAACAAGTTCCTACAAGATCATCAGGCTCAGCTCGTGCCACCACGTTGGAAATAAGGAGCGAGCAGAAAAACACCACTTCAAAAGCCAGGCTACCAAGCTAATGAGAAATCCACGCTAACCAAGGCAGTAATGATAGGTGCAAGATGCTGAGCAACACCGTAAAGCTCACAGTTTTCAAATCAAGCCAGAACACAACCAGTTTCTCAGTTTGTGACTTGGCAGAAATGGTACATTTTGGTGTCAACCTCAGAAACTGTTGATTTATTGATGAAAGTCCATTTATACTAAATACTGCGTGTTCTAAACACAAATAGCTGATGTTTTTCAATACTGGAGGATTTAGTGCCCATAAGAGTTATTTCATTTATCTTCCCACAGTCATATCACTTCCCTTTACTCCCTTACACCATAAATCTGCACTCATTGATTGTGGTTCTTGCATATCAATCTAATGCCTTTTTTTTTTCTCCCACATGTAGTATTTAGTTAATGGATCAAGGGAACTATCCTTCAAACAGAATGGGGTATTCTATTCACAGTTAGAACATTAATATGTCAGTAAACTTACTTTCCTTCAAAGTAGAGGAAAATAAATCTTAAAGGCTTAGATTCATACAGGTCTGTTAATGAGCAATGATGGTGTGATTTTTCAAAAATTACGTGACCTAGTCAATTCCTAACATTTAGACAAGAGTTCATATTTCAGTAATTACAGCAGAAATACTTTAGAAGATAATGACAACAAATAGCTTTTTGGGTGTTGAGTGTTCATGAAATGTACCTTGTTACTCAACGAAGGCTTAGAAATGTGCGATGTACTGTGACTAGAGAAAGCCTTGTGTCAAAGTTAGTTTCCAGTCCTAAAAAGTAAAATGAAACCACAGATTAAATATTATCCACAGGGCAAATAGTATTCTACTTCTATGAATTGATGCCTCTATGCAGATCTGAGTTTCCTCAAAGAATTAGACATTCAAGTCAATAACTGAGCTGGGTCCACCTCTAATATTTTTTTGATAAATGTATGGTTAAATATCAACTGCAATTAATAGAGTGTTTTGAAAGATAGATTATTACTGTAATTTCTACTGACATTTTGTGTGTGGTACGTTTTTCTTTGCTAATTAGATACTGTGAACTATTTTCTGAGGGTTAATACATTTCACAAAATTTCCAATTTATAAATAAGTCAAATTCAGAATATTTATTGCAGCTACACGACAATATAGAACAAAGAGGGGAGAGAAGAGGTAGCCTGGATAAAAAGAAACACAGATTTTATCTACTCCATGTTTGGCAGTTGGCTGTGGAAAATATAATCTGGTCATAAATCTATGAACCAACTCTGAATTTGTATTGCATTATTTTTAAAATAATTGCAGCATTTTCACATCCTTTAAATGTGCCATAAATCCATAAATCTATCCATATGTTATATATCTTAGAACGAATTAATTACTTTTCACTGTACTGTAAAATACAGATAAAAGAACTCTACCCAGAAAGTTAAAAATGCCTTTAATAGATGCTTTTCCGTATGCATAATAAGGAATTATTGCAGTAAGGGATTATCTAAAAACTGAATTTATATGACAAACAGTTAAAATGAGAATTTAAACTGATGCTTCTATCTCTAGAAGAGACCATTTGGGTGCTTACATCTGGGAACAGATGTGGAGATGGAGTACAAGTTACCTGTGATGACAAACCTGGCACACATAACAGACCAAACCTGCTGAGAAGCCCTAATCCAGTGGTCCTTATCTTTACGTAATAGAGCTTTTATTCAGTGCTTAAATGCAACCCATAGCAATTTAAAAAATATTCTTCCTGTTGTTTAGGGCAAGAACATGGAGAGCCTCACGTATAAGGTCTATGCACCCTCTCACCTTGTCAATAAGGATGACAAGACCCTTGACAGAGAGGGAAAGAAATGAAAAGGAAAAATCACTGTGGAAAAATTGAGATCCTTGTAAAAAAGACCTTTTCAAATTCATTCATTCTTTAAATATTAAAAAATTGGACATCCGTTCCCAGTAGGGTTTCTAAATATATGGGGGAAAGAAAGAAAAGGAAACTTAAAAAATAAAAGCTAACACAAAACTGGAATATGTATTTAAAGATTATTAGAACAAAATCAAACCTGCCGATTCCCCGTAGCCCATCTATTTAACCACATATTCCTCCAGTTACCATTGCTCTGTCCCGTGCCATCTAATGTTTTTCCTGTGCTAATTTGCTAAAAAGGATACCAAAGCAGCACGTGAAAAACTGCACCTCTGCAAGAGCCTGGCTTGTATCACCTTGTCATGGCACGGCCGATGCCTGGAGCCCCCTGGCTGCAGCAGAGCTCGGGGTGGGGAGCATGTGGGGTGCAGGTCTAGGTGATTACTCACCCACAAAGGGCAGGAAAATGCTGGAGAGGTGAGAGCAGAGCAGTTAAGAGCCCCAAAGTTTAGATGCTGAATATCTGGAGGACAGCTGGAAAAGATTTAAGGAGTGTTTCAATCTCTTTCTAAGTAAGGGGTGCCAGCAAAAAACAAACGTAGCTCTCTATAATTTTTTTCGTGACAAAAGCTGGTTCTCAACTTGTGGATGTTTTTAATATTTAGACAGAAAAACCTAACTCTGAAAAGATATTCAAGATGTGTTATGAAAAGGGAAGATTGATACTTCAGAAAACAGAAGGGACAAAGTAATGTGAAATCACAGCAGAGCTGTGACTGATCCAAGACTAAGAGCCAACCCCCCTCCCCAGTCCTGAGGTTCCCACTAAATCTTGGATATTGATTAAATTATGGCTGTGCCCTGAGACAAACATTCCTAATTAATGCATGCAAAGCAGCTAAAGTTTGCAAAGGAAGCACCAAGGCCAGGGTGAAACATAGGGAGGCTGAATACCCCTATGATGTTGTCAATAGATATGGAACATACAGTAAAACAAGAGATCTGAGGTGAAAATGTTGCAGTACATAAGGTGAGAGACCCAAAGAAAATAGCACATAGAAACATGCATGCTGTGACAAACAACTTATGTCAAGGAAAAGCCCAACATTCAGAAGAAGGTACGAGCTTTTAATGGATTACCCTGCTTGGGAAGAGATTTTAACCAGATGGTAGAGAGCACACAGTGTGAAGAAATGGGACAAGCAGCATCACTGCCTTGGAGAAATTTTTCCAAAGAGTCAACAAACAGTACAAGAGCAAAGAAACAATTTTTAATTCTCTACTGAGTAGCTCTATCAATAAGGCACTAGACACAAACAAGGCCAAACTAGTCAGCTAGTACGGTTTGGGCTGCTAGAAACTGCCAGTGCTTCATGAGTGCTTAGGATCATACAAAAAAGTCCCAGGCAGAGACAATTCCACAACAGCTAGAACATCAGCTATGGCCTTCTGAGACTATCAAGTCTCATGAAAGAAGTTGTAGTACAGCTTTATATCTTAAATTGGGATTTTAGGGGCTGCTGCTGGTATGTGCACATCATGCTGAGGTAGCACCTCAACCTCCTTGTATGTAGATCTGGATGTACAAAGCCATTACAGGAGAAATGGCATTTGTGGGGGCAGAAAAACAGCACCTGGATGAGAACAGTGAGCAGCATCACAACCACCTTTAAACTGATATAGTTCCATCTCTACTATAGCTTGCAACATGACAGCAACTCCTCCGAGATGCATCTGACATCACCATGTAAACCCATGATTTTTCTCTATCTAGAGACCATTTTCTTTAATGGTGTGTTTGAATGGTGCCAAGCATAGCTGAGGTCTCCTTGGTTGGGACCTGTAGGAATTTTTTCAGTACAAAAAACACAAACAAGCAGCTAATAGCAATCTATCACATCTAAAATCCATCCAGCAATCGCTCTGTGGTGCAGCCCTGCCTTTTATGTGGTTTGTTAAATGTCTTGCATAGTGCGTGGGTGTTGCATAAGTAATAAATAATAATAACTAATATTTGTAATGCTCTTATAACAGTGGTGAAACCACTAACATGCTGACTAATACTGTCTCACTGGCTCCCTATACTGTCTGCAATCTATCTGCATTCATCTCAGCTCCTACACAAAAAGCTAACAACCCGAGTGTAACACAGGAAAGGCCCTCCTACAGTGAGGGGATAATGACAATGACAAGTTAATAATGCTAATAATATCTTCGTGTGGACACATATGTTTTACAACAGAACTTTGTTTCACAAAAGGCCATGCCTTTGCACATGTGTTACCTCCCTCTATGACTACCTGAAAGGAGGTTGTTGAGAGGTGAGGATGAATCTTTTTAACCAAGCAACAAGTGATAGGACAAGAGGTAATGGCCTCAAGTTGCACCAGGGGAGGTTTAGGCTGGACATTAGGAAGAATTTCTTCACCAAACGGGTTGTCAGCCATTGGAAGGGGCTGCCCAGGGCAGTGGTGGAGTCCCCATCCCTGGAGGTGTCTGAGTCCTGTTGACACAGTGCTTAAGGGTATGGTACAGTCAATGACTGACAGTGTTAGGTTAATGGTTGGACTCAATGACCTTAAAGAACTTTTCCAGCCCCTGATTCTGTGATACCTTCATCAACTCCTTCCAAAGACTTATCCCTGAGGTTATTTAGGCAAGGAGTCAAATGCATGTTTCACCTTAGAAAGGCAGAAGACAGGCCAGGGATGGGGATGTAGGATTATGCTTCTATTTGACTCATTCATGCTCATATCTGATCCTATTTGCATGTAACTGCTATTTCCCTAGGAGTGGAGGAGCTGCTCCTCTTCCCAGTGACTCCTGAGGCTGCCCCAGCTGGAGGGAGAAGCAGGTATTGCTGCAGGGTTGAACTTCTGGATATGGACTCCAAGGACACTGACAGCAAAGCAGATAGTGGGGAAAAGCACAGAGGGAGTTGAGGTGCAACAGGAAATTATTTATATCAGTACAGGGATGTGGAAAAGTCAAAAGCTTTCTTATTATTCTGTTGGTCAACAGTTCAGACTGTTGGAAAAGAGCAGGTGAGATGGAAGGACTCACCTCTGACTCCTGTATCATTGGCAGGTCCTAAAGGATCTGTCAAAATGCTCTAAATACATCTTTTATTGCACCAATCTTCGCAAGACTAGAAATGAAAGATAAGCCGTGATCTGATTTGACACCTCTCTTTAACACGGGTGGAACCAAGCCCCAGATTTTTAATGCTAATGCTTTGGGACATTTAAAATCCACATGTGAGGCTTGGCTCTCTCCCTGCTGTTTACATGGTAAAATGACATTCTGATTCAGTCTATCTCATCAAATTCACGACTTCAGAAGTTCCTTTAAACATGTCTGCAACATCACGCTAACTTTTCAATACCTCCCTGTCAATACATGCCAGTTGCTCAGGGTTATTTTTTTCCTGTTGGAAAGAAGGTCAAAACGGCAATGCAAATGTATTAGGGGGAAAAAAATGCATTCAAGTAACATTACTTGTTTCTGGAGTCAAGATGCCAGTCCGTCTTTAAATCACACAGCTGAGTATTCAATTCACAAATACAATGAGGGTACTTTCAAATTTTAACTGTCATATGCTGTTATGTTGCCTGATGTTAAGTTGCATTATGCTAGCAGTGAATGGGATAGGACAGAACATAATTCACTGCATTATAAACAGCATAACATAACTTGACAACTGGAATTTAAAAAGGAGGAAATTCTTAACCGTAGTATCATGTTGTATACTCCTATACATTTATAAACTCGACAGCAAAAGAGTCAAGCATACAAGCTTGGATAATATACCTATTGCCAAGAAACAAATTTGTCTCATTTCTGTTGTATGCAAATAGTTGGGGGTAGTTTTCCTTCCATTTTAATTTCCCAGCTGCACAGCTGCCACTTTCCTTTCTGTGCTGCTTAGGGAGGTAC
This sequence comes from Podargus strigoides, assembly GCA_028020825.1. Lineage (NCBI taxonomy): Eukaryota > Metazoa > Chordata > Aves > Caprimulgiformes > Podargidae > Podargus > Podargus strigoides. The sequence goes on along the minus strand of CM051625.1, from coordinate 3,249,894 downwards.
TTGGTGGTGGTATCATCTGAGAACTTCTTTCATACCTAAAGCCGCAGAGCAGCATTCACTTTTACGGAAGCTGTTTTGTTTGCTCTCCTGGGCTAAAATAAAGAATGAAGTAACACATTTCTTCAACATGAATATGCTAACAGCCATAAATCTGCTCCCTGGCATTACTGTAGAACAAACCATAGTAAATGTTTAAAAATGTGCTCCTAAAATAAGCCCTGACTGAGCTTTGATGTCACTTTATTTAATTCACATTGGCATTGCATACACAGCTCAGTTTACCAGAGAGGATTCATTCTTTACTGAAGCATAATTACATTATCAGATATTCAGTAGAGGCCATAAACCACAAAATGGAAATTAGGCCGTCAATGGCCATTTTATACTACAAGGATTATTGTATTTTAACGTTTGTGTTGTCAACCACTGTGCTGGCAATCTAGCATGTGGACCCCAATTTTCAACATAACTCTAACCTGAATAAAATTTAAATATATGAACACCAAATTGAACAATCAATAACAATCTTTTAAGCTATATAGGCTTCTGACTGGCAGCAAACCAAGCAACAGCACAGAGGCAAATCAATCAGGAAGCTCTCTTTTCCTTCCTAGTCCTATGCATTTCAAGCTGAGAGAAACTTATTTTGGTGCATTGTTTCCCAATCTTCAATATATAGATATAAAAAAAAGTGAGCTACAGCTTTCTCTTCATTGCCCACTAAGATTTGTAAATGGAATTTATTGCACGCAATGTCCTCTTATAGATTAAATTAATGTTATTGTAAAGAGGTTTAACGCTCAAAGATATTTATGACTCATGCTGAGAAAGAAGCTGTACTCAGTTATGATGATTAATACAATTTTCCCAAGTTCTCACAGATGAAAATGCTCCATGTGCATATTTTGAGTACAAAACAGATAACCATAATTCTAAGAAAAAACAGCCATGATTGTGTTACTGATGCATCACTTGGAATTAGCAAGTTGCTTGTGGAGCACATGAAATGTTTTTGTTGGATTTGGTTTCTGCTTGATAGGCAATGGGAGAAGCAACGTTCACATCATCACAACCTGTGTTTGTGTTTTGATCTGAGCACAACAAAAGTTCCTGCTTATAGATAGTTAGCTTTCATGGTGAACCACTAATAAGACAGGCTGTGATTTAAAACTTATATACTCTGTCCAGAATGAAAACCAAAGGAGATAGGATTTGACAACCTATATCAAGAAACTGAAGATTTACTAACTCTGCTGGCACCCGGGTTTGAAAGTGATGCAATCTCTATGCTGTCATAGTTAAAGCCTAAAAACGATTCACACATGTCTGATTAGAAGAGCTCTCCAATGGTTTTGCAAGGTCAGTGAAGATTAAACTAAGCATCTCCACTCCTCACCTTTTGAGGCCCAGCCCTCACTAATAATAAAGCTTACAAATGTCCATTTAACATTCTGCCTATTATGGATTTAGCTTTACTGCAATTAGATTGAAGTGCTGTGACTATTACACAGTCTCATTCCAAATTGTGGATTTTTCTTTCAGATTTTAACTAAGCTTTTTGTTGTCGTGTGAGGATAGCAAACTAGTGTCTGTGTAAAATATGGGGAAATTCTGAAAAAATAATAGACTACAATAACTGGAAAAAATAATTTCCTGGAACACGGATATGTTGATTCCTAATATTTTTCATTCCTCATCCATTTCTTTATATTATGCCTAAGAAGCTGATGAATTTGCTAATCTACGTAAATCAATCTGAAATGTTACCAGATTTGAACCAATTTTATAATTTAAGATTGAATGATTGTCTGTGCAGTGAAGATCATAAATGTTGTAGATATTAGGGACTCGTTACCCTTCTGCCAAAGCCAAAGACTTCTCAATTTGGGTCAAAGACAGAATTTGGTGTGAAGGTGAACAATGTATAGCCATAAAGAGACTCAAAATAACAATGCCTACAATCAATGGGACTAATGCATATTATAAAATAGCACAGTCATATGAGTTGACAGAAGTGCCAAAAAAAGCATTTCTCCAAATTTTTCATACACTTCCAGTATGATGAAAGTGAAGGAAGCCAATTTTTCAGAAAAGGCTCAAAGTGAAGGTCTCCTGCCTCCATAGGTCCCCTTGAGGTAGGACCTAAAGGTTATGCATGTGTCAACCTCACTGACTTTCTTCAGGCTTTGCCAAAGACAGGAGTAAGAGTATATGGTATGAATGCTTTGTTGTACATTACTTCAGTGGACAATGAATAGCTGATGTTGAATCTGCTGCTTAAACTTTCCTTTTTAAATTTTCTTTAAGTAATATTTAAAATTATCTTTATAAACAGCTTTGGAATAAATGTTTCATAGAGGAAATGCAAATATATTTCTTTCTCACTTCATCATACCATTGGCCCCATGTTTCAATTTCCAGAGCCCACTGGAAAACCACATACTATAAGTTAATTGGTTTAATCTATTTGCGGGAGCTATCTATTTTTACCTGCAGTTATATATGAAACAATTACATATGAAATATTGATTGTTCATTAATGAGGGAAATATCTCCCTTAATATATTTTGTAATAATTCAGGCTCCTAGAGTATAGTAACTGAAGAGGTCTAGGGAATTTTAACCAGCTTTTAAAATTGTAAATGTTATTTCAAATTGCTTGGCATCTGAAGTCAATACAAAGGTGTAACATACAAAAAAAGTCATTAAAATGCACCTAAAAAACCCAGAGATATCACTGTATTAATGAACATTTGTTATAATACCTATAGATATTCCTTTCAATTTCTAGTTAGTTAAAATAAGAAGAATATACTACTCTTTATAATTGCATACTCTTTCTTTTGGCTTCCCTGGAAGGTGGGCCTATATTTGGGATGCTCATGCTAATCCATTGCTCCAAAATAAAGAGTCAAATCGTTTATGGTACAAATGCTAATAGCGATAAACACAATTTCTACAATGACATAAAGTAATACAAACATCAATTTTAAAATAAAAGATAGCAACTACAGCTTCAGGGGTCCAGAAAATTCACAACTCCCAAATCACTTCTGTCTGAAGGCTGAATACAAAAGTGTAGAAAACATAAACCAGGTGGAATACAGTGCTCGGAAAGCAGTGAGATAATTTGTGATAACAGTGCAGTTTATTGCATTATCTGTAGCTATATAAACACATCTGTTTGTGAAGGTTACTGCTGATAACCATGTGACATATCGATACAGCTATCATGCTTTGGGACAAATTTTGATCACAGTGGGAATTCTGACACTTCACTAACATACAGAGATTCCATCCTTAGCAACGACAATTTACAAGATTTATAAAAGCAATGTGCTATAAACATGATTTTTAAAAAGTGAACGTTGTGGAATGGTTGAAGTTCTCCATGAATAGGATGCCCAAACTCAGAACCATTCAGCCTAAACACAAAGCTCTTCTGCTACCCCACCACTTACAGTCTTCAGTGCCAAATCCCCTTTAATCATAAAAAATCCAGTCCATCATGCTGAGGTTTATTCACACTCACTGATGCTAGATGTTTGCAAAAGGTTAAAAGGGATTTCAAGGGTTCTATTTAAATAAGGTTGATTCCTCCTAAATAAATTGAAGAAACATTTGAAAAATTCAAACAATCCACATATGCATGTTCTTTCAAACTAATGTAAGCCTGATTGCTATGGAAATCCATTCAACAAACCAAATGACATCCACCATTTTTCTCAGGACTTGATATAGAAAATGCTAGTCCCGAAAAGTTTCCTGCAAATCTTTCTCCACTCAACAGTTTATTCCAATTTCCATCCTCCTCCTTTCTTTCAGTAGCTCTTGTCAGCAATCATTATACGTGAACAACACAAAGGCTTAAAGACATACCCTCTGGTTAAAAACAAAAAATAAAAAATCCCACAGCTTTCAAGTGTGAACTGGATTAATCGCACATAATAATTATACAAAGTGATAACACTTATTATAAGATCACATAAACACCGTTAAACGAACAGTGGCAGTAACCTTTAGGAAGGAAAAGGAAAGCCACCAAAAATAATACAAATCAAAGTCTCTATTGAAGACACTTTCTGGGTAAGGCTTCTCAGAAACCCTTAATGAAACTAATGTGCAGCATTTCAAAGCAAATGACAGTCACAGTTGATTTACAAGTTCCATACATCTTCAAAATGCAGTATGAAAAACATATATAAAATACGAGCGGGGAAAAAAATTACTGGTCCCCAATCTCTCATCCTTCAGCTGTCCTCAACAACTTAAAAACCTCTTTTTCTAAGCTTGTTTTCTAGATCGTCAATGTAATTATACAAGAATTCACACTCTCCATATTAGCAATTCTTTGTGAGCTTCATGCAGTTCTAAACCAAGGCTTTCAAAGATATTTTATTTTTTTTATTGCATTAGCTGTGGCTTCAAACATATCACCCTTTTCCTTGCAATTGCTTTGTTTTTCTTAAGAAACTCCACTCTCTTGAAAGTTTGTTTTGATCGCGTATTATCACTCAATTTTGTAGTTCCCACTAAGTATCTGAGGAATAGTTTGCAAAAAATACTTCATGGACAACCACATATTTTTTAAGCCCAAGCAAATGTTGGTGAATTCTGGTACCAAGAAGATTTCTTACCTGAAGTCACTGGGTGAGCAGAAGATCATGAGGCACTTCCATAGTGGCAGAACATGCCCCCACATGTGACCTTTTGGATATGATGACAATGCAGCCCACAAATCTTCTACAGCTTCCCCATTCCAGGTCAATCAATGTTAGAATTCTCCAAAGGTGCATGGGCAGTTGTGGATGGGATCATGATCTAAAGACAGAGGTCAGGCAGAGGGGAAAAGTAGGGGAGGATGCAGAGTGATATATGAGCTACAGAGATTTAAGGGAGATGGAATATAAGAAAATTGTCAATACAGGTAGTTAGAAAGAAAAAACATTTTGAAACTTCTGAATCTCTAAATACATTAAATGTGCAAGACTAAGATTAGTAAGAATTATTGGGAAGACAGACTTAGGGCATAGCAGTGACTATATGAAAGTACTGAGACCACAGACAGTTTATATGTTAAAATAAAAGCTAAATAATAAGGAATGATACAAAATTCTGCAGGTCATGACCAGAATAGGTTTTAGGCAATATTCTCAGTATCACAGAGCCTGAACTGAGGGTGCATAGTGCCCAGAGTCACAGCAAGAGGAGGGATGGACACTGGTGAAGAGAGGGATCTGAGCTGATGACAGTCTCTGACCAGAAAGACAGCAAAGAAATCCCAGAAATTCTCAGAGAAATCTTCACCTTGCAGACATTCAGAAATGAATTCACCTGTCCATTGTTAACTGTATGTATAATTGTAGCACTAAAATGAAGTGGTTCTAATCTTCATAATAATTAACAGCATGTAAGCAGCTACTATACGAAAAATAATTGCAAACATAAGAAAGGAACAGCTTGTTCACAGAATTTTTTTCCTCTTTCAAACAAGTGACATTTTGCTATTTGCCTATTGTCCAAGAAATAGTTTGGGATCATTAAGTATGTAAGGGGCTCAGATATCTATATTTTACCTTTATGTCAAATATTTACATGTCATACATAGGACCTCACCAAGGAGTTGTTGTGATTAGTTGCCAAGAAGCATCAAGAATCAAATACAATTGTTAGTGTTTAAGGGTTTTCCTGTTTATTTCTATAAACATACAGGATAAACACTGTCAGTCCAAAGTAAACTATAGAGTACACATTTTTTCCAAAACTAATACCCCATAAAAGCCTAGAATGGTTGAAAACTACACTTAAACCAATTCATTCTGGTGACTAGTACCATGTGTGAAGACTCAACAATATTTCCTAACCCATAGATCCTGTTAATTAGTTAAAATTATCATTAAAAAGCTACCCTTGGTTTAGACCTAATAGTTGATGAAGGTCCTCCTTAACACATCAAAATCTGTGGTCAACATTTGGATCTGATCAAAGTAAGTAAAATAGATATGGGATATAGTTTTAAGAAACAAAACCTAAAATTCAGCATAGATTGAAAGAAAAAAACAGCAATCCAGCAACACACATGTACAGTATCATAAAATCTAAACCACCACACCAGGGACTGAATTTTGAGTGACATTCAAAAGATTTTCATTAAAGCATCTATTTGTTTTGGTCATTTGAGAACTATTTAGTCACTTAACTCTCCCAACTGAATTTTTTTTAGATGCCAATTGACAAAGGAAATTCATTCCAACTAAAGATAAATCCCTACTTTCACTGCCAAGAGTTTTCCTGCCGTAGACAATTATTGGTCTAGAGGGGACTTTTTCTTTCTTCTTGAAATTTAGCTCCTTCTAAGAAACCTATGTAAAATTAAGTACTTCATTAAACTGACAAACTGGTAAGTTTACCTTTGTGCTTTGTTCCTTCTAAGGCAAAGTTAAAGAACATATGAAATGGAAGAAACATTCATATATAGAGATCAGTAAAGAATTTATTCTTCAATTCAGTAGCTAGAATGGTAAAATTGGTGAAAAAAAGTAAGAAAATACAGTTTAGGTCAAAAAGCATTCATTTTCTTAAAAAAAAAAAAGTAGTCAAAGCAAACATTTATTTCAAAACTGATCACACACAATTAGTTTCAAAATTAATTAACTACAGTAAACCCTTATATTTCTTGGTTTTAATTTTGATTCTTTCCATGATTCTCTACTAGACAGACCTTTTCTAACTAGGCATGGCCTTTGCAATATCTGGGTGTATATTTATATTTTAGAGGCAATGCTTCCATGAGAGTTCATGGCACCAAGCATCTGTTTCAATGTCATATTTTTAAATGAGGAGAAAGCTTGGGGTTTACTATGGCTTTTCAAATGAGATGTATAAAATAAGTCTGTTCACTTGTGGTCATCAAGGATCAGAATGACCTTATTTTTCATCAAGTAAGAGTGTTAAAAGCAATGCCACCTCTTAGATGATGTTCCAGACAGGTGATCTTTTCGTATTTGGAGAAATCCAAATTTTATTGTCTATCTTTTGTCTTTCTGTTAGTTGCTGTACTATAAATTACTGCACACCATTACCCATTAAAGCATTGAATCCATCCATGTTTCTCTTCTGTGCTCTGCCCTGGTGGGCTTTAAGTGGCCAAAATATTATGAAACATCTGAAAAGTTCATCTGAAATAAAAGACAACAAAAAATGCAGAGCAGAATGAGAAAGTTTGTCATCTTAAAAACTTAAAATCAAAGTGGCAGAATACGGATAATGGAGCAAAATTGCTCAAAATTAGGTCCAAAGGAAACAGAATTTGGTTAACCGGGAAGTTTCCAAAGGATTGTCATATTCTTGAAGAACAGGATAGTCCAAGCAAAGAATAAAGCTATAGTATTGAAAAGAGAAATATTATAACAATCTACTAAATTCAGGTAGAAGCATTGTTTAATACCATCCATAATGCAATAAATCTTTCATTGAGGACTAATTTAAGCATAATCTAAAATATATGGTGATGGCTAAAAAACTTATCAGAAAACTGTAAGAATAAATTTGAAAACAAGATTTTGCTACATTTGTTATTCACAATTACATCAGTGCATACTTTGTCACTGAGATGATATCAGGAAAAAAATAAAGGTTACATAGAGCAACAGCCAGTCTGCCACATGGCAGGACAGCATACATTAAAATGGATCTGAGGAGGTTCATGAGGTGTATTTCCTTTTCCAAGATGGTTATGGCACAAATAAAGGCCTTCAACATTTGTGACTCATGCTTTGCATTTAAATCATTATATATCAGAAGGAAATTTTCAATAGGACTGCATTTTGAGTTGATATTTACATTTTGAATTATTTTCACCACATTGTAAGAAAAGAGCCAGAAGAAAAATTTGAGATTGTTGTGTATTCTGCTCCTCCAGCTGTCCCACTGACATCACATCATCATTGCATCTCAAGGAGGAAGGGATAGGATGATATATTTTGCTCATTAATTGCCAATTTACTAATCGTATGCAAACAGTTCCCTCAAAACTCAGTTCTGACAAGTTCAGGGGATTTGTCCGTTTGTTGGCTTGGAAAGGTTTGTTTCAGAAAGGAAAAGCAATGAATGGTGGTGTGCTGATGTTTTAGATGTTGCCAAAAGAAGTCTTGACAGGCCAACAGGAGAGCAATGGTCATGGGGGAACCTCATTGTGACATCAATGGTCTCCAGGTCACGCTCAAGGGAACCAAAGCAAGTCAGCAACCCCAAGGGACCACATGTACCCTGTGTTCAAGCACAGAGTGGCTGATGGAGCTTGTATCTCCATGTGAGAGGGGGCCCATTCTGTATCCTGCACTATTTAAGAGTTGGCACTAATGGAGAGATTAATTTTTCTCCATTTTTCTCATAGCAGAGGAAAATAGATTAGAAGTGCAAGAAAAAACCTGCAGACTAGTAAGATTTAAAGCAAAAATAGGGTTCAGTCCTAAATCCCTCACATGCTTGGAAATCCCACTGCACTTTTCCCATTTTGGTGCTTAATAATTAGTCATTAACTCCTGTCCTTCAATGAACAGAACACACTCATCTACCACTTGCTTGTCAAGATTGGGCTCATGTTGATTATTTTAACAGACTAATTTAATTCAGGTTTCTGTAGTTTCTCTAGGAATTTGCCAAGCAGGAATTTATCAGATTCCATATAAATCTATGTCAGGAGAACTTTAATGGAAATGACTACATTAAGAATTCAGGATTGGGCCCTTAATAGCTGCTATAATTTATCATCTTTTTAATATGAAGAAATCAGGAAAATGAAATATTCTAAAGACATAAAAGTAATAGCCCAATCATTTAATTTGAAAGAATAACTAGACAATACTGCCCTGAAGAACTATGGGTTCTTCAGGGTGAAGTGCTGGAAAGGCACTGACTATAAGAGCCAGAAAAGCAACAGTATTAATTTTGGGGAAATACTGTATTAATACAAAAAAAATACCAGTGAAAAGAAAGTAAACCAATCAGTTCTTTTACATCCTTGGGATGCTTTTGGATGCCTTTAGACATAGCTTTGAAACAACACTGGCAGTGATGGCACGATCACAGACAGAAATCATTGTCCTTGGCTCAGAGTGTGGGAGGGAGAGGGAAGATCCTGGCCACAAGCAAAAGGAGATGAATTCCTTGGGAAAATATGCAATTTTGATATGTTACAAGCAAGTAAAATGCATAAATTTGCAGCAGGTAATGATTAGCTTCATTTTCATCTACAGCCATTATAACTTCATAAATACATGTTTTGAAGGTAATATAAGCCAAATAACTCAGAATCAAAGCAAAAATGTATGAAAATGAGAGGCTGTAATTTTAGTTATAGCATAAACACAAATTCTAATAAAAAAGAAAATGCAGTTTCACAATTATACATTTGATTTCAATGAGAGATAACAAATTACTTTAAAAGGGAGATTAATACTTATAACCTCCTTTCATCTAAAGGGAAACTGAGGCACAGAAATTTGCCTACACTGGTCTTAGTGGCCAGTGGCAGAACCATGCTGGAAAGTGAGTGGTCCAGAAAGCTGGATCTTAGACTGGGCCACCAAAATTGTGCTGGAAGGAGCAGGCATGGGAATATGCTACAGGTACGCCCCGAATCACAGCTGGTCACTCCATCTTTGTCATTTAACCTCAGATTTACTTTCCTTTCAGTAGTGGTTGCTGATTCCCAAGAAATAATAGAAATCTGATCTTAAAAGGTTGCTTTCTCTTGTGGATTTCTACCACTCATTAAGTTCCTGAAGGGTCTCCGCTGCTTTGAAAGGCAACGTGAAGACAAAAATTCCTGCCTAGCTGCTATCAGAGTCCAAGAGACTCAGGCTTCTGAGCAACTCCAAACTTCCATTCATAAGGTGGGACCTAGACATGCACATGCCCTTTGGGATCTGGCATCAAATGTCATCAAATATAAAAAAAGGTGACTTTTTGCTAGTGGTTATTTTCAAAGGGAAGTTCCTTTCCACTGTGGAGTAATAAAAAGTATTAGTATTAAATAGGTTTAAAAGCAACTAAAATTTCTTAAAACATAGCAAAGAACAGAAATTAAAGACTTTACTTTTTCTTTCTGTAACGGGAAATTAGCATTTGCCTTTTCTAGTATTACATGAACTGTGATAAATTCATCTTTATGTGCCAAAGAAAGAAAAAAAGCCCTCACCCAATTAAACGTGCGTGTGCTTCATGCCCACTGCTACAGGGAAAGGATGCAAACTTCTATCTGTGACTGCCAAAAAAAAATGGTTGTGTAGCTCTGGAAATGCTTTACTGAACTACAGCAACACCGTTTAACAATTTAGCTAACTGATAAAACTAAAAATACCATGATTCCCATTTGTAATATGCTAAATTGCCTGCAACTAATTTAAACAATAAGCAAGCCAGGCTGTGAGTTGTTGTCTGTGGCCAGTAGAGCAGAATACTTCATTTGCCATCTCTTCATAAGCAGGGGGTTTAATAGATTAGCTCCTAAAATATATTCTGCAAGTGGACAGCCCATACAGCCTCAGAACAGTTAAATTCTGCAGAGAATTCACTACTTAAAAATCTTGTCGTTTTCTGATAAAATAAATTTATACATAGGCAAAACTTTCAGCTTCAAGCTGCAGATTTTTCTTTTCCCTTTTATATTTTCTTCTAAAGCTTCAAAGTTTCCTTTGGGTTCAGGTATTCCTAAACACACAATGAAAACACAACCTTGAAACAGCCAAAAAAAGCACCAAACCACATGATATGCTCTGGTAGCTTCCTACAATGCTAAAAAAATTAGCTCAGATCCTAAGATCCATCTTCAGGGCTTAATTGCTTCAAAGAATAGGAATCTTGTCAAATTCACTCCAAACAAACGTAATCAGTAGCTTTCAAAGCTTGTTTGACATTGAGGAGATATAAAAAAACAACATAGGAACCAAAGAAACATACATCGATGGTCTGTCAAAATTTTTTGTTAGACATGATGCTATTATCAAGGCACATCAGGATGAAATAAAGTGACCTAGCTGACCACAGGCTTACAAATGTCTTGGGAAGGAAGCAAAAACGGTGAATCAAAAGGTAGCTTTGTTGCACGTCCCCCCAGGCTGTCTTATTGACAGGGATGACAATGGTCCCAAGATGCACCATTATCTATGACCAGCAAGCAGACATCAAATGCTACCGAGCTGTCTCTGTCAGAATAGAAAATGCTGCTCAAAATATACAGGGCTTGTTACGTTTTGTTCAGCAAAGGTTTGTCAAAAGCCAGGGTCACTCTGTGTGTGCACTGCCCTGAAGGGTAATTTTAAAAGGCAGGAGAGATGCACTTGGTTCTTCAGTGTTTCTACTGGAAGGAGACTTCAAGTCTGTGGATGACCAAAATGTTTGGAAAAAATCAAAGAATGACTCAGAAAAAAATAAAATAAAATAAAGTAAAACAAAGCTAATAGATGTTCATTACAGCTGTGTTATTAGAAGGCAAACCACTTTTCAAAATAAACATGTTAGGGAATTATTCCCATATTTAGATGTTTTTTTCAATAAAAATTCAGTTGATTTCTAATACATCAGGCGTGGATGCTACTGTAAAGGCATGACTCAGATTGCAGTGGATGAGTACGCCCTCTTCAAGTGTCTGTGTTGTACCCTTATGCAGTTAATTGCAGTAAAAATATTTATACTGGTGAGAAAAGAATTGTTAATAGGGTACCGTTTGGGAAGAAAAGAGAGAGGCTGTATATACAAACTCCAACTTCAGAAATGTTTGGGTAAGCTTTGATTTTCTGTGAACATCTGCTAAGCACACACTGAGGAACGAAAGTCCAAACGCACTTCACTAATTGACACAGAAAACTTTAAGGACTCTGTTGCTAAAAAAAAGATAAACCAAAATGGAACATGAGGGTGAAAAGAATATTTCAGGGGGTGAAAGGCATTATTGATAGAGAAAAGGCATTATAGAAGTTGCTCACCAGTTCTTGCTTATGGGTCAGCTCTTGGTTCTTCCCTCCATTGTCACTGCTGGGTTAGAGATGGGCACAGCTTTCCCAAGAGAGCAAAAAAGGGGCCAGGAAAACTCCCCAGTGCTGCCCTATACAGACCAGGCAACACAACATAACTCTGTTAATGTTACAGTGGCATCTTGCCTTGGTAATATTAATTAAATGCAATATGAACCATTCTGTCCATGCCCTCCATACCTGGGTGCTTGGTGGTACACAGGGGCTCGGATACTCCCCTGCTCTGTTGCTCACCCATGAAAAAACTCTGTCCTGAAAAAAAACCACCTCTGTCTGCTGTTGATTATTATGACTCCTCAGAGCACATAATTGTCTTGTTTTCTTTCTTTCCTTTTTAACGATAAATAACAGAACCAAAACAAAGAAAAAAAGGAAAGAACAATCCAGTTACAGCCTTTCGCAGCTCCGAGGTTACAGCTGATGCTCCGCTGTCCATACCTGTAAGATTTCCTGGACAGAAATTAGGATAACAGTCTATCAAATGTACTTTCTCTCCTCCTAGGCCACTCTCCAGATGATAGATATGATCCTTTTGTGTCTCATGGGATGTGCTCTTTTGTCCCCAGACAGAATGCTATTAATTCAATGCATAGTTTCTTTTCCCTTTTGCTGGAAGTCACAATATGCTGTGAGTAAGGTTTGACTTGTCTTTCCTCCTGTTGGAGGACTCGTAAGTGGCCTGAGAGTCGAGGGAGACTTTGCCCACCAAGTATTTGCCCACCAGTACTACTTCAGTAATTTCATCAAAATCTTGATGTATTCTTCCCTGCCCTTTTTTCCCCCCCATTACTCAATATTTACATGGACTCAAATGTAACATTCCATTTTCAATGGAGGTTGAGTGGTGTCCTTTGGTTAAATCCTACTCTTATTATTTTTTCAGCTGTCAATTATTAATATAATCATAAATGGAGGGGATGGGGGGGGGTGGAAACACACCAAAACTGAATATGCTCCTCATCAGTAAATTCAATGTTTGGTTAAAATATCTGCATTAACATTCTTGCACATTCTAGCTCTTAAAACCAGGAAATCTTACTAGTGACTTCCATGCTGTAATTCTCCGTGAGAAATTTAGAGCTTTAAGGTATCTTTAGCATTTTGACATCAAAGCCTTCACTGAAAAAGAGTCGCCTGATGCCATCTGGAAGTAAAAGAAGGCACAAATATATCTAAAATCCCTTTTGCCCACCATTCAGTCTTGCATGAAACAGCTTCCTGAGACCAGAGACACTGGACTAAATTTATGTGAACAGTGGGGTAGGTTTATTCTCTCCTAGGTCAGGTTTAAAACAGGTATAGCATGGAGAAAAAAAGAGTTTGCAGCAGTTAATTTTGTAAGATCCTATTTATTAAATGAACCCAGTTCTACTCGCCACACTATTCACATTCATGATTTCTGACCACAATATACTTAACCTCCCATCCTGTTTTCACAGTATTTCACCTTTGTTTAGAATCAAATTAATATGGGGGAAAAAACTACCAAACCCCACCCCCAAAAAAACCCTAAACCAGCATCAACTCTACTTAATTGTGCATCCCCAGCATGACCAAAGCAAGCAACTTAAGGCTAACAGATCCACACCACACACAAGCCTACACTGTGTGTAATGAGGTCACAAACACATGTGCACAAGATTCCCACTCCAAAATAAGGAGAACAACATCATCACCTCTGGTTTGTTGCCATCAGCAAGAAATCTAAGCAATACCTGTGATTCTGCAATATTTGTCTGGTCCTGCAGTAACTGTTGTGATTTATGAGTTACAGAGGGCTTACAGTTAATGACAGCTAAGGTCTTGCTATAAGGATAGACACCAAGCAAATGAGTATGATTGCAGATGTTTAAAAGTAAATGTGAAAGGAGTGAGCATTAAAAAAAGAAAAAAAGAGTATTGATTCAGTGTGACTGATGTGAATGAGTTAAATGATTGACTATGAAGTGTGAATTCAAATTTACTGTGAATGGAATTTACTGTGAGTGGAACAGAGTATGCATGACCATGACTGAGTGTGACTAGGTATCATTAGGAAGAACCAAGTGAATATGAGTAGAAAGCACTGATTATCTCCCCTGTAATCTATAAATAAACAGCATTGCAGGAAGTTTTGAAAAATGTATTTAATAAGGGATTTCCACTGCCTGAATAAACTTGCTGAGGCCAGACAGCCTGATCTGGAGGAAAATGTATCATTTTACTCAAAGCTCTGTCATGTAATAAGACGTGAGCTCTTATCTGACAGGAACAAAATAGGCCTAAATTTACAGAAAAAATGGAATTGCTGGACTTAAAATAAACGTCTTTCCAATTATCAACAAGCAAATTTACTAACTCATATGATATCAATTATCCTCTCTTCTCCTTATGGGTATTTTTCTAACATACATGTTTAAGTTCAGAAATATGAACATTCAGGACTTGCAAAGTTAGGAACTGATGCTGTCTTCTGCAGCTCAATATAACAAAGTTTTCCTGCCACCAAATAGCTGTCCTTCGGCAGAGTGACCAAATAACTGAATTGCCACCAAATACATGCCCCTGTGCAGAGGGACAGAGCTCAGCCTCATGTTGCCCCATTTTAATTCAGTGAGAGGAAAGTGTGGTTTACATCTGAGAATCTCAGACCCCACACTTGCAAATGTATCTCAGCATCATCTCAGCTGCTGCCCTTCCTCCACAAATATCTGTTTACTTCAGTGAATTTCAGGATAAATCAGACCAATGGAGTCTTTGTTACTAAAGATCTGTGAAAATAAATGTTGATTTTAAAGGTGGATTCTGCCAGAGATGAAAGCAATGCCAAAATCCTAGATTCTGGTACAACCAACACGGATTTTACAATTGGATTCAGTTATTTGCCTTACTTGAGTAATTTTCTTCCCCCTAATTTGTCTGCAATCATTACCAATCAAAAAACCATCAGAATTTATCAGGTTTTTTTTTTTTTTTTACATCAGCCTTAACTTCCACTGAAGAAAAAAGGATGAAAACACTGAGCTCTGTGTTTACACTGCAGTAAATTAATAATCAAACCCAAATAATGTGAAAGAGCAGGGAGGCCATTTCAGCTAGCAGGAATCTTTCTTGGGAAACCTGCACTGCTCTTTTCCTAACACACTGGTGATAAATTTACTGGGGTGAAGAAATTCCCCAGCTCTGCCTGAATTAGCTGGGGCTTAGATTAAGCCATGCACACGAGCATCCTTGAACCCTGCGGTTCTTTGAGTTAGAGGCATTTTAAACTGGTGCTCAGTGGATTTACATCCTTATAGCTTTACAGGCTCTGTTAGCACTGCCAATTAATAATGGCTGAAGATGTGGCTCAAACTTTTACTTGAGTTCTTGTTTGCATTAGATTTTACTTCTAGGTGATTAAAAGTGCATTTCCATTTTGTGAAGACTAGGACAGAAACCATTGGTAGATTACTACTACTGCTTGACCAGCACATAAATGAATGAACGATTCCTGTTTGGATCTTATGGAGCATCAATAAACACCTCGAAAATGTTGGCACTGTCACCTTACAATAATTGCAGTTTTCCGAATCTGCAACAGAACTATAAAATATAAAAAATATCCCTTTGGGAAAAGAAAGGTTCTGAGAACATATATTTCTTGAGATTTCTTTATAGAGCCATGCCGAGTTACCCTTACTGCTGTCAGAGACTTCCTATTAAAGAAAAGTACAACTGATGCCATTAATTCTGCTACCTTGCAGTGCAAGACTGCTAATGAAAAGATGTCCCAACTTTTCACTCTTCTGCACAGGCACCGTGACCAAAGTCCCTCAGATTTAACATAATCCCAAAGCTGCTGGCCACTGCAAACTGGTAGAATAATAATATCTGTTTATTCTCTGTGTACCTCTTGCACCTTCCAACATCCTTCTGATAGCTCAGAAGTCTTGCGTGGGGAGAAGATCAGGACCCATATACTCTCAGCTTTACCAGTGGTTAATGCACCTGCACTCCTAGTTTCAGTCTGGGAAAGATGAAGGGTCTATCTGTTTGGGATTTTTTCCGATATTTTTTCTACCTTGAACAAAGTGTCTCTTTTCTGATTTTCTAAACAAATATTTGCTGATTCCAACACTCTACAGCTCACAGAAAGGTTAAGTATTGAGTGGAAAATTAGCACTCAATACGCTCAAAGATTATTTTTTTCTTCCAGCTAAGCCCCTAAACATTGAACTAACATGAATATTTCCACTGCTTTCTTTCCTCCTACCTACCCCTGAGTCACAAAATCAGTTTGTACCACATCTGAATTGCATGCCATGCTGATGAAGGACATAGTTTCTAATTTGCAGCAGGACAGAAAGAAAGGATGCAATGATAAAAGAACAGTTACAGGCCATTTTTAACAGTCAAACGAAATATGACACACTTAAGTATCAGCATTGCCCCAGTAAAGCCAGGTTGTCTGTTCACCTTACATTATGCTACAAATTCTTAACATAGCTTTGGGTTATGCAGCTTTATTTAGCTGCCAACAGAAGGACTTTTACTACTGTGGATCAAGGCAACTGTCTTGGAATTGATCTCATTAGTAAAGTTTCCATAGGAAAGAAGATTAGAGAAAGCAACTGATTTTCTTGACTTGTACTGGTATTTCTATGGCAGCGAAGCAATTTCATCTTCCTTAGAGGCATTGGTTTCAGGTCACATTTTTAACTAAAGTTAAGTCCTCCAATAATTCTGAAGACAATCAAGGATAAGTGACCACTACAACAAATCAAACATTCAGCATAGGCAAGCAGTAGCTTTAGACAAATGTCATTTTTTTCATAGGCTTTGTATATAACGTTCAAAATAAAGACAGCATTCTGGGTTTAAATGCATACTTCAGTTTAAGATGACAACAATCCAGTATGCACATCCAAAGATAAAATTTGCCCTTAAATCTGGCAAATGGAGTCCAAAATCTTTTCAGTTTCAGAAAATAACTGCTTGCTTTTTAATACTTCTGGGATGCTAAAGAAAGAAATATTATGGTTTAATTCTGTATATATTTGGGGCAATGATGTTATTCTAATGTAATTTAAATATCTGTACACACCCAAAATTTTCACACAAAAATACTTTAATAAAATCTAAAGAAATTAACTCATTCTGTAATTGATAATCTCTTTTTTTTTATTTTCCAAAGACAATATCCTGCCTGTCAGAGGAGGAATATTCTGGACCAGCCAAGAGAAGGCAAGGCAATGATCTCCATGTCTCGCAAGCACAACTACAAGAATAGGGCACGGATGGGAGAAAATTAATGTGGCATTTCGGAGCATTCACTATCCTAAATCCCCTAGTTTGGAGAGAACTGAGGGGCTTAGTAATATCTACAAAGTAGCTATGATGTGCTTTTGCCTACTGCAAACAGCATCCATGCAAATCCCTGTCCTTGCAGGCTTGATGCAAGGGTCCACATTTGACCAGCAGTCATTATTTTTGTCTCCAAATGGCAAAATTTTTATTGAAGTCACGTTCATAGTTGAAGCTGTCACCCTGAAGGAGAAAATCATTGTAGTTTTTGTCCTATAGATATACGTTATATAATTCTGACTGCTATCTCTGGGGCCTTTCTGGCAAACTTTCCACCATTCTTTCCCTGTTAGGTCTCGAAGTTACCAAAGTCAGAGTTCATTTATACTTCTGATGGCTGGCTAGACAATGTCCCCAGGGTTGTGAAGTCGCGTATGGCAGAAGAGAAACATAATTTTGTGGCCACTATATTCCAATTCATTTAATTAGGGGTTTTCTTGGATCTCTAGGGTGTGTGTCCTTTCATGTTTAGAGGTTTCTATACAAAAATCTTTCTTCACTTGAGAAAGTCACAGGAAAAGTTCTCCTGCAAATGTAGATCTTGTTTGCTCCCCGTCAAATAAATATTCATCACATCAGCACCAGAATTTACCTTTCTGTGTTATTTCTACCATTAATAGTTTTGAAGAATTCTTGTAGAGCAATCCACATCATTTAGATATATTAATAATGAAAAAAGGTATATTTATTAAAAGTGGAGACCCTGACAAAATTTAAATCAAAATGGTTAAAAGAAGCAGACTGATAAGAAGAGCCCTAATTAAGAAACATCTTGCTGCTCAAAATGGGAATTTTTACACGTATTTCATACCTCAGGCAGAGCCCAAGCAGAGGTAGATTGTATCTTCTTTTTTAAATAAATGAAAAAGGGAAAAAAATATATTAATCTGCATTGTACTAATGCTTATGTGCCCAAAGCTGAACTTCCACTTCATTGCACGACGTTCTCTGCACACAGATGTAGCACAGGGGTCTCTACCTTAAGAAATAGTCAATTAATTCAAGAAAAAGTGGGAGAAATAATGTGTTATCTTCATTTCATAAAGGTGTGGGGCGGTAGTCTCTGGTGATATCTGGATCTCAGTATTCCAGGGGTTTTTTGCATCTCTGAGGTGGTAGGTACATGCAGACACACACACAGTGAACCTCAATCCAAATTTTCCATATTGTCTCCAATGTGATGTATGTGAAAGAAAGGAAAAAGGGGGAGGATTTCCCAGCTAAATATTCAGTACTTCAAATTAAGTACAAAAGCACACCTAAGTGCAGAAAGGAATGTTGCCATGTGCTTCCTATGTCTAAACTAGAGCATATATATGGGAGCAAACAAAATTAATTGGGAGCCAAGGTTAAGAAAGCAAATGAATAAAAAGAATCCAGAGGTATTACTAAAAATTAGTTTTGAAGTGAAGTATTTTTAATACAGAAAATTGAAGGAAAACATTTTAAGTCAAATGTTTCATTTAACCTTACAGTTATTTTGTTCTACCTTTAACTTTTGTCAGAGGACAAATAACAATAATGAAAAAGCCACAATTCAAAGTGTTTCATTTTTAATTGTCCTGCTGCTACTTTTTTTTTTTTAAATGAACATACTTTATAAACTCTGATTTGGGAGCTGTGGAAATGAAAGAATTTTTAACTAACCACACATGCACGGAAATGTCTGCCACCCAAAACCTTAAGTGTGTGCTTTAATGATTCCCTACAAAAATGATTCACTAATTTACTATTAATGAGCGATAGTGTTTATACACTTAGCTAAGAGGCAAGTGATTTTTTTGAAGATACTATATTCTCTTCCCTCATTCACATGGGATAATTACAGTCAGAAGGCTTTCTAAATCCATTACAAATCACAGCTGGTCATGTTTCTTGTGCCATTCCTGGCCACCGTATCGAAGAGCAAAGAGAAATGGAACAGACCAAAGTTGTTATCAATTTATATATGTGAAGAAGTGTATTGTGTAAGCTTGCAACATGAACAAACAGCAGCTGTGAATTACTTTGTTTCTGACATTCTCAGCCCTTTATGAGGATAGGGAAAATAGTGAAGCACAGGATATCCTGAACAGCCTTTGCTGGCCAAACCTATTTTAGGTCACGGAGCAGGAGAATGCCAAATTATCTCTGGTAGTCAGTACCAGTGACAGCAACACTCCTACCAAGGTTGTGGTTATTAAATGCGAGAATAAAAATAAGGAAAATTTGGATATTCTGAATAAGGACATCATGCTAAAATGAAATACTCAATAAACTAGTTATGAGATTCACATAGAAATAAAACTGATGACTCTTAATCTCCTAGAGTCAGAGAAATTCCTCCAGGGTGCTCTTATTACAAACACTCAGAACCAAATAAATATTATCTGGGCTGGAAGAGTATCTACAGCTTTTCTACACTCCTCAGACAACTAGAGTCATAATTTGTACAACTATCAGAACACAGAAATTGCACTGTTCATTTTTCCTTTGTTTGGCAAGATAGTAAGAAGAAACTGTAGAAGATGTTTACTGGTGAAATGACAGATAGGCAGCTTTGTGTCTTGTTTTGCACATTTACCAGAGCAAACAAATTCAGAGATTTTTGGATTTGCCTTAAAAAAACAAAACAAACCCAAAAACTTTTGGTGATTTTTAAATTCAATCAATAAAAAAAATAGGAAAAACATTGCACTGTTAATTCTAATTTTATTTTTATTTTATTCTGGGAACTCACATCTTATTATTTAGAGACCAATATAGCTACACAGGTATAGATATTCCTAAATACTCTCTACATTCATAATTCATGTTTGCCTTTGTTTTTGCTTTATACTAGAGTTGTACTATCACTCAACAAAACAAAGGAAATAATGGGCACGGAATCATGCTTATATTTGCCTGCTCTGATGTAACAGCCACAGGTGAGTACCCAAGCACAATTCAGGACATTCTGGAACCTCATACAAGTTTTGTCAGTTCCCTGTTATGTCGAGAATCTCAGGCCTTCCAGATCCCAACATCAGCTCTGGTATTTAAGCTAGAGTGAGTCAAAAGGCTATTATACCTTTTTTATCATCCTAACTACTTTACATCCTTATAATAGCACCTTAAAGTCATTTCAGTGGGAAAATCCTTCTATAGTTGTTTGCATTACTGGTAAGGCAGCCTTACAGGATGAAGCTATTTTAAGGCAGATGATAATCTGTCTCACAAGAGCCCTCATGTTTTTGCATGAAACACCCTTCTTTTCAGGTTCCAGCCCACCTTCCACCACTAATTGTTTCACTGACCTTGGGAGCAGACTCCTCTATGCCATTACTGGAGGTACCTGTTGTAGTTCCATCCCTGACACAGAGCCAGCCAGGTGATCCAAGCATTTAAATCAGGATATGCTGTTCTGATGTTGACTCTTACTACAAAATGAGCTAATCAAAGTGTTTGGCAAGATCTTTTTCTCCTGTCAAGAAGAATGTCTCACTTTGCTATTATAAACTTGAAATATTCACAATCCAGGGCTTACAACCAAAATCTGACAATTTAGCATAAAGTTTTAGATGCTTAATCATATATCTTAATAAAAAATTATACATTCACCGACTAACCAAGACAGATTCTGATTACCTGTCTTAGGGGAAACGGACTGCTTTAGAAAATTATTTGGAGTACTCTACTATTGTACCTGTCATACACTTTTAATTAAAAATGTATTGATGCATGACTAAATTGCACACAGTGAAAAACAGACCTATTTTAGTTCAATTGCAATAATGTACACATAACCCAATGAAGTAAGCCCATACAATTATAACAGGAAGACAGCCCCAGCACAGTTATACTTTTCCAGGTCAACCTCATACCAGATGTATATTCCATGGAGCCAATCATCACAAATCAATGTGGACTCAATCAGCACAAGCAAATTTACTAATCTATTTTAAATACCTGTAATGAAGCCATTTCACTAATCCATTGTAAATTAAATATCTGGTGAAAAGACGACAGAATGATGATTAGCATTATTTTATGGACTATTTCTTAACAAAGTCTGCTAACTAAGGCAGTATACATCCAATATTTTAATACAAGAAGTACATGCAACCAGAAATACATTGGTTACACTCTGTTACAGCTAGAAGTATGAAATCAATTCACTGTTTACAAAAAACTCACCTTTTGATGCCAACATCTTCTGTTAGCAGAATACTGAATTTAAACTAACAAGAGGTAAATGTGTTCTTGGTTCAAACGCAGTGAAGAAGAGTTGGAATTCAGAATAGAATAGTTATTGCATGGCAAAGAACTAACACCTATATTACAGTGGCACAAAGTTTACTCTAAAATGTCCAGTTTTAATTATTTTTTAAATTTGCTATGACATAAGGCATTAAGAAAGACGTAATATTTGCACATAGGGCTTTGGAGCTTCTTGGGAAGTGTTGGTAAAAGTGTTTAATGATGAAAGATAAATTATTACAGTGAGCAATGACATCATGATTAGGATTCTGAGTATTTGATAGGTAGGCTTAGTTCCTTTCTTCACTAGAGGCTATCTGCTTGAGAATAAAGGTGCATCCCCAGTTCATGGAAACTTGTGCTATGGACTGAACAGAAATCTGACTTGCTTAGATACTGCAGAAACATGAAATCTAAAAGTAGCTGTTTTTTCTAGAGTATGGTTGTCCAGGTAGACATCATCTCTTTCATAATTGAGCATTGTATTTCTGCCACTGAGTTTTTATTCACATTGCTCCCCAGTCTCTCCTTTCTATCCTTTTCCATGGCAGAAGCTCTGCACTACCATTGCATTTGCATCACCCACCACAACTCTTCCAGTGACAGACAAAAATAGTTTAAAAATGCAGACAGCTTCTTGAACACTGTGGGCTGAATTTTGTCAAATAAAATGCCTTGCATGTGAAGAAAAAAAGATATTAAATGAAACAGTCTTTGCATCACTGTTTTCATTCTTTCTGTGTTAAGTGCATAAAGATTTTTCCAGCAAAAAATGGTTTTTTAACTGAAAAAGCCAAGACGCTGAAATCAAAACTTTACACAGGAATAAATCTAGAAAGTTTTCATACTCAGTCAAATATTCACCAAAACCACAGATGTATGTATGGAGGACATGGAAGATCTGGCTTCTCACTATTCTGCCTGACTGAGAAAAAGGCAAGCAGGGGTTTAAATGATGTTATTCTTGGCTCTCCTGATGTGTGCATCAGCTTTCTCAAAGCTGTGAAAGCCCTCATAGCTGCCCATCATGGGAAGAGACCCTTCTCCCTTTCTCCTTACCTGGACAGCACTCTGCCTTGTATACAAAGACACTCCAGAGAAAACTTATAATATAGCTCCATTTCATTCTAAGGGGCAATTTTTTAATGCACTCCTCAGTTTTGTCATTAAAACATAATTTTATTCCCCAAGTATGGTTCATATGGATTGCAAAGAACAACAAACATTTAGGTTTACCTCTTAACTGAAGTGAGGAGCAAAACCATGGAAATCCTATTTTTAAATATGCAAATTTATATTGCACAAATTACTAATAAAAAAATAACCATTTTGGAAGCTCACATAAATGCAGTCTGTGTTTGGTCCATGTCTGAAGAGCTATAACAATGTGATAAAATGGTTCTCAAAAGGAATTTCACTGAGTGGTTTATTCTCCAGAGCGAACAGGGATGAAGCACTGTAAGTAACATCACTCCTTGTTACAAGATCTCTGCTACATTGAGGAACAATGCAATGAATTTTAGATGTAAATCTGAATTTCATGACCTTTCAAGTCAGATTCTTAAACCTCATTTGAGCAGCGTTTTCTCTTTATGAATATATGGTTGAACTGAAGACCACAAACTGACATAATGATTATTTTTTTTCATTTTTTGTCACTCTTCAGGTGTAAATTGGGCCTTTGCATTGTCATCCTTATTTACTTTACACTCTACAAAGTTAGCAAGCATTATATTATATTTTTGGTGCATTACATTTAGCTTTTCATGCCTGATAGGTAATGTTTTCACTTGAATGGAAGAGACAGAACAATTGTCAAACCACTGAAATACAAATGAATGTTAAAAAAGATTCTCAAAGCAACTGTAACTCACATGATTTTAAAAGTGTGCTATATTTTTAAATATAAAAAGCTTCAATGCACTTTGGAAATATAGCATGAGTAAAGTAGTACAAATAATCTTAAAAAGTAGTACTTGACTTTTATTTCTTTAGAAGCTAAGTATGTAAGCCAAAAAATTTAAAGTATATCTTCATTTAAAAATTTAAGATCACAGAACCATTTCTTTAAGGATGTCATTTGTAATAACTCATTATTTTCAAGGGCTTTCAGTAGAAATGACTGCACAGTGCTATCTATAAACAAATCTCACAAATATATGTGGGTCATCCTATAACTATAATACAAATATGACCTAAATAGTAACAAACCAATGCCATGCTATTTTCCTAAATATACCACGTTGTAAAAATAATAATAAAAAATATTATAATCTCCAGAGCATACAAAGCAGGATTTCAGGTTTAGAAGCCTAAATATATCTGGCTTTGCAAAGAAGACAGTGACAAAATGCTAACACTTCAGTATGTCACTTATCAAAAGGTACAAACTGTCAAGCAGTAATACACTATGGTGCAGCTGGGAGGGAAATTCCACTTGTGCTCCTAATTCACTTAGGTGTTTTCAAACACTTAACTCTCACAGCAGTAAAAACAGGAGCATTTTTAAACTGTGCTCACCCTCCTTTTCAAGACTCTTCCATTACAAGTCTCTCCTTAGTTAGGAAAACTCAGAACCAACTTTTTTTTTTTTTTTGGAGATTAACATATGCATTACATAGGGCATCTCACTACTGAAAATGAATGTATGATCTTGAAAAGCAGTACCAAAGCGGGCCTTGAAGATTATAGGGTTTCTTTTCCATTTCTCAAAGTAACTTATTTTAAAGTCCCTGAAACGGGGTAACATCCATCACACTATATTTCATTAGTCTTTAAGGCAGCCTTAAATAACTGGGCCTAAAAACAGATCTTGGTTGATATGGCAAGTATCTAAAAAGGATAACTCTGAAAATATCCTTTGCTGGGTTCAGCTTGGATTTTGCCCAAATAAATTCAATCACCTCTCATTATGATTGAGGACAGAAGGAAAAAAAAAAAAAAAAAAAGAGAGAGAAAAAAGAAAAAAAACCTCAGGAAAGCAAAGTGCAGCTCTGTTTAATCCATATAGACATGTCTACCCAAATCCCTTTGCTAATGTATTTCTAATTCAGATAGGCTAACTCATCCTGTAATAATGAGAGCTCCTGTGAAAGTGCAGTGCATTTTTAGTATTCTTCAAATGTATTAAACACTTCTGTACCATTTTTAAGGGCTTTTGCAGAAAAAAATAAATAAAATATATATGCAGCTTTCTGAGGTAGGCAAGCTGGTTTCTTTCCCAGCAAAACTCTGAGGCTGTTTAGGAGAAATGAGTGTCTGCTGGACAAAGCCTCACAATAAACAGTATAGGCTATGCAGGCAGAGATCCACAAAGGTCATTTCATCTCTTCCCCTGCACCTCAAGCATCCTGGACACCTTGGTGATGTTGACAGCTACCACTAAGCACTAAATTCTGACTTTTACAGCTGCAAACAGACCCTACCATATCTGTAAGGCAAGAAATACAGGGTGCTACATCAAAATATGTGTTTTTAAAGAAAACTTCCAATAGGCTGGGGGTTTTTAACCTGCTTTATCCTGCTAGTTGCACATGACAATTGAAAATTCAACCTTAGCCACAGAAATGCAGAGAGAAATTAGGAGAACCAGAGCTTTTGTGCAGCTGCTACACTCTCTTCCATGTTCAGCTCCACATTCATTACTGCTTTCAGCTCTCCCCCTCTCTCACAGCTAACATGAACTCCCCATGGAAAAGTCCTACAGCCCCAAACCACACTCTGCTAAACCCAACAGCTTTTAAATAATCACCAAGGTAAAATTTTAAAAGGCACAGAATTGAAATCATCCAGAGCTTTTACCAGTTACTTACACCAAGCTGAGGGTTTTTATAAGTTTTTAAAGGAGATTTTGAAAGGAATAACCTTGCTTTTTTTTTGGTGTCCCCCCGTCCCCCCCCCCCCCAAAAATTTCTACCAGCAAGTCTTTTGCAGATGTGATCTATTTAGGTAACCTGCTCCATTTATCACACAGTTTATAACAACATAAGCCTGAGCTTCCAACATATGAACTCCTGCATCCTCCTACATGTTTCACCCTCTCACTATTTCAGATATGCACCAAATTTGCCTTTGCAGAAACTGCATGTGATCAGCTCTGCCACCACACTCCTGTTGGTGTCTATGGTATCTTTACATCGCATTTCATACAACAGCAGCTTTGATTTAGCTTGATGGCAGTGCCAAGTACCTTTCTCCTTATAAAAATATATTATCCCCTGATTAGCAGACCTTATATAACCCTTGTTTTTTCTCTTAAAACCTATTCTCTTCTTTTCACACCCATTCTAACCTTTTTCCCCCACACATTCCTTAGCTCACACTGAGCTAGAGAACTGAACATCTGGAGAACTGGTCAGCTGTGCAAGTTGTGGTGTTCTGGACATTTGTTCTTGGAGGCAGACAGAGAACAAGCAATTGTCAGGTAGGTCATCAAGAGCATGGCAAACAACAGACAGAGCTCCAAGTACCTACTGGCAGGTTAAACAGGAATTATGGATCGTGTGGAGGTGCAAGGCAGCTCACAGCATGCCGAATAAACTGGGAGGGAGAGGTAAATGACAGGGCTCCTGTTAACATGTGTCACTGTTTATTATTTGCCTTTGGTTATTAATCTTGTGATTGCATATTTCTGGTAAGATGTCAGCTTTATGCTACTAAAACGTTAAAATTATATCATAATCATGTAGAAAAAGAACTCTTTTCCTCTATTAGTAGTGTAGGACATGATATTAAAGTATGTGTATGATTCATGTTTACATATGGTTCATCAGACATTTTAACTGGAGTTAAATTAGCAATAGTGACATACTGACACTTCTCGTCTTCAATCAAAAGTACACACAGATTATATTTTCTTTTTAAAACTCAGGTGCCTAATATTAACTAAGAATAATTAGACTTTGAAGGTCACAGAGCAGCTGATGCTATTTGCATCCATGATCAGGGAATGAATATCCCATAATCAGATAACCAGTACAGATGGACTGCTTTATAACACCTACCACCATGCTTATTTTCATTCATTTTAATATGTCATCATTTAGGTGCTTTAACTAATTCTGGAACATGCAAGGAAATGAATAATGCTACATGAAGAGGGAATAAAAGTTCCTTGTCTGAGAAGGTATAGCAGAGGATTTTCAAATGAAAAATCAAAATTACATGGACTTTCCTACATGAAACACAGGGAAAATGTTGTGTTCAAATGATCCTGTTTAATAATTTTACATCGCTGTGACACAATAAAACCATCAAGGTGTTTGCACCTCTGATAAAAAGTATAACAATTTCAGAGGAAGAGATATTACTTTCAGTACTGTATTAACTGTATTTTAAGGGCTGACCACTATGTAGGTTATAGAAGATTTTCTGAGATCATGTAAAATGAAGGATGCAGGAAGGAGAAAAGGGCTCCGCATTCAGATGGATGTTTGGAAAATAGCATTATCTGACTCAAGGATACAGGTCTTCTCTCTCCAGACACTTTAGCAAATCAAATCACAGATTTACAATAAAATTATGGCTATTCATTACTACTATCGTTTTAAGTGCACTTGTAATGGCATAGATATTAGTGGTGCTTCATACAGTTGTGACTACTAAAAGGTGCTGGGTACTCACTTTCCCAGTCCCACACAAGGAGCAAGGATGTATGAGGCTTTCTTAGTTCCCTGGTACTACTCAGATAGCATAAAATTGTGCACATGCTCGTGTCTCATAATAAATCTTACTGTTAAGTTGATGTCTTCCCACAAAACTAGATTTTGGAACAGAAAGGCAAATGGATGTTTTAAAAAACTCCTTATGTACAGAGGCTTAAGCATATGCAGAACCTTAAGATACAATGGTCCTAAACTTCAGCAATGTAAATAAATATTAGCTGCTTGACCTTTTTAACTGACAAATATTTTCCCTAATTTAAAAATACACAGACACATTCCTCTTTCCAAACTGAGTCCTCTACAAAACGCTGGTTTTAAAGGTAGTACAGTTCTTAATGGTTCAGTAACGATATACAACACCACAAAACCAGGGGTTTATGATGGCCTTTGGCTACAGGGATGTGAATGGCGCCTCTACGATTTTATTTGGTTAAAAAAAAAAAAGAAATACTTGCTCAAGTGATGTAATAGACCTTCCCATGAAATATCCTTTCCTGCTTTGCAGAACTACAAGTGTATTGTTTTTTATATGCCAGTGGTGATAAAATGCTGCCAAAAGCCATCTTTGATGAATGGTAATAAATTCAAATGCCTCATGTTACACAGCACATTTTTTTTCTCAAGGAGAGAAGGGAAACATGCAAATTCATCATAATTCACACCATCTATTTGACCCTCTAAGTATGAGCTAAAAAGTCATAGCATCAAAATAAGCAACAATTCCAGCTGGTTATCCTTTCTACTTCTGATACTACCAAACATAAACATATTTAACACACAGAGTTCTTACTACAAAATAAAGAATAGTGCATTTATGCTTGTTAAGCTATGAAATATGAATGGGAAAATAAAAATTAAATTATTTTGCTTCAGATCCCCCCTTCCAAATGAAATCACTCTGATAAAAAAAAAAACCAACACATTTGCATCAGGAAAGTTTTCTAAGGGCTTGGACAAAAGAGAGGGGCTGGAATTCAGATTGTACCTACTGTTGTTTGGAAATGGGAAAAGAGGATTACCTAGGTATTCAGGCTGTCAGATTTGCATTTGAGATTTGGAGGAAGGGGTCAATTTGAAGGCAGTGACACGTCCCTCACTTCCTGGCTGTCCCTTGCACCTTGGCCATGTCACAGTATGGTCTGCATGATGCTCTGGCCCTCATTTTTAAACTAGTATTTTAGAACTCAATGTTACCTGCTTCACCTTACTTATCTTTACCTTCTATTATTTTAACAAAACTACAGAAAGGACTTCTATACACAAAGAATATCACCACATGAATTTTTCCTATGAATGACTCAACCTCAGTTCTTTTAAGTAACTTTCAGACCAGGCTTTGGTGTTACTTCTATGCAATACCTTTCTCATCTTACCTCTGAAATTATGTCAGTATTAATGAGCTGCTCTGAAGATTATTGGCTTATACACACCCATTTCTCATGTGCTATGCATCTCAGGGGAAAAAAAAAGAAACAAAGTTGTCCATAATCTGACCCAACACTTTTTTGCAGACTCACCTTCGATACAGCAGCAACACATGTGGCCAATTCAATTTCCCAGTATGTCAGAAATATTTCACCATTAGATATTTAAGGAATATTAGTCAATAGCATCAGTTTTAATACTTTATTGACTGGCTATATCCTAGATATGGACAACTAAACACAATCAGAGATTCTATTTCAAAATAGCCATGATGACCTATGTAAAGACAGTCCAGGAGTTAATTTAGACTGGGAACTAAGTATTCAATAAATAAGACATGCCTGCCATGGGTTGTTTGAAGACAAAAACCACACTAATAATGGGGACTGTTGTCATATAAGGTCTTTCCCTTAAATGCTATGGGGATCCCCTGAGTTTTCACTGATACATTTAAGCATAGTGCACCTTTTTTAGCTACCTTTCATTTATCTATTTGCATCAGTATTGACTACAGCTGTTTGCAATCTGTATCCCTTCAACTTTGGCTGTTTGCTATCTCATGTGGCAGCTGAACCTGTACAGAGGTCATTAAGCAGAAAATGTGTTCAATAGCCTTTAGCATCCTTTCAGCATAATCTAATTGCTTTTCTCTCGGTAGGTAGATGCAAAACAGTTTCCTTAAAAGAGGACAAGAGAAACAGAAACTTCTCCAGTTTCTTAAATGACTTTTATTGATAGTTTTGTTTTGCTTCTACTTTGGGCCTGAATCCCACAGACTTTCATATCTACGTTGGCATTTTAAATCTGTAATTTATGTCACAGGTTGAATCACACAGTAATGGCATTTATAGTTTATCATACTCACATAGCTTTCTGGGTGTGTACCTCAGAGGCAAAAGAAGCAAATTTTTATTAACACATGTTTATACATAATTGACCATTTGGGAAGTAGGAAGGAGAAATGGCTGTGATTTACATAGTTTAAGAAATGTCTTGGAGCACCTCACCCAGTCTGGAGCTCCCACTGTGACAGATGAGCAAATGCCCATGGGAGATGACAGCATGGTATTTATGGTATTTCCTTCTGAGACAATTAAGTAACATATGCCAAGACCATAGGGATTATCTCTGAGCTACACAGTATGTAACTCTATCTGAAGAGAAATATAATATTTTATAAATTTGACAAACCATAAGAAAGAAAAAATTGATTCACCCATTTTAATAATGCAGTAACTTTTCTCTGACTCAATCAGACATTTCTTGATTTTTTTTAAATTTTTTTTTGCAATGAACTGATGACAAGCCAACATCCCACACACTACTTCAGAGCTGCTGTGTGGGGCTAAGGAAAAGCTCATGCTCACACATAACATACACACTGCTATCCCATGATTAAACATTTTAACAACCTGCTTCGTCTAGGACAGCCCTGATTTTGCACCAAAAGAACAAACCAAACTTGAAAATCTATACATTCTTCCTCATTGAAAGCTTTTGATGCAATTCCCAGTATTCTGTTCCTTAGGAAATCTTATGGTCCTGGATCTTCACTGAATTTCACCCTGTGCAACCATTTATTCTTTCGCAAAGTGGATGCAAATCATTACACTAATGATTTTCTGTTGTTTTATGCACACTTTGTCTTAATAAACTGCACAGTATAACAATTTATTTATAATGCACTTATATCATCAGTGTGCAACAACTCAATATATTATGCCCACGATCTCTATCCATGGGACCAGTAGGGTACAGGTTATAATACCATAGTTACTATATGTATTAGCAACAGTGCAACTATTCCAAGAATTCAGTATTTGGGTTCTTGTTTTAATTTTCTTACAAACTTTTCAGAACAATGGATTTGTTTTGTCCTCCAGTAAGGAGAATTAATTCAGAAGAATGCTCAATGAATGTATCATTCTGCAGAAATTTGGTTTACAAAGCAGTGAAAAAAGCACATTTTCCCTGCGTATACAAAACTGTATCAGATATTAGGGGAATGACTAAAAGTGAAAGCAGATACATGTTAAGATGTCACACGGAGCACTTCAGAAACTCTCACAAGTAAATCTGAAATTTCGCATGCTTAAGTAAGAAAAGAGAATGGATCAAGAAACAAGAGACTTCCAATGTACCAAAAGATCAGGTTTCATATAATCTCTTCACAAATACCAAAAATACTGAAAAGTATTACTTCATAGATGCAAACTCATTTTTTATATAATTTTTTATGAGTTGAAATTAAAAAACCAGATTTTTAGGAATGTTGTAACAGTCACCATTTATATCATTGTGTGTGCTGTGGGCTGTTCTTCTGCAGCCCCTAGTGTAACAGGATGTTGGCTCATGGCTCTAGAACAACAATATTACTTTTCCAAAATGTATAATATTTTGCTATACGTTGTGTGTTGATAACCTTTAAACCATTCCTGCTGAAAGAAAAAGCGACTTTCCAACAGTGTTTTTTATGGTTTCACACCAATTTTTTGTTCAAATTCACCAGCCTGTGCCAAATTATGAACTTGTTTCTTTACATTATATTTAGTCCAACAAACTTCCATTAATGTGGAAATACGTATTGTGACCTAATTGCCTAATGGAGAGAGAAGAAAATACCAACCAAACAAAGAGAAAATACAAATCCCAGCAGATATATTGATTAATCCCTCCAATAATTGTAAAACTTGGGTCAAGAATATAATAAAGGCACTAATTACAAAACAGCCAAGGTGTCAAGGCTTCTTTTTCTTTCGACAGTCGTGGGTTTAAAGCATAATAAGTTCCCCTATTACACATATCATGGGATAAGAAAGTAACGCTCCAGAGAGAACATTACTGAAAGTTATGGATGGACCAGTTTGGCAACTAATAGGTCCTTAATGGCTTTCAAAAGTAGCCTATAATCTCTGGTAATACCATCTCCATAGGGTCTTCATGATGTATTATGTAATAATTATAATGCTTCTACGTGTGATTTGTATTACACTGATTACTGCACCATTAAACTTTTTTTGTAAGCTTATAATGGAATTTTTGGAGTTTGTTCTACGAACACTGAGAACTTTTACTGTTGTTAATGTTTCTTATTATGACATTAACTTTATTTCAAAATACTTAGAGTGTTGATTATTTTGTGAAAGGGAAAATATTTACCTTGAAAAAAGAAGTCTGGTCCTTTTATTCTTGGCACATTGGCAAAATTGTACCCGGTGATGGGTTTCTCTCTGATTCACATAGCAACTCGGCTAATCTGGTTTCACCCTTTCCTACAAGCTGCTCTGCTCTCACAGGGTCTGACACCTTCCCTTGGATGCTGCAGGCAGAATAGGAAGGGGCTCAGAACAAACCAGCACTTGGTAGAAGCATCCAGTCTCTGTCAAAATAGTCCTAGGGCACAAATAATCCTCCCAGCCACACCTTCTGTTTCCTTCTCTCCCTCCAGCTCAATAGACTTCAGAGCCTCCCAGACACAAACTTCTCACTCGAGTACCAAATATACAAATAAACATAAATGTGGATCAGCCACAGTCTGGCTGTATCACACCACGGTGGTCTGAAACGGTCAGAGTGCAGAAGACCATGTGCGCTCCCTTGTTATTGTGGTTAACTTCATTATAAATTAGTACATTCAACGGTAATTATGAAAGTCAGATCATCTATTTTGCATATTATAATGATACTATTATAGTTAAGACCTGAAAAATATTGCCAAAAGACACGAACCGCTCTCTGTCTGTAATCACCCTCTGCTCACCACTCAATTGGCAAAACTAACGTATATATTAAAGTAGCTGTCTGCATTTAGGCAGTACCTGGGGCTAAGCTGTAGCAGTTGTTCTACCACCCAATGACCCCTCCCCAGCTGAGAAGGGGAGTCAGAGAAAAAAAGGGAGAAGCCCCATGGGTTGAAGTAGAAACAGATTGAGGGAAATAACAAAACTAATACAACAACCGACAAAAAGAATACGAGGTTCTACTCACCCTGGTCCTTAGGGTCAGCAGCAAGAGTAGAAGGCCAAGAGAGAGGAGTCCCAGGAAAAGGAACCCCACCCTCCCTGAGCTCCCTCCTTTTATAATGAGCACGATGAAATGGTGTGGGATACACCTGTGAGTCAGCTGCCTTGATTGGATCTCCCACTGACCCAGGGCTGCTCATGGCTGCCTGCATGGCTCTGTGCCTGGGGAACCAGGACAGTAGTATACTTTCCTTTCGAAGAATTGCTCTTCTTCATGTGAAGACAAACAGTTTGGCAAAGTAGGAGGGCAGGCATCAGTTTTCATAGATACTCTTTCCAGTTACGAGCCTATTAAATAAAACACAGACAATATATACTTAATATACAGTATATCTCATTTTATTGAAAAATCTCAAGAGGCTTTTCTGTTTTCTCTGCACACCATCACCCCCTACACACCTCCAAGAATAATTCTTTTAACACTTTCTGGACTGCCATGGATTTGCCTCATGCAAACTGACGAATACTGAAGTCACTAAACAGTATTTGAAAATGTAAATACACCAGGCAGTGGTAAACACACCTGAGGTCAGTTGGCTGCTGCACTCACCCAAAAAAAGTAGATTCAGATACCAGAATATCTTGCTATGCCTCTTCTTGCACTGCCTGGGAAGGTAAGGTCTCTGTTGAAGTTGTACTAAGAGTTAAACCACAAAATTACACGTTAAAGGTCAGAGCACCACAGACTTCCAGAGACTGGACAGTCTAACTCTCCACTCAAGCCAAAGATACATTCATCCTGAGCAGTGATGATGACAAAATATGGCATAGGATTTTTTGCTTAATTCTGTGGTGGGTTTTTTTTTGTTGTTTCTTTTTTTCAAGAACAGGAAATATGAAGTATTAATGTAGGAAAAAAAAAATCACACGTTGTTATTAGAGTGGGGGGAGTTTAGGATGAGTGCAATTACATCAATATTACTGTAATTAATGATTACATCATGCTTTAGAGAAGGAGTACAGAAAAGGTTGGTATTAACATGCAAGACACGGCAGAGTGATATCAATACTCATTTTACTGTTCAGATTTTTTTTAAAAAGCTAATAGCTGTCAAAAATACCCATTATAGGCTAGTCTATAATTTGTAGAAGTCAAGTAATACATTTTTTCTGAAGGTATAATGGATGCTCCATGGAGCAATTATTTTAGAAAGACAACTTCATCTCAGCTGTCTCATGCCAGCAGAACTATTTAAGAGCCAGAAATGCATAATTCAACATGGAAGAGCTGTCAGATTTGAGAATACCTTTAAATTATAAAAACTTAGCACCACTAGTCAGTTATAATTATAATGGAAATGTAGTTTTCTGTCGTTTTATCATAGCAAACATCTCTTAAGAAGCAATTTCATGTGTTAAAATATTTTGGCAAAGTGACTTTTGATTCTAAAGTGATACAGATTATCTAGTTTTATACCTGAATATTTTTCTTACAAATTGAATGTAACAGCTTACATCGTACAAGATGGTAAGAGCAAGAGTATTATTAAAATCCCATTGGAAATTGTTACTATGAAACAATGAACAGCATAACTCACTAGGACAGGTCAAGTTATGCACAAAAATATTATTTTATTACAAAATATGACAAGACAGTTTTTCATCAGGCAGTCAATTATTTTATACAGCACACAGCCAAAATACAGAAGATAGTTCTTCTTTTGACTTTGGCTTCTTTTAGCAACTAGAAAATAAAATCATGAATGGTTGAAGTAGTCACACAGATGGTTGTAGGATACTGAAAGTGCTCTCAGAAAATTAAGGTAATATTTAAATCCTTTTCATTTTCTTTTTTTTTTTTTGCACACGATATTGCAATTCACGTTCCCTTCTCTTTAAGCAGGACCAGAAAACTATTCTAAGGCTTCACTCAGAAACAAACCTATTGACTTATCATAATGTTACACTGGACTCACAATATGCATATTTTGCCAGTTCCTTTCAGGAGCTGAACCCAATCCACACACAAGTCCACTTCCCTTTCTCACCTTGTTTGCTGAGACCCACAGCAGCTCCCAGTCCCCTCCTCTACAGATGGGCTCATGAAGTCTGGAGTTGCTTTTTAAATGAATCCTCAAAAATTTCATAAATCAAACTCTGTTCAAATCAAAAGAAAGTGATTGTGGATTTTATTTTAGCATTCACAAATAGTTCATTCTTCAACTAGTTCTACTATTAATGTCATGGAATTGCCTTTTTGAAACTGTTAACAAAGACCATTGTGTGTCCATTTTTCAGACTAATGAGCTTTTCCACGTTGTTGTTGCTGATGAACATTACACTTCCCAGATTTCTATTAGCCTTTCTGCTCAGCCCACACATGCAGTAGCAGAAGAGCATTTTTCCCTCATGGGTGATTAGTTGTGGCCAGATGATTTTATTTATGTATTCGCTAACTAAATGACCTGATAATGTATGTATTCATGTACATGTTTAATTTAAAATAAGTTAATCATCAAAGGTGCTCATGCTTTATTTTAAGCAGGTTTGGGGTGGAAAAATGTTCAGTTTTACCATTAAATATAACAGTCTTGACAATGAGGTTTCAATGTGTTAAGTTCATATAATTAAAGTATCAGAATATCTTCATCATCATAGCACAGGAGGGCAGGAATGATGGCCCTCCTTTTTTGTTATTTACTGCTTTTCTCCTCCCACAGCATAAGAAGACATCACATCGAAGAGATGGAAAGTTATCTTATCATTCTCTCCCTAAAGATACCAACATATTAACAAATTGCTGAGAAACAGAAGATCTGATTCAGAAAATATCAATTTCTTGTTTCTATGGACGCAACATGATGTAGTATTGCATAACATAATACAAATTAAGGAATTAAATTGGTTTCATTTCATCTGATTTTCTGGCAGACTTTAATGTGTTAAGTATTTACTAAAGAGGCAATTGGAATGCATACAGCATACAGAATTATAATTTATTAACACATCTTCAGTAGTGGCACACATTGTCTTCCACAGTCTTACCTGTAAATTTCAGGGTTAAATCAGGTTCTATCCCAATAGCACATTAAGTCTCAAGACAGACAGTGGTGTATTCAACCAGCAAATTTCCAGCATATTTTAAGATCTACCTTTATTCTGCACCTTTTTCATGTAATACACAGATGTAATTGCTTAAATGGAGCTTTAAAATTAATGCAATAAATACAAATTTGAGTTTTGCAGGACACCGCACCGTAGACTTCTAAAGAGTCAACAAAATTGTAAGTTTGCAACTCTATAGTACTCCACATGCAGGCAATTTAGTAATAATGAATAATAAATACACTTTAATAGCTCCTCTGTTTGCTTTGCCACATATTTGATTTAAGGGTAACATG
This sequence comes from Podargus strigoides, assembly GCA_028020825.1. Taxonomy (NCBI): domain Eukaryota; kingdom Metazoa; phylum Chordata; class Aves; order Caprimulgiformes; family Podargidae; genus Podargus; species Podargus strigoides. The sequence goes on along the minus strand of CM051625.1, from coordinate 3,213,865 downwards.
GGACTCCCCCCATCCTCTGCAGACATGGCCGCTAAAGGTTATCAAAGGGGTTGCTGCTGGTGAGCCATTGTTTCAGAGAAACTACACAGATTGTCTTATAAGTGATGTTTTCATCTAATTTCTAAGTCCACACAGAAAGAGTAGCAATAATGCAAAGCTGCAGTGCCTATTAAATTTTCCATCACATAATTAAAATTAGCAGTGCTGGGACTCCACGCTTGCGTGCCAGACAACTCAGGAAAAGTTAATATTGCATGATTTGAGGCAAAGAAAGAAAAACACCTTTTCACTTCCTAGCAGTAGAAATTTTTTGAAATCCAGATGCTTATTTCCTATTAATTTCAACAGAACTGCCCTACAAAACAATATACTGTGTTTGGGATCCAGACTGGTATCTCTGCCCCACAGCATATAGGAGTCAGGTGACCCATATGGAGCTCTCCTATAGCCATGGTGTACTGAAATCCACTGGGCAACAGGACTGTACTCAGTATGCAAAAATGAGATACCTTAACATGTTTTCATCTCAACAGGTACTCCAATATAGCAGTAATAGTTGGTAGATTTTTTTCTTCTTCATTTCACTTGAGAGTGAACATAAAGATGAAGCAACTCAAGGACATATTACCTCCTGGCTTCCTTTGACACAAAGTGTATTTACAGTATGGCCTAAAAGTTTTTAGTCCAGTTACTCAGTCCAACACTCTTGAATTCGATTAATGGAGACATTCTAGCACTTACATCAAGTTATGCTGCATATAAATGGGGATAAAAGGATTACCAGGTTATAAATCAATTGAGAGATTCAGGGATATAAATCTCAGGGACACTGGGCTTCTGCATTAATAGAAATGCAGAATTCCATTGGCTAATCACAATTTAGATTGCTACCCAGATACATCACTGGATTTCACGGAGTATCCTAATAAAGCTCCCCAGCACTGTGGGGAGGTGGGAAAAGTAGAAAAAAGCATCTGAAGGTGGCCCACAAAAATCTGCTTACATGTTGGCCATGGTAAACCATGCCAAAAGGGCTGATTTCTTTGACAAGAAATAAGCTACATTATGGTGGTGATAGCAGTCATTGTTCTTTTGTTATATAGGTAATGCAAAATGGAGGCTGTTGTACCTAAATTAGTCTCTTAGAAGAGTAGGCACAAAGATAAGTATAGAAAACTATACATGTACAGAAGTGCAGAACCTACATGGAAAAGTCATGGCATGGCTAAGTTAAACAATGTTCTGAGACCATTAAGTAACTTCAGCTTTATAGAAATATAGTTTTCATTATTACACAGAAAAAAAAAGATGATTTTCCTTTCTTTTGACAAAACAGTGCAAGATGAAGAGACAACTCCAGTGTGCAGAAAAATGTTATTAAATAGTTTAGGTACCCTACTGAGCTCTTACTGAAAAGGAAAGAAGATGGCTACAGATGAGGCAGTTCAAGAGGCAGGAATCTTAAACTTGGTGCTGAGGAGTACAGAAAGCAGGAGTAACATCTGGGGAGATATCTTCACTTCAGCACAACTGCAGAGCGGGGAAGAATTTTGTGGGAACACAAATACTCAACTTCCCTCAAGGGTGTGATATCTTATGGCTGTGTTTGACAGAGTACATTTCTACTGAATACCATAAGAAATAAAAGCCAAGAAGACACTATGGGAAAGAGAATGTTTGGCTGGATATGTAAAAATGTAAAGGACAGTTTATACCCAAAGGGTTCTCTCTGAGTTTATAAATACAATATGTAATTCTTAGAACAAATCAAATACAAATAAGTTAAAAAACAGCTCATGTACTGATTAGTTGAGGGCTTTTGCAGAGTAAGACATATTTTAAGCTTATCTAACACCTAATATTATCATGAAAATGACCTAATATTTAACTAAGCACTGTCCTATCTCCTAGATAGGACAAGAGGGGGAAAAAAAATCTGTTTTAAAGGCTTTCCTTTTAGGAAAGATGTCATATTAGAAATCTCTTGACTGCTGTATTATGTACAAAACATATCCAACAGAGAGGCTCTTGTAGGTTCCCATAAATACTCGCTGAACATCAGGATATTCTATTGGAAATAATGAGAATGCACTGAGAAGGCATGACCCTGAGCAACTTGAGTGGGGAGAGTGGCATGGAAGATATTAAATCATGCTTTCTTTTGTCATTGCCAATTATATATTCAGGTTCCATGTCAATGTTTAATATATCATCATAGCAATGTATTACAGTTTCAATGTCTACTGCATAATCACAGTAACATCACTCTGATGTCATATTAGACACTGGCACAGAGCCACATTATGAGTAAAAATTGGGGCTTACCAAGAAATGTCTACAAATTTATTTTGTTTTAAAAAACGTATCATTAATTTTAAGCCAAACCAAAGAAACAACACATTTGAAGGAGTGGAGGTCATTTCCAACCGTTAATTCATAGTGTACTTTGGCTCAAAGCCAAAGAGACAGAAGGGGAGACTCTGTAATAAAATAACTTTTACTCATTTGTCTTTTTTGGTATAGTGAGGCTGAAGATTTAGAAGTAATTTGGCATTTTCCAGTGAGTTTGTGGGCTTCCTAAAATCACCACTGTTTCCCTTTTGCTAGGCAGCCAAACGTAGACAACCATAGTGCAATGTATTTTAGGTTCAATGGGCAATCATTATCTAACATGTCTGCAATGGCATGCACAGATTTCAAAATTCATTGCTGGGGGCATTTTTAAGAAACACTGAATGCTTTAGTTGTTATTTTGGAAGGTTCTTGGAAATCCAGGAATGCTGAAGATGAGAGGACAGAGCCTTGCACTATTAGATTTCTTCCACCATGATAGGAATTAACAATGTGTAAGTGGTCAAATCTGAATTTCTGGGATCTGTTCCTAGATTACTCAATAGCGTGCTCTACAAGAGGGTGTTCTGCCAGAGACACATGCTGCACAAAATACCTCTCTTGTTCCTAGGAAATAGCAATTTTTGGTCCTACAGGCAGCTAGGTGGAATTTCAAAGTAATCTTCTCTGTGCATCCCACAGTCAAGTTGAGTTCAAAAGACTATAGAGGTGCTTCAAAGATCATATCTGTCTGAAAATGTTCTTCCAGTCATCACCGTTTAGTTACTTGGGGCCACTTTGTGACCTCACTGATGTAAGTGTATAGCAAGGAGGGGTTATTGGTGCTAATGCAGGAAGAATCTTCCTTGTATAACTGTAGAATTTCATAATAATGTGTTTTACAGTGTGGTCCAAACCTGATTACTTGTAGAAAGGAGAAGAAAAAAAAATGAGAGCAAATGCTCATAAAAAACCACATTATAAATGAAAAATACAAACCACATTAAGCATTTCATTGAATTAAGGAATGGAAGATGGAGTTCACATTTTTACTTCTATAATTATTTAATTAGGGGAGACATTATAAATACAGATATAGTTTCTGAAAACATGAAGATGAGGGGAAATATTTTGTGACTAGTTTGATACACATCTGCAAGGATGCAGACTTTTGCAAAAAAGCTCATCACTGTCTACATATTCTTACTCTTTGGGAATACTGCTTTTCATGCTTCCAAACTTTTTTCATGTGATTGTTAAAACAGAAAGATAAAAAATTGACACTATTCTTCTATTTGGTTACAAAATAAACTTGGTAAAATTTAGTACAAACTGCAAAAACCTCTAACCTTCAAAAGTAAAATAACAGCAGGAGGAACAAAAAATTATTTTCATTATTCATACCATAATAAATTTTTACTTTCTTAATAAATTAAAGAGCTACCACCATTTTTTTGGAAAAAATTAAAACTGAACCCAAACTGATGAGGAACTGTTAGGATAAGGATGAAAAAGTGGCTCTGAACTCTGTGCATCCTCACCAAGACTCATCACCCAGTCATATTGGCATAGAGAAGAAGGAAAGAATCTTCTTGAATTTTCAGATAGAAAGTTAAAATTTCAAGCCTGGAGGAAAGGGAAAACACAGAGCAGCAAGAAGGAAAGAAGGTGACCACAAGCTGAACTCCAAAAAAACCAGTCCCTCTGCACTGGAAAATCATGTACATTTGGTGTAGGAGTTACTAAGATTCAGTGAACATGAAATCATGAAGGCATGGTATTTCAGAGAAGGACTGGAATTTAAACCTGAAGCTGTTTCCTAAACGTGTACCTGTGAAATGAATATTTGATTATTTCATATGTCTTTAATTGTGACATAACCTGATCTTTGATAGAAATTTTTCAGTAAATTTACTTGATTTCTGCCCTCTATGCAGCATGACAAATATGCAGCAAAATCCAGAGCAGCCAAATACAATTGTATCTATTGACAGAAATAGTTTCTATTAATTTTCCTTTTGTCTTCTTGTAGTATCTTTTTTTTTTAAGAAGAGTTGTCCATATGTTTGTGTACATCTGTGTGGATGTATGTATCTAAACTATTAGAAATAGATATGGACAAATGCCTTTTTTGTTACAAGCTTTAAATATGTATATACACTCATACATAAAATCCTTGTATATTTACATATCTATATACACTTATATAAGCATATAATATACATGTTTCTATCTGTGTGTTAATGTTTCTGTATGTATACACACATATTTATATAAATATATGGCCCTCTGAACTCCTTGCCTTACCATGAACTGCAATGCTTCGTTCAGTGAAAGTTTCAAAGTGCCTGCACATTTATTTCTGGATAAAAGAAGCAGTTTGAGCTCCTGACCACTATTCTCTAACAAATAATTCTTTGTGGCTGTAATTAAGATGGCTCAGAAAGACTGCTGGGATGTCTTAGTGGTCTGGAGAGCACTCCCCCTCCCCTGAAACAAAATCCTTTATCACATTTTTGAATTAATTATAAAAGTTAAAAATTAAATCTTTCTTGTGTCCCCCATAATAATCCTCCCAGATCAGTTTTTGTCCATATTAATGGAGAACACATCCCTAGTAAGATTTAATTTCAAACTTTTATAATTATGGTTAAAATTAAATCTTACTGTGGCTGTATTACACATTAGCGTGAATGAAAGCCAGCCTAGGAGGATTATCAATGGTACTCCAGCACGATTTATTTTTAACTTTGGCAATTAATTAAAATCTTTGGATAAAGATCTTGTTTTGGGGTGGGGGAGTCGCTATTAAGACGAAGCCCACAAAGTGGTTCCATTCCTGTGCAGGGTATTGGAGCTGGGAAGGAAAATGCTGGGAGCTCAAAGAGATCATGCCATAAATTGCTCATCCTTGGTGGAACAATACTTAGTTCTGAGCTCCCTCTGCTCTGCAGAAAGTGGCAATAACACCCCAAACCAGCAGTTTGTTTCTAAAAATACTCAGCAATACTCTGCACAAGCACGGATATAACTTGGCACCACCTGGGAGTTTTGTGACATACACACAGTGGTTCTGCATTAAAAATTCCTAGATTTTAATACCCTTTGGGAGTCTTTGGATTTTCAAGCCTGACCTCCCTGATAAGTCAGGTCACAGAGTTTTCCATGTGAATCCCTGTTGCAGAGGGAATTATTCTTGGTTTTTTCCCCTGTGCAATTGGAAACTGCTGAGTACAGTCCCCTGTCGAGCACACCTTTTCAGAGGGGGCCATGATGAGGACCCCAAATGATAATGAAAGTATTGTTTGCTTTGGGACCAAACTGTAAGCCTCTGCTCAGAATAAGCCTCCTCTCCTCTGTCTTGCAAGGGTGAGTTCATCTGTTGCCTTGGGTTGGGGAGCATTAACAGCTGGATTGCACACAGGTTAAACCTCAGAAAGCAACACCTATAAGTTGTTTGTGAAATCCATCTTATTTCATCTGTGGGTGTCATCCCATTTAGGTTCTTGAGTTCCTGCAGGGCTCAGGCTGGTCTCTCTCACTGTGCACCAGGAGTTTCACAATGCAAACCACAGCTCTGTGGGAGCTGCCTGCTGTGGACAGGTTGGGTACTCAGGAGTCTCTTAGAATCACAAGGTTGAAAAGACCATCAAGTCCAATCACAAACCTAATGCTGCCAAGTCCACCACTAAACCATATCCCTAAGCACCACATCTCACATCAGCTGAGGATGAGTGGGATCTAAAATAAAAATCACAATAATATTTTCTGAGAAAAGTGTCTTCGGTCACTGGCTTTATTCTTCCATCATCAAACATCCTACACTACTGAAAAGTTATGGTTTAATGTAACTTATTCAAGTTCCCTCTGACAAGCCAACAGATTTTTCAGTAAGGACTCCACAGCACCTGGCTTTTATAAAATAGTTTTTGCTTACAATCAGTTATGCTTATATGCATTGTTTCCACCATTACATGCATGCTTTTGCAAATGGATAAAGCCTCCTTGAAAGTAATTTTTTTTCAATTACCAGTCCTCAGATACAACAGTTATAAAAAGACCTTTATATACCCAAGTAGCTGAAGCTGCATCAGCCTCCACTCCACACCCAGATCCAGGTCTGTACTTGGGGTGAGGATGCACCCAAAGTGCAGATGGAGAAAGGGTTTTCTCAAGATCTGAGTGTTTTAGAGAAAAATAAGCAGAAAGAGAAGGGAATCTGAGAAAAGAGCAGGCACAGCAAGAGAAACAGTTGTAGCTTGGCCCCAAATTAAATCTATGAAAGGGATCACTCTCAGCTGGCTGGAAGCACTTTGGGAACAAAAACTCTGTCTCCCATACAAGTCCTTTGGCAATCAGGAAATAGGAACTTACCCCTTCTTTGTAAATATGGAAGTATTTATATTGCATCAAAAGTATCTGCTTCCACTATCATGTTTTTCTTCTAAGACAGATCACAGAGCATAAAAACTTTGGCTAACCTCATTCTTCCTCTGTGATTTGCTTGAAGTTATGTGAGGAGAATATCTCAGATATTTGAGGACTGTGATTTTGTGTTTACCAGATAATATCATCTGAAAAACACCAATTTTATGAGAAACCTGTAAGATGGGGCCTGATTGGTCTAATTTGAAGATGGGGAAGGGGGGTCAGGGAGAGCAGAGAAAATAAAAACCAACAACATAGCCTTCACTGTATCCACCTTGGAAAACCCAACAACATAGCAGTCAAAATATTAATGGCTTTTTTACAGTGAGAGATTGAGGCACCTCTGTGTTTTGAAGGAAATAATTTTACTTCCTTTCTGTGATGTGGTTAATTATCTGTATACACTCACTCATCAATCAACTAAAGTTCTTTTAGAAGCAAAGGTGGAAACATCACATTTTCTGCAATTGTTAAGCACAGTATTACTAAATGTTCAAGTGAAAAGAAGGTTATTCATAATACCAATAAATCCATAAATGTAAGAATATATGTATTCATATGGCTATATTTATTTTTAATTTTCCTTCCCCAAATCAGAGAGCATCCACACTTTGTATTTCCATGTAGGAATACCATACTTAGTCCTTAAATTACAATTCTGGTCAGTTCTGACAAAATAAGGAATAAGCAGTCTCACAAAGAAGGAATAAAAATCACTTCAGTCAAGTTTAGACTACTGAATGAGATGCATTAAATGAGGTTCTCTTAAACAATCTCCTGATTTGCTAATACCTGTTTGAATTATCCAGAGATGGCTGTTGGGGCCATTTTCTAGTTCCCCTTCTCTATTAGCCCAGAAATAATGGTCTCCCCGTGTTGTGTCAATAGGCTTCATTATTCACTATATTACATTTGAAGTAGTTACCTACATCTAAGCAGAGTAAGTATAATTTCAATGGTGAAAATAAAACAGCAAATGATTCACTTGTAGCTTTCCTTTCCCTCCCTTGCACATTGCCCTGTATACTCCTGAATAACTGAAAGCCATAATTATTTACTTTGGGGAGTCCTGTAAGCCATGTCATCATTAGTGCTGATGAATTTTCTGGGAATGATTTGAAATGTTTCCAGTTAAATTCTAGACTTAACATCTCAAGAAGAAAAAATAATGTTTCTACCACATATTTTATTAAGCCCTTTAGGTCCTTTTACAAGAGAGGAAATACCAATTAACATATAATTTAGTAGAACAAAATATTATCCCATTTCAACCAGTACCCACTTCCTTGAAGTTTATTCAAGCATTAATAACCATTTAATGCAATTTAACTACACTGAGGTATCCGTTACATTAATATCATATATCCATCAGGAAATTAGAGTTTTGTCTCTATGAATTTTGTATTACAAGAAAGTCTTTATAATTTTATTCTGCACTTTATGGTGGCTAATTTAAGTTTTAAAATGGTTCACATAACTTCCCAGTCTCTCTCTTCTACAGTGTAATATGACTAACAAATTGTTACTGATGTTAAAAGATCATGAACACATCATTTATTAAGCAGGGCTGGAAAGATAAGTTTGAAAGGAGAGTGCATTTCCCCTGTAATCCCTGTGTTTTCAGGAGCTTACATCCAGCCATGGGCACATCCTCCATGGACTGGGATGCTCAGGACCCTGTGCCCCTCATGAGTAGAAACACACTCAGGAAATATACTCAGCACCCTGAAGAATTGAATTCCTTCACTTAGAGAAACTCCCTGCCCACTCTCCAGTGATCTTTAACATGGACACTGGGCTGCAAGTGTAATAAGAAAAGGATTTCTCCCATCCTGCCTGGTTTGGATCAGTAATGTCTATGAGAAAAGCCTAGTTGAGGTTCATTGATAACCCAAAAGAAAACAGTAAATCTTCCTGAAATCCTCAAATGTGGGACAAGCACATGTAGGCACAGTTCCTCTGAAGTTTCCCCAGGATGCCAGAATAGTTTTGGTTATTTCAGTGCCAGTTTGTTCAACTTTTTAACTTAAAAGGTGTTTTACCTTTGTCAAAATATCAGACTACACAGCTACAGCAGCTGAAAACAAACCAGAAATAAATCCTGAGGCAATGTAAATTAGCTGTTGATTAAAAAATACTGATTCTTGCTATTAAAGATTGGAATGGTATTTAGAGTTCAATTCCACACCACAGGTTTTCTCTGAAACTTTGCCCGAGTTCCCAGTTACAGAGGAATGAGAATGCTGTGTTACATCTTTCAGGTTTGAGAAATTAAAACTTTTAGTTGCCAAATCCTTTTCTTAATAAATATTTACTACACTTCAGATTTTTATATATGTATATATGTCTATGCACAGAAAGATGGGCAATAAGTCTTCATTCTGGCTGGTAGTTTTACTTATTAATTATAGAATACCTTCTCTCTTAATTTTACAAGCAGCACCACTCTAAATGCAGCAGAACAACTTCTGCACACACGATTTTTTGCTCACCTTATGAGTGCTTTTGTAGGGAAACTATTTGACAGGAAATGGGTTTGGTGCAGCACAGGCTATTTGCCAGCACTGCCTACATTTGTCTTTGTCTGTCTTACCCTACTGCTACACTCCCGGAGAGCACCCTGCAAATCAGCTGACTGCAGTTGGCTTCTTTGGTAATTGCATTTATCAATGCCTTATGCCATTGGAAAATAACCAAGCACATGATGCACTTTCCAAGCACTGAGGATCATATTCTACAGAGAAAAAAAAGTAGTTACATTATGCCATGACCATATCTGAGAAGTTCTTTACACGTTGGTTTGAAGGTCAGTACATCTGGATTAGCTGCATAAAAGATAGTACAGGTTTGAGTACTAGGCTAGTAGCTTAGATCTGTGAAAATTGTCCTATAAAAAGGGGATTATTGAGAGCCCAGGATGGAGGGAAAGGAGCAGAACACTGAGCAGAGCCACCTAGAGAATGCAAAGATGAAGCTGGAGGCTCTACCCAGTGACAGAGAAATGGTGGTGCCATTAAGGTTTCCAGATAAGTGCAAATTCCACAGTGCAGGTTGTAACCTAGGCTGTTCAGGGGATGACTTCTCTACATAGCCTTCAAATAAATAAATGATGCTAGGAAATATCCTGCCTCTTATGTCTCATCCAACAAGATAAGCATAAATAAGCTTGCAAGCCTCTCAATAGTCACCGAACACGCAATAATGCTGCTACACTTGTAATTTCAGTGCAGTATTTAGAAATGATGTACACTGGAAAAATACTCCACAGCAGAAGTACTGCTTCTTCTCATCCTTTTTCCCAGCACAATATGTTTTTCTGTGTCAGAAAATCACAGATTCTGAGAAGATGAATTTTCCTGGGGTGCATTACTCAGTCACCTGCACGCTTAAATGAGATGGTAGAGAGTGATAAGAGAGTCTATACTAAATTTCTTTTACTGACAGGATCACTATAGAATAAAAAAATACCTGTCACATTGTTGATATGAATCTCCTCCTTGTTGTGCCTTTTGGCATCCGTGGATAATTAAAGAAGCCCGAAACTGCTTTTTCTGCAAGTTCTTTCAATTCTTTTAGTTCTTTTTATTTGTCCAGCAGGCTTTGGTCTTGTTAAACTTTGCCTATTGAAGGGAAGGAAAAATAGACCCAATATATTTTATGACTCCAGAAGTGTTATTTGGCCAGAGGGAACTAGCAAAATTCTTTGGTGGGAGATTCAGCAGTAGGAGACAGAGCAGCCTCACAATGCAACTGAGTTTAAGACTCAGAGGAATAACATCATTTAGATATTATAAATATGTTGGGTTTAGTTATTTGGTGCACATTGAATTTATTTCTGTGGTATTAGTGACAGATGGGCAGGCCACCTAAAGCATTTGTGTGAAAAAAGTCTAATGGCACTGTTTACTAGGAAAGCAGCACTGGGCATGCACAAAAAGTTTGAAGCTGACATTCCCTTTAACTTTATCTGCATTATGAAGTGTTGTGACAATCAAAAAATATACCATGCATAGAGAGGGAAAAATTACCAAACACAAAAAGAAAGTAAGAACTACCAGTAACTTCTGTGGTACAATGATTTGTGATAGTAAAAATTACGAATTATTGTATTTAAATAAACTCTAGAATTAAATTGTGATTATAGCAGAACTTCCCACCTAAGTCCCAGTTAATGATCTTATAAATATAATTAGCTCAGATCATCTCTACTTTATTTTAACCACTCTTAAAATAGAAAATATATTTTCCAAGCCTCAGCCTGTAGCACAAAACAGACACCAGAAATACCATTGATGTGACAGAGAATAATCAGCCTGTGACTGCCAGAATAGTCCATTCTACCTTAAATCCCCTTTTCCTTTAATCAAAGTTCAGCAGAATTTTAACCAATTTCTTAGTCTTGTGGTGTACACACATGTGGGGTTTGTGATCTATGTATATTTTTTTTTTTTTACATCTATTCACAATAGGGAAAAAGAAATAAAAATATCCTGAATTGATCATAAAAATAGCCATAAAATTTAGATACATTGGTAATACCACTACACTAAATCACTATAACAATAAAAAAAACTTCTCAACATAATCAGTGCTTCACATAGCAAGTCACATTCGTTGTATCTACTGGCATTTAAAGCAATGTTATAGGTAAAATTTATTTCAGTGTATCTTTTTGGGGAAACCAGATATTTTCAATATCTTATATAGTATAGCAGAGTATATATTTCAATTAATATTTTTATGCAGGAATTTAAAGAAAAATTCTTGCCTGGAAAAAAAATCAATACTCAAAATATTACTGTGCATAATAACATCATTTGGGATAGACAACATCTCAGTAAAGTGCAGTATCATTAAAATAAAAGTTCTGCTTTTATTTTCTAAATATTCTATTGAGAAAAGTACAGTTCAGAGACACATTAGTGTTTTATGACAAAAAGATGTAGTTTGAGCATAGTTTAATGTCACAAACTTTGCAGATTTCAATTCTAGTAAAATCCACTCATGAACAACTTCTAATAAAAGCTCCATATGCAAGAATAAGCAGTCAGTTTATGCAGTTCATATTGCTAAAATGGTACACCAATAAAATGCAAGGAAAAAAAAAAAAACACAGAGAAGGAAGTTGAAAAATAGAAATTTTAAATTCTTTCTTGAAGCAATATAAAGAAGGGAATATTATTATGCATGAAAGTATTTAAAATGTTTTGTTTATAATATGTTGCTTTTCCTTATCAGATCTGTTGAATGACAAATGAGACAGAGACAAGCTTATAAAATTCCAGTCTAAAGCAATTTTTACACCAACACAAATTATAAATAATATGTGCCTTTTGTCAGCTGCTTTCTTCAATAATCTAATTGTATCACACTAATGAGACCTGGGTTGGGAAATGCACTGAGGTTCCCATGCCCCAGGTCAGATGAGACTGAAAACATTTTGAGATTAAGTACATCTGCTGCACGAGCAGGGCAGCTGCATCACTTGGTCAACTCAAGGAGCACCAGCTACAGAGGTGATCGTGCACTTGACCTCCAAACTGGAGGTAAAGCATCAGCCAGTTGGCAATGAGTAAAGCATGGGCCATCCCTCTTTCCTGCATACCCCAAAACTCTTTCTCTGCCTTTTCACATGATCATAGAACAATTCATACCAACTTGTGCGTTACTGAATACCTACACATGGCAATACAAAATGTATTAGTCCAGCAGGTGGAAATCAATGAGTTATTATAAGATTATCCTTTCTACAACTGTCAGTACAGCAGAGGCTGTTTAACATAATGAAGCTTCATTTTTAATGGAAACTGCACCTGTACAACTTAAAATATTTTCCTTCTCTAGGCATCAATTCATTTTTCTATTATCTTTCCTCCTCCCAGAGAAAAAACAGGGATAACCTCCAAACCCAGCTTTGGAAGAGACCCACCTTTTACTCTAGAAGAGAGACCCTTGCAACACAGCACATATCCATATCAAGAGAGCTTGGACAGCAATCTTCCATCACCAAGTATCAACTATGGGAAGTGAGGGACAAAATACACATCCCTCTTATTCATTTTATATATATATATATATATATATATATTTTTAACACCTTATGCTTTCTTTCACACCTTTTCACTCCCCATTTACTTATACCTTGGATGGTCTAAAAGCAGCTTTATGTGAGTTAGCTGGATATCAACTGTCCTACAGCAATCATTTTTGAAATATGATACAATTTTTAACAATTTCATATATGTAAAATACAGATTATATTTCTCTATAGAAACACCCACAAAATCTTCAGTGACACTAACAGGTTTTACAGCATACAATTGAGAGGATAGAGAAGTGAAAATTCCCATCTATTACAGCAGATGAGAAGCCAGAGAGGTTAAAATATAGCTTTCCTTAAATGTTAGCTTTTTAGTTTATCCTGTACATTAGTTATACTATTAAAATCATAAAGTACAGAAAATTTATTTAATATCCACAGGAAAGCACAATTTTTCTGAGCCATTTCAAAAATTATCTGCTCTGTTGCTGCAGGGTTTTTTGTGTCTAATGAACAAAAATATGCAGTATAGAAACACATTTTTTGGTCACAAATTTCATTAATCCATCATCTAAAAGTTTTTCATCAGTATTGTTTCGAAGATCTCATTGGACCTACAAGAACAAATTGAACTAAATAAATTTTGGAAACAAATGTCAGAAAACAAAACAAAAAAAATCACAAGTGAGACTTCTTGTTGATCAGTCTGAAGGTTGGGACTGCTCATGTTCTGTAATATTCTGCTCCTCTCCAACATTCCCAGATAAGAATGACTTTAGAATGATCCATTCTGACCTCTGAATAAGCCAGACACATAGAAATGCATGCAGTAATTATTTTTTTATTGTTTAAAAAACCAAGCCATACAAAAAGCCCAAAACAATAGAAAAGCCTCGACTTACGGAAATTACACCCGTGTTTTGCCAATCACTATGCTTAGTACAAAGGATGTAGCCAGCAGTAGAATAAACCAGTAAACAGATTCTATTGCACACAAAAGGGTCAGTGTATGGGTGATGGCTGGGGGTACAAACAAGTCAAACAGATCACACATAACAGACACCAACCCCAGTGACCCCAGGAACGACACAGCACGACCAACAACTGGTGGAACAAACAAAGCAACGAAGTCTCCCATAGAAGAGATGGGAGACAAGCAAGCCAAGAGGCTGATAATATAGGAGAGAGGCAGCCACATACTGTCCCCATGAAGCCTGCATCTGTAAGTGCCAAACCTGACCAGGGCCCAGTTGTAGGGAGAGTCAGGAGGTCCTTCTGCACCAGGAAACTCTGCACAGTGCATCCAGTGATCAGGAAAAAAGTCCAAATTTGAGTTAGAGAATTCCTATAATCAGCCTACTCCAGGAAACTCAGTCCCAGTGGCCAGTTGTTAAGGTTTGTCCAAAGAATTAGATGAAGTAACAGATCCCAATACATTTGGCCTTAACTGATTTACACTTCTAAACATGCAAGATTCACCAAATACTAATTGGAACTCAAGAAAGATTAATCAGAGAAGGAGTTTCTGAAATGCTTTATTCAAGGAGCCTGAGTGTCTGAATTTCTTTCTTCAGCCATGACTATTGGCAATGTATTTTTTACTGATGAATCAGCAAAGTACAGATAAGAAATCAAAGATTCAATAAGTTATTTTTTCACTCCAGAGCACTGTGGGAGAACAAAATGACGTGTTCACATATGCAGTTCTGCTGTAGCTGTTACAAGTTATGAGTTCCCAAACTTTCCTACAATTGCTTTTATAATCTGTTTCTTTTAAAATTCACTTTTTAGGCTATAGCTTCAAAATTCTCTCTAAACCAATTGAGAAGCAGGAAAATAAAAAGCAAGAAATCCAGGGATTTTACACTAAAAGCTGTAACTGTGCAAGTTTTTTGAGTAGTAGTTCTGCTAAAAAGCGGAAAGGAGAGAAAGCTGAAATTTGAAAGTGTTGAAGGGAAATAGTCCCTTTGTCAAATGCATTTAAGAAAAAGCGTTGATATGAAAGTTCTTAGTGTGCTCTCTGAATTCTTTAATACCACATGGCATGATTCACAGCTTCTGTTTTCTTACCCGAGCTTTTCGGGAACTTTCCTTTTGAGACATTGCCCAAAGTTTGGGAATGGGATTTCTCTTTGCTAGATACTTCTGCTACACATTCACTTCTTCGAAATAATCATCTATCAAGCATCCTCTGGTGCCAAGCAGTTAATATAGTTGAGATTTTGGGTATTTGGTCCTGGTTTTGATTCAGGGGAAGAATTAATCCCTTAGTCACTCACACTTCATATGCATTCGTTCAGGACTATGAGGTGTGTTTATGTTTTCTCTCCAGAGAAAAAGAACATTTCTTGGAAATCCGAAAGGTTTGCTTTCTGGGTGTTTTATTCAAAGCCTTGGCCATATTCTTCCTCATTTCTTACAAGTTCACTTAACATATTACAAAAATTTTTATGTAACCGTGATGCACAGTCGTAAACATCTGTGGTCCTGTAGCTGAAAGTATTTGATGATATTGGCTCAAGAAAAGTTGTTTTAGTCACCTTATCAGTTTTTTCTTTGTGCTATCTCCACAGCACTGGCTCACATTTTTAATTGTATCCGTCTGACTTCCTCCATCTCAGCATCAGGTTAGATGCTCACCTTTGTGGAGACTGCTGTTGACACATAAAATGTTATCCTCAGAGAAGATAAGGCTCTTATGGACTCACCTCCATTTCAGAGCTCTATATTATCCACAGCTACACAGTCTGGGCTATAAGAACAGTTTTGAAGCTGCATCCCAGGTTGGGCTATACTGAAATTAAAATTCTAGCAAGAACAGGTAAAAGTTTCATAGGAAAAAAAAAAACCAACAAAAAAACCCCCAAACTGGGTAGATAAACACATGTTCTAGTTTACTGAGGAGATATAGTTTAAATATTCTCTCCATATCTGGGACTACTCATTCCCATCAACATCGCAAAACCACAAGTGGGAACATAATACAAGAACTGAAACACTTTTTCTTCCTTTTTTCCAGAATATGCACATAGTAGAGTGGAGTAAGCAATGGTTGCCACATATTCTATCCAGTATTTTCCAAAAAGGAGCCTGTATGCATGCACTACGTCATACATGGACCATAAGTCTCACTGTTTCAAAAGAGTCTGGTTTACTGTGCATGCCCTGACCATGCATGAGCTGTTTGGGCTGCAGGTTGGATGCTTGCTGGAAACACAAACATCACTGCACTTGTTCTCTTTGGATGGCATTTCTAGGATTTCCAGATGTCCAGAGAACAATTGGGATCTACTGCTTTTCCCAGGCTGTCAGATGTTCAGAAATCCTGAACAAATGTATTTAAGTCACTGAAACTCGTGCAGACAAAGTTTTTAAATGAAAACAACAAAAAATTATTATCTGGGGAATCTTAAGCATATGTAAGCCCTATACTCTTTGTATTTCTGAAAAAGGAAAAAGTGGTAAATGGTAAATGTTTTTGCAAGACAGTGATTGCCAACCCTGTTAAAACCATGAAATTCTATGGTAAACACAGCACTCATCAAGGAGAAACTGAAGCTGAAGGAAGAGAAATGAAGTGGAAAGTAGAAAAAAAACAAAAAAAAAGAAAAATAAACAACATGAAGTACCAACCTCAATATGACATGCTCTTGAGTTGGAGGGAAGATACTGGGGGAGTTCCCTAAAAAAGACTTTTAAAATAAGCCTTTACGTTTCATTTATAATTTTGCCATAAAGAGTAGGAGCGTGGTGAATTCTACTGGTGATTCAAAACTTAGTGAGTATCATCCAGATGTAGAAGGACAGTAATATTTCCTATAAATGTATCATGTCCTTGAGGACCAGATTAATATAAATGTAATTAAATACAGTTATACAAAGTACAAGTTCAAGGTGGCATATTAATCTTAGGCAAAGCAGTATAGGATAAGGAACACGACTGCCCAGGATAGCAGAAAGGTAAATGAAAAAGAGACCTTGACACTAGCACAGATATAAATCTGTATAAACTTGCTGTCAGTGAGTTTAGGCCGGATACCAGAAAACAGTGGTTGAGCACAAAAGGAACATCATTCCTGCATAGCTGCTCAGTGCTCCACACCACAGGCAAAGCAGTGGGAGGAAGTTATTGAACTAGTTTCAAGACAGAGGTTGACAAATTTATGAACAGGATTTTTAGGATGAGAGGTTTTTTTGTAGTAGCCCAAAATAAAACCGAAGCTCAGACTGCGTAGTTAACCTACCACAAATATGTGTGTTAAATACTAGGGGGAAAAAAAGAACCCTAAAATTTAGTAAAATTAACAACTAGAAGTTGATATAATTTCCTAGAAGGGCAGAAAAGTTGCTAGGAAGGTTAGGAAACCTTGACAAGAATAAATAGCGAGAGTCTTCTGTGCATAGAGAGGTTGGGGAAGAGTTTTGAAAACAACTTGAACACTGCTGACTGGACATCTTTGCATGATAAGGACCAGATGGAAACCCCAGAAGAGACTAGACGAATTCACTTGCAAATTGTCATTTAGCATTAATTATGCCCAGAAAGCTGCCTCGCGTTGACGTTTGCATCGCCAAATACTACAACACGAATATATCTATGTAAAAGTTTATAATCAAATCCATGCAAGCCATTTAAATATTGCAATGCTGTAAACAGATTAAAGATATGATTTTAGTTAAGTATTTGGGTCTGCAGTAAAACATTTCACTATTATGCCATGTGTGGTTCTTCTGCTTAACTGCAATCTACAAAAAACGCTGTAATAACACAGCTTTCCGATTAACCAAACAACTAATAACTGAGAAGACATAGTGACTAGCTATCATCCTTATGTAAATAAGGAAAGCTTATTTTTGCTCACTAATAGCCTCACATAACAATGAAATGCTTTTAATAAGTTTTAAGAGGATAAGACCAAGAAATCAATTTGGTGAATGCCCTTTTCAATGACCGCACACCACGTCTACGGCTGTAGCATGACATGTTTGCATTGTTATTTGGCTGTAAACAAAATGAAAAGATCTGTCATTGAAATTTAAACAGAGAGACTGGTTACATAAACTGAAACATTCTCAGCCCCAGTACAGTACAATCAACAATCTGAAGAGACTGTACAGCTAAACAAAGTTTGGGGATGTTTTTGGATAGGGGAGAAAGATTAATAACCAGAAAATAACTCTTGGCTCCCACTACAAACTCTTAGGAATATAATTTAAAATTTGTGTAAATCCAAAGATTGATGTTCAAGCTTATGAAATAACCATTTTTTCTGCAGTGTTGAAACATACACCCACATGCAAACAAATCTTTTTGCTAGCCAATTTTAACAGAATATACTGCTTTTACAAAAAAAAGAAAATTAAATAAATCTGACCTATCTGTTCTCCTAGATAATTGCAACTGCGGTCAGCCAACAACAAATCTTCTATAAATGGTCATCTCTCCAAATTATCCTGGCTTCAGAACGTGCCTGATTAATTACACAAATACTGCGTGCCTACAAATGCAATTTGTCTGCGTGGACCAACAGAGGATGCCCGAGATATTCCCAGCAGCCACGTGGGAGAGGATTTCTCTCTCTCTCTGTTGTTCATTGCAGGTAAACAACATTGTAGTCCATCACAAGACTTTGCAGATCACTCTAGCCCCAAACAGAGCTGTCGCCTTCCCCTAAATGGAAATATTAGGACATGAAAAGTAGTGAGCTTGGAGTTTCTCCTTCTAGGAGAATCTTCCCCTCTCTAACAGCATCTCCTGTTGTCGGCAGGACAGTGGGAGGTGAGCACGCCCAGTGCTTGAGCCAGATGTCAGCAGCTGACTTAAACCCCTGGCATCGAGGGAGGGCTGGCACTAGGTCACCAGGCTCTTCTCTGCAGGAATCAGCATGGAATTCACTGCAATCTGAGGCTGGTTTCTAGATCAGATGGACACAGACAGACCACTCCGTGCACTGAGATCCATGCTGCTATCATCAAATGCAAATCCCTTGCAATAAAAGCATAATGCTCACTAGCAGAACTCAGGTGTATTGTAACAAACTCAGCTGTAGAAATGGGAATGATGAATCACAGACTATTCAACTCTTCTGCTGTATCCATCATCTTTACCAGAATGGAGTAGAATTTCATAAATTCAGGTGAAATTTTTGAAGTGCCACATTGATTCTAATTTGACTTTGTCAGGTGTGATTTAAACATGGTGCCCATAATTCCAGCAAACATATGTCAGATATAAGTGATAACTCAGAAAACAGTATTTCAGACTGAGTGCAGGAGAAGGTTTAAACGTATCATTCCATTAAGGAGTTAGAGTGAAGCACAAGGGGTAATCAGAGAGTCTGTAGAAGCCCATCTAACTGCTCTTTTCCTTCACCTTCAGGAATAGCAGCTATCTTGTTATAAATACCAGGAGAAAAAGATCTCAGAGACAGAGCTGATAAGTAAGGAGCTGAGCACAGATAAGCTGGCTACACAACTTCCTGCAAAGCAACCAACACCTCCTTTCCATAAATCCTGTCAGCTGGAATAGGGGTATGATGTACAACATAGAGCACAGTTTTATGCCTGGAAAGAATCAAAGTGCTTGTGCTTTGAGGTATATTTGAATTGCACAGACTGGAGGTGCTTGCTGCTACCCCACGTGCTCCCGAGCTCACACAGGGACATGCTCACAGCTCCCACCTTAGCCCTGATTTTACTCTATTTCCCAGTCAAAGACAGAATAGCTATAGCAGCTCGTTGTGTTTAGCAAAGCCATTGGAAATTTAGAACCAGGTCCCACTTCATTCCTGTTGTATGTGCCCAAAAGAAAGCAATTTTTGATAAAAGGTCCAGTTCATGTCACATCTCTAGTTTCTCCCCTTTTCTCTATAATACTACATCACAGTTCAATTTGATTAATACTGAAAAACATTTCAGGTTATATACATCTACCTACCCAGTAAACCATATCAGAGGATGAAGAAAACACATGTTAATAACACAAAGATATGTAGCTTAGAAACAGCAGTAAATGTAAGATAGCAAAAGGGGTTTAAGTGTTTGTTATGGGTTTTTTTCCTGCCTCCAAAATTTTTCAGGCTTTCTTCACAACAACCAGTAGAAAGAGCAAGATAACAATCTTTATATTTTAGAATAAAGCAAGTTTTTTTAATGTAATAATTAAACAATGTCTAACACATTAAAATCACTGTATTAGCCACCTGGGATATATGAAAAAAAAACAGAAACTATCCCGAAAGCTAAGTCAGTCATAGCACAAAGTTAAAGTTAAACAAAAAGTTGCTGCTTCGCAGAATTTAAAACTTTACACACGCACGTTGCCCAGATTGACAACATGAGCTGGAACGGTGCCAAAAGAGCAGCTATGATTTATTAGGTCTGTAGCACTTAATCCAAGAAGTAAAAAGGACTTACGTGACAGATGAGCGTAAATGAACTATTGGGTCAGACATCCATTTCTTAAGAAGCAAAATAAAAAAAACGACTGAAGCAAGATATTGTATAGCTTTAATATACATTAAAGTATTCTATCTTTCCTGGAATTTTTAAAATTCCTTTAAAATTTCTGAGTTTTAACCAACTAGAAAATTACTGTGTTTTTTTCTTAAACCAGGCTAGTTTAAATAAATATTTACCAAATCCAATCACATCATACTACTGTTCCCTGGTAATATAATCATGGATCAGAAAACATTTACAAAGGACTAGGACAGAGGCTGAAAACCTGACCTGACTGAAGCCAATGACCAAATTCACATTCTCAGCAGAGACATGGAGTTTCATGCTAAGCCCTCTCTTCTTCTATAATGTAATGCAGTGAAGGAAAAGGGACCACTTACATCATCCTAGTTGAGATCAGAATCTGCTTACAGGGCCAACTAGTCTCTATAACTAACTATGGTCTGACTCAACACCAGCAATAAAACAGTACTTGAGTTCCTACGTGTGCCAATGTCATGTTCTACCACAGTTTTCTTCTCAAACAATGGTAGTAGAGCCACGATGTATTTACATCTCTAAGTCTAGGGAGACTTTAATAGGAACACAATTTTATTCTCTTTGTGACTCTCCAGCAAAGCCACAAGATGCTGTGCTTTGAGGTTCAGCCACCTGAAACAGAATACCGTTTTTCTTCTCCTATCTAATGTATTGATAAATCATTTTCAGCACATAAATTTCTCTCTTATCATAAAAGCTTGATCAGAAAGCAATAAGAGGTACAATAAATAGCCAACTACATGCTAACCTGTGTGGTTTGATACAGCTGAACAAGCTGTGAAAAGGAATATTGTTCCTTTAATAAAATGACTGAAATGGTGCTCAAAACAGATTGGGCTGACAATTTTTGCAACCTTGGTGTCTCCTCCAAGATTTACAATGGCACAGCTCCCCTTTTTAGCAAATTAAACCTTGTGTCAAGGCTTAAAATTAAATCCAAACTTCTTTTCTTCTCTGTACAGAAGGAACAAATTGGCACCACATGCCGGTAGTCAAGGAGTGCTGATGGGAAACAGAGTGAAGTGAGCGCCCTCCAACCTGGAAGGCGTCACTAGTCAAAATCAACTGGGATAAACAGTCAATTCCACTTAAAGTTTGACATATAAAGGCTTGTAAGATAGAAACATTCAAATATAAGAATTCTTCTGTACCACACAAACCTGTCTCTGTGCCAGCACTTAAACTTTCTGTGCTGTGCAAGCACTTTGTGGAAATCTGCCTTTAGTACAGCTTGATGTTATAAGATCCTGTGTTGCCAAAGCCTGTTTAGTTTGTTCCAGAGAAAAAAAGGAAATACAACAGAGACCCAGAGCATATGAACAGCACTGACTTAATATCATATTGCCTACTGTTACCAATATATTTTTTTTTTCCATTCTTCAGGATTCTTTTTTTACGGTTTTAAAGCTTATTCAAACAGATATGCCAGATTAAAAAAAAATATTATTTCTAAGGATGGACATAAAAACTGCTTCCCATAGACAGAAATGTACAAATAGCTTTTACAAAACTACACAAATACCAAACTTCCCTCCAGTTAAGGCAGGTACCTCATGTAATTATTTGCTGATTACTGAAACAACAGATCCCATGTCTAATCCATCCTGAAGTCCACTTTACCCAGAGTTTTCATGCAAAAGTAACCCTACATTTTCCCAGGTCTAGAACCAAATTCAAGCCAGACACTTCAAGAGGACTCTCAAATGTTTAGGATAAGTTTTGCTTTCCATTAAGGTCTTTTTAAGTAGTCAGCACAGAAGCTGCTGCAGGAAAGGGATCTTTTTACAATATAACCAAGAAAAGAAAAAAAAGTTGAATAAACTTAGTTTTAAAAGCCCCTTTATCTTTTTATATTAATTGTATAGATATGAGAGATTGTTTGAGAGGTGAGTCCATTCCCTGCTTCAAGCTTTCCACTGGTCTTCCCTTGCTGCTTCTAACCAAAGTCCTTATACAAAAAATAGCAGCAGCAAAACACACAGTTCAGGAGAAAAAGGGAAAATAAGAGAGTTCTTTTCTCCTGGTATAGCACATCAAAAGAAAACATTTTCTCCAGTTTAACCTCAGTTATGCATATGCATAAGATTTTAGAGGGTGAGAAGCTAGTTTCATAATTAAAACGTACTGCAGATATTATCTTACTGATTTTTTAAAAATGATGTACTTCAACTGATTCTAGCATATATACAGATTTTAAGTTTTCAGGTGTGTTTTTCAACACTGACATCTGAGCACTATCTGTGACAACTGCAAGTGCCATCTCCCAGTATTGGAATGAGCATCCACAAGCAAGTTTTCTTTTGCCTTCATTAAGACACACAAGCTAAAATACAAGAATGCTACAACATAAGCATCATTTCTAACAACCATGTAACAGTTGAAGCAATTCTTACCAACATTCCCAAAGTCTGAAAGGAGCAAGCACTGCAGACCATCAACAGTCCTAACACAAAACCTGCCTGAGCTGGAAATGCCAAAGTGAGGACAGTAGGTTGTAAAGCTGCATTATTCCAAATTACCAGTTTCAAAATAGAGGTTGTATATACATAGAGCTTTATTTTTATATGTGCTACAGGTGGGCTATTTAGTGTTTAAAAAGAAAGCCTGACACCCCCAGCACTGGACCACACTCCCAGGTGAGGACCAAGCTATCAGAGTCTTTGCTGAGACAGTCTTTGTCCACCATTCAACCAGTGGAAATGTCCTATCTCCCCAACCACCACCTTATAATTTTTTTTTTTTTTTGCTGGTATAAATATGTCATTGGGATCTTTTCATTCCACCACGGTAATTTGAGATGGCATATACAAAATTTCAAACAAGGTTAGATTAAAATGTGCAGCCACACTGAAGGTTTGCACATCTTAGCAGAAACTTTTATTTCATCCAGCATTTCTCAGCTAAAGTTTCATTTATGTTTTGCAGTTCACCTCTATGTTTAAATAATAATTATGGCTGTGACATACAGTGACAAAAGCCAGAAAATTCAAAATTAGCAGAGACATACTCTGTCCATTGTTTGAATGTGTTCAGCTGGTTTTGCTTTACTAATACCACCAAGACAGAAATTTTCATTTCCCAAAAACACAAACTTCTGGCAAGGGGTTATGGAGTGAAATAAATCTTATTCTTGGAAGAGATTTTTGTTTGACACCTGAGTCATTTCTGCTGGTTTCTCTCCTTTTTTCCTTCTTCAAATGGAGTCTTAGAACTCTAAGCCAAAATACAGAGTCTTAGAGCTATCACAACAAAAGCTCAGCATCCAATTTCTCCTTCCAAATACTCTCTCCTCCCAAAACATATCAACAAAGCCATAGCCTTATTAGCCCTGCACAGAACGAAGAAGACATTTGCCATTGCAAGGACATCTCCTCAAACATTTTAATAGGCAACTTCTGAGCAAGAAGAAAAGGTGTCAAAACATATACTTTTGTTTTTATGTTTTTAGTTATAATTTAGATACTTTTAGATTTAAGATAGATGCACTTCATTTTAATTTATAATCGACTTGAAAATGCTAAATGCATCTGACATCAGCATTAAAATGGTGAATAACAGGTTTATTCTACTGTGTACCAATTTTTCCAGTTTTCTCTCACATGTTAGTCCTCTTTTCTCCCCTTCTGGGAGAAAAACACGTTAAACATCTCCTGTTTTCTTTTATGTTGAGCAAATACGAGAACGCCTTGTTATCAATAGAGTGGTTTTGCATTGCTATTCTAATACAATGTAATATAAAAGAGCTCCAGATCTTTTTATTTGCAATCCTAGAACACTCACAAGATTTTTCTAATCTCTTCATTAAATCTCAATCCTATATTTGCTGGAATTAACTGGAAATTTGCCATAGACTTCTGTGTACGCAGGTTTAAGGTTTTGATTTAGTGGACTAATTCCAGTGTAATACTATTGTATCTGTTGGGTTATATCCCACAGGAATTTGGCCCACAGCTTCACTAATTAGGATGTGCTATGATAGGTCAGTGAATCCGCCAAAGCTTTGAAGTGGATCTGCTGAAGCCATCACCTACAGCAAGATCCCTAAAGACCAGAAGTCTTTTAAACACAAGAAAGCCAGGCTTTTTTTGAATAAAATTAGAAATTTAACTTTCAAATAGAGAAGGCTCAAAGTGTCTAGGGAAGGCAGGGCTAAGTAGAAAGGTTTCTGCACAGCTAACTGTCCACATCCTTGCTTGTGGGCTTTATGTGACTCAAATCACTTGGAAAAAATTTTGCCCAAT
Organism: Podargus strigoides; assembly: GCA_028020825.1. NCBI lineage: Eukaryota > Metazoa > Chordata > Aves > Caprimulgiformes > Podargidae > Podargus > Podargus strigoides. The sequence continues at coordinate 3,189,325 of CM051625.1, read as the reverse complement.
TCTCTCTCATCCCTGCAACAATCCTTACAACCTGCTTTGGGACCTGACTGGTGCTTTCTACTCCACGCTGCTACCTGTGAGCCTCACGGCACGAGTGGAAGGCTCCTCCATTGCACCTGTGTCCCACCACCCCTGGCACTCCTGCTCAACTCACCCTCCAGCCAGGCAGCCCTGGGGGAAAGGAGCTGTCTCTCCTGCCTCCAGGGACATGGCCGTGTCCATCATGTGGCTACGTTGACAAGTCCATCAGGTGCTCACGTCAAGGACTTTCCCTCCACTTATAAAACATGTCTCCACTCTATTCTCTCTTCCTGCCTCCACAGCTCTTTAGGCATAGGTTTCCACTGGGAAAATAGAAATCAGAAAAGCATCTTGCATTTTTCCTTTCTCATTCCTTTTCCTCCCAGAATTGTCCTCCTCATCCAACTGCAAGGTCAGAGGGAGCTCTGCAGTCCTCTAGCAACTTGTGCTGGTGGCAGACTGATATTTGTCTCTCAGATCTATAGAAATCAAGTCATTTTCCTGTGTTACCCAGTGCCTTTGGAAGTACATGCCAGTGCCTCTTTCTGAAAGCCTTGTTACCCCCAACAGTTCTTTACTGTTGTTGCTTTTCTTGTTGCATGTGGACAATATTGGCATCACACTGTACAAGCATCTTCTGAGCTTCACCTCTTGCTTCAAACCAGGCTATCCTTATGTCTTGCACAATCTTCCTATAAATCTTATCTAAGTTACAGTTTTCTTGCAGAGGTGTAACTTCCCAGGCTGTCACCATTTTATAGCTCTGCACCAGGAACATTATTTCCTCTGAATTCGAGAAATACAGTCTTTGTGTTTCAGAATATGGTTGCAAAGCTTCACCAGCAGTGACTGCCTGGATAACATCAGCCCCTTTTCCATTCCTCACCTCTTCTCCTTCTGTCACCAGGGGAATTTGCAAGGATTATAACAACCCATCATTTCTAATTCACTACCAAACCCCCAAATCTTACCTTTAGTCCTAAACTAAATCAAACTTCCATCACCTATTTGCTACATTTTAAAGTCTTGGTATTTTTTTCCTCCTTTAATGCCCCACACTCCTCAGATGTTCTTGCAAATGTCTTATTAAAAGCTAGACCATCTAGTGGGATAACAACAAGAAAGATGGCTAGCCTTTGATTGTAGGGTTGCTGCAGTTTGTTTGTGTATTTTAATACTTCTCCTAGCCTACGGGGATGCCTTTTTACCTTTGTTATATTATTAGTTTTAACAACTGTATTATTTATTTTTGCTGCTTTTCATTCTGTAATTGTTAAAAATCCATTAAACTACAGTAACTGAATAATTTCAGATGATTTCTTCCCCCTTCTTTACATCCAAGAATCAGGAATTAACTAACAGTTTAATTAAAACTGATAAACTGAGAGAGATGTTAGCTCCCCCGAGAGAACTACATACACATCTGATATTTCCAGAATAAAAACTGGAGGAAAAAAATTTATGAGATTATAATTATATGCAATGCCATAGTTATCCTTTTTCCTCTTCAATAGACAAAGTGGTCTCTCTTTCCACATAGATCACAGACCTAATCTCCACCCAAGGAGGGCAGTGAGTTTCAACAGTGGAAGCAGGATCAAGTTTTTTCAGAGATGACTTTAGGTTTATGTGGGATGGCTTAAGGTAGAGGTTCCCCACACTTATCCATTACAGATATCACACTCACACCTGAATACAGCATTATACCTCAGAAGCTCTAGGACCACTGGCCAAGTAAGGTATTAATAACATGCCACATCCTTCTATTTCTAGGTATGGTCTACCAGTAATGGAAAAAGCATTTTTTCCCAGACTGGGAGTGCTTGTAAAGCTCATATTTCACACCAAGCAGTCTGTTATCAACAGACATAGAGCTCCAACTCTTTGCTCAATGTTTCAAACACTATTGCTGTGCCTAGTGTGGCATGTTATGACTAATGCTGATGTCTGGCATGATCAATGCTGTCAGAAGTTCTGTGTGATGCAAGTATGATGAACACCTGTTACAGCTTCATACGCACATCAGTCTGAGGACACCAAGGACAAATTCAAAGCATACAGTGCCAAATGCCAGTGTTGTTGGTGCTATATTGTGCAGATGTTGGTGTCTTTGGCCCCTGGATGCACGACCCAAAGCCCTGTGAGACAGCAGATCCCAGTGTACTTGGAGAAAGCAACATGTTTAAGCACATGGTCATCACCCTCCAGCGTAGCACACACTGGGAGAAAAAAAACTATTCCCAACCTGTCAGTCACACATAGCCTGTTTTCAGCATCAGCCCACAAGCTCAAACACTTCATACCTTCCTCCTATAAATAGCTCAGGATAGTGAAAAGCAGCTGCACACCATCTCCAGCTGTTTCTCCAAAGCTATTAGCATAGGTATCAGCCACAGGATTAGGATCAACATTATATCCTCTATACTTGTCAAGCCTGTGCTTGCTAAACTCACCTTGTTTTGGTCTCCAGTATTGCTAAGATTCCAGGAAAAAGGGAAACATTCGTATTTTTTTAGCTGACGTTACTGTGAAAGCCTGGAATCCAGAAGATGTTGGACCCACCACAACCACTTCAGGCTGGAAGGTCCAGAGACTCTTTACTGCAGATACCAATGACAGCAAATTACATGCTTGCCTTAGAAGTCCACCAGACATTAAACTCCAGTGACACATTGGTCTCACTCTGCTCCATACACACCAGACAGCATTTACCTCAAACTCAAAGCTTTGGCCCCTGAGAACGTGTCAGATCCTTGACAGCTCCCCATCATAATGTGAAGGCTGAAAGCACACTTAGGCTATGCACAGCCAAAGGTATAAAACCACGTGCTAAATAACCTTCAGTACATTTTAACTTTTTTTTTTCTTTTAAATAAAAAAAAAAACAAACCAACATAATAGAATGCACATTTGGAACTAAGAACAAAATTTTCTTTAGTCCATTTTAAAGAGATTTCACAATAATTTTGGTCATTCTTCAATATTAATGCTGTATTGAGGTAAGGCAGAAAAAGCTGAAATCAGTGCTGAAAGCACGTCCTTAGTTAAAAATCCTCAAAACTTTAAACTGCAGCTGAAGTAACAGTTAAAAATAACCTCAGAAATCTTCATCCATTCTTACCAATTACAATGGATTTACGTTTTTCTTTGCTACGAATTGCAACGGCATAATACAGAATGCAGCTGAGAAATTAAAGAATCAAAATGTTCAAACCAGAAATGCATGAGTTAAATGACAAGTTGAACTTTAACGTAAAGATTAAAAGTGGTGACAAACATTTTTGTGTTTAGTTTCTCTACAGGAATTGTAAAGAAGTTACAGGGTTGTCATTAGGGCCCTTGATCTTAAAAAATATCTTTAATATTTCACTCTGATGGAAAATATTCCATTTCTTTAATAAGAAAAACATGACATTATTTCTATGTGTATTTTCTCATGAATTCATGATATATTTTAAGCAAAGGCTCTGTGCACTCAGCTACCAAAAATAAACCAAACAGAAAACCCACCACAAAACATTAAGACCTTACAATTTCAGACTAGCTTCCATTTATGCATCTAAAATAAATACCACCTCTGCCAGTCAGTATTTTGGTCCTGCTTTTTTTTTAAAAAAAAAAATAATTAAAAAAATCAGCAATTAATTTACAGAGTAAAGTTGCAAAGGCACAAGATAAAGATGCAAAAACTGTAGTCCAGTTAAGAAACCTTTCTTTAAAGTATCTGTACAAGGCATGGTATCAGGGATACTTCTTTCTCAGTCAATTTAGTACCAAGGCAGGTTAAAGTGTTAACTTTAACTTGTTGAAAATGTGCTTATTCTAAACACCAAAATCCAAATATCTAAGGCAAATATTGCCAGATTGCTTGTCCATTAAAAAATTAATGGCTATCAAATTTTGATACAATTATGTGCAGAATAAGAACTTCTGCATATTTGGCAGGCAGCCCACTTCTGTATGCAATGCATAAAAACTGTAAGAATGGATTCTATACTAACTACGGGGTGCTTACTTTCCTTCAACGATAATTGTCTTAATGCCTGTTTTAATCAGTATTAACTACTAGCAATAACATGCTTTTAATTATGTTTTAAACGAGTCCTTTATTGGGCTGTTTTGGGAAGCAAATTAGTCAAAAGGAGCTGTTAATCAAAAACGTGTTACTGGCACAAAATAAATGTTCATTTAAGGAGCTATTTGAAATAAACCTGGCTCATTGACTCTGACAACCTACAAGGACACTGGGGCCTCCTGAGGATAACTCCTTCAGTGCTCTCCTAGATACGCCCTGCTGCTCAGAAGTTATAAGTAGAAACATTAAGCAGTTTAGGTCATTCATCAGCTAACTTTTACTACTGTACTCAAGAAAATGAGCCTCCTAGGAACTTCACAGCAGATCTATTCCTTCATTAGCTAAGTAATATTGAGAGAGATGTTCCTGTCATTATGAATGGAGAAATCTATTGCAGTGAATTTTACTAGTGTCCCCTTTGTCTATGAACTGTCTTTGTAGATTCCAAGGTATTTAGGCTGAAAAACTAGCATAATTATCTTTGAACGTTATTCGTATGTGTTCATTTCCTTGTGCTGAGCGATATCCATCCCCGAAAATTCCACCACACAAGATTATACATCCCGCCTAATACACAGGCACACAACTTGGCACTCGGTGCAAGTACATAATATCACCCTCACAGCACAACTTTAAATAGAAATTTCATTAAATCTGTTCCATCGTCACGTTTGAAAACTTAATTTTGCTGTAGCTGTTTAATTTGAAGTGCTTCAGCTTTAAACACACTGAGGATTGCTTGAGTTACAGCAATAGCTGTGAGTCTGGGTTTAAAGTCCACAGATCATGGCTTATTGGTTGATCCTTTTACTTTCAAATCTTAAGCTAATCTTGCTTCATGACAAAGAAAAAAAATACTAAAAAATGAGGTGATTTGATTTTACTCACATGGCATGTCTTGATTAAGTCCTTCAAAGTTCTTAACTTTCATCTCCAACATACATATATTAACAAATTGGGTACCCTAAAAAAGGGTTACTGAAGTACCATTCCCCCCACTCTCCCCACTATGACCAAAAAAGCGTGCTAAAGCAATATGAGTTACTGTAATAACAAAACTGGGTTTTCCTTATCAAGAGCCCCTTCAGGATCATATTGGAATGAGCTCTTATTGGGGAGACAGGTGGTTAATTAAGCATCATTTCACAGTGTGTCCTTAAGAGACTGAGCCTAGGGGTAGGAATGAACTTGAGAGAGAAGTTATCATGGGATTAACACTATTACCAAAAAAAACCCCACAAAACTGAGGGAAGGATGCTAAAAATTATACACACTGAAAACACAAGGCATGCTGTATATCCATGTTTTGTTTTCTAAAGACCCCTGTCACTCAACGTCCACTGGCAACGGTCACGTCCAACGTTATCACAAGAAGAATGTGTTCAGACTCCCATCTTCAAAAGACAACTGGAGAGAGCAGCAAGCCAGGTCTCTGGGGTATCCTTGACATACATTTTAAATGGCCTTCTAATAGGAGTTTACAAGCATAAAACACCACCCTTCCTTCCAGTCCAGCCATACCTAGGAAATCTTTAACCTGACTAATTCCCTGCTCTTTCATGCTTATTCAGAAGTGCTAGTCATGACTATGTCAGCCTGCAGACAACACCAGAACTTCATCAGCACATTAGCTTGGGCAAGCAGCAGGAGATGGCAAAGAGAAGAAGAGCTGCAAAGACCTGGTGGGCAGCAAATTACTCGGGGATGAAGCTGCCTTCTCCTCCCATTTGTTTTCTTTATAGAAAACAGAAAACATAGCAAACCCCATCTGGCAAGCATATCTATGCCATAAACCACAAACAGTGAAACAAATCCAACCTGCAGACAGACCTATGAGACTCAAGACGTACTATGAAAAAAAATTTGGCAAGTTCTGCCCCATGGCTGTGCTTTAAGACTCGGTGTCCTGGGGTGGGGCAATAGGGAAAGGTGAGTTTCTTATATCCAACTGAGCACAATTCCTTCTTCATTAGCAGCATGCCATGTCATGTTTGAAATAGTTTTATGGTCTAATAAACACGTCTTGATTTTATTGACTTGTCTTTAATTCTTTCAGCATGTATCTAAGAGAACAAAATGTCCTTTAAACACTTAAAATTATGGCTTTAATCCACTTAAAGAAAAAATTAAAATAAAAATTTTATAAGAGACAATCCAGTAAAACACCTTAAGACAATTACTCCTAATGAAATACAAAGATTACCAATAGCTACTGACTACTTCCATTACAAAAGCCATTATAAATTCTCTGTCTCATGGAGAAAATTTCCCCCCTTTTTGAAGATTTTAACCAGACCATAATTGCAAACCTGATTTTTATTTTATTGCATTCAAAGCTGATTGCACTTTTTGATGGACTTCATAATGTTCCAAAAATAGCATAAATTCTTTCTAAGATGTGGGTTTATGAAAGTTATTGGGACTGGCAACTTATTTTTCAAATTATCATTCATGGATCTATTTTCAACACCCTCTTTCTCAGTCCATTAACTGTATTTCTGCAGCCTTCATTCTCAAGCCACAGTAAAAGGTTGTGTCTGACCCTGCTCCAGAGTAGCAATACTCTCCTGCTTCCAGTTAGCAGTATAACCACAAACGTGGTTTTTATTTCTTCTTTAAGTTTCTGGAAAGGCATAAATGTGGTCTTTTCAATATACTGTAATTGCTGCTCTTTTTTCTCCTTCTTCATCACACACATCTATTCCAGTCAATACTGCATGTATGTTGGTGTGTTTTGGCTTTTGCATTGCTCCATGCAAACTGTCCTTTGGGGATCTAATTGCCACTTTTTTATTCTTATATTAAAAATAATGGTGAGTAAGAAGATAACTCTCTTGGACCTGATGAAAACCTGCAGAGATTTATGCTTTAAGCAATCAGTTCATTCAGGTTCAGCATAGGCCTGTAACTACAAAGAAGTTACTTTAAGCTAGTAAAATCTAAGGTAAGTTATTAACTCATTTTCTTGGTCCCCACAACAGAAAATGTGTGATTCCAACTGGGTTTTGCTAGAAACTCAACAGAAGCTGAGATCCAGAGACAGAGGCTGATAGACTTTAAGAAAAAAAAGTATGCTGAAGGCTGTGGAAGATCTGAGTGTTGCACCAGTCAGCCCAGCACTTGGAAACCTCCATCATGATATGTAAAAGCAAAGACCATGCAGTGACATGAGAGCAAGCTCTGTCCTTCAATCACCTTCTTTTAGCACTAAATTCACTAAGTAAACCTCTAAAGTGCAAAAGAAAGATAATGCTCAAATAGAAGCAACTAGGACAGGTGGTACAGAAAAATGATGCAAAAAAAAAAGATCACAATATATAAGATTTTAATCTCTTATAATAAACTTTATGGAAGAATCATAAATAAGTCATTATATACATCTCAAAGTATCTCATCACAAAATGACATTTACAATGTAACCATAGCAAAATAATTCTACACAGAATCATTTGCAAAATATCACATCAAAGGTAATGTAGGAGTACAACATAATTGTAGCAATTTCACCATATTAATACTATACTGCTTATACTTCGGGCCCTCAAGCAAAATAACTTTACACACAGATTAGGTAGGCACAAATACTTCTCTCTGTTTATATAATTTTATATCAGTTAGATCTGCATGGAACAGAGTGCGAAATACATAAAGTACATTCAACCTGACTAGTAGGTCCCACTATTTCTTTCAGTGAAATGTAGAGATTTTTGTTATAGAATTACGTAAGTGAGCCAAATCCTGCTTTTTACTTAAAAATTAACTCATCTGTAAAAAACTGTAAAAGGAAGTACCTCTAGAAAAACAATGGGGGAAAAAATATTGCTGAAATGTCTATTATTCCTATTCCATACTAAAAAATCTTTCAACTCAATAAGACAGACTGAAAGCTGCCCTGAAAGTAATTTATTTATTGATGGAACAAAAAGGAGAGTAAGGGGAAGATAAAAATAGCTTAGGACCAAATTTGCACTAAACATAACATGAAAGTTTTCTTCTAGACTTGCAGAGCTTTCTAAGTTTGTCTGATGCAGGGACATTCATCTAACCAAATATGAGGCCCTGTGGGAACCCTGAGGAGATTAAAAAGAAATAATGAAGGCATAATTGTGGGTTAGCTGGGAATAGTTCTTTCTCCTCCTCAGCTTATGGAGAAGTGTGCCAGTCAGATGGTGCACACTGAAGGTATAATACCTAGGGGGTTTGAGCGGCTGATGCTTCTTTATCTCTTCGTTTTGCTTTCAAATTTCTTTTTTCATCTGTTATTTTAAGAGATACCGGGGCTTGAGGTATTCTCTATGGGTTTGTCTCACTTTCCCCCTCCTCCCAGGGTGGGAAATTCAAGATCCACATTCATTTATACATAGAAAATTATTTCATATCCTGTCCTTACAGGTGAAACAATTTCTGATCCATTTTTCTGAGCAGGTAAGTTGCATATCTATTACTACTAGTTTTTAAAAGGAATTAAAGAAAAAAGAAAAAACAACACTGCAGACAAGCACTTTTGATAGTATTCTTCCTTTTTACATCTATTAGTTCTTCCTTATGGCCTTTGCTGGACACAAATTGCTTCTACTTTGTTTAAACTCCAACTTTTAAGTCTATTATTTTCCAGCTGACAAACAGAACAGCTACATCAGAGAATGTATACAGAGAGATAAAACTGGCAGTGTTTTTAATGCCATCTTTATTGAACCTCAGTATTCATGCAAGCAGCAGTTTGTCTTCAAATGAGCTCAGACAACAATATTGGATGTATGCACCTTTCCCTGCCTGGTTATAGGTGTGTATCAGGTGAAAATTTATATGATCCAAACTATTAATACAAAAGTGCAGATTAAAGTCCTGCCTGGCATGATAAGCTCAGCCCAACTAAAAACACCATCCTGAAAACTAAGCATCAATGCTCACATATTATCTTCTCCATTATCAGCAGAGTAAAACACCCTCGCCTGTATAATCTTCAGCTACTGTAAAAGACAAGTTTAAGTGCCATTGCAAATGCAGAAACTTAAAACAGAGTGACACATCTTGAGGCAAATTGGTCTGGAGCTAGCTTGTGTCCCCTTCTGTTCTTGTTCTTACTCCACAGAGATCATAGCTGGCTGTTCCTGCTGTTATGATACAGAACTACTACACCTCCTCATGTCAGCCAACATTTTATCCTGCCCACCCTGCTGTAATCCAGCAACTCCTCAGCTCCTTATGACTACACACCAGGGGTAATAACCTGGCTTTTGAAACCAGTTTTTAGCTATCTCACTGGACAACAGTGTACTCAGTCAAAATTACTTGCCCAGTTTACCTACATAGTGCCTTGAGTACATGACTCTTAAGAAATACAAAGGGTAAGAATGAAGTTGACTCACTAAGTTTTCTACATTAAAAAAAAACCCACAATTAAACAAACAAAAAAATCAACCAACCAACCAAAACATAACATTAACCACCAAGCTGCAGTCCATTTCCTTCTCCTGCTCAGTGAGCCTCTCTTTAGCTAAAGCAGAACAGCCTTGTCAGGAAAAACACACCAAAATAACCAACCAACCAAAAATAAAACCAAAACCAACCCTCAAATCTAGAATGTGATAGGTGTTTTCTTGAGATATGAGAAAGAAAGGGGAGTATTGGCCTCAAATCAGACAAAATACTATATTGGTTGACTTCTGCAAACTGCAGGCATGGAGAAAAACAACGATTCTGTAGCATATTACTACCTGGTTGCCACTTCTGGAATGGTTGAGAATGAAAGATGACTTGGAAAAATCAGACTTTGTAAAGGAAGACTTCTAGGTTGAGAACATTCATGAGGCTTTTGAATTAATACTCTGGAATGAATATGCAAATATTTTAACAATGCCTGTACGGGGAAATTCACATACTTTTATGGATTGAGTAGGTTGGGCACAGATTTAGAGGTATTCTGTGATTACTTCACTGGCAGATACATACCTAGCTCCTTTTGTGAACACAATAACAAAATGAGGCTCCAGACCATATCACATTCTACCCAGTTTGAAATAAATGGGTTTTTATCTTGCCCAGGGCTAGTAGGCTTGTGTTTGACCCTACCTTCGTGTCGAATGGGCATTTAACCTGAATCATAACCCGGTCCTTCGCTTGTAGAGCTTCCAAAAATATATTTGAGCCCACTTATGAAAATTAAGCAGAGCAACAAAATTATTAATAATTGCTAGAAAAAAGGCAGGAACTAGTGGAGATTAAAAGAAGATGATGTATTAGACTGGAAAGAGCTAGTCTCCAGAAATTCTCCAGAATGGGTGAAAGTATTTTACAAAAGTTGTTTTTAATGAGACATTTTCTCTACATCATATCAGGACAGAACTGTGAACTTTTTTAAATGGAATTACTTGACAAACTGATCAGTGCCATATCACTGCCTCCAGACACAGTTCTTTTAATGATGTCCAAACTACTTAACTATTAAAATGAAATTGTGAGCCAGCACAGTAGGAAGTAGATTGAGCAAGCTGAAGATCAAAGAAGATACCATCACAGTGGCCTTTGTGTGCTCACTGTAGGTTTGCTCTAACTGAAGGGTAAAGTAGTAGTGAATTGAATTATATTGGGTTGGTTCTACACCAGAGCATTGAAAGCAACATAAAAGAAGGGTCAAATAAAATAGTACAAGCCTACCTACCCTGGGCAAGATTAAAACCTATTCTATAATGCCATGAGACATTTTATCACTTCATATAAATAGTACTGGTGTTCCTGTGAAGACAAATTTCAGCAATTTATTGTATTGTTTTATACACATACTCTGTACGTGTGCTTTACACACGGGTTGGGTGTGGTATTTGGGTACATGCTGTACAGCAGACTTACCTGTAGTCCTGCCAGTCTACTTGCTTTGTGCATCAATAATACTGCCTTAGAGATAAGTTGAGTTTGGGTTTCTTTTAAAATGAGTCTACAGAAGAAAATCATGGCAGACGGTGATATTTCTTTTCTGCCTTCATATCTTGAATCACAATAAATTCTGGGTATAACCTCTTTTCTGGGGACCACAAATTGTTTATTGAGTCCAAGAGAGCAGCATGCTTGTGTGGGCTTTGCAACTAACCCCACACAAAGATCAGCACATCTGCTGGACAAATATAGTCCAAAGTACTGTATCTACACATAAACTAGGGTACAAATTTCCTCTCCTAAAAGAAAAGACAGATGGGTCTTAGAGCCCTCAATGAATTGGTTGTGTTTGAAATCTCAATGCTTTACATAGACACAAAATTTAAGAAAAAATACTCTCTTCCCATGATACTTCTGCTAGTCAACTCATTTTATCTTCTGTGCAAGCTATGCATTGGCTCACTGCTGGAGCTGATGTATAGGGAAGAGCAGTGCTGACCGTCTCCAGCCCACTTGGGAAGTTCACTGGTCCTGCCCCAAGCTGGCTCAGGAATGGATGAAAAAAAGGTATTTTTTCTTGATTTTCCTTTTAGGGCACCATATCAGCAGGGGCTGAGCATCCACACTTAAAGAGCTTAATTTAGCTGGTACTGGTGATAAGATTAAATCATATGAAATGCACAGCATACCTACACAGCCTTAGTTTTAAGAAAGTCTATTGCAAAATGCAATCTGATGGATAACAATGCAAGAGGACAGGAAGTGTTCATTAACAAAAAGCTAGATTTAAGTATTTTGTATTCCCGCATCCTAAAACTACACCAAAAACATTGTTATTTTCTGTTGTAAGTTTTTTTTTGGTTTACCTACTTTGAATTTGCATTATTTGGGATTATTTTCAACTGCTGTTGGACTTTCTTTAACAATCCCAGGCAAAGCAGTTACCAGGCTGCAGGAGAGGCTGTCAAAGCTGCCAGACAAAACTGGTTTATTATTTACCTTCGCATTTTATTCCACAACTGCCCCTTCTACAAATGAGGTCTGCAATACATACACACAGTACTGATATGCAAGCAGCTTGGGCTGCAATTTTAAAATTTATTTAAATGAAATGTAAATAAATTTTAAATATTAGGAAAAAGTTACAGGTGCTCAGGGAGAAGTTATTTGTATTTTATGGGATTCATTTTCCGCACAGTATGCGTAGAGAATTAGCTACAAAACTTTCCATTATTACCCAGGGAAGTTGCCTGTTTAATTCTCTTTGTGTTGTTAAGAAGATTTACCTGTCTGAATTGTTTTAATATTTAAAATATCAGAGATTGAGTTTGGACAGGGGAAGAAGGATAGCAGTGGAGTTTTGGGCTGGTTTGGATGAGGTATACCAGGGTGTTTGTATCCAACACAGGCGTGCCATGGGCTAAAAGGGTTGGTCCATCCCTGCCAGGCTGTCACCTTGCAAAGGGTGAGCATAGGAAGATCCAACAGAGTTACAAGGGGAAGAGGACAGAGCTGTTCTATTGCAATTACACTGCATGGTAGTGAGTGACCATAAGCCAAATCATCCCTAATAAGATCTGAGCATGCTCCCTGCCCTCTGCTCTGCTCCATCGGTCTCCAGCTCAGACATACAACAGACCATGTCTCCATGAACCAGAACTCACTGCCATCTCAGTAACCTTCTTGTCCGAGGTCCCAAAAGACTTGTCTTTCTCTCTTCCTTAAAAGGGGCTATAGTGACAAACAGAGACCAAAATGAGACCAAAACAATCCTGTTTGACTCCATCCCTCCATCAGAATTCAAACCACTGCTACAGGAAGAACTCATCACAGGATGAGATTAAAATGTATAAGGTACAATAGGTAAAGAGAAACTATTAATGTGGTGACTATTAGTTTTCCCTAAGAGACAAAAAACCAGCAAATTGCCTGTAAAAATAGAACAGTCACAGAACAAAACCTGCCCATAAGCTCTTTCCTGGTGTGCCCTTCCCGAAATTTTTTGTCTATTTTTTTTTTTTAAATTTCTCACTTAATTTTGGCGTATACCCTAAGTGAGGAGAACAGCTCATTTTATAGCCCTGGTGAGTTTGTAGTGAATCACTTGGTTAGATCTCAAGAAACAGCTCTGATCTAAGATAATGCAAACTTGTGAGTCAAGGAACCCTTGGATCTTCGGTGACGGAACAGAGCCCCGAAGCACATGCAGCATTACTGAAGCTTTCATTCACTTCATAATTGCAAACAGAGATTTTTAACATTTTTTGTGGAATTAAAAATAAACCAAACAGCACACTTTTTCTTCCCCCACAATTTTTTCAGATTTTAAGTCACATCATGTATTAAAATTATTTCTTTAACAAAGACTAATTGAACAGCAGGTCACATGACCAGGTAGACTATGTTCTAAGTTTCAGCATCACAATAAAAAAAATTAGGGAGCAGACTCAGGCACGATCCTCTAAAGAAGGAGTCAGCAACTTTGAACTGGGAGAACTGAAAAAGCATGATTGAATAGTTATATGCCAAACTTGATCAAAACACTTAAGGAACACTGATGACATTTTATTTGCTCAGCTGTTTTTCTATTGCCATGCTATTATCCACTTCCCACTTTGCTAGGAGGTATGAGCTGCAAAGTGTAATACCTGCATGCAGAGGGAAGGTAGCCCAGCAAAGTTTCACCAGAAAGACTTAACCTACAAAAACATGTAATGTTTATAAAACCATGTAATTAAGGCTGTCATATATATATATAGCAAAGCAGAAAAAGGTTGGCAGCACTTAAATAAGAAACTAGAAACCATACAAAACTGGTAAGTGGGGCAAACGATGCAGCAGAAGAAAACTGCTGGAACCTAAGCAGCCTTTTTTTAAAAAAAAAAGTTGCAAGTTATAATGTAGCAAAAGAAAAAGTTCTCAGTATTATTTCTAGTTTATGTAAAAAGCTAAATGAGAAAGCAATACCATAAGCAGATAGTAGAACTAGAACAAAGACATGCCTAGAAGAAAGCTAGTGTGTTAAATTAAAAAAAAACCACACACCCCTGTAAAAGCAAAAACAGTTGACTGTGTGTGTCAGCCTGACCTATATCTGGGACAAAGCAATGTAATGGCTGATACAGGACACAATTTAATAAAAAAATTAGGTGCAGTACAATTAATAGGTTTTTGGAAAACTAATTGTATCACAGGAACCTGATCTTTTTAATGAGATTATGAGTTTGGGTGATAAAGGTATTACCATGTTTATGTAATACACTTCAGTGAAGCTTCTGACTTCCTAACATATGACATTTTGATTAAGAAACCACAGTAAAGAACAATCAATCCCACACACATTAAATGGATTAAAAACTGGCCATGTCTTAAAAATGCAGCTGCAAATGGGGTATCCTAATTAACTAGTTTTAGAGAAGCCCTGTAAGAGTGAGGTCTTGACTCTAAAATATCAACCAAAAATAGGAAAAAATGGTACAATTATTATTCATCAAACCTGGAAGAGATGAGATTGGAGAAAGAGAAATAATGATTAGGAGATTTGACTAATACAGCTGTTTCTGGATTTTTCTGGGAAAGAAGCCTTTTCAGGACAGGTAGTGCTGGGGGTAAAAACATCCCCAGATGTGCTGAGCCCTAGTAGAGCACAGGAGACACATGGACATTGCAGTAAGTGTGGATACAGTAACTGTGCAAACATTGCACGTGCAGTTCTGGTGCCAGCTCCTCACAGGCAAGCAGGAGGAATTGGGGAGTTTTAGAGAAGGCTCCTGAGAATGGTCAAGAGGCTAAGAAAGAAAAATTTCATAGTTGTAGGATGAATTAACCACAATCAGCAAATAACTTCCATGGGGAAAAGAACAAACTAGAAACTGTGGTCACTTAATATCAGCCAAGCAGGATACACCACCACCCAACAACTAGCACCCCAAATCAGATTATGACAAAAAAACCCAGCAATTTAAAAAAAAATATTTGATTAATTAAACTTTGGATGCAGTCTACTGTTAGTGGACTTGCTAGCATCAAAAACAGGAACATCACAGCTTCATATCTTTCTAAACAATATATGTCACAATTAAAACCTGGTTCTTACATTTGACATAGAAATTAATTCAGGGAACAGCCTTTGGCCTATAATATGTGAAAAGACAGATACCACTCTAGGAGATGATTAATTCCTCTCCACTGATTATAGAGGTAGCCTGGTTAGATAACCAGACCAAATGCTTTTTAGGTGGCTGAAGTTACATGAATGAATCTCACCCTAAATTATTATTTATATTCCCAAAGATCTGTGGCAAAATGAAG
This sequence comes from Podargus strigoides, assembly GCA_028020825.1. Taxonomy (NCBI): domain Eukaryota; kingdom Metazoa; phylum Chordata; class Aves; order Caprimulgiformes; family Podargidae; genus Podargus; species Podargus strigoides. Next base: position 3,174,045 of record CM051625.1, on the reverse strand, counting down.
AAAATAGATGATATGCTCCTTTCCTATATCAATACAGAAACTGGGGTACATCTCTGCCTATAGTAAATTCTTTTTGATTCATCTTCAAGCCAACAGACATTTCTAAGTAGATTCTTATTTTCAGCAGCACAATAGCATTTAAATGAGGTTAAAAAAATATATCCTGACCTCTGTCTTTGCCCTGTTCCCTGCATCCACAGTTATTTCACTCACCTGATTACCTGCTTACAATATATCTTGGCTGAACCACTAATAGGAAAGAGCAATTAAACAAAACTCAACCTTAGGGAGAGGAAAGAGGATTTAAAATCCTGCAACTGGTCAGGAATTCAGACTAGAGAGATCAGACTTCCAGTTACAAATATATTCTCTCAAAGTAATTTGCTTTATTAACATTGCACTTCCTTGTTGCCATTCCCTGTTGCAACCTAATCACTACAATACAACAAAGATAATAGTGTAGCTAGGCACGCGCAGACGTGTACTCAAGGTCAGATTCCCTTCTTGACTAGCAGTGGATTTCACCCATTAGAAATCCAGCAATTCCAGTTTCAGGAGTATTTCCACACTCCTATGAAGACAAACTATCTACTTTTCCTTAGCTCTCTAGTGTCATACTCACACTAGACACACACTAGTTGTAATCTTACTTTTCTCACCTTTTTTGATACTGTATTTTTAATTGTTGTGACAATACAAGAAGAAAAAGGAAAAATAATACTGTAGTGGAATTAGATGAGCTTTTCATTTGTCTTTTGGTATTTGTTCATATAAATGAACAGTGGCATTTTTCTAGTTTAAATTAATTGTGGTGGCCCGGTCACATAATCCAGATATTTTCTGTAGTACAAAATGGAGAAACAAGATGGAAATAAAAGCTGAGATTAAAGCAGGAAAAAAGGCCTTTTTCCACTCCTTAACCTATTCCTGATGACTTCTCCTACTTTTCTGCTGTGTTTAGGAATCATGCAGATGATGGGCTTTTTAATGAAACGTTCAGTTCTGTACTTGCAGAGTATTAAAAATATTATCACAGCTCAGGAGATCTCCATAGGCATCATGACAACATAAATAAAACATTAATTACACTCACAATAAGATTTCAACTACTATTAGAAGCTTGGTAATTTGCCAGTGGTAAAAAGTACACTTATCTACACTCAGGAGATACTTCAAGTCTACACACTGAAAGTGAAATGAGAGTTTCCTGAACTGAAAAAAATCAAACCTTACATTTTTCAAATGTTATTTATCACAACATACTAGCTGGAGTTGTGGCACAAGGCGTATTTTTATTTTAATCTCCTTCAGCATAAGCACCTAAGCAATGTGTCCTCTCCTAGATCCAGCTGGACAATACAACTCCTGTTTCTTCCTCATCAACATACACTAAGCATGTCTCCTTCTTAAGTCGTTCATTATATTTATTAACAGCCCAAGTCAAAGCCCAAAGATAATATTTGCCAAAACATTTAATATCATAAGAACAGAACCATGGTTTTACTCCATACTATATCAGCCTGAAAGAGATCTTATGCTCCCCATTTTCTCATATGAATTTTGGAAAGAAATTCTTTTGCAAGACTATACATCTTGAATTTGTCTTTACTACAACAGTTCCTTACTTCACAGAGATCTTCTAAGCATGAAAGATGAGTTTTGTCTTGAATTAGTCAAATAACCTTAAAAAATCCTTTAGGTGAAGATCACTATGTAGAGATGGAGAGATACTTTCCTTGTGGATATTTTCAAAAGAACCTCTATTTATATATATAAAAAAAAAATTATTTTCAAATCAGTGATCTCCAGAAATAAACTATACAGTAAAATTAATAAGAGCAATCTTTTCTCTCTCACAGTCAAACCCCTGTTTTCCTTTAGGTTGAGTAAGCCCAAATTCACCACATTTATCCAAACCCACCCCTTACCACTGGACTTACCAAGGACACCAAAACATCTGCTTTGCAACTCTCCCAGCAGAGAAAAGCCAGCCACGTGTTGTGGTGGGCAGGGCTGGAAGCCAGCAAGGATGCCACATACCCAGAGAAGTGAGTTTTGCAGAATGGCTGCCTGAGCCTGGATTTTCAATTACTGAAAACACCTGAAGGAATGATGCTAATGAGCTATATTAAATAAAGCAAAGAGTAGCTAAAGGCTGCTTTGCCTTGTGAAACATTTCCATCTCTCTTTTAGGGAGAAAAACATGAAAAATTTGTTCCTACCTACATATCAGCTGCAATTTAAATCCCTGCAATTCCCTGCATGGCTGAAATACCTTAATCAGCTTCACCTAACAGCATTTTACTCCATCCTCAGCAGCTGAGGCAAAGCATAACAACCTGGGAAAAGCCACATGCCCTTCCTAAATATCAGGGTAGGAGCTTAGAGTTCTCACTCCCTGAGTAGTGCTGCATATGATATTGCTCAACATCTGAAGTCTTACAGTCCAGCTCCTCCATCCCATAGCTTCTCTGTATGGCACACAATCATACTGCACGTGGTCACATTTTATTGTTTCAAGGATAAAGATTGTTCAAGGCATCTGACACTACACTTAAATTATTCATCCACTGCTATTATTTATTCATCAGCTTTTGAGTTATCTCGCTTTGCTAAAGTACCTGGTTTCTACTGCTCACAGGAAAAAAAACAAACAACCCATGCCATTTTCTTTGTTTTAATTGAGATTTTGTGACTCTTGCAAGCAGCTGATTGCGTAGCACAAATCCCCCATAATGTGCATTGCCAAGTGTTTGAATAGAAGTGTCATTTCTGCATGCAGGTATCAAAAGGAAAGCACATGCTGTCAGGTCCTGAACTTGACTCTTAGAGTCCTGGCCAAGCCCTGAATTTCTGGGGGGTGGTGTGGGGCTCTGGGAGTCCCTTCCCAGGGCCACAGTCTGTATTTGGTGTTGTACAGGGGTGTTATTATCTCTGTTGGTTGTGATATTTGGGCATGTGAGGGATACATCTCATCTAAACCGCTACCAGAGTAACAATAATGAAAAATCTTTAGTTTGAAAAAGCTCCTTCATCTGGAAGTGTAACACAGAGCGGCCTGAGATCCTTTCATGTTACAACATAAGGAAAATACTGGATATCTTTTATAGCTTATGGCTAAAATATTTTCCTCTTGGCACAGCCAACCAGCAGAAGCTGTGCTGAAAGAGCAGGAAAGGTGTGTTTGTCAGTGCACAAAGCTGGGAACGACAAAACTTCACAGGTTTTGTGCACCTCACCCTCTGGAATAAAAGCATATTTTTGGACTATGGAATTTCATTGCATTTGTTTCTATTCCATGATTACACACTACTTCTGATATTTAAGATCTCAGAGAAACAGTAAAATGTTGACGCCCCAGCTGCGAATGGAAATATTTCTGACCACAACTGCCATCTTCTACATCATCGTTCTTCCACGTGAATGAATAATGTGAAAATGGCAATCACATATTTATTCATGTCAGAAATGGAAGCACAAAGGGCAATTCCAAAATTTCTTCAGAGAACAGGAATTTTAAGATTTTCATTATGAACATAGCTAGGACTGCAGTGTTAAAATTGAGACTTTCTTATTTATGGTGTTAACATGTAGGGTATGATACCCTCCTGCAAAGAAGATTCCAATACCCTGAGATACATTTAAGGGGAAAGTTAAGCTACAATAGAGAGATGATCCTTCCTCCCAATTTTGCAAAGATGCCACACTGCCTAAGTCCCTACTTACTACGGTGGTTTTGCACCATATGACTGCGTGCTAACATTTCCAGCATCAAAAACATAGTTCTGCAAGGCTTAACTCACCAGTGCAGACATTTCTCTTCCAGTTAAAAGTTGGCTTGTGATGAAGGCTTCAGTCTGGGAACAATCTTTACCCACTTGAAGGGGAAAAAAACCCCAACATCTTACTACTAGGCACTGTCGTTATGGTGATATAAATTGCATTTTATCAGTTTCAGCTGTTTTTTTCCTGGCCTGTACATAAAAATCTCTTTTTAAACTGAAGTCCTTCAAGCTTTACTAGCCAAATTTTTCTATCAGTTACACATGCAGCCCTATTAATGTTAATAAGATGGTTGAATTTAAGCAAGGGTAGAATTTGATCTTCATGCTATTACGTTGTAGGCTGTCTAGATATTTGCCTGTTTTAACTTAAAAATCTATTTAGAAATTTCTTCTTTATAATGAGGAAATCTCACAAAATATCACAAAATGCCAAAGGTATAACAACATCAGGTCAGAACTGTGTCTTCTCTCTGAAAATGGCCACTGCTGGGTGTTTCCTAGAGAGAACACAAAGCCTTGAATTGAGCTATTATAAAATAGTTTGCCTAGAGAAAACTATTCTTTACCTGACTCTCTTCTGGCTTGTGCTCTGAACCATCAGGTTTTCCATTCCTTCCAGTTTGGGGTTTTTTTTAAAAAATAGGTTCTTATAATCAAATATCTGAACAACAGACAAATTTTGCAACCACAACGAGGCATGTGCAGAGTGCGCACAACAGTTTCCATTAATACACAATTACTAGATATATTTACAAGCCATTTGCTTTGTTAAGATTGCAATTCATTTTGCAATGGTTCAAAAGCAAACCCTCCTTTTCGGATCATCTCACATTACAACCCCAGCCACAGTTTTTTAATCATTTCTAATTTAAGAAAAATTAACACTCAATTACAATGAGTTTGAACTCAGGAAGAACTGCAGCAGTAAGAGCCTTTCTCTTTTCTCTTTCTGCCTGTCTCTGACTTTCTCTCATGCACACGTTGCTGAAAGAACGTCAGCACTGAAAAATCAAGTGTTTAGACATTAACTGTGGACAGTCTTAACTCTATATTCTGATACTTGTTATGATGCAGCATTTATTTGCCTAATCATTTCTTTACAGGACTTTCCTTATTCAGTTCACAACAAACATTTGCTCTTAGGAAGTATTAAGATTAGACAAAGAAAAAAAAGAATTACTTGTGATAATTGTATAATCTGTATAAATGTATAATCATAATTGTATATAAATATATTTAATATCTCTGATACCTATCAATCTCGGTTGTTGCACAAATTGGACAGTGTATAACAAACACAGAAAGCAAATGTATCATCTCTATCATGAACTCCAGTGGGATTCGAAGCAAGTTACCTAACCCAAGTATTCCCAGTAAGCTGTTATTTCTGTGTCCCCAAGCTTCTGGAGCAGCAAACAGGAGCTCCTTCCCAGCTGCAGCTAATGTCAATGGAAGTGCGTTCCAAACGTGGTGGTGACTATAATGTCATGCCCTGAAAAGCACACTTGGTTATCAATAATAAAGCAATAAGAATACAGTTGGACTTGATGATCTAAAAGGTCTTTTCCAACCTAAATGATTCTATGATTCTATGATCTGTGTGTTACTTGTAGTATTCGGGGAGCTGGTCTTTGATAACATTCCCATGCTAAAGCTTCTAATCTATTAGCAGAGAAATCACTGTCCCCACTGGGGGGTTGTGACAATTAACTAACATTTCCAAAGCACTCAGATACTTTACAGATATACACTACTACAAAAGAAACAAATTAGTAATGACATCTTCAGAGCCAGGTTTGAAGTGTGCCATACATGAGACACTCAGATATAGGGTGAGCTGCATGGATATATTGGCAGAAGAGCTCCCATTCTGTGCACTGATTGAAGGGAAGATACTACATGATTTTGTGATTTCATCCTGTGTCATACTGCAGAGGCAGAAAATGCAAAGGCTACTTTAATTATATCAGATGGGAAGTATCTGACTTTGCAGCCTTAATGTTTTCGATGCAATTTTTGGTTTAATAAACTGGATCGGTGGTACACAAGTCATTCCACAAGAAGAAGCATTTATGAAGCATGATTTCCTCCTCTCTCCAGCATGGATTTCTCACCTCGTCATGGCTGAACTGATGATGCAGCTTTTTCTGCATTAATTTGAGCCTACCCCATCTACCCAGCTGCCTACTTTCGTGAAATTTATAGGAAATTACTAACAATATCACCCTTATTCTCGGTGGCTAAAATTGACCAACAGCTTCAGAAGCTATCAGGAAAGGGCCAACACATATACAGACTACACAGTTATATACATGTAGTTTCCTTAGGAAGTGATTTACAAACCCTGGTCGTGCAGCATCAGAACTGCTTGGCATGTCCATATTCTCATTTATCCCACCATTACATCACACCTTTCTTTCTCCTGCTACAGCCCTTTATTCCTGTACTTGCTTCTCCTCTTCCCAGGTGTTTCATTATGGCCTCACTTGTCTGTCTGTCCACACTAGTTCCTGTCCCAGATCCTAACCCTGTCCCCCAAAATCTCATTATTCCCCCATATACCACTCGCACAGCCAGTGCCAAATCCATAACTACCTTTCTCCCACCAATTTCCAGTTATTTACCAGGCATTCCATTCAGCCTTAGTATCATTTCCTGATCAACACCTTCTCCCCCTCCCAGGTCTCCCAGACTTCCAGTCCTGGCTCCCATCCACCTCTGTGGCTGCACTCCCAGACAGGACTTGTCTCCTGAGAATACCAGCCATAGACAGCAGATGCAATGAGCTGGGACCCACCAAGTTTGGGCAGATCTAGGAGCTGTGCATGTCCCTGAGGATGGATGCTCTGGATATCTTTCCTAGAAGGAGTCCCTACCTCACACGTTCCACCAGAAAAGCAGCGAAATAGATCTGCCTATACTGTGGCACAGGGCACATCCAGGATGTGCTGTGGATGTTGGAAACATGATGCATTGCCTGACACTACAAGAATTTGGGAAAAGTGTGTCGTGGATGCAGAGGATAAAACAGCATTTCTCTTGTAAAAGAATTCTTCACAGGTCACTTCCAAAAGGCCAAATGGGAAAGTGGTGCAAAAGAAAGCTAACTTGGGTCAGAGACCTGCCACATCATCTAGCTGCCTGATCCTGCCATCTAAGCAAGCTACTGTGCTCCAGCTTAGCTTCCTGGAGGTACAGCAAGCAAATTCTAACACCTCGAGGTTTTCAAAAGTTGTGTGAGTGACTGAGTTTTGAGATGATATAACAGTAAAACTAAATCATCCATAAATGGAAGGTAGAATACCATTGGTTTATAATTCTATGGTCAAAACTGCATAATTTATTCATTGTGAGGATTCTAAACCTGAGTTTCTAAATGCCAAAACAAAGAAGGAAACTTGGCTTCAGCCTATGGGCATAAACACTGCCATGTCTTCATTTCTTGGAATTAAACATTATAAGCCATGATACTGCCACTACCAAAAGGACTCTGTCAAACAAGCCTCACAGTAACTTTATTTTTTGGTTTACCAATATGTGAGAGGTGAACTCAACATAAATCTGGGAAAAGGTTGATGATTGCAAGCATGCTCTCTAGTGCCTTTGGGAAAAGCAAATGAAGCAAAGTTCAGAGTTAGATTTTATACATATCTATGTGTGTATATATATATGTCATATATATAAACACAGACAGAAAGAATTTATTCAATGACTGGTAAAAGAAGCTTGAGCTTTACTATATTTTGCTATAAAAGTTGGAAAAACTTCCCAGTTACTATTTCCCCAGAGCAAATGCCTTCTTGTATATTATACAAGTGGTGTCAGATCAAATGTGGACTGTGATTTCCTAATTCTGGTCACAACCCAAGAACCAAAAAAAGTTATTAAACTTTTTAGTGTACTGCAAAGGCAGAGTGTGCTCTCCATCCTAGGGCAGATGGAGGATGCGCGAGCACAGAGGACCAGCTGAAAGACTGGGCTTCAGACAAACAGAAACACTGTGGAGACATGAAGGCTTGTTGGATGTGCAAGCCATCTTATATGAAAGAATCAGTCTTGATGGCAAAAGCTTTTGCAGCCATTGTCAAACTGTGCTGCATGAAAAGAAAAAATTAAACCATGCACTGCTCCTGGATTGCTCTCCTCACCTCCTGGGACAACCTGAACCTGAGCTTGCAAACCCACATCAGTGAGGCTGACTTGGCTGTACTTCAGTGAAGGGAACAGGCAGTACTGAGAAGTAGGTTTTCCATGGTCTCCAGTCCAACGCATCAGTAGAAAATAGTTTTTAAAATAGTAAAAAACCTGCAAAAGTGCACGCGGTGTTCGCCTCTGACCGGTATTCAGCCCGAAGCACACGCATCGCCGTGCTGCTGTGAACTGTCCCTACATGGAAATTCACAACTTCAAAAGGGCAGAAGTTACCATGCCATCAGATGCTGATCAAATTTATATTCATTTTAGCAAACCCAGGATTGGCCACAAACTCCTTACATATTTTATGATTTACTAGTGTCTGCTTTAGTCTAAGAGACCTAATTCTCCCATTACACATATCACCCATCTTTCTGGCAGCATGATTTACATCTCAAACTGGAATAATTTTGCAGACTTTTCATTTTAGCATTCTGACATCTTAAAAAAAAATTTTAAAAAGCGCCTTAATTCTGTGGAGTAAATTATCATCAACCTTGGAAAAAAGTCCTGGAAGATATTAATGCTTTTTTTTTTAATGCATAGTTGCCTGTACAGTTTTGGTGTCTTTCTCCTCTCAGCTCTATGTAGTGCTGTATTAGCAAGAGTATCGTAGAGCATATGAAACTCCAAACAGGACCTACACTGTGAGGTTTATAAAAACATTTAACACGACATGTAACTTGAGTGTTTTCCCAAGGGAATTGTGCAACCTTTGTTTACTCTTGGACTTTCTTCCACAGACAAGTTTCTAATCTTTCTGTATGCAAAGAATGTGTCTTTTACTGTTCAGTTCATTTGCTGGGCTGACACACATCAGGGTTAAAACAATCTTAAAAGCTTTAGGGAAAAAAAAAATATACCATTAAACAAGGACCTGTGGTTCTGCTTTTCTGTACATCTGATATCACAAAAAGAGGGTCTTTATTTTAAATTAACTCTGAACACATAAATGCTGATGTTTCTGTGATGTTACTGTAAAACTTACTTCAGTGAGGTCTTGTTTATTCCTTGTTAATACTGAGATGAACGCACTGGGAGCACTTAACCAGCAACAGCAGCAAACTTCTGTATAGTCAAGCAGAAACCAAACACAGAGGCTGTCAATATACACAAGACAGCAAATTGTCAACATTTTTGAAGGTGTTGGGTTTTGAATCATTATAAATTAAATCCCCATTCTTCTCCCAGAAAAAAAAAAAAAAAAAAAAGTTCATTTTTTTAAGCTCAGCCTTTATGAAAACTTAGTATTTGTGTGTTTTGTCAGGATTTTTTTATATTAATAAATTGTATATATAACATGTCGAACTTAAGTTGTTTTTACTAAAATAAGCCCAGTAAGATATAGTTAGGGTATATACACAGAGGTGGAAAAAATAAATCAAAACAGAACTGTATTTAGTAGTAGAATTGAAATTCATGCTGGTATGTAACTTCTTCATACCCAGCACCAGAAAATTCCTGGAAAGATCCCATATTATTTAAGCAGAGGAATCGGGAGACTCAGCTTCTGGTGGTGTCCCCCTCAGCTCCACTGCAGCCATCCTTTCTGAGAAGATTTAACAATTAGCTGGGGTAATGGCAAACTGTCAGGGTAGATGTTGCATATACCCTGGATGGTATAGAGGGAAGGGCATCAAAAGGGCAGGAGAAAACCATTCTGGCAAGGTGATTCCTGTATCTCCTGCAACGTGCCATTTGCATCCAGCTAGAGACAACCGTGCCCGTGTGAAATAAGGTCTGCACCCGGGCTACCCCATGCACCAGGCAGGAGAAAGACATTTCCCACAGCCCCCTCCATAAGCTACAGGCTCTCATAGAGACTGCATGAGTTAAGAAAAAAAAAAGTCTTTCTCAATGCTAGGATTTCCTCCCGATGTAAATTTTCCCCGCTGCGCTTGAGCGTATGAGAAAGTCTTTGCTGCCAGTCACCGTATGTCCTTCGGGTGTGAGGTCTGTGCATGGAAATCTCCAAAAAACCCCCGAGAGAGGCTTCAGCAAAAAACTCCAAGGCCTTTTCAGGGTGCAACATAACCTCTTTATCAGTGCTGCGCTGCTTTGTGCGGTGCAGGGGACCAGAAATAAAGTTCTGCACTCTCCAGCGTACAGCCTATAGGAAGACCCCTCTAACTGAACACACACAAAGCATCCTGGCTTTGCTAATCCTTTTATTCCCGGTACAGCCAGCTCTGAAATTTTCCTCAACGGCTGCAAACTTTTTAGAGGTGGATTTTATAATGGTAATCAGTGATTTTAGAGGAAATAAATCTATCCCTTAGCCCACAGCTCTGTATAAAGCATCCCAAGAAATAAGTCAGGGAGACCGTCAGCAGTGAAGAGTGCTACATTTCATGCGCTGCCACAGAAATGCTTTCTGGCTGAGGTCTTATATTAATCTATTTTGTCCCTGACATCCAGTAAAACTACAGTGTGGCAAATGCTTTTAAAACATACATATTCAATAGCAGATGCAATAAAGTGTTTGGAATTGTTGGGATGAAGAAGGTTCACACACACACAAATATCTTTGAAACTCCAGTTAATCAAGGTGTCAAAGTAACTAAAGCAGTTTTACAGATTTTATTGAAAATAAATCACTTTATTATATACTGAAATATATATTATTGTCTCCCTGTAGAGTTTTACTATCCAGTTGCCTGCATTTAGTTTTTAAATAGAGTATCTCCTGCCCTCTTTAGTCCAGTTTTTATAACTACATTTACAAAGGAAATTCAGCATTAAAACATCTCTTTAGGCTGCCTTCTCCTACTGCCCTATGCAAATAGCCCATTATTAGCCATTTTCTGGCAGAAGTAGTTGAGAGGAAACAGAAGAGGAAATGATATAATGGCTCCGGGGCCACGCGTTTCCCTTCTGCCCAGCTGTTTGCGGGGTGACCTTACGGGGAACTGGGAAGCTGCAAGGTGGCATTGAACCTCAAAAGATTTACACCTTTGTCTTCTCATTTTTCAGGCTGAAGCTTCCATGCAGGAATACATAAAACTTCACCGAGCTCAGTCTGGGGAAGGTTAAAATGAGTGAAGGGAAATATTTGATTCCATCTAATGGACATCCTAATAGGTATTTATAGACTTCACAGGGAAACTTCTCACTGAACCTTAACTCCCATTCTTAACTACTTTCTTTTTTAAGTATGAGATCTGGTCCAGATCTAAAATAGCCAGCATGTTGTTAGACAATGCATCTCCTTAAAATTCAGTATTACAGGAAGAATCCTATTATTTCATTCATTGGATTATTATTTTATCAGCCACAGTGCACAGTTTCTAACAGCTTAATGCTATATACACACAAATAATCACATGTCTATAAAGTTACTGCATCTACATGACAAGCTTCTCTATTTATTTTTTTATCATTTCTCCCTAAAGTGAAAGGATGTCTGACACAGTCCATGTATATAAAAGAATTGGTTTTGGCATTTTGGACTGCTTTCTAAACTGATAAATTTCACACTGATAGATGCAAATTCAACAGCAGTTTGTTTGAGATTACATTTTTTCACCCCAAAACTAGTTTGAAGTTGAAGCACAGACTAAAATAGATTTTAAATATTAAAAATTTGCATCTATACTGGGGAATTTTATACATTTTGCCAGTGAAGAGGCACTAAGAGTACAATATATTGGCACTCTAGGTTGTACTAGTAGTTGTTTCACCCATATTCAGTATCCTAACTAATAAAACCAAAACTGCTATACTTAAATAAGCATAAAGGTGTTTCTTATTCTCCACCTAAAAAATTCAATGACATTTTCTGGTTTACAGAGTGATGAGGACTTGTCCAAGTTTCTCTACTGGTTCCCCAGTAGGGCAGCCTGCAATAGGGTGGGTCACCTGCAGCATGGGTCACCTTCACTTATGTACTGAATTCAGAGTCACTGAAACTAGTATTCAGGTTCACCCCTGAACATTTACAGGCTATACATCATGTTTTAACACTGATCTTTATAGATCTTTACCTATGTAAACCCCAGTGACTTTTAATACAAACCTCAAACTCTATGGTACCTATAGCAAAGAATTTTATCATCACCTCCTAACCTTTAAGCTACGAAAGTGCCAAAAATTACCAGTTTTCCTGAGAAGGTCCAAAGAAGTATTTAACTAGATTTGTTATTCATCACCAGGAAGCTCCCAGGTAATTTCAACCACAGGAAAAAAAAATCTACCACATTTGTAAGTATTGTGTACATGCTTTCTTTGCAGCTGATCAGCCCTGAGAGCACATCAGATTCAAAGGACTGTGTCCAGCTACTGCATTAGTTTTTAACAGAAAAAAATGTGAGTGTGCCTTCCAGATTTTAAAAACTGACTGTAATCAAAATTTAATTAGTATTCTATTTTACCAGTGGGAAAACAGAGAGAAATGCACACAGACATACATGGTGTTAGATATTAAGCCAAAAGATGTCTCCAGAAACCAGTCATTCATCTTTTGCCTTTTTTTTTCTTTATCATCAACATCTTGTCTCTTGAAATATAGACACCACTAAATCAAAAACACTTACCTTTTCACATCATTATAGAATTGCTCAGATTAAATAAGAGCTCTGCACAGCTTTTCAAATCTCAGCTATGTTTTCAAACCACCAGGGAGGGCTAGTTCTTCCTGCTCAGACAATTATCAAATTGTTGCCAATGTGAGCGTTCCTTGTATCAATCTCATTATTATTAAGTAGACTAAATCACCTATGGATCTCATTAGCATCACTTAGAGAAAAGGCTACAAGGTGGCATCTGCAATTTGCTTAAAATATATCATGAAAAGTAACCTTTTTTAAAAGAATCTTTAGGCTGCTTTAGTGTATTTCTGATGTTAACAAACAGAACTCTTAGTGACCTTAGAAGTCTACTCGATTTTGTTTGGTTGGTGTGGTTTTTTATTCTTTGTTTACTTTGAAAGTAATGGGGACATCATCATCTATCCTTTGTTTTCCTAGTGGAACTCCTGAGGTTATTGAGTGGTTCATATTGTAAAAGCAAGCTAGGTCAAACACTAAAGATGAAGTCCTTATTGAAAAGTTAATTAGTCACTGAAAATTCATGAGCATTAAGGGGGGAAAAAAAAAAAAAAAAAAAAAAAGCAGTTTTTAGCAAGACTTACTCTTTGCAACTGCTCAGTTCTCATCATTTCATCTTGCCAAGGTATCACTTTGGTAGTTTTCCAGTCATAATAATAGTCTGAAGTAGGTAAGAAAGAATTTTTCAATTTGAATAAAAAGTATAAAAATACCCTTCCCTATTTTTTTTTTGGAAAAAAAAAATACTGTCAGAACATGTTTATAAATCACAAGTAAACACAAAAAGAATAATCCTTGCTGTCCAGCTCCCACTCACTTTTAAGTAGATCACTCTGCAAAGTATTATGCAGTTGGTTTGATATTTTTAGAGAAAAATTTTTTGCCCAGTAATATAGAAATAAAATAATTGCTATCACTTCCTTTCTCTGAGAAAATGACACAAAGTTTTATATTTAAAATTCAGTTGAGAAAGAAATTATTTTTTTTTACCCAAAGCCTTGGAGCTATGCATTCTATTTTTTATTTTTTTTTCTGGTCTGTACAGCCTTATGCTGCATTTTGGATATGAACTTAATAGAAAATGCTGCAAACAGGAGTAACTTCAAGTAGTGACAGATTTATTATTATTAGACAAATGCAAGGGCAGAACATACAAGACAAAAGGAACAACACTTCACAAGTTCAGAATATGATTGCTCCAGATAACTATATACTCTGAGATCTTTTCATTCCTGACTCTCATTAATTCCTCTTACTCCTGAAATGGTATCAAGTGTGATTCCTTTCTAGAATAGCAGATAAGATCATCCAGCTTTTTAGGCAGAAATCTGCTATATTTCAGCTATGCAAATCAGTCATAAACACACAAAAAATATCCCTATCAACATTTTCAGTGGTTGCCATTTATAACAATATTTAAAGACCATTTTGCATTTCTTCACTTGTTGCGAAGAAAGGGAAGGTGCATATTTTTATGCATCTCACAGCAGATAATGCAATACAGCTTTGCATCAGGCTCTTCTACCTGAAGGTTTGCAGAGCATCAGCTCAGTTTCTACGTCCTGTATTGACTTGACACGTTCTTGCCACAGACAAGCAGATGCCTGAAACAGTTCAGACTGAAATACAAAATCTACAAATACTTTTATGAAACAGTGGATTTCTCTGTTTCAGAAATGTATTCACCCAAAATGTGAAATGTCATTGTATAGACACAAACATTTCATTAACAAACCATTTATATACCTTTCTATTTATACTTACTCATACAACTGTACGTAACAGCTCATAAATGTAGGTCTTGTAATACAAACATCCATAAATACACAACACACACACTCTATACGTATGTATATTAATATTTGTAATAGAAACCATATTTATATCTTCCAAAGGCATCCTTTGTAGCTTTCTTGCCTTTTAAATTCAGCTATTCTTGAACACAGTTTGTCTTTGAAATATGTCAGGATAATGCATTATTGAAGTACTGTACTGCTTCCTTTTTGAGACTGTACATAAAATCAGGCACGTCCAACAAATTTCCATTTTACTTAGTTCTTTTTCATAATTATTCCTCACTTCTATCACAGCCCTGTCCTCAAGAGCTCTCTGGTTATGCCACTAAAATTAAACACACACTACAGGTTATGCCTCCAAGGGACTTGTCACCAAGAGAAACCTAAGGTAAAGAAAGGAAAACAAAATCCTCTACTTTTTCTGAAATGGATATGACTAATATATGAACTAGGTTGCAAAATTAAGACAGATGAACTAGATTTGAAAAAAAGTTTCTTATTTCACCAGATGCATGAGAAACGTTTGGTTTATTTCTTAACACACGGATTTTGAAAGCTACAAGGGATAACATATCAGGGATTTAAAACCTGTCTCCAAACTTCTGGCTTAAATTGGTATCATTTTGTTCAAGAAAGAGTTAAGGCTAACAAGCAGGGAAAAAAAAAAGAAATTAACTAAAGTAAGGCCCTTGTGATACAATGACACTTGCTCTATGCTCTTACAGAGAAAAACACGATGATAAAACACCACAAAGAGGAGTGTTATGAATTTTATTAATGACTAGAAGACAGTGTGCAAAACATCAAAGGTCTGTGGAAAAGATTAATGACCCCGTGTGAGACTGTTTAATTACCTCCAGCTAATTAGATTCTTGACCAAATTTTTAATATCTGCATTCCTTCTAAAGCCTAATTGAGATTCCACATTATTTATCAATCTTTCAAAAAGCCCTTAGTGTGCTGCTTTTTTTAGGGTTTTTTTTTCCCTTTGCACTTTGACTCCATTTATGGTCAATTATTAAATAAATAGCAAAGTAACTGTTCTCTCCAAACTGTATATGTGGAACACTTTATGCCTGTTTATTTTGACTAGGAGACTATCATTGGCATCTTTTATACATAATGAAGCACTCCAACTAATAAACTGACTGACTTCACTGTAAACAAGGTTGATAATATTTTTGTTATCTGGTCTGTGCTCAGGAACTCCTCATGTGGTTTCTGTAAATTAGCCTTTGCTATTGTCAGTTAATCCTTATTTCAGTTTACCTTGGTCCAGTCCCAGGGCCGGAGCGGAGCGTTATCATGCAAACTGAAGAAGGCAGTCCTCGCCGTTTGATTGTTTTCCCCTGTTCATTTAGAACTACTTTAGTGCTATAAAGCACCACTATTAAATGACATGCCTTTATATAAAGGAACTGATGTCAGAAGACAAGAGACACATGCAATGATTACTTATTTTTTACGCCCCTTCAGATCTCCCTCTAGCCCCGGATAGGCATTAGCATGACAAGAGATGCACGTGTGGACAGCACATCTAAAACTAAACTTGGTTTTGGGTTTTCAACAGAAGTTTTACCATTTCAGATTGCAGGGTAGAAAATAGGGGGAAATCAGGCATTTCAAGGTATGTGAAAGGTATGCGACGGGGAACACGTTTTGTCTGTAAAGTTTGATAAACGAGATCCTTCCTAATTCAGAGCCCCAGCCTCTTTCTTTGTTTTAGCTTTAAAATAAAGTGAATTTGCTTTGAAAATCTTTTTTTTTATTATTTCTTGATATAGATAAGAAAAATAAAGTGTGCACATGTGAAATTATATATTTATAATGCACATATAAAGCAAAACACTTTGGGAAAAATTCTTTGTGATTTCATATAGATTTTTTTCAAATTATCCACTAGAGTTTAGCACATAAAATCATACAACATATACAGAAATATATGGGATAACTTTAAAAACAAAAAAAGGAAAAAACCCATTCTCTATTAAATTTTAATAGGTTTTATGTTATTTGTATAAAACACTGTTGGCTGTACTAAAACACAGAGGGTTTTTTTCTGTGTAGACATGAGTGTATGTAAAGAGAGACACTGAAAAACTCTCCTACATGATGATCTATGTAACTGTGATAAATGTAGAGGGGAGAGGGCTTTGAGGGAGGGATCACTTTTTTCATCATCACGTTTGCAACAAACGTTGTCCAATGGGATAAGAACATCTATGCAGTATCCCAGGACACATCATTTAATAATATTAAAAGTATATGTCAAAATAGCAAACAGTGTAAATCAATACAAAAGTATAATGAACCAGGCATTAAAGAGACATGTAATACATTATGCTTAATTTCTTCAGAGTGATGAGAATATTTGGTTACTTACTAAATCACTCACAGGAATACTGCAGCAATGAACTTATTTGGGATGCAGTAGTCAGAGCTACATGATCTTTTCCAATGCAATAAAAAGCTTAAAGCGCCTAAAATCTATGTATCCAGATATTTATTCTGTGTTCCAGTTGGTGGAGGAGTGTTTCAAACCCATTAAAGATTTTACCCTTATAGCTATGGATAATAACAATATAATTTGTATTGTATCAGTGCACCATAATTGAGGGTCATGTTTTTGTTAGGTACTTGGTAAAGAAAGAATTGGTAAAAACAGGCTGTGTTTAACAGAGCACCACATTTAGCAAAGCTGAGGGCACATTTGATGGTTTCCCGTGGAAAAGGAACGGATATTTCCTATGTCTTGCCCTCCAGACTACCCTTATTTCTTTCATCAGGTTCAGCAGGGTCTGGGAGACTCTCTGTGTGCCTTTTACATCTGAACTACAATGCCAGCCCCAAATGCCTGACAGGTGACTGATGCTCCTCAGTTTCCAGAGGACCATAATGGATATTGGTACTGAAATAACTGATCTGGACAGACAAGATGGTAATGGGATTAATTCAAATGGCAATTCAGACCCAGTTTAATCAAATGCTGCAAGGATGTGCAATAGATCAAGCATTTGAGTCTGGTGTGAGAGCCTCCTCCAACTCAGGGAGATTCTCCTTTAGCTCACATGGGCATCCCTTGCCCTGGCCACCACTAGACCCCTCCAGCCCCAGAGATTTCCCTTTTCCCACATACCACAAGCCTCCAGGGAACGTTCATGCGTATCACATCATACTCTGACAAGCTGAGCAGCTTCATATTTTCCAGTACTTCATTTCTTTCCAACTGTAAGGATGCTGATGATGGTACAATAAGAAAAAACAAATTAAAAAAAAACCACAACAAAACAAAACACAAAAAAACAAAAATCAAAATAAAACACCGAAACCAAACTGAAAACCAACAAACCAAGCAAAGCAAATTAAAAACTTTGGCCAGCTTGGTCCAGTGGGAAAACCATCTGTGATAAGGAAGAATATTTGGAGAGTTGTATAGCACCCACAAAACACAGATCTAGGCTGTATGGGGAGGGCACAGAGCAGCACAAGCATTTACCTACTTTAAAAAAGAATCTATTAGCCCAGTCTTGCCCCTTTGGCCTTTGAGAGACTCAATAATGAGCTTGTCTCCTTCTGCATCCCCCTGTTCTTTCACCTAGGAAAGACGGGTAGGGGCCAGTGGATACCTCCCCTGTGCTGATCAATAACCTGCTTCGCCCGTAGAAAGGATGCTTAGCCCACAGAGAACACACGGGCAAGAGCAGAATTTCTGTATTTTCAGTAATATTTAATCTCAGTATTCTTTTTCAAGATTCTTTATTCCATCTCGTATGGGATATTTAAAATAACAGAATAATGAAAGCCAAATAAATACACTGAAAGTATGTAGTCAGTCAAATTTTGCTGTTAGAATTTGTGTTTTGTTGCATTTTTTAAATAATTTGCTTTGTGCTTACCTGCTACATCAGTGTTTGCCTTTATACCAATATGTTCTCGTATATCTGAAGATCTTTCATAATTTTATATCTCTACACCGAGTCTGCCCAAACCCAAGATCACTTCTAACTTAAAGTGCTCCTAAAAATTTGAAGTGCTCTATTAATTTCAAATTGCTTTACATCATGCCTGCTTAGAATCCCAACTGCTTTTTCACACAAAAAATATTAAACTATAAAAGGCACATCTGCAAAGTAACAGCTACCCAGCTTTTTTTTTTTTTTGATTTCAAACATCAGCTTTCTCTATTTTTTCTTTATCTTTGAAAGAAAAGAACATTCTGGGAGAAAAATAATAGAATGAATCATCACACATTTTATTGCAAGGCTCCATCTATTGAAAAACTTTTAGGTATGTCACAGGACTAAATATATTTTATGTCTACCAATTGGTAGCACATAGCCCAGCCCATTAACCCGCTGACCTCAATAAATTATGATTTCCCAGCAAGAGCGGTGTGGCCAGGAGATTGACACCTCACCATACGTGCACTGAGGGTTAACAATACTCCCCAGGATTTTTACAAGACGACTTCTGATCTGAGACTCCTGTCTTGCAGGCAGTTCTTTCAAAAAATTCGAACAACAACAAAAAAATAAAATAAGTTTTTAAAGCCTTTGGTGTTTGTAGAAATCTGACTTTATCCTCAGCACGGAGGAAAAAATGGCCCTGTTTCCAGCTGAGCCCGTCACACTATCTGTGGAACAACAAAGACACCGTGGAACACCGGCCCAGCCTTCCCTGCGGCGGACCTTTGCCAACGCAAACCTTTGCCGCGGCACTGCACGCTCCGCTCCCACTGCGAGGTCAGGCAGAGCTGCCTCTGCTTCCCTTTGCTCCCATCAGTATTTCCATGGAGAGATACTCTCACCTGACCCTTAAAGGTCTGTGCAATCCGGGTCTGCCTAGTGATTGCTGGCTATCTCCTACCACCTCCACCTTCTCTTTGATGTTTTTAAATGGATGTTGTTAAAAGGAACTTGTTGGGCGACAGACAAATAGAAACTTTATTTGCTGAAAAGACAGGACTGGCTCAATACAGCAGTGTACTTTGGGGGCCAGGCTGATTTTTAGGAAAGTTTTTTGAACTGGAGGCTTATCGTTTCTTCCACTTTGCATAGCAACTCAAGCACTACCAAGTGGATTAACTGTCAAAGTCATTTTACTTGTGCTACTATATCCGAAGCACATTATATTAATCTATCAAAGGGTCACTGCTCCTTTAGTGAGTGACCATAAATACACACAAATACAAAAAAAAAAAAACCATGAGCTGAGTATCCCATGTATCAAGCACTTTCAGATCCATATATATTTGCTGCTTTGCCATGCAGATATAAAACCATCTGAGTGATGGGATGAAGCAGTAACCCTTCCCAGCTATCACGCTTTATCACGGGAACAACTTGGGAGGTGCCAGTTATTTACACACAGTCTATCACAATAAGCTGCTCTTGGGATATTTTCCAAGTAACAAATTCAAGCAAAGTTTCTTGACTTTAAATTAGAGCTTGGTCTCTACATACACTCTGCTCTTCAGAGCATCTCTCTATTACCAGAGCAGCCAGGCTCCTGCTGGGGACACAGACCTTTGGTCCACAGGGGCACCTGTCATCCAAGATGAGACAGTACATTCCCAACTAACAGAGGAGTCACCCCCCTGCCTTAGCGAAATTCCAGTTTCTTTTCTGATCCAGTTGGATCTCATATTCTTCCCTGTCCCATTTTACACAGCCTGGAGCTGAGATAATCCCAATTGCATCTGCGTGCTTCTCTGTAGGAGAGCAGCATCAGTTTGTTACTGATGCAAACAAGACTAGCACCTTGAAAAAGGATGTGGTTCTTTTTTTGGTACCTGCCTTAATACCTTTTATCCATTTAAACAATTTCCTTTTTAACTTATCATAACATAATGTGTATTATTGAATGCCGAATTCTATACTACTATGCATCCATATGAATTCATGGTGGGGTTTCTGCTCCTGAAGACTTGTCTGATGCTTTCATTTTTCCTGTGTGTGAGCATCAGGTGAAACTTTTTCAGTCTTTAACCAGACATATGAATCTAAGGGTACTTAAATGCTCGTTTGCTCCACTTAAAAGACAATTTTTATGGCAAAGGCATTGAGGTTTTTGTCTCAAATGAGATTAGCAATTCATTATTCACTGGATCACAACTTCATATCAAGGCAGAGATGGCAACTTTAATTTACACAACCTAACATCTCACAAATAGTAAGCATTAAGACAGAAACGCTGCAACAAATCAATAGCAACAAAACTAGAGAGTGATCTTGCCTTTCATTCTGGGAACTACATCTGCCCCAGCTGAAGAGGAGCCAGCCACAGCCACCCATGGTGCCTGCAACAGCAGAACTGCCTCCTGCAACGATTGACAGCCTTCTGCAAGGCAAAGAAGTGCCCCAACCTGTAAATGTGATCAAAATATCCTGTGTAAGTTATAACTTTAAGTTATAGAAGTTAGTTTTCCTTATCTCTCAAGGAAGTTGTGGGGAAGATATGTGTTGGGAACGTTCTGGGATAGTAAGCCTTTGTTAGCAGCACCAGAGTGATGTTCCCGTGAAGCCACCTTTGCTATAAAACCTCCATCACTATTGCAATTTATCTACTCTGCAGCTCTTTATCAGGAAGCATTGAACCCAAATCTCCCTTTTTCCCAGCTGCAAGATATTTAAAACCAAGTGGTTATAGCTTCCAGATCAAACCACCCATCTCTATGCCATCCCCTGGTAAAGCCTCTGCTAACTGAAATATTCTCAGTCAGAGCCCAAGAGAGGCAAAAGTTCCCTGTACAAGCCATTGCTTGAATAAAATATTTGCTGGATGCAAAACATTTGGTTATATTGTGTTTTGTTAAGCAGATTCCTAATAAAGGGCAATGCATGTTCAGCCTTCATAGTAACTCAGATGTGACACAAATAATACAGTAAATAATTACAATGACCTTTCGCTCACCTCAAATTTAAACAAAGGTTAAGCTGCCCTTTAGAAAAGTAAATATTTTCTGTAGTCAAATAAGTGTAGACACCTTTAGAAACAAGGATATATTGCCAAACTAAACTAGACTGAAAATGGTTAAAATAGAATAATTTCAAACCATAAAGGATGCAGAGCTGCTCAGCAGAAGCAGCAGTCAGACATCCCGGCATCACGGCATCCCAGCTGGTCCCTTACCTTACCAAACTCCCAGGCTGATCTCCATATGTTCTCCAGGAACTGTTGCTTGAAATTTCTGTCCGGTCACAGCAGATAGGAGAGAGAAATATTAAAAATAAGAAAGTGCATAATCTCCTTACCCCCTTAAGTCTAGTAAACAATTTATATTCTATTTCATATAACAGAATGAATCCGCGGACCTTTAAGTAATTAAGAAACAGACACTGAGGCTTAAAAAATAAACTTAACAGAAAATCTCACATAGTGGCCAGGAAATGGCACACAGGTTTTATTTAGTTCTCATAGCCCAAGGTTTAGCTGTGAGCTAGATAAGAGCCAGGTGTGTTTTACACATCTAATTTGTTTAGTCTGAAGTTAATTCAAACAGCCCTTTTAAATGACAAGTCTGCAACCCACTTTTAAAATCTACATCCAGGATGAATGGGTGTCATTTATATTCAGAGTCTCTACATGAGAAGGATCACCTTTGAGAAAGGAAATTCTCTTATTTCTGGTGTGCTAATTTTTGAGGGTTTTCTTTATGGTAGGGGGGATCAGTTAATCATGCTGTTAACTGTGTGAAGATGACCAGAAAAAGCATCGCCCAACAGAGTCTTTCATACAAAAGGGAAAAGGAAAAACCACACCTAAGGTCACTTCTGAGAATTTAGGGGCAAATAAGACCTTTTGTGACCTGTCCACTGAACGGATAAGAAATGCTCAAAGATGTCTGATTTTCTATTTTGAGACGAGCAAGTCATGAATCCCCTTGGGACAGGAGATGGGGAGGTGGCTGTGGGCATGGGAGCCAGGAGCAGCTGGGAGCTGCCACGAGCCTCAGTGGGAAGAGATTCTGTCACCTTTGGGGACACACAGGGATGAGAGCCCATGGCTGCAAACCTGCACCCAGACATCACATTGGCAGGGGTAGGTAGAAGCTATATAATGCATGCATAGATGTTAAAATCTTTGATTCCCAACATTTTGACCTTCATCCTCTTTTGACATTAAGAGAATTGCAAAATATTTGGTTGAGAGTCACTTTATAAATGAAAAACAATGAGGTGATTTATGGCAGCAACATTCACAATGTTCTAATACAGGGCAAATCGTAAGACAACAGACACAATATCCATCATTACCATTATAGTGTTGACTAACCTGACTTTCAGACTCTGATTGAGACTTCCAACCCTATTTGTGTAAGTAACATTCAACTTTAACTGTACTTTCATTTTGACAAGTATTAATCATGCCCTTCTCTGTTTGATCTACTAAAAAAGATAGTCAATGAATTTACACCCTGTTACTTATTCATGAACAAGTTGTGCCCCTGAATTTTAACATGCTATGCCTTAAACTATTAGCTGTATATCTGCTTTATGTGATGTTCCTACATAAGCTGGCAGTCCATCAATTTAGTGTCCATACATTTCTTTGAAAGCTATATTATAATTAGAGCTTAGGTTAATACTATTCAGTAACCATAAAACAGACATAAAATAATTATAACTCATTTAGTGAAATTAGAAAAAGAGCAATTATTAGACTCCCATTGTGAGGCTTTGCTGTGAGGGACAGATAATCTATCTGCAAGATGTACTTTAAGAACACCATTCTGAAAGAAATAAACTAGATAAATTACTGTTTTGTTTTGGTTTAAGAAAACTTAGACCAATAAATACAAGTTCAACAAACATAAAGGATGTGTGTAAGGGAAGTGAAAGTGCTGCTGCAAGAAGAGAGATTAAAGTGTTTATAGGATGTTTTCCTGACAGTACCTCTCAGGATGTTGTAAAGCTGGACTTGTTAATGTTTGCAAGGCACAAATACTACAGTGATGTGGACACAGACCTATAAACTGTTACAATTAAACCTGAGGATGTGCACAGTTCGATGAGGAGGGAGCAGACTCGCTGATGCTCACGTTTGCCTCGGCACGCTTTGAGTACAGGATTTCTGGTAGCTTTACTGAAGTCTTTATGTATCAGGAAACCTGGTTTTGAAATTGTTTCTCATTCTCCAATCTCCTGGTACGCTGAGATATCCAGTTATATGGGAAGAAATTACTTTTTGCTGGGAACGTAACTCCCTGGCTGAAATACAGCTTAGGACTGCACTGAGCTGACAATTTGCCCAGTTTTTCCTTCTCTGGTTGGAGACAAGGACAGCAATCTTTCTGATGAATCAGCAACTCAATGTTCCTTCCTGAGGGACTACTGTCCAGTGACTGGTCACAGAGATGCAAATCCCCCAGTAGCTGTATTTCCAAGCCTTACAAGGACAGAGCCTTCTTCAGATAAGAGGGATATTTTTGCCTCAAATACAGGATCTTTGCATGTCTGAACTGTCACTTCCTTAGGTCTTTGGTCACATTGGTCCTTTTTTTCTATGCACTTCCAGTAATGGAAATTTGCATATTGGTCGATCTATGCCATCGTAAGGAAGTTTGACTTTGCTCACCTCAGAAGAGCTCCATAAAAGCCAAATGCCTCTTCAAAAGTTCCCATGAGAGCAAAGGGAGGACTTCAAAGAAAATGCCCCACGTGGTGCTCAGAGCCCAGTCTAAGAACAAGAAAGACCCAAGTCATGGGACAATCAATGGCTTCATGCTGTCCTGGTTTGTAAAACACATTGCTATAGCACAGCTAAACAAAACAGAGTGCAGAAAGACAACTACTGCTCACCACTAATAGTAAAAACCATAACGAACTAAACACCAAATAGCTTTAAAACATCAGTAATTTATTCTAAACAATACTACACTGGTATTTCTCATGGATTTTAGGGGCAGCACATTTAAGATTCATATTTTCAGTCTTATCTCTGTAGTTGAGAGAGACAGAAAGAAGTCTCTGCTATCAGGCTGATTTCAAAAGCTGGAGGTAAAAACATCAAATGTCATGCAATATGGTGAAAATTCATCAATCCCTATTAAATTCTTCATTTCTTTAGAATAATTTCTCTAGAATGCTTTTGAACTTTCCAAGAATCCTATAAATTCCTCCCTACTTTATAGCAATGCTAGAAATGAATCGCAATTAAAACCAAGCAATTTTGTACTAGCACAAAAAAAGCAGCAGCACATACAAAGGATTTCTTTTTTTTTTTAAATGCATGTATGATTCCTTTAAGACTTTTCGGTGTTCATGTAAAACTTTATTTATTGGTTTATATTGAAATGTAATTTCTCATTAAATGAACCCTGGGAAACAGAATTCTGATGAGAGAAATTCATCACTACCAACATTCATAAAAGTGGAAAGGGTTATGTTATGCTTCCTGTTTAAAGAGTGTAAATGTACTGTTGTATCTGTAGAAACAGGGGAACGACCCGACTTCATCGCTAATTTTACTTTCCAAGTGACTAGTAAATTCTCCTATGCCTCCTGTTAAACAAAACAAAAGACAAGTTCAGAGAGCTGGTACCTCTGACAGTTGTGAAAGACAGAAAAAAAATGAATGACATTCTCCGGAGAATATTTTTCTGTCACTTAAGCAGTTTACATATTTCTCTATTTTTACCGTATTTTTCTTTTCCTGATCACCAGGGATCAGATGTAAGTTTAAGGTCATTAGGGCTATGTCTAGTGCCAGACAGATTCTGCTACAGTCAGATTTTTATGATGACA
Source organism: Podargus strigoides (assembly GCA_028020825.1). Lineage (NCBI taxonomy): Eukaryota > Metazoa > Chordata > Aves > Caprimulgiformes > Podargidae > Podargus > Podargus strigoides. Next base: position 3,148,981 of record CM051625.1, on the reverse strand, counting down.
GCATAGAATTTTTGGAATGCACTGGTGAGTTGTGTGACTATTGTTAGCCTGTCATTAAAAAGAATAAAAAAATAAATATATCTTCCCTTTCTTCTACTGTGGGACAGCCCTTGATTTTAAATTTTGCAAAACATAGCAGGATTTCTTAGAGATTAAAAGAGTAGCAAGTAAGTTTAATAAGTAGTAGTCCAAAATACATCGAAACTGATTTTTTCCATTTCCATTAGGAGAGAGAGAAGATAAGATTTTTTCAACATTAAGAGACAAGGAACAATAATTGGGAAAAAGCAAAATAAAACAGAAAACGAAGAATTTGACCTTTTTATTTAATTCTTTCTTTCATTCTGTCTCTCCTTTCTTTTCAGTGTTTCAATCTGTTCTCCTCATCCTCGGGGAACACTGCTTGAACCTGTGTTTGCAAATTATAAGCTCTCTGTACTGTACATAGCAGTTGTTAAGGATCAACTGATTAACCATTTTATAGAAGATTTAGAGGACTCATTCCAATTTTTACAACTCCGTGTGGTTTTTAAATATTGTAATGTTTTCAACCAATATGTTTTCTGCCTCCCAGCTGTAAAACAATACCTATTGGCTTGGGGGAAGGGAATTTATTTTTATACAATTTTGTTATAATACAGTTTTTTCGTGCTACTAACAGCTTCTTCTGGGAAAGAATAAAAAAAGCCTCAAGATAAAATACTATACTCTTCATTTGTCTCTCAGTCACTTAGGTCAGTGAATTACAGTAGTCCAAACATTAGGTATCACAGTATACATTGTATGACCTAGAAAGGGACAGATTACAGGATTCATGGGTTTGTTGGTTTAGCAAGACCCTTTATGTTTTTTGTTATACTTAATATGCTTAATATCCTGTGTATTTTTTAATGGGAAAATAAAGAACTCATATAAAGTATGTCAAGCTCAAAAGACTTCTCTGCCTGGGCACACACTTACAATTGTGTTGTTGTACGTGTGGTTTTGTATCAAGACATTAGGGATAACTGGCATGGGCCAAATTAATCTCCTCTGCAGCTTTTAGCAACAGTATTTTCTCTTGGGGTGACTTTGGACCCCTTTACCTTACAATAACTCAAAAAGTTGCAGAGCAAAAGCTGGCAATTGGCCTAAACAAAGAGAGAAGTAATATTAACACTGGTGTGCTCACTTGAGGAAGTGTTCTGAGCATCTTATTCTGTGTTTTCTAAAGGCCATAAAAGGAAAGCCTTTCCTTCAGGAAGTTCAGAAGCATTCTCCTATGCATTTTATAGATATAAAATTCTAAGGGGTGATTTTTAGTTGCAATTTTTACTCCTTCTGCTCAACTCACTGCAATTGTTGAAGTCTTTCATCCCATCATGGTCCTACTATGCTTCAGCTGCACAAAGAATTTTCCTACTAACAGAACTGGACATCTATCACTACCACCATCACTGAAAATGTTATTATATGATCATATCACAATAAAAAAAATTGATACCATGTGAGCTATAATGATTGCAATTGTAATGTTATATTACATTAAATAATGTTAACTAATAATGCTCAAGCAAGTATAACAACAAAAATAATATTTAAGGACCTGAGAAGGAGCAAACATGCTGTTTTGGCTAATGTAAAATACACTTAACTATCGATTTCACAATAACATCTAAATACTTTCAAAGAGTACCAATTTACCTCACATGAACTAATCAGGCAAGACAAATTTATATTGGTTTATTCTGCTTTCTCTGTGAGCTGAGCTAAAGTAAATAACTTCACATTTGCCACAGAGCACATATGTGGGCATTGACTGCAGAGCCATCCATGCCCAGTTATCTCATGTCTAAGCTCTAAATCAGGAAGGCATTCCCACGTTGCTTAATAGATCCTTCTTAATTAGCACTGGAGCATTTTCCTTTCACAATAAACAGAAGAGTGGCTAATTAAGACATGATCAAATACATGATTGGATCTGGGTTTCTGCGAGACACCACCCCTCTGATCGAATATTGCTTGGAGTTACAAGCTGCCAATTGGATTTGGCTCTCGGTCTGATCCAGAAAAGCATAGCTCTTAAGGAACAGCCTGAAACCAGGGGCATTCAGTCAGGGTGCAGAAGACCCACATTCATATACAAACCTGAACCACAGTAGGTCTCTGGCAGTCTGTTTTTAAATTAAGAATAGCCTCTCCCCTCTAGACACTTTGTACCTCATACTCCACCTGGTACCTGGAAACTTCTCCAGATGAAAATTCTTTGAAATTAGTATTGATACTTTGGCTCCTGGCAAAATATGTCTTTAGACAAGTAATACTGAATAAACTCTACAAAGTACTCCCTAGGAGGACAATGGAAGTTGTACAAGCATTGTACATGCAAGGGATGAACTTGGATGTCGTATGTGCTAGCACTTGGACTTCCATGCCTATTACTTACAGATTTTTTTCTTTTTTTCCTCTATATTCAACAGTAGCATTTTCTTCCTCACATTATATTTTCTTCTTAACACCATATTTCTCTCTGGAGGTTCCTGCAGGTTGCAATACAGAGGGAAACACAGAAGAAAGAATAGTAAATCATACAGAGTTGCAAATAAAAAGAACAGGAGAATCTAGATATATTAGTTTACTAACACCTATGAATCTTACAGAATCTGTGTAAAACACATTTCAGGCCAAGACCTCTTCAATCTTTCTGTGATACCCTGCTCTAGAACATTATTGCAGACGTTCTTTCAGCACTCACTAATTTAAATTTCCCATTACAGAAAGAGAATTGCACAGACAATAAATGCATTCTTCATTTTTTAGCTGATGATATCTTAAGCACCTGCTATACCTTTCAGAGAAAAGCACCAAAAGCTCTTTTATTTTTTCGTATGCAATTTTCTTTTGCAACAAAATTATTCTGTGGACTCCTTCACAAATAATTTCTATCACACTAATTTTTACTGATATGTTGTTCTGAATGTCTTTACCCTGATAGGAATTCTACAAGATTTAAAATTTTTGAGTTGTGAATTTGCATATATGTTTAAAAAATTTAACACAAGATTTTTAACTGAAAGAAAAACATGAAAACTTCAAGATGCAATCCTGTGAGCTTTTGATTCAAAGCATCACCCACTGTGCTACAAAGATTTTCAGCACAGATTTGGTGGGTTTGGGCCTTTAGCTCCCTTGAGGTAAGTAAAAGAAAACATCTTGTCAGGTGTACATCAATTTGACATAAGCCAACTGCTACCAGGAACAGATAAAGCTGCCTTGAGCTTGGAAGTGTACTCACAGTCCAAGTCATCTGCTTGATGGCTCCATTGCTGCTTATTTATAAAGTGTTTGCCACATATTTACAAAGGAGTTACGTGATTATAGGGATCTTGAAACAGGAAGCACTGCCAAATTCTATAGCTAGGAAAGTGAAATGAGAATCCAGACCAAGATGGGGATGTCTGTATCTAAACATAACAAATACTGCACAGGATTGGATGACACAAGTGGTGTTTTCACAGTCAAAGGCATTGCCTGCTCTGTTTCTACCAGATAAATCACTCTTGTGTTTCCCCTCTTCAAAACTAATCTGTTGTGGTTTGCATAAAACCCAGCTCACTGTTGTGTCTTGCAGTTACTGTATCTCCAATGTCCAACTTACATTAATCAGCTTATTAGACATGGCTTGGGTTATACTTCAACCTCAAATTTATTCACAGTTTTCCTTGACTTTATCTGAAGACTTCACCCAATCCATATTATGCCTTACCTTTTGGCTGTTAACATTGATAGCATCTCTTTTTATTGGACTCTTGATGCCCACTGATGTTTTATGCATAATGATGCCCAAGTTTAATTGAGCTGTAAGCTTCAGTTTAATTATGAGCCTTCATGATACCTTCAGCACTTTTTCTTCTCTGATTACTGTAACTGGTTCTCTCTAACCCCTTTAAAAACCTTAATCTATTAAACCACTAGTAGACAAGACATTTTTAGGAGAAAGTCTAATTCGACTATTGCAATTATCTTAATGCATCCTCAGTATTTAGAAACAAGAAAAAAAATCAAAAAACAACACATAACCTCAGTGAAATGTACCTTGTGGAATGTTCCAAACGTTCCCATTTAATTATCTGACTCACACTGCATGTATCTTGTGCTTGAAATGAATTTATGTGAAGGAAGAGAAGTGACACTCAAAGAAGTCATCTCTTTGGGTGAACTTCTGTTCATTAAATTCCCCACAGAATTTAGCTGCGAGTTTCACTTAGTGTGTAACTCTGCTTCTTTCAGTGTGTGAAATTCTGCTTCTTTCAGTTTCAGAGTCAAAAGAAGATTAAAAAAATGAAAAAAAATCATGGCAGATACATTCAGATAAATAAATAAATTGCATTTCTTTTATACAATTTTTTTACATGTTTCTTCAATGTAATTAAAAAAAAATAAAAAAAAAATTTGTCCTTAGAGTTTGAGCAGGATCCTGGGTGTCATTTGACTATCATATGCTGTCAGCTGCTAATGGTAACACGTGTTACTCCTATTGGGATCCAAAAATGTTTTCTGAGATCAAGTTATTGCATCTACAATAAAAACCACCCCAAAAGGGACAGGGAGCACTGGAGATGTGATGTTCCCGAGGTGCCTCCTGAAGGCTGCACCTTAGTTGTTGCAGAGTATATTGCTCAGTAAAAAAAAAAGATACTTAAATATACAGGAATATTTAATCAATTTTGCATTGTCTATAAATGTACCACTTTTTCAATAAATGTCTTACAAACTAAAGAAAATAAGTACATGAAGTAGAAATCATTATCAACTAAGTCGTTTTGGATCCAAATCTTATGGACTATTGCTGAAGCCCTTAGTTAGTTGAAATACTCTCAAATACTTACTGAAAGTTTGAATTTTAAGTATCAAAATAAGGCAATTACATATTATTCAAAAACCCATAGAAGACATATCTGACCTTGAAATTATTTTAGTAATTTTTTTTTTTTTCATTTTTCTCCTTTTAAAAATAGGCAAGGAATTTTCTAAATTTTATAGCTATGCAACTAGTAATTAAACCCTAAAATAAAAGAGATGCCACACTAAGAAAAAAAAACACAACAGCCTAACAAATGTACACTGTCTTTATTTGTTCAGTCAGACTTCAAAATCAAATTAAGCCTAAGTCTCTATTTTTCTACATCTTAATGATGTTTGTGTTAATAATGCACTGTGATTTACATGCATTGTGAATGTGGAAAATAAAAATAAATTCATTTGAAAAATTAGAATGGCAAAGTTCAGCATTAATGCTGACTTTTCTCTCTTTAGTTCTAATTTCCTTACTTCTCATTGTATAAGCATAGCCTTAACGTTACACAAGTTGCATGCATGAAATAGTACTTTATTTAGTATATTGCTTTCCTCTTCAGGATTCCTCACTTGTTCCCTAATTTATATACTTGTTTTCTGCAACAGGGATCTTGATGGGATTTTTTTTTTTTTCCCATTTTTTCACTTGATGGCCATGTAATTATTTGCCTGTTTGGTTAAATTCTTGAATTTTGGGTCAAATACATTTCTTGCATATAAATGAAGATATCAAGTACAAGGAACATATCAATTCCAAATCAGTGATTTGTCTTCTCGCATTATAGGGTACTTTCTGTAAAGGCATCACTTTACATTATGCACTTCACCAAGTGCAAGACTGAGCTTGCAGTTCTTGAGATTGCTAAAATACTCTGCTATGCCTCTCCAAATAGCATGATTTGCTGAAGTGATTCTTATGGAGGACAACTGTGGTTGCCTAAGGAAATGCAGTATACACGAGTTTACAGCTTATCAGCAAGCCACTGGTGTTTTTTTTTCCTTTATTAAATGACTGATATATTTCATTGTCTCTTTCTGCTCCTGTTTTCTTTAACGTAAGCTTTCTGCTCATCAACACTGTAATGTGAAGCACTGGCCAAATCTGCTCTGGGTTTATTCATATTTTCATAAGAAGCATATTTAAAATCTGTATGATCCTTCTAACCAGAAATCTCATTTTATATCAGAGAAAGAGATATAATTTCTCATTCACAAAAGAAATGCTCCCTGTTTTAATTTATTCATTCAAAGCAGTGTATATTACTTTAAATAATATATTTATAGTGTTTGTTTTGTACCACTTTTTTTTAGGCAGGAGGTCTATTTTTGTTTCTTCCTGGTCCATGACATAGAACACTAAATCTTACCATGGGACTGCTCAGCGTGAGTTCTGGCAATGCTCAAACTGAGACCAGACCATAGAATAGCCTTGGTTGGAAGAGACCTCTAAGATCATCAAGTCCAACTATTAATCTGACACTGCCAAGTCACTACCACACCATGTCCCTCAGCACCACATCTCCACGGCTCTGAAATCCCTCCTGGGACGGGGAATCCCCCACTGCCCTGGGCAGCCTGGGCCAGTGCTGGGGAACCTTTTGGGGGAAGGAACTGTTCCCAATGTCCAATCTAACCCTCCCCTGGCCCAACTTGAGGCCATCACCCCTCATCCTGTCACTGTGACCTGGGAGAAGAGAATTTGTGATTATGCAAGTATTTTGGTCTTCCTTTATAATATATGCAGATCAATTCAGTCTTGTTAGGATTACCCTATCCTCATTCCTGCCATCGCATGCCAGCCTCATCTGCGAGGGTCGGCAGCTCTCAGCAGCTCGATATGCCAGCATCCACAGCTGCTTGCACTTTGTGCCTCTCTCTCTGAGGCAGGGTAGTCCTTGTTTAGTGCTGTCTGCTGCTCGCTGGATGCCTACACCCATGCATACCAAATGCTGGACAAAGAGGGACATTAGCGGTTGTCTTCCCTTCTACATGCTTGTTCCTCTTTGGAACACCAAAGAATTTGCCCTACTCACCTACTCATCCTGACAAAACCTAATTAATAAGCCTCCCCAACTACACTGACAGTGCTTTTGCACTCTCCATTAATGCTGTTCACCAAAATTTGCCCCTTTATCACTTTTTGCATGGACTACACTCTAAAATCCAGCCCTGGAATAGCCAGTGTAATTTCCATTCTGGTTTTTAGTACTTAAAGCACCAGCTCAGACAATGAATAAAGAAGAGCTACAATCTGAATTTTGCAACTCCCAGCACACAAAATAACAGTATTCAGGTATTTAAATGTTATCATAGCTCAAACTAACTACTTGCAGGCTTTAAAATTATTCTCATCCCTTTTTGTCTAGCCCAGGTCTTACCTTGTTGTATAGGTAGTCTGCTTCCACTGCTCTTCCACCTTTGGAATAATCAGGAAAACATGCATCACCTTCTGCTCTCTCTATTTGCTACTTCGATGTCACAAACCTGGGAAACATTTTTAAAAGTGACTTTGAAATTGTTTGAAAACATGTCTTCTTGGGGAGAGACCTACTAAGCTAAATCCTTCTAAGTTATCCCCAGTAAAGCTTAAACTGTGGTTTGAGCAGAAGGAAAATATAAAGTTCATTCATTATTAGAGAAAACTACATAAGTAGCTCCAAAGTTTGGCAAATGCATATATACACACTCAAATCCAGAATAGAAACACAACAGATCTCTAATAATTAATCACAGGAACAACTCATATGTATCTCCTTCATTCAAGGTCTTTAAATCAATTCACAATATTATTTTTAAGAGTTTATGCTCTAGTTGAGCAAGAGATACATGCCTGATGTAGAAATGTCTGAGATCTATAACTTGTATGCTACAGAAAATCAGCTTATGTATTTGAAAAAGTTTACAGTGCTATTACATGTGTGATATTCTGTGCATAAGAAAATATTTTACTCTTCTGATTTATATTAGGCAAGAAGGAAAAAGTTCCAATCTATGTATAGTATATGTTGGTGAAAGGATTAAATAACTATATTAGCAGATGTCTATAGTTTTTCAAAGAGATCAGTTCATACCACCATGAGTGATGGTTGATATACCTGTAAACTGTGCACTTACCCAAACATTCTTATATCTCCATTTTGCTAAAAATATGGGTTTTGAACAGGAACATAAATCTGTACGAATGAAACCAGCTAACCAATAATTCATAATTTTGATGGAATATGAGTCATTGTATCTAAAACCTGGAGGAAAGTAAGATCAATAACTGGTTCACTATGTGTTTTGCTGGCTTGCTAATGGAGCCAACACTCATTAGAAATTAATTTTCTTCTGGATGATGACCAAATCTGATGTTTTTACACTCTTAACACATTAGGATGTGGAACACAGTTCTCATTTGTCCAATGCCAACAAATGAGATTCAGTTACCAAAACCAGGGTTTTTCTTCTTGCCTGATTCAATGTTTTTGTAATAAATTCTTCTACACTTTTGTAAAGAGTTCTAGTGACCTGTGGGAGCATTTATGTCAAATGGTCAGTGCTAATGGCACAAAAGACAAATAAAGCAAATTATTTAAAACTTCAGAGCTGAAACACTAACCTGTTGCAGTTAACATTCGTTGGTCAATCACAATAGCAGAGAGTCATCAGGAGTGGCAGAACAGTTCACCTACGATGCTCTACACCTCTACATCTGTATCCATGCAGATGGCAGGAAATACAGACACCTGTCTGCGAAAAACAGAAGTGAATTCAACCTTCTAATATCTTGGTTGAACTTGGCTGTTATATTTTCTTCTCAGCTAGAAGTATTTTTCACACTCACAAGTTTGGGGGTGATTGCAACCACATTTCTCTACCTCCAGCCACAGAGTACCCTCCTGCAATCTACTTTATACTTGCTGTGCCCCAGAGCAGCTCTACCTGTGTGAATGTTCCTCGTGGGTTGTATGAAGCCCAGAATTAAATTTAATAGAGGCAAATGTTGGAGCATATCAAAGTAAAATTAAATAATATTTTTCCATTTCAGTATCAAAACTGTGAAAACTGGTAAATTTGGCAAAAACCAATACATTTGTAAATCTTAGGGTCAGTAGGGACTAATACTGTGCCCTTTCTAACATGCTAATGGTGTGGCAAAATGCGTTTTATTCAAGACTAGATTTTCCTCAGCAATACACACTTAATTTCCTAAGAAAACATTTACTTAAAAACTCACAGGGAAAATATATTTCATAGGAAAAAGACTGTTGAATTGAAGTGGCATGGCAAAGTACCATGTTTTGACTGGCATTCTACAGTTATTAAGACATTATATTTTTTCATAACTTTTAATAATGTGTTTCACTTCTGGTTTATACAATAAACCTCTCAATCACTGAAATCACCCTCAAAATTTATTTCTTTCCATCAGGCATATGAACCAGTTTGCTGTTTATTAGATAAATGTTATTATTGTTGGGTTTTCCATGGATGTTGACTGCCCACTACTGACTGATTGACTGACTTTGGAAAAACAAGATTGCTATGACTTATTTTAAGACAGTATATCAAGAAATTCACAGCATTTATAAAGAAAATGTGTGAAAACAAATCTAAATGAGTGCGTTTCATTTCAGTCCATTTGATGTGGTTTCTATTTTTATTTTTTTTTCCCCCAGAAGGAGTCAGAAGTATTTAAACAAGACTAAATTTAATACCCCTTTTGCTGCCCATATATATTAAAGACCTTTTCCAAAGGTTCCCTGGAGACCTTCAGTGTTCATCCTGGTCTCAGTCCCTTGTACAATGGAAATCTCCACATGGACTACAAGAACTAGAGCAGATGTCAGCTGGGTACACTGAGAGCACTGCTTTATGGTTGGACTTGATGATCCTAGAGGTCTCTTCCAACCAAGCCTATTCTATAATTCACATTTGGTCCCATCAATGGATACTATTATGGAATGACCACTTGAGTTCATTGTCAGACAGCATGCTACCAGTTTATTCTTCAAATTCTGAAATGCTAAAAACATACATAAATTTATCATACACTGGAATTTCTTTTTCTCGGGGTTTTTTTTAGATCTGGATTTGTTTTGGTATTTTTTGTTGTTTTTCTTTTTTTTTTTTTTTTTAATTCTGTTCTACAAATCACTATTACAGAAACAGACTGCCCACTAATGAAGCTTTGACCTCAGCAGACGACTTCCAGATGAAGACAGATTCTGTATCTGTAAATCAAAAGCTTTAGTCTCTAATATTGTATAGACTGCTCAACACTTGCCAAATTCTTTTCTAAATCAATTTACACCAGCACAAAGCAGATGGCTAATAATATTGAGTAGTAAGTAATTTCTGTCATTCATTTTACCTTATGATAAAGGAATATCTGGAAACAGAACTTTCAAAAGATGCACCATAAAGATATAAAGTCAACAAATTCACCACCTATTCACTATTTTCCCTCTTTCATTATTTTACTTTAGCTGCCCCATTTTAAACAGACATCTGTCTAATATCTTTCCTTTTTCAGTAAGAAAATGATGAAGCCTCTCTCCATCAGGACCATTTCAGTAACTGATGTTCAGCACATATTGACCAAGATGATAAATTTTTTGGATTAGAAAACTGATAATTTTTTAAAAAATGAAAAGTTTTAAACTCTCTGCTTTGGAAACTGACAATTTCTGCCACCAAGGCTGGAAATCTTCATGTTTGATGCAAACAAGAAAGGCATCCTGAAAAAAAAGACAGACACACATTTGGGCAAGTTTGCCTTGTTAGCTCCAAAGGCACAGAGAAGCACAATGCCTAATCTTTGGCTATGCATGAGCTTCATAAACTGCCTGAGGGACTGGCAGGAAGGGACAGAAAAAACAACAGCTACAACCATTTTCACATAAGAACACAGCTGGAGAGAGATAATAATGATGCCCTCCTTATGCATAGCATTCCTGTGTTTGAAACACTTAGGAAAGAGTTTACTGCTTCTCTGGAGACTACCGACAAAGTCAAGCTACAGATTAAGTTGGGAAAGGGATGTCTACTCTTCTAAATGAACTATGGACCTCTTCCTCTTACAGATGAATAAATGTGGATAAAGAAAAAGGAGAGTCACAGGACAATATTTCTTGTCCTGTAAGCAATAGGAACTCAAGCTTCATGTCCTAGCAATGAAGGCATTCAACATGGGGGGACAGATAAGGGGTATTTTCTGTACTATTCTGTTATAGATGGTTTCACTCTAGTGACTGAGCAATGGAGAACTGGTTAAATCATACTCCAGGAGGCACATCCTCCGTGCTTTGACACAAGATGCAGCCAGGATTTCAAACCCTAACAGGTGAAAGCTCATTTGTCTTGCAGGAAATCAAAAGGCTTTATCAGTAACACAGTGCTATGCCATTCTTCATCACTAGTACATCCAGTCAGGTGCACCTGAGTTCTCTTTTACACACTGTTCTGCTTTAGTATTTTAAAAGTGAAAGCGAGAAGAGAAAATCCAAGATAAAATTATGGAAACAGAGCAATGCAGAGATCAGTCTCTTATTCTAGTTATCACCTGGGCAGTTCCTGTGGGCCACAGCAGAGTGCTGAATCCACACCCTGAGCACTCCATTTCAAGAAACTCTGGAATTTTGGAGCCAGGAAGGCAATAGAAACCACCCACCCACCCAGCAGTAGTGTGGCATTACATTTCTGCAAACACAAATTCACCCAGAAGTTCTTGCAGGTGAAGTGACCTTGTTAAACGACACTTACATGAAATAAAGAGGCTCTCGTAAAATTACACTTTATGGTAGGACAGAAACTATCCCTCAGTCACTAATTACACACCTCGGATAACTGGTTCTATTTCAAGTCTCCCAGTGGATATTCTTGCGGTACCTCAGGCTACAATTTTATTTTTCTTTTTTTTCCCAATGATTCTAAGATCATTCATTAATCATTTGGATACATTTGGCATCAACACAATAGAAAGACTATGTTGACCAAAATATAAGCCATTTATGGCTATGAATAGAACTTCCTGGATTTCCTCAGTTCATTCTTTAATTGTTGGTTGTTTGTTTCTTCTCATGTAACTGTTACTGGTTTTCAGAGCAAAGCTGGTCGCTGCATTTTGCATTGAGTAAACACAAGTCTATCTGGTGTTTCAAAATGCTAGAGATTTCTTTTAAAAAAAGGAAAAAAAAAAACCAAAACCCACTAAGTTTAACTTAATTTTTTAAATAAAAACCATTTTTTTCTGATCTTCATATGATAATAAACTTTCCTAATATTTTCTATTGAAGATTAATACACTTCTCTAGAAAGTTATATCTAATTTATGTGACTTTAAGGGTCATGCTTTAATAACAATGATGAAACACGATTATTACTTCCTAATGCTGAAATTACAGTTTTTACATTGTAAATTTTTCCTGCTATGCGCCCTGTGGCACTAACATTTTTATCACTCCATGTGTTTCTAGTTTTAAAACCTTTACCCCTGCTGTTTGAAAAATATTTCTCATTTTCGTCCCCTATGGAGTACAGAAATCCCTAAAGGCAAAACATTAGTGATCTTTCTGCCTTTTCCCAAACACTTATTATGATCACCAGTGTTGCTTCCACTGCCTCATTGGCTTTTGGTAAAGTATGCAAATGAGATGTTCAAAATACACACTTTTTGCAACTGTGCAAGTTCATACTGATTTATAAAATGGGAAGGCTATTAAAGTGACTGAAAATGTCAGCAAGATTTATGCATGGGTGACAAATTGTATTGGAAATGCTCATTTTTAACACGCTGGCCTGGGTTCTTTCTCTTTTTTAAAAAGTATTGTATGTGATACATTTGCTTTAAGACCATTTGCCCCTCCCATCTCCCCATTTGTTTTAAATATACTCTGACAGTGACTTTTTGACAAGGAAAATAAACAAAACTATTCACATTGATTGTTTCTATCATAGAAAACAGAAATCATTTTTCTTCTTACTTGTGCTTTTCCATGAAGCCATTTAAGAAATGACTTTCACCTTTGGTTTGTGATGAAACACTTGTGGACCAAAGAGCTACCTTCCTAGAAAAAAATACAAATGCTATCTGAAACAGCACAGTTCTTCAGATACTGATATAGCCAAGTCCTGTCTGGTTACACACGAGTAACACTCCATTTGAGCATGCAAGGCTTATATTTCAAGACAGAAGCTGCCCTGCCACATGCAGAACCCAATCTATGAGAGCAATGTTCATTCTCAAGCAACAATTCCATATCCAAATATCATAAAGACCATTTAAAAAAATCAACACGTGCCACATACAAGCATTATAGCTCTTAAATTTGCCAAGCATGTATAAAGCAGACGTGGAATCCTGTGAAAAATAGTAAAAAAATTCTATTTTATAATTGTATGATAAAGAAATATATTATGAATCAATGAAAATACTATAGTACATTTCACAATAGCAAGGAAATGTTGGAGAAATTTATGAGGGTTCATTTCAATTTTGGCACCGAAGGCAAAAAGTACCTTGTCATTGATGTTAAAGAGAAAAGGTTTAGGCCCATAATCACACATCATATTATCAACATATGTAAAGGCAGAAATGTTGTAAAGAAAGAAAATCAACAAACTATTGAATGTCTTGAAACACTCATACATAATCTTAGATGTATAATGAGAAATGCTGGTCTGACAGCAATATATTTATAATTTCTGTTGACATCTACAGCATTATGTGAGGGTTTTCAGATAGTTTAAAGCACAGTGTGTTCTCCCATACTAATATTAAGGAAGAGAAGCTGAGCTTTTGTGATTACTTTATTCCTGTGCATTCAGTGTGGTGCAAACCCCACTCCTACAAAAGCTTAAACCAACGCTTGGGTTTCTGCAGCAATCCCAGTCTGCAAGTTTTCATATCACCAGTCTGCAGGATCAGCCACCTAAGCCATATGCTCAAGGTATTTAAGCAGCTACTGACCACAGATATCAATATTTCAACAGTATTTAGGGGGTTGTAAATGCAAATGAGGCTTCTAATGATCTGGTCCTTAACTTGTGAGGTGTTTTTTTAAAATCAGTACACGAGTGTACTTACCCAGTGACTTCAGTGCATGAAACAAAAGATCATTTGGGTACCCACAGCAACTAGAGATGCAATCCTCCTTCTCCCCAAAATCAAAATGCTTTAAAAGTTATTATATAATCCCTTTTATTGAAAAATTCAATACTGAGAACTTAATTCTACTTTTTATATTCAGATCAGTCAGTACCAGTAGCATTATTGCTCTGATTTTCCTAATTAGTTCATTAAGTTGCATAATAATTGGTTTACTGCCACCCACTTTTTATGATGCTGGAACTGTGAAAATAAAATTGATTTAGGGCCTTATTCTGATCTATTATGCTTACTCACTCACATATCCTGGTGCTTGCTGCAGGTTTTTTTTCCCCCTTCGTCTCTCAAAGTCTGCATATTTTTCCCTGGTTTCACTTAAAATGCAGCCCATATTCCAGTTTTATATAGGTGGGTTTCAGATGTGCATTTTACAAAAATAAACAAATAACCATAGCATTGCCAAAGGAAAACATCTGTCTCTCACCTTAGGAGGTCAAGATAAAACTCAGTGTGTGAGATACAACGTATGAGTTAGAATTTATTTCCATTGTGTTAATGACATATATCAATGCCTTGACATAAGTTTCTGGCATATTATAATAATGGGGTGTAGTCCTAAAAGAGATGGCTCATTGCAGGAATATCTAGACAACAACATGATGTGCTATATGGAAAAGCACAAGGCAACTATCTGTTGCTACCCTGAGTAGCATGGTGTATGGCAGCAGCACCACAAGGCAGCACGTGAAACCCAACACATTTCTCTCTGGAAGACAAAAACAAGCACAGAGTGCCCATTCAATGCAGATGCCTGGTACAACAAGAGATATAGAAAATTCAGCTCAGGAAGGTGATTTGGATTTGGAAACAATTTAACATGAAGCCAGATTTAGTCACAGCCAGAAAAGAGCAGCAACACTACACCAAAGGATGTAGGAAATATGCTCAGATGAAACATACAGTCAGCTGGGGATGTCACTATAAGAAGGGGAAAAGGAAGAGGGAAGAATGTGTAGAACGCACACCAAAAGGGAAAAAGAAAAGAAAAACTTTGAAAAGTTAGGTATTTGCTTATGACTTGAGGCACTTCTGCACACTCCCAACACCAAAATTTCAAAAGAACTCCTGCCATCTCCTCCTGTGGAAAAAAAAAAGTGAGGTCTACACCTTGCAGCTCCCAGTGGCCCAATCCAGAAGCCCAACCTCGAGCTGTAGTGGTAAAATGAATAAAACAGAACTGAAAAACAGTGAAGAGAGGTTTTCATGAGGTTTTGCTGCTCTTGGCCTGCTTCTCTTTTTGGCTGTCAACTTTGCAGCTTTTGGAAATGGAAGTGTACAGACACTATGTAAACCTGACATTCCCTCCAACAGAAGCAAGGAACTGTCCTCTGTGCATGTGTTTCAAAAGTTAAAAGTTTATTGAGATTGCAAACAGTTTAAAATGTTATTGGGAATGCAATATGGTGCATTATACTCTCATGTTTACCAGATGGCTGCCTTAAATGCCATCAGTTGTGCCACTAATGCATCCAAAAGGAGAGACGCGGGTTTAGATGTGGCAAAGACCTTTCAGTCCTCCCTGCCAGAAACACCTTTTTCCTCCCAGGTTCCAATACAAAAATCATCACATTAATTACTCTGGACCATCAAGCCCCAGAACTTTGGTGCCAACTGACTGCTTTCTACCCTCAAAATTTCTCTGGGACAACAAACCACTCATCAGAAATTTAGTTAAATGCACTTCTGAGGACACAGCTGACTGACTCTGACTGTAACCAGTGGCTGAAACACCTAGATAACAGCATCTTCAGACTACAATTTGAGAACCACTGTCAATCCCATTTAATATGATCATGACAAACCTGAAGCACAACTTTTAAAAGAAAGAGATTCACCTACCAACACTGTGCCACAGAACAAATTCTGGAACTTCTCTCAATGCTGAGGTACATTAATCTCACTACACTGATGCTGCTATTCTCTGGAAAAGGGCTACCAAGTCAAGGGCTAGTTTTCACCATGTAGTATTTCACTTGCATTACACCATTTTCTCTGTTCTCTCAGAATATGGCCTCATTTGGTAAACATGTTTTCTTGCTGATGTAAGTATTTTCAAATATTGCAATAAAAAATTCATTACAAAAAGTGATTGAGATGTTTTGGGTAGTTTTGCTAAAAGAGATGATTTGCACATTTTTTTTCCCCCAAATATACACTTGAAGGGAACTGAAGTTACTGCTATAATAAAAATGTACATAAAATTCATTATAGTTCATAGATTTCCAGATATCATCTTTATTGACTCACTATTATTGAAATACGTAAAAATAAATATAAAATTATTTTGAGAATACATCAGTACTCCTTATTTTATCATCATAAAATAATAATGGAAAATTCCTTCAGGAAAAAAGATAACATTTACAATACATGAATTTTCTTATGTTTTCCACAAGTGTGGTGCTACATAAAATTAAATGTATATAATCAATGTTTCTCCATTTATGAGCAGCATTGGTTTGTTCTTACTGCATACAATATCTCAATGCTGAGATATAACATAGACCTATTGGACCTTATTTCCCTGCAGTATCACAGCACTTTTATGGTTTCTTGTAACCATCAAAATCGTACTACTTGAATGATGTTTGTCAATGAATCTTTGAACTTAATTGCAAAACGTTGCATGTGCTTCATGACCTGTTTTTGAGGTCAAGTAACATTTATGTCTCACTGGAGAAAATATAAGTGTTAGCATCGAAATGCAGCATTCAGGGGTTTATAGGCTGGAGCTGACAGACGTCAGAGATGATTCTGGATTCTCGTTACATATTATAATTTACTCTCAGCATGTAACTCAGAGCTGACAAAGTGTGGCTCAGATTTAGAGCTCTGGGGTTTTTTTAAGCATTTCCTCACATTCATGGGATCACAGAGTAATTTGGGAGGTTAAGAGAGGTCTCTGCCCTGACCTCCTGCCCCAGCAGCATCAGCTCTGGGGTCTAACCTGGTTGCTCAGGGCTGGGCTCGATCCACTCAGGCCTTGCAAAGCTCCAAGGATGGAAATGACAAAATCTCTGGACAAGATTTTTCCCTGCATGGGGAAAAAGTTCCTCCTTGTATGCAGTGCCTGTTGTCCCTCATCCTCCTGCCCCTCACCAAGTGTTGAGGGAGATTATCACAGCCCTCAGCCTCCTGGCCACATCCCTGCTCCTACAGCCCAGGATGCTCCTGGCTCCAGCACAGCTCGCTGCCCACCAGTGCCTGGGCATTTCCCCTAGACCTGCTCACTAACCAGATGGTTTCCAGCAGAATTGTTCCCAGGAATTATTCCTTCCTGGGGCAGCAGTTGCATATCACCATGCTGATTTTCCTCAAGTTCCTGCTGGCCCACCTGCTTTCCTTCCTACTTCAAATATTGCCCCACATGCTGAACTGTTTTGTATGACAGGTTACCAAATCTTATGGAATTTCAGTGAGAAAAGACAGCTGACATTTTAATGTCTCCACAAATAGAATAGCAAGCTTCTACTGCCTGGATAAATGTAAGAGTCTGACTAGGAGTAGTATAAAATCACATACATCATATGGGAGAGATGTGGTCTTGTGAGCATCAAGTGAGCACAAGTTTAGAAACTAAGGAGTTGAATTCCAGCTCTATTTTTAACATTAATTTGTCATGTGTGTGGTCAAGTAAGAAACTAATCCCTGACCAAGGTTCAAGAGTATAATACAGAGACTTAAGGAGTTGTAGTGCTAGATGAGAAGTGCCATGACTGTACAGCACAAAGAACTGATCCAATAAAACATTGTTCTGCCACCTGGAAACTGTTCGACACATGGCAATAGGCTGTGGCCACCACCAGTATTCCTGGTCACATCACTGCTTCACAGCCTCTGCTTCCCTGGTCATCATGAAACAAGTCACCAAACAAAAGTCACCACTTTGAGACTGGCAGTCAAGAATCAAAATACTTCTTTTCTGAAGCATTATTTTAAATAAGCTCTGAATATCACGAATGACAGTCTTCCTATTGCTAAAAACTCCATACAGCTGTAGCATTTAACCCAGCCTTGTAATTGGCCCTGGGTAGAATTGAAGTATGACACCAAATCCAGGGATAAACATTTTGGTTTTTCTACAGTGGATAAACAGGCATCCTTCTCTCTGCATTCCTTGCTGGATCTCCAAGCCTTTGCCAACTCGATTACACAATTCTTAACTAAATATTTGCCAACCGCAGCTGCCGTACTAAGTGGTGCTGCTTGAAAATTACTTCAGCAAAGAGAAGAAAAACATTATTGCAGCACTTTTATTTTTAGCATCTTTACTTTTTATGAAACAAATCCATTTAAGAGTATTAGATGGCATGCTGAAATTAATAAGAACTTAAAAGTATAAATATATATCCACCAATAATTTTATATTTATTGCACTTAATTTAACAAATTATTGCATAAACTACACAGACAGCATTTTTCCCGTGAAATTATTATACTTAAATGAACTTTTGACAATGTATTAATTACAAGGACATGACCACATTTATTCTGCTGATCTGGTAATTACATGCATTAAAGAAATATTTATTCAGAAACCATGTAGCGTACTTCAAAACAGGCTTTTATTGCCAAGTTACACTTCCTGTATACAACTGCCTTTTTGCCATTTATGAGCCTTTTTCAAACTTTTACAGAGGGCAGAAAGGGCAACAGAAATGCTTAGTAAACTCTCTCTGCACTTGAAAGGACCAGCAGTCTCTCGATCAGATGTAGAGCTTGGGCTGGATGGAGAGGTTGGGGCAGCTCTGTACAGGTGTGTCCTACCTGGGTTTTACACTCCAGTTAATGAGAAAAGACATGAAATAAGTTCAAGAATTTGCATTCTAGCTGCCACAAAATTAATTTTTATTCTCTAGACATGGAATCTACGCACAACATTTGCCTTGCTAGGTATGAAGATAGTCCTGATAAAGTCTCCTGCCATCGCAGCATGCCTGACCACTCAATAAACACAGGTGAAATGGAAAAGCATTTCAGTCTTCACCCTTGTCACAGAGAGAGATACAGAGTGAGAGCCAAATTGGCCACCAGACTTATTCTGCAGCTTGTGGTGCAGCCTTTGAGCTTCACTCAACGTTAAAACCTGTGAGTGACTAAAATAAGGCCAAAGACTGAAAACCATAGGTCTCATCTCCAAAACTGAATCGAATTTTTATTTTTAGCCAGTGTACGTAAGCACTCAATTTTTTTATTAGTTTCTTATTTTCTTTTAAGGTCATCTAGTTTCTCCTGTATTTGATAGCCAGTGTAAAAAACCTGAAATATTCTCTCTTGCATCAGAATTTTTCCATTAAGCAAATGAGAACATCCTCACAAAAGGATAACGTCTGTCTAAATAAAAATAACAGATTTCTTCCCTTTTCTCGAAAAGGATGTTTCAAAATGTCAGGAAACATATTTATGGAGTCCTCAGTAATGAGCTGTTCTTGACTATTTGCAATAGCCAAAGGTTAGAGCCACCCGAGAAAGCCACTGCATGTTGAAATAACCTAATTCTACTACTTAGTCATTCTTAAATGTTATTATATAGACATGACTTCAGATTCTTTTTACAATATCATTATTTTCATTTTAAGGAAAACTTACAATACCAGTGAGAAAAGAGTAAATTTTGGAATTCTGAAGGAACAGTCTTAATTATCATAACCACACCAGCCAAAAGAAACAACTTGTTTCAAAAGAGGAGACTTCACCTATTATAAGTGGTCTCCCACTAAGAAAATACAAAAGAAAGCACTAAGGGAAACAGGCACGGTGGTCCAAATATTCTGAATGGAACAACGTGGGTTTAAGTTCATTCATGGTTTAACTCTCTAAATTAGTACATAGGGACCTTTCCTACCCACGTGAAAAGATTTACTCATGCAACTTTGTGTGCAGAATGTTATTCTAAGGCAATTAGGACTGTTCCATTGTAGTTCTGCCTTAACTATTTTAATTCATATTTTTTTCTTTGACTAAGAAATACTTTGAATTGAAGTGGATCAAACAGACAGAGTTACTGTATGAAAATAAAATAAATATTGACATAAATAATCCTCATTTACTTTCAACTACTATGTTTTGATAAACCAACTGTCACCATACCATGGTTACTTCATAATCTCTATAAAAAAGTTTAGAGGAAAAATACTGGCACTTTTTTTTTAAAATATAGGCTTATTTAATCATCTATTTTACTCATTACTAGCATGTAAATACATATAGATTCCATAAAGATGAAATTACTAAAATAGTGGATTATTTGCTAGAGCTGACATCAGAAGAACTCTCTGGTGGAAAATACATCAGGCTGATCTTATTATTACAAGCTTTTTTTTGAAACAAATTTTAATTTTTATGGTTTCCTTGATTTCTGGCAATTGATTTTCAGAGTTGGCTAAACTCTACTGCTGTTTGATAAATAATCTTAATTTTCTAGATAACATTTAAAACAGCAACACAAGTGCCAAACTATTGCTTCTCTCCATGCCTAATCCACAGTTTCTGGAAAAAATATAATTATGCAAAACCCAACTGGAAAGCTAGGGAAATCTCTGACCAAGGACTTGACTGGCTGATTCACATCACCTTTGCAATACATGGTTAACCTGCAATCCTCTCCAACAAAAGCACTGTCTAGTCCACATGCATTATACTGCTACCAGGGAAGGAACCATTTTCCACTCATTGTCATTGCCAATCATAACTGTTTGTTAGGAAACTCTTACTTCTTCCAGACATTTGTCCTGAAGGCTTTCCTGTTAGAAGCATTGGCAATGAAGTAGAGTATGTAGAAGAGAGTAAAAGACAACAGAAATATAGACAGTAAAGATACAGAGTGAAAAATGAATAGATATGAGACATTTAAAAAAAATTACTGAGAAAAACTAAATAGTTTAAATAGAGGAAGTAAAGATAAATTCCTGGAATGTAGTTGAAGCAAAGATTATGGACAGCTCGACTCCCAGGTTGTAATGGGATTTGAGGGGAAGGAAAGAGGAGCGATGTGCTGACAGGGATGGAGGGTAAGGTATTTCAGTAGCTGCACTCTGGAAAGACTAAAGAAGGGGACTGAAAAGCTTGAGGGGAAAATATTACAGCAATCAAGGGACCTAATGGAGAAAGGAGATACAAAGAGGAGGTGAGAGAGAAGACTAAGCTGGAAAATGAATATACAGGAAAGAGAAATGAATTAAAATCAACTTTGAAGCTGCAATTCTGGCACTAGGGAAAGCAGAGCAGCCTGCCAGGGTAGTTTCAAGATGGGACAGGAAAGCATCTGGGGGGAAAAAGTTCTGTATTATGTTTATTTGACTTATTCAAAGCATGAAGTTTACTGTTTGTGCTGAGACTGCACTGGCACAGGACCATAAGCGGTTCCTGGGGCATTCATGACCCAGCAATCAGCACTTTCCCTAAGGAAGGAGCCCCACTAACATCCCACTGGCTGCCACAACTTTGGGCACCTTGCAGCTTTCCTGCTCTGCATAGTAAGTTAAAAGTGAGCTGTCTGAGACCTACAAGGCTACCTGCACCCAGTACTGCTCCATCTGATGTTGCCTATTTAGTCTTTTCTGAACATGAGATAACTATACATTATTTAATTCAAAACTGGAGCAGATTTTTTTTTATTTTTGGTTACTGTTAGCTATATGAAAAGATAGTGAAAAGTAAAGGCATGCTTTCTCAGAGTAATTGCCACAATAGCTGACAGCAGTGATGGACTTTTTTACTACAGCTATTAAGGCAGGTAGGGTAATGATCACTCTTGCCCTTAGTCACCCAAAACAACAGAGAGAGGCACCAATCCTGAAGTCACATTATGGTACCTGCATAAGTTAGCTTAGAGTCTGGCACACAGACTTAAAGCAGCAATTCTGATTTAGTTAACAGAAATGTTGACACCCACTGCTGTGGGACCATAATTCAGCTCTAAGAGATATTCACCTCAAGTTGTACCATAAGACAGCCCAGGTCTCTCAACTCTGGTCAAAAAAAGTAGACAGTTTCCCTACTAAATAAAATTGGACTGACATTTTCCACATAGATGCTATCTAGTGCTGGTCTCTGGTGTTAGCAATAGAATTTGTCCTGGCATGCAGACATGTGCCAGGAGAGCTGGAGTCACCAACCTGCAGTAGCAGCAGCTTCACACACCTCTCACAGTAAAGAAAATATAATGTGTAACTTGGATGAATTCTTCACTGCTTATATCTATTTGGCAACTGTGTTACACCTAATCTGACTGAAACCTTTCATTTCTCTAGGGTTTTCCCAGTAATGTGCATATTGAATATATAGGCTCAAAAATCCCTCATTAGCATATTTGAATATGTTAAACGATGCATTCATCCTTGCTCTAACCCCAACTTGTTTTGTGACCTTGAGAAAGTGACTTTTTGGAAATGATGGCCCTCTCTCATTCATCCACAAGCTATTTGACCTTGATGGAGATATTACTGAGTTATGCTTGACAGTCTGTGCCAGAGCATGTGACCAAAACATCTTTTTGGGCCTTAAATATCACAATAATTCATGTCACTTAGTTTTTAAATATTTTGGCAGCAAAGTGGCTATTATGTATTTTACAGTAACAGGTATGGTACTTGTGGATGAGGTTTGCCTTTGCTTTTCATCACTTTGCAAGAGCAATAATCACAACAATCAGACTGGACAAATTTTCTCTCTTAAGAGCCAGCACCAAAGTCAAACAGACTTATGTTTTAAGAAAAACAGACTATTTGCCTGGAAAACAATGTCATTGTGTGATTTTAGACCCTTTTACTACTACAACAAACATCAATTTTCAATATAGAAAAACCACACTGCAAGGTGGATCTAAAGTGGATGCTGCTAAAGGTTATGCAAATGTAGGAAATTATAATTCTATCTCAATGTCATTACATGTGTCTACTTAGATGCACATTTTCTGCTATGTTTAAGTTAAACAAAACACTAAATGACTGTGTAGTATGACATCTCATTAATATGTTTCTATTCACATCTGTGCCTTTAGTATAAAAAAATAGGCTGTTCTAGTGATAAGAGATTAAGTCCTTTAATTAGAAACAAATGACAAATCACTGTTAACCCCATGTGATGCTTTCTAAAACTTCCATCAAATATTCCCCTTAAAATATTATTAAGCACAAGTTCAGCAGATCTACTTCCTAGAAAGTGCTATTTAACAAAACCCAGGCAGGATGTTAATACTGAGGCCGAATTACAGGTTGCCAATGCATTTCCTGCAAGGGGATTGACAGGGGATCATTTTGTTATGGGGCCACCTCCAGCGTGTTGTGACAACCAGTCATTACACCTCCGAGCACAGCACTCAGCTGTAGGTTTCTACAGGATGCAAATAGCTCCAAATGGGTTCAATTTAGAGATAGCAGATAATGTATCATTCACTTCTTTAAGGTAGAAGCTTTTAATTTGCAAGGAAAAAGAAAGAGGAGTATATTTCAGTCTCTGGAAATAAAGATCTACTTAACAAAGCATGCCAGAAAAATTGAGAATAGAAATAACTATTAGAAAAATAAAAAAATTAACTTGCTTTTTCCACTTGTCTCAGACACACACAGGCTGTGTTAGCCAGCATCTCTACTTAGGATGCCATACAATTGTTCATTTAAAACCTGTGCTCTGCAACTAGTGACAAATGCTAGGGAGTAAGATTTTATATTTGCATAGAAACCCTTTCATCTTGAGTATTCCCAACAGATTTTGCAAAGTAGCCATACACAAGATCCAAACTGAGAGCAATAAATAGTAAGGACAATTAACGTATGGCATAGGCACAGTAATAGTTAAAGAAAATAACAGTTTAACCAAAAAAAACGGGATAAGAAGTGTCCAACCTGTTTATAAATGGCCATGTTCATGAAACACAAGAAAGAATTTGCTAGTCTGAAACATAAACACTCCCAGGCAGTGCAAGTTTACACATTTGTACGTGTGCTAAATATGTAGGAAACTCTAGGTATGTAATGGGCAACAGGTTCACAAAGTTTTGATTGCAATTTATGTACTTCTCTCTTCTTACTCCTGCCAGTAAGCTTCAAACACATATTTTAAATAGTGCTGCAGTAGGAAATATGCCACAGCTCAGTCAAAAGGCCTTAAATGTCTGTGATTAACACATCTACTCTCTCTTTCCCCCCTACTTTCTTTTCTATGTACATATATACATATACCTACTTAACCACCTGTGTGTGTGATATACTTTTAAGTATCTTATGTATATAAAATCATAGAATAGCCTTGGTTGGAAGAGATGATCAAGATCTAAGATCACCAAGTCCAACCATATAATACCAGGGGGTCTGGTTTTGTTCTGCAGAGAGGTTTTTAAAGATATATGGGTATCTACAGAAAGACATTTCAGAAAATTGTTTCCCCCAACTACTTGTTCATCACAGCTTTTAGCAAGCACCACATACAACTTCAAGAGCCTGCCTGTTCATTTGGTTTTGGGTTGGATTTTTTTCTGATCATCTGCAACACTGATTTAACAAAAAATGGAAGATAGCATCTGACAAAGCCAGACAAAAAAATATTTGTGTACTGAAAAATGCTGGACAAAGATGCAAACGTGGGTGCACTTCTGCAATCTCATTGTAAATACAGCCCAAAAGGGGGGTGCATGGTTATTACATGAGGTATTAGAGAGCTGGACATTTGGAATCAAGTGTATTTCTCTTTGTCCTCAAAGTAAAGGAAAGAATACGCAAATCAAAAGCCAAAGCAAATTAAAGGTACTTTGTAACTGACATTTTAATTATCTTGTTTAGATATTATTCATTTTATTTATTCTTCTAAAAGCAAACAATTCTGCACCACTGTATAAATATTATCTCCATTGGAAGCCTACAGTACCTCTAATAAAAACGCAGAATTGCTTGGCTACCAGATCCAATGAAACTTATTCTAAACATACTGTATTCATTATAACAATGTAGTTCTGCATAACACACAAAAGACTTTGGAAAGAGGGGACAGTTTAAAACAGCCCAGTGAAAAGATGTAATTAGAGCTGTGTGGACTTGGCAAAACTGTCTTGACAAACAAGCTTGAGGTGACTTTTGCCAAAGCACTCCAGGCTTACTGAGGTTTCATTACGGCGAGGAGAGCTTAATTCTGCTAAGTATCAGACACAATAGGATGTAATCAAATATAAAATAATAATCATAAAAAAGCCAAATGGGAAAGAAGAAACCAAACCCTAATCAACGAGAGAGTTAAAATACAACCAGCATATTAACTGACTGTGTTACAAGGGATTTCAGTTGGTGCAGGTTTGTTTGGAAAGAGGAAAACCTGCAGATGAATTAGTAGGATTATCGTGAGAAATTTATCTTCCCAAAAACATTGTCGGGGCCCTTGTCTATACTTGGACTTTGCCCACAAATATACAGGGATTTTCATATCTTCTGATCACCACGAAGATGTGTTTGAGGAACACAGTGTGCACACACAAACACACACTCATGACTTGCTCACGTGGCACTCCTAAGTTATTTGGGGTTGTTTCATCTTCAACAGGGAGTGAACCTTTCCAAAAAGGAGCTCATAAACAACCTATCCAGCTTTGATTGCTGTGGATGATGGAGAGAGCAGAGCATGTATTTGAAATGTTTCAAAAGATTTAGAGCTTCAGAGGGAAGCATGCAACCCTCGGTGCTCAGGCACAGCAGACAAGGACCATCCTGTCCTCTGCCAGGCACACTGTTTTCTGCAGCAATATTCCCACCCATGCCCAAGCAATATCCTCAACACTGAGCAGCATCATTGGAGGCTGGATTTCAGCAGTGATCCTATAGAAGTGCCCCAGCCTGGATCCTATCCAGCTGGTGAAAACACACAGCTGTCCAAATAGGGATCCTTTGTCACTCATTTGGCCCATGGAGCTAAACCAATCCCCCCACAAATGAAACACAAGGTGCCACAATTGGATCTCCCCCTGTCCCCAGCTCTAGGCACACAACTGTCCTGTCCTCTTGTCTTGCTCCCACTGATGTCCTGAGTAAAATGATCCCTGTTAGGAAATCAGCCTTTGCACAACTCCAGCCCTTCATTTTTGCAGCAGACCTTGCCCTACTCTACCTGGGATGGAGAAGGACCAGCTGTGGCAGTATCCTCAGCCACCTGGAAAAGGAACATTTTCCAGCACCTGACACAGCATGAAAGCAGCTTTAGCACCTGTTGGTTTCCCTCTGCCTCACTGTTATTACCAGCAGCTCTGAAATACTGCACCCAGGCAATAACCCACGAATACACCAACAGCTAAGCCCTATGTCACACATCCATCTCAATCTCTGCAGACAAATTCTCCATTAAATGAAACTGAATTTCATTTCTCAGGGAACAGAATTTTTCCATATCGACTATTAGGAAGAAGCAACCAAAATTCTTGACCTCAGCCTGCTAAAATGATGCTCGAAACCCTGCATTCTGAATTTAAGTGAGACATGAGCTGGAAAGGTGCAGCGTGTTCATTTCAGTGGGTGTTGTGTGCAGCTCAGAGTGCCAGTGGGGGCATCACGCTTCAGTTTGGATGCCTAAATATAGACCTGGGATCCTAAATTTAGCTTTGTGGCCTTAAATTTTGGCTTAGTCTTCATCTGGAAATGAAACAGCTAAACTAGTTGTTAAACCACAACCTCAGGCAGCTATAAAAAAAAGAAAAAAAAAAGGAAAAAAAGCAAAGTCTCATAGGATGCTATTGCATCACACCTCACTACAAGAATTGGTGTGGGTTTTGGCAATTTCTTTAATTCATTATGCATTTCTGGAGGAAGATCCAGGGAGTCACCAGCACGATGGCACGACAGGTGCCAGCCCATGGTCTTGCTGTGCCACAGCAGAAACAGCCCTGGCATGACACAGACACACTGGATGGCAAACTGATGGGGAAAAAATCCTTTCCATCCTCTCAAACACCGCTAGGGAAAGCAGGACTGAGGCCAGCCCAGCATCACTGGCTTAGTTTGCCCCAAACCAGGTCCAACGTGCACGTTCCTGCGGGGCAGAGGGATTGCCTTCAACCCTTCACAGCCCACAAGGTATTTTATCATTAGGGACATGTTAGAAACGTGTTGTATAATCACAGTAATCACTGTGGAGAGCCATAATAATAATAGTAATAAGAATATTTAGATATTTTGATCTTCAAAGCACTTTTAAAACATCTGCTAAGAGATCTCCCCAGACGCCGTTTAAAGACGACAATAATTATAACCCTGCCAACACAGGGGGGGCAGAGATTTCTGTGGGGATTAACGATGCCATTCTCATCATAGCCAGGCCACATTGCTGCCATTTTACAGATATCAAAACCAAGAGTCAATGCAAAGCAGTGGTTCTCCCTGTCATACCAAGAAGCTCTGCAGAAACCAACATTTTGGTGCTCTCAGACCTCTTCCATCCTCCAGCCCACTAGGAAACACTGCACTTGATAAAGAATCATAATTCTAGGGTGACAGAGGAACATTCAAGAACCTGCATTTTGGGATTTATAATTTTATTTTTTTTTTAAAAAAATGAATTAGGATTTGCAGTACCCTAGGATTTTATTTCCCATGCACTCTCATCTAGGAGCCAGGTGAGACAACTCAGAGAGGAACAAACCACTGCTACTACTCAAAACCTCTTTGCCTCTAGTTGAGGATTGTCTCCTCCTGCTGGAAAATCTGCAAATTGGACCCAAAAGGATAGTGGTGATCTGCCTCTGAATGCACTTTCAAGTTTATTACAATGGCTTCATACAGGTCCATTTTTCCCTTTACATTTAACTAATATTTTAGGGTTTGCAATATCCTTTATTTGCCTATCCAAAACCCAGCCATTTATTTTCCAGAGTTCAAAATCTGGACAAACCCTTTATCTGCAAGGAGTTACAAGGATGTCTCCAAAGAATGCTGTGCTAATTTAAGGTTGAACAAAATTGCTGTGGGTGCATACAGCAACATACCAAGTTACCTTGTGCGTATATAGGTTGATTTTAGTTCTAGTCATTACGTTTTTGGACCTGACTCTTAAAGCAGTTGAACCCAGATTAACTGCTCACACCCCCCCAGAAGCTGAGTCTCAAACATGGGGATTGCTTGCAGTCATCACCTTTCCTATCCTTGACTTGGCTCCATCTCCCCCGAGAGTTACGTTCCCATTCTAGCAGGCAAAATAACCTGATTTTTTTAAAAAAAATAATTATTTATTAGATGCTAATTAAAAAAATTGTTCAATTAACTCAGGTTCTGGAGAGGCTTTTCTTTTGTAGAAGGTTGCACTCCAAAGCCACAGCCTGATAAGAACCTGAAATCCCAGGGGGAAAACACTATTTAACCCCTAGTTCAACTTCTAATGAAAGGAAACATAGAAATGTAGCTATAATTCAAGATATTGTATGGAAGTCTGTTCAAAGTTTTTTTCAAAAATATAAATTACAAGAGATTATTGATTTTTAAAAAGCTTACTTCAACAATCAGCTTTCTATCTCATTCTGTTTCACTCTCTCTCGTTTATTCATTTCCTTATGTAAAAGAATTTAACCAAAGGAAACTAGCATTTTAATTCAATTTCTCCTATAAAATATATAATTTTATTTTGTCATAATGGCTGCTTTTATTTCCAGAGTCAGATTTTATTTAAATTTCAGTCCATTAGGAACAAAACTTGCCATTTTCTGATAAACAAAATCAGCAGGGAAGCCTCTTCAAACTAGGAATGTATTTTCTATCAACCTTTGTTCTAGCTGGTCTAAATGACAGGTATATTCCACTTTTCCTGCGTTTAGTTTTAAAGATTCTATGGGGAGGAGGGTGAATAAAAAGAGTGACATTTTTAACAAAACTAGCAATCAGAAAAGCAGCCCCATGACAGGCATATGGAAGAAATGAGGAAAAAAAAAAATCAAATAAAAAAAATATATAATCCATCGCTTTGGACCACCAAACAGGACTAATATGAGTCATTAACAGAAAACCGTTAATTTTCCTCCCTGTGACTGTTTGTAGCAGTACTTGAACCTTTGAAATTCAGTCATTTTAACTGTTTCTTGGTAGGTTGGAAAATAGACTCCGAGGAATTCATTAAAAAAAAAAAAAAAAAGCCAGCAAAATATATAAAATAAATGTAAATGTAGCGTTTTTAACAAACTATAAAGATGATTGCTTGAAGTTACACTGCTCTGAGCCAAAAATCAGATGGTGAGATGACAGCTTTCATGAGTGAAAATAACATTCTGTGGTATTAGGTTCTGCTTTAGTCAAAGCAGCATTGTCAAAGTCAGCATTTGACCCACTGTGCAGAAATTTAGAGCTCTGACCCAACCCTACAACTGGTTCTCACTCACAACGACCTTCCAGCTCGGTGTTTTGCTTGGAAGGAGGTGATAATCTCAAGCACAAGGGTAAATTGAGCAGCAGCAGGAAATGTATATAAAGCCCTCCAACAAGCTGGTAGAGCTTTGCAGTTAACATGGAAATGTTCTTTGGGTCTGTGGGGTCTCCCAGTCAAGCATGGGGTCATACAGCCACTTTTGGGGGTTTTTAAAAGTTGTTTTCTTAATTTTCAGCTTTGGCACACGCTCCACAAGATGGCACATAAGTGACACTGACCACCTGATAAACAGGAAATCCTCTAAGAGCTCAGACTGGAAGGGAAAATGCCAACAAAACCTTCACTGGAGAGCAAGGATACAACCCTGTGGAGGGAAGGCTGGCCAGAGGATGCTCTGCACCTGGGTCCAGCATCTCCCTTCCATAGAGACAAACCATTTCAGAGCAATGATTCAACTGATGCTCACAGTTGCTTGGCAAGGACTGAGAGGAGTAACTGCACGTGGCCGTTTCCATCAGCACTTCCCACTGTCCCTTGATGACTGCAGTTTTAAAAATCCTTAATCCATACGTTGGGGAAGCAAATAAATCAGGCACATTTTGAGCAAATCTAGGAAATGGGGACCTTCCTTCTGCAAACCTGAGCAGCTTAGGGCAGCTGCATCCAGTGATTTGGAATAGAAAACTGCCACAGGCATTAAGGAGAGCAGCAGTGAGTGGGTATTTTGGTGCATCAAGCTCTAAAATATTTCCTGACCTCCCAGCAGCACTCCTCCTGGGCAAAATTAACAATCAAAATTATAGATTGAGCCTGTGGGCTCCAAACCAGTTTCTTTCAGGTTTTGTGCAACCAATATAGGTCCTCTGCAGCCAGTGTGGGAGGGAGACACCCCACTATTTTGGTGTCCAACTGCACAGGGGTTTTTTGGTCACTGCTAAAACATTTTCTGCAATCTCTTTTCTAGCACCAGCCTTTCTGGTTGAAAAAGCCCAGATTCTTCTGATCTTTGTTTTGTTTTTTAACTAATTCTGACATGAGGATTCACGGAGTATTCCAAAAGGGGAGAAAAACTAAGGAGTTATTTCAGTTCTAAGAGACTTAAAGGATTATTTCCTTGTAAAATACAAATGACAGTTTTCCTGTAATGTTTCTCCTACATAATGCACATGTTAATCCTTAATTTCCTTTGCCAGATGCAGTGTAATCCTTCTCCTGCAGACACCACTGCACAACTGCTGTTGAGAAAACAGGAGCAAGAGAAGTTCATCCATGGTAAAAAAGGCAACTTCACTGTCCAACTTTTTGGGTTATCCCTGCAGATCTAAGACAGAAAGATGCAACTCTCTTCATTCAGAGTTCACTCCTTCATAGAAAATAGCTAAACTGCTTCTGGTACCTGATTTTGGTACCTGATTTCAACCAAACTTGCTCTTTAAAGCGTGAGACAAATCAGCCAAAGAGCTCTTATTACTTCAGTCATTGCAACAAACTGCAACAAAAATCTACATTAATATATAGAGGAGGGTCTCCATGAATGTGTCACATTCCACTTGTTTAGCATTTGCTTTTTGTCACTTGCTAATGATTTTTCATGCAAGGAGACCACACTATTAATCTTATGCAGCTTCAGTAAATTAGTTTGCAAACAACATCTT
Source organism: Podargus strigoides (assembly GCA_028020825.1). Lineage (NCBI taxonomy): Eukaryota > Metazoa > Chordata > Aves > Caprimulgiformes > Podargidae > Podargus > Podargus strigoides. The sequence continues at coordinate 3,118,015 of CM051625.1, read as the reverse complement.
TAAGTAGGAAAGCAAATACAATGCATTTAGAAACAAATCTATCACACCCCATTAAAAAAAAATAAAAGGGATCTGGATACATTTGTAGAAAAGGCAAGAGAAATGGCTAGTAAATCACAGAAAAACCTATTTTGTGGTTCTGTAAGAGTAGTTTCTAAGCAAGGAGTTAACCATGTTCACCTACGTATTGCCCATGAAGCTCAAAGTATCATACAACACCTTGTATGTTTATATGCATATAAGTTGTGAGAGACAGAGGAGCAGCACAGCATCAAACCCTGCAGGGAGTAACCACCCAGCATCTATTTCTCCCCCCAGATGTGGGTCTGGCACACACATATACACCCCACACACCCCCTCCAGACCCAGGGGCAAAGTCACAGACATCTGCGCAGAAACTGGTTAGACTTTGTGCATTCCACAGCTGAAGGTGATAAACAGTAAATAATGTAGTTTTGTGCATACAGTCAGTCTGCCCAGTTATTCAAGAGATCCTGGTGATATCTATATTCCCACTCCATCTTTACAAAATATACTCAAGCAATACATACTTCAAAATACTTGCCTTAAGTAATTAAAGTGTAAGTGGTAATGCTAAGACACTGCATTGTCTAAAGCATGAAATTCAACAGTTCTAAGATTAATGCCCTATTTCTGTAACTTGGTTGTTCTTGGCTTAAGTATTCAACATAATGCTACTCATTACAGAGAGCAGTGACATCTCTATCCAAGGGGGAAATATGGTTCAAGTCAGCTTTCGTGTTTAAATATTAGTAGTAAATTCAAATTCAATTTCACGTGATCAGTGTATGTGACACTAACTACATCAAGGTAGACTTGGGGATTTCTCAACTCTATATTGAAGAGAATTACATGACTGAAAACTAATTAGGGAAGCACATAAAGTGAATTTATTTAGTATTCTCTTGTATGTAGTTAAGTTAAAGTAATGTATCAAATTTCCTACAGAAAAATGTGGCTGCATAACACTGAACAAAATGCATCAGAAATCAGATAAAGCAAATTATCTTTTTCTTTTAAAACTGAAAATGTTTAAGTTGTAATGAAAAAAATTATAATAGTAGGGTTTTTTTTCCTCTGGAGAAAAGGAGTGCTTTGGTACAGTGCCTCACAAAGGGAATAAACAACTGCAACACAAATAAGAAAAAAGCAGTCAGATGTCTCTCCTGACTAAATAGCACGTGAATTTTGCTTCCCAAAGCTCCCAAGTGCATTTCTGTGACAGCAGTGCCCAATGCAGAGCTGGAGCAAAGCCCAGTGGCCACTGTGCAAGTGGGAGCACTGCACCAGCATCCTGCATGGAGCAGGACTGTTCCACAACAGTGTGCAAAACAAACATGTGCATCATGCTGAAAAACACAAAACTCCTAAATCTTTCATCTCTCACAGACCTATCCACTTATCTACATGTTTTTTTAAGATGAACCCAGCTCCTCATGCCTCTCCTCTTCCCCTCCATGGCACTGGCCTGTGATGCCATGCTGTCACAGTTGGGTTCTCCATCTTCTCCCTCCTGTCCCCCTGCAGGGGGCAGGTTACCTGCCAGCGACTCACAGATGAATGCTGCATCCCCAATGCATGGTGCTAGTGACAACACACTACCTACAAATGCACAATAAATGTTTTATAATGCTTTTGCTGCACGTTATAAATGATAAATATATGACAATAGATGACTTATAAAGTATTTATACCCTATTGTCATTATTGTGGCACTACAGCTTTGAACACAGCATTAAAGCAAATGCAGGTCTAAGTGCTGGTGATGATATGTATTAACAAAGCCATTTATGATAAATGGACAAACCTTTGAGGGTCACTGACACTTCAACAAGCACTGCATAGGCAGTTTTGCCTGTAATGGTTTTGCTCCATTTTTACCAACCAACTGAAGTAATTGCATTTTAAAAACAGTTAAAAAATATTTTATTAACTGGGAATAAACAAATAAACCTGGCTCTCCTGAAGGCAACAGCACTGAAATAAAAGGGTGACATGTCCTCAATGGCCAAGAGATTCATCCCGTTCACAACCTGCAATACTGTCCTGAAGGGCAGAGCAGAGGAACACATCATGTCCACAAAGTTTTTCCACTGCAAAAAGGTCGTTATTTAGCTTCAGCCTGGCTTTATGGTTGCTCTTCCCAAGGCAAAGCACTTTTTGCACCCTATTAGAAATCATATCTACAATAGGAACTTGGCTGAACCTTGCTTATTGATGCATTCCACGGGTATTTGTGGTTAAAAGCTGCCTGCTATGTCTAAGGACATGGGAAATAGAATATTGCACTTGTTTTTTGTAGGAAAATCCCAACATACAGCTGTTGGCCAGCCCCTGGATCAAGACAAAGTTATTCCAAATGTTTTTTTCTGCCTACACGTTCAGCAAAGTCATTCAGGTCCACATGTTGATCAAGTCAGATGAACCAGACCCGGTCAACACCTCTCTGTAAATCTGCTTTAAAAGAAGTGGAAACCCAAGCTTATCCCTGCATATTGTAACCATAGCTTGGAGTACAAGAGGAAATCTCAGCAAAAGCTGACGGGAGCATTGTGCTTGAGGAGTGCCCGTTTCTCTCCCCAGCTCAGAGGGCAGTTGGGTGACTAGCTTTGCTGTAGAAGTCTGCGTTGCAAACACCAGAAGTCAGATAAGGCAAATCCTATCCTGGGGGATAATCTATTTTTTACTTAGGCATGCTCAAGGAAGACTAAAGTGATGAGTAAACAGATTTTTGAGGACACAGTTTTAAGCTGTGTTGACTGTGGAGTGGAGAGACCATCTCCTTGCATCAGGAGATGAATTTGCCCACGGTTGGGAAGTCAAACTCTACTCCCTGCCAGCCTGGGAGCGTGCTGCAGGGCCTTTGTGTCCCAGAAGCTGGGTTTCCTTACTCAAGTTTTCTTGAGAGACAGAAGGCTAAAGTTTGCAAAGTAAAAAAGAATAACTTTCCAGTTTCTTAGCAATGCTGCCAGTTGCTCAGGATTTTCCAAAATGTGATGCCATCAGTCTTAGATGCCCACAATTTTGGTACAAGAGGCAGCAATAAAACTATTAGATTCAATAAAAATAGCAAAACCTAAACTCAAATAGAAAAACAGTGGCCAAAAATAGATGGTGAATGAAACTGCAAACTTTGAAAAGAAAAACAAAGCAAAACACCCCCTTCTTTTATATACAATCATTTAGCATGCCTCTCAAAGGTCATCTCAACTTTTAAGTGCTTGTCTGGTAGCTTAAATGTATAAATATGATTGTGTTATATAAACACAAAATCTAATGGAACTTGTTTTCTTCCTAGCACTGGAAATGTACATGAGAAATTTTATCTCCTTCAAAAATAATTTTCCTGGGATTAATGTATGTAAAATAATATTCAACATTATTTCTATTTAAAAATGCAAAAATATGGCACCTTTTTTTTTCAGTTCATAGTCTTTGTTATATATAAAGTAGTTCATAGTCTCTGTCATATATAAACTGCAAAACAAATTTTTCCCCCATGAACTTCTATTTTTTTTTTTTTTAAAACAAAGTCATCAGATCCTAAAAATTATTGGCCTCCAGAACCTTTAGGGTCTCAGCCACTAGTGATGGTTTCCTATACAAAGTGGCAGGAGAGAGGAAAGCAAATGACAGGGCAAGTGTCCCGCATCCTACTCTTACGGCCGTGCTGTGAAAGCCCTTTAGCCTTCTGCAAAACTGGTTTATATTAAAAATAATTGTTTCAAAATTCTTTCAGAGAGATGTTTTGAACGCTGCCTGATTCAGCATTAAGCTCATCGACTGGATTAACAGCTTTAAGGATAAAAGTCTGTCCCTAGTTTCCAAACAGTCCAGCCCCATCCCACATAACCAGAGGACAGAGTGGGGTGTGATGTTGGACCCTATGTATTCATGGCAAAGGCTAAAAAATAAACACATCCACAGAAACAAATCCTAAATATAATTTCCAATTTTTGTATTTGATTTGTGGCTTGAGTATTTACCTGGCTCAAACACTGCTCAGTTTTATGTGATTTTTTTAATCCAATAATTCTTTCTTTGCCTTAACACTTGAGATTAGAAATAAAAGGCTAGTTGGCCTGGAAAATATGATCTATATTAAAAAAAGATAATAACTGAGATGGTTTCAAGTAAAGGGAAGAACAAGCAGTGATAAGTTTGTACAGAGACAGTTGGTAGTTACAAAGAAATTGCTCTGTATGCCCACTTCAAAAGGAATAACTAGTAACAGGCTTGAACTGCTGAGAAGGAGATTTTGATTAGACATTAGGAAAAAGAGCCTACAGAGAATGTGGAAACTCCATCACCAAAGATTTAAAGAGCAAGTTAGACAAGTATCTGTCACGAACGATTTAGGTAGAGTTGATCCTGCCTCCCAGCTCTATTTCCAATAATAACTGTGCTCTTCCCTCTCTGCTTGTATTGTTAATTCATACCTTTTTTTTTTGCATGACTAAAGTGAGAATATTTTTATATTGTTACTTGACCTGTAAATGAAATGCATTCAGTATTCCTATTTTTCATATTGTTTTCTGAAACTTTAGACATCCAAGAATTCACCAAGTATTTTAAAGCAAATACAGTTTTCAGTAAAGGAAAACAGTGGTTTCTTTTTCTGTATATATTTCATTTAGCTAATGGCACACTCATTAAAATAAACATTTTTCAATGTGACACAAAAGACAAATTTAAAACTGGAAAAAATCTGAATAGAATGAATAAAAGACACATGCTAAAAGCACAAGAATACAAAATCAAACTGGCAGAGATCTCAATGCCTGAAGAGCAGGCTTTCACTCCACTGATTTTTCAGATGACGTTGGGGGAAAAATTAAAAAGAAATCTTTCTAAGGAGCATTCCCTCAGTCCCAATTTAAATCCTAGATTAAAATGAAGATGCAAAGATGTAGATGAAGTAGCTTTGGTCAAAGGACAAACAACTATTAGTTTCCATAAAGATGACACATGAATTTATCTACAAGATCTAGTGCTTTTCATCGGATACGGTTAAACCAGTCTCGGAAGTGAGAGACAAGTGAAACTGCAATGCAAACTGAAAGCCTCCCAGAAATTTTTCCTGAGTTTTGAAATAGTTTGAATGACCTTCTTGCGGCATTTCCAGAAATAGATGTGCCCAGTACTCAAGTACAGCAAAGAAAGCAAATATTCTACTGCAGCAAAATCAAAAATAGTTCTGGAGCTTTCAAAACTTCCTATCATCATTTCTTTAACCTTGTCCCTCCTGCCTGTGTGAATTCTCAGTCTGTGTTCCAATCCAATCCACCCAAAGTGTTGGCATCAAGCAAAATTAATGGCACTTTAATGATGCAGTCCTAGCCACACAGACCCCCTTCAGCTGGAACTACTTCAAATCAAGCTCTCCATCCTTCCTTTCCAGACTTTTTAAAGCTTGTCTCAATTTCAGATTTTTTTCTGCTTGGCTATCACATCCCATTTTGCAGTCAGTGCTGAACATTGTTTCCTTCCTAGTTTCTGCCTATGTAAAAATAATATTTTTTTAAATTGGCTTTTGTCTCTATAGGTCATTATACTTATTTTTTCCTCTCTTATTTCTTTATACCATATAATCTGTCTCCTACATACCTACCCCATCCTTCCTCAAACAAGCTTGCTACTGCAAATCTCCAATCTCTTGGAGGATAAGCAACTAATTTAAGCAATGTATTTCTCCTATGTTTGGTAACATGGTCTACAATAGAAGTTACACATCAGAAGTGATTATTAAAAAATCAGATTCTGATGCATAAACCAGAAAAATGTCTCTTTTTTTTAAAAAAATTCCTCTTTCTGCTGATGGTCCTAATTGCAGTATTTGCTTCAGGAGCTGCTTGTTGGAGCCTACGACCCACGTTATTTAAAATTATATAGATTAAGCTGAAGTTTAGAAAAAGTTAAGCTGATAATTTGGTCTCTAATCACTTAACATAAAAATCCCAGTGTTTTTTAATGACATCATACATAATCATAAGGCAAAATGGAATGCCATATATCTGTTTTGCACCATTTCCTTATGCCTTATTAATCAGAACATATTTCTGTACCTCACTTTTTTTACTCCCTCTAGATAGTTCAATACATGTAGCCCCTTTTGCAATTCATGATTTGTCTCAACTGTAGGTTTTCATTGTTCCATCAGATCATCAATAAATTCAGCATAAAATTGGTTTTCCTCATTTGTTATACTATTTTAGATATGTGATTGGGTCATAATTTTGAGAACCCACGAGAAATTTCAGTTGTGATGTGATGATACTTCAATCATTTATAATACAGGCTTGTTTTTACATTCTCCTCTTTTTGCTCAACATGTTTAAGGACCAAAATGTTTCTCATGAGCAAAATTTACTTCACATGTATGTACAGAACTTACTACATCACTGCCTGTCAGTATTGCTTTACTTCAACCTCTATTAACAATGACTTCTTCAGCCAGATCACAGACATTATTTTTCCTAAATATTTCTAGGATGCAAAACACCCTGATTTCAGCCCAGCCTAAATAGTTTTTAGGATATCATGGCTGGCCATTCACACATTTTCTTACAGCTCCCATCAGAACCCTGTTTGTGCCCAAACCCCCTATAGCATATTTAGACCCTTTCTAGTAGATGGAGGCTGACTGTTCGCATGCAAAAATATCCAATATGAGGTTTCTAAACTAAACTCCTGCTCCAGTCTGAAAAATAAGTTTATTTTCATAAGTCTGTTTCTGTTGAATGTATACCCACCTCGCCCCCCAGCCATGCATAAGAATATTCCTCCCAGCATAAACTCTTTGGGGTACAAACTGTGCCTGCATCTATATATGAAATTACCTTGCACATTGCAGCATTCCCCAAAACAAAATCATAACAAGCAGACTGCAGAATGTGCTTCTCCAGCATAAAGCATCTGGTTTCACAGTTCATTAGGAGTTTCTTTTTCTCTTATGGCTTTGTGGATAACTTTACACTTACTATTTAGAGCCAACAGTAAATTGACATTTCCAAAGTCACAGTTTGAACACTTTTCAAAAGCTAAGGCAGACACACATTGTGTTGGCTTTATCAACTTATGCCCTGCTCTCCTTATTCTCCTGATAGGGTTTCCTACATACATCAGTAAACTTGTGTGGTTTCTTTTCAGTGTACCTTTTTAACCATTTCTTTATATCCTCCATTACAGACTGCACAGCTTTCTGTGCTGGGCAACACTATTTATTCAGATACCTGAGCTAGGGATTCCTGGAATTTCACAAGTTCCTCCTTTATTTAGGGATAAATAATGTAGGGAACCCCTAAACTTAGGGATAGATCTGATGTATCTGTTAGCTCTTAGGTATCCTATATTTCCTCCAGTCTTGATGCTTTTAACAAAAGCTCTCTCTTACTGCTAATCAAGTGTTACGAATCCTCTGTTAGCAGCACTCTGTCTGGTATTCTGCAAATACAGTGATTGCTTTGCAAAATGCAGACCACAGGAGTCAACAGGTTTTTTGGTAGTGATCACATGGCTGCTGCATTATCTTCCAGTTACCCAATCATCTGTATAACATGGCATTCATTAATTGAGGTGGGGGATAATTCCAGCCTTAGTCACCCTCACTGTAAGCCTCAAACTCTCCACACTGCCTCCCACCCCACAATCTCACATTTGATTTTGGTAGAGCTAAAATTCATCTGAATTCTTCAAACAAATTCAAAACAGCCTTTGCAAACATACAGGTTTTAAACAAGGCTTTAATATGAAACAGCTTGAAGCTTAAAAACCCACACAGCATGCTGCCAGGGCACCTGGGCTGTTCTGCCAGATGAGGAGGTGCAGAGGATCTGGACCAGCTTGGTATTAGCAGAAAGTCCCCAAACATCCCCAGTCTGAAGCTCCAGAGCAGTGGCCACATTGCTGCCCCAGGCCAGAGCCTCTCACCACCCTGAAAAACTGAGCTGGATAAATTCCTGCTCTATAAGAAAGCTTCAGAGCCTGATTTTGTCTTGGATTTGCAGCACTGCCACCTTCTCCACTGCTTTCCTATTGTTTTCTGGTGGAGCACAAAAATCAGTTTTGAAGCTCTATCTGATAACAAGGATCTTCCAAAATAACCTAGATTATTATATAAATGACTACTCCCTTTCCTTATTTATCTCTCCTCTAATTCTTGTGTCATCTACAAGCCTTAAGAGGAAAGAGTGTTTTTTTCCAGATCATTACTCGTATTGTGGCAATGAGTTAGGCCATGAGTAGATCCCTATGAGACATCGTTGAAAACATCCCAATTACTTTTAGCAATTAGTTTACTAGTTTTAAATCTGTTTAATATGGGCTACACTAATTTTTTATGTCCTAATTTCTTGTATTGAAATGCCATGCAGGACTAAGTCCAGGAGTTTAAGTATATTATGACAGCTCAGTAAGCTTTATCAGTCCCTTTAGCTTAGATCTTTGCTCCCAAAGCCTGAAATCTTGGAGCTAGCTGGCTATCAACCTTTTCCTTATATCTATAATTTTTACCATCACCAATACCAAGACTCATCCTTATTTGAAAGCAGTTCAACCAGTGTCTTGTATACAAATCAAATAAGGAATGATTCAATAAAATAAGTTAGGATTTATTAAAATTCAAGTGTGGGGTGGACTGTTGGTTTGTGGGGGTTTCTGTGAGGTTTTTCATTGGTTTGGTTTTGTTTTAAATACACTATCCTGGCAGAAACTATACCCACTTGGGAAAACATCCTTCCTTCAAGATAATTTAAGCTCTTTTCTTACAACAAACCTACTTTCATTTTCAAAGTAGCCCACCTGTGAAAGAAGGCATCATCAAGCCAATAACTCTAACTTAGTCAAGGACTAGGAAAGTATATTCTAAGCAGATTTTTAAATGCAACTAGACATCTAAAGGTAATATTTCTCTCTCCTAGGACTCTCTAAAGGGTTTAGGTGCTTAATTTCTTTCAACAAAATCTCTGACTAGCAAGGAAAGCCTCATTGTTGTGATTTTTTAATTTATTTATCACCAGATCACATCAGCTGACAATAAAAGCCAGAAGAGGGATGAGGTGGGAACCTCAGACCAGGCAGCTTTTCATAACCTTCTTCCTTGTATTATTAATTACATATTAAACCTCTCCTTACTCATCTGAATACCATGGATCACATGATGCTGTAACATCACCAGAGATGCTGTAACATCATCACCAGAGATGCTGTAACATCACCACCAGAGATGCTGTAACATCACCAGAGATGCTGTAACATCACCACCAGAGATGCTGTAACATCACCAGAGATGCTGTAACATCACCAGAGATGCTGTAACATCACCAGAGATGCTGTAACATCACCAGAGATGCTGTAACATCACCAGAGATGCTGTAACATCACCAGAGATGCTGTAACATCACCAGAGATGCTGTAACATCACCAGAGATGCTGTAACATCACCAGAGATGCTGTAGCCTGAAAGTCTGAATCTGACAGCATATGATGCCCCACATCCCCTATGGGAAGGAAAGGCTCTACGGCAGGGTCAACAAATTTATATGGGAACAAGCAGTTAAAGCCTACATTTTTCTATGTATTTAAATGGCTTTGTTTGAATTAATGACTTAGAGCTTCCAGTGTTTGAGAGCTGCACGTTAGTTTTTGTGGTGGTATGTCTGTGGAGCTGCAAAAGCACAGGAAATTTACAGGAACACTCAGATCCATTAATTCCATTTATGCATATTTTTATATATATTGAAAATAATATGTGTATGTACATGCAAATATAAAAGCTTTCTATATTGGTTTCCATTGTGTTTCTGTTGTTTCCCTGTTTTTCTATGACTATAGTTTGCTCAACTACGAACATACAAATCACATGATTTAACTAAGAAAGGCAGATATTTTCACCTACAACCTGTATGTCTAGAGGCACTGCATTAACACTAATACAGATTTCCAACAGGCAGTAAGTGCCCTGCTCACTCCAGGTTCAGTATTCCCATGGTTGTGTCCATCCTACACAATACTTGTGTGGTTTGCAGTACTGAGTCAGTTCTAATGCCTCCACATGCTCAGCCAAGGATATATCATTATCCTTGTAGCAATTAGATTTGACTTCAAATCAGCAAAATGGAGATTTCTCCCAATTCCATTTACAATATTCTTGGAGAAAATCGGTATGCTTTTCAATCTCAGCCTCCCTTGTGCTCCATTATTACACAGAATGGGCACCAGAAGCTATGCATAACTATAAAATGATTATGATTTATCTGGGTATTTTGTTCCTTTAATATATTACGCCAATTGTCCTAATTTAACTAAGTAATTCTGTTAATTTAACTTTGGGGTTAATCTTGCTTTAAGAACAGTTTTTGCTGAACAGTAAGACTGCACTCAGTTAATGCATTTTCTTTTTTAGACCTGAATGTAACCTTTTTAAAAAAAAAAAACACACAACAAAAGTTTCTAGTATATCATGTGATCAATAGATACAAGTACCTTCATTTTTTAAATTAGTCTAAGGCTATTTTCCTTTTACTGTTGTATAAACAGGGAATTGAAGGGTAAAATAGTTAAAACTTAATGCTATAGTGCTAATGTGGCTTTTAAATCACGTCAGCAGCAATCACTGCATTATAATTAACAATTTATTGAACCAGCAATAAAATGAACATCACATTACTTCTTAAAGCAGCAGAATAAAATGGCTAATAAATAGCATAAGCCAGACAAATTGCAGAGTAATAGAAATTTTCTTAAGATTTATAGTGTGCAGAAAGATGGATGTGCTATTAGTAGGAGCTCCAATACTTGACAAAATTCTTCTGCAAAGACATAGTTACCATGCATGTCAGAGTTCACAAGTCTAAGTGGTTTATCCAAATTTCAACTCTCTGCTATTACAGTGGAAAATACTCATTACAAGGTTTTGTAACTGCAAGCAATGTGTACATTTGCCAACATTCAAACTGCTACTGCCAAAAAGATACTAAAATATTTTATAAACTGTCAAATAACAAGTCTGCTAGCTTAATCTGAGTCTATTTTATACTTCACAGGCAGTAAAAACTCCTGGGCCCTATCCTGAGGTCTTCACTCAGACAAAACTTTCCTTGGCTTGAACATTGAAAAGTTACCAGGAGTCTCTGCCTCTGAGAACAGCAGGATTGGGCCCAGTGTAACAAGGGAAACTCATTAGGGAAGAAACACAGATTCAGTGAAGCTGGGAGCTCAGCTAAATACCTCCTCTCGATCAGGGCTGAGGTTACTGACAACGGAACCGTGTTGCGTTTTAAATGTTCCTGCTGTTAAGTTGTGTTGTGATTCGTCATGTCAAAGTGTCTCTCTCATGTTCTTATTTCAACATAACAGATGCAGTTCTACATGACATGTCACAACATGGAGCATCAACTGGAAAGAGTCGAAAAGAGCTCTTTTTTTTTTTCCTTTCAAAAAAGAAAAAAAAAATCCCACAAAAAACCCCACTCTGCTTTTCATTGAAATGTGTGGCAAGGGAACTTGCTATGCAGATTTTGTGAGCAGACAGTACATTTAGTCACTGTAAGAAAAGGACTTTCATTCTTCAGTTTTAAATTGAAATATGTCCAACAACCAACTCATGTTCGAATTTTAAATTTTACATACAAGTTTTAATGTGAAAACGAGTTGATCCCTGCAGTAATTAGTTGCTAAGACAATAGATGCTGATAAGAAGACACACATCTTTAACAATGCATTACTCTCTGAACCTTGAAGATAAAATTTGATTAACTTAATGGTTAAAGGTGCAGTCAATGACAGAAGATTACTGTTCTACCCTTCTCCATAAAAGCAGTTCTTGTACTGATGGTGCATTTCCAGCAGAGCATTGTACTGAGGAGCATTTTCAAGCTGTTCTGTCAGAGACCATGGGGTGAAGTTGAACACATACCATGAACATACACACCCCACACACAGGAGGAAATATTAATGGCTATGATCACTCTACAGTCATGGTGCCCATATATATTTGATGCACTAAAACAATAATAAAAAAAGCTGGACCAACACAGCTGTCTGATTAAATGGGTAAGCACTGGTTTAGCTGCACTGAAGTCATTATTTACACAAACAGAAACTCGGGAGCTCTGCCTCCAGAGACCAAGCAGGATTTTACTAAGACTCCATTCAACAGAGCCGTGAATAGAAGGAGCTATTTTTGCCTTTATTAATTAACTCCTCTAACAAGGACCCCCCCAAAGAAACAACAGCAATTGCCTCCTTGAGACCTGTAAAGTTTTCTCTGCCCCCATCCCTGCTGAGCATGTTCACCAGCAGCATTCCTAGTTCATCTCACACCCAGACCTTTGGAGGTGGTTGAATGACAGCAACCATTTCTCTCACCAGAAGATCCAGAGAAACTCCAAATGAATCCGAAAATGCCAAAGGTGTAGATGCAGCCTAAGACAGTAACAGGACTAACACTCATTAAACTGACACCAAACACACTGGAGTTCAGTTCATTGGATAAAACCCCACAGCACGTAACTCTGTATGTCACGTTAATATTTGCCATTATGTGTGGTGGGATTCTTCATTAAAAAGAGAACGTATTGCCAACCCCAACTGGAAGCTCACATATTGCAGAGTGCTTCATTCACCCTGAAAAATCAGACAAGGTACAGGGAGGCATAACCCCCTCTGGCAGCAGACAGGAATAAACCGAAGCCACGAGGTCATTTTTTTTTACCCTAACATTAGTTCAGCTGTAATTCATTGCTGGCAGCAGCTCTTTCCATTTGCACAAAGATACAAATTCCTCTATATCAGCTAAAAGAGCTACCAAAGCATTCAATAATCTATTGAACATTTAAAAAATGCTTGATTAAGAAAGTATTTAAGTTTTATGCCTTTCCCTTCCTTATATTTAAAGGACTTGCAGTCAAAGCACACCTCGTGAAACAACGAAACCAGGAAAAATAGTGCTTAAATGAATTTAAAATATTTTAAAAGAAATTCTGTTCTAATATTTTGAGGGTACCTGTTATTAAGATAAACTACTGAGAAACTTGTGCAAGTCTTTTATCCCATATCCAATCCACCTTCTCTAGTAGAATAGCTTTGTTTCCTAATAAGACTCTAAACTTTGGATGATTGTACAATTTGAATTTAAGAAACTGTGGCTGGGTACCACAGAAACATATACAGAATTTATTGTGAAAGGAAGGGAGGAGTGATATAAAGAATCACAAAAAAAATATTTTAAAGTAAAAAAAAAAAAATCATAAAAAAAATTTAAATTTCATAATTCCATTATATGAAATCAGTGTATGCATTTCATATCATGGCTAAAGATATGGCTTGGTAGAACAAAGTTACTTTTTGCTGTCTTAAAAAGAAAAAAATATCCAAAATCCAGTTTTGCTACAGGGACACCTTCAAGTCAGTTGACTTAGCTGGAAAGCCACACCTATGAAAACACATCCCTCTGAAATTCAGGTACTGCCTTCCTTTATCTGTACCAACCATAGCAAAACATCAAGGCATCTCAACATGGGGAATGTTAATTACTTCATTACATCAGCTTGGGTCAGGTTTTAGTGAACTCCTCACAACAGCTCAGCCTTCCCTGAGCTTAAAAAAACTTCAGAACTTTTAGAGCTGTGTATACACAGACACACACGTTTATTTTTTGGAAACATATGTATATAAATAAAAACTGGTACTACATGAAGTGTAAATACTAATTGACACAGATAACTGCATAGTCATCTCTGGTCTATGTATGTTCTCATCACTGTTACAGCTCTTTCACTGGCTATACTACTGCTAACTGACTAAATCCATAGGTCATGCCCAGTTTATGCCTTAAAGTTGGGGAGAAAAAGAAAAGAAATAAAAACACGGGGCAGAATATGCTTAATTAAAAAAAAAGTTTTGCTATATATATATATCTTTCATAAATATGTGCAGATACCCACACTATTATACATCACATCTAAAATGAGAGCCTGACAATATTCTTTAACAGGTCTAAGGTGCAGGTGAGAAGGAGCAGGACAATAGTGACCAGCTGTGTAAAGAACAAGATGCCTGCCTTCACCTCTGAATTAAATCTGGGATTGTGATGTGCTGCTGACCTTGTATGGCAAGGAGCAAAGCAAAGGACACCAGGGAAATTGTTTTTCCTGATTACCTCTGCAACTGTGAAGGGGAACCAAGAGCTCTGGGTCCATAAAAGTGATGCAAATGAGAGAAGGGGACAAATGTTGCTACAAGATGACAACAACCTGATCGCAGGTGGGTGTAAGACTTCCACACAGCTCCTGATGCACCTGGGTCATTTTATTGCAGTCTATGCATGTAGATCAAAAAGCATGGAGACTGCTCCAATTAAGCCATTCTTTTAATCAAAGTCAGTTTGGAACTAGTGTACTCATCTAAGTGTATATTGGAGTTCCCCAGTGAGGTTTGATTTCAGGGGGTTTTGTTGTTTGCTTTTTTCCCTTGCCAAAACCCATGCACATAGAGGCAGTAGACAGGGATCAAGGATGAGAAAGCTCAGTATCCATGAATTAGATCCTTTTTCTTCATTCTGTGCCTTTAATATACATTCAAGTCACATTTCCAGGTTTTGATTGGAAGTTTGCTCTTTTACATTAGTCATAATGAACATATATATTCACTGGATAGCTCTGGAATTCAGAGACACCAAACATAAGAAGTCTTGCAGCATAATCAGGAGAGGCCAACAATGTTTTCCTAAACTTATTTACTAAACAGAAAAAGAAGCATCCTTTGGGTTAAGGAAAAGATGATAAATAGATGCCCCAGTGGTGCATCAAAATGCCAGTGTAATTCTCCTGCAACTGTGCAGACAGTGGAATATATATATAAACATCTAGAGTTTTATAGCAAAATAACTACAACTGACTTCCTTTCAGGGTACTACATGGACAATCTATTTAACATATTTTTGTTGGTAAACTACAAGGCAACATGAATTAAAGTATGCCCATTAATACCCAAAGCCTGCAATCAATGGTACAGATTCCATCTTCAGAAGATGGCATTAAAGATACTTAGCTACTTGTATAAATAAATATGAATCTGGATCACCTCCTTTATTTGGGTGTTTTGGCTTGGTTTTTATTCCTAGAATACACCTTATGTGGAACAAACTGCAGCCTAACAAGCTGGCAGACAGATATTAGAGGCATGGAAAGGTACAGTAAAGCACTATGTTAGATCACAGCTAGGAAGCCAAAAGAAACAAAGCAAAAGGAGTTTGGTGTGAGCTTATCCTAAAGCATTTTGTTTTATCCTGTGGTATGTTCTATAAAACTCTAACAAACTGCACAAACTAATAGCAACACTTCTAGTGTCACAAGTGGCTTATAAGAACATTAAAGTTTTTACAGCCACGGCCCTTAGTGGCTGACATTCATGCACAGAGCTGTCTGGCCATCGCAGTATTTATTTTTTGAGCCATTGTAGATGGTCACAGGCTGACTGTGTAGTAAAACAAAAAGGAAATACAGGACTTTTGTGCCTGGCTTTTATGTAGCTCATTGTCACCACAACTGCATGGATGGACATCACAAACCTCAGAGAAACAGCATGAGTCTTCCAAAGACCCCCAACTCCCCTATGATCAATGGGACTTTGTTGATTAGCTCTAGAAAGCAGAGTTGATGCAAAATAATTTCCACAAGAGCAGAACACCTTGTAACTTTGCTTACAGAGAGCACTTCTGCTGCCACATTAGCACACTCAGAAAGACCTCTTCAAGTACAGACTCTCAAACTAAATGACTGCACAAAGCATCATTTCTCCAAATAACAGAATAACAAATAACAAAGATATGATGAAATTGTCTTACAAATTATGCAAAACAAAGACATATCAAAGGAGTGCACTGGGGAAATCAAGCTATAAATGTCAACTGAAGGTTTTCCAATACCCACAAAGGTACAAACCAAAAAAAAAACTTGTTGAACTTTTCTTATTTTGGGTTGTAAGGAGCTACAATTTCATACCTGGTAAAGTCAAAGGCTGTTCCAAAGCTGCAATTTCTAGTGCTACACAAAGTCAGAGACTAGCATCTTCAAATTCAGCATGGAAGTGCTTACTTTGCTTTAACTTAGCTTTCTGTTTGAAACTGCACACTGTGCCATGACAAGTACCTGCCTAAGGGGCACAGAGAGGTCATTTTATGACAAAAAAAGCTATTGGGCAAGTACCTTACAAAGTCTAAGTCTCCTCTTGTTCTTACTCCAAATCAAAATAAATAACTGAGGGATGGCGGAAGAGGAACCAGCAAAAATGTTTTGTAAGAATGAAGTTTGACTTAAGTAAGCAAATTTTTTTATAAGAAATTAGTTGACCAAGGCTTTGAAAGAGGGAGGGGATTTTTTAAGATGATCAAGTGACAGATTGTCTTACTAAGGAGTTACATTAAATCTTATTAAATCTGCTCAAATCATTTTAAAAACTTAACCAGGACTCTCACACTTTTGCAGTTTAGACAAGACAACTATTTCTGATGTTAGCAAATTTTCCTTATGCTGCCATCTTGTGCCCCTGAATCTCAGCTTACTATAAAAGGAAAAAAAAGAAAGAAATCCCCCACTACACACACATATATATATGGCCTTCACAGCTCTAAAAATACCCTTCAGGGCATACAGGGTAGGAAAAAAAAGTTTGCCAGTGCCCACAGATAGGTTGAAGTAACAGCTCAGAGAGTCATGAATCAAGGCAATGTTACAGGGAGAGGTTAATCTAAAATAGCATCACACTTCTGTTGTCATCTTGCAATATTTTCTTTTTTAAATGCTTTTATTGCCAATAAAATTCAATTTGAGAGAACCACAGAATAAAGCAGTGCACTATGAGGAGTAAGCAGGAGAGGTGTCCCCATCCCATGACCCATCTCAAGTCAACAGAGTTCAGTTCATAAGCCAAATTCAGCAAAGATCTGCTGCTGCTTAACCACATTTCTTTCCATTTCAGTGTTTTTCTATAGCCAACTAGAGTCAAAAGTTGCTACAGTTATGTTTTTCCCTTGACACTTACCTTGGTTTTCAAACTCCTAACCTATTAATTATACCAACAATCCTATTGTATCATAAAATGCTTAACCCACCATCGTATTTTATTAAGTCATACCAGCTCCTTCTCTACTGCCTTATCTATTTTTCCAAAAGGAAACTATTCAACTTAAACTACTGAAAACACAATTTCATCACTGAATTCACCTAATGCATTTAAATAGTAGTTATAAATAGTTATATTTAATAGACAGAGCTATTTAGTTAGTTTGAATGGATTTCATGGATAATAAGTTGTCTGACCAAGGACCCCAAGGCTTTGCACAAGGACCAGTGCTCCATTATGTTGGGTGCCATAGAAATACAACATGAAATACAGTCCTTATTTCAAAACACAAGAGAGGGATATGCACAGCTTGATGTGAACCAGTAAACTATACTGAGCCATGAGTAGCACACATGTGACTGGCTTCACCTTTATTGAATTTGCCTTGCCATTTCAGAAAGGTAGGAAAATGACTGCTTTAAGGATGGATTTGAAAGAAAACACCAAGATAACATTCACAAAGTTAACTATGATAGGACACACACAGTGCTAGTTAATTTATTACGTACAGAAACAACATCAGGCTTTGTGCTCCCACCCTTTAGATCAACAAAAGCCA
The DNA here is from genome assembly GCA_028020825.1 of Podargus strigoides. Classification (NCBI taxonomy): domain Eukaryota; kingdom Metazoa; phylum Chordata; class Aves; order Caprimulgiformes; family Podargidae; genus Podargus; species Podargus strigoides. Next base: position 3,100,314 of record CM051625.1, on the reverse strand, counting down.
AGCTGTCCTGTTTTGAGGACAACACATTCACAACAATGTGACCAGAGTACTATAACATAGCATTAATGATCACTCTGACTAGTTGTAGTAGTGCAAGTAAAAGGAAAGATGGCTCCACAGCACTATTGCTTCTACCTCCTTCCACCTGCCTCCTATATTATTCTTTTCTTTCCCTATTTTACTTTAATTTTTTAGTTAAACTACAGGAATTTAATCTTGCCCTTTACTTTCCATCAGTGTGCCAAAAATTCAAGACATCTTCCTTTTTCCTTCTTCAGTTTCCCCTTTAAAGAACAGACACACACATGCTCCTTGCTGTCCACCTTGCATAACTTCTTCACTCAAAATAACTAAAAACCACCCAAATCCCCCCATGCTCAGAACCTAGACCAGATCATTTTTGAAAGCCTGTAAGGAGGAATAACCTCTGAGAAGAGCCTCCACGCACCCACTGCCACCATCTGGGTGGTGACAACACATGCAGGATTTCATGGGCTCTGCCAGCAGCCCCAGAGGAGCACTGCTAAGTCATCAGCTGTTGATTACACCTTGAACAGTGTTTTGCCAATCACTAGGCCTAATACAAAGGACATAGCCAGCAGAAAAACAAACCAGTAAGTAGATTCTATTGCACATAGAGGGGTCAGTATATAGGGGATCACTGGGGGTACAAACAAGTCAGATCACAAATAATATTTATCAACCCCAGGAGTGACACAGCATGACCAAGAATGGATGGAATAAACAAAGACACAAGGTATCCCATGGAAAAAATGGGAGACAACCAAGTCAACAAGGTGATCACATACAATAGAGGTAACCCCATGTTGCCTCCCCACAAAGCCCACATTTGTAAATCCCAAACCTGACTGGGATCCAGTTGCAGGGAGAGTCAGGAGGTCCTTCTGCACCAGGAAACTCTGCACAGTGCATCCACCTCACAGACAGACACTGCACCCTTCCTGCAAGTGGTCCCAGCTTTTATCCCCACAGCAGGACACCTGGCACTCATTGACCCAATGCAGGGCACCTGGGGCTTGTTTACCCAAGGGCTTTCCCTGCAAGGTCGGCTGTACCTTGGAGGAAAGGTAAAAGGCAAACTCATCCCCTCCTCTTAAAGGACCATGGGAACCACCTATATGTCAACCTTAATTCAGGGCTCGGGGTTCAGACCCCAGCACTTCAAACAGTCAGGTGCTATGATTTTTGCTCAGTTTCACACCCACCTAGCAGGGTACCCACCCAGGCTAGCTTTAATGTCCTGGTTTCCCATCTCCAGGTTGCCAGAAACCTGTGCAGAATATGAAGCACATACTTGCTATGTGATGAGTGTACAAGCTTCCACAACCCTTCTGTCTACATTTAGCCTGTACCTGGGGCTAAGCTGCAGCAGTTGTTCTACCACCCAGTGACCCCTCCCCAGCTGAGAAGGGGAATCAGGGGAAAAAGGGAGAAGCCCCATGGGTTGAAGTAGAAACAGATTTAACAAAACAACAAAACTAATAGCAATCACCAACATAAAGTGTACAAAGTTCTACTCAGCCTGGTCCTTAGGATCAGCAGCAGAAGGTGTAGAGAGAGGAGCCCCAGAAACAGGAACTCCACCCTCCCTGAGCTCCCTCCTTTTATAATGAGCATGATGAGGTGTTATGGGATACACCTGTGAGTCAGTGCCTTGAGTGGATCTCCCACCTGACCCAGGGCTGCTCATGGCTGCCTGCATGGACACCTTCCCTGTGCTCCTGATCAATGCTAGGAAATAAAAATGATTTTTCTAGAGGTGCACATACTTGCCTATCATGTTTCATGTATATCAGGAGATACTTTTTTTAAAAAAAAATAAGCAAAGTAAAAGATGTTACCAGATTCCTCTGTTTCCAAATTAAGTTTGGACACAAAGCAGACACATAGCCACAAAGTTTTCCTGCACTCATTGATGCTACACAGAAGCTAGCAAGGATAACATTCTTCCTTCTACTCCTATTGCCTATAATCTCTGACCTTCATAGTACAGCTTTTTGGTACAGAATAAAGCTAAATCAAAGGAGTCAAGAAATAAACTCTTTTGTAGATGGTACAGATGCCTTGAGCACTGAAACACATTTTCCTCCACTGTAAATCCACAACTTTTGCACTTGCCTGAAAAGCCAGAAAGCTGACAAAAATAGCTTGATATTTACTAGCATAAACCAGTTTATTAGCAATATAAAGTATTTGTATTGGTTCTGGGCCTCAGTTATTGTACAATAATATCAGACTGCTAAATCTAATCTATAGTTCACACCCGAGAAGCGTAAGGCAAGATGTCTTGTTCTAGTCAAGCATGAATAAAGTCACAGGGGAAACATACCCAAACCAACAGAACTTCAAATCATTTTCCCGATTGCCTGCACGCACATATGACACAAAGGGAAAAAAAAATAAAAATGCCTTGGATTGGCAATATTATTACTTATATTAATTTAAAATATTGAACAACACATCTAGTGTCAAAAGCATGAAATGTGGTGTTTACTTCTCATAGGATTTCACAGGAGGTTATACTGGAAAAGGGACTTGCAAAGCACAGTGAGTTTTCATTTAGACAACTTCAGATAACTACATCAAGAGAGTATTACACACAGTGAAATGAACTGCAACACACATAAATAAAAAATTTGGCAAAATTATTCATGGCACATAAGAACCACCAAGATTTCATAAATGGCAAAAAGAATGGCAAACACTCACCCAGCACTACAGGTACAGAACATCCTTACACTTCCAGGGGGAGAAAAAAAAAAAAGGAGAAAAAAAAGCAATGTTATTGTCATTTATGACCCTGATTACACTTACCTCTGTGGGTACATAAAAGAGGACATATCATTAAATCCAGCGCAGACAGCATACTAATCCTGTGCCTTAACACAGACAAAACACCATGGGGAAAGTGGCTTTCTTAAAAGCAGTAGCACAAATGCCTTCCTGGCAGGACTGAGTGAGCTCAGCAGGTGAAAAGAGCATTGCTTCCAGGTGGTGGTAGCTGTGCTGGTGCCTTCTCAGCACCTGCATAAAGGATCACAGGAAAAAAAACTGGTGTAAACAATCAACAATAAACACTAAAGAGATGGAGGATCAGAAATTTTTGTTAATGGTATTTCACAATAAGACCAGATGTTGCTTACCCTTATCAAAGAATCCAGACCAGTTGCTACATGTTGGATTCAGGTTTTTTTAATCTATTTTAATTAACTGTCTGCATTACTTTCTGTTTACTGGGTATACAACACTGAGAGTTGGCATTTTTTTAAAGAAAGGAAGCATCAGTGCTTCAAGATGGTTTCATGGAGATGTTTTAATGTTCTTACAGCCAATACAAAAGTCAGCAATTTGGGAACCACCAACTAAACCATTCCTTTCCACTTGTTCACCATCTTCCCATGCTAAGGACAGCTTTATGGAAGCAAAGGAAAGAATAGATGTGTGTTCCTCAAAGGCAGAGATGGGCAATTCCCTTCCTGTGGCCTTCACCCCACCACAGGTGGGTTTTTTTTTCCTTTAAGATATGTAGAAAACTGGAAGTGAGAAGTCATTCAGCAATGACCCAGAGAGCACAGGGGGGCATCCAGATGAACTGCAGAGCCCTCCTAAAACCACCTTCGAATGAAACAGCTTTCCTTGTGGAACCAGCAGGTGTACATCGCACTAAGAAGCCACAATTTCTTCAGGTGACATGAATTTCTTCAAGCAGCATGGCAATCTGGGGATCGTTATGGGACCATCTGAACCACAGCCAAACCTCCACACCTGGCAGCTCAGCAGGTATGGATATGCCTGTTGGGGAGGGATCCAGCATGAGGCTGACCTGTGAGATGTGATGATAAAGCTCTGGAGTCAGCTGCCACTAAATAAAGATGGAACTCCGCTGATTTAAGTGGACATTGGGCTGGAAAATACAGCATTTTGTGTCCAGACACAGCTTTGGTACAGTCCAGAAAGGCTTCAGGGTCCACATTACAGGCACCTCCTCCAGCTCTCTCTTACGGAGCTGCAGCATCCAATGAGGCCATCCATCCTGCAAGGCACCTGGGAACAAACATACTTTGGGAGGGTATCTGTGAGAGTTTTAATTCTGTTAAGACCAAAATAATGATAAACAAGGATAATAGTCACAAAAAATTTCCCCTCCCAAAAGAGTCCTAGAAATCCTAATTTACTGACTGGTAGCTAGTTTCACTAAATCGAAATACAGTAATTTAATAATCTTAGCATAGCAGTTTTCAGTAAGGAAAATTAACTAATTCATTATCGCTTATAATTTGCTGAGGCATAGCTGCCATATTTGTAAAATCAGCAGGTTCAGGAAAAAGCAAGTTTTTAATGAATGTTCTATTTTTTTCCTTCCTAGATACATAAATGATACAATTACTTAGCTCCCTCTAGTGCCAATTTCTAAAATAAATTTTCCACTAATGACTGTATTCACCAATGTAATCATAGGAGCAAATTAAAAATTCACTTGGCAATAATTAACTAGTGAATTCTCAAAGGATTTAGCAAATTGCCATGAAGTAAAGCAGAATTCAACTAGTGTCACAATTATAAAGAAAGGTCAAATGTAGGCTTTCTGCAATAACAGAAATATGACATCAATGTTCAGACATTGTGCAGTTTGAACAATTGAGGCACACATGCCAATAAAGAACAGCAGTCAGGGAGCAGTGATAGCAAATGCAGCAGCTCTATCATTCCTCTGGCATTTTCAATGCCATTACTAAAGTTGCATTCATTTTTTATTTTTTTTTTTCCATTTGCAGTCTTCATTTCTGAGGCTCAATAATTTGGCTTTTGAAAGATACTCCGGGCTGAAATAGGACACAAAGTTAAACTTTTTAAATGTTTACATTTTTAAATCTTGAATAGTCAAAAACCTCTCTTTTCTTTTTCCTGGAATTTTAAAATGGGCACAAAACTGCATCATATAGAGTTGCCCTGTTCTTGGATTCTTCCCTTGGCATCTTCTTTTGGCCACAGAAGAATCTGAGCTAAATCAAAATTTCTAATAACCCCATATAAGTACTCTAAAGTAATTACTAATAGTAGGTACTAGTAGTAATAATAACACACAGACAGTACGTCCAGAGGAATGCTTGCACTCATCCAGATGTTGGAGGAAAGAGGCTCCACAGAGGTAGGAAGGGTCCTTAACTTGTATTACTGGTATGACTCCTAGGGGTTACACTATAAATAAAAACAACCACAAAGACAGCCATATGAAACAGTTCATTTGTAAGAATATTTGGGTTTTTCTTATAATGGTGATGTGGTTGTTCTATGCCTCATTTCTAGATTTCTTTGCTATTTTCATACAACACACTCCAAGATAAAATATTCTCTGTGCAGGACATATGTTGCAATTACTTTTTACTTGGAGTTTTAATGCAGTAGCCATTCTGCAAATACAGGTCTATAAAGAAGTGCGTGCTTAACTTGGAAGAGATGTCAGAGCCTACCAGAAAACACATATGGATGCTAAATTTCCATTTAATATATATTAAGATAAAACTGAGGACTGAGGTGGGTTGAGCTTCCACCAGCATGAGATTGCCATGCCCTGTTGCTCACAGCCACCAGGTTAATCATCAGCCTGAGTCAGGCAGTTGACTTATGGTACACAATCATCTGAAAAGCAACTGGTTTCCAAGAAAATTCATCCTTCTGATTTGAATTACAAAGAATATAAATCCAACCACTCTTTAGAAGAGCTGCTAGACACCATATGCAGTGGCACAGCTAACAAAAGGTTTCCCAATATAAATACTGTATTTCTTTTACTTCCCATTTTTCTTAATCCGTCCTTGGATTTGCTTGTTAAACACCTGATCCACGTGCCACAGCAATGGCAGTAACCAACTGACAGAGCTGTGACAGCCCACATAAATGATCCAGACAGCTGAGTTTCCTTGGGAGGCTCAGAGTCCATTAGAGGAACAAAAGAGGGCTTCTTGACATCTCCACCACTCCTTTTCTTCAACACTGAGATCCTATCAAAATGGTCATCTTTGCGGAAAACCATCTCATCCGATATTAGGAAAAAGTTCTTCACTGAAAGGGTTCCCCAGTGCTGGCCCAGGCTGCCCAGGGCAGTGGTGGAATCCCCATCCCTGGAGAGATTTCAGAGCCGTGTAGATGAGATGCTGAGGGACATGGGGTAGCAGTGACTTGGCAGTGCTGGGTTAGTGGTTGGACTTGATGATTTTAGAGGTCTCTTCCACCCCAGGCTGTTCTGTGATGCTGTGATTCTACAATTAAAACATTTCCCATCCAGTGCCTCCTACCACACTGTCCTGTACCTTTTCCCAAGCTGTTCCAGCTGCATTTGCCTGCTCTTTTGGGTAGAGTAGCCCATGTGAAAGTAGTTGTGATTGGTTAAGAAAGAACAACTAGCTTTCTGCAAACATCAGCCTTAGGGTGTTCTGCAGAAACTGAATTAAAGATACATATTTTTTTGAAAACTCAACTAAACTCTTGTTAAGGATGTGAAGGAAAGGGTAGTCCATCACCTCCCATTGATCTGCTCACCCTTTCTGCAGGAAAGCTAAGTCTTAATTCCAGGCTGAGGTGGCCTAACTTCAACTTCCAAATGTTACTGTCTGCAAAGTTAAAAAATGAACAAAACCTCCAAAGAGCAGTCAGTATCTTTCCATCCCAAAGTAGCTCAGAAGGCATTCAGGTCACCTCCGAACCATCAACAACACGAAGGCTGACCTCCTTAAACCACACATCGTGAGGCTCATTTTCAAACAAAACTGTTCATATTTGTAGTCATCCTGTGAACTCTTGTCAGCAAGTTCACATTCCTACTTGAAGTGCAGACACTGGAAATAAAAGAGCAGCCCTGAAGCCCTCTTACCACAGCTCACTATCTCTGGGTGACAGTCCCCTTTTGTAATTCAGGGACTGCATTAAGGAAGGGCTCTTGTGAGTTGGCTGGGTAAGTCCCCAGGAGGCCTGAAGGTCCCTCTGTCACCGAGCCAGGGCAAACCCCTTGCCTCTCTTCTTTGCTCTCAGACATATTTCCTTGTTGTTCTTGGATTTACTGTAAAATGTTTGAAACACCATGTCCAAGATATCTTAGGAAATAACCATAGCAGCTCAGAGTTCCGCACCTGCTTCCTTTCAGACTCTTGAAGTCACCTGGTTATCATGGAAATATTCAGTTGTTGTCTCATAGAGAGGAAATTTTCACATTTCATACATGCCTGTCTTTTTTTTTTTCCCCCCTTTCTCCCATTTCTTTTAATAAAATGGTTAATAGTAATTGATTTTAATATTTCAGTCATACAATCTATCCCAGAAAACGTCAGTAGTTCTATCGATACCATCAAACAGCATCTCCTCCTCCACTGTTATTGCCTCTTCATTGAGAGGAGATCTAAACAGGGAGAGTTACAACAATATTTTGCTGCTAGCCTTCCTTAAAATAATTTGAAACTCATACTATGTTCATTACTTTTGCCTCCCTTCTCTTTTTAAAATTTTTTATTGATCTTTTATCTTTTCCTTTTTTTTGGATTTTCCTTCCTTCTTTACCTCTAACACTCTCTTAATTATTACTCAAAATTGTTGGACATTTTCTTTTATTATTTCAATTTTGTTGCATATTTCTATTTTCCAGTGACTTTAAGGTTTTTATCCATATCTTCCCATTCTAAACATTTTTTTTCCTTTCACATTTTTCCCTTTTGTTACATATGCTGATGCTCAGGTTAAGTTTAATTTGTCTCTTACCATCTACTAGGGGAAGAAAACGGGGCTGAAGTAAAGGCAGCACTTACATTAGGAGGAAAGGCATTAGTCATAATCCAGGCAACATCGAAGGTTTCAGCTGGATGGTAGTAGTTCAAGATTTTTTTCCAGAGTGGTTATTGCAAGCCCTATAAAGAATATATGGAAAAAAAAAATCACATATAACCTCTGTGACTTCATTAAACCCCTCCACTGGCTTTTGGACTACATGATCATTATAGGTCCCTTCCAACTGAAAAAATATTCTATTCTATTCTATTCTGGAGAAACAATACCTCTAATCTTCCTTTTCCAAAATTCTTCCAAGTAACAGCAGCTGAGTGATCAGGTCCATTTCCCTATAAGCCTATATTTACCTCCTCATATTTTCCCAAGCAAACCATATTGGCTTTAAAAGACAAACTTATTTCCTACACACACAATCAGAGTGGCCTGAAACAGTTTCCTTTCTATTTTCTTTGTAACCCAAGATGCAGAGCAGTCTGTAGGTGCTACTGACTCTATTCACATATTTCAATGGCTTCTTTCTCTGGACCATGTTTCCATTTAAAAAAAAAAAAAAAAATAAAAATTAAAAAATCAGTGGCATTTGGTAATAAAATCCTGATAATGCCTACACACCAATATCACAGTAGTGTTCTCCAGGAGCTAAACTGATGAACTGTTGAACATAATTCTATTAAAAAGAAAGGTGCATTATAGATAAATTGTACAGCAGTAATTTCTAAAATGCATGATACTTTTTCCAGTGCTGCCACAGCACCTGCTGCTAAGTATAAAGATGATTAGCCACAAACTAACCCACCACAGAATTATTATCAGTATATATTTGCGCGATGAAGAACTAATGGGAATTATGCAGATTGCATTTCCTTTCCTGCTGAAGGCAACCAACCTTCACCATCAATAGCAAAATGAAAACAGAACTCAGCTGTGGAAGAACAACGCAGGTTTTATTTTATTTCCAAATATGTATTGTTGATTATTTCAAGACTTTAAGACACATGTTTCTTTTTCACATAATTATATGACAAGCAGTCCAGTATCAGCTTGAAAGGCGTGCAAAATTTTCCGTGCATTTTAATGGCTTTAAAGACGTAATAACTCTACTGCTGCATGTAGGAACTGGTAAACATACATCAAAGCAGCTTTTAAGAATTATAACGTAATCAGGAGGTAGTGCAAATCAGTAGTGATGGGCTTCCTTAATCTGATTAGAAGTGCTGCTTTAAGCGCTCTGCCTCCAGTCGGAGGGTGAAAGCTGGGTCCCATCCCACTCCTCTTACAGATGCCCCATCCCTGAGTTGGGATGGGCTTGCTGGGGGCATGCTCGGACCCTCTGCCTGCTACCATCCCCACAGACCAAAATCCAAGGCCAGGAGTCACCAGCACAAAGGGGCTCCTGCCATTCACATAAATAAAGAGCTGGTCATTTAATACTGTACTTTATTCAACATGAATACATCACCTTAAAAATGAACAGTTAGGAGCACCCAAAAATTAGTAGCTGGTAATCTATGGGCAGAAACAAAAATAGGACTACCTAGAATAGCTTTTGATTTTTTTTTTTTTAAGGCAGCTTCTTCAGGCACAGGGAAGTAGCTGCAGGATTTAATTTGCTGTGCTTTGATTTCTTGTTTCTTTAAACTTTTGCCAAAGGTGATGGGAATGCCAGATGCACATTTTTTTGGTATATTTTAAAAGAACGTATCCTTGGGTTTGGTGTTTTGTTTTTGTTTTCCCCCTGTGGAAAAAGCATTCAGTAGAAATGTAGGTATTTCTAGTCTGTCATAAGAGCAGCCACAATGAGGATTCAGTAAATCTTTCTTAAAGAATCACTTACAGAGGGGTTGCAAGATGAAGAAACACTTTTATGCACATGAAGAGATGTGTAATCAGTGGTTTTCTTTTGTACTGTAATTGATGCTCCACAAAATGCATTTCCTTGAGTACCAGTATTTAATGTTTCAGACTGGAAAAACAAATAGGAATGAGCAAAAAAACAGAGTTAAATTCTCAGATGCTGAGGTTTGTTGCATAGGTCCTCTATGGTTCACTTCAATCATATAAATACTCAAAATAACTTATTCTAAAACACTTTGTGCCAGTAGTCTGAAGTTTTATATTCATTGTATGGGGAAAAAATGAGATTATTTAAATATAGCCTCAATGAAAACTGACCAGGATACCTTTAAATGAATTTTTGTAAAGCAGAATATTTAAAAACAGCAGAGAATAATTTACTGTATTACAGTTAGTGCGTCAGTTCATTATATCTACATGTACAATTTAAGTTCCTAAAATACATGGCATATTCTTCAGCAAAGCCTGAGATATTCAAGGATTTAGATCACTAGAAATTTCTTTGCACATGCTGAAAATATGGACTGCTTACTGGAAAGGAAATCAAATGTGTATTTGATTAATTGATGTAGGCACATATTAAAAACTTTTGCTTCTTATCCCATTAAAAGTAACACTAATGAGCAATGGCTGTGACCTTCAAGTGGAAAGCCACATGTGCTTCAACCCCTCAATATTTACCACCCAAATTTAATCTTTATAATGGACACCTTAAAAGGAATCTGATAGAAAATACTAAGAGCTGCTCCAAAACTAAAACACTTAAGGAAGATTTTGATTAATGCCTCGTGATTAATCAATTGATTAATATAGTTTTCAATACAGATGTTAGGACACTGTCTACTTTAATCAACCATCCTGAAAACGGTGAAGACAAATGATCTATTTTTCTGTCGATTGAAAAAAGAAAGCCTGTTTTAGCAGTTATGTAAATTATAAGACAAGTCTTCCTTATGATGCCCAGATTTTCCCTTTTATAAAAACCTTACACACCGGCACCGTTAATTAGGTAAGTGTCATCCTTTTGGGCAGGAACTCAGTACAAACCTAAAAGAAGTCACACATTCAGCCAAAGGAGTGCACTTTTAAAAAGAAATTGTTTTAGAATTGCACTATAATCCATATTTAAAGTCCCTCTCCCTGATATTTTTTTATTCCGAGGCTGTTTCTAATTTGTGATTATGCTTTCTACCATACTAAAACTGAAATCTTTATTCCAGTCAAAAATAATCACCCCGTAATTACTGTGACAAACTGCCCAAGCTGTATCATTGTGGCCATTTCGACTAATGATATTGTATTAGAATGCCTAGCAATAGACTTCAAATGGAAAATATAATTATGTGCATTAGTTTGTCTAAGCATTTATAAGATCACATATCCATCAGTTATCAGGTCTCATAAAAAAAGCCATATATCACTGTCACTGCTAGTTTTGTTATTGGAAATGTGGGCTGTTATGAACTCTGCTTAAGATGTGTGTCTTAAATTTCACTTATTCTGTTGTCCAGTAAATCCATGTAAGCAGAATTCCTATAAAATGAGCAGAATTTTCAGCTGATGACATGGGAACAAATTATTTGACAGTCTTGCCAAACATAAACTAAATGTCCAAGGTACTATTTAAAGCTGAAGGCCTTAATCTTGAAGATATGTTGAACTTCACACACTGGACTACTCACTGTGCACAAAGTTAAGTTCCATACATCTTTGCTGAACTGAATCTATATGTTCTGTTTTGCAAAGCTAAGGCAACATCTGAGCAACCTCCTCGCATCCTGAGCAAACTGAGCACCCGACCCAGCTTCATCTTGTCAAAATTGCAGTTCTGCAGTAGCAACTGCCTTCAGTTCTCTCATGCTCTTTCTCTGTATGCTTTGCTTTTCTTCAGAAAACCTAAACTGAATATTTTGCATTTCAAAATTAAATGCCACTTTGATTTATGATCCTCAATATCCAAAAGCTCTGATGGAAGAGCCACCAAAACCCCAAAATAAAATTAAAGTCAAAACAGAAGAATAAAGGTGAGCCTGTCTCTTGAGTTACTGGCACTTGCTTTGCCTTTTAAGCAAGGCCAGAGGAGAAGCAATCCTTTTGCTGTTCAGAGTTATCCCAGTGATAGCAATGGCACCTGAAAATGCCTGGCAAGGCAAGATACCTGGCACCTGAAAATGATACCTGGCACCTGAAAATGCGTACGTCAAGGCAAGATACATCTCCCAGCATCTGATGACATATTATTGCACGACAAGGATAAGTTATTACATCAGCTATTATTGCATAACAATGAGTTATTTTCAGAAAACATAACTAACATTTTTCTTCCACTTTCTGGGTCATCTGAGATGCATATCTGTGGTTTCAACACCCCACTTAAATAATATCACTTGCTGTATTTTGGTGCCAGTATAAATTTAAGCCATCCAAACAAGATTGTGTATTTGAACTGACAAAGAATAAATTATTTGCATCTGGCATAACTGATGGTTGTGTCAAAGCCCTAGCATATAATTCTTAATCTTATAGATGCCTGTTTACTTGCACATAAGATAGCTGTGCTGAGTCTCTCCCCTGAACAATTACCAAGTTACTTCTATGAGCTAGCCTGGAACTTCCAGGGGAAGATGCACCTAAATGCAGCCATCTCAGAGCATTCTGAAAGGGGTATTTTGAACTAGAGATCTGCTTTTTCCTCTGTATTCCCAGTAAAATGGGAATGGGAGCATGCCTGGTGGGCACAGAGCTGCATGTATGTCCTTTGCTTCCATGTGCCTCCCAGCACATGTACCCCCCAAATATCATGTAGAGAAGAAATGTTACTCATGCTCCTCCATGGCTGAAAAGGTTCTGTGACAAACCAGCCTGTATAATACAATATATTTTTTTAAATGAAAACTGTCTTTCAATGGGCAAAAGGGGTTTTTTATGGTTGGTTTTAATTAATATTGATTTTACTTGTTTAGAAAGAAAATCCACCAAATCAGACCTGGGAAATGTTTAAGATACGTTGGTTTTTTAGGGGAATTTTCATTGATTTTTTATTAATCCTGTAGTTTGCAATGGCTGAGTTTTATCTGCTGTTGTGTATTTTATATTAGGATGCTAAAATAATCTATGGTATTTGATATTCAAATATGTATTAGAAGATATGAACTACAAATCCTCAAAGGAACCTTCTTTGCATCTACCTGTTTTACCCCAAGAAAGGGCAGGGGCCCTATTTTGAAAGATCAATAGGCTATGAAATTTCTGCCTCCTTATTAGCAGAATTAATTTTAAAGTGGCAATCTACATCCTAGAAAATTTGTTTCATATTAAGAAGTCCAGATGGTTTTGGTCTCTCTGTCTGACATTCCCACCATCAGAATAAATTGTATTTCCAGACTAATGTAATAGATAAGAGATATGAATAAATCTCATACAGTTCAGTTGATAAAATTAACATGCTGATGATATTTTAATGTTTCCATATAATCAAGGGGGCATGGATCATGCCTCCACCAGTTCCAATGTAATTCTGTTCTTTAATCTTTTCTCAAGAAAAAAAAAAATAGAGCATTAGAGAGGATTATACAATAAACGGTATGTGCTCCAGTCTTAAAGCAAGTTGTTTGTGATACGGTTGAATGGCTTTGCCCAAAGGTATTGCAGCAAAGCAACTAATATACTGGAGACTTGGGGTCAGAACCAGTATTCCTGCAGTGCAAGTGTGTCACTTACACATTGCAGCTTCTGGTGGAGAAGATCCACTGATCTGGAGAATAGTGTTAACATATCAGAACCACTCACCATCCCTATGACCTTATACAAAGGACACAAAATCATACTTGTCTTATGCACAGGGAACCTAACTGAATTTAAACCTAAGGCAGTCAGAATTTGGCCCAAAATTCATATGTGGGTTTGTAGAAGCTGGGCATGCATATAAGACAACCTGAAATAAAATTACATTTGATGACCAAAGGCAAACTAAAGACAAAGATATCAAAGTCAAAGGAGATGAAAAAAAAAAGGAAAGAAAAAGTATTACACCTTGGAAGTATCCCTATTTGGCAGAAATTACTGGTATGTGGTGGAATTCATCAGGTAGAAGTCTCAAATGCAGTTGAAGGGGTTTAAAGACTCAATTCCCACTACATTTTGATGCTGCTTGGGTATCTGACTGACTTACATGGCTTTAAACTCCTCGCTTTAGTCTTTAATGTGAGAAACACCAGAATGCCTCCCCTTCAAATATTTGCAAGGAAAACGTTAATCAGCTCCAGGATAAATGGTACACTTTGAGATGGATAATGTTTAATCTACATCACTCTCTCTCACCCTGTTTTTTTTTAAGTACAGAAGAAACAATTGTTTTTCAAGCCATATCACGCTGACGGAAAAGGAACAGGTGATCATGTACAATAGTGAAGATCAACATCACAGGTGTAATATTCAGAAGGGAACAACCTTAAATTTGCATGTTGAATTGTCATCTTGCCTTCCAAAGGCATTTTTATGCCAAGTCCTAATCTAAGTTTGAGTTTTCACACGAAAATAATATTGTCATCCTGTTTACCATCATTTTTATGAAGAAACTTAACATTCCTTCAAATCTGACAATTAGCTGGTGACATTTTGAGGCCTTAAAATAATGCAGATATTCTGAAGAGATGTAATGAAAGTGAAGTTAATGAAGATCAGCTACCAACTATATGCACAACTATGTAGGGTGATGCTGATGGGAGAAAGAAGCAGGCTCAGCCAGAGGTTCCTCTGGAAAATAATCTCTAAGTCTTATCCAGAATCAACACATTCCCTGGGGAACCTGCAGAACATTAATATGCAACATGCAAAAACCACACACACACACTGAGACTATGAACACAGCAGAAAACTCTTAGGAGAAAAGGAACCCACCAGAAGTGTATCTCAGTGAATGAAAGTAAAACTCCCTCCATGGTAATTTCATCAGAATCTCTTCAGCTCTTTTCCCAACATAGCAGCTAACTCAACTCATCTTAGGAAAACTGTAGCAGCTTCCCTCTAACATCTCCCAGCATTTCTCATGTGAAATCCTCAGCGTGTGGCCCTCTACCATGAAAAACAGAAGAGGTTAAATTTAGGCAGAAATATTTCTCCTTCAGCCAAAACATCACTTCAGGATAGAAGCCTTGTTTCACCTAATGCCATTTCAACCAAGAAATCCATTTTGGTGTGGGAATGATTAATAAAGCTGGCACTGACCTGAAGGAATCATGGACAGATTTGACACAGGTTAGTTCTTTCTGTTGCCACAAGCTCCATCTCTGCCAGGAGATCACCAAAGTATGCTCCTCCTAGATGATGTGGCCTTTCCTATGTAAGGAACACCAAGTGTCACAGACTTTATTTGATGAAAAAAAAAAATCAGTCTATTCCCTAGTATAGCTTATAATCTTTGAAGTAGAGGCAATACTGTCTTTACCTAAATACACAAACATAAATACATACATAAGAAAGTATCTTGCACCAGGAATGAAAGTACCTGGAAGTCTTCCACTGTTACTGGGAAAACAACTGGCACCTTAGTTTGAAACCTACCACAGGAAAAAAAAAACAGTGATTAGCATGCAACAAACAAGCAGAAAAATCTTGTGTGTCTATATAACTCATTTCTTGTAGCAGGGTGTACTAATCAGAATCATTAGTAGATTCCTCTAGGAAGGGAACTTAAATTAAATACTTTTTTATATGAAAAAAGGATAAGCTCCAAGTGAAACACCTTTTCCTATTACCCTGAAAACACCAATACCATATGCTAGAGACACAAAGGAATAAGAGATATAAAACTTATACAAAACACATCCTGCTGCCTTTTTAATTCACTGGCATGTGAAGATCAACAATCACAATATATTCGTATAATCTCTTTACTGTGAGCACCTGTACACAACTTCCTTTGGCACTGCTAAAAACTGATATTATATGAGGAAGTTATTGTAATTAAGAGTATTGTTAAAAATTATTTTAGCAGAACAAGAAAAGAGAGACCATTCCAACTGAAAAATACGGAACCTTTTTATTCCAAATAAATCCCTGTAGCTCCACAAGTTCTCTGGGAGTTCAGCAAAAGCCAGCTCAGGAGGAAGACAAAGGCAAATCTGTCAGGAAAGTGGTAAGTCCGAAGACATGCAGCTCAGTTCTGGCCAATACGAGACCCAGAGACAATCCACAGAGCCATTGTTTCAAACCATCTCCAAATATTTCCACACCAGGAAAATGAGAATGTTCAAAGTGTTCTTGGGGGTGTAGGAGGATCAAAAAGAGGATGCTCAGGTTCAGAGCTCAGGGATATGGTGTACTTGAGGACTGTCAGTGTTAAGTTGGTGGTTGGACTTGGTCATCTTCAAGGTCTTTTCCAACCTAGATGATTCTGTTTATATTCTAAAAATCCTTAATGATTATTTCAATTCTTCTACTCGTGCCCAGTGCACTTGCGCTTTCATCTTCCCATCCAACATTTCCTGACCTTGAAGAGGTGGACCAGAATCATGTAATTTCCATCTGGGCACAGGTCTCCTGCACGTAGCACATTGGAGCGTGCACACAATGCTACCAAAGACTCACACAAGGTGCTGCCGAAATGGAAAGCTCAACCTTCTGCCTCATAAGTCATCTCTTTCAAAGTGATCTAAGAACACCATACTCTTTGAGCAGCACAGCACATTTTAGACACTATAGAACCACTCTGAGCTGTCAGCATATTTCCAACAGATTGATGACTTTGAAGACCTCCAGTGTAGAGGGTAATGTTAAGGATCTGCAGTTACTCAGCTGAAGTTGAGATGAGGGATGTCTTCTTTCCAGTCTTGGTTATTGAATTTGAAAACCCTCATAGGTTTTGTTGTCAGAGTTGTTGCTTAAAACAGATGATTACAGGAATGAGTTAAAAAGGAATGACTGGGAAAAGTTTAAAGGAAAACGAAGATATACCTTTATCTTTTGCAGGTTAACACAGTGACAAAAAAAATACAGTTTCACAGTAAAGTAAAAAAAATAATCATTGTGTTAGATTCTTGTCCTTAGAAAAGGTTTTTTTTACAGCCAAAAACTCCTTAATATAGAAGTAAGCTCAGGGCCAACACATTTTGTTATACGAAAGTTTACCATAAGCAGAGGCTCACCATGACCTGAAATGCAACTTACATATTGTATTTCACTGATTTTATTCTATTTAATGATGAATAGCCTTCCACATCAGACAAAAATACTAAAGATAGAAGGTACACTGTAAATAAATGCAAAGAAAACAATAGAAATCAGAGCAATAAAAAAAATATTTAAAGGTTTTCTAACTTGTTACTTTTGAAAGGTAAAGAAATGTAGTTCTACCACTGTAGTTCTTTCTCATTTTCTGCATAAAACCATTTGTGGTACAGAAGTAAGATATTATACTAACCATCTGCCTTCCCAATCCCTCACATTCCTTCACTTACCCACCTACCACTCCATGAACTAATCACCCTGTAAATCTGCCCTTCATTGTTCAAGGCATCTTCGTGTAATCAGCACTCTGTGCAACGTCTGCTGGAGTTTAATGAGGATAAAATGGCAAAAATGTGAATTGGAACATGTGAGAAATACTAGAATAGCTAAAAAATGTAAGGCTTATGTAGTGAAGCTGGCTGTAGGTCTGGAAGTTTGGGAGAAATGTACTTCTAAGAAATAATATAGTACTGAATATAGATATCTCTCTCGAGAGTGGTTTCATTGCACTAGAAAACTACATATTTGTTAAACATAAATAGAAAGTACATTTTTTATTAAGCATCAGGAAGGAAGCCAAAATAGACTAGTATAGCTGGAATGGAAAGCTCCACGCTAAAAGGAATAGTTTAAAAACCACTTCTTCTGTTCAACTTTCATTTGTGACCTAAAATTGAGAGTTTTCATACCATCCTGCCATTGCTGACTGGGAGGTCTAAAAGAAACACAGGACTCTGTGAATCTTCTTGAGAATTAAGGGCTTAAATTTCTCCTCCAGAGGCACTTGCCTTTGCAAAAGAAGGCTGTCTTTCATTTCTTCCTACCTTTTGGAGATATTTTATTTCTTCCCCCTTAATCAAACTTCCAGCACCTTTTATGAAATCACCATCAGGATTTTGGATAGTTCCACCAGGGGCATTAATTACCTGTAAAATGGGCTCATAAATTCAAGAAGTGATGTATTGCTCTGACATCCCTCTTCCCCCCACCCCAGTCCTGCCTAGAGAAAAGCCTATCCCTGCCTACAGCTGGTGGCCAGGTATGGTCCTAGCAGAGGGGGCTGATGTGGGCAGTGCCCACCACTTCCCCAAGACACTAAGTAGAGCTTTTACTTCTTCAGTGAAACATCGGTGTAAAATTTTACATATAAAACAAAAGGCAATGCTGCTCACAAGTTTTTTTTCACATATGACAATGCAGCATTTAATGAATCAATCAATGTAAAGTCTCTAGGCAGGAGGGTTCTAAACTTACTGTCATAAGTAGGCATTTAATCTTGATTTACTGAGCTAGTTATTGCTTATTAATCGGATAACATTATGAAAGCTGAATGCATGTATGTCAGTTATGCATTAATTAGTTAGTATAGTAAGAGATACTAAATAGCACTAGAAGCTGCTTACACATCCCTTGAAAAAAATTAATTGCAAGGAAAGAAGTTCAGGAGCACTTCCTCCTATATTGGTAACCATTCAAACAGAAAACAAATTGTCCTGGTAAGGTCATTAGGCAAAAACATTTTTCAGGAATGCACATAAATAGATATTTGATAAAACTGTGCATAGAACAAATAGTGAGGACAGGTTTTTTCCCAGCAAATTCATCAGGTATATACAGGAGAACCACAAGTTAGCTCTTTTCAGGATTAGCCATATGTTATGGCTGTGATTTAAGAACAGTTTAGTTGCAAAGCTGAACATCCCATGCGAAGGCAGGATCACATAACGAATTTCTAATTCCCAATAACTCTTAGTGGCCTCTCTATATTTTCACTTTCCATTTAAATTCTTCTCTAAAATATTCACTGGATGCAGCTCACAGATGGAAAACAGAACATTCTATTCTAGCCAGCCACCACACACTGCTTCTGCAGCAGGGAACCAGTCTGAGACTCACAGATTCATTCCCAGTGGTGAGAAGTGCACTTGCTCTCTGCAGCCACATTAGCTTGCCTGGCTTTGCCCACCACTCTGGTTTGTGTTCCCTCTCCAGCATGGGCTAAAAGTAACTTTCTTAAATTGGTAATAGTTTTGCAAACGACCTATGCAAAAATATTATTTCTTAGAAAGCAATCATATTCTTTCACCTAGACATCATGTTTAAAGTATTTGCTGCAGCTGAATGTTAATCACAAGGAACAATTTCAATGATTTTCCTGGCAGTACCCTATAGGGACCAGGTAACAACTCTGTGACAGGGCTGCCATCCTGCCTGCTCAGTGTCAGTCCTCCTTCAGCACCTCCTTGCCAGCTAGCCCGTTGTTCAGCGAGAAAGTCAGCACCTCTCAACTCACACATGTCCTGGAGTATGTAAAAACAAGTAATAGTCTGTGTCATATGGTGACAAATACAGTTCAAAGTGCCATTATCACTTGTTCTCATGGTGATAATTAATCCCATCATCATTATCATAATGAGAAACCATGTTCAGAAAATGCTGATTGAAAAACTCCAATATAAAATATATGAGTCATTCACTGCCCTATCAGCCTGATTCTTACATTTGCTGTTGATTAGCACACAGTCTTCCAAATAATTTTTATACCCCAATCCAAACTTTTCTAGTGTTCTTATATTTCACTTCATGATTTTTTAAAATGTTCCACTCTAGCATGAAGTGCTAGGATTGCACTTTTGTTCATTAATTTATTATGGATCTTTTAATCAGAAACTTTTCCTGATTTTTCTCCTCTCCCCGTGATGTGGTGATAAAGAAAGAGAGAGAAATTGAGAGATATAAATAAAAGGGAGAGAGGGAGAGGAGAAAAATCAGGAGAAAGAAGAGCTTCAGCCTATGAATTGCCATAATTATAAAAATTATGGCATAATTATAAAAAAGGCATGGTTTTAGGAAGTGAATCGGTGACCCACCAGCTAAAAACTTTCCCTGGGGCCTCCCCTGTGCTGGGCTGGAGTCAGACATGGCTCATGGACACAGGCTGGGAGGCTTCCAGATGGAGCTGCCAAGCACATGCCAGTGCTTAGATGCCTCCATGATCTCCACGTGTCCTCCAGGCTCAGCAATGCAGAGGGCTGCGAAGGCAATTAAAAACACTTCATCACTTTAGTGCACTTCTGAAACGCAATGCAGACTCTCATTTCAACTTTTCATACATCCTTCTGTATGAACAGTCTGAGTCTAATAAATAATCCAAGCCTATCACACACACATCGCTCTCCAGCAAGGCTGATAAGGCAAATCCAAACTACATTAGATAAGCATCATGTTTTTATAAGCCTCAAATCTTTCTCCAGTTTTAGGCTCACTATTTGACTGTGTCAACATAAAGTGAGGTGTCTGAAATCACAGGATGTTATACACCACTGGGAATAGAGAATACAGCCCTATTTATATTTGGCCATATGCATACACAAAAATCCATGTAACACAGTGCTACTTTCAAAATCCATCAAGATTGTTTCTGAAATATGTGCTGCACATACAATATATCTATTCTACAGAAATATATGCATATGGAATTACTTGATACTGGTTGAAATTAAAGGGCTGCACTGTAAACAAAGGTAGATCAGCTGATCAGAACGGCTGCTTCTAGCATTTTATCTCTTCTGAATATATGAATTCACACACAGAATGGCTGTATGCATATGCACAATCATTATCTGACAAATTAAAAAGGGGCACATAATAAGCTTAAGTCACCATAAATCATATAATAAACATCTGAATGAGAAAATTTAATAAACTATATGTTTCCACAACAACTCCATCCCCTTCCATTAAATCCATATCCCCCTAGGACTTGTTCTAATATTCTCAATTCCTAAGTACACATCATCTATTAAAAGAAAAAAAAAAAACAAAACCATAACAAACATAAAACTCACCATGCCAGGATATGTTTCTTTCTCTCACTTTTTGGTCTGGCATTTTCTCTTCTGTGGCCAGAGTTCAGCCTCCAGCCCGTGGGGTATTTTGGATGGAAAATTGTTTCCTGCTCCATGAAAACTTTCTTCGTTTTAAAAATGTTTCTAATCTGCATCAGTAAGAAACCAAGTCACAGGGAAAGACCTCCTTGTAGATTGTTACTCTGCCTTCTTAAGGCCAACAGCTTGGATTTATGATTCCTGCATCCTATATGAACACCTTACACACCGAATTTTTGGCCAGTGAAACAAGCTGAGAGTTTCCTTTGGTGTGAGCTGAAACTCCAGCCTAAACCCAACAAGCTTTTCCTATAGAAATTTATATATTTTGCAAAAAGAAGTTTCTTTTTCTGCAAATAGTTTCGTTGCAGCAAGCTCTGCCTTTGCTAGAAATAAACCCTTTTCCCACCTTACAGTTTTCTAGTACATTTCCCAGTAAATTTTCCTTTAGAAAGAAAATGGATGTTTAATATAGAGAACACACTGGGACTGAGAGCATCTTCTTCACAGCACTCCAATGTGACTTTGGACAAATCACTTTTAATCCCACGTTGCATAGGTGTCAGAACTGATCTTATTTAACAATTTTGATAATTAATTTGACAGAGAATGCTAGTATACCAATTACGTTTTTGTCATGACATGAATTTGGAAGACATTGCCAACCCAAAGGAATATCAGACTACAGGTAAATTAAATGATCTGGGGACTGCAATGACAGAAGTAGGATAACATTTAGTAATACAAAACTGCACGTCGAGGAGTTTAGGGGTGAATAATCTGTATTTTTGCTCAAAGCTTGAATTTACTGCTTGGAAATGGAAGAGAAATTCAAAGATTTCACAATATGCTGACTATAAGCCACCGATACAACACGCCCATGAACACATTTTAGGATAAGGAAGGAACAATAGGAAATAGGAAAATACTCATACTGTTGTACAAGTCCTTGTTAGCACCACTTTGGGAGTACTTAATGCTTCGGATTGTTCACACACAGGAGGAAAATTCATCAAAATATGGAAAAGGAGTACTCAGGCAAAAGCCCAAACTCTCTTAAGTGATGAGAATGAAACAAAACTTATTTAGCCCAATAAAATGAATGATGGCTGGGTTTAAAACTATTTTAAATCACTAGACAATGTTGGTGCACATATGAACAGGCATTCACTGGCTACAGATGAATTCTGACTATTAGAAGAATATGACTAAATGACATCTTCAGGTAGGAGAGAGGTTCTCCCATAGTAGTAGTGGAGGCAAACGAATGACTTTAGAGTGGTCACTTTATGAACCCAATTCCATTGTATACTTGCCTGGAAAAGTCAGGGACTGAATTTGATAGCCCATGCTGTCACTTCAGATATGTTGAGTATTTCTAGTTTATTCGATGACATTGGAGTCAAGAGCCTGACATCCTTAGAGACAGTTGAAAATCCCAGGCAGAAACAAAAGCTGTGACTGTGGGAGTGCAACGGTTTTATGAGCACTTGTTTGAATTGGATCTATCATCCAGAAGAGAAGTCTACATTCCATATGTATCCTCATAAAGAGCTATTATAGCGTTTCACATCTCTATAAATACAGATACATCATAGATATTACACACATGTGCCCATATGTTACAGATATCTACGTGTGCACTATACAAGGATGGACTTCAGAATGTTGCGTATGTTTGAGATTCATAACATTATTATCACATTAAACAATAAACATGTGTAAAAGATCATGTTTCTATATTTCCACTAGTTCTACATACAAGTTACAGCATCCCTCCATTTTGCTATCCAGCCAAACAGCGTAGAGAAACCAGGATGTTAAACTAATTTTTCTTATGCTAAAATCTTCCATCTTTTGCGACTAACTCATCTGATTTCCGTGATCATAAAGAACTGTATAACATTAAATTATAACAACAGCAATCAAAGGCATGGGGAGCAAGAGGATCCTCGATTGCAGCCCATGCATCACTCAATATCACCACAGAAGAAGAGATTGAAAAGCACATCAATTCACATAACTTCCTCCCAGTGCCCATTGTCTTTTTCAGTTCCTAATGATGCTGAAGTGTCTCCATGATTAAAATTTAAAGGTTTCCCAGTAACCAAGTAATTTGCCCAAAACTCCTTATCTAGCACTCACCACGAAGACTGATTTTAATATACCATTAATCAAGCTCCAGCCAAGTTTACTACTGATACTTTCAATTACAGAGGAACTAACTTCATTCTTCTCAGTGTGCCAGTAAGAGACCACTTCCTTGATTAGCCACAGACCCTAAAAACAGATGGATGACAGGGTTGGGTCTGATGCACTTTACTGAAGGAACTGTTTGTTGAGAGTTACGAATCAGTAAGCAGAATTGGAGCTCTCTGCAGCAGGATATACTTCAGCCAAATTTTGAGCCATACGTATCCTATTACAATAAAAAAACATTAACTGATTTCAAGTTTTACAGTGTAGTAATAATATGTGATTTGATTAAATGTAAATTAATGCGATGGTGAATCTAACAGGCGAGTTCTAAATATCAGCATATTTCACAACACAAACATTTACACAAATGCCCATGATGCGTGCTTAATTTGAGCATATGAATAGATCCACAGTCTTCAATAGGACATCTCACGCTCTAAGTGATGCACGTGCACAAGTGATTGCAGGATCAGTTATCAGAAAATGATCCCCGGTACAATTTATAAGAATTCCAACAGATTGCAAATAGCTATGATTTGTCACACAACATCTGGTCTCTTCTCTCCGCAATCAAATGGACAAATGGAAATAACAATACAGACTGCGAAAGCGCAGCTTGTAAAAAACAATTAGAGGGAAAGGGACCCATACCTTACCCTGCCAGAGTGATGGAATTTGCACAGGACTGTCTGGCTCAGCTAACAGAGTCAGCGTTTGTTGGAGCTTGAGTGTAATTCCCACAAAACAAGGCTTTAATTCTGAAGTTATTCCCCGAGCTACAGTCAACACTTCAGGAAAGCCTCTGGCAAAACAGAACCCCAAGTCCTGTTAGTGCCCCAGCACATCCTGAGAGCTTTACCTGTTCTGCAGGACCGACCTGCTGCATGGCAGCAACAACAGGGCACCATCATCATGTCAAGATGGGTGAGGAGAAGTGAACAGGCAAAATCATGAGGTTTTACTTAAATATATCACCAAGATCATTCCAATGCATTTGGTTCTGAATGCCACCAACCATTAGGTAATGATTTTTTTTTTTTTTTTTCCTTCAACTAGAGAACATTACAGCACTTCCAGTTACATTGCAAAATTGCCAGAAGGGTCTCAACAGTGAAATCTAAGGGACAGGTAACAATTAACTTGGCTTTGACGCCATGGTCATGTCATAAAAGCCACCTGAGAGTTATGTGTAGAAGTACCTACCACAAAGCTCAGATTTATGCAGTACCATTTGAAACAATAGTATACATAATAATTTTGAGAAACAAAATAAGAAAGCATACACTGTACAACAACAGCAAATGAGATAGATTTTCATTCACAGCATTATTCAAAGACTGGCACCATTTGCTTGTGAGCTTGATGACCTGGATTATCTGGCCAAAAATGAGTGTGGTATTTAAGAAAGGAGCAATGATACAATTCCCTGAAACACGTGAGTTTACTGTCAAGCAAACCTAGTCTGCACATATGAGTTGGCATTTGCAACCTTAGTTATATAAAAGCTTGAGCTCATACTCATGTTGTGTGGTACCTGAAGATAAACCCCAGCATCTCTTTAGGTCAAGGCTGCAGTGTGTATGTGGAAGGCTGTTTACTGAGAGAAGAGGCAGTTGGCTAAGATGACAGACTTCCTTTAAAGTTATGTTCAAAGAAACTAAAGATTTGGGTGTTTTTTCAGACAATGAGCAAATCTGCTCCTTTGGAGTGCCCAGCATCACCATGGACTTCCTCTCAAAAGAAACCCATCACAGTTTTGCAGGCAGTGAAGACAAGACAACATTTAGGCCAGAAACTTAACTTTTTAGGCATTCATCCAAAACAAAGTTTCCAAAATTC
The DNA here is from genome assembly GCA_028020825.1 of Podargus strigoides. Taxonomy (NCBI): domain Eukaryota; kingdom Metazoa; phylum Chordata; class Aves; order Caprimulgiformes; family Podargidae; genus Podargus; species Podargus strigoides. The sequence goes on along the minus strand of CM051625.1, from coordinate 3,075,511 downwards.
TACTGCTTGCTCTTTTAGATCTTTTCGATTTAAATCTTTTAGATTTTTTTTTTTTCTCCAACAATAATCAACCATGTAAAGTAGAATAGATAAGTCATTAAAAAAAATAACACTATGATTTTTCCTGAAGTTGTACGTTATCCCAAACACAGTAATACCTTTTTGTAAGATTTACAATGTTAACCAATTCTTTTCTGTCAACCAGCAATTTTTTGGCAGATCCCTTTTGCATGATTCATGAAGGACCAGTAAAAGGCTAATTGTTCAAATTAATTTGCGTAAATGACTAAGCAAGAGATAACAAAATTACATCTGCACTTGTTTGGCAAAGATTCAATAGCAGCGGCCCTGTACTGCCAGCTGCTTCCAGACAACACTCTTGCAGAAATTAAAAGCTACAAATATTAATTAATACACTTTTTTGGTACGTTAATTTGCACTGAAAGGTTCCGGAGTACAAAACTGCTGAGAAGATGAACCATGATAATTAGAATTAATGGGATGGATGCATGTTTTTTGCAGCTGAAGTTTTAAAAACCCATGAATGGAACTGGGAACTTGGAACTGACATTCTCATAAATCTCTATGATAATGCCGCTATTAGTATTAGAAGGATTAAGTACTGTGGCTCCAGCGTTATCCATCACATGACACGTTGTATCCCATCTGTCACTGCAGCAGCTAAGACATGATAGCTGTCCTTGAGGAAGCCATATGAAAAGCTTTGGGAATTCAAGGAATTGTGGTGCTGAGTGTCGGGCTACAAAATGAATAGCTCAAACCTCTGACTCTCCAACAGAAATAATGGCCGGTGCTCTGTACTTGTCAGCTTAGTGCTTTAACAAATACTCCAACTATGGTATCTGTATTTAAGTTAAGTTAAGCAGTCTGAATTAAAGATAAATTGCACAAGGAAAAAAAAAAAAGAGCAGTAAAATGTCACAGATTTTTATCTTTAACTCATTTTTGTCTCCGTAGGTTGGCTGTCTCTGGAACTGTTTTTACTGATGTTCACCACGTTAATTTTGCATATTTTAGGGCAGCGAGCACCACTGAAGCACTGCTCAGTGCGTTGAAATAACAATGAATTTTTACATGAAATCACTAGTCAGACCATTCACCTACTGCACATTATCGTGATGCAAATTCCCTTCCACATGGAAACCACATTGTGAGAAAATGAAATTTTAGATGTGTTCTATCTTGAAACTTTGCCTGTCAAATTGAATTGAAATTTTGCACTGGAGTTTTACAGACTTTTAAACAATTATTACATTTTTACATTATAAAGATACTCCACAGGGACACAGGTGCAGCAAGACTGCTACCTATTTTACTAATTACATTTCAATGCAAAGAAAAATCATAGAAAAGGAACTTTCAAGCTTTTGAAGGTAAGAAATTCTTCAATAGCGCTTTTACTTCTATTTTTAGGGGTACCTGTGTACACATGCAATGTCATTGGTGTGAGAGGTTGAATCAGAAAGTAAGTCTAAGAAAGACCAGATGGTGGAGAGGCAGTAGAGATTATCTTGGGAAGGAGCAGCTTCCTCACCCTGTTCATGCAAAAAGTTCAAAGCCAGCTAAAGCAGGTGAAGTACCCCCAAAATATAAATCTGCAAAGGCAGATGATCAGCAATGTAATTTCACTCCCATTTTCTAGCACACCATTTTCACAGGCTACCCATGTTATTATTCCTTTACTCTGAACTATTGGATCATTTTCCTCTTCTACAATAAGTCTGCTCCTACTCAGCTTTTATTAATTTGCATGAGCTTAAAAAAAAACCCACCAACTTGTTATGTCCCATCTCTGATGACATCATTGAACAAAATAAAAAATTCTTCTTGACCCTGATCCTCAGCATCTAGGTTGTTAATATTGTGCAGTCAGACTGCTCACAATCTCACAGCACCCAAAGTCAATGTAAATCTTTCCATCTCGGGGCACCAGATCAAACCAAGAGCACCCCAGCGAGCACTGGTGTCGAGTGCTCCTTTCCTGCCCCCCAAAGACAGATTTTCAGTGCCCACATTCAGCAGAAAAGCCTGAAAATCACAAGGTATACATATCTTTTACAGCTTATTCACATAATAATTAAAAAATAGATTATAATTTATTAATTATTGCAAATTACAGGGTATATGAATACTTTTTCCTCACTGACAGTGCTAGATTTCCAGTTCAAAATATTTACCTGGGTGGGTAGCAACCACCAAGCCTCAGAAACTAATATATTTGCCCTTGCTGCACCCTGAAGACACAAGTATTTACCCCTACACAGAGAGGAGACAAAACTGTTCTGTTGGCATGCAGCTGCCACATGGAGTAAACTGTTCATGGAGGTTTTGAGTCAAGTAATATCAGTGATTAAAGAGAAAACTGAATAAGCTCACGAACCACAATGCAATAGATAACATAGGAGAAGAAAATAGGAGAATGGCTAAAAGAGAGCACAACACAAAATCACTTCCTAACCACCTAAACTGCTAAACATAAAATAAAATGCCAGGAGGAAAACAATAAAATCAAGAATGTTTTGCATTTCTGTAGCAGCTTCCACCCAGAAAATCTCCAGCTCTTTCCTGGTGCTTCTGTGGGTTACGATCTCTAAAATCCCAGCAGGTTAACCATTACCACTATAGTTTTGCAGACTGGAAAATGGAGCAGAAAGGGGAAAAACAACTTGCCCAGGGCACAGAACAACCCAGCTGCAAAGGAAGGCAGCACCAGTGCTGGGCTCCAGTCCTGCCTGTGGTGCCAGTCTCGATGCCAGTCCAGAACGCTCCCGGGGTGGCACCCACTGAGCAGGAAGGACCAGGGCACAGGTCCTTTTTGTCTTCACATTACAGGGTGTGCAACTGAAGAGACTGCCAAAGATCACCCTGAGCAGTAAGTAGTTTGGTCTGAAATACAATTATCACCTTTATGCTGTCTCCTTAAAGCTAAGAGGAATTGTGGTGGCTATTCGATACCAGTTCTTCTAATGTGGATTCTGCTCCCTTTCTTCCTGACTTTATCAGCATACCAGACCTGATGACACTTTACAAAATAGGCAGCTGTTTTTATCCTAAGTTTTGGCTTTTTTGATGATGCTGTCTTTTCTCACTTGCAGCTGTGTCATAAAATAAATTCCTGGCTATTTCTGATGCTAAAGTTCATACTGAGAGCAACTTCAAGATGAGAAGCTTAATTATTAATTAAATGAACTTCCTTTAGGCTATAATAATAGACCAGCATTACTAAAGAGAGTACTTAGATTTGCATTTATGGGCCTTTACAGAAACCATTTTCTTCCCTTGAGACCATCCTTTCTTTTTTCCATCTCATCACTCTTATGTCCCACTACAGGGCACCAAACTTGTCACTATCAGTCTTAGTCTGCTTGATGCAGAAACTGGAAGTTTGTTAAAATGTCAGAGAATGGTACTGATCTGTACATTCACTACAGCAAAAAGAAAAGCAATGCAGATTTTAAATACAAGACTGCCTGCAACTCAGATAGTCCCCATCTTCTTCCAATAACATCCATAACATTGAGCTTCTTAGGAAGACTGAGGGAATATTAGATATTTTCAGAGATCTAACAGCAGACAGGAGGTAGCTGTCACCCAAAACTAGGGAAGTTTGTGCTACAGGGCAGGAAAACAGGGCAGTATCCTCATGCCCACTCACATCCAGTGCCCACAAACACTACTGAGATAATGTATGGGTGGAGGAATCAATTTTTCAGAAGAGATGGATGGCTGATGGGTCTCTTCTTCTCAGTAAATTTCTCTGAACTTCCAGAACACAGGCACTAAGAACAGGACATGCAATAGTAGGTGTAAGAAATAACCATGTGGTTCTATAATGTTTAGTTTATAGAGTTTAGTGTCAAGAAAAATATACTACCGCACAAACTCGAAAATCCAAATCACCCCTGGGTATCTGTGGTGAAAAGGTTTACTCATTGTAAGGTGTTGTCCCCCCAACATTGACCCTTTCCAGATAGTATCTGAGTAACTCCTGAGTAACTCCTTTACCTTGGATCTTGGTACTTCCAGCTCATAACTCTTGCAGACTGGCAAGAAAAAAATATCTGCTTCTGAGATGTCCAAGCTGGCCTTGTCTGGGATACTCTACAACCCCCTTCTGGATGGGCTGGTTGCCTGTGGGAACACGTGCCCTGCTCTGGTCAGAGTTCTCAAAGTTCACATTGACCACTAGAGAGAACTCAAAACTGAAAAGAAGCTGTGTTCCACTAAAATAAGGACTTAAATTATTGATAAAAAAAATAAAAAGATTCATCAGACAATAATAATAAAAATAAAAATTAAAATTGCTAAATATACCACTCCAAAATTAGAATATCCTTGGCACCAATCTCACTTACTAGCAGTCTTTTGATGATTCTCAGAAGCAGTTCATGGTGGCAAAAGGATGGTGTTAACTCAAGACTGAGTTCAGATATGGAGAATTCAGCCATGGAAAACAGGAAGATTCTTCAGAGAGGCCATTTATACTCTTCCAGTTGAAAGCCTTGGTTGCACTTCCCACTTGACTGAACAGGTTGGCCTCTGTGGAAGTGCAGGTTTGTTTGAGGACAATTTCCCCGTGGACACGGCTAGGAACCCTCCCAGGGCTGGTTTTCTTTACTCACATTCTTTCATTTTCCCCCTTAGGAAATAAAATAAATTACAATATAATAACCTGCGAACACAAAGTCAGGTTTCCCTCCCTTCCTGTTACACAGCAGTGCCTGTTTTCTGCTGGTTGACCAGGGTTTTATGGAGAACCCTGGTGACTCTTTAAAACACCCTGTTTGTTATTGCTGTCCCCGAGCCCCAGACTACAAATAGGAGCAGGTGGTACCTGCAGCATACGGCACACTGTTACACAAAGCATTTGCAAATCCTCATACAAAGTCCAATTTTGGCATCCAAGTGAAGGGTAAGTATGGAATTTTTAAAGTGATAAGAGATAGTTAGTCTTTCATCACTTCTTAGTGCAAACATCTCAATATCTAGTATGTTGCTTTTAATTTCCTCACCAGCTATTCAAAGACCAACCCTACAACATCACCAGGCAATAACTGAGTGTTCAGGGTTAACAGTCTTAACCAGAACTACGTCAGTACTTGCATCCCTTCCATAACCATCGTTTGCATGGGCGTTTCTTTTAATGTTACTTTCTTTTCCACATTTCCCTCTGTCGTGATTTGCGTATTTTGGTTGCTACCATAATGAAAATGGGAGCAGAAAACTACCAGACCAGCGGCTGTAGAAAATGAACTCCTCTGTTTCTCCTCAGAGCAGGCATTAACGTGTGTATCAGAAGGGCTGCCTTGATCCGAGCAGCATCACCCTGTTCTGCAGGACCATGCCAGAGGGTGGCGAGGAAGAAATGATTTATATTTGTGCATCAGACATCCTAATTCCCTCATGCACAGTTTCAATAGAAAGAGACACCAAGAGCTTTAGAAATGTGTGGCTAATTATCTCATCAAATGCTCAACACTTACGCTTAGGATGAGCACAAAGCACTTGTCTGCTCCACCACCTATCCCCTTCCTGGGCTGTCCTTTTTAATGGGCTCTTATGTAAAGAGAGTTGGCCGCTTAAATATTTGAAGTCTGCCAGTTTAAAAGATTTAAAGTATTTTAAAAATGCAGAATAGATTTTTTTTTTTTATGCTCTTATTATTCAAGAAAACCTTCGCTGATATATATATATTTTTTTTTTAATTAAAAAAAAAATCCCTTTGGGCTATGAATGCCAAGTTTTAGCCCAGAGGGAATTTTTATTGCAGATATAAACCCCTGGAAATCAGAGTATGTATACATATACGACAGAGCCTGATAAACCCTTGACTGTGACACTGCTACTGAGGGCTGCTATAATATCTGATGACAAAACTGACAGATTACTTCTGATGAGAATGTGGAACCCTTTTTGTTTTTAACTTGACCCTGAAGACATGTCATAACATTTGTAATATCTGCAATAAAGTGTCAACTATACTGCTGTAAGACTGCTGGAGCTTGGAGTTAAGCATTCAGTTTAGTGCTCCTACAGCTTTCAATTTAAAATAGGCTCTTAATTTCCTTTTGGACAGTCCAAACCTAGGATAGCTACACTAATTTGTCTTGGCAAATATGAAGCAGTAGTGGGGAACATGACTACTGGAAAAGTAATCCAGAGCAACAGACAGAATAAAATAAACCTACCAATCATCCCTACATAAATTCGAGATTTACAGTTCAGTAGAAACAATCTTAAGAAGGGATTGCAATAAAGTGAGTGTCAATGACCACCTCAGTAGCAGGGCTAACTTGATTTCAGTTGGTGGTGAACTAAAAATCTTACTCTAACCTCCAAGCTATGCAAGGTTCATGAAGTATTTTAAGACCATTTCAAGAGGAATAAAAATGCCAATAATGTCACCTATTCCCTGTAGTCAGATGTGCTGCTTTGGAGCCTGGTCATTCAGTTAGGGAAACGGATCCTCCCGGACTGGTCTCACCATCCCCATATCTTCCACGCATCGTTTTGTCCTGCTGTTGGACCATGTTAGTCATGATGACCATAAAAAGCCTAATCTTGCCATTGATACAACACCTACTCTTTGACTCGGAGATAGTATTTCTAAAGATGCTCTTTGCACAGAGAAGCCCCACATCTCTGAAACTTTTCCCAAAATTAATAGCTTGATATAAAAGTAAGCACCAGGCACAAGTCTGTGAAAGACAATATTTTGCTGCCACTAACAAGGGCTGATTTCTTTTTCTAAGTGTACAATATAGTAAAACTAAGCTTTATTTCCCAAGAGATGAAATACTTCATTTATTTGTGTAACTTCCTCAGACTTTATATTCTTGTGTGTTTCAGGACTTCAGTAGTTGCCTTCTTGTAATATTTCAGCTTTTAAGCTGTTTTCTTGCCTCACTGAACTCACATAAGATACATCTGAAAGCTTTAGTACAAATTTACTTCGAATAAAGTCTTCAATTCATTTTCATGGCACCAAAAAGACAGCTTTAATAACTGCAATGACAAATAAACTGGAAATCATTCCAGGCCTTTTCACTTAACTGACAAGTAGAACGCTCTCATAATGAGCCGCAGGTTTTACGTTTTCTCTTTGACCATAATAGCTTCATTTAAGAGCGTCAGACCCTGACACTTCATCATTTATCTACATTATTTCTCATCTTCTTTCAAATAAATTATGGAATACTAGACTGAGCACATAAAAACAAAGTGACTTGTTATCTGTAAACAGCAAGATAAATTGTCCAGAAGTTCCTCATTTAGTTCCTTTTAAATTTAAGGGCAAGTTATGGGTTGTACCTTTTTTTTTTTTTTTTTTGCTATCCCAATTTTTTGCATTTTTTTACAGCCATCTTATTCTGTTGCCAGTGGCCTTTGTGCAGCCATCCAAAGCCTGATGATAGTGCAGAAGGCATAAAATAATTCCATTATCCCAAGGCTGGACAGGGTAGTAAAGAAAAGAAAAAATATTGAAAAAAATCAAATAAACAACTTTACATGGATATTTCTCTCCATCTGTAAAACTCCTCGCCCATAATACATCTTGTCATACTAGCAAATGTGACACATCCAAAGTAATGAGCAGTGGGTCTGTAACTGTCCTCGCCTTTAGAAAGATAGCTCTGATATTTACCATCAGCAAACCCCCCTTCCCTACTGAACCACATCAATTCTTGTCTTGGAGCAGTGTTGAACACTTGGAGTTCACATGCACTTTGTTTTAAAATCATATTGTCTGAAACACAATTAGCAACACCACATTTACATTTTAATTATTAGTGACAGATGAAATTAAGAGAGGTTCAGTTTGATAACACTGCACATTTCCCCCACACCTCCTCCTGTGAAAAATCACTGAGCGTGTCTACCCAATGTCCTGGGGTGCAGAGACTCCTGAGCCCCCAAGCCAAGAACTGAACCAAAATCTAAAGCCACACCAGTGGCCTTAAACAGCCATCAGCACATTTAATCCTGCCAAGAGAAGGATCCTTTGGGAGATCAGTCGGACTATTCCTGCTTTAGAGATGGGGAAACAGAGACTTGGCATGTCTGTAGTAGGATTTTGATGGCAAAATCCAATACTCTCAGTTTCAGCTATAGATTTTTAAGCCCTACATCTCAACACAAAGTAAAAACAAGAAAAGCAAAAAGTAGGAAGGAAGCCTTTGCAGAATTGTCCTTCTTTTTACTTTGAAGGGTTCCTTAAAGAAGTACAACAAAACTGTGATGAGACTTTGTCAACAGATTCCCTGTGTATTCCTCACCCCAAGAGAGGCTCTGTCTCTCACCACCATCCTTGTGAAATCAAGGAGCTGAAAAGAGCCTCAAAACCTCAAATCACTGGGAAGGTCACCTCATCCAAGTGACTCACTTTTCCTTGACCTTTGAGTTTTGATGGCAATTCTAGACAGAGTCTTCTTTGACCAATGCACTGCACTGTTGCCCAGGCTGAGACACGGGGACATTTCCCAAACAGACAGCAAACAGTCCCAAGCTTTGCATGATGCTCAGGTCTGGTAGCAAACTGGACAGTGAATCACTAGTTTGATTAACAGGCTGGTGAGCAATTCACAGGAGTCATTTGGCACCCACAGTGCAGAAAGGCACCTACAGATCACTGCTGCTCTCACCTTGGACCCATGGAAGCCCACCATTCCTCATGCCCAACCCCACAGACCAGCTGTGCAGAAGAAAACGGTATGGTCAGAGAAGGACATCTCATAGATTCCTAAATATGTTTAATGCCAAACCTTGACCTCTTTGATTTTCCAGGCAATTTTTCTTTCAAGCTCTTCCTTATCCTCTCCTCTCCAAGCTCCTGGTGTTGGCATTGTGGGCATGCAGCCATCGTGCAATTCAATCGTGTTATCTGTGCAGTGCAGGCAACAATCAAATAAAGACAAAAATAAGAGTTTAAGCTGAGGTTCCCATCAGTTGCAATTCCATATACATAACATTTTAATTATATCTCATCTCCAGTGTAATAGTTAGAGATGCCATTTGATACAGCTTTTTTTTTTTTTTAATTTGAAAAATTAAATCTAACTAAATTAGCAAAAATAAAGTAGTAAAAGTTAATTAGGAATTATCTACTCCAAAATAACTCTTACTGGTAAATGCTTTGTGTAGTTATAAAAGGCTGATAAATATAATTGTATTTATGTAATGAGTATCATGTTTAATTTACTGTACTTGGTTGTTATACACCATCTTATGCAGGCCTCATAAGTGAGCTTCCTATTATTGCTCGTATTGCTTTTAAAAAAAATAAAATCACAATTGGATGCAGCGCACAGGAAACATCCAACAGATTTTAAACAAGGTAACGATTAGCAATTCGTCCAGAGAAATATTCAGGGTGATCTGCATCTGCATGACCTAAAAATAAGAGCGTTTAGTAACACCCTGCACACTGATAGTTCATGCCTAAGTGGCTTGACACAACGCGTGGCCGTCTGGCACGTGTAGCCTATGGTTTGAGGACTGTGATGTTAATCTCCAAGCTCTCCGTCAGAGGAGCAATTACAGCCTAACAATGGAGCAATGCTTGCTCCTGGCAGGGCTGTGCTCTGAAAAAGGGGGAAATTTCTTTTTTTTTTTTTGCACTTAATCTTCAGTTAATACAATTTTGGTCAGATGTTTTCACATCCCACAAAGCACAAGTCAACCCAGCCGCTGGCTTTGTGGGTTTCTCAGTTTGCTCTGCTTTAGGAACGGGCTTGAGACTCTCCCACTTTTCTCTTATTTTTATTAAAGATTATATGCAAAAAAAAAAAAGCTGGTGTGCTGGTTTTTATCACCATTTTAAGATCAGCCCATGATTTTTCTCATATTTAGCTAAAGACCTTTGAATGTAGAGTGTCGGCAATACTATGAGGCTACAAAAATCCCCAGTTCCCATTATTCTTGTGCAACATATGTAGTAGATTAAGTTTCTTCATTCTGCTAGCAACTACACACACATGGGTAAGACCCTGTTTACATCCAATCCTGGCCTCCAGCCATCACGTGCCACAGGACACCGCAACTTGCACCGTCCTCTCAGTCACCATTGATGCTGCAGAAACTCACTATCTTATCTACCTGGACAAATTTTTGACAGCATCCCTACTCCCATTCAAAAAACTTCTCAAAAACTGATAATATTAAAAAACCAATTAATATTGGACTTTCAGATATTCTTTTAAACCACTGCAGTTCAAAAGAGCTAGAAAGCTGAGATTCTCATGTAATTACAGCACTAGGATCTGAAGACTAGTTCTCACAATGAATACTAAAAATTGCAAAGAAAGTGTGGATTTTGAAGCTCTGGCAATGCTGCACTGCTTTTAGGCAATGAGTTAACCAAAGAACCCTTCTTTGGAGCAAACTGATTGGCAGCAAGTTGGCAGGAACGCCTTGTTGCCTTTGGAATAACAGAAAATCACCATATACTTTTAATTAAAGAAAGGGCATGTTTCTCTCCAGCTCCCCCATACCTACTGCAGCTTGGCCTGGTTTCTGTTATTTCTGTGGTGGATACATAGCTGCAAGATTTATTGTATCAGATTAAGAGTAAAGGCTATTAATGTCAGATTCCACAGGGATATTTTTGTTAAGGCTTCTTAGTCTTAGTTTATTTATAAATTATCATCCTGAGACTTCTAAAAAGGGCTTTCCCTCCTCTCTCTTCTTCTAGTGACACTGTAATTTTTATTGCTGGTATTTCCATAGGAGAAGTCAATTAAGAATTACAATTTGTTTCATTACAACAGGAGATAAACTGGGGCTATTAACAGATTTTTGCACTACTAGAGTGCCAAAAATTAATACACCCTGTACCAAAACAACAACAACAAAAAAACCACCAACCAGGGGTTTAACTGAGTTATTTAGCTTCTATGGATCTTCTATATGATCATGCAGTTTGCATGACATTTCTCAGCCCACCCCAGGATATAAGGCAGAAGCCAGACTTTAACAAGCACACATTTCCAAAGAGGTGTTATTGTGGGGAGCAAGACATATCCACCTGGCTTAGCTGTTGTCCTACCAAGAAATCATAAAGCTGCCTAAATGCTTTTTATTATAGTGAGGGAAAGAGGTACTTGATTATTGGCTACCCCCCTCTTTAGTGACCCATTTGATGTTTTAAAACATTAGTCCTGTTTTGGTCAACCTTCTGAATATGTAATTGTGAGCAAGGTACTGTATCTCACTGAGCATCCACATGGATTAATTTTATCCTGCCAAATTTCTGCTTGAGGTTTGGACAGATATTTCGCAGTGACTGGAAACCTGGCACTTGTCACTGCCAACCACGGCCCAACAGAGGGCTTGTAGTGACACTTCTAAGAGCACTAGACAAAAGATACATAAAGCACTCTTGAGCTCATCTTCCTCTGCTCTCATTTAAGGTAACCTATTCAGATGTCTCAAGTCTTTCATATGTTTTTACCTTCAGCTGTAAGATTGTTTAAAAAGACAAAGTCGTACTACTGCAAAGATCATTATATATATATATATATATACATAACTCTACTAAACCCCACAAGATGTTCCTTATCATCTCATTTGCACCAAGTATTACTTTTCCTATAGCTTCGTTTCAGAAAATAGTGTGTCTATGTGCTCCAGACTTTCTGCATCAGCAGACTTGAGATATTTCACGGCATGAAATTACTATTTGATACAAACATAGAAGATAATAATTAACCAAGAGCAAAAATGCAATGAACAGAAAGCACTTAGGACTTGCCCCAGACAGTATGTCCTCTCTTCCAGTTCAATGCACCAGCACAAGCTTGTAACATCACCCAGGTTCAGGGGTACCAGCAAAGGCCAGTGAACACAGCATAATCATCAAGTATATCATAATTACAGAAACATCTGTTCCAGATGCTTTTGATGCATTGTACATCACCATTTTTCACAACAGCCTGCAAAAGTTTACATTTCTTATCTACAGCAGACTGATCATTATTATTTAAAGTAAAATTAATTCTCATTGAGGTACTAGATGATAGCTGTAAAGGCTGAGAGCCTTCATTTATTACCAGCCAAATAACATTATAAAAGCATCAGCGGTGTAGGTTTTTCTCAATGCTGTGCTAACACACATACAGCATTATGGAAGCCCCCAGTGCAGGAAAATTTTAATGCACATGGTTGGACCACCCCAGAGGAGTGGTCCACCCTTGGAAATGGACACACCAATACACAGCTTCACTCGAAATAGCTGAAGTCCTGGAGTGGGTTTGTTCTCATGTTAACTAACGTGAGTGACACAGAAATGAACATACTGATTACCCACGTTCTAAAGTAAAACCAACAGCTAAAGAGAAATTGATGTCCTTATAAGGTCTTACAGTCATTTGGAAACGCAGCATTTGCAATAAAATTCATCAACCCTATTCTCATATAAAAAAATACTGATCTTTTTCTTTTGGACACAGTCGTAGGTGCCTTAGACATTGGAATAAGGCAGTGAAAAATAAACCAATTAAGTCATGATGAGCTTGAGAAGGTATGCATGCATTAGTTTCTTTTTTCCTTTTAAAGCTCTCACATTTTTCCTGCTTCTTGTGTTTTTAAATCATAAAGGATTCCTGTATTTCCCCGAGACAAAGGATGGGCTCTGAAACTCTGTCTTCTGAAGTGATGAGTTAAAGAACACTGCAGGAGTACTTGCCAAATCATACCACCATTATTAATTCAGGCATGATGAAAGTGTTCATTTTAGCTATAATCATGTAATTCATCAAAATACTACTAGAGCATATCATTCTGAACTATTACACTGATATAGCACCTTATTGCACCTTCACCGAAAGCAGGCAATGTATTTCTTGATGCTTATCTACTGAAAAGCAATTCAGTTTGGGATTTTGGAAGCACTATCTTCTATTACAATAAAAAGGAAATTTCAAACATATTTTCTTGTACTTGTATGATGTTGTTATTATGTGTTTGGGTGATTATCTCCAACAACGAAGTTTAAAAATGGTAGAGCACTGAAACAGTGTATTTATCCAGTGCTGAAGGAAGGAAAGATTGGGTTATGAATATACAATATTATATGAAAGTTTAAAATGTAGATTTGGGTCTCTCTGCTCACTTTTAAAATAGCTTTAGAGGGCAAAATCTGTCTGCTGCAGGAGCCTCTCAAAAGGGGTCCTTTGGAGTTCTTTCAATGACAAACAATGCTTGTAAAAAACAGAATCCTGTGATAAATCTCAGGATGTTCCAAGGAACAGCAGCAGCCTGGGCTGCAGCAGGACCAAAGATCCTCATCTCATCGTCTGGCGCCGTGATTGCCCTCTCGCTCAGCGCACACTTTTGTGAGCAAGCTGAAATTACAGAATAAAGAAAATAAAATAAAATAAAAGTGAAATTAAATAAAGCTCTGCTAAGACCAGGCCTTGTTGATTCTTTTCACGAAGCAGCCAAGGCGCCTTTGGCACGGAGCTGGCTGGTGCTGCAGCTGTGCACACTGCTGAGTGACGCACCTAGATAATTTCCAAAGAACAAAAAGTCGTTAATTGTCCACATCAGGAAAGCTTCATTATTGCAAACAGAAAAGCAAAAAGTTATCTGTTCTCACTCTCAGGCAAAATCAAAGCAAACAAGATGAATGCATGCTGAACGCATAACAGGCTACATTTAGAAGAGCTGGCAATGAGCTCCAGTACCCCTTTATCCCTCTCCCCTTTTCCCTCCCCCCCAGTCCCAGTGTGGGCATCCTCCTGTGTGAATACAAAGCACAATTTGGGGACTGGAAGTAGGTAACTGAGCATGCAACAGATACACTTGCACCTGAGCTGCCACGCAAAGACACCCTTTTCCCCTGCACAAATTAGGTGTCAACCCCTCTGAGTTTGGCTAAGAAGGTCAATTGGGATTTATAAAAGCAACTTTTTAACCTAGAGCAAAGCATTCTTAGCAAAGGAATAAAATGTAAATTCACAACTAACAGGAAGGCCATAAGCTGAAGGCATATACTTCCACTACATGACAAAGAGGTGAAGGACCAGGGCTTGGATGACAGTGGAGGAGGAGAAAGAAATCATTTCTGAATTGCCCCTGTCTATTCCACTAATACAATAAAGCTACAGTGCTCCATCCTCCTTCATCCACACCACTCCACGGTGGCACAACAGATACATCAAAATAGACTCCATGCTTTTAGTTGAAAGTGAAAATATAAAACACAGAGAAAAGAGGTTGTTACTGTAAAGACTGAGGGATGTAACCAAGTTATACACACACAGAATTCAGCAATATATTAGAAATTTACTTTTTAGAGGCAGCTGGCAAATGGAGAAACAGTTGAAAATGTTCTTCTAGTGGAAATCTCAATGTTAAAAGAGAAATTTAAAGAAGCCCAGAAATGCACTGAAAGAACTGTATAGGAAATTTAAAAACTTAATTCACAAAATAAAGTGAATTAAAAGACTCTGAAAAGGTGAGTAGCACATGAAGAGATGCAGTGTTAAAAAAATATAAATCATTATTTGATGTTCCAAGTCAGCTGTAGGGGGCAGAGACTTGTACAAACTCTCCAAAGAAGACAATGCAATATAAATTAAGCCACCAAGTCAGGACAAACTAATCAGCTCCTTCTGATAATACATATATAAATATATATATAAATATATATGTATCCATATATAATGGATTAGTAGTTTAACTTTAATGCAAGCAGAGTATGGGCATGCAGCATATAGGTCTCCTCCACACAAATCTGACAATAATTCAATTTATTAAGGATGTTTGCCAAGGGTAATCCAGTTTAACATGAGTATATATTAAAGCTGAACAAACAGTAAATTATTGTTGGAAGCAATGTTTTATGTTGAATGTTTAAGTAAGCTAATAACATTTACTATTCTATTCAGTAATTATTTGGGAGTAATTAGAAGCTAATAGCTACCAGTTTATAGCTATTAAGTCACTTTAGCACTACAACTTGGCTTTTATATGATCCTTTTGTTTATTTTCACTATTATAGTCTCTGCAGCCCGCCTTCAAGCAAACAAACCCCTTCTCCACTTTTTAAAGTGCCTAAAAACTAGGGAAATTAGTAAACCAACCACAAAATAAAATTATTTCCCCTTCAAGGGAGCTCTTTCTGTTCCCCAGCTGCAAAAGTGATTAAATTTAAGCATGTGAGTATTTATATTAGCAGATTTAGTGGGATGATCAGGAGCGTAAGGTGCATCTACAGACAGCTGGCTCCTCCAGGAGAAACAGCAGAAGACATATTTTATGTATAACAGAAAGAGAAGACTACAGTTTTTGTCCCATTTTGCAGTGAGAAACGGATGCTGCTCCATCGCTGGAGCGATCCCATACCGGGAGGATGAAGCAATTTCACAGCACTTGGGTACAAAATGAGTTTTTTCACATTATTCCCTTTGAGCAAGTTTCTAAATGCTGCACTGGATCCAAGATTTTCCATATCTCATGCAGTTTTTGTTATTGTCTATAGATGTGTTAGCACTCCTGGTGTAACACATCCAAGCCAGGTACAAATTGCTTTGCAACCCATACTGCTCTGCAGCATATCACCTATTTTGTACTTTGCCAGTAAAAGGTTACTTTCATATCAAATAACACTTATGTGTCAAGCATTAAAGTTCCTACAATCTTAGGTGTCTTTTCCAACCAAGGCTACTCTATGATGCTACGATAAGATCATCATAGAATCATAGAAAGGTTTGGGTTGGAAGAGACCTGAAAGACCATCCCATTCTACCTTCCTGTCCCATGGGTAGGGACATGTCCCACCAGACCAGGTTGCTCCAAACCCCATCCTGGAACACTGCCAGGGAGGGGGCAGCCACAAGTTCTCTGGGCCATCTTAGATGTCTCACCACCCTCACAGCCAACAATCTAAACCTCCCCTCTTCCAGTATAAAGCCATTAGCCCTCATCCTATTGCTACAAGCCCCTGTCAAAAGTCCCTCTCCAGATTTCTTCTTGGCCTCTTCAGGTTTAAGAGTTTAAGTTTAGTCCAGGCCTAAGTTTAAATACATCACCAAGTGGACCAGACTCATAAGCCGCAGTGTCATGCAGTGTACGTCTCCTACAAGCTGAAGCAAGCTCTAAAATGTGAATATTTGATGTCAGCTACCTTGAAGATACTTTTAGAAAGTTTCATCACATCCAAGGATGCCAAAAACCTCCCTGACAAGAGCATACAGTAGCAAAAAGTGAGACAACTATTTTCTGAAAACGAATTTGGATACACCAATATTCATCTACTACCTTCTGTATTATTGAACTGAGCATGTTGATGGGATGCAGCAAAGTCCTGCTGTGCTCTCCAAGCTTCTCCACACCCGTATCTAGAGGAATTGCTGTAAGAAAGAGCTGCATCTTCAACCATCAGAGAGTGCTCTGAAAGAAAGCAGAAATATTTGAATAAGGTGTGACAAGAGTGATCCCAAAGCATCACTTCACTGGGGCAGGGAGAACAGTTTGTGGGTTGCTCCTCGTTTGGCAAACAATTGAAGCCATCGACGAGGGGAACAGGAATAACTGTGGCATTTAACTGCTCCTGAACTTTCTCATTGTACTATGTTTTGCTATATGAGCTCACTTGCGGGTTTGGGGTTTTTTTTAAATCATCATCTAAGCCCATAAGTAATATTTCTGAAAGAAGAGAATGTTAGATATAACAAAATAATGATGAAAATCTCATTTACTTAATAAAATTCCTTTGATTTTAAATCAAAACTGATCTCCATCCATTTGAACTTTAACTACCTAATTTTGTCTCGCATTTCAGATAACACATTGTAAATGTAATTTGTCATCATAAACATATTATTATTTAATCATATGAAAGTTTTGGTTTATCTTGAGAAAATATTTATAGTAGTTTTAATACATGCGAGCCATTCTTGACAGAAATGATGAAGCAGATTTATCACCCTTGACAAATTATATTGCAAAATGTCCTCTCCTGACTGCTTACAACAGAAATATGAACAACACACAACTGGAACACCACCTGTGATGCTCATTTCTTTAGGCTAATATCATGGCACCCTTGAATCCCTTTTCATGGAGCCTATACAGTACTTCAAGTGTGAGTTACTTATAAGACTAATTCTATGAATGACTGAAACCTGTAGCCCTTTAAATCAAACTAAGTAGTGTTTTATTAAAGTGCCCAGCAAATCAATCTAAATCCAAGGATAATAAAGCCCTAATCAGGTGGTAGAAAAAATAATAGGTTGTCATGCATGAGGAAAAATAGGCAATCATGGAATGTTTTCTTTAATTAGGTTGTGTAAAGTGGAAGGACTGAGTAGGAACTGGCAAGACATTCATCATGAGCAAGGTGGGAAATTATTTAGATTACTGAGGAAGGAAAATTGAGTGTGAAGCACTAAGATTTGACTGGACAGAAAATTAAAACTGTTTTGTTATTCATGTCACTTACTTTTGGCAACTTATTGGCAGGTATGGGTTTTCAAAGCAGCCTGAATCCAGATATTTCTGTCCCCATACAACTTTAACTTTTAAGGCATTCATGTATGCCTGTGCCTCCCAGAGGGACAGAATGGAAATTCGTAAAGTTTTAGCTGGAAAACTCCTGTGGATTCAATTGTTACTTTGAAATAAAGCAGTTACTTCTATTACCCCAAGTCATGAGTACATGGCCAGGTATCAAAGCTGCTTTTCAAATTCCTAACACCGTAAAACAGATTATTTAGACAGTCAATGAACTTTCCCAAGTTAGGGAAACTAACTTAGTGCATTAGATGATGATGATAATTAACGTTATTATTACTACTATTATAAATTTCAAATTATTTCTCAGCCATCTAATGCTGAATTGAGCTCTAATATATATAAAGGTATTGCCAGTACTAAGGAAAGCTTATAAGTGTTGTCAAAAAGAAATAAAAAATGTCCTAGAGCCTCTCAGAGACATTCTCATTATGATGCACTTTAATTTAGTATTTTTAGCACATACATTATATTTTTTAGTATTTTCCATACCTTTCCTAAAGTCTTTAGGCAGCACAAGATACACAGAGGACTCATGAGTTTTTCCCAACTGTGACAACACTTCAGTATCAGACAGAGATCTTCTCTCTGTCTTTTCTATCATTTCATCAAGATGTTAAAATGGTACGTGAGTAATTATTTATAAAAAACATCATTGGCTTGTGAGAAAGAGATATCTCAACTCTTAGCACTCCCTTCTCTCTCCATTATGCTGAACGGTGTCTTCAATACCATAAGTGCAGCAAAAGTTCCTAAACATCTTTAATTCTAATCTTAATCATAAAAGTTAACTCCTAAAAAAAAATAAATAAAATCAATATACTAGCAGAAATCATTTTAAATTGAAGATGGCTTTAAAACTGTCTTCTAGGCAGAGTTTCAGCTGCAGGAAAAATACATCCATCTCTGAGAACTTAAAAAACTTTGCTCGATTGAAATGTCACTGTTTTGTTATAAAACCTGCAGCTGAGGGGTACCCAGCAATGAATTAGGCTCTACAGATTGTCCTGGAGCAATGCATGCTGGAGGTCCTGAGGGCTTCAGGAAAAGGCAACCAAGATTTTTGCCCACTTTTGAGCCAGTAAGTCCAGGAAAACAGACACCATAGCAGGCAGCAGTGCAGGCAGGCTGGCAGGAAACCAGGGACTGTCACACAGGCATCAAACCCCAACCATTTCTTTCATTTTCTTTCATTTCTCAATAATGAGCTCCAGATTAAAAAAATGTTTCAGCAGAAGCCTTTAACCCAGGTCTGCTCTGGTAGACACTCTGTGCAGGAGGGGATATGACAGTTATTGCCAGATTTGTACCCTAAGTTTCTTTGGAGAGAGTCTTCAGAAAAATAACAAAGTTTGAGTTTAAAACTGAGAGAACACTCCAAATTAATGTTTTCTGGTTTTTAACAGAAGTCCTACTCACACCTTGGTAAAATGGTGCTGTTTTCCCTTCTGTGTTATTTGAAAAGTAAATAAAAACGCTTCATAGAAGCATTTTCACATCAAAAAAAGTTTCACAATAATTTTCTCCTTATTAACTGGCCTGCCCCTCAGGAATGGCACTCAGGGTTTTCTTCTGAGGCTGCTTGGCTGAGCAAGGATGTGAGAAGCCGCCTGATTTAGCGGTTCAGAGCGCCAAGCAGGAGAGCTGCCACCTCCAGCCCACTACTCCCAAAGAACAAACCTACAAATCACTTGTCACCAACTTTGATCTACCTTGTTTCAGGTGGTTTCCTCTCTGTCTATTATTTCTGCTAAGAGACCCGTGAAAATTAAATACAGACCCCATCAATGCTTGAGTGACCTAGTGCTCCATCATACCAGCAGTGTAATAGCAATAAATCATTTCAACTTTAATCTATTGTTATTGATGAATGTACAATTATTTGTCATCTAATATGCTGAAAATGATGACCAAAGAAATAGATCAACTTTTTTTCTTCTTCCAAGTACGGCATTGATGGATTGTATCCCTAAGCTGTTATTACACTTATAATGTACTCTTCTGCTATGACAGCACAGCTAGTTTTTTAATCATTCCATAGTAATCAACTTAAGACAACACAGCAAGACTCATAACTCATGTTCTTTTCATTTTTGGCAGTGATGGGAAATGAAAATGTTTTTATTCTTTTGAAATAATTCTTACCTGACTAGGCTGAAGATTGCTTTAAAATTGTAAATAAATGGTTGTTTATTGGGCTGGAACTGAAAAGTGACACATTAAAATGCCCGTTTCTGAAGAAAAAATAATAATTTAGGCCTGAGTGGAGCTAGAGTTGGTTAAAAAAAAAAATACTTTGTTTTTCTTTTAACTGGTTCAGTGCTAACTAAAATCTGCACTTGCTGGTTAAGTTACACAAGCAATGCTCCTACTGCCATGTTTAGAGCAGAGTAAGTGTGTAAAGACAGGCTGGCTTAGGAAAGTAATCTCAGGCTACATGTTCAAAAACTCCTTTTGAAAATCTGTGGACTTAGGAGCCACTTTCCACTTTCAATAGCAGTAACTCAGAAGACAGACATGCTCTAGAAACTGTGATCAACTTCAGTTTGGTAGATTAATTGGAACTTGTAAACATCTCTAGGAAGAGGGAAAAGAGAATGTAAGTCGTCTCTCAAGGCATTGTAAGGGTTGGAAGACCTGATGCTGCTTTCTAGGAGTTACCATGCTTCTGAAACACTTACACAATATAAGAAAAAAATACTTCAAGAAACTATTTCTTGATCATATGTCTGGAAAAATGTGGCACTGCAACACTACCAAAAAACCCACACTAATAAAAACACCTCTTTTTTTTTTTTTTTTTTTAAATGTTGACCCTGATATGATGGGTTTCATACAAAAAAAAAAATGTAAAAGATTTGCCCCATTAAATGGAATTTGTCTTCTAGTGCACCTGCCCTATATTCTACTTCAAAATGCCTATGCTAAAAAGACCACATAGAACTTTTTGTCTTACAGCATACACAGGACTAACAAGAGGTCTTTGAAGTATTATATTGCTTAGCAGCTCAGACAGCCTTTACACCACTGGTCAGCCTGTGCAAAGCAGCTTTCTCTCACCTCTGCCATCCTACCTTCATCTTCATATATTTCTATCTATTTTTCTACTCATTTTTCAACTCTTTTGCAATGTCATACCCTTTGCTGGGCAAAATCTGACCTCCTGCCTTACTTCTGCTGCAGCTCCGGGTCTGGTCTCACCCCACTTGGGCACTGGTGGCTGCTGGGTTGGGAGCCCCCTGTCCCTCCTCTGGCTCGTGGTGACACCCCTCTGCCCTCCCCATACAGCAACACGTCTGCCAGGTTTATTTTGCCTCTGAGGATTTTTTATTGTGACCCTTTCATCTTATTTTTCTCTTGTTTGTAAATAATAAACTCGGTCACTTGCTCTCCTGTCTTTCATCTATCTGTCTTCCCAACACTCTGGTGGCTTTGGTTTCTGGGAAGTAATATTCATTTTTTAACAGTGTTGCAGATCAAAGTCCAACATTAGGCTGGGAAAAAAAAAAATAAAAATAAAGAGTTTTTCAAAGTGCAGTTACCATAACTGAATCAGAGGTTTCACTGGACCTGATGCAGGTAACACATCTAGCTTTTGTTTCAAGATACTAAGCCATGCCTCCCCTATCTCAAGTCTTGGTGGGAAATCTGCATGAGTTTAATTCTCCAAAGCAAGAATTTGACAATGAAATTTGACATTACTTTTGTTTTGAAATCCCTTTACTGTTATGGCTTGTTCCCTGTGGCCACTTAGGAACAAATGAAACAATATCAGAATTTTCCTGACAGCTATCAAGACCAACTATTTCCTCATTCCCCAAGTTAGGGTTTTTTCCATTGTAATCAACACAACTTCAATAAATGAAACAGAAACAATGGATAGGGCTAAGGGTTGAAAGAAGACACTCCATTTATCAAGAAGCAGCATAATATACCTTCAAGAAGCTGATTTTCAAAAATTCCTAAGAAAACAGAGAAATCACAACTTTTCTGCACCAGGGGCCCAACCTGGTTCAAAAGCAACATCAAAGCTATGAAAACCACCTGCTGCTTGTACATGCTGGAGATCCTCATCTTCAGCCCAACTCCAAAACTTCAAATCTCAGTGGCAATGAGGAATGCAGTCCCTGAAGCCCATGCACCTGAAGGTGAATTTAACTTTTTGATATTCCTATACCAACAGACCATTTTTGGCCTCCTCTGTAGCAAGGTGTCTGCCAGCCTGCTCCTGTCTACAAGGACTGGTTTTTAAGCAATCCAGGTTCACGGACTCTCCCCTCAAATGATTCAATTGATCTTGAACAGCTAAGAAAAATACTTTCACACAAAATGAACCCTTGCTACTGGCAGACATAAGCAACATTGGCCAAAATATGCAAAGAAAGCAATGGTGAGCTTCACCCACTGCTCTGAGCCGGGTGGGAAACGCAGCTCGGAGTCATGCAGCCCACTGGTACCCAGGCAGTTTTCCTCAAAGCCAGAAAAACTCTTTTCCAAGGCAGGCAACCCTGGTGCAACATAGGCCATATGTTAAGGAAACATTTGGGGATGAAAAAAAGTTTTTTAACTTTTTTTTTTGTTTATTTGAGTTGGCAGCTAAATTTCACATGAGAAACTTTCAGGGAAGTTCAAGTCGTTGTCAGTCTCCCCCTGTGAGAGAGCCAAGAAGTAGCTACAGCTCCTCCATCCCTGAGTAACTCAAAGAAAAATGCTGCCAGGAACAATCCCCCAAAGAAACGGGGATCTCAGCGCTGCTCTCAAACACGAGTGCTCCTTTACAGCCTTTTAAAAATCTTAATCTTTCTAACCATCCAACTGAGATACCAGAGCTGTCAGTATACAACCTCCTTCAAGGAAAAAAAAAAAAAAAAGAAAGTGAAAATGCCGCTGTAAGCAATGAGAAATGTAGATTACCAATTTTAACAAGCCCCCACAAATCACCGACGTCTTAGGTTGCAAAGGTCGGCTCCGGCATGGTTACTGATATATTCTACTTGGTGATAGTTGCACTCTTGTAAGGCTGAAATGGGCTCTATATGTCATCCAGATTGGGTCTGGACTGCTGCCGATGGAGCACTGGAGAAGCAAAGCCATCACTCTACAGACACACAGATACCCAGTATCCTGTTACACAGGAAAGGCAGGAGCTGAGTGTTTGTCTTCCATCCTAAAAGAGCCATAAGTACCATAAATCCCCCCCCAAAAACCTCCTTCTAACGTCTACGGTTTAAAAAGTTGTTAAAATCAATCCAGTTTTGTTCTGATGATAGCATATGATCAAACTGCAATACGCAAGGTAATTTTTTTAAAATGTGAGAAGTGATTTAAATCAAACATGGAAATGTCCCCCTTAATGCACCGCCTCCATTAGAAAGAGCAAGCACAGTGATTTGAAAGTGCCCATTAATCACCCCTGAAGACGACAGAGCTACGGAGGAAGCACTGGGCTAGCAGGGATTTTATTTCTGGTTCTGCAAAAGGTCGAGACCTTTTAAAATTATTTAATGGGAAAGTACAGCAATGCTTCACGTACACACAGAGAGATGCAGGCAGTAACTCAGAGCCCTTCAGTGACTTCTGCATGGCACCGAGGCGTGCGGGCACCAGCTCCCCCCGTAACCTAACGAGCTAAACGAGATAAATTCACACCTCTTGTACACGTGTTCAAACCACCTTCGTAGAGTCCAATTTCAACAGTCCCATGGTATCAAATACATATTTCTAGGATAAAGAATATTTTCTTTTCCTTTGTCCCCTGCTTGTTTGGCTTGCATTTCTCATCCCCCACTTGTTGCAAATGCCTGTAGCAACTTCTGTTGCATCACCTCTACTGGTTTTAAAACATTTCTTTATCAATAAACAGCACTGAAGCAGTAGAGACAGACTCAGGAACTCTTTACCAACAAGAATAACTGAATCCGGAAGATAAACTGTTACAACTTCACCAAAAGCATGCACTATTCAGCTCTAGAAATCTGCTTCTTGTTATTAAATGGTGGGACACCATTAATCATGTCTTTTTATCATGAGAAATTACTAACGAAGAATTAACATGGAGTGTTACACTTAAAACAACAAAAAGGCCCAACAAACACTATCCAAAGTGCTGTCTATTTAGACATCAGACAGACTACGCCGTATTTGCTTTTCCACAGAATTTCTTTAGGGAATTATGAGTGTTGCTAAGTTGCTTGGTGCTGCTCCTTGCCTTTAGCCATCATTATCAGTTATCTTTCAGGGTAATCATTTTTCTTAAAATCATGACCCATTTGATATCTTAAAAACAGCAACATTAATTTCCATTTGTCACATAGGCGGGTATGAACTGACTAAATGTTAATAGCATTCTTCTTGAGTAATCAGTTCTACATGATTAACCTAAAAATTGCCAAAATGTTGTTTACTATTCATTTGTATCCGAAGAAAAAGAGAGCCACAATCCATGAGTTAGAGCAGGATTAATTTCGTTTCTGATCTTTATGAAAACTTGCCACAATGATTCATAATCATTTTACTCACTATTTATCCTGGCAGAACTATTTAATTCGGGGAGCTCCTCATGGTATAATGCTGCCCAAAAGCATCGCTGCTTCCTCATGCTTGCAACGGGGTTCAGGATACACAATAGAGAGGTATGTTTATTTAATAGGGACTTGGGTTTGTTTCTTTCTTTTTTCTCTTCTTTTTTTGCTTAATATTTCTGAATATAGTCGATGGTCTTTACCACCATCTAGTGGATCTAATTAGTTACAGCAAGCCACAATAATATGAAAGAATAGAGACCAAAAAATATTTAACCTGTTGTATATATGGAATTTATCCATCTTATGGAAAATATGGCATTAATTATCACGCTGTGTTTAATTCTATGTGTTTTAGTCTGGAGTACAACACCACCACTTCATTAAAAATGGAGAAAAACTCCAAGGGACATAGTGCTTGAAAGTTAAAAAAAAAAAGTGTGATGGCTTATAGGCTAGTTTACTTTCTCCACATGTAGAAGAATGGACCCAAATTACCTAAACTGAATCCCATGGCTCAGACAGCACTGTAAAATACAAAGTGATATTTTACACCTCAGAACCAAATGGCCCAAGCACTTCTCAGACCTCATCCCCCAGGAAAGGGACAGGCAGCATCACCTGCACCCCCTCTTACAACACCAGCCCTTCTGCAATACCTGACAAGTCAAAAACTGCATCAAAACCTGCAAAACCAAAGGGGTTTAAGCTCTGCTTGCAGCTTGCTTCAAGGTGGGTTTTACCAGTGAGGTTTGCTCTCCCCAAAATTCACTGGGTAAAGCTCAGCCTGGTGACACTTCTCTCAAAATGCTTCTTGCTCTGAAATTTCAGCCTGTTCTGAGCAAAATTTGTTGGCATCCCAAGCAAAACTTATTCTCTTGGTGCCAGAAGGTGTATGTGCACTTCGACCGCTGCCACCTTTCATGACACACTGCCCCACTGCTCCCCTCACATATTTCCCTTCCTAGGAGCACATGAGTTTATGAAAAAATAAGTGGAATTCAGACAAGCTTCCAAAAATCATGTTGAGTGGTGTATTCACATATTGATGAGCTGTTTTTTTTCCTCTCAAACACAAATATATCATTCGATTAACTCATCTGTGATTTTTAATTCTGCATCACCATATTCATTCTTTAGCCCTGGCCAGGTAAGAGGCTCACCCAGGTTTGCTCACCTGGAAAGAAACAAGATATTAATGCCTGTGATGTGGTCAGTGATCTCCATCCACAACTGCTGCATATCACCATACACAGAACTGCATGGATGGCACTATAGGAATACAGAGCTCCTATCGTGTCCCCAGATGATTTTTAGCTTTGTTCTATGTCAATAAAATTTGCTTGGCTTCTCCCTCACTGCAAACACCACATTTTTAAGAAGCAGGCAGAACTCTCACCATGTCTTGCAGCCACTCGTGGCTTTCCCCACCTTCCCCCAGCCTGGGAAACCCTGGCCACCCAGTTTATAAAGCAGTCAGATGCACAAATGAAATTTTATGCACTTGCCAAGACACTGGAGGTTTCTTCTCAAACTTACATTTGTCTCACTGCTTTATAATATTTGAAGGCATTATCACAGTTATGATGTCCAGGTTTATTTAAACAAAATATCTCTGTAAAGATATTTCCTTACCCTTTTCTACCTAGCACATGATGCTGAATTACCATCACTCTCCTTCCCAGCTACTCAGAATCATAGAATCACCATGGCTGGAAAGGACCTCCAGGATCATCAAGTCCAACCTTTATTCCATCATCTCCCTAACCACTAGATCATGGCCTCAAATGCCTCATCCACTCATTTTTTAAACACCTCCAGGGATGGAGACTCCACCGCCTCCCTGGCCAGCCTATTCCAGTGCCTAACCACCCTCTCAGTAAAGAACAACTTCTTAATATCCAACCTAAACTTCCCCTGATGCAACTTGAGACCATTTCCTCTCATCCTATCATTAGTAATTTGGGAGAAGAGACCAACACCAGCCTCACTACTCACTCAGGGTTTTATTCTAAACTCTGGCCTTTTAAAAAAATACATATATATATATAAAAAAAAAAAAAAAAAACTGAAAAATTATTTAAAAAGGAAGAAAAGCCCCAAGCACCTTCTCTCATTGATACCCAGCAGCAGGACTGTGTCCTTCCTGCAGGGACCTCTGATTTTGCACCTGATTAAATAGTAACTCAGGGTTAGAGTCACGCTCTTGGTGACTCAGTGATCTGGTTGACTGGCTGACAATCTCCACAGGGTAGAGTGCAATTTACTTGTGTGCCCTAATTAGCAGTGCTAATTGGGGCACAAAATCTGTGTAAATTTTTTTTTTTTTTTTTTTAAAGTCAACCACCATTCTGGGACTGGCAAGCGGGCACTGAAACAGGAGGGGGAGCTGATCTGTCCTGCTCTTTAAATGCCTGAACAGAGTGGGAAAAGTACTATGAAAAGGTATGCAGATGAAGGCAGGCTTGGTATGTTTTCTTAATGGACAGAGCTGGGCAGGAGCTCAAAGGGGAATTTCTCAGGGCCTGGCAAGCCCCAGGTGATGCTCAGCTCTCCTGGATCTGCTCTGCAAACTTTGTGCATCTGTAATTCTGTACTACATACACTGGAGAATCCAGAATCTGGTATTTTAGCTCTGGTTTTAATCAGTTATTAAAGAATGCTAAATTTATGAAAAAAAACCCCAGCAACACAGGATCTGTGAACAATCAAAGATTTCTGATAATCTCAGGTTTATAAGTGTTCATCAGAACAATACAGCAGAGAAAAGAAGTAATTTTTATTAAAACCTGCAAGGAATTACTTAGGCTTATAGGCAATTATTTCAGCTGTATGCCAGTTACCACAGGTACTAAGTAAATGCCAGTAACTCTTAACATCTTTATTCTGGTATTTGCATACAGAAATGGCACTTCAGATGCTTAACTGCCATTAGCATGCATTAATATTTGTTTTGCATCCACAGTTGTAAGTTAACTGTTTGTGTAAATACAGGCATGAAATAATTTGTACACTTTTGCACACACAAAAATTGGCTCTTTTAAGATCAAGAGATACTTACTGGAGCATTTCTGTGGCTGATGCTCCAAACAGAATCCCAGATTTGAATATATTTACCAATTCAAAGAGGATGTGTAAAACAGCCTAGAAAATGAGATGCTTTTTGCTTTTTTTTTTTTATTATGCCATTTGATACCACTGTAGAAGAATTACTGTACACTTCTCCCACTAAAACACTCTCCATTTGAGAAGCACAAGCTGATTTTATTTTGATCTATTATAATAATAAAAGAACAATTATCTCTTTCCTAGGAGCTTCAAGCCTAAATCACCTCATGTGCTTAATTCAGGATACTGTGACAAAACACAGTATTAAGAAAGGACCATCTCACATTGCTCCAGTCAAGCACCAGAGGGTACAAAATAACAGCTCCAGGTTTCAAATGTTCTTATTTGTGACTGTTCATTGAGGGCCATGAGGATGACTGAAACAGCACAAGGGAAAAGCACTTTTTCTCTGGCAACCTTGAAAAGACACTCCACCAACACCTCCATCCCACCCAAGAGATGGTGCTGGGGAGCTCTGTGGTGGAACGTGGCAGCACTGCTGAGGAAGGTAAGAGATCAGTCTGCCTGAGCTAAACAGAAAAATATGTTTTATAGAGGTGATGCTGATAAGTCATCTAAACAAAAGCTCACATATTCCCACACCATCTTCTTGAAATTCAGGTATATCCCTCACAGCCCCTGGCCAGCATCCAGTCTTCCTGGGGCAGACACAAATACACACTGTGCTGGTGCTAAAAAAGCCAGATTCTTTTAAAAACCTCTATTACTTCACTACCCATGGGCTTTTTACCTTCAAAGAGAATAAATCTGCTTTTATGGCTCTATCATAAATGACAAGCAACAAAACCTTTGCTCCTAGTTTATTGGGTCTTTATTTGATTAGAACATCTATGTATGCAGTTAAACTTATCCTTAATTCGCAAACTAACTAAGCTCACCCATGTACTGAGGCACCATAGAAGAAAATGGCAAGCCAAAAAGCACACAGCCAAATAGCTTCTAACATCCCATGGTCCAGCTTGCCAGGTGGCATCTCTAGAGCTGTTCTATGGTATGAGGTCCTGCCTGTAGATAAACTGCAGGAAGCATTTTCTCCACTCTATAAATTATCCCTCCTATAAAAAGATTAAACCAGGTTGCATGTGCATGCCCCTGGCACTTCTGCTAAGCCAAAGTCTGTCTTTGCAATGGATTTAGAAATAAGAGAGTGACTATACATCTTCTCTCTGAGCCAAAACAACTGTCTTTATCAGGAGCTAAGCAGGACCATGGATCTGGCCCATTTTAATTACACATACAGATATAGCCAAATGCTTTTGAAGCTGCTAAACAGTTTTTAAAGAAATACAGGCAAAGCAAAGATAAATAGAAGCATTTCCATTTGCATAACTGCTTTGGTCCCAGCAAATACCTATAGTTTACTCTGAATCACACCTCAAAATGCAGACTTGTGACACTGACATCCTTCATCACCCACTCATTTAACACTCAGAGCTGCATGACAGTTTTCATTCAGCCCATGTGAATTATTCTCACATCCTTGCCCATAACAATTTCCTTTGTTTGGCCACACATGCACACTGCTGCCGGAGCCCTTGTCTCACTTTTTGCAGAAGGGATAAAAGGGAACCTCAGCTCCAAAGCTTTGTCTCAGGACTTAATTCCCAACCATCCCAGGGAGCACCCTGGGGTCACCATGGTCCAGAGACACACACAAGTAGCAAAGCAGCCAGCAGATGTTTCTCTCTTGAAACACTAAAACCTGTCTAATTTTATCTCCCCAAACTGAAAGCAGACTTTCTGCCAGCCTTCCCATCCTCCTCCCTCCTTACCCATGGGGTTTCCTTCTAAAGCCCAAGACCTTCACAAACATTCATGGCTAAATCTTCACTTTGTAACCTGGGCTCATCTTGAAGCAAGGTCCAAGCCCAGGTTCCCAAATCTCCTACAAAAGTTAAGCAGCAGCTCCACATTCTTTCACTCTGCCCTTCAGGTGCTGAGGGACATGGGGTAGTGGTGACTTGGCAGTGCTGGGTTAATGGTTGGACTGGGGGAGCTTAGAGGTCTTTTCCCACCAAGGCTATTCTATGATTCAGGCTCCTCCAAAATCCCAGTGGATGCTTCACGACTTCCCAGCAGGTCCCTTCCCTTCTCCTTCCCCTGGAAAGGTCTGGCAAAAAACATCTCTCCAACAGGTTTTGAAATAACTCCTCCCCAGTTTGTGTAATGCTGTTCCCTTTGCATTTTCACCTTTCCAGAGCCATTACCTCAGCCCATTCATTCCCCAGAGATCCACTTTGTCCCTCAGGGCTCTCAAGTCAGTTGCTTTGCAACAATGCTGTTGGATTTATTTGCATGCTCCTCATTTCAAAACAGAGGCTGCATTAAGCTTGATGAGACTACACAACCACCTAAACTCCAGCACACACCTTGTTAGACTGAGCCCAAATGTATTTTCCTTACAGAAAATGCAAGGAATGAAAAGCCCACAGTCATGCTCCATGTCCCCAGCCAGGCTGGGGTAGAGGAACGTATATAAGCATATATATTTTGAAATAAATGTATATTAAGAACAATACTTTCAGTAAAACAAATTCTCAACTACTCCTTTTTTTTCCCCCACAGAAAGTGAATAAGCTGAAAAGGGCAAGAGTGTGATAAAGAAAACCCAAAGAGGAAGGAACAGACGGGGATCGTGTGCAGCTGGGAAGGAAAAAACTTTGCAACAGTAATTAATATGGAAATAATCTTCCCCCACTCTGTCGAAAGCGTGACATATGTTAAGGTCATTCCAACTCACAAAATCTTTTCTAAGCTGAATCCTTAAAGGAGGATGATTTAAATTAGTGGGTACAAACACCCTCGGCTCCCCAGGCTGCACAACAGCAGCTGCAATGACACACACAGGCCAAAGGAGATGGCCCAAATGGTCTGACCCAACAGCATCCTCTGGAGAACAACAACAGAAAGGCTGCTCCATGAAAGTCCTAACTGGTGACACAAGGGCATAGATGGGGAACTGTAAAAGCAGTAATTCCTTCTCAGATATTACTCTCTTACAGTATATTTAGGAAGAGCACAGATGAGTTGCAGTAATTAAACAGTACCATTATAACAGGCTGGCAATAACAACTCTCATAGTTGACTTCCAGCCACCATCACTGACTTGCACAAGTCGTTCTGTCCTCCTGGTGATTCCAGCTCAACCCCATTTTTCTCCTGGCAATGACAAACTCTGTCTGCCTTCATCACCGGGCTAAAAAAACAATTTCCTATGCCAGTCACACCTGCAAAAATATATTCAACATGACAGAGTTAATCAACGACAATACAGCAGAGACAGTTGAACAGCACTTCCACAGAGATCAGTCCTGGTTTGTAAAAACTCTGGGCTGCAAATAATTCATCACCCCTTTATTAAATAATTAGATATTAACAGAGAACTGCTGATTAGACTGTACTGATATCATAGTGTATATTTTCTCTGTTGACTTTGTCACCGAGGTCACCATACAACCCAAAGCTAAGGAGGATGGAGGGAGACAGTGTATGGGCATGGCTATATAGAGAAGCCTTTCATTAACCTTGCTGATCCTCCATAATTTCATATGTCAGCAGCTAATCAAGGACTCACTGACATCATCAAGGGACAGGGAGAAAAGATCTCCCGAGGGACCGATCACTTCTCACAGGAGAAAGTCTACACTTATACCAGGAGGCTACATGTATTTTGCAAATAAAGTGTTCTCACATTATTTTTAATTAGTGTTGAAATGGATGTTTCTACTGTTGGTGTCAATGATTTATTTTCAGCGTGATGGAGACGGCAGTTAAAGGAGTCAGTCCTTGATAGTCCACTCGTTTCAGACTTTGTCCAGATGTTGTACTTGGTCACTTAAACATAAGCAAAGTCATCTTACTGACTTCCAGCCAACAGTTCTACTAATGCCATTCATTTCCCAGGAAATACGAGGGACACTACACTTCTTGTACAGAATTAGATTTTAATCATTTTGTATTTACTTAATACTTTTATCCCAAAAGATTTTGTAAATCTAATCAACACAGCAGTTAATTCATCTACAACCAACAAAAGCCTCCTCTTAAGCAGGATATAAATGCCTCTTTAACAGCACACCATGGTACCAAAGAGATAGTGCAGATGGTTGGGGGGGTCACCCACAGCAGCATGGGGTCTGTAGGGCATTGCTAAGGATCCTAGCCAGGGGCTGTGGGATATATACCTGAATTTCATGAAGACAGCATAGGATCTGCAGGGATAACAGATGATCAAACCAAGCCCATGTAATTCAAAAGGTTTGCCAAAGCAATGCATTTTCCTGTGCCCTGCCTGAGCACCAAGGGAGAAGGTAAGTGCAACATCTCACGTTGGTGCTGCTGACCCTACCCACCCCGGATCTGCTGAGGAGCAGCAGTGGCTCATTTGTCTGTCAGTCCAGCCTAGACCCTGCTGTTTGTGTGATCTTATGAGATCCCAGCCTGGACTGTTGTAGCTGCAGGGGTATTTCCAGCACATGATATGGAGGGGGAGCACCACACCTCTCATTAATGCTAATAGAAGGCACTTGTGAACAAGGAAGAGGCTTCACAGTCACTTGTCACAACATCCTCAAGACCAGCTCAGCATCATTTTGCATGGCCAATAGACAATTACCTCAACCAAAAATAAAAATTATATTCCTTGGTCATCATTATCCTATGGACCGATGGATTTGTGCAACTGGACTGGATTTGGCAGGATGTTGAATGCCCTAAATCCCTAGTGTCTATGCATCTGTATCCACATCTATTCATCCACCAACCACCCAGCAGGATACATGTCATGTCCCCATTGCTTTGCATGTAGAAGTTTGCCCTTCTTCAATAAGGCATTACACACGTGTAAGTGATGTAGCATCATCAATCTAAATAAAGGCTTTCCAAATAACCAGGTTAGCTTGAAACATAAGGATACTTTGTATCCAAAAAGGGTGTACAAAATATAATTAAAATAGAGCTTCATGACAATTAAAGTGCAGAAGAGCTTCATACTGCAGCCTTTCAAAATCATCTATACAGAATGGGAAACATATTTCTGCCGTAACAGCAAGATTTGCCCTGCACTGAAAGAGAATTCTGTGGAAAAATATATCCAAGAGATTATATTTTTTAAAAGTATGTTAAAAACTAGAATTACATTTAAAAATATATATATATGGGGGGGAAGAATATTACAGTTGAATTCTAATTAGAACTAGACTTTTTTTCTACTGTAATAGATGCTCAAGTTAGCAGATCTTAGAGTAGATCACATCATTTTTTTTAGATTTTGGGAAGTTTAAGAGCTAAAACTCTACAGAAGAGAGGAAGACAGTGTACTTAGTTTTACACAACTCTTGCTTAACACTAGTGAACTAAGGACATTGCAAACCACTGAAATAAGTAACTCTTAGGGACATGCTCAGGTGATCAACAGTAACATTACATATATCTACTTTTATTGAACAAAAACCTTCCAGCAGTGGTAGAACTGGAAAACAACAACGTTCTAAAATGTTGCTTTAAAGATTTGCACTGTTTTTTCCTGGATGAAATCATATATATATATATATATATATCCCCAAAACTCCATTTCTGATTAGCAGCTCTTCTCCTCTTGGCACTGACAGACTCTGCACCTACAGATCTCATGGATCTCCACAATAAATTCTAATCTATAATTTAAAACTGGAATTACAGAATTACTTCTCGTAATCTTCATTCCACTTCTCTTTCGTTGAATACAAATATTTTAACTATTTAATTTGGTATAGAGGTTATTACTTCCACAGTTCTTGCTAAGTGGAACATCACTTCTTGGGAAACTTTTGCCTCTCTCCCAGGTATGATTTTAACAGTCCTTAATGTATCCACTTAAAATCTTTTTCTTGATTTCTGGAGTAGAAGAGTTTGATCCCACTGCCTAAGCAAAGGCACCATGTGGCAATTCTTTAGGGTACCCAAGGCACACACATGGGTCTAGCAGATAGAGCTTATACATATATATCATCATAGTCAGACCTAATTCCTACTTATTAGGGGCTTTTTACTCACATCTAGTTCTCCTACAAATTCCATTTACAACTATAAAGCTGAATTTAACCCAATTTTTACTTAAATTGATATATAATTGAGAATAGGGAGTTTTGAACCCAGGACAAAACTTCGCCCTCTGTGACCTGGGTATCATCTTTAGGCACAACATCTAAATAACCTTAAATGATCACATCTTTCTTTACACAAAACTTACACAAAATGAGATATAGGCAATAAGAAGAATAAAATCTAAACTCAAGGCAAAAATAGTATTTTCCAAGAGACTTCATTTGAATGAGTCTATAAGAGTCATGGAATAAGTTGATTTGCCATATGTAAACTAAGGTTTCCCAGTCTCCTGGGGTTACCATAGCAAAGGAAATTCAGTAAACCTATATATCAGCAGGCAATTCTTAGCATATGCAGGAGGCACATCTGATAACCTCATCGTAGTCCACAGACTTGTTATACAGTTTGTTCTATTTGAGATATAATTTCACACCTAAAAATACGTACTTTAAGGTACTAAAGGTTAAATAACTGTTCTCCTTTCCTACCTACCCTGAAGTTACAAAAAAGCTGCTTTTTTTCTTGCTGGTGTTGATATCTTCATGCTGTGAAGAGGATTCAGTCATCCTTTAATTTTAATTTTCTTGAAGAATCCCCAGAAAGATATGGAAATAGTTTCTTTCAAGATACCGAGCGCTTTGTTTTCCTTCAAAATACATCACTAGAAGCAAAGTCTAGGCTTCAATAACTTCTGAATGTCAGCACATCTCTGATTTCTAAAATGTGGGGTTTAGACAGCGATATTGCGAGCGAGGAGCCTGTTCCAGCTCCGAGATAATGCCGGCATTAATTTTCACTTCTAATTGTTTCCTCCTTAAACAGCCCCACAGAGAGACTTGCATCCCTTCATTACACATAACTTATCATGGCATTAAATTTGCCTAAATTGTACTCTAGTGCTGCCGTACTGCTGACCCTTAAGTCTGTAAACAAATACATTTGTTCTCCGTGTATTTATGTTTTGTCTTCTAAATTGTGAGAAAATGAGCCTAGAATCTTCATATTGTAATTGTATCATCAAAGCCTGTTGAGAATACGATAAAGTAACCAGAAGTTAAATTATCAATAAGAGTCATTTATTTTGCATTTTTATTTTAAAGAATACTTATGAGAATTGTGATAAATTAGCAGTGACAAACTACTTCTTGCAGGCTGATTTTGTGTGGAGAGTTTAATTAAACATTGCAGCTGTTTATCTCTATGGTGATTAAATTTTCATATGTAAATTACATGTATTAAGATCAAGATACTTATGTAAATGTCACTTGCCTTAATGTTTTGTGTTACTGTTATTAACATCTAACCATCAGCTTGTAATCTTCTTGTACTGCATTACGCTGGCATGCACTACATGACTAAAATAAGTAGATTTATATCTTAATAACAAACAAGTTTTTAAAAAGAACATCTTAGTATGTAATTGAGATGTAGATAAAAAATAAAAAATAAACTGTCGAGTGTGAACTGCTGTAAATTTGAGAACTTCATTGGTTTGAGCCTCATTTGCTGAATGCCTCCCCATCTGTTAACTTGAATAGAAGTTAACTAGGTAGTGATGTTTTTAGAGACAAGGGCCAAGCACAGACCCCAGGGCCAAGTGTGCTACTTACACTGCTGGTAGAGACCAGGATATTTTCACTCTATGCAGCCTGAGGCCAAACCTAATTTTACCTGGACATCAGGGATCTATACATCCCCACCTACCTTACAGCACTCGAGGGTACAACGATTTATTTTATGCCATCACTGCCAAATCCAAAAAAAAAAATTAACCCTATTATAGTTGATATGCAAGTTTTCTAAACAAAGACGACTTCTATTTCAAGGAGAATAAAAAACCCTCAAGATCCACCCACATCTATTTCCAACAACCAAAAGAAACCCCTAGTAGGTCACAAATGTTCCTTTGCACTCCAAAGGCCTGGATCACACGGACAGTAAAGAACAAAAAAAAAAATAAATCACTGGGATTTGCAATTTATTAGATTTTCCACATTTTCTTTTCTACTTTTTCTGTACCCTTATAATTATCATTCTTATTCACTTTGATGATAAAGATTAGCAACAACTTGGAGTGAAGGAATAGGAAGATCTGTCATTTGATCTCGGTTATTAGAGAGAGGAAAGTTGTAATATAAAAACATACAACACCCATGCAAGAAAGACTTCTCATTATGCCAGTCATGCTTGGAGCCCACCGAAAGGCACACACTGATTGATAGCAGGAAATCAAATTCATCATTTCAAAAACAAATTAAGAGACCAAATTGCAGTAGGCGATACACAGCAAATGAGATAAAAGCGGTTAGGATTAATTTCTTTTGAGGAATCTACAGGTTATATATGATCTCAGAGTTTGCATTTGTTTGTGTGATGTGGAGGAAGAAAGGAAAAGATCACTGGGAGGTGCAGGCTTCACTTTGTCATCCAGGAGGCATGCCATTATCAAACGAGAGTACGTTATCTCAATGATCTACTCAAAAGTAATGAAACACTTTGAAGATGCCCCAAATAATTGTATGGATGTTCTGATGGGCAAATTGAAGATGAGCATTGTCTAGGGGCTTCAAATAAGTTCAATAACTCTCTCAGCAACACAATGAGCTTTGAAGAAAGAGCAGTCAGCTAGCTTGGCAGCATAAGAAATTATCAGTTATTTTAATGGGTACCATCCCTCAGTTCTAATAACTTCATCAGATGACAGTCTGACTTTGTACTCATAGGGTGTCATACATGCATCTTGCTCAACAGCTGTAATCTGTAAATTCATTCTGAGTTTCCTTTTTACTTTAGACTCTTAAATAACATCCCAAACACTCTTCTGGGATTAACTCAATTTATGTACAAATTTTTCTATTTCCGAATTAAAAATACACAATATATCTCCTTTAAATCAGTCACACATTAAACCATTAGAAAAGTGCTTGCTCCTTTTCCCAGCACCATATTTCAGGTCTTAACAGGGGACGTTTGCAATGTCCAAATTCTCCTCAAGTCTTTGGGTTTGGTTGCTCCCAGACATCTCCGCTGCTCTCCTCTGCCTCTAACACACTATTATTCCATGAATCCCACTTTCACTCATCAAGCTAAAGAGATGAGTGACATTTTGGAGAGTACCTACCTTCAAGAAAAG
Source organism: Podargus strigoides (assembly GCA_028020825.1). Classification (NCBI taxonomy): domain Eukaryota; kingdom Metazoa; phylum Chordata; class Aves; order Caprimulgiformes; family Podargidae; genus Podargus; species Podargus strigoides. The sequence continues at coordinate 3,039,109 of CM051625.1, read as the reverse complement.
TGGTAAATTGAACAAAGATAAATGGTCCAGGATCCAAGCAGTTTCACTCACTCTACCCATTTACCCTGAGGACCACTGCAAATTTACCCTCACAAGTTTCATTTTCAATTTACAATAATTCTAATTCCAACGAGTTTGTTTGGTGGAGGTTTTTTTATGAAATACAGTCAGATTACATAAACTTCTGGGTTTGCAACTGTTCCTCCCCATGGAAAAGCTGCTGTGGTAGAAAACTAAATCTTTCCAACTTCTATTGATAGCCATATCTCCAATTGATTGGAAATAGAGTTCTGAATATCATAACAGTTTGGGTTTTTTTTTAAATCCACTGTTTTTAAAACTGCTTCTCAGCAATGTATTGCGAGTGACAGCAGCTTTTCTCTCCTGCGCTGCGCACACATCTTTGATGAGAAACTGCAGCCCGTGACACTTTACCAGCTGGAATGGGACAGCATTTTTGCAGCAGCTGAAAGATGTAATCCAGACAAGCAAAACTGCTGGCATGCTCCGGAGCACCATCTCCAACACGTAAGCAAAAGTCTCACAGGTACCAAGGGGAAAGCCAAAGACCACAAGCTCGTTTCTCAGAGCCATCTTCATCAGCAGCTCCTTACTTCAGTGGATTTCTTGGGCAATGAAGGATCATTCAGTGTAAGTGAAGAATTCATCCTTGCATGCATAAATGGATTTATTTCCTATTGCTGAGATGTTTGCTCAGTCTGGAGTGTCTCGGTTTATCACTATTACAACCACCACCATGGTATAAAAAAATTGGAGTGTGGGACCATAAAAAGACAGAGAAGAGGACCAGGATAATTGTGAGGGAGAAAGCTTGTAGCTTCTCATGCAAATCTCACTAATCATCAATAATCAGGGAAAAAAGAGTAAAATACTGTTTATAAGGGGTTTGTAAATTACTACATTATCATAAAGATTGCCTGAATCTCTCAGCAGCTCTTAAACACGGACAGATCATGATGAAGATCACCAAGAGCTATTTTTCTTCAACAAGAAAACCTTCTTGTGCTATTTAAGCTTAGTTTGCCATAAAACTTCCTATATTCACTGGCTGGCTGTCTACTGAAAATAATAACCCTGAACAATGATCATTGCTGGGATAGTTGGCAGCAGATCCACTACAATTACCAAAAGTTAATTAGAATTATTAAAATAACAAACACAAGGCCACTGATACTATACATCTACATTTAATAACGGAATCCAACAGTGCATCTGATTCATGAACTACATTATATTATTTTAAAGCCTTTTCTTTCTTACCAAATTAAATATTGATGGATTATCCTCTCTGAACCAGTTGGTGGATTGAATTCTATTTATACAGGCCCTAAAATTTGAGCTGTAGAGCAGAACTATAAAGAGCCTGTTGTCTCCCTGAACAGTAAAATAACTTGCAGTTCTTTTTTGCCTGTTGTTTCCCTATCCACAGTATTATGTTTGGAAAATGAAATTCCAGACTGAAGAGCAATAGGTCAGACAACTTCATCAGTTTCGCCTCCTATTGCTGATTTAATAGAAGTTTATTTAAGGCTGTGCTTAAAGAAGCTTCAAGTTGTCAACACCTTTGCACCCACGTGAACCCTAATAATTTTAGCATGCGGTATATACACACAGTCTCTCACAGCTTTAATTTTCATGAGCATTACAACAGCTCTCTGCTCTCAGGGATGCTTGTCTGCGGCCCTTCTGCCTCCTTCCTTCACACCAAGATTATTTTAATCAGGCGACTCAGAGCAGATTTAACACGTGTTTACTTCACTTCTGTGTGTGCACAGTATTGTCAAGAACCTCACTTTATTTTTAGATCCTAAACTGAATTATGCAGCACATGGTATCGGGAGAGAGTTTTTAAGTCTTTATATTGGCAAATTTGAAGGGGAATTGCTGACACATATAATGATGCTTTACACAGACAAGCATTATCAAGGCCATGCATAGTCGTGTTTTCTGTTCGCTTTTTTAACAAAATCAACATCGTTTCAGGCCACTATTCTCCTCAGTCATTTGGCAAAATGCAAAGATCAGGTTAACCACCATAACTGAAAAGGTATAGAGTTCCCTGAGCTGCTCAGAGGGTTTTCTTTCAAGTCACAAGAAAAGGTGCAATTCTTCTATCCCTAACCTGTTAGCCATTAGCTTTCCCAATTCTTCCATTCTGTATATATAAAAAGAAAACATATAGTCTTAATATTTTAAAGCAAAATATTCCTAAAGGCAACTATGAACATAAGCAAGAAACCAAATATTGTCTATTAGAATAAAAAATTAGAAGCCAGCTACTGGATTTGCATCTACTCTCCCCTCTGTTAGTTATCGTGGATTTAAATGACCCCAATTCTTTGAGAAAGAAAGAATATAAGAGTCAACAGAACCATTAAAAACGCTTTTCTGGACTTCACATACATAGCAGGAGTGAAAATGTGGAAGAGGTAGGAGATGCAGCTCCACTATAATCACTTAAAAGTAAAGATTGCACTTCCTATATGAGTGCCTTCTCTCCAAGTTATGTTCAGATCTTCAATTCTAAGTAGCTGCAAGGTTATAAACTCAAATTTCCCCTGTGATGCTGTACTGAAGATAAAACAAAACAAAGGGTAAAGATTATTTTGAAAAAATCTTATAACAATAACCACAAGCTTAAGTTATAGATAAACTGTCCTGAAGCAAATTTAGTTTAGGACAAAGTAATGAAACATAAGCTAGTCATGATCAGATTTTTACTGTAAAGTGTAACAATTCTGCAAACTAACTGTAACCTACCAGTAAATCTTCTAGCATATTAGATGAAACATAATCAAGTGTATCAACCACTGCATTTAATATAGGTACAAAAATATAAGATGTATATTTTAACTTTATGTGACTTAATGCAGATTAATTAAAAGCAAAACCATAAGCATTGAAATAAGATTTGTATGTATTGTGACTATATCTCCTCTTTCATTTGCTATTGCAACAACAAAAATAGGGAAAATAAGAGTGGTTAGGTGGCAAATCAGCCAAGGAGAATTTAAATAAGGTGGCAAACTCAAGCTATCTAATCACAGTCCAGGTCACAAAAAGACTGAAAAACCAGGGTAGTGTTGTATGTTAAAATTTTAAAATTGAGGAAGAAAAGAGCAAAAGGGAAGAGATTTCCCTGCTGCTGGAACTTGAATCAAATTTTAATGCCAAATACAGTCCAACCAACCCATCCAGGTGGCTGATAGCCAACCAGCTGAGCACCCAAAAAAGCTTCTACGTGTACTCTGAGGGGAAATACATATGATCCTGAACAACAGGTAGCTAGCTGTGAGGACAAGTTACAAACTCTCAACCTGAAAAAAAAAATACAATGGAGAGTTCATCAACTTCCTACAGCGTTATCTGTAAAAGCCCTAATAAAGACCAGCATCTAAACAGCAGCTCTCCAAAATGAGTAACACATGAAAAACTATAAAAGTGCAAATAACCTTAAAGCATAGGAATAATGTAAAAATAGCATGAGATGCTGACGAAAAGGAGACGTCCTGGTCCACCACTGGAGATGCAGATGCACATGGACACCCATCTGTGCAGACACGCCGTCGCATCTGCCTGCCAAGTCCTCACCATGCACGTACAACACAGCTAACATGACCCCAGCTCACCAGAGAACAAAATTTGCCCTTTTACGCCCTCCTCCAGTAACAAGATGAAGCCATGGAGACTCCCTCACTTATCTCCTTGACCACCTCGACATTGCCTCTATTCCAATCTGCTCCTTTTTGTTTCCCAGAATATCTAGGGATTTTTACTAATTAAATAATTTCACACCATATTATCTATAGTTAACATGAAACCAGGCTTTACTAATTTGATCTCCATATGTTTAGCACCATTTATTCATGCTGTACCACCAGCTCTGAACAGAGATTACAGTTGACCCCTTGGACTCTCTTCTAAAGCTTTCACAACACTCACAGCTATCAGAAGTCAAAAGAGTTGAACATGACCCAGTGAAGCCAGGATGGGGAATTAGCTAAACATCTAGGTCAACTGCAGATTGATTAGCTAGGTGTATATTTTTAAAATAAATTTACATAAATTTTCAAGGAAGTTTGTCCTTCAAGTGAGACAATTTTGGGACTTCATTCTCCTGCCTTTTCCACTCTCTCTCTTCCAGTCTCTCCATTCCTCTTTCCTTGTTTCAAAACTCAGCCATTGTTGGTGACCATTTCTTTTGGCTTTTATTATTGTGAAATTATTTTTTATTCCCATGCCATTGTGAATTTTTCACTTTCCCCCCCATGATGATGTGCACATCGAACATGGGCTCTCCTACACACAGGGAATGACCCAATTTGTTCAGCTTCTGCCTGGAGTGGACACGTAGGTTCCCTTCCTCTTCCATTTAAAATCCCCCAGTTTTCAAGTGGTGATGGTAATTTTGGTATTGTCATTCCCTGAGGATGCTAAATTTAATTGTATTGGTTTTACTCAAGAGAGCTGTTCTCTCTTGGAAAACAATTAAACACTACTTGAAACTTGTCCAAACTGTGTTTGGGGTGTCATGGTTTAAGCAGTTGAGAAGTTTTAAAAGTTGGATCCGGCATTAAAGCCTGTGCAGTGAGTTTTCTGAAGCCCTAAAATAACAAACCTTAAGGGGAGGTGTCATTTTTAACATTGATTTCCACTGCTACAACTGAGTCAAAAGGAGTCTTGTCACTGACTCAGAAGCTTTCATGAAGCCAGGCCTTCGTGTACCAGTTACTGAATCAAAATTCCACCCAACAGAAGTGTGAAAATATTTTCAGCATATTTATCAGCACCTCCTCTTGCTCAGAAGGAAAACAAAATGACTAGATGAGAGGAGAGTGAAAGACAGAATATTAGTCCCCTGTGCTGTCAGTGCCCCCAGATTTCTGCCAATAGATGTCACTTCCAACCAGGGCAACCTCGCGCTATTTTATTTAACCAGCCCATTTCCAACTTCTTTAAAAAAAACAAATGAAGTTAAATAACAAATAGCATAAATATTTTAATAGGCCTTCACATTACCAACTGCCAGACCAGCTGTCTAAATTGCAAGAGTTTCGGTGGCTTTTTTTTTTTGCCTTTTTTTTTTTAATAAAGCAGAAACACATACGTCTACACTGCCAAAGGCATCTGTCTTGGGAGTGATCCCTGGCCCCAGGCAGAGCAGCACAGATGGGTCCACGTGGACTGATGCTTGTCCGCTGAGGGATGCTGGGTTCCAGCTCCACGGCTGTACCAGCAGCACTTCCCCAGCCTCCCTCCACTCTCACATCAAGGAAGGGAGAGAACAAAAACAGCCTTGATCTCAGCATATCAAGCTCAGCTTCCTTCTTGAATAATTTCCGATGCCATACAGAAAACAAGATGGAAAAAATAATTACAATATTGGGTATTCACCTGCAAACCATAAGGCAGTCAATAAAAAGAAGTTCTGCTTGTGGTTCCCCACTTCTAGAAAGTCTTGTTTTGCACAGCCATGCTCCCAAAGAGCAGGCTTGGCTTCATCCAGCTAATATTTTGAGAATGTGACAGCTTTTGTGACAGATGCCCTTTTATTTTGAGTATTTTACAACATGCTGCTGGAAAAAACAAGGGGGACGATGCTTGGAACACCATACCCCAAAGGGATCGGATCAGAAGAAGGTGAGTTAAGCATCTACAGTTGCATATTTAATGGTATGCTCAACAGTAAGAAAGATGCTTTGAATCTGTAAGTGAAATACCTCTGATACTGCATTAAAAAAATTAAAAATTTTAATTAAGCACTCCCAATGCAGTCTTGTTTTAAAGTAAATGTAATTTTAAATATTTGTGAAACTAGGAAAGAAGAACCAGTAATTTCTCAAAAGCAGAAAAGACCTACAATAAAATAATTAAAAAAAAAAAAGACAAAAAAACAGATGATACAAGCTTTGGCTATGAACTATGAAAAATAATCACTCCCTTCCCCTTATAATTCTGAAACAATGCAATGATGATAATTCAGTGGGCTCTTTGTGTCTCGTGTAGGCTCACCTCCAAGCAAGTTCAGCTTTAAAAGCACAATGCCCACCGAATGCAAAAGAGGGAGTAGCTCACCAGCTCAATTCTGTACTGTTCTGAGGATATTGGTTTTTGTATGCCATCATGATAATTACATGCTCTCTATTTTCTACAACTTAACTTTAGGTTAAAAACTTACATTTAGCCTCGGAAATAGTTGATATCCAGCTAGAAATTTTTTGTCAAAACACTTACTATTGCTTACCTTCTGTACAAAACTACCACTATTTTATTTAGGATTGCCCTGCTCAGCTAAATTACTCCCCTGCCCATCAGTAGAGCACTACAGTAATACCCGCTTTGAATATTGAGTTCCCAGCAGCTTAAAGCAGCAAGATTGTGCATTGTGCTTTAATAAGGTCTTTCTGGGCTGGTTTGCACCTCTTTCTCAAACACAAAGGGAGGATGACACCATGGCCCTGAGCCCAGCAGAGGAATACAAGAGCTCAGCAATGTTTCTCTCTCTCAGCCTGTCGAGCAGTGGAAAAAGTCCCTACATGGCTGTGTGAAAACCGTCAGTATGGCAAAAGTGAACAATTTGTGATTTTCTTTCGAGAGGAAATGAGGTTTGTGTGATGCCACCACACGAGGGCGCCATCTCCTCAAAAATTCACTGCTGTAGAAGAGTTGAAACCAAAGTGAGCCCAACTCTGCAGGTCCTGGGTGACTGCAAGGGGCACAGCCCCTGGTCCAGGGCTAGCATCACAAACCCCAAATCAACCCAGTCAAGCCTTCAGGAAAGTCATGGAGAGATGAAATCCCCAACTGTGGAGACAAAACCCATTTTTTTGTACTATTCTCATGTAATACAAGTAAACACAGAGAAATCCTGTAGTAATAACTATAACAAAAAGCAAGCTCAAGATGACCATAACAGTGGTTGAATTCACAGGCTATGTATAGCACAGAATCTGACCCCTGAAATCTGAGATCAGAGGCACAAAAATTCTATATTTTGCCCCATAAATTGTGCCACCACAGCTGCTGTCTCCCCAGCGAGGCAGTGGCCAGCAGCTTTCCCTTGCCATCCATCATCTCCCACCACTGCTCGCCCTCCAGCATCTCTGGTAACTTCGCCATCTCTGCATTCTTAACTTTATTTTTTAAGTATTCATATAGAAGTGCTTTAACTGCACAAGCTGAATCTCTCCCACCACCCTTTTTACTGACATAATTCATTACTAAGTAGGTGCTAAAGTGGCCAAGATTTTTCACTTCAAAGCTTGTGTCCATACAGAAAAATTTAAAATATTTACATCACAAATTTAAGTGATTCAAATTGAGCTTGATTTGGTATCTTAATCCTGCTCTCACTGCTGCTGTCACGTGAATATGACTGGATTCCCGTGGAGAAGGTGTAATTACAGACTATCTCATACCATGTGCAGAGAAGGGAGCTGGATGAAGCTCACACAGCCTTAAATCCAGCCCTTCCTGCTGTCAAATGCTTAAGTCAAAAACTAAATAACAGTGCTTGGCCACAATCCGGTTCTCTTTCCACTACATAAGATCCCACAACCAACTTCTGACTACCCACCCACCACCATGCACACAGCTAACCTTCAGCAAAAGTCACAGAAATAAAAGGTTGTGATCAGCACTCAGCCCTTGGCAAGCCCTGACAGATACAACGTGATGCAGAGATGCAGCACCTCACCAGTTTGTGGGCATCCCCTTTCCCAGTGTCCAAGTGCCAAGCCCAGAAGCGGTGAGACCCAGAAACCAGAGTGAAACCCCATAATGGAAGGTGCTGCCGTGGTCCCTCCTGGTGCCCCTCAGAGGAGTTAAAGTGGGTTACGGGGGGAAGCACTTTGACAGAGAAAACCATCATAAAGTACATGTATAATTTGTCAAGAGTCTTCTTGAAATACTAAAACACAAGGACATTTCTTCTACCTTACATCACTTTATAGCAGTGCCACCTAACTTCACATGGTTTGCAAACTTTAAGTACAACCATTAGTTTAAAGAACATGTCTTCACACAGCAAGCCAAAATATTAGGGAACATTATTACATATCTGTCGCTCCTCTCTCGCTGCTTATGAGGCCATATGATCCAAAAGCTTAGAGACAAAACTTTGAGACACAACTTCCACCCACACTGAATTCAGCTGCTCCCTTGTTTCAAACCGTGTGTACAAACACGTCCTGTGTAACAGGAGGGTGGTGGAATGGTGAGGCACCACACTCCTGCCTACTAATTACCAGGAAATGGGAAAAGATTTGACAGTACACTGTATACTTCTCAGAAGAGGTCTCATTTTCTTTCCTTACTTTTATTAACTAACTTGCTCTATAATTAAAAGAACAGCTCAAACCCTTGTGATAAACCATCACAACTGCTTTACTCTTCACTTTTTTTGCTGATGTGCTGCATGCATTGTACCGTGCATGATCATACTTTCACATTTCCTAATTAATAAAGAATGAAAGAGCATTTCAGCTGGGTTCAGCAGCAAGGAATCCTGCAGTTCTCTGCCTTACCCACAAATCTTGTGCTGTGGCCTTCCCCCAGTACGTGCACAATGAGCAGACCCACAATGGGACTTCTGTACCTCTGGGCAGATGCCTTCACAGGAGCAGTGCCGTGGGTCTCCAGACATTTAGGTGGCTATGTGAATTAAATACCTTGTGAAGTCAGCACTGCAGAAACATGAAGTAATGGAAAACAAAGCTTTCCTGAGATCAGCTAGGCTCATTTCCTCCACACACACACATTTAATTATAGTTGGATCAAGCTGTCAGTGCCTTGTGCTCTTTTTCTCCCCATGCATGATATGTATAAGACTTGACAAAGAAACATCCTCTTGGCTTCCCAAAAGATCTCTTTTTCATTTTTCTACATTAGCCATTAAATACATTGACCTCATCAATCTCTACCTCTCATGTTAGACTCTTGGTCTCAGGATGCAACGTGAGCTTTGCAGAAAGCTTTCATGATGCTGCCCATCCATGACCACATTGTTTGGGAGAGGATGCTGCTCGCACCACCACACCGAATTCCTGTGGTTTCATCCCGAGTAAGTTATTTGCAAATTCCTCCTTGGCTGCAAAGAGAGAACCAAGCAAATTTATATATGCCTGTAGGTAGGTACATATGCACACAAATCACATGCTGTATTTCACCTTCCTTTAATCTTCCATCTCTTTCTATTAATTCAGAATGTGCTCTCAGGATGGGACTACCAGAGGGAGGATGGGCACACTCAAGTCCCAGCAATGCAACTGGCCTCACCACACTCCCACTGTAGGCAACATATCATAAATCTAAATTTCATAAACAGATGATGAACTGCTATTGTTACCCGAAACTGCCTTCCAAAAGCAAGAGTGGAATGAAGGAGCAAAGAAACCTTCACTAATTCATGTGCTTATGTACAGTCAAAAATGATGTAGTTGATGCTTCCATTCATCTAAATTTGCCTGGCAATAAGTCAGGCTGCCCACAGAATTTTCTTTTAACAATTACACATGCACGGCTGCAATTATGGTTTTGCCCACACTGCTCACCTAGTGCTGGATAGTGCCAAAATAACTGTGTGTATATACATAAACAACCATTTTCAAGCACAGCTTTAAATTTCATCACTTTATCCTGAAATCGCTACTAAAAATAAATATTTAGGGTCATCTAATCTTCTCTGTCTCATGTACTTTGGCTGCTCTTTCTGCTTCATTAAAAACAACAAAAGTAGGTCTAACAGACCTCATGGACAGGAATCCTTCCTTCATTTCACCCCATTACTCCTGAAGTCCCTCTAGTCTCCCACACAGACTAGCCAAGTATTTCTCTAAATATTTGCTTAGCATAAGGCCCACAGATTCATATCTAACACCTAGGAATAGGAAGTCAAGGTTGGAGAACTCTCAGACAAGTCATAAATACCAGCAAAATCAATATTCACTCCCTTTCACGACAAGGCCAGTGATGTAGATACTTAACTACCAATTAAAAGTTTCCAGAAATTTCATTTACGCATTTTTCCAGGACTCACATTTGTCTGGGAGCTAAAAATAAATGGATTTCCTGACATTCCTAGATGATGACTGCTGGAGTAAACAGAATTTCAGGTCTGAAACGTCTCGATTTTACAGAGAAGGTCTCAGTACCATTGCCTGGCAAAAGTTACATGGATTTATCATTTGTCTATCAGAAACAAAAATTACATTTTGAAAAATAAGTAGAAAGAAAACAAAAATGTAACCTATCCTAAAGGAAACATAATTACAAACAGCATTTCATTGTTCAATTTTTAATAAAATGTAAGGGTTGTGATAGCATCAGAGTTTGCATAGTATTCAGAGAAGTATCATTCATCTTTAGGTCAAGTGTGTTTTGACATCTTTGAAGACACCACAGCAGGAGAAAAAAAAAACCAAACCTAGGAGTCAAACATCATTATTCATGGGCAAGAACATAAATTTCTAGATACCTAAAATGTTCTTTTAAATCATTTATTCTTCACCTACTAAGGTAGTTGATAGGTCCTCCTTCTCTTTACAAAAGACTGCCTTCTGCATCAGCAATTATTTTGGCCTTGTCTTCATCCACCATAAAAAAGGACACAAACTAACTGCAACGAATATTTCCTGACCCAAAATTAGTGCCTTGACCCTGAAATTAAATATTGGTTTGTACCAGAAGCCACTGCAGGGTGGATGTGAGCAACCCCAGTCTGATCAGGAGAGACTCAATGCCCCAATGCAACACAGTGACTTGCATAATGACAAATGTCATGCAGATAAACATTAATTATGGTTATATTGGACTTCAAGAGAAAGTGTTTGGTACAATCACTGCACTGCTGCAGCTCAGATTAAAAGCTGTTTCTCGTAATCAACCAATTCTACAACTTCCAAAGATGAACTTTTTGGAGAATATTTTTATTTGAATTTTTAGATTAACTGCTGTCTGAATAGACTGCTTAGAATATAAAAGACAAACAACTCTTCCCTCTCCCTGTAACAATTAGCATAGATGATAAAGCTTAAATTTCTAACTTAATTTAGCATGTCAAAAACCAATCTTTCCCTGGTAATTTCAATACATTGAATGTCACAGAAAGGCCAAGTGACAGATTGCTGCATTTCAGTCAGAACACTCATCCTACTAAAAAAGTAATCACTGATGTTCAGATTTCATTTGACTATGCACTGTACAATATTTGGTGTGCAGGGAGCCTTTGGCATCTTCTTTCTCCCCACCCTCATACAATAAAAAAAATAAAATTACTGTTGCATACCGAGTTCCAATATGAGCTTTGAGAATTACATAGACAGGTAAGCCTATACCATGCTACTTTAATTCTGAGTTCAGATTTGACACCAATTAATACCAAGCTCAGTATTATTACTGAGTAATACTGAGTTCAGATTCAATAATGTTGGCGAGATCTGGAAGTATGTTTCCAATTCATACTCAGGAGACTACAAAGTCCATCAAAAATAAATTAAAATCCTTTAGCAATCATTATCATGCCCTGTGTTTAATCACATTCCTACAACTGCCTGAACTTCATTATTGCAGTACAAATAGGCTCCAGTTGTAAGCTGAACTTCAGGGCTGTCATTTTTATTGTGTCCCATCTTCCAGCAAGCTTTTCATGCATCTATTTGTTACAAATGATTTTGATGTACAGGAAATGTATTTGTCTTCTTTTTCCAAGAATGGTTTCATAACCTCACTATGTTCCAAAGCTAAATAAGACATATGGTTCGTGTTTAACAACCTCCATTTGGTGCTTCGTATGTGTACTTTTCCTTTTTGCTTCCAAGGATGTGGCTGCAGAGCAGTGAGGATCAGGCCCCAGCGTGGGTGCACGCTCTCTGAAGAGGCTTTTCAATTGTCAGACAGCAATTGACTGAAATCAGGGGAAAAATGATTATTCTGACAGCCTTTGAGAAGTCACTGGCTCAAAAACTCTTTCTGTTCAGAGTCTCCTATGTCTATCAGATATTCAGTGAGGCATATGGCATCTTCTTGATGCGATACCCATTATTGATATGGAATGGTAACCTCTATCTTCTTGTTCAAGCCTGCTACAGTTCTGCCTGTGCTTTACTTTTCTAACAGCTTCTTCCAACCAGTCCATGAGGTCACCCTCATCTGCTCTGCTCACTGATGTTCATCATTTTAAAGTTGCACTTCAGGTGTGCAGAAATTAATCTTTGATTAAAGATAAACTCTCCCCAAACTGAAGCTATTCCAGCTGAAGCTACTGTCAACACACAAGTGCCAGAGGCAGAAGAAGGAGCTACACTGGAGGACAAAGTCACAACAGTGAGAACATAAGACAGAGTCTTTTATGCAACAGCTTGTTCTAACTGTGATGAATATTTCCATTAAAACACAGGTCAGCTGAGATGATAGGCAGGAGATCAAGCCCCTGATGAAGCACTAACTGCATGTCAGAACCTGTACACAGGAAAGCAGCACAGTCAAATTATCCCTCTTCAGGCTCTGCTTTACACATCTTATCTTTCCCAGTTTCCCTACATGACCTGGCATACCCATGCAACCTCACCAGAAAACTAATTAAGCATTAAGATGAGTCCTGGATGCAGCACTATTAGACAGGACCACTTCCAGCCTCCAGACACCAATGTATGAAATCGCATCGGAAACATGCGTTTTTCATTACAGCCCTTGTTAATAGCCTAAGGAAGTGCCTCCTGCAAAGTATCAGATCATAAGTTGTAATGAGCATTTTAATTAATACTACCCCACTGCCAGGGAAAAATATTATATGTAAATTCAATAAATTAGTTGCACTGGGGAATCATGGCTCTGTCATGTGCACAGACAGTGGCAACACCACTTGAACAAAACCACTGGTGCATCTCCAACATGTTAGTTCCCCACAGTGTAAACATGCATCTGCATCAAAATTTGGAGATACCTTCATAACTGGCTTCTGAATCCAGATCTCCTCATGTATAGTCATTTTTTACTCATATGTCCACAACATAAGTGTTCAAGGTTCAAGGGGAAATAGTAATGAAAAATAAAACAGTGAAGGAATTGCCCTAACACCCTAAGATTCATGGAGAAATGTTCTGAAATAGCTTATTTTACAAGACACAGCAGCCATAAATGCATAATAAGTTTTGTGCCCTTCCTGGATGGGTACAAAGAACTGCACCTCTAAGTAATATGAAAAACTTTAGTTCATTAACCAAACCTTAAGGGGAAGCGTAAATGAGAAGTGCTTTATATTCAGTGTCATCAATTCAGCTGAAAACATGTTTGTACCACTCCATGAAATGAATGCTTTTTATAGTGCCTTTCCTGCCAACGTTGCCTCATGAACATAATAAAATTAAACATGTAAAACCAACTCTGGAGCTGGCAGTTAGCAAATAAATTCCTGCAAAACAGTAATAGACATTTCTAAACAAACAGCTCTTCAAAAAAGAGGAGAAAGAGGTAAACTGAGGAAAGTATAATGCAGAGGGTGCACTGATTATATATAAAGGCCAGAAAAAGCCCACTCTCCCTCCATCCTCCTGCAACAAACCCTCTGAAGGCAGCAAAGCTCAAAGGACTCTCTCCCTGACTGCCACCCTGCCACATCAGTTATCCCAAAACAGCTGAAAGGAGGAATATAAAGTGTACAAAGACTTCCAGAGTTATGCCACAGTCATCAAATACCAGAAGCGTTTGGAAACCACTCTTGTGGCCCCGAGTAGGAGCAAACCTCTCCAAATAAGGAAGCATTTCTCCTCCAACGTGCAGAAATTGGCAGCTCCCCTCCTGGAGTTTATGTAAGATTTCTCAAACAGATTAGCCAACAAACAAATGTCAAATAGCCTCCTCCCTGGCTTGGGAGTGGAATCAGCAGGCTTTCATCCACAGCAATGGATTCTGATAAGAGTTCAAGTTGGGAGACAAGTTTCCATGTTGCCATGATGGAGTTTAAGGAAATTTCCAAATCCGTTATAACGAGCAACGAACAATGAACTGACGAGGAATCGCCACACGGCCATTCCCAAGTCCCCCCTCTCACATTCCCATAAGGGCAATCTTCATTTACAGAAAAATGTGGGTTCAGGATCAAATCACAGCAACACTGCGCTAAATGGCAATAGGAACAAAAGTAACATGGCATGAAAAATATGAAATTCTAATCAAAAAAAGTGAATATGAAGACAAAATGTTCATGAGGGCTCTCAGAGGAGTCAAATAATACTGTATTTTAATATTTAGCTACACCTATTTCTCTCAGAGGATTGACTAAGTACATTCATAGAATCATTTTGGTTGGAAAAGACCTTTAAGATCATGAAGTCCAACCACTAACCCAGCTCTGCCCAGTCCATCACTACACCATGTCCCTAAAATGCACCTTCACTTCCCAGTAAAAGGCTGCAGGACAATATTGAAAATTTTTTGGGGAGGAGGTCTTAAAACCAGGCTGCCCTGGGTGCTGGTTAACCAAGAGACGATATGGCAAGTGCTTAGCAACCATCTTTCCTTTTTTTTTTTGAACCTCCACCAGCCTCCCACAGAGAAATGACAAGAAGTTATTACCTTACTGACAATGAGCTCTTTCTTCTGCTTCTTGTCCCATTAGACCCTGATCTTTGATGCTTCTGCACAGGAGTTACGTTGAATATCTAACTACCTAAAAGATGTGATTGTGTGCACAAAAGGCTCTTCATAGCAGTGAGAATTTGGGGCTACTTAATACAAAATCTCAGAACAAGGGATCTGGCTTGTTTTACCTGTAAAGTGCTCAGCATTTGGGAGCTCAGAGCGATGGTAGCACTGAAAAATACAGTTTCAGTTATTTATTAAAACTGCCTATCAGAGTTAATGTTTATATATGCATGTACCTACATATTTTCACTTTCTGAACAGCAAATAAAAATAAGGAAAATCATCAATATAGCCCAATAAAATACAGAGAAATTCCTTCCTTTGAGGCAAAATCCAATTCTGTGGGATTAAAAACCTCAGAGCATCTCTCTTGTGGGTTTTTTGGGGTTTTTTTTTTTTGCAATGTACAGAGCAAGTTACCCAGAGGCCAGGCCAGCATCTGCTTCACTGACAAATCTCAATCCTAACAAGACAGTCACACACAGACAGCACAGAAAAAAGGTACCAAAGATATTCAGATGTTTGGAGGCACTGAATAAAAGAGGCTTTGATCCACATTCCCAGAAGAAATGCAAGATGGTCATTTATCAGCATATAAAGGGACTAAACATAGAGAAGCAAAATATGGAGAATAGGTTTAATTCAACTTTTTCCACTTAAAAACTTTTTTCCACGCCATGCACAAACACACAGCTGATGGCAGAAGAGGGCATGGCAAAATATATCTGGGAAGAGGCATGAAAAAGTGTTTTTCCTTATACTGGTCTCTGCAGACCCTGCCCTGGTTTAATCATCCCTTCCACCCGCATGATGTCAGTCCCAAGTTTTTATGTGGGCAATTAATAACTCTTATCCATTGCTTGATTTATCTTTCTCTAACATGTGTAGATCACATGCAGATGAACTGTGTGAATTACTGCCCTGTGGAGCCAAGCAAAGAATTTGTTGTTTTTACTGTCCTGAAGTTCCTATTTTTTTATCTTGAATGAATAAGAAATACTATATATATATTTTTCAAGAAGGACACAAGAAACTTCCTTGCCTAAACACGTATTTTTCTCTTGATTTATTATTCAGATTTATAATATACTCTCTTCAGTGTTTGAGTTATACATTTTTTCTCTGTTAAAAAACAAGGATTAAATCTTCACGGCAACACTTTGATTTAAACGTAATTTTTCTAGGCGCCTTTTTCTTCCTTGCTTTTCTGCCTCCTGCAAATCAGAGGTTACATGACTAAGTTCTTCCTGCTGCCACAAACTGATTTTTCAAACACAAGATTTCTCTTGTTTGGCTCATGCATAGAATACCATAAAATCCAATCATAGTGTCTGCAGTGACTAAATCTTTGTTTAAAACTAACTATGAAGGCTCCACATGCCCTTTTCCTCCAGAGCACACTGCAAACAGTTTTGAGGGAGGCAAAAAATGACAGGATTCCTCCAAAGACATTTCTAAATCTGCCCTAGCAAAGCAGCACTGAGCAAAGAAGGACTCCAACAGTTCAGAATTCAGCCTGTGAAGTGTATTTTATGAAAAACAAGTCCTCATCCCATATAGCAAAATCAATCACTACATAGCATGGAGGAGTTTTCAGGTCCTAAGTGCCTTTTCTGTATGACTGGCAAAGATAAATTTGAGAAACAATCTGATACCTTTTCACTTTCATGACCCTGGATCTTTACCTTTGCCTTCAAGTCCTGAGAGAGCTGATTACAGAGGCACAACACCAAGGAGGTCTGAGCTGTGTTTCTCCTTACGGGGCTGTAGCAAGTACCTTGACTCTGGTTTATTAATTAAAAGCTATTAATGAACGTGAATGACAAAACACTGAAGCTTTCTCCAGCTCTACTTCCAAAATGGAGTCAGGCATCACAAGTTCAAATAAAAATGCAAGAGTAGAAATTCTACATTAAGTTTATCAAAGCTATTCTCTATCTAGACTACAGGAGCTCTAGCCAGCAGCAGTTTCATTCAGATTTGTATCCACAAGGTATTACTGTTTTGGGGTCACTCTGACATATTCAGCAGTTGTCATTGTCAGTCTCAGTTTTATCTGAGTAAATATCTCAACAGCAAGCCCCAGGGCTCCTGAAAATATATATATATATATTTTTAAAGTCAAAGTAGTGGCAGTCTGTCTGTCCATGAGGATCAGCATTGTCAATACTAGAATAATCTGATCTTCCCAGATCTGCACAAAGCCAGAACCATCCTTACTAGAAACGCTTGATCACTCCAGAACAAGTCCTCTCTCAGCAGAGCTTCTATGTGGACTGTCAGATTTAAAGCCCAAAGTGTTGAAGACTAATGCCCTAGTAAGGATTGCATAGATTTATGCAAAGTACCAAATCGAAACTCACACCTGAAGGAGCCTGTGGTTCTCAAAGGAAAGACACTTAAGTTACTAATTATGCTGAGTTAGATAACCCTCCTTTGGTCAAAGCTGTTGAGGGCAGAAGACAACAACTTTTGAAAAACTCTTCATGATGAGGAGACTCTATTCCCTCTGCAGAGAGAGGCATCTGCTCCATTACATATAAAGATATATTTTCATTGCAGTCAACATTTAGCCTTTTCCAGACTTCATTTTCCATCTAGTCAAACTGATCAAAAAGCAGTAAAAAGTCCTGGGAACAAAGAATAAAAGTGTACTTAAACTTAATCCCATTTTTAAAATTAGAGATGGTGTGTGTATCTGTAAACTTAGATATGAATCTGAGCTTAAAGAAAAGCCTATGTTAAGTTTAATACTTCAATTACAATTTCACAGGAGCAGAAAGAGCCAAGTGAATGTATGCCATAGTGCCTTTCTCTTATGGACACAGCATCATACATGAACTTGATACATATATTATGCAATTTCAGCCCTTTCAGCAAACAAGATTTTCTTTGTGATAATTTCTGCACCAACATACTTTGCAAGGAGGTGGTTTGATGTTTCCCAACAACCTTTTTTTTTTTTGAGAATGCTGAGCAATATGGTAATTAACATAGTATTTTAAAAAAAAAATAGAGACCATGCTAACCAAAAGTATATAACATGGAAAACTACATAACATGTTCTGTGCTACAATCCTGTGGCTATATGAGCTAATGGACAGTATAAACAGAATGACCCTTATAAACTGAAGAACCAGATATTCATTAAATAAAGAAAAGACATATTAAAAAAATTTCTAGAAAGAATAAATCAAATTATAAACTTATGGAACATGGAGCCAGCAATAATATTATTTGAAAGTACCTTTCTATTAGTCTCCCCTTGCTTATTTTCTAGGCAATCATACAGTTCACATGACTGGAGTATCTGAGTAGCTCCCACTTGCTAGTAGGTTGGTGCTTCCCAATGCCCTTAGCAATGGGCAGAGTAGCATCTGCTCTTTACAGGTGAAAAATAAAATGAAGGGTTAAATCACTTGTCCAAAGTTACACAGGATCCTGAGTGAGTGAGAAATTCAGGAATGAAATAGCTCTATTGCATCCTATTTAGGCAAAGTATCTGCCAGTGTAAACAACCCTTGCAAAATTCGCTTTGCCAAACTGGTCTCTTTTCCAAGTTCCTGTCTCTCTGTGCTTCCCCACACTCAGGTTACCCACCTGCAATGACCTCCTCATAGAACTTTATGGGAGAAAGAAAGAAATGGCCTAAAAGCCTTACCCTCTATACAAGCAGGAGGTTGTTTTGGTGTCTTCTGATATTCAGTTGACATGTATTATTGTAGCCATTTTCATGACTAAAACCACCTTACCTCAGCATAAAAAAATCATTTGTCAAGGATTAAAAATCACAAAACACCCTAGAAAAAGACCAGAATCGTTCCTAAGCAAGAGTTAACCCTAGATCAATACCTAAGACAGGTAGATATTATCAGAACATCTTAGCTTGAAGTGTTAATTTTGTTTTCAAGTGAAACTCCTGACTTCCTGACAGTCATGGTAAAAAGATCCCAAGTCAAGACTTTGCTCAGCAATTTCATTCAGCTTGTTTTGTTGCATCAGTTGTTTGTTCAGTATTTATTCCCAGGTTTTGTTTTCATGTCACCTCCATACCCACTCTGCTGCCCTTGTTTATCACGTGGGTTTCTACGTGCTCATAATTCATTGCACTTCCTTTCAAGTAGCCTGAAGAAAAATAAATCACAGTATGAGTTCATGAAACAATGCATGAATAAGTCATTTCCTGCTTTAAATACGCCTCTGAGTAAATGATCCAGAGACTTTCAAGAATCATTTACATAACAGTCCCTGATACAGTCTTCAAATTTTCATGTCAATCTCAAAATGGCATTTTAAATCACCCCATTTTCCTAAAGGAGGTGAGCAAATTTTAAGAGCAGATTTTCCAACTTCCAGAGCTTTTCTTTTCGTTACAAATCTTTAAATGTTAAATTCCCCTCTTCTTTCTTCATTAGGGGTAGTGCCGAAATGTCAGAAATGCTCTGTAGGTGTAACCTATAATCCAAATGCAGTAGGGGTGCTACTTCAAATAATACATTTTCTTCTACAACTACAAATGCCATAAATTTCAGCAACTGTCAATCCCACTTCACAGTCTGCAGTTTGAAAATAAAATTTGGAGTCTTTGCTAGATGTGAGTAACCATCTACTGCAGTACAACTGGGAAGACACCTATGAATCACAAGATGCTCAACTAGTTACAAATAAATTGAGGTAATTTCCAGGCATAATTCATAGACAAGTAAATAGGAGAGGAATTCGGCTTCCACGTGGATTTCTGAGGTGTCATAAGAACACCTATGATTCCTTGGGCTCAGAAGCCAAGAATGAGCTCACAGGCAAATCTCTCTCAAATCCTGCTGGAATGGCAACAGCAGTAAGGAAGGTCAAACACCACTAGCTGGCATCCAGAGAAGTTTCTGGATATCGTTCCTGCAACAGCATGATTTCTCCCAAGACACCAAGGGACGCATGCTAATTCAGAAAGTGGATCATCAAGGGGTCACAAGCTCCATGTGCAAGCTCCACACAGGGTACTACAGGGCATTACTGAGAAGTTTCTTTGCCTCGAGGTGGTTCAGGGCTGTGCTGAAGAGCTTCTTTCCCTTTGATTACATAAATGGAATCAAGGACTGCTGCTGCCAGCCTGAGAACAGAAAGCCAGTGTTCAGATGAGCTTCTCTTGAAGTGTCTTTGCACTCAAAGGTCTTGGAGCACAAAAGAAAGGCCACAGACAGATTGTGATCTCTGGCACTGCAAGAATCTCTTTGGAGACCAGCCTCTACATCTGCAACAGTCCTGATTATTTTTTTTGCTGAGCCAGGAGTTTAAGAGGTGGAAGGATAAAAGAGCATGTCCATAGCAGTTGGCACTTTTCTTTGATTGACCTAAAGGAACTCATGGGCTGAGCGACATAAATTCCCAGAGATACAGCCATGTTTCTTTTTTTGGCTTTGAGTCTGAATGCCAAAAAACAGGACAGTTGACTTTGATGTGCCCTACTCCCAGACAGAAGAGGCAGCAGTTGTGACCCTGAAAGACTAAACCCCACAGAATAGCCTATTCTTCAAGATCACTGAAGAGGTCATAGCCTTGTAGGTGTTGAATCCAGAAATACAATGTGATTTAAAACAGAGCTAAATGAGAGAACAAAGCAACTGGGGGAAGGGAAGTTGCCAGAAGGCTAACTCCAGGCTGAAGTATAAAAAGAACAAGAAAAAGGCAATGCAAGTTCACAGTGATATTAAAAAGGAATTTGCAAAGAGTCAGAGGGTAAGGACCTGTGACCCTAACCCAATACAACTGAGCATGAGCACTGGGTCACCCAAGCATTTGAAAGGACCTGAGAAGAGAGGTATAATCCATCATTTTTATTGCCAGCTACACCATGCACAGGGAAGAGGACAAGCTTAGAGTCACCTCTGTGCTGGGCAAGACTGTGAGGATTTCTCAGACAAGCTTTATGCATGAGGTTTGGAAAAAGGACAACACTGCCAAAGAAGAAGAAATTAAGAAAAACTATGTCAAAACTAGAAAAAGAGGGAACCAATGGAGAAACCAGCAGAAATCAGAGGGGAAAGTGCTTATTGGGTTTGTTACAGTAATCTCTGAAGTGTCTCTTTCTGGTAGAAGTCATGATTTTATTGAATTTCAACAGGTAGCAGTGCCAACTCTGCTGCACAACAAACACTGGAGGAGAGCATTTAGAGAACATATCAGTCACAACTACATGACATGTTAGTGATGCGTGTTTCTCAGAGTGAGAACAAACAGTATAATTCAACTTCTAATGAAGTCAAAAAACCCAAAAAGTAAAAGAGCAAAAGGAAACCCACACTCACTCCCCCCCAACACAAAACACATTAGCAAAATGGAGTGTTCATGATTAATTCACATTCCTTTCCGATTGTCTGTCTTGCTAAAGCAGCATAAAATTCAACTCATTGTTTCTTCTCTCTGAAGATATAGGAGACATGACATCATGGCATCTCATGTAACAGTCAAACCAGAAAGCACAGCTGAGAGGTTTTGAGGTTTCCTAGCAAACATCAGGATGTCTGCAGCAGTTTTACCTATTTGGTGAGAACTTCAAACTGTCTCCACAAGGAAAGGATTTATTAGACACTTTGCAGAGAGCACAGTGCTTGCTGCCCCCGCTGTGTGTTGATGGACAGAAAGTTCCACAATATCACATGATTTTAGGACTCCAGGCTCCTAAGTTAGGCCATAAAAATGCAGAGAGTGGAGATCTTTATAACTGTAGAGTGGCTGAGGGATACACTGAGAAGGACTCCTTTGCTGGATAAAGAGATAATTAGAAGTGACAATTTGTACTATTTACAAAGAGAGAAAAGGTTTTTCTTTTATAAAGAAGAAAGCTAAAACACTTCAGGTATACCATACTTCAGCAGAGAAAGCTTTTGGAAGACATTTCAATTAAGCCCAGCAAACTCTTCAAAAATCTTTCAGATTGTTCCAGATCTCACCTGATTCTGCTCTACATTTTCATGCAAGAAAAAGTTATTTTACTTTGAAATTCTGCATAATTAAAAATGGTACTGTCTTCTGATTGATAAAGTTTCAAGTGACAGCTTTGCAGCAAGCTGCCTCCCACACAGAAGTGATTTGTAAAAGCCTTTCAGAGCTTTATGTAACTGAAAAATCCAAGTTGCTCTCATCCAGGTCTGTCTTTCCAGCACCAGTTTAAATGTGACTGCAAGGAACTGCAACAAATATATGCTTGAATGTAAGATTAATTTAGATACTGATAATTTTGCTTAATTAGGAGGCACCGACTGACAGGAAAAGGCTTTTTCTTGTTCTTATTTTGTATTTGGCAAGTTTTGAAACAATTTTATATTTAAAGACCAACTTAACCCTGATTTTTCAAACACATCTGGACACACAACACACATTTGATATCAGCTCAAATGGGCTTGCGAGTCCCACAAGAGCAAACCTGAAAGGAACTTAAGCAAGAAGGAAGATTATTTTTTCACTGGGTTGGAGTGAACACAAATCTGTATTTGTTTTCTATTTTCAGTCATATAGTACATGAAACACTAGAGGGAGTACAGAAGAAAGTTGAATATTTCTGTCGGACAAAAGCAGAGTACGATCAAAATTTGAACGTGGGTTCTAAAGGTTTCATCAGAATCCATACACATCCAAAATGCCCAGAGATCTTGATATCTGGTAGGGATAATAAAGTTACCCAGGCTAGACAGAAATTTACCTGATGGCTTATAAGAATTCCAGCTCTTAGGAAAGAACCTGCAACCCAAACCAGTAACCTGGATGTGGGTATCTGCCTTCCCAAGCACATCTTGAGCTTTGCAGAGCAAAAAAAAAGAGCTGAAAACAATGCAGCTGGATCAGATTGCCCAATATAACCCAGTAAAACATATTTTTACTAAAAGTAAACACCACTAGTGGGTTTTTGTTTGTTTAATAAGCTGATCTAGTTCTTATAACCAAATAATTGCAAGAGAGACCAACCACTGTAACATTACACAAATGCAGTAGAAACTGAGTGAAAACATTGACTTGGTTATCTGTATCAAAAGACAAGAGGAAAAAAAAATATTAAAAAGAGTAACATACTAAGAAATGTAAAGACATTTCTATTGTAGTACTGTTAGATGTGGCTAGTAAATTATTTTAATGCTATATAATAATAATCAGGTATTTCCTAAGGTTCACAATAAGTGTATCTCCAATCATCATGAATTTTCATTTACTTTGTATTTTGATTGTTCAATAAAATCAGGATAAATATCAGTAAAAGGTAATTCATACTCCAGATGAGACTATTAGGACTAAAAGTCAAATCAGAAGAGCTGCCTGTATGTCCTATTTTTCTTTATATATATTTCCTTTCTTTTGTGATATAGAATCAAAACCAAAATGCAGTGTGATTCCCAAAAAGGTCATAGATACCAACACAAGGAAAGTGTTAAGAAAAAACAGCTCTGCAAATCACCTAATACTGAAGCAGATCCATAGGACAGATTCTGACCTCATAAAACATAAGTTTAGCGATTTCCCATTTTGGTACAGAACTGAGAAACCAGAGACATAGAATAACCACATCTGTGAGACCTCTGGAGGTCTCTGTCCAAACATCTGCTCAAAACAGAGCCAACTTGAAAGCAAGCTCAAGTCACTCAAGGCATCATCGCCTTCTGCACTTCCCACAGTGTTTTAAATACCATTATCCCAAGGTGAGACAGGGCTGCCATTGAGCTGCACATCCCAATCAGTTCCTTCACATTCTTGACTAGCAGATCCAGTGGAGCACCTCCCCCAGGCAACCCATCCAGAGGGCACATCAATAAACTGACCCTAACACTCTTCCTACATCACTTCCACCCTAACCAGTTGCCCTTGCAGTAGATGGTTAAAGTCCACCACAGGGTCCTGCGCATAGGTCAGGGAAATCCCAAGCACAAATACAGGCTGGGCAGAAAATAAAGTGAGAGCAGCCCTGAGGAGGAGGACTTGGGGGTGTCAGTTGATGAAAAACTCAACATAAGGCAGAAACACATGCTTGCAGCCCAGAAAGTCAACCATGTCCTGGGCTGCATGAAAAGCAACGTGGGCAGCAGGTCAAGGGTGGGGATTCTCCCTCTCTGCTGTGGTGAGATCCCTCCCTGCAGTGCTGTGTTCAGCTCTGGGGCCTCCAGCATCAGAAGGACATGGAGCTGCTGGAACGAGTCCAGAGGAGGCCATAAAGATGACCCGAGGGCTGGAGCACCTCTGCTATGGGGACAGCCTGGAGAAGAGAAGGCACCAGGGAGACTTTAGAGCACCTTCCAGTGCCTGGGGGGGGTGAAGGAAATCTGGAGAGGGACTTTTGACAAGGGCATGGAGCGTTAGGATGAGAGGTGATAGCTTTAAAATGGAAGAGGGGAGATATAGATGAGATATTGGGAAGAAATTCTTGGCTGTGAGGGTGGTGAGACACTGGCCCAGGGTGCCCAGAGAAGCTGTGGCTGCCCCCTCCCTGGCAGTGTTCCAGGCCAGGTTGGATGGGGCTTGGAGCAACCTGGTCTGCCCATGGCAGGGGGGTAGAAACAGGATGATCTTTAAGGTCCCTTCCAACCCATTCTATGATTTTATTAATTATGTGGCTTCCTCCAGCTGTTTGAAGAAACCTTGGTCCACCTATACCTCTGCACTATATGCCTCCCATGCTGTACCCTCCATCAGCTTCTGCAAGCTCATTGCCTGCTCCCCAGCACAGCCCCGAGCATGAGCTGCTCCTCCAAGTGTAAACTCTCTTGTCCTCATCTCAAACTTCACTTCCAAACACCTGAACTACCCTGTTAATACACAGATTTGTGACCAAAGTGGAAGATGACAGATTTGTTTCGCATTGGTTTCCTGCCCTTCTGCAAGGAAGACATCAACCAATTAGCTGTACCCTGTGCCTGCGAGTCTGAAGACTTTTGTTCCATAGAGAAAATGACAGCAGCCTGAATGATGAAGTAAAATTCTCAAGACAGCAAACCCAGAACCCCCTTTGCCAGGCACATTTGAATGACTTGCTTTTTGACAGTCAGGAGACTTTTCTCTTTTGTTCCAGCTCTGCTGTGTTCTTTCAACAACTAAGTATTACTTAATTCAGGAGTTTGTCAGATAAAAGAGTTGGGTTTTTTTTTTGGTTTTCATTTACGAGTGCTTTGTTCTTGCTGGGGAGTATTCTTAACAGCAAATCTATACTAATTGTTGTATTATGCAAACCAGAGTGCTAATTAAGTATATTTTTTGCTGGTTACTTGCAAGTGGAACTTCCGTTTTTCACCTGCCCAGAGGAAGCAACCACTTACCCTCTGTATATTTGTGCTATACAGAATCCAAATTCCCTTATTTGAGAGAGAGAAGGAAAAATTTTTACTCTTGTCCTGTACAAACTTTGTTGGGTACAACTGCTTCAAGGAGTGAACGTGGAAAAAGAAAATATTTGTATGGTAGTAATGGTCTCATCTATCTGTAGCACTTGACACCACAGCTGCCAGCTGTATGGGTAAATATCATGTTGCAGATAGATTGTGTCTGCAAAGCAGTGAAAATGGAATGTTAATTTAGGCTCAGCCGTGCTAAAACCAAGGAGGGCTCAGAGCATGTTTGGGGTAAACAAGGTCTCCAGGAAAGCCTGTGCCTTGCTCTGCACTGAGGGCATTCTTAAAGGACTTTAAATTACTAATTTCTCTAACTAGCTTGAGTACTGAGTCTGATAGATATATAGAGAGAAGCACACATAGAGACAGATCAAGAGAATCACTCTTAAAAAATCCTTTTCACTATTTTTCCCACATTCCCTGTTTCCTTTGGCATCCCCTTTCTTGCTGGCTTGTCCCTTATAGTTTGCTAGAATGTACTCCCTGTCCTCATCCATCCGCTTTATCTCCTCAGAGATGTGGTTCTGCAATGGAGGGAATGACTCATTCTCATCACCAGACACTACACAACACATACACTGCCATTTCTCTGCAGCCTCAGAACTCTTCATCTGGTCACAGATGGGGAAGAACCAGGGTTCAGCTTGCCGCAACCCATGACAGTGCTGGGATTGTCTTATCATGGCAGTGAAGTTTGCACCAGGACCTTCTTTTGCTCACCAGACCACTGGCAAGCTCAGCATCATCAGTGCTTGCCCACAACAGCACCCTGGCATACGCTTCCACCATGGATTGCCCACTGGAGCTCAAAGCTGACCTACTATTCTTCCACCTATTGTTATAACTTCCAAAGCCAAAGCTATGTTTGAAAGCTTTTCTTCTAACCCAACTGAAGATATTTTCCTTATATCCCATTCATTTGTGTGATTATGGGGACAGACCAAACATAGTGCCTACCACAGCCAAGTAGAATTCCATCATGGGGATACAAGCAAGTCCTTCTAACAGACTGTTGTCCTTTCTATTATCTTTGCTGGTTTTAAATCACTTCTGTCAAGCCAAGTAAAGAAAGAGACTGCTCTCAGGTTAAAGACAGTGAATACCCTTGTTGTCAGTCAACTGTTCCAGAACTTCGACTACAGTGTTAATTATCTAATATCTAGGCACTTGCTTCACAGCAATTTTCCATCCTATTAGTTTTTATATCAGGAGTCACGCAAAACTGACTCTATTTTTCTTTTGCACACTGGTATAGTTAGAGTTTCTTAAAATGCAGATCTGAATAAAATCTTAATATCCCTGTTAATTTGTCACCACTCTGAAAACTGAACTTGAAATAGTTTGCAGAATCGCTTCCACACAGGTCTTTTGTTTTAATTGAACTTTTCTTTTTCCCACAGGAAAGCTAATTTAGTATGACTTGCCAGTAGTAAAATTGAAATTCTTTGGCTAATTAATTTTTGTACCTGAAACTGAATATAGCTGACATTTTTTTTACCCCCATTTTAATACCTCCTTCTCAAAAAATTCAATCCTTGGCATATGAAACCGAAGAAGAGTTAGGAAAGTTTTCAGGAGTTAGAAAAGTTTATAGGAATTAGAAGGTTTAAGAGGGATTACTTTACAGGGTTATAAAAGCTTTTCATCTCTACAGAGCTGGTAGCTCAAATACATGCAAAGTCTGGAGCCAGTGTGGGCTTCCATTGTAGAAAAGTTGCATGGTAAGACAGGAACCCATGAACTTTTCAACCTCATTTCCACCAGTTAAAACCAGGAGACACATCAAAACTGATTTTCATGGGCAGAGATGAGATATACTGGTTGTATGATTAGATAAATCCCTAAAAGAAACAACTTATGTATTTACACCCTAAAGGGGTAAATTTTACCCCAGGAGTACCACTGGAGGTACTTCAAGCATCAGGACTGTTGTTGACCTTCAACTAAAACGTTTGTATTGCATCAGGTTAGGGCTCAGACATTTCTCTGCTCTTTTCTTTAATCTACAACTTCCTATTTAAACACTGCCATGCCTTTAACACTCCAAAATCACCCAATCTTTTACACTAATGCTTACCAATATTTCTAACTGTTCTACATCTTTTAGCAATGTTCCTCACTTTGGATTTTTGCCTAGCTGATAGAAAAATATCTTACTGACTTATTTTTGCCAATGGCAGAGTTAAGACCAACTCTGGTAATTGCAGCAAGATCTGTGATAAATTTAAGCCACTTGCATGATGCATACAAATGCTTCTGTGCAATGCCCAGAATATCTAAGAGGTCACACTTCGTGCCCAGGTGGGACATGGCACTTCAGCAGCACAAAGGACCAGGGCTCCAGGTTGCCTCCCACCTCACTGGACTCCTCGATCTGCATCCAGTGGAGTTTGACTCCATATTCATGTGTTTTCCTTCACACACCATGCAAGAGCCTACCAGGACAATGTAGGGAAGTGATATACCCCAAGGCAGAAGGTAACACAACATTTCACCACATCTCCAGCTGTCCCTCAATGGATTCACCCAATAAGCTTCAGAACAATTGTTTTCTTTCTCATATACAGCTCTGGAAGTGGAAAAAATCACCTTTTTTTTTTTTTAATCTTTCCCTCTTCCTTTGTACATCTTTATCACACTGGTGATCTGGCTAAAAGTTTTCAAAGAACTAATCTGAGACTCTGGAAGAGACAAGGAAGCACTGGCTGAACACATGATGGTGATGCTCTGCTGTGTATTGGCTCTTTTCACTGCTTCTTTATGGCTTTCTGACCAGTCACACCTTCATCCCACAGCTTTTGGGAGCATTTGTGGAAAACTACACTGCAAAATGTGCACATTTAATGGTGCACTGGTCAGACACCAAGGAAGTCATTTCTGTACAATATCAGAAGGATTTATAAGGATAAAAGTTTCAGCTTCATATTTTATGAATCATCACTACATATCTGAACCTTCACAAACGAGGGACAGCCCTCAGGACTGCTGTGATGCAGGTGGGCTAGCCCTGTCCTACAGGGCGAGACACAGGAATCCCTCCTGGAGACACTTGTCACTCTGGAGCAGACCCTCCAGAGCTGCACCTCCAAACCAAACGCAGCAGCCTGGAAGGTGATGCAAACAAGACATGACAGCAACACCCTTCACAGGCTTAACTATCTTGAAATGTTAAATTAAAGAAAGAGCAGGTGTCTGTTATGTCTAGGCTTGCAGTTGCTTCAGATATGTGGGGAGGTGTCAGCATCATGCTTGCATTGATCTGGTTTTGGCTAGCAACACAAGTTCAGTACAAGCCTGAACACCCATCACCTGCAAAGCACAGCTCTCCCCTTCATCTCACCCTCCTTTGAAGGCTTCTTTTCTCTGTCACACAGCCCAAGAAGAGACCCCAACCCCTCCCAAGCACTTCCACAAACCAATACTGATTCCCAGCAAACCAAAACATTCACTTTTTAAACTGATTTCCCAATATGGGAGCTCTGCTCATGCGTTTGAATACGTACATGGCAAACATACAAAGTATGATATTTATGCAACTCAGGACATTTGAAGCAGCAACAGATAAACATGACTTCTCCAACTCCAGTCTTCACATTATAAAACAAACTTTTCAAATCTGCATTTTTGAGGGAAAGAGATGCCACATTTTCATCAAACCACAAAATCATTTTGGTTGGAAAAGACCTCTAAGCTCCCCCAGTCCAACCATTCCCCCAGCACTGCCCAGTCCCCACTGCCCCATGTCCCTCAGCACCACATCTCCACGGCTCTGAAATCCCTCCAGGGATGGGGACTGCCCCCTGCCCTGGGCAGCCTGGGCCAGTGCTGGGGAACCCTTTGGGGGAAGAAATGTTTCCTCATATCCAGTCTTGAAGCAATTACCCCTCATCCTAGTTACCTGGGAGAAGAGACTGACCCCTGCTTCACTATAACCTCCTTTCAGGGAGCTGCAGAGAGCAATGAGGTCTCCCCTCAGCCTCC
Source organism: Podargus strigoides (assembly GCA_028020825.1). Lineage (NCBI taxonomy): Eukaryota > Metazoa > Chordata > Aves > Caprimulgiformes > Podargidae > Podargus > Podargus strigoides. Next base: position 3,010,103 of record CM051625.1, on the reverse strand, counting down.
TCTGCTCCAGAATGAACCCCCAGTTCCCTCAGCTGCTCCCCATCAGCCTTGTGCTCCAGACCCTTCCCCAGCTCCACTGCCCTTCTCTGGACACGCTCCAGCCCCTCAGTGTCGTCCTTGTACTGAGGGGCCCAAAACTGAACACAGTATTTGAGGTGTGGCCTCACCAGTGCTGAGTACTGGGGGACAATCACCTCCCTGCTCCTGCTGGCCACACCATTGCTGATACTGACCAGGATGCTGTTGGCCTTCTTGGCCACCTGGGCACACTGCTGGCTCATGTTCAGCCACTGCTGACCAGCACCCCCAGGTCCTTTTCCACAGAGCAGCTTTCCAGCCACAAAGCTTTTTTATAAGCACATCCTATAGATGAAACTACACACAAAGTATCTCATTAGTTGTGACTATAAACATGCGTTGCAACCCCTAAAGCACTTCATTGGTTGCACTTTCATATGACACATTCACTCACAAATCATCATCTTTCTCAGTCATTATGTCTATAGTAGAAAAGACCTTTCTGAATTGAAATGGTATGGTAAGTATAGTACTGCATGAAATAATTACATTTACACTTATTCAATCAATCTGAATTCACAATACATCACCATCCAGGCCAAAACATAGCTTTCAAGACATGACACAACACCCAGATATTTAACAAAAATGGGAAGGAGGGTTTTGGAGTTATTTTCTCATCTAATGAATGACCTCTCAAACACCAGGAGGACCTCGCAGTAACTGTGAACTCACTCTGGTGCAGATCTATTACAATGACTGCGACTGCTCTGCTGGATTCTGTTGTGCAAACAGACTTTTGGCAAAACATTAATATTGTCAAATTCCGCATAACTGAAGTATGTTTTATGTCACATACTGTAGGTCTTTTTACTTAAATCTCACCAAAACTGAGGTGGCTTTGTCTTAGAGTGAGATTTAGTTTTCAAGAGACATTCATCAAGTGGAACATCACCTGTCAAACATAAATCAACTAACCTCTGCTGAGTAATTTTTTTTAATTACTTGAAAAGCAAAACCTTTAGAGGAATGTATGCAACTTTTTTGCTTTTTAATAAGCCACTACTTTGCTATTCATGTTTTTATCTTGGTCAGAAGCCTGGTGGTTTGTACAAGTGGGTTTGGACCTTATAAATAATCAGTAATAAATAGATGGCTGTAATTCCAGGATAGCACAGGATCCTGTCATTGCTCTGCCTGAGCAATATATTAAAATGCAGCAGAGCAATACTTCTGTTATTTTCCAACCTGCAAGGGGAAGAAGTGACACCTAAGGCTATGTCTGCATTATTTATTCCACTTTGATAGATTAAATCTTTACCACACAGATGAGCTTTTCAAACATGCCTGAAAATGTTTAAAGATTCCACAGGTGCTCTTCCTGAGTGCAAACAAAGACTTCTCTTTGTAGTACAAAAACAAAATTAAAAAGTAACAAAGTCATGGGAGCTACAGTTCCTGCTTAAAACAAATCCTTGACTGGACATGTTGGATCTATTTGGTTTTTAACTAACATTTTTGGAACTCCCCAGAGGAATATTTTTATGTATGGGGGGTGTGAGTATATACATGTATGTATATGTATGTATATCTATGTATATGTACAAATATTTGCAAGATACTTTGAGTGGTCCAGTCAAACTATTTGCTCTGATATCTTTCCATGTGACAGTCCTTGAAGACACTAGATTCTTGTATTAGAAATATTTGCTTTTTTACCAACTTTCTCTGCATCTGCACTTACCAGCCACTGTCCATAACGATAATAAAATAATAATAAATAATAAAATGTGGAGACTCAAAGACCTTCACTAATAATTAATTAACCACTGTTGGTACATTGTTAAGCATGCAGAAGTATGACGACAGCCTTCACACTCTTAGCTGAATCTCTTTTGTCTAGAAAAGTACAAAATGATGATAACTTCATTTGAGATCTCTCATACCAATTATTCATGCAAATTTCAGTTTCACATCCATATATGGTACTAGTAAAGTATTATCATATGAAGAAAATATTGTAAAAATACAAAATACAACTCACAGGTGAATATATAGCATAGAGCTACCCAGGCAGTATTTTTAAAATTAATTTCTGTATGTCACAAGACTGTGTGCTTCCCCCATATCCCTCATTTTGGAAGGAATTGAGTACTGAAGGAAAGGCCCCAGTGAAGGTGTTCTTCCATCTTAAAACTCCTCATCTACATTATCATAGATGTCCCATGTCATTACAGATCATGACAACACAACATGCTACCTTCTGATTTAAGGGCTTTAAATTTTTATCAAATCATTAATGAATTACATTTCTCTGACAACATTAGCTTACACTGTAAAACCATCTACAGACACTGAGTTTCTTGAAATATTGCTACAAACAAAGTAAATCAGTCCATTTCAAGTTTCAGGACATCTCATTTCTCATGTTACATATTTTTAACAGTATATGAGATGTGGTGAGGTCCTTGTGTGGGACTGAAGTGAACATAGACGAACGTGAATGTCTTCGAAATCTGATTTATTCAAATATATTTCTTAAGTATTGCTGACATTATTTGTACATGTGGGGATTTCAGTCAAAGTGGCAAAAATGGTTATGATTACCTTATAGAGTAATCAGTAGGACCACAATTTCTGTCATTTATGACCATGGAATAGAGCAAGCAATGCAGAACAAACCAATTCAGTAAAAACTTTATATATTGTGAACTTTTGTTGGCGCTCTGGAATATTAAATTTTCTAATTACCATGATTATATCCCACAGCTCTAGGTCTAGTTGCCCAAGATCTTGAAAAGAGCAAGAAATTTTTGTAACATCCCTTGACAGGTGTTAAAGCTGGACCAAGGGAGAACATGAGAAGTGACATAAATTCCATTACAAATGGCTCTGGACTCCTCCTGCCAAATCTTAAGCCCTGTTTTAATAGAAAAATATCAAGCTTTTTTTTTTTTTTTAATAAAGTATAGCATCATACAACTGACATTGATTTTGTTTCTTATTCTTAGGCTACTTAATCAAATCCAAATTTGGAGGCACGCAAGAATTAAAAGATGAAAAACCTATAAACCATATCTGAATCTGCCATTAGAACTAGAACAGTCTTAAACAAAACATTTGCTAACTAGCTCCACAGATTATAATGGTATTAACGGAATAGAGTTGGGTCCTTGAATTTGCAGCTGAAGGAAGATGTTGAGTTCCATTGAAGTCAGTAAAAGCTCAAGTAGAAGGAAGATCAGAAAGCATTCTTTATTCTGATCGCTGTAACCTAAGTATGTTCACTGGCTTCACTTTCCTTATGTCTCCATAACAAAGAACAAAAGGCCAGAATTTTAGGACTCATTTCAGCATAAAATTGCTTTAAAATGTGCTTTCTGAAATAGATTTCTTTTTTTTTTTTCCTAATTCCCAAGGAGTTCATATCAGTATTTTTAGAAAGGCAATTTGGAATTTAACAAATACAGATACTTGGAAATGTCTTTGTGCTTTCTTACTTTCACAAAAAAATACATTAAGGTCATATTTTTTTCAGAAGTGGAGATTAATTTTGAGTGGTCGTAACCATGGCTACCAAATTCAAAACCAAATAAAACAGCTGAAATGGGAACCCAGCAAGATGTACATAATGCACATGATTTTATCCACAATAATCATGACTCAGAATTTTGGAAAATCTTCTCAGTTGCTATTTTAAGCATTCCCAGGTAGAGAAGGAGAGACTGGAATAATACACTGGACCAAATGAACAGAATCACAGAATGGTTTGGGTTGGAAGGGACCTTAGAGCTCATCTCATCCCAACCCCCTGCCATGGCAGGGACACCTCCCACCAGCCCAGGTTGTTCCAAGCCCCATCCAACCTGGCCTGGAACACTGCCCGGGAGGGGGCAGCCACAGCTTCTCTGGGCACCCTGGGCCAGGGTCTCACCACCCTCACAGACAACAATTTCTGCCTAACGTGTCATCTAAATCTCCCCTCTTCCATTTTAAAGCCATCACCCCTCATCCTATCACTCCATGCCCTTGTCCAAAGTCCCTCCCCAGCTCTCTTGTACCACCCCAGGCACTGGAAGGTGCTCCAAGGTCTCCCCAGAGCCTTCTCTTCTCTAGGCTGAACACCCCCAACTCTCTCAGCCTGTCCCCATAGCAGAGATGCTCCAGCCCACAGATCATCACCATGGCCCTCCTCTGGAACCAATCATTAATGGATCTGTTAGCCCATTTTGCAGCATCCACTCCAATGCTACTATCACTCTCAACCCCTACTTTTGATTTGGTTTGAGGCTTCACTGACCTGGCTTGTTGTCCCCTCAGCAGAGGGACCATGAACTTCAGGAACCCGGAATCTGGTTCATTCAGTTCAAATTAAGAAAGCAGAAAAGAGAAAAACAGATTGCATGTGATTTATTTAGGCAAAAAGGTACCCTGCCCTTTTACATGCTTTGTTCAATCTGCTTCCCCTCTTATTTCAAAAAGATCCTTCTGTTATGGTATTCAAGACTCTTCAAAGTATGAGAAAGACTGAGACTTGAAGGCCTAATAGGGGTGAGTTGACAGGTATGTTCATTTTCAAAGAGTAATGACACTGTTTTAAATATTTAATGCACTGAAAAAACATATGGAAAGAAAAATAATGCGAAGTTGGCTTTTGCACAAGAACATAACACCATATTTTCTGTATCTTCCTATGTTGCAGCCACATTGTGCAGAAAAAAAGAATGTAAAAAAGAAAATGGCAGATTTCAAATCAGCTCTCATGGTGCTATCAGCTTTAAAAAAATTAATCTTTTTCTCCCTTTTTTTTTTTTTTCACTTTCCCAGTGCCATCAATAAACAAGCCATGGATATCAATCTCCATGCTGTGTAGCAATATTTTATTTTCAAGATGATAGCTTCATATGATGAATTATAGCCATCAGAAAGCATGATCATGTGTTGCAGTAGATTCACCACACTTGGAAGTGTTGCTGACAGAATAAAGTGGGAGGGTTTGCTTATTATTGCTATCATCTGCATTTGAGCTGTAAGTATTATGCTGAGTATGCACCATTCTTGACAGCCCATCAGAGCCCAATTTAAATTTTCCCAAACATTTGAAATGACATTTCAAGGCTATTCCCTCAATAAATATTTTATATTTGCAACATTCGAATGCAGTTTTATGGTCAAATATTTGGATAGGTAACCATTTACGTTAGCAAAATGTGAAAAGTGGGAAAACATCACCTGAAGCATTTATCTGCTATCCAGGTACATTAAAACGTCCACGAAGACAACATCGTGACTGCAAAGGGAATTGTAACCAGGCACCTCTGACTCGGAAAGCGAGACAAAGAATACCTTTAGTAAATAATTATGCACATAGCGTAATAAAAATCATCTCAGCAACATGGAGCTCCTGCATTATGCAGCTTAACAAGCTGCCAGAAGTCTGAACTGAACTAGTAAAAGTGACTCCCTGTGCCAGTAAAACAGAATGGCTTTACCATCTTTGAGACCTTTCTTCTAAATCTTTCCTACGTAAAAGCTTTTTTGCTCCTGCACTTGTAGCAGCCAACATAAAAGCGAGGCATCTTCAGATGGATCGAGGGGCTAGAAATTAAAATAGGTCTCTCCAAAGCCTTTAATGTCACAAACCCTGACAGGAGGCACACTTGAAGGACAGAGTGGAAATGGGTTTTGTGGCTGGTGAGCTGGCTCTCTGGAGCAGTGGGATCGGCAGGGGGGAGAGGTGAGGAGGGAGGGGAGTCAGACCTGGGGAGCAGAGTGGAATAAAAGCCCTGGGATAAAGCCTGGGAGAACACTCAGTGAAGGCACTAGAAGTGGAGAAAATAAGGGAAAGAAAGCTCCTCACCCTCCCCTTTAGATACAAGATGTCCAGAGCTCAGATTAGAGCTACATTAGAAGAAAAAGCTTCCACTGCCAAACTCAGTGGGCTTCAGATCCGAGATGTATCTGGACACCACGTTGTGCTCCTGGATCTCTTAATAAATAACGTGTCCAAAGATGCTGTAGGTGATAGTTAGGAAGTCTGAGCACACACCTCTTAGGCAATGCTTACATGATTATTACTGTTTTCTGTTGCATTATCTGCAGCGAACCTTGAAAAACTGAAGGAATATCTGAAAACAGGGGAAGAGGTTGAATTTGAAAAAAAAAACAAACCAACAAACAACCAAAAAAACCCAAAAGATAGGAAAAAAATAAATGATAAATTGGCACTGAAAGGAGTGAGGCAGCCATGGCTAATTACAGGAATGCAGGGGAATGTTTTCTAGCTGGCTGCTGGGAGGGGATCCAGGATTGGCACCGAAAGATGGATCAGCCACCCAGGCACAGCGATTCCAGGTGAGATACTCAGAAACAAGCAAAGAAGAAGCTTCTGACAAATTAACTCAGACTGAATTTCTTCTCTTGTAAAATCTTTCCACAAACAAGACCTTTGAAACTCTCCCCTACGTTTCTGCTGAGGTTTGTTAAATAAACTTGCACTCTGTTCTGGTCTAAACTCTGTCTGGTGTTGGGACCCCAAACCAGCTGGACACAAACGCTGTTTTCCTGCAGAGACACCAGCCTTGTGCAAGAAGGAGTTGTGTTCAAAGGGACTGGCTTCCTGGGAGAAGGGCCATATCCTCCTAGTTTGCAGAGGTTTATCCAAAAAGGGGACATTTCCCACTGGCAAGAGCAAACAAGCACCATGCCCAAATTAACAGAGAGCAAAAAATTACCTATCTCCCAGGAAACCTCTGTCGTATCACAAACCTTTTAGCAGTGTACAGCACATGCTTGAAGCATTAGTGGAGTGTCATAAAGGAACATTAGGAGCATTATGGATCAGTACTGTAACCCAGATAAGTTTTTGAATAGTAGTAACAAAGAAAGATTCATTGAATTTATTTCAGTTGATTTTAATTCTGACAAAAGTGACTTTCAAATGTCTATCTGCTAGTCAAAGGAATGAGAATAAAGCCTGATAGCTTCAATTAATTGCAATTTCTACGATAAGATCTAAAGATTCTTAAATTTCAAGTGTGTCCTCATCTGAAAAGTAAACACCTGGCATATTAAATTCCTAAGTGAGCATTAAGGCTTTCAGTCTTCTTTACAGTAGGTTACGCTATAACCTCCCTACTTTAAGTTACTCCAGTAGGTCGTATGATAACCTACTAGTAAGTTATGTCAGAACCAAGAGGTTATATGATAGTTTACTGTAAATTTTAAAAATATTGTAGCACAATGAACAAAACTTACAAATGTAGTTTTTACATCCTTAATTGCAACTAATCTCACATTAACTCACATATTCACTAAATGCCTTCTGCACATACAAAAGCCAACTAACTTTGTGCCATTTATGGCTAAGAAATGCTTCATACCTCCATTGCATTTGCCTTCACTGACACCAGTGAAAGCCAGATTAGGACAGGCTACAGATCTCAGCACAGAACTGCAACACTTCCTACTTTTCCATCTAGTTCAAGAAGCAACTAGTTAGAAAGATAGAAATAACACAGCAGCTGTCAGCCATTGCCATAGTCTCATCTCCTTTTTTCCTTTACATTTTCCAACCAGACACAACGACCCACCTGTCAGTCCTTGCTCCAGAATTCCACTCTGGCCATTTCTCAATCTGCTACACCAAATACTGAAGATTTCTATACGAAGTATAGCAGAAGTGCATTCAACTCTGATACAGGCCAATATTAAGATCACTCCTGTTCAGGAACCTTCCTGCTTTTACGCAGCAAAGGATCTGAGCCTATTGCACATTTTTTCATTACATGCAAGCTGCCATCTTTTAAGAAAGGAGGAATAAACATATGGATATGAAATATGTTGGAATAATCACTTTCTGCACTGATACTTGTCTGTCTGTGTAGACATCAGAGAACACATAATATCTAGCTTTCTCCATGTTGTGTTATATCACACCGCCTCCCATTTCACACGGAAAGGCATTTGACTTTGTCTAATACAAGCTCAGTTTCTCATAGATTTACCACCAAGAAGAATCCAACTATCTAAAGTAGTCCTATATATTTCAGCAAAACTATTATAAATTTAGGGTATGAAATGTTAAAAGAGCATCAACATTACAATGCTTAATAAAGGTCACATAACTTGAGTGCACAGTTCACTATTTTTTCAAAGGAATAAGAAAAAAATGGGTCTAGTGTGCGACAGCTAGAAAACTGTTGACTACTTAAGCATTTAAGACTTAGACTGTTCAGAGTTAAAATTACATAAATTTAGAAAATGTACTGACAGAACTTTATTAGAAATCACAACAACATAGAATAACTAAGCACAACATTTAAGAAACTCATTTTGCTTTTCTGAAGACGACATGGAGCCAAATAAACATGAAACAACAATGCAGAGATTTATGTGCTAAGTGATTCAGGTATTTAGACAAGAAAGAATTTGGGGAAAGGAAGAGAAGTGAGAAGCAGAGACATTAATCTGTCTGTTCTCCTATATGATTAATAAGCAAATTACTTATCATCACTTCTCCAACATTTCAGAAGCATATCTGGTCTTTTTGGGAATCTATCTTAGTATGCCAAGTAGCTGCCAAGACTTCCACACTCTCCATGCAGATGATTAAACTGGTCAAAATATTGTTATGTGAAAAATGAGTAAGTCAGAGGATAATGAATCTCTGGATTTTGAGTCGTCTGAAAAACCTTCAAAGAAATTTGGCAGGGTGGAACACGCTCAGGATGAGACAGAGCAGGGAAGACAGGCATGAGGTCTCAAAACACAGTCCTGCACCACACACCACAGCGTTCAGAGGCTTGTAACACTTCGTAGCCTGAATCTATTCTGTTTTGTTCCTCTTTGTTTTGTCTCCATTGACTAACTGCAGACATAAAGCAACAAAACAAAGCTTTTATAAAAACCTACCCCTGCAAATGAGTGAGCTGAGCTGTTTCATAGCATCCATTTCCCACCAAGAGTTTGCATTTGCACTTACTGTGCACCCCGTCTGGAAGGGGAAGGTAATGAATTTTAGTCACCATTATTCCCATGCCGTATGGTACCAGCATGGCACATCCACGTCACTGCTCACCTCACCTTTTCTCACATGAAAAATGGATGAGATCTCCTGGCATCACAAGGTTCTGCCTTTAATTAATTACCTCTTCTCACAGCAGAGTGTTCAGCTTGCAATGCTATTATTATTATTGAAGTACAGATCCTCCACACTAATGAGCATCCTGGAAACATGTGCAACTAAATGGCTGGGTATAGGAGATACTTAATGTCATCAGATGTTTTCATGGACAATATAGAAGTTTTGAGTCATACTTTGACCTGGGTGTGCTTTCAGTAATTAGAGCAAAGTATCACAAAAGCTGTGGAGGGGTGCAGCAGGAGCTCAGCTCTCCATCTGATGCTCCTCACAGCAAAGGCAAAATCAGCTCCACTGATCAAAGAGCAAAGCTAATAATTTCAATATTCATGGGCCATACTTTTCAAGTATTTTCTTTTTTTAAGTCTCCTTCTCAAACCAATTAACCTCCTTTCTAGAGAGACAAGCCAAGCTTTGTCATTTGCAAGTAACTTGGAAATAGAGGCAAAAAATTCACAGACTGGTGGGGGTTGGAAGGGACCTCTGGAGGTCATCTAGGCCAACCCCCCTGCCAGAACAGGTTCACCTGTTTCCTTTTAGTATTTGGAAGAGTTTTCCTCAGGACTGCTCTGTCTTTACAGGGATGTAAAAGCAAGAAATCTCTCAGAATGCAGAGTTACCAGAAACACATTTTGATCTGTAAATACTGTCTTTAAAAACAAAATCATCCAAACCTACGTTTATAGGCTTATTTTCATGATGACAGTTTTGCTACATTTGTTGAATTGTAAACCATGTAAAGCTCAGCAATAAAACGTCTGCAATCTGCAGCGGTAATGGGAGGCATGTCTCATAAACAAGATAAGTTGTTTCTTGCCAATATTGTTACACTTCATAAATACGAACTCAAGTATGTTTTGCGTTTCCTAGATCAGTAGCAGACTTATTTTAATTAAACACAACATATAAAATATTCATTTAAAAAAAAAAAACCAAACAAACATCATTGTTTTAAAGACATTGTACCAAATTAAGTTATAGTGCTCTTGCCATAAAATTCTTGCACAAAAGAACAATTTTGTATTCTGAGTGGACTGAGACAGCACAAGTGTCCATCAAAAACCTATAGTAGGAAGATGGTAGCTGCCCTATGAATAAATAAACTATTTATACTTCCTGATAATGTAAGTGCTTCTATGAACTCATTCCAATTCCCAAAGACTGCTCATTTCAGTTGTGGCTGTAATTAAGAAACTGTATCACATGGCAGCAAGGAAGATGCTGCCACTCCCATTTTATGCAGCAGAACTACTAAGTGGTTCACTTCACAATGACATAATTTATAGTCTCATTTCATTAGACTAATGCTGGATATCTTTGATAGAGCCATCTTTGACAGTCTCTAGCCCAAAAGTAATTTAGTTTTTGAAGCTTACCCTTCTGAGTATAGATTGACCAGGGTTCCAGAGTAATATCACAATACATAACAGCTAGAGCCTCATTCAATAAAGGTGCTCTTTCTAGTTCAGTAACACAAATCCAGCTTCTGGGTTTACCATAGAATCCTAACACGTTTCTTCTGACATGAGCCTCAGAGATCGTATGAATTACAGAAACCAAGTTTTTAAATTGTCAGTAAAGAGAAACTTCAGGAACTGAGAATTAGGCATTCCACTTCAAGAATATTTCTATTCCTAGCTGATGTGCATTAAAATAAACAGGAAGCAATTTATATAAATGAATCACAGTAATAAACAACTGGCACTGAACAAACCAGGATGGGGATGTGAGAAGGGATTAATTGTACTTCTAGATTGAGATGGAACCTATGAACTCAGATTCCTGCCTGTCTCCTATATTTAAGCTTATCAAGAAGCAACTTCAGCCCCAGCAAAAACATTTCAAACTCCACAAGAGAGATCAGAATAAGGTGGATAAGTAATTAGTGAATTAATTTTTCACTGCTTCCTGTAAGCCTGAGTTATCAGACTTGATGTTTTAATCACATATAGCCCTTTATTTTTATAAAAAGTGGAAAATCTAAATTACTAAATGAGTCTTGTACTCTATGTATCAATGAACTTGCCAGCAATTGTTCTTCATATGGATTCCCAGCTGTCTAAGTTTAGCCTGTACTTGGGGCTAAGCTGTAGCAGTTGTTCTACCACCCAATGACCCCTCCCCAGCTGAGAAGGGGAATCAGGGGAAAAAAAGGGAGAAGCCCCATGGGTTGAAGTAGAAACAGATTGAGGGAAACAACAAAACTAATACAATCGCCAACTTAAATTATACAAGGTTCTTACTCAGTCTGTTCCTTGGGGTCAGCAGCAGGAGCAGAAGGGCAGGAGAGAGAAATCCCAGGAAGAGAAACTCCACCCTCAGTGAACTCCCTCCTTTTATAATGAGCATGATGAGGTGTTATGGGATACACCTGTGAGTCACTGCCTTGATTGGATCTCCCACCTGACCCGGGGCAACTCCTGGCTCCCTGCATGGCTGGGCTGGGGGGCTGTGCCTGGGGAGCCAGGACACCAGTGCAGGCTGTCTCCCATCAGTATTTTCCTCTAATTAAAAACTTTTAATGTTTTCAGATTTTGAAACAACAGAGCTATAAAAGGTGCCAGTTCAGTCCTTTCCATAGTCCATGAGCTGTAAAATCACCAGATGGATTCTCTCTGCTTACTCTAAAACCTGAACGAAATTTCTTCAGAATAAATCACAAGCCATGCTGGCTCTGAAAGGATGGAGACACATCAATTCATTTTGCAGTTCAGCAGGTTATAACCAAATTCACGTCTTCTCTCTCTCCCTTTTCAGTACATCCAAAGCTGGTACTGGTGGAGGGGAGTGACGACACATAACCCTGCTGGCTAGTAGGCTGTGGGAGCAGGGAATGTGAAGGGCAGGAGATCTGTTCTCCTAGGACCATACAGCCATCAGTAAGGCAATATTAGACTCATATCTGGCTTAGAAACACAGAATTTCAGGCCCCGTAGCTCCAAAGAGGAGATAATATGTCGCAATGCACAGCGACTGAGTCCAGACACATAATACTTCTGCACATTTTTTTCATCTCATAGAGCTTTAGAGAGCCACCACCTTTTCTAATAGAAGTCTGAACAAAAGTTGGGCTTCTTACAGCAAGGATTTGGGTTGGCTTTGGAGGACCTTTTGTGTAGTTAAAGTCTTTCTGTTCTCCTAAGCAAAGACAATCCCCCCAGTTTCTCCTCCTCAGATGTCTAGCCTTTTCCATGCTACCCAGAAAAGTCTGTTTCTTGAATGGATATCGTATTCTTTGCAAGCTGTAAATATTTGCATCACGTGTAAGAAGTGACTCACCAAAGATACCTAATTACAGAGTAAACTGTGAGGATTATTATTTATATTGCCACACATAATTCAGATGTAGGTCTCCTTCACAGGACACTCTATGGCCATCACCACCTTAATTCACATCTTCAGCCAAGGAAGACTTTACCCAGGTTAATACCTCTTACTGCCCTCACTGCAGTTTGAGGTTTACTTTCTTCAGCCTAAAATCAAATGCATACTGAAGCTACTGTGAGGATGTGTGCAAGAACCCCACCACACACTGCTCTACAAGACCAAAAAGGAAGCCCAGCTGAAAGCAGCTCTGCGAACATACGCAGACCAGAAAAAATTTGTCGGTACTTTTGCAAAACAAAAGGTGCAGTTACACCACATTAGAGATAAGGCACATTACACTGATCTTGGTGTTAAGAGAACGGAGCAATGTGTTAGCAGAAAGACAGTACACTAATTGTAGGGTGGCTGTCCCTACTGCAAACCCTGGTACAACCCAGGGCGATGTCAACTCCTTTGCTAGAGGAGTTTGGTGGAGACAGCTATGGAGGAACAGCTACAGAGCCTTCAATTTCCCTATTCAGTCCAGTAGCATTGTGCTTACACTGAAATAATCAAATTAGAATAAATTACTTTTTTTTTTTTTTGATTGTTATTTATCTTGAGTGCCTGTGAACTGTTTTTGCCAATCTGAATGAATTGCTATTCTAAGTAACAACTAAATTAACTTTGGCATTTCGATTAGCATGGCAAGAGCCTTGAGCTGTTTATTTTATAATCATTCAAATAACGTTTTTACTCAAGAGCTTTATCATAACATTTTCATAAGCTAGAACTTGCAGAGCATTTAGCAAATTGAGGATAGCTACAATATCAAACCCAATGCTAGAACACAACCAGCAATGTTACCCCATTTTACAGATGGAAATGCAAGCAGTACATTGAAAAACTTCTGCACAGCCACAAAGAAAGTTATTAGCAGAATATATATAACAATTATTTCTGTAAAAGTTAAGGGTATGTTTAATAGGGGATATATAAAGCATTTACATGAAATTAAGCATGTTCATAATTACTGTGATGACACAAGGAATGTTTCAGCAGGTGTGTAAGCAGTCACACCTACTGAATAGGAATGGGAATATGAAATTGCCTTTTTATTCTCGTACTAGTTAGGCAAACAGTCATTTAGAAAAATATATACTAAAAACTTCTGCCAAGTAAAATACTTCCTAACATATTAACTATTATTAAAAACGCTTAAGCAAATCCTCAGGTATCTTTATTTGTCCCAAATGTGTATGAAATGCCTCAAACATAGTGTATGATCCTAACAAACAGTTACCTACCTTCTGTTACAAACACATTAAAGCACAGAGCCTGCAAGAGGACGTATCTGGGTGTAGGATTCTGTGTACATATTCGGGAAAGGAAGGAGAGTGTCTCACGAGTGCTTCACTCTGCTGTTGGGAGCAATGAAAACCTCTCATGGGGTTCATCCCTGCAGCCAGCAATTCTCAATATCAGAGATGTGGGATCAAGAAGCACCATTGCTATTTTTCAGCTGGAACCAAAGTCCAGCTCAGCAACATTTTTTCCAAAGTTAAAAAATTTACTTCCATCAATTCTAAATATATGTAGAGCTAAATATAGTAAACCTCAACTTGAAAAATCACGGCTAAAGCTACCATACACTCAGCCTCAGTCTGTGCACCAGCTGTGGGTAAAAATGTGCTGAAAAGTAGAACATTTTGTCTCTTTTCATTTATCAAACATTCAGTTGCAAACACACAGTCATCTGTTTAAGAAGAGCTGAGAATCTGTTAAAATTATTCATTTGATGGTTTTGCGAATTTAAAGTCACAATTTTCTCCGGGATTCAAATTCTCAGGTAACTTTTTATGGATAATGCTTTCAATCAAAATAACTTTGGTTACTGAAGGCCTTTTTTTAAGTGTACTTATACATCATGGCAACGATTTTTCATTTGTTTGTTCAAATAAGGAATTAATTAATACAAGCAATGCCATTGTGCTAGACAGTTGTAAAACACATATCTGCATCACGCCTGCAAATTAATGACTCACCCTAACTGCTAGTATAAACCCAGATATTATTTTCTTTCTATTTTTCTATGTGTTATCACATATAAGTGGCCAAAAATCATAGGCAGCGTGGACTGCTAATACGTTGTCAACTTTGACATTTCCACCTTTCACAAGGAAGGATTTACATGTTTACAATTAATTAAGTGCCTAAGAACAAGGAATAAGGCAAGACAGGACCCAAGCAGACTCCACATGAAAGGTTTGAGGCAGACCTAGGACTTTATCCTTTATTTCCTTTTCAGACCAGTAAGAATAATAAAGGATGGTTCAAGGGTCCATCGAACTGGTGATTCTTTCTAAGCCAAATAAAATTTTCACTGCCTAGAACACAGTTGTGTGTATCTGAGCTAAATCTGTGTACTCTCTTTAAGGCCATTAGAAAGAAATATGTTTACTTCTCCACCTTAAACACTCCTGCTCCTTCACTGGCTGCGTCCTATTGGAGCCTGAATCCCAATCCTCCTCCTGATCACTCTTTTCCTCTTTCTTTCTTGCAAATTCCCTTAACTTTTTATTCTCCTCTTCTTTCCTCTCATGGTACAAACATGTATTTACCCACTGTTATCTTAAAAATGGACTTGATAATCTTAGAGGTCTTTTCCAACCAAGGCTATTCTATGATTCTATGCTTTCCCATTGCCCTTTCTCCTTTTTTTTATTTTTTACTTTTTTGGCCTTTTTTGGCCTTTTTTCTCCACTCCCTGGAGCTGCTTTGCCATCTCTCCCTGGTGTCTCTTCCCCGAACTCTCAGATTGCTTCCCTCCACTTCCCTCCCCTAGAACGTCTTTGGCTCTGCTAAAGAACCACCTTCCAAGGATAGGAACATTGCAAATCTCTTCTTAAACTCAAAAACCAGTATGACTTCATCTTTTTTTAAACCACCAATTGCCTAATTTCCTTGCCAAGTTGTTTTTTTCCCCGACCTAAACTTCCAAGGCTCCATCACCTTTCTCCCTCCTCACCACTCTTTATAGAGGAGGATGGGCCTTCAAGACACCCCTACAATACATTTTTCGTAAGCAGCTTTGATGTATCTTTACATTTGAGGACACCATCCCACTCAACTACCTCCTCATCCTCTCTCAAATGCTTCCTAAAAACTCATGGCATTCCTGGTGACAGGAAGAGAGTTCTTCAAAGTGCTGGCACTGAAATGCTCTGCAAGTGAACCTCCTACGCCCTGGGATAAAAATAAACAACAACAGACAGAAATATTGCTAAGAAACCATATGCTTCAGATTTTTTGGCTATCACCAAAAGAATGGGAATCATTGGTATTCTGGGTCTCTGAGATTCAAACCACACATAAAGCAAAAAAATATAAAAATAAATAAATCTTTCAGATAAGTTTGAAGTATAGACAATCTGACGAAGTGCATTGGCCCTACTTTTTAATACTTAGCAAACTAATTTAGATTGTTAAAATGCCTGTTATATTATTTTTCCTCACAACTCAGAGCACCAGACAGCTGGAGGTGTTTCAAGAAAAAAGTAATGTGCATTTTTTTTCCACAATATGTAGAATTCCTATTCTTATATTAGTTTTTATTCTTAGAAGCTTGAGCTGAAATTTGAGTTCCACTGCAATGCTCCCACTAATTGCCTTGAATAATTCAAATTTTACCACTCTCAAGGGCACAACTGGAGCCAGACTGTTATAAGCCATATTTGTTACTCTGGAGCCAACAAAATAAGTACGCTTTATACTGTAGAGCACGCTGAGCTTAAGTTACATTATTTTGTTTGTTTCGAACTTAGACCGAGTGAAAAAAATCATAGTGGATTGGCTTGTCAAAGGAGCCTACCAACAAACCCAGAACAGACCAAATTTTACTTTTAAAGCAGCAGGAATACGTCAAAATCACAGTGTAACCCTAAAAATTGTACTTTGCCGAACAAAATTAGAAAAGGCCTAAACTGTGGGATCTCTCTATTTTTGGCTCAAGAGAGAAATTCTGAAGCTGCTGCTGATTTGAAATGGGTCCTGAAGAGAAGGAAGGAAGGAAATTAGAAATTTTTTTAACTTACAAAATTGTCTTGCCTGTGTAATAACACTGAGCATGACTGTCACTCTGAAGACATATTAGCTCATTTAGGTAATTAGTGTGAGCAGCATGTTTCCCTGCTTATTCCATTCAATTATAGGGTGCTCACTTTGTCATTACTGGAGTATCTTAATGTGACTTGTAATTAGTGTAATTACAATCCAATGTTAATTATATCTGCCACTTAGACATAATTTTATATAGTAATGGTCTTATTCTCAATAACCTTATTATGTTGTTTATTCAAACAGGAATTTAGCCTTCTTTCATGCGTCAAATACGGAGATTACAAAAAGTACTGCCTGTCATTTTTGCAGTTATGACTAGGGGATCTTTGCATTGCAAAATCATATTTGGGGCAATCAATGAATGGAGCAAACCAAATTATAGAGACTGATTATTAGAGAGATGCTGAACTAACAAAAATAATTTGCACAGGAGGCACATTAAGGCATAGGCTGGTTCACCAGCGTTGCAGAGAGAGAGGTCAGTGTCCATATGTTAACCAGAGAACAAGAGATTGCAATAGGGAAAGTACACATGGTGGTGTTTATACTTCTAGTGGTGGTATTGCTGTTTCTCTTTTTAGCAGGGTAATAAAACAGCAAGACTAGGTGCATCAAATAATGCCCTGTGAAAAACTTCCCGGTGGCAATGACACCTTTTAGCAAAGGGCTCACACGTCTGATAAGGGGGGTTATTTTTTTCCACAGCATTTTTGGGGGTACAGCTACACCACGGTTTTAGCTCAGAGAAGGAGTAGGGTTTTGCACAGTCTTTTGCTTCCTGAGCTTTGTTTCACCTTCCTGAGTTGGATGACTTCTGAGTGAAGCAAAACTGAAAGATGTCTCAGGAAAACCGCTGATGCCCTGGTGAAGGGTGCTCTCCCCTGGCACCAGACCACAATGAGTCAGAATATAAGCCACCAAACGTGGCCAGTGGGTTCTCAGCACTATCTTGCTGTACAGATTTTCTCCCACTGGGCTCCACCACTTGCTGCTACAGCCACAAGCTCATCAGACTGTAAAGACCGAGCCATCCTGGAAAACAATGTTTTCTTGGAATTACCCTCCAGACTGGAATAAACTCTTTCTGGAAGTAGAGAATGCCCCAGACCCAAATCACACCCTACCCCATGCATTCTTACCTGCTATCTCTAACATACACAGTTACATATATTTAGATTAAAACCCCCTAAACCAGCCAGTCGAAACAATGCACATATTTCTCCCTTCACAGAGGCCCAAAAGGACAAGTAACACATGACAAATATTAGTCATGTTATTTAATGCACTATGTTGAAGAGTGGCATAAGAACCAGAGGAGCGGAGAAGGGAATTTGGCAGCTCTCTGGGAGATGGAAACCGAGATCCCCTCCTAATCCATGTCTTTTACTGAGAGTCTGAAAAGGGTTTCAAGCTTTGAGCTCACTCTTCGGAGGCTAATGAATCATTCAGATTTCCACGGCTCAGGGTGATGTCCCAAGACAGCTGGCAGCTTGCTTTGAGCTTAAGAAAATCAAGAAGTTTCAAAATGAAAGCAGAGAGTCAGTGAATACAGAAGTAAATCAAGGGCATGTATGCCGAAGACTGGTGTTATCGCTAACCCAGCTGGATAACCGGGAAACATTCTCCAGTGCTGAAGAGAGGCTTAAGGAGCAAAATCCTATGCTGTGAGTTAAGCCCTCTCCTTTGCTCTCTGCTGCTGAGAAGCCTTTCTCCCAGGTCCGTGTGGTTCTCCACGCCGCCGATCTCTGCCTCTCACCAGACACGCAACGCAAATTCAAAGGTTTGTTCTTGTTTGTCTCCCCAGCTATCGCCTCTCGGAAAATGTGTGTGCACAGACACATTCCTGCACGAGCTGCTGGAAGCAAATGCTGCTTCTGCCTTAGGCCCCTCCAAGCAGCAACGAAGCTCTCTTTTTATAAGGATCATGCATAGCTTTTGAACTGTTCTAGCAGTATCACGTGCAAGACATGGTTTAGTGGTGACTTGGCAGTGCTGGGTTAATGCTTGGACTTGATGATCACAGAGGTCTTTTCCAACCAAGGCTGGTCTGTGATTCTAGTATTCCATAGCTCTAACACATTGCCTCAGCCTCTTTATGTTTCTCCTACATAAAATACAATTATTTTTACTACTAAAATGAAATCTGCTTAGATTTACTTTAAAACTGTCAGGCGTCCTTGTATCACTCCAGTGAAAAAAAAAATAAATCAAATTTAAGATATTTATTGACATTTTAAAAACACTCCCAAGCCAAAACAAAACTGCTTTTAGTGTTGCCATTTCAGTGGTTGCACAGAACACATCTGGGTTATCACAATTCTCTAATCTTATGGTTAGACAAGACAGTTCCTATTCTCTGTGACTGGGAACTTCATCTATGAAAGTATCTGAAATAAGTAATTTAGTGTACAATATTGCTTAGGTAGATACCTTGGCATTACGTAATCAAATATATCACCTAGTAATACAATAACTATAATCTATCCTTCGTGCAATGTAAATCTTTCTGGTACTTCTGCATGAATAGTGATTTCTCACCAGCTGCCAATTAAATCACGTTTCTGCCAATAACACTCCATAAATTGATGGGCCTACTTGTTTTACTTAGATTTATTTTGGTTTTTTTAAGCCCAAAGTCCAGTCTCTTAATAGCTGGCAGTGAATTTACAGTTCTGTAGTGATTAAAGTCACTCAGCCTTCAGTCCTGTGCATTATAACACACATGAAGACTGCTGTAATCGCCTCGAAAACCACCACCTTCTTCATTTTATTGCTTAAATACAGTCAGCAGGGGCATCTCTGTAGTGTGCATTCAAACCAAGGCTGCTCATTAACTATTAACCAGCAGCTATCCTAAGTTCTTTCTTTGGTACCTGAAAGGATACAGCAGGAAGAGCAGGTCTGCTGCGTAAGAAACATCTCTTTTACCACCTTGCTGTCCAGGCAAAGTTATGTGTGATAAGAGGTTACCTTTTATAAATGAAGGACTGTTACTGGCCACTACAGCTACAGGTGAACTATGCTTGAAAATTAATTCAAGATGACTGGAAAAAAAGACATATTCTTAACCCTAGGACAGATTGGAAGCTGGTTACACCTGCAGGAATCATTTCCTACCTGAATTCACTTGTTTCCCTTGAAGAGGTCAGGAGTGACCACAGAAGATCTCATTGCACCAGTTAGATTGCATGCTCAGGAGGGACTTCCCAGGTGACCTCCAGGATGGGTTTCTGCCTTCCACACAGCCCCCCAGACCGCAAGGTTTGCCCACCCTGGAGTCACAGGAACTGGACTGGAGGAGGTGGCCAAAGATGATGGGGTCTGTTCACCTGGTCCAAGGAAGGATCAAGGTGCACCATGATGCTTCTCAGAAAGGTTTCCTCAGATATTGTCTGGAGACTTCCAGGGAAGAGCTTTTCAGTATCTGTTGGGAATTTATTCCAGTACTTAACCACCTTAACATTAGAAACTGTTCCTTCACTTTTTAACCAACTCTTCCCTGCTGTGATTTTTTGGGATCATTACTCTTCTTCTACCACAATGGGCATGGGAACAGATTGCTTCTTTTCTTCTCCCAGCAGCATTTTCCATATCTGAAAACTGTATTAGTGTCATTGAGAGTCCCGAAGCTAGAGGAGAAAATAGTGCAACGACTAGATCTGGGGAATATGCTCAGCTTCTTCATTCTTAGGCTCTTCCCATTCATTCCTGTAGGCTTCCTTCTGCACCCTGTGGTCCTTGTTTCAGCAAAGATCACACTGCTTTGTCTCCTCAGCAGCACTACAGCTCCTGAGCCACCCATATCCCTGACCCCACAGCAAAGGATATAAACTAGAAATGGAATATCATCAAGCAGGACATCTGTGAAGGCCCCAGCAAACACAGAGAGCTACCAGGGAGCTGACAGGCAACCAGTACAGCTACATGGAGCACCACTGTAACTCTGAAGCTGGGCTATGCTGAAGACAAATAACAGCTATGCTCCATCAGTGGTCAGACATCCTGCCAAACAGTCTGTGTCTAAGCACCGAATTCCTGTCTTCTCGTACAGCTTCACACTAACCATAATGTCAAGTCCAAAAGAAGTGATGGATTGTGTCAATTACTGTATTGCAGACATACAAGTCACACTAATGCACAGCAAACACAGCACTCCTTTAATTACAGTTACAGACATGTACATTTGTTTTTCTTAGTAATTAAAATGTTCTATTGTACTTAATACAGTTATCTGTATTCGTTGGCTAAGTGCAATTTAATTTGGTTTCTTAAGAAAGCTGGGTATAATTTAAAATTAAAAATATATCTCTAGCTGATATTCCTTTTCTAATGCTGTTGCTTTCCATGACTGCAGATCTAGAACACAGTAAGTTCTCCTGAGTTTGTTAACAAGAACATTTCTAGAAGGAAATGCTGTTCTAAAGCTCAAGAAAACATTTTTTTGTGATGGGTTCAGGAATATCTCCTGGCTGCTAAAGCACTTAATGCCATAAATGAGGTACCTGAAGCAAGGCAAGGCAAAGGAGCTTTCACAAGGAAAGCACTAGGGTACTCCCTTGAGAGCACTGCTCATGTGCTGTAACTAATTCAAGAACAGCTGAAGGAACCCCCCTTAAGCCCTCAAAGATGAAAAGTTCCCCTGTGAAAGGAGAAACATTTTAGGATGTTCCACAGCTGAGAAAAAAATCGCAGTGGTGATGGAAGCCACTCAGTCCCACCTCCACCTGCACAGGGAGGCCTTTTTGTACTCATTATTTCTTTAATGTAGCTCACAACTGCCCATGGTCTGTCATTAACATTATTTTTATTTGACTTGTCACAGCACAGAAAGAATTTCTTCCCTGTGGGAAATGATTATCTTCCTTCCCTGCACAGTGTCCCCTCTGCGGCCACAACCCATCCGTAATCGGCTTGCCCAGAATGATCAAGGATGGAAAAAGTTACAGGAAGGAAAAGTATTTCAGCACGCATTCAGGGATGAAATACTGCAGACTGTAGTACTGACTGCCATACATCCTACACAACCCAGGAAGATATCCAGACCACGAGCTTTAAACCACACTTTGGCTGACTTGCATTTCTAGAGAAAAGAGATTTTTTTTGTAAACAGCATGAGCAAACAGCAGGCTCTTACGGAATGTCCTCACTCACGTTTGCTGTACAGTGAATAACTCACTTCAGAAAGCACTCTCCCCAACAGCCTGCCAGCAGCAGACTTTCCCCATGTTACAGTTCCCCAGAAACAGGGATATTATGAAAGTGTCCAGAAGAGATGACCTGTTTTAATCACTCCTGACATTCCCAATACCACCTAAGTTTACAGTGTCTCTAGGAAGGATGGAGCAATGTTTAAACATTATCCACTCCTTTCCTGTAAATTCTTATAGTGTTTTTATTCCTTATCTCAAGCTGGAGAATCTCAAGCTAAATCTGAGATCCTGTTTTCCCTGTATGACTCATTAGTAGAGCACAGAAATAATAATGTCAATATTCACTTAAAAGAGGTTACAGTCCAGTCCAGATTCATAAGCCTTCATATTTTCTTAGTTCAAGAACTGGAATTTCCCTAGCCCACCCTTCATGCACAGGCTTCATTTTGTCAGACCATGGAAATACTCTTCCAAAGCAGATTTTTGCTTAATACGAAAACCAATGCTGTTCAAACCCAAATACCAATATTATCTCATAGCAAACAAATTCAGACACTATGTCAGAAACCAGTTATTTTGCAGGATTAACAAGTTACAGGCAGGGAAAGAGACACCTCGAGCGTTCAAAGAGCAGCAGTAGGTTATGGAGAAGTTGCTCCTGGCACTCAGCTGTGAGCAGGACACCCGTGTTGCACTGGAGGAGATCAAGCTCTGAAGTATTTTTGATCTTCCCCTCCACCAGCTGTGCTTGTATTGCCCTGGATACACAGATACCGCCCCAGCCTGCAGTTTTTTCTCATATTCAAGGAAACCCAAAGCTTGCAAAATAATAATAAACATCACAAAGCCTCATGGTATAGAAATAAATAGAAAACGGAGGGAGGTCGTGTCATTAATTCCAAATAAACCCTCTTCCACCCACAGAAAAAACCCACAGTTAGTGAATTAAGTCTGCATTTGTAATGAGGTTAAATGAAGCAAGTTTGGGTCCCTACTATGAACATTTCACACTGTTTTACCAATAAAAAGGTTAACCTTCAAACAGAAAAAATACAAACAGCATCAAGACATGTAACTCCCATTAAGTAACAGCTTCAGGTACCTAAAAGTCTTTGCAAATCTCTAACAATATCCATTTTTAGCCAGACAGCTGGAAAGGGAATTTACTTCATTACCAAATCTTCTGTTGTGCACGTTGAGAAGCAGTTTTCATACAGGTATCATAGCTGCATGTGGTTAACAGGCCTTAATAATTTAAATCACAAAAGAGACAACGATAACAGCACTATGCTGTCCTTTACGCCAGTAGCTGCATTTATGATGTGTCAACCAGCCTAGCAGGGCTTTGTATTTCATCAGAACCTTACTGTGTCCCCAGGGGACCACAGCCCAAGATGCACTGCCTACATCAACAGCCTTAATGCCACGTGTTAGGGATGCACAGCTCACAAGGACAGACCCTTTCCCAGTACGCCATGAGGGACTTACTCTCAGTTTAGTTTTTATACTGAGATTTTCCTCGTCTTATGTGCTTAAGCTCCAAGCAACTCGTCTACATTTCTCCACAACAACTCCCCAACTCTTCAGAGAGCACATCAAGGCAAATGCTATCATAACTGAGGAAGAAAGCAGCACTCTGAATTTAAATCAGTGTGGTTTAAGCCCTCTAGCAAACAGGACTTCACCTGCAGGCTCTCCCCTGATTTGCTCCTTCCCAGCCGTTGCCATCATCACGTGAAAGAGTCTCTCCTGCCACGAATGGATGTGACTCCTTTGACTCTAGGAGCTGTGAACCCATTTGCACAGCTGGTGAATTTGCCCCAGTTGCTATTATTAAAACCTAAACAAGAAAGGCACAGACACAGATTTCTTTTTTGCTGGTTTGTTTTTTTTTTTCTCCTGGTAAACAAAACACTGCCAGAGTACTATACTGCTGCAATACTCTAACGTAGGGTTTAACTCAGCCAGCTAACACATACTGAAATTACAACTTGTATTCTCAGCCCCAGCATTTTAACATGTGCTAGTCAACCTCTGTTAAACATTCTCCTGTTTTCCCTTGTGGCTGCAGGGACATATGTTTTCCCACAATGTGCAGTCATGGTATAAAAGTAAGAGCCCTGGTCTGCAGCTCATCCACCTGAACTGCCCATGTGAATCCCTTTCTCTGTCCTAAGAGGAAGGAATAACATAATTAATATATATACAGTTATGTATAATTAATAATATAACAAAAGCTTTCTCCTTTGAAAAGCAACAGTTAGATATCCAAGCTCTCAGTCAGGCCACATAATACACTTTAGAAAGCACTTTGCAATATGTACAATTTCAATTTTCCAGCAGAGACCCAAACAAATTAGAAGCTTGTATTCCTCTGTGCTTTGATAATAATTTGCTTCCAGTTCTGTGTCGGTGATCAGGGTTAGTCTAATGAGGGGCAGGAAATAGTAACATCCTAATTAAACTGGGGTGTATAGGAAGTAAGCCATAAATCAGCTAGTTAGCTGGAGCTCAGTGGGCACTATTCCTCCCATGTGCTGAAAAGAAATGAATTTTTAAAAAATAGTAATAAATTAAAGGCCAGAGCAGAAACAGAAAGAGAATTGCTTTGACCTGGATCATATTTGCCCAAGCTATTTTTCAAAATCTTTTCCAAGACTGCATGCTGTTATTTAGTACATATGGGTTCCTAGATGCCATATACAGAGAACAGTATATTCATCCCCAAACTTAAACATCTACTTTCTCATTTGGGGGATCACAAAGATGATGCACAAGTTGCATTCTCCTTTATGAAATTAAGCTACTTTAAATTTATAACAACCTCTGTACATTTATGGATCAACAAACAACTGGCCTCAGCAGCAATACAGGAGATACAAAACCTACAACTGAGAATAGCAGCATCAGCAAAACTGTATTTTTCACTAAGTTCATCTGTAGCACTTATAGAAAAATATACTTACTATATAAATTATGCCTCACCTGCACAAGGAAGTCTCTGTACACTCTTATAGTTACATATACAGAGCCCCTAGAGTAGAAGCAACATATGCTTATGGAAGGAGTTTTTCTGCTGGCTTAGTAACATCAGCTTTTAGGAACATAAGCAAAGCAGACAAGAGTGCCTTGGTCAGGATAGCTCTGTTCACATCAGAGACTTTTGGACAGTGATATCATCTAGAGGCATGAATTTTTCACATGCGGAGCAAACATAGCTCTGCCAGCAAAACTTTGCAATGAGGCCACGTTTCAGTCAATGAGAGGGAGTGGGAACGAACCCAAAGTGCCAAAATGTTGCAGGAGAATCAGTCCCTTATATTTTGGGATTTCCAGCTGTCTGGTTGGCAAAACATTATTTTCTTAAGATTATTTCCACAGGAAAGCTATCACACAAGCCCCAGCTCCAGAACTGTAAAGGTTCATGCAGTACTTTGGGGAAACATATGGGCACTTTCACGATCAGGACTTCACCATTGCCACATCCAGGCTTTTCTCATATTGTCTTCAGTTATTACACTTCTTGTCTTAGATATAAACTCGCTTAGGTGGCTGACATCAAAAATTGTGCTGAAATAACTGTCGATGGTATCAGTAGGAATAACATCAAATATCAATAGGAAGACCATATATCTTCACAGTCATTCAAGGAAAAAAATGTATGTTTAAAACTAAATTGAAAACATTATCTCCTTCCACCACAGAAAGACTTTTTGGGGACCTGCAGAACATGAAAGGTTTTTCCAGCTCGACTCAATAATCCCCATTTGGCTCTGAGACCTACAGATGAGGATTGCTGCACCCATGCCATTTCACAGCCACAACTGGTTGCTCTTCATCCTCACCTAAGCTTTCAGTCTTATCAATGAACAAAATAAGTTAAAGTTTTGAAGCTACTTAAAAGAACTAAGTGTATTTATGCAAACACAAGAAGAGCTGAAATATCACAAAATCCAGAAGCCCTCTGCAATGAGACTCCAGAAGTCCAACGTATCACTGCTCTACATGACAGAGATTGGGGATCATATCCTGAAAAATCCTCTGCTGTGCTGCATTAACTTTAAATCTCCCCGATTTAACATTAAAGTTTCCCCGATCTATCAGGGAGTCAGTCTGAACTCAGCCTTCATCCATCATTTATCTGATATTAAGATCTATTTATTTCAAAACTGATTTTGTAGCTTCAAGTACTACATGTTATTTCTTCCAAATAAATGGCATATCTGGTGGTAATAAATCCCCTGGGTTGAAGTCATTGGTGCTGGCACAGCAGGCCTAATATATGATGTAAATAATACATACAAGATGTTCTCTTAAATCAAGTGTAAGACCATGACATTAAGACTCCTGCCTAAGGGCTCTAAACCCCTATGTAATATTCATTATAATTACTTCATTAAGTTTGCTGCTTTAGTACCTTTCCACCAAAGCAGTATTGCTGAAGGAATTTGAAGGAATTACCTAATAACACTAAAATAGGTCACAGTAGGGTCAGGACTTCTGTTTCTGAAGCATCCCAGTAAATATCCTTCAGAACCAGTTAAAGACAGAACCCAGTTCCAAAGAGGTGAAAACTTTGGGTTTCAGACCCCATCCATTACATCCATTTCAAATGGCTTCACGTTGAGTCAAGCACAGCTCCTGCAATTTGCTCCCACCAGAGGCAGGAGGACTTCCTCAAACTTAGGTAACCTACTCACAGCTTCACTATAAATTTGTGTTTTATAACATTCACATTAAGAGCATAACTATAAAAGTTAAGACAAGTGACCATTACCATGGCTTGTGTCATGCAGCCTGCAACACTGCTCATCCTAAACATCAAGAGTAAATGCACAGCTCCACCAGATCTGTTGGCTTGGCCAGACCTGGGGTATATTGCCTGCATCAAAGCTAGGATCAAATAAAGCAGAGTTTATTACTGAATTTAATAGTAGCACTACGTATTATTTCTTTTCACAGTTTTGTTCCAAAAATTTGTATTTTTAAGCAAATATCTTCTTAAACATGTCTTAGATCTGTGGTGAAGCTGATACCATCTGTCAAAATATGATATTACTTTTAAGGCAGTAAAGCCAAAAGGATCAGATAATCCATTATCTGCTGGGAAATTCCTAAATTGTCTGCTGTCAAGCAGGTTATGAGATTCCCAAAAGTGGGGCAGTCATGCCTAAACAGTAGAGTTCTAACCACAGGTGGTAACATGGGCTGCCATGTTATGAAGCAGCACCTCTCCCAGCTGGTCTTGCCCCAAGCCTCTTACTAACCCAACAGGCTGAGACCTGGAAGTCAACATAATGCAAGTTTTTTGTTCAGATAGCTAAAAAAACTCCCCAAGAATGCTGTTTCATGAAGAGTCCTGTGTTTGTGACATTTTTTTTCCTCTTCTATGTCACTTCAGTCCCATGTCAGACAAGAGGGATCCCCCAGAGCTGTGGGGAATGTCCTGATGATCTGGCTAGGAGTTATTCACTCCCTCCTGTCAGATACATACCCATACCTAGAAAGGAAAATAGAGTTCTCACCGTTCTTCTATCCCCAGTATTAAACTAGAGAGGAAAAATGTGTTGGTCAGGAGAATCCTTACATCCACAAACTACCTGAGAACATTGGTTGGCAGAAGATACTGGTGGTATTTCAAACACATTAAACAGCAGTGATGGATTTGAACAGCATTTAGCCTTTAGCCACTGCAGATGAGTTTAAGATGTAAAACATGCTTTTCCATAAGAAATCAACAGGAGTTACCTACCTAATCTGCTTAAACTCTCCATAGGAGTCCTTATTTGCATACGTATTTAAAGGCTTTTTGAAAACAGAGCCCTTATTCTGCCAGAGCCCCAGCCAGGATTGGCACTCCATCGGCCTATGATTCATTGATTTCACTTCAACATTCATTTCAACAGTACGCAACCATTTCCCTGCCGTTGTACCCCAAATGCCAAGTGATGAACATGAGAGAAAGGCACAATGTAATACAGGATCTTATATATATATATTATCTAACTTTTTAGGGGGTTGTTTTTTATTTTTTTTCCATTTCAGTCTTTGTTTTTCTCTAACCTGGTTTCAGAAAAGCATTAGTAGCCCCAGGGTTCAGACCAAGACACAGAACTCCAACCTGAAAAGCTGCAGAGATATTTGAGAAGCCACCAGGTACAAAAAAGCCTTCTCCTAGCATACACCAAACACCACAGAGGCCAGACCTTGTCTCGAGTGAGCTGTTCAAGCACAATGTAAATGTTAAAAAAATTATGTATTTTAATTCCCTTTCAACACCGTGCTTTTCTTCACAAGTCTCCTTTTAGGATCTTTGTGGCATTTCTTGAGTTATCACATACCTAACAGAGATTCACCTCTTCAGGTCTGGCACCTATTCCAGCACTGACCTTGTAAACTTTTCACACTTACCAACCTTTACACATAAAGTACACGCATGCACATATACATAAATAAATACAGTTATGGCACTATTCTGATAGATGAGCTTTTTTGTCATACATTGCCAAATCTTATGAGTGTCTTATCAAACAATGTTTTGGAAAAAAGTTAAATACTCAGCTCTGAACCAAGCTGTGTCAAACTTATTCCTATAACAAAGGACTACTGTGAAACATAACTCTTCTGTGGAATATACTATAATTCTACTTTTTGAAAGCAATGTCAAATTATTGACATTGTCTTGGTATTCTATGGCATGAGAAATGCACAGAAGTTACAGTATATATAAATTAGATCCTAATCCAAATTTATCACTGTGATAGTTGTTAGGCAGATTATTTGGGTGTGTATTTAGCTCTGTGATTTTACAGTTCCTTTTTCAAGCTGTTGACGTTTTCTCAGATTTTCAAATTCAGATTTTTCAATAACCTTTACAATAAATTATATTACAGTTACAATAAAATACAGTTAAAATAAAGCTAATGATAAACTCGAGCCAAATAGCAAATACAAACTTACCAAAGATTAATGAAGAGAAAAATCAGCATCTGGCAGGTGACATCCAGACTGCAGCATTTGGGGCAAATATTTATTAGTTGCCAAGCGTATTCCTGAAGGTAAACACCTGAAAAACAAAATTTGCATAAGCTCAGAAGTGAGTAGTTAACCAATTTTTAAGTCATCTTGTCTAATTGATGCTTTGTCATTCACAATGCATGATGCAAAGAACAACCTAGGCCTTCTCTAACTCAGTGAGCACTAAGCCAACAGGATCAGCTCAATAAAGCAAAAGAATTGGTCCTGAGGGTCTCCAAGGTGCAAACCTAAGTGAAGAAATGTGGACAGTCACACTCCCAACCCAATCTAAAACACTCATGTAAACCTTCCTTTGAATGCAGAAGAAATCCTGGAAGGATTCAGGCTGAGCAGACATTGGCATGTAATGGATTTACATACACAAATCCCTCCATGTGAGAAAGCAAGATCTTAAAAGTATCCTGTTAATCATCAGATGTTTAATGTGTTCATTATCACCTACTTTGATGCTATTCCACAAAGCTATGACATAAAGATTTCAGATGAAGCTTGTACCTTCCAGATGGAAATGAAAACATAACAACACTTATGTGCAAATATAGGGGGAAAAAAAGAAAGAAAAGCATATTTTCCAGAGAAAACAAGTTCTTGTTCTCTTGAGGATCCTCCCTCAACTGCCAAAACTATGACAACAAAAACCACTTTGGAGATGGATTTAAGTGAGATTTAAAAAAAGATATATTGGTGGCATTTTTCTTATTCTGCCAATCCTCATAAAGCCATGCAGTGTAATTAGCACAGGCCAAACACAAACAGAAGTAGGAACCCCACCTACACTTCCTGTGCCTCCTGATATACTGGAACCTCTCAAATAGAAGACACATTTACACAGCATATTTAAGGCTTGCCCTGCAAATGTACATAGTATATTTACTCCTGCCCTGCAAACTACCTAAGGCCTGTGGGGCATGTTGAGTGCCATGAGTGCCGACCTCTTACTGGACTTGCTAGGTCTTCCTGGAAGCTGGAGATGTCCTCCTTCACACTAGAAAACAGCTTTCCCATCTTACCCCCTGGAAAAAATCCCCTCAGGTCCCTCAGCATTTCTGCACCTCACATGCACAACATTTTACATTGGGTCTCTCCTGAGACTGATCATCAAGACACAGTTTCAAGTTGAGATACTGGAAATAACTCTGACACCTTGGTTAATTTTTAATATTTGATGTTTTGAAATCTATGAGTGGAATGTGAAGTCCTTCAGTGCCTCAACCAGCAAACCCAAATGGAGACAGAACAGTGGGCTGAGAACAAGTAAGATGAGTAAAGGTGCCCAACAAAATGATTTATCACAGTTTTACAAACTGCCACATGAATCCCACCTAAAATGACCACGATGTTTGTACAACAGATCTCTCCCACAGTTTTACAATACATCATGCACCTTTAACTGGTTTCTTTGCCTGCCTCCACCCACCATTCCATCTCTGCCTTGACTCCTTCTAACATTTTGAACATCTGAAGAGCTGCCAAATTTTTGAAGCAACCTATTTCCAGAAATGTTTCTTTACTTCAAGATATGTAATTTCTCCCAAAACACTCCCCTGGAGCAAAGCCCAGGACTGGCAATATGTTCTCCAGGATCAGTGAAAGGTTTACGTTTCAATACCTATTGCACCTGTCATGATAATACCAGGCATTTTCCACCCACGATGCAGGAGAGAATCCAAACTTCCTGTGGGATGTGCAAAACTAGCACTCAGCCTTGGGAGCCATCCAGGCATGGTCATCAGGAAGAGAAAAGCTATTTCTGCTGGCTTGCAGGAATTGATGGCATCATTTAATGTCTTGTCTTTATATGCAAGTGTGTATAACCCAGTTTTTCCACAGCTGCTGTGACGTAAATAAATTCACTATTATCTCCATTTTACATTGTAGGATGTGATATAAATAGTACTGGAACTTATGATGGGCATAATTCAATATTTAAGACATTTACCCTTTTCAAGTCCAAGATGTCCATATAGCTCTTTAACACTTAGACAAAATATTTGACCTGCTTAAGGTTCGGTAAGGAGAAAAATATTACATATATTCTGTAGATATATCTCCCTAAATAGGATAGTATTTCTGGAAATAACATCACTGAGTAGATCATTTTCTATCATTGCAAACTAAGACTTCACTTCAAGGGCTCTTTTTGAACAGTACATCTATACTATACTGATTAATAAATATCAGTATATGGGATACATGATGAATCCCTAAAATATCTACACTTCCTTAACAGTATTAGCTACACTTGCACAGTACCTGTGTATAAAATCTGGAATTTTTGCACCTCCTGTTTTCTAATCAGACAAAATCATTTGCTTCATCTAAATTTAATAGAGTGAAAATGTATCTCTTGGTACCTATAATTTGAGTTCGGGCTTTTCCTCTTAAGGTGGTAGTAGTACTTCAGCTCCAGACTGCAGTGAAACCCCATCAGTCCCAGAAAAAATTTAATCCACCCTTAGAAATACCTCACTCACAAAAGTAGATACAAACTGCTAGTTTCCTTCACGATAAATACAGCCATGGACAGCAAAATGCCTTTTATGTTGTTTCAGTAATAAATCACTCCCCTGACCTGAGTTAGTAATGAGATTTTTAATCATGTGGATTGAACATATCCTCAAGTTAATAAAAAAGTATGGCTTCCTTTTTATCTTTAATAAAAGATTTGTACACTGCCCGAATGATTAGTATTACATTTTTAAAGAACCTGAGATTGATGCTTTTCAATTCTCCTTCCTATTTTTCTATGCTTTTATAATTCAAAAGTAAAATAGGGAATAGTTAATAATTCATAAGGTAATTTTAAGGCTTTTATTTAGCAACCTTTTGCCTATTGACTTAAGGATGGGCCATAAAACATCCAGGTAGTACTATCTTAGCAATTTGCAGATCTGTGCAGATGAAATCTCTGAATTTATGCAAGTCAGGATTTGTGTTTAAGACTCAGAGCACATCATTACAGCCTTGGAAGGGTACAGGGGGAGGTAAGAGCTTTACAGGACTATTTAAACCAGTGTATTTCATGTCTTCACACAGCTCTGCTTTTTCGCCCTTGTTTGCAGGTTTATTCTTGATGGAGTTATTTTTGCAGTTGCCTAAGAGACAAAGGAGCTAGTTGAATTTTTTTTTAAAAGGTAAACTCTGCTGCATGAGTCCTGTTTGCACGAGATCCAAACCAAAACCACTGCCCTGGGAAAGCTCAGCTAAAGAAAAAAAGAAATGGGCTTGGTTGATATGAAAACATCAAAACTGGCTACCAGTTAATACAATCCAAGTGTATCCCGTTTGAGTTGCTGATGGAGGCAAAGTTGGTGCCATGCATTGGCAGGGCCCTGGCTGCCTTCACGCAGCCCCGAAAGCAGTGCAGCTGCCACCCTGTGCTCAGCAGCACGGAGCAGCCTCCTCCAAACGGCTGCTAAACGAGCTGACTAAAGAGTTCCCATCCTCACACTGTTGAGAAAAGTGGCATTTTTGATTGAGCCCGTTTCTAGTTCAAAATGAAGAATGGAAGTCAAAATCGGCTTTGAGTGTTTCAATATTCGATTCTTGAAAATGATTTTTTTTTTAAAATTTGTTTTAACAAAATCTCACTTTAACTGCTTACTCCCCTCAAGCAAGAATTTAATCTTCTTCTCTCAGAGTTGTTCATCAGACCCTATTTTGCTATCTTCACAAACTACTCAATTAATAGCAGCCAAGCTTCAACATATTTGGGTACATCCTTCTTACCTACTTTAAAGAAACAAAGCATTTTTACCAGAGTGTGTCCTACTTTCCCATACGTGCATAATAGCTACTGTAAAGGAATCATCCATCTCATGCAAGCTTTCAGGTTCTGCTAAGTAACAACAGTAGAGAGTAATGAAAATTGATAGTAGTTATTAATTCCACATCTAACAAAGAAAATTGAGTTGAGCTGTGCACATAGCCATCATTTATTGCCATGAGAAAGTTAATAGCACCACCTTTATTAGCATTTCCCTACATATAAAACTATGAGATCCTGCTACCCATCCCTCTAAGTCTGCCAAATGTTAGTACTTTAAGTAAGGGATTTCACTGTTATCCGTGGGACACAAGTTTTACCATCCCAAAGAAAATAGTGTCTTTATGAGTAATAGAAACACTAACTAGATTATATTTAATTTCAGGCAGCTCTAAGCACATCCTCTGTGCCCCATCTAATTACCATCTCTGCTAGAGCAGCTCTGAACTCCTCTTCTTGGTTTGACCTCCAAGTCCCAAAAACTCCTGACTAAAGCTTTACTGCCTCTATTCTCCAGCTCCAAAAATGCAAACTGCTGTTGGGTTCTTCAATTCCCTCTGCAAGACAGGCAGCATATGTCACGTGCATTATTCAGAGCTTTGCATAGCTTCTCTTCCGTGGAGGTTTACAAAGGAATAGCAAAATGTGTATCAAAATCAAACCTTTTGCAACAATAATGATAATCATGAAATGAAGGAAAGTCTAAAACTAGACAAGGGTAGGGATATATTTCTAAAGTAGTGGGGTAGCAACACAATAAATTTACAACTTTTTAAATGGACAGGTCTGAAGGTATACTTTACACAGTCCCAAACAGCTGAGGCCTTTTGCAGATGAAACCTTTGCCACAGGAAATAGTCCAAGAAGAACAACATGGAAAATATAGTTTGTGTTATTTTGAGGAGCAGGAAAACCATGGCAGCAAAGCACGATGAAAGGAGTTTCCTTTGTACTCAGCTAAAACAATAAATACATGTACCTTGTTTAGAAGCAGTCTTCCAAATCCTGAGAGCATCACAGAATCACAGAACAGAATTAACTGGAAAAGACCTTTGTGATCATCAAGTCCAACCATTAACCCAGCACTGCCAAGTCACCACACAACCCTCTAGGCTCACACTAGTGAGAGGACGAGAGAGTTCAGAGGAATATCATGGTGGTCAAACAAAGTCTGCCAGCTACTGAACATTATTCCTCTTGGTCACCCATACGCTCCACTACTCTGCTTAAAGAAATACCCCAGGAGGACCAGACTTACAGAAACACCCCAAGAAGACCCATTCTTACAGGGACCCTCACTGGAGTTTCTGCCTCCTGCATTTCCATGACAAAGAGACATAATAAACTGCTAAGACATTGTGTAAAACCATGCTAATGATAACCCAGTACACACCAGCAGCTAAGTGAGCGAGCCCGTATAAGCAGTGTAAGTATCAATGCTATCATATTTGTTGGTGTTCCCAGAGAGGCAGACTCTGTGCAAGTGTTGAATGTTATTAGAAGCAGCCCAGCCAACTAAGCAAACCCCAAATCCTGCCTCAACTAACCTGAAAAAAAAAGAAAAAGCTTGAAACTTTGAATGACTCCTAGCACTCAGTCTAGTTGTGCTTGCCAGCAAGAAGGGAATTTTGGAGATGGCATACCATCAATTTTCTTCATTTGTGTCAGAAGTTGAGCAGCTGCCTTCTTACCAGACTGAAGTGGAGCCAAAAACCTTGTCAGGCAGCTGAAAAAAAAGCACTTCAGAGAAAGGAATCTCAAAGACCCAAAAGTATGTATCACATTTTTGAACGGGCATGTGTTAATATTACTACTACATTATCAATTGGCAATGTTCTGCAGAAGTAGTGGAAAAAAGACTGCTTTGTTTGTTTACACTGCTCGTTATGGAAAAGCAAGATGCCACACATACTTGAACTCCAGAGTCTGTTTATTTATTTACTTATGGCCAGCAAAAGATTTTTAGCATTATCTTCCCCTAATCTTGCGAGGAAAGTGAGATAAGATTCACCTCCATAGAAAAAAAGATGCACCTGGACTTTGTGGCAAACAGATCCTGGTTTCAGCAAGCTCTGTTATTCCCCAGGCACTGCAGACACATCAGCCAGGGATAAATAACCCCAGCAAGAGCTGTGTTTGAATCAGTGAACTTCTCTGGTAGCCACGCATTGTGACAGACTGGGAAAACCCAACTCATAATTTATTTCTTCTTCAGTGTGTGCTCCCATAACTACGTGTTGGGCTGAGGGATCCTTCAGGATAAGCCTAACAGAAACCTTGTACTTACCAGCACCAAGGATGTGATGAAGCAAGCAATCACATCACAAGAGTTATTGCACAAGGAGCTTTGCCAGGTGGGATCTCTTACTGTAAGGCACAGTGTGGTCAAACTGAGAGTACTGCACTTATCCATCCTAATTCAGCCTGGAAGACAAGCCAGAGAAGGTGGTGACCTCCTCCCTACAGTGTGTCACCATCCAAAGCACTGGGATCCCAAACATCCACTGAGGTGTCTGACCTCTCACGAGACGTGTTTTGTGATCACGTTCACCTAAAAAGCAACAAATTGCCCCTCTGTGTGTGTTACAACTCCACTCATGAAGCAGATCTCACCTGGCACAGGATGGGGGGAAGGCTGGCTGTTAGGAGACACCACAGGATTTGCTGTTCTCTCTTGGAGAGGTGGGTGCTTCTTCAGACAACACTTCAGAGCAGGAAGCGTTGGCGTTTGCAGCTATAGCAGGGTATTGTTAAATCATGTTTTGGTACTGGTGGATGAACCTGTCATTTGCCAACCATACAGGTATAGATACTACATACAAGGACAGAACTAAAGTGAATAAATAAGTGAATAAATAGATGTTCAAGCTCCTACTTGGCTAGCCATCTTCTTTCAGCCAGCTTTTCCTCGAAATGTTTATTTACTACACAGCCAGGCTTTTGGCAGCCTTCCCACTGCAAAATGTGCTGCCCAGATATTGCAAAGTGAACTCCACACACACAAAAAAAAGACTTTTTTTTCTTGAGTCCTCCCTTCTTCCACACAGATATCCACTCACTTCAGAACTGAGCCTTTCAGGCACAATTTTGCCCAGAATTTCTAGAATACTTCAGTTTAAGAGAGGTGTGTTTATAAACCATTGCTAAAAATGAGATTTCCTATGTGGTCTTCAGCAAACTACTTTAAACAGATATTTTTGCTTCCTCCATTTACCAAAAGAAATGCTTCCTTATTTTTCAGAGGTCTACAAATGCAAACAAATTAAGATACTTGAAAAATCACTCCTGCTATATTTTTAACATGTTTAAATAAGAAAAAAAAATAATCAATTGTATAACAGCCCAACAAGATTCTGGCAGTCAGGTATTGCATGCTGGGGAATGAGGTTTCCTTAGAGCTGAACACAAAAAAGGAAAGAATAGAAAAAAATGATAATGTGAGTGGACAACTTTCCCCTATTTCAGTATATATAATCAATTATTTTTCACAATGAAGTCCCAGTCATGATTAAGAGCTCTGAAAAATCAAGAAATATAAATGCAAAGCAGTAAGAAAAGAGCATTTCTTAGGTGCTTTTAGTATGGTCCAGCAGAGATTCTCTGATTAGCATTTGCAGACCGCACCAAGCACATCTAATGTAAAGGCAATACCCACTGCACAGCTCTCAACAAATATTATCAAGATGGAAATGCCTACTGACAAATTCACAAGCTGCAAATGTACAGTCATGAAATTCAATAGCCTCACAGCTGCACACTTGTAACTTGCGAATGCAGAAAAATGTATGAATTGGCAGCAGGCTTTCTGGCAGATGATATCATTTTACAGATGACACTGTAGAGTCTGCCAGTTTGACGTTGAACTCTCCTCTTGCCTTTTTTTTTTTTTTTTTGCTGTTGTTGTTGTTGTTTCATAGCTCTGTCTCTGAGATCTACTAGGATCACTGTAGCTGTTCTCATAAGAGTCTGCTATTTACTTTTCTGACTCTGCAAAGTGCTGGAATGGCTCAGCTTGGTTCCTTCAGCTCTGCTTATGTATAGCTGACGTTGAGCAGTGTTTATTCTGGAAAAACTTTGCCTTTCTCTACAGTATTTCAGATGCACAGAGTGCACCATTCCATAGATGTGCCCTAGTTTTTTTTCCCCTATTCAAAATAGCTTGGATTTCACTGCAAGTGACCGCCTTTCATAAATAGTTGAAATGATTGTGCCTTCATACTTGTAATCTGCATATTTTCAGACCACTTAGAGAGAAGGAAGCATTCCTTAGAGAAGAAAAAAGGCCTCTACACAACCCACGGTGATGTCCAGTCCGAGCACTAAGTGCCAAGCTGGCCCGATTCCATCCAAAGCTTGATGTCATAGGAAGCCTGTCAAAAAAAGCTCAGAAATAAATTGTCGTTTATTCTTTATACTTTTTTTTCCCCTCTGGGCCTTGTGCAATCATCACTGAAATGTTTGACAAGGATCTGTGACCAGATTCAAGCAAAGCATGAAAGCAGGGCACCCCTGAAATGAAGTGGGGGTCAGTCTCTTCTCCCAGGTGACAGTGACAGGACGAGGGGTGACGGCCTCAAGCTGTGCCAGGGGAGGGTTAGATTGGTTCTGGGGAACAATTCCTCCCCCCAAAGGGTTCCCCAGCACTGGCCCAGGCTGCCCAGGGCAGGGGGCAGTCCCCATCCCTGGAGGGATGTCAGAGCCATGGAGATGTGGTGCTGAGGGACATGGGGCAGTGGGCACTGGGCAGTGCTGGGTCAATGGTTGGACTGGGGGAGCTTAGAAGTCTTTATCAACCAAAATGATTCTATGATTGTATTCTATGGTTCTTTGTCCCTTGAAGTCACACCTATGTGGCAAAGCAATTCCTAAAAAGCCAGTAAGATAGGTTGGACTTGATGACCCTGGAGGTCCCTTCCAACCATAATTATGCTATGATTCTATAATTCTATGACATCATGGTGAACTGTGCTGTCTGGGATATTTTAAAGCAGTTCCACTCTCAATTTTTGTCTGCTTGTGCTGTGCTGCTCTTGCAGCCTCCATCCTGCTGGAAGAGGAGATCTCTGCACTTGCATGGTTTGCACTCTTTGGAAGGTCACGTCTCTATTTAACTTAACACCTCAAATTATCACAAAGTAGGAATGTGAGTACTTCAGTAGAACAGCATCAATCCTGCATTAAAAACCCCAAAGTTTAAGACATTTTACCAACATTTCAACATGTATGGTTCCATCACTGAATACAGAGTGTTCTCTGTTTCTGTAAACTTGTGCACTTAACAAAATAAAGTACAGGAACCTGGGAAAAAAACAACCAAACAAACAAACACCACAATCATATATGTGTGGGTAATCTCCAAGTACAGTGAAAGAAAACTCAGCTTGCTTTCTTAGGGTCATTTTTCTGATGCTGCTCCAAAAATGCCTGAGATTTCAGACAAGGCTCTGCACCGCAGTTATTAGGGTTAGCCAAACTCTTTGCAGCTATTTTACTAGATACTTGTTCATATAGTCTGAACCATAAAAGCCCACAAGCCACAGCAGCCTCTTTTCTCAACACAACTCTAAGAGCAGTTTCCCTGGTTTACATCTATGATGCTCTCCTCTGAACTTAGTAAAACAGTAGTAACTCTCCAGTAACCTACACACAAACCAACAGGGCTTTATCTAGTGCCATACTGCATGTACTATTTTGCATTAGATATTCATGTTCAAGAATTAATGTGTAAAAAATCTCCAGGCTGTAGTGATGTATATACCTAATGCATTTATTATGCCAGAAAAATATAATATATTACTAGCATTTTAGCAAAGGTTGATTGCAATATTAACTGTACAAATTTTAATGTGAGAAATGTCTTCTACATTTAAAGCTGCCTTTAATCACTAGACCTTGGGGCCACGCTTCTTGAAGTATTCACAACCCAGTAGCTCCCACTGTTCTGCTTAGAGAAAAAAAGTAGAATTTTTCCTTGAAAAACTCAGGACTCCTTATATGAAGAATGAAATATTATTTACAGCGTTCTTTGAAGAACAGACACCATCCTCTTGAAAAAAGTTCCAATTCTGGGAGCTCCTATAATAGCTTTAACAGCTGGAATCATCCACAAAATATTTTCACAGGAAGCCTTCAGGTTATTGCTGATGGTAAGAAATGGAGAGGGAAGAAAACTATCATCTGCCTTCCCAAAATAACACTCTCTTTTTTGGTGTCTCTGATTTTTGAGGGAGAAAGCAAATTGCTGTGGAATACATCAGCACAAATCACATCACCAAACTCATGTTGGGAGCCACGATGAGGGGTAATGTCCTGCATGCCCCTTGCTTTACTGTGAGAGAAATGTGAGTGCAGTGGGGAAAAAACAGGGAAATGTCTCCCCCTCTCCCTGCTCTCTGTCTCAGAAGGAGGAACAGGCCAGAAAAGACATTAAAAACCAAAAAGGTAATAATTAACCTCAAGTATTCTCAATTTTTCCTGTTATTTTGAATGGACAAGAATCACACTTCACAGCACCTTCCTCACCCTTCTTTTGGATTTTGATGCTCTTTAATGGGATGGAAAAGTTTTCCTTGAAAGCGGGTTGGAAATACACACAATAAGCATTTGCTTAACGAGAGATTACGGAGCAAACCAGGGAACAGTTTATTCCTAGCCTATTTCTTAAGACAGCAAATATACAGCAGCATTACTTATCCCCCTCCCTTTTTATCTCTGTCAAGAACTGTTGCACAATCTGCTGTTTCACAGGATTTCAGCAAGAAGTATTCATCATTTTCCAAGCTCGGTTTTTATTCCCCCTAAAAGCTTTAACTTTCCCTTCAAACTTTGTACGTCATCCTCATCAAATCATACACAGAAATGTGCACTAAGTGTTTTGTTTACTCAGAACTTGGCAGATCCACAACAAAGAACAGAATGTAAAGAATGAATTCCCTTTGCAAAAGTCATTCATATCGAAACAAAAGCCTTTACCTTCCCGAAACAGATTTTCTAAGAGGGCCTCATATATTTCTGCATTGCCCAGCACTACAGTGACCTCTCAGATAACTGAGAAACATTTGAAAGCCAATCTAAAAAACAGAAGGAGTGAGAAAGTTCTCCTGGATCTGCTTTTTCATTAAAAGCGCATTAAGAAAATATGAGCTTTTCAACACTGCAATCTGAACGAGCAACTGCTTTTCATGTAACATGTAGAAACCTGCTGAATCCAGACTGCTTCCAACTTCCCCTCGGCTGCAGCAGCTGGATAGATTTGTTTCCACCTGCTTTTATCATTTGTCATGACTGAGGTATGTTTCAGAAAGCCAATTTAGCACTGAACTGTCAGTTTGGCCGAAGCCAAACCAATTCATTTTTATGATTTGATCACATCCTTCAGTGTGTTTCATGTCCCTTTAATTTCCAGCTCCTCACACCTCTGCACCCAAAGCAAATATAGGTGTTATTTGGGGGATTTTAAACCAAAATGCCCTTTACTAGAGCACCTGAAGTAAAGCCACACACAGTTGATCCACACATGCTCCACCGTTTGCTCAAGGAGTTGCAAACTTCTGTGGTCACCAGAGAAGAAACCATCCAAAAGTGGCTGCAGATAGCAAAAGTCTTCTGAAACATTAAGATCTTATTAAAAAAAATTTTAAAAAAAAACCTTTCTCCCCCATGGCTGCCTCCATCTCCCGTGCCAGGGTTGGAAATAAGGCTGCCAATACATCTTTTACCATTCCCCCAGAATTTCAGGGGGATAAGAGGGAGTGGGTGTGGGGAGGGAAGGTATCTCAAGTACAAGAAAGGATGATTATCAAGTCTAAAGAGAGCACATCATAAAATGAAGAAATATAAGACTATTTTTAAAGCAATTATTTTGTTTTCAAGATTAAAACGTGCTGCAGTATTCCCCTCTGCTTGGCATTCCAGAGGAGGTGTTGCATTGAGCTAGCAAAATTAATTCACTTGAATAAAAGAAAATTGAAACACTGGAAGCAAAATAGAGAAGCAGAAGAAGAGAATTTTGTTTCCTATATTTCAAATAAGAAAGAAATTAGGTTTTCAAAACTTGATTAACTCCAAGGCCCAGTTCTGCAATAACAACCACAATGATTCACTGCTCATGTGCATAAACTCCCCCTGGGACGACTGCAGGAGTAGGACATAAATGTGTGAGTTCAGATGAATCTCTTAACCATACTATCTGCATAATTTATCTGCAGATATTTTGAAAGTTTACAAAACTCTCCAATAAGTTAGAAAGATTTAGGAACTTTTGAAAAAAAAATGTGACCTGTTATGTAAACCTGTATTTTAAGAAGTGAACTCAAGACAGGAGGAAGGATCACTGGGGTTGGACACATAACCAGCTGTCCCAATTTGGCTGAGCTCTTTTAGCTGTCAGTGTGTGAATTCTTAATGTGTGATGATTATATAGCACGGAGAGATAGCTCAGCTCTCTCATTCGAATGATTTTCCTTTGCCTCAGAGTAGCAGCACATAGATGGGCTGCTACCCCAGAGCTAATGCTGGTGACTTCTACGTCTGAGACCCACATGTCTAAGTCACTTGCCAAGCTTACCCCGCAGAATATTTATTTATTAAGATCTAAAGTGATAAAATCATGCTTATCCCAGGCTCAATTTTCCTGACACCTTCACTAATTACACAATATAATGAAACCCCAGAAGCACTGAAATAATTGTTCCAGCAGGAACTCGGCCAGCGAAACACCTATGGAAGCTTCCTTCTATTCATTCATCACTATGGGAAGGAATCTCACAGTCCTCTCCAAAAATCCCCTCAAACAGATGTCTTGCAGCATATCAAGACATTATCAAATTCAGACTTGGAGTGAGCATGTTCCAAAATCCAAAAGCCCTCCGAGGGAGTGTTTTGCCAGACACACTTTATCATCCATAGGAAAGAGAGTGGGATCCAGGGTGGGCACCTTCAGCAAGATAGGAAGGCACAGAGAAAAACACCTATTTTACCTGTCCAAGGGCAACTAATACCATAACCTCTACCTGGAGATGAAATATGAGGCAAGATACAGCTCAGAAGGAGCTGCAGGGTGATTTGTGTATGATCTCCAAGCTGAGGTTATGGATGCTCCATGTCGCTACTCTCATTTGGCAGCCTCAGTTGGTCACTCCAAGTGCCCATGCTGAGAGCATTCAGGACAGACACCCCAGTCCTGGAGCAGGCATCTGTAGATGTGCACAATGAATGTTCACAGCAGTCACTGACTGGCCACCCATGTCTATGGCAGCTCTGCTTGGGCACACATGAGTCACCACGGGGGGCCACCAGCAGCAATATCCTTGCAAGGGCAAACACACCATGCTCCTACTGAATGGGTGCCCATATCTATTACCAGGCAATACTAAGAGAGTTTCTCAGCTTTCCCAAGAAAATATTTTCAACTGGGGTTGATTTTTACTGTTTTAAAACTAACATTAGCAAATGTGATTGCACGGTGCACAGATCTGTCAAATTTGTTCTCAGCTGCAATCCTGAAACATATCATTATCGTGTACTGTGTGAGCAAATCTGGGCTTGGCTTTCATGTGACTGAGCTCTAAATTAGTTTATGGATAATGTTCCTTTACAGTGCGCTCCATCTTTCGCTCCATCTTACCTTAATGAGTACTTAACCTCTTCAAAATAGGTTACTGCCAGAGAGACTAAATAGAGAGTATTAAAGTCTCCAAGAAAATCACAGAAATGAATGAACGTCCCTGCTCAGGTAGCTCTGTCCTCCTTGAACACAACCTCTTTAGGGGGAAGTTTGCAGAGTTTTCAACTGCACTGGAAAAATACTATTTCCACTGCATTCATTTTAAAAACCATTTGTAATTACAAGTTAGTATTATTTTTATAAATATATGTGGAAAAAAATATTCTGAAAAAAAACCCTTTCTTTTGGAAAACTCCATGACTCCTCCACCTGCAACCTCAGTATGTTGGTTTTGGATACCTTTTAAAAAAGTTGCTACTTTTAAAAATTAAATTGTTGCTTTATAGAAAGTAGATAACATCTAAACTCGGTTGGCAGTCTTCTGGCCTTTGCATGCACTACATCCCACAGAAGGATCTGAGCACCTGACCGTGACATTGGCACAGGAACATTGACATAGCTCTAATCCAGAACAACTCCTCTCACCAGCCACTTCTGCTGGAAGGACATAAATCTCCTGGAACATCATCTTGTTTGGCCTGAAAGCCTTCCAGGTACCTACCAGCCTCTATCTGAGCTCATCCAGAGGTGCAGCAGGTATCTCCCACAGTGAGTGGGCTCCAACACCCACTGGGGTCCAACGCAGCCAGTACCACCATTAACACCTTGCAACGGGAGCAGTTGCTCTCCAAATTGGAACTGAAGCAGCCTCTATTTGAAAATTGAGCCAGAGCTGCAGCACACGTTATATAAAATAATTATATCATTTAATCCCCTCATATCCCTGGATAAAAATCCTATTTGAGAAGTTGAGGAGCAGGCTATGGGGCCAGAGAGTTGTGCCACTCCAGCAACAGCCTATAAAACTTGAGCAGAAAGATGGAAAACAAGAAGGTGTGTAATTCTGGACTTCCTTGCTGAGGATACCAAAACAGGTGCTACTCCCTCTGTGTGTGTATTTAATGGGAGTGTGTCACTGGGTTAGAAATAAAAATAAAGATATTAGAATTTCCTTTTAAAATCCCTACTTTCTTCTGCTTCTCAGCTCTCCTACAATTCATCTTGGGAAATGCAAGAAGAAGTAGGGGATGGACAAACTGGCCCCCACACCCTGTCTCAGGAAGCTCACTGTCATGTGGAATTAATTACTTTTTTTTTTTTAATACATATAATTTCAAGTTCATGGTCCAGCATCTCTGATTCATAGTAATAAAGGTTGCATAACAGCAGAATTGTCTAGAACAAAGGTTAATCTGAGGGTAAAATACTTGTCCTAATGAAACACAAATGGAAACATATGCTGGTTTCAGAGACAGCAAATACCTGCGGCACTATTGATCTTTAATTTCTCATTTCAGGATTTAGAAATTCAATGCATTTAGACATGTGCAAGTGGAGGCAGAGAGAGAAGGCAAAGAGCTCTTTAAACCCTGCAGTTTCTGGCCTGTGAATCTCTTGAGATGTTCCAGGCTAATTCTTCTGTGTCACATAACAGCTTTATGACACCTACACCTTTTTCACTTAAACGTTAAGTGTTTTTAGGCAAAAACCCCAAAGATCAGAACACAGGTCTCTGTGCCAGCCTCAGATATTTAGAAACCAGAGCAACCTCTTTAACTCCAAAACTAGGAGGCAGTTTTAAATCAACACTTTTGACCTGCTGTTTTTCATATTTCCCAATTCCCTTTCAAACTGGTGAGGACTGGAAGCGTCCATTTCTCCATGAGCGCCGCCCGGGAGCCTGACGCATCCGCAGGGCTGCAGCTTTGGGAAGAATACCATATATGACAAGACTCTGAACAACAGGATGAGATCTGGCAGCCACAAGATCATGCTCCAAAGCATAAATGAAGCAAGAAAAAAGCAACAGAGAAGCAGAGGAAAGGACGGAAAAGCGGCGAGGGAATAAAAAAAGGCATGAAAAATTATTTCTGAGGTCAAAACTAAAGCTGTTCCAGGAGTTTCTGATTAAATTCTGCTTTGTTCAAAAAAATGCTGATGTGCTGAAATCAAAATGATTTGGGGAACATATCAATCTGATAGGACTTGTTCCTGTCAGGTCATTTGCCTACTTGTTTTACTAGAAACCTTGGCTCCCAGACAGCATCTCCGATGGGCTATTGGGAAAGTCAGATTCCCAGGCTCCCCAGAATCTCAGGATTAAAAGAAATTAATTATTGATACGAGTCTGTGTTATGCATGTTTGCCTTATCAAATTATCTGTAGCTGTGCCTGTAGCATGGGAGTAGCACATCTGATATGCTGTAATGATGCAAAAATCTCATTCAAGTGGCAGGGAAGTCAAGCTGAGAAATGCTCCTGCTCTTTGCTCCCTCTCACAAAAAATGCTAAAATAAGGAGAGAATGAAGTGCAATGCTTCCCTCCAAATGGCATATAGAAGTTTTAAACAGTTAAAGCTTCCCCATTTCTATTAGGCAAATCATTTGAGCCAAGCACTCTGTTTGCCTCTATGAATGGTTGCTTTGTAGTATAATGCATTTACACAGTGAAATCATAATATCCTGGGCATTTGGAGCTGTATTATGCTATAAAAACGAAGGCCAACTCCCTCCAGCTATTACATTTTTGGACTGGTATTTGATCTATGAAGTTGTGCAGTTTTCTTCTGCTGGGAGGGATCTGTATGGAACAGGGGGCAGCTGTTGTGCGGGGATGCGCGCTCTGCATTTTGCATGGAGGCCGTTAGGTGGTGCTTGAAACAGAGGATTGCAAGAAAGA
Organism: Podargus strigoides; assembly: GCA_028020825.1. Lineage (NCBI taxonomy): Eukaryota > Metazoa > Chordata > Aves > Caprimulgiformes > Podargidae > Podargus > Podargus strigoides. Next base: position 2,965,160 of record CM051625.1, on the reverse strand, counting down.
ATGAGCAGGATCTCGTGTGCTGCCCAGGCAGCCTGCTTCATAAATATTTTATTCTAGCAATTTAAAAAAAAAAAAAAAAGAAAAAAAAAAAAGGAAAAAAAAAGAGAGAGGGAAAAAAACCAAATCCTTTTTCTAGAATTCCGTTTAAAAATCTATCTGATTTCGAGGCTTTGGCAGAGCTGAGTAATTAAATAAATAAATAGTCAACTCTTCCTCCTGCCTCGAGCATCTCTGCTGACACACACACACACACACTCCTTTAAATAAGCCTCTGATACTTCGGTGCTCAGCCAAACTTGTGCTCATCATGCCCTAGATCCCTATCTCTCTCCTAGGTTGATAACTGGATTTCCAGTAAGTTTTGAGTCAGAGGTTGAAATACTGTTTAATGTACTGGCTCCAACAGGGGTTTCCAGGAAAAACTGTCCAAGTGCAGAGCAGTATGAATACTTTTTACACAAGGAAGATCTCACTAGCAATTAGGAAGAAGTCCTGCTTCTGCATGAAAAGGCAACAGCTTACTCCCTTTCCCCTGCTCAGCAAACACCTACAGGCAGTCTCAATTCATAAAATGCTCTCTTTAGACATATTTATAAATTTCATGGCTTTTCTTTAAGATTACATTCATGGAAACTGCCCTGTGATAAGCACTCAGAAGAGGCCAGCAATTAAATAACTACATCCTGCTAGAGACAGCACACAACCCACCTGTCTAACCTTGGGCTCCCATTTTGTTATTCTTTTTTTTCCTCCCCTAACCAACCCTTCAATCATTGGCATTCCCCTCACTTGCAATGACTTGCAAATATTTCATGGCACTTTACCTCCACCTTCCCAAGTCCAGCAAACAACTTCAGCAAAAAACCCTCCAACATTTTTGTTGCAAAGGTTGGAAGATCCCAAACCAGCTGTTCTAGATACTACCACAGGTTTGGTCCAACCCTGTACCGTACCCTTCACGGTAACAGATAAGGATGCTCAGGGAATGCACAGAGCGCAGTGACTCTCTCCTCATGTGTCCTTCCAGCCACTGTAGGGACTGCCTCAGCAATCTAGATCATCATGTTTAATTGCCACAAATATAAATTCATCACTCAAATTTCGTCTAACCCTTTAGACAACTCCTTACTTCCACCACCACCATCGCACTGAGATCCACGGTTCAATTAGGGTGAGAATAAGCACTCCTTTTATTTCTTTTTAATCAGCTACCTTATCATTTCAATTCTTGCATTACTGAATTATCACGAAATAATGAACAATCATTCTTTATTCATGTTCTCTAGTGCCACTCTCGATTTTATAGCAACTATATTTTAACAACTCTCACAACAAAAGACAAAATGGCTGAAGGTAAAAAAAAAAATAATCCTCCAGTAATTGTCTATGGAGTAATTAGAAACCTGCAATTTGCTTATGTACTGCATGGATTGATTAAAAAAATAACTACAGAGAAATGCAAAGTTGAATATTGTGCTTAACAAAGGAAGAACTGCTGCTTGTGTTTGTGTGGGTACTCGGAGTTCATAAATCCCTGGAAGTGGACTAAGCAGCTCCTTCAGAAGTTATCTTAAATACCAGGAGGTGGGAGGTAGTTGGACAAAAGACATAAAGGGAGGCAACTGATCCATTTTAAAGCCTCTCTCATTCCTTTTAGGCTTTAGATTTCACATAAATATTTCTTTAAATGCATACATCTATGTACCAAAACTAACGTTTGAGAAGCTTCCAAAACTTGGCTTTTAATTAAACCCATGAAAGTATAATGCTCACACTGAATAAGTATCAAAAATAGAGACAAAACTGAGAAAATATGCAGGCATTTTTCTTGGGTTTTGTCAGGCACTGCAAAGACAATTAAGTTTCTTTTCTTCACTATACATATAATACTCAGAAGTGAAAGCTTAATTAACTTGTCAGAAACTATGGCATCTCTTTTCTTGAGCTGCTGAACCCACCTTCCCAAAAGACTTGAAGGGAAAATAAAAAAACCTAAATGCTCTAGCTGAAATACCTGATCATGCATGACATTCCTGTCCTGTAACACAGTTTGTCTGTCGTTACCAGAGGCTTTTTTATCCATCTGGGTGAGCACACTCTTTTTCCATTTGCACAGAATCGCAATTGCTCCGAGACGACGGACGCTGTGTGATGTGCTGAGGGAGTAAGACAGGGTGGCACTAATTATATCGTGCAGCACGCACGGTTATCTGGCAAAACCTGAAACTTTCAGCAAAATATCCTTGATCACACAGTTTTTCAGGCCAGATAAAGGCCCTGAGCTTTCCTGTGAGGGGCAGACACAGTAGTGGTGAAAGTACCTATTTAAGACCTATTTAAGCTGTGGTGGCCAACACAACAGGCCTGGGACCACACTCTGCTGCCTGGCCTCTGTTTTCTGTAGATATTTTGCATTTCTTCTTGCTGAGTCCACTGGCAGCTGTGGCCAATAAGTCCCTGTCAGCAAGCGTTGCCTAGAACTGTGCTCACAGCAGCTGGAGGAGAAGACACAGCTCTGGAGCCACTCCTGACCCTGCTCCCAAGAACCAGGATGCTTTTGAATGAGGGTTTTAAGGAGAAGAGTGGGCTCAGGCCAGGGGGCCTGCAGAGCATGCAACACCTTGCCACGTACGCCTTTCCCCAACCAACAGATCCGCTCCAGTAACAGACAAAGTCCTTCATTTAACAAAGGTTAAGTTACCAAACCTAACATCAACACTTAAATTTGGCAAGTGTAATAAGTGGCATTCAAATTTTTAGTTTTTTAACAGAGTCTTTCAACCCGAGCTCACTTAAGACTGCAAAATCTTGTACTTTATCCTCCAGTAATCTCCTCTCCAAGATATGCATGTTTAAACAAAGTGCAAAGGTCCAGGTGCTTTACTGCATTAGTAATGACCCAACATCTCCTCTTCAATAATGCAACACTGAACAGAGAGCAGCAGTTTCTTGCTTTCTCATTTTAAAAATGTATTAAAACTTTTCTCTGTGGGGCCAGGTGACAGTACAAGGGAGTAGAAACTGTTTTTTCATGGCAGAAAATATTGCTGAGGCATTCAAAGGATAATTGTTCACCTTCCATAAAAATCACTACCTTTACTTCTCTACTGTCTTTGCCACTGCCTTTCCAGTACAATATCAGATTTTAGTGAGCTCTGGGATTTGGTGCCTGTAACTGTCTGCTCAACAGACCTGAAGCTTGTGTGAGTAATTCCGAGCCCATGCAATCACCTGACGCATGATATTGAGAAAGTCTCTTCTCTTCTGCTAGGTATTAAAATCAAACACGCACAATTCTTAACTGTTCAACATAAATTCATGCCTCAGGTCTGTCTTTTTTCTTAAAAATAAAAGTAAATTAAGGTTTCATGTTTTCTCTGTGACAGAGCACTCCAGAGACTCACACAGATCCAACCTGTGAGTTTTTAGAGCGATCTTCATTAAGATATTTCTCTTGATACAAAAGGAAGCTTTTCTGTAATGCACCATTTATATTGCCAGGCCTCTTTGGGCACTTCAGGTGACAAAAGATGTGAGTGCCTGTCTGTATCATTTCATATCTACCATGAATTATAGTTCTTTGATTAGATGTGTAGCAGATCATACCTCGGGCTTTGGAGATACCTGATTCAGGTCTCCATACACCAGCCAGCACAGGAGTACAAGCAGCTGATGAACACTGTATTTATCAGCTTAAACCAAAACCAGTCATAGAATCATAGAATCACAGAATGATTTGTGTTGGAAGGGACCTCAAAGCTCATCTCGTTCCAACCCCCCTGGCAGGGACACCTTCCACTAGACCAGGTTGCTCAAAGCCCCATCCAACCTGGCCTTGGCTGTTCATCCCAGTCAACGAGATGAACTTATCACTGGGAGAACCAGTGGCAATAAAACACACAGGGCAGACCCCCAGCAACCAGAGCTGCTACACGAGCTGAGTTAAAGACAGGAGGCACGTGTGAAGGTAGAAGGTCCTCCAGAAAAAGGGCAGCTCCTTCAACTCCCATGCACAGGCTTCGGATGTGAAAACTGCAGCTGTACCTTTACCATGTGCAAAGCAGGCCACACCTTTTTAAACTATCATTTCATCTGTTATCTGCAAAATCCAAACAGGAAAATGAGCTGGTTTCCCAGATGAGCATAAACACTAAGGCCTAGATGTTAGCAGGGAATTTTACCCCCACTCATACACTCTAGCACAGGGCAATAATCCTTCTCCCCATAACAGATTTAGATAAGTAATGCCAGCAGTGTTAAAAGGAGCCTTTTGAGCAGGGAAACATGTGCTGGTAGTCTGGGAAGGGTGTTTACAACACGTGTTTTGCAGGTATTAATGCTCAAGAGGCATGGTGGTTTGTAAAGGCATAATACATCCTGCCACTTCCCTGGGGCCACCGCTCTCCGTCCCTTCTCTCTCTCCAGAGACACAATTGAATTCTTAATTGTTTTGCTACAGGTATAGGCAAAGCCATAAAATACACCAGTTGGGACACAATTAGTGCTCTAAAAGACGGGAAAACCACATCTGGCAAACAAGTGTGAGAGCCCAGGGAGTGCTTTATTCAAAACTGAACTCTCCAAGGGGGAGAAATATGTTCTTAAGCATGTCTGAGATTTCCAGTTGTGTTTTGGGCTCTCACTCTCCCTTCCAAGCTGCTCTCTTTTTCCTGATAAAATAAACAAATCTCTCCCTACCGAGATGCTGCATAACTCCTGGTCACATTGAGGCTGGCTCTCATCCCACGCAGACAAATGCCAATACCAGCAAGGTCGCTGTGGTCACCACTGAGGTTTTTCCAAACAAGCCTAAAGGTGTTTGTTCATCAAAGCCAAAACCTCCAGCGAGGCCCTGCTGTAGCACTGGAAACACATGTTTCCTCATATTTAGCTCACCCAAAACATTGAAGCTTATCCAAAGTAAACTTGGAAGTGGAAAGGGAAAATGTTCGAGGTATGATACTGACATGAACTATCCTTAAGTTACTGCTTCACATTTTATGAAGATGTAGATTATTCTGTCTGTTGACACTGCAGTTATGCCACTGGTAGGTATATATACATCATAAAACTTCCCTGTTTCTATCTAAACCTTCTAGCATTTGCTCTAACCTCAAAGGATATATTTGGCCGAGAAAAAGCTGTACATGGAGAAAAGAAGGTAGAGTCAAATGGCTGAATACTGAAGTGGACCGACAGACTTGGATGACAAAGACCTCCTATTCACCTTGGGCACCAGAAATCCAATCCCAAAATATTTTAATTTAGGGTTACTGCACTTGTGATCTGCCATCTTGCTGACAATAAAAATATACACGCACCTTAAACAGCAGCTTATTAGGTTGCATAGATACAAAGTCTATAACAAGATCTGTTGATGGAAATAATCAATGTCTTTGTGCACAGATTCTGAAAGGAATGAGTTTTTGTTGATTTTCATGATACAAAAGAGGAACAGGAAATTATTTACAAGAATGATGCAAAACACTGGGGCAAACAATCTCACCAACTCATCTTTCAAGCTTCCATGTTGCTACTTTTTAACTTCATATTTGATTATACATATGCACCACCTATAAGCAAGGTCAGGACCTGGTCCCCCAGTTGTAATTCACATCGATAACTAAACTCAGAAGATATGCAAACAGGATGGTTCTCACTAACAGTTACACAAGTGTACTATCACTAGCAGATAGTGCCTATCATGTGGCTGTATAAAGAACAAAATCTCCCTCCTTGTATCTCACTGAGGAAATAGCAAGCTTATGTTAGTATCACACATGAAACTTGCCTATCAGAATATTAAAACTATGTAGCCTATAGGACCCACACTATACTGGGGAGAAAAAACACAACATGATTTTAAACCTCACAAGTATTTTAAAGAATGTGTTTTTCATAAACAAATAAATCATAATTTCAAATGAAATTATCCAGTTTAATTGCTCTGAACTATGGTTATTTATTGAGGTGAGAAGCATGCTGGCCTCACAGATGTGGTTAAGGAGCACACAAAAAGCTGTAACCTGATTTACAGTTTTCACTGTTGGTATTGCAGAAAAGGAGAGCCAAAAGTCTAGCAGTGTCTTTTTTTCTACCATTCTTTAACAGATATGTCACCAAGATTCTACCCTATGGTTCAAGCAGTTACACTTTGGTTTTCTGTGGTTAATTAGAACAGCAGCAATCTTGCAAAATACACTGGCAAGTATCTAAAAATCTTGGTGATTCATAATGAACGCAAAAGTTTGAGCAGTTCCCTTCACTTACTGATTCATTAAAAGTAACAGTAAAGAATGGACTCGAATAGTTTTGGGCAGCAAAAATAGTTTAAATCTGACTCTGATTAAACTGTCAGAAGTGATGACTGCACCTAAGTGCTCTGAAATGCTGGTGCTAAGACGTTTGACATTGCCTCCCACAGAACCTGTTACCAAACACGTACCACACTGAGTTAGCGCCAGTGGAGATGTATGATAACCAACTGATCCACAGAGTTAAGGGTGTAAAAGGACTCTCTCTGTCGTTCCTTCTGCTGGTAACAAGCAAGTCTTCAGTGTTCAGCAGTTCCATGCTCCTTACCACCATTATATACCCTTACATACATTCATTTATGTATGTATACATATATATATACACACACAGTTTGACTCTTACAGCCTTGCACATCAGCTCTACAATGTTACTCAAGACCATCAAGGTCCAACAGCCACAATATTTACTTCTCACTTAGCTATTTTTCTATCTTATAATTAAAAATATTTGAATGGAATGGAGCAAGAGAATAAACCTCACCTCTTTTGTAGAAAATTTATCTACTTTGCTTCAGTTGCTATTTTTGATAAAGTGCTCTGGTTTTCCAGGGAATATTTTTTTTTTTTTTTTAGCAGGAGAAAGATGGTTTTCTGTGATGAGGTTTGATTCCTGTCTCTATCTCCAAGTTATTAGTGTGCATGCATAGAGTGGTCCTGGATGAGCTGTGCTGTGCAAGTGGGAAGGCAGATCAACTTGCAGAAATACTTTAAAGTAAAAAAATATTAGTGTAAGCAGTATGTTTTCTCCAAAATAAGAGCCTTTTGACCAAATTGGTATAAATAAGAATTCCAAACAGCAACACCATATAGATAAATCAGAATATTATTCATGTTTGTCTACAAAACATGCTGCAAAATGCATTTAAAATGCAGTTTGCATGATGAAGGCACATTTTTAGAAAATCCTGAATGAAACTGTCAGTTCCAAAAGGAGGCTGAAGGAATCTGCTTCAGACTCACCCAAATGACTGAACCAACAGTTTTTAATTGAATCTCAAATGACTGTAACTGTGTTTTGCCCAGTAGTCAGCACCCCATTCCATGTAGATACAGTTGGTTATAGGTAATAAGATTACTTCTGGGTTACTGCCTGTAGCCTCTAAAATACTGCCAAGAGTGAATATGCAACATGTTCTAGGGTTAAGGAAGCCTAACGCGGTGCCAACATCATACTGTGACATTGCCTGCAGAGTGTGAAAGGATTATATCCTGTCTTAACATACCATTTCACCCATGCCAGAAAATGGAAAAGAGTCTAATCACTGGGTAAGTATGCAAGTCACTAAATATAAATCTAAACCGGTTTCTGCTGCTATAATATCAAGTTTCCCTTAAGAGCAGCTCTCCTCTGAAGAGTGCCTCTGAAAAGTTTGTGCTGTAGGTTCTCATATTTATGGCATCTTGGTAATTTCCAGATGAAATCAAATCACACTATAAGTAAAGAAGTAGAAGGTTGGTGGGGTTTTTTTTAATAAGAGCCGTGCAAACTTACTCCAGTTCTGGATTCTTTCCAAGCCACGCATTACTAAACAACAAAGATTTGGCAGCCAGATTTTAGAGCTAATTTTTTTTTTTCTTCTGGCTGTCTGAGTCAGAACCGAATTCTAACTCTGCTCTCCTTCGTACATACAGGGGCTATAGAGGGAAAAGTAGGTCAGGAAAGATAAAAACAAGCAAAACCAGGACAAACCTGTGGCCCTACCGAAGTACCTGGCAAAGCACTAACTCCACTGGGGGTTCACGGGCAATAGGCAAGGACTACATGACACAAAAGCAGCTCGAGTGAGTCACAAAAAAAGGCCATTTTTATACATTTCAGCATAGCGTTGTACTTACTTTTAAAAATTTTAAATTTGGCATCCTCAGTCATGCAGAGTTGCCTTTTCCCACTTCTCAAAGGCATGATTCGCAGCACCAGAGAGACCTCATGACAAACCATGCCTAATCTTGCCACAGCCAAAAACGACTCCGGCAGATCCTCAAAGCTGTCCTAAGGAGCCAGGCAGCCACGCGCCCCAGGCTAAGGAGATAAGGCAGGATGGTTTAGGATCTTCACATGAATGTGAAGGGAATGGGACCATGGGTTCACCATGTCAAAGGACAGAGAAATGGCAGTGCATCACATGGGAAATCACAGCGTGGGGCTGCAGTCGTACCTCACTCCGAGTGAGTTAGCAGATAACAACAGCTCTATGGAGGAGCCCTGAGGTTTACCCACCTGGCATCATTATAAAAATAAAAATCATTATTAAAATAAGAGAGTAGCTTTTGTATGCCTTTTTATACTGGTAAAAATATTTGGCGAGGGTACGTCATTCTCTGCATCTTGATTTACTTAAAGTGTAAATGTGGTGACCTTTAAAAACTCGAACAAAATGTGCTAGAGAGGTTTTATTGTTGTACTATAAAATGATCAAAAATATGATTTGGGAGAAGAAAGGAGACACCTTTTTTCCTAAGTCACCATTAACGTTCATGCCCTTTAATACTAGTTATCATTCTTAAAGTCAACCCATCTAATCAATGTTACACTTTTTTCTGTGTTTTTTGTTTTCAAGAATTAATCAAGTTAATATTCCTCAAAAAGGTGCCAATTTCTACTCAGTTATACTGTAGCTGCTCCTGATAACATCATTTCATTTTCATCTGACCTCTGCTCAGGAAAACAATTTTAAACAATGCCAAGGAATATGTATTATAGCACCAAAAAAAGCAATCATAATTAGAAGCTAAAGATTTAAGACCTCCAAAATTGCATCAGACATTTTTCTGTTTAACAGTAAATCAAAACAGTGTTTCCCAATCAGGCTTTAAATTCAAGTTGAAATATCCTCAATAATTTGCACTTCTTCCCAGAAAGATTTAAGTTACCCACAAAAGAAAGTAAAAAAAAAACCAAAAAACCAACAGCTGCAGTAAAGCACAATGCCTGAAAAAGAAACCACAAGATCATGTCTGAATGGAAGGGGAAAAGGGAAATTAATGAAGGGATGGAATGAAGACAGAATAGACAGAATAAAGTTTATCAGTAACCTGAAAAGGTAAATATACTAGAAGATATCTACTGATAGATGAAACTTGTTAGTAAATTAAGATTGCTGGGAAATAAAGAAAACTCAGTAAAGGTGTTTGTAGTCTCTTTGAGGTTTTCAAGGAGGCTGCAGATTTTTCTCATGTGTGAATTCCACATTTTCCCTACACGACACCTGTAATCCAAATTCTGTTCTGATAACCAGAGTGAGGTCCTTGTGCACATGAAGAACAACTTGCAATTATTAATTTTGGTAAGGTTAACTAAGAAGGTGTTCTACTATGGACTGGATCCAAAATGGATTGGATCTTTCAGCACTAAGCCAAAAGGCTATTATTTTCTTGCTTCAGAAGAGGTTTTAACACAACACAAAAATAGAGGTGTTGGACCAGCTCTTGACACTCAAGAGAAACTTCATCTCTGACACCATTCCTGAAACAAACCTTTTCTCTCTTCAGAGACAGGGACAGCTATTCTGTGATCTTACTGAAAGCAACGGCTCAGGCACCGAAATACAGAGAAGCCAAACATCGGCAATAAATTCAGTATTAATTAAAATATCAATAGCAATAACAGTAACTTGCAGTACCATTTATCATTTCCATGGTCTTTTTACTTCTAAAGTTTTACAGTTCTTTACTGAAACTCTTAAGGACTATGAAGAACAGCCAGATCCTTGTGCAAATATGGGAGCTCACAAACACACAGGATGCCACAGAATTTAAAATCTAATTTCAGATATGAGCTGTAAATGACTTCGGAATGAGTATGAGACATAAGAAACAACACAGCTTGCAACTCAACGGTCACACAAGTTATGCCAGTAAGAGCAATGAGAACTACACAGTACTTGAGGAGCGGACTTTATGTCCACTATTACCACTGACAGGCGGTGCTCCTATTTTAATTTTCATTCTAGGTGAAGGTGATGAAGGAAAAAGTATGGAAATGTGACAGTAGTCAGGGATCCAGGAAACAGCAGGTGTTTGCTCAGGGACAGCTTTGAGGTGGAAAAGGCAGACGTACCGAGCGGGGGGATGCGGGAAAGAAGTCATGCCTACGAGCAGGTGGTCCCTGGGGCCTGTCAAGTGACTGGATGGATGTGGACGTGATTGACAGCTTCTGTGCTGGCTGTCAGGGGGGCTTGCTTCAGCTGAAGGAAGTTGCCAGGGACATATGGCAGAAAAGGGATAGCCAAATTTTAGGAGCACGTTGACAATGTAGTCTATAAAAATACCTACTCTGGAGCTTCTGGTGCCTGGAGGAGCCATGGGAGGGGAGTGGAGAGGGCACAATAACTCCAACCCCAGTGCCCCAAGTACACTGCAAGACTCAGGTGAACTTCCAAGAGAGGTAAAACAAGATGCTGGTTCCCAGTCACAGCAGTGACTTCCCTGATCTCAGGGCAGCCCACACAGATTCCTATGCCCCACCACCATCGCAGTTTGGATGTGTGAAAGATGCTCATCTCATGATCAAAAGCTGCTTGAGTTACACCTGTAGGAAGACAGACAGTGCAGAGGGTTTCCTGCTCTCGGGAAGCCTTAGGAAATCAGTGTCATGGCTGAAAACCTCCATCTCAAAGGGCAGGTGACTCTGGGCAGGCTGAAGAAAATGTGGTGGGGCAGAACACATGTGTGGGACACAGCACTGGTACGGGACACAGCCCTGCACTCCCTCTGACCCACACGGACACGCAGGAAGGCAGGACACAAACCAGGCCCTGAGCTGGGGCTGTGCCACGGCTGCAAGACAGCATGGGGAAGTGAAAGGAGTCCTGGTCCACGGCCAACCTCAAAGCAGTCCTGCAAACAGCACAACAGCCACGCACGCCACTCTAAACCATCTACCCCACACACACTGAAACTCCCATGGAAGTAGGGACCCACAGACTTTCCTATTTCTTTTATTTCTTCAAATAGAATTTGCCTACAGGCGTTTTGGAAGTATTCAGACAACCGTTGTTGCTCGTGTTCCCACACTTTCTTTTCCTCTGCTGATTCGCTGCTATTGCAAAACTCAGAGGCAATGACACAAAACAATGAAAGTTCAAAAAACTTAAGGAATGTCATCGTTTGTCCCAGAAGCAGGCTCAGGCCTCTCTCAGACTCTGCAGAGACAGCACCTCAAAGCTTGCAAACGAATTCATAGAGGCCAGCACTGAACTGGCTGCTGACAGATTAAAATGCTTGTTATTGGAATATATATTCTGCATAGATTTTGAATGCTTTATCAGTCACACAAAAAGAGAGCATCCAAACAAACAGAAAATGGGTTTAACTATAAATCCTATTGGAAGATATTAGCTTTCGGATGTTAAATAAATGTCTCAGTGTTTGGCTAAAGCAAATGGAGACAAAGCAGAGATGTACGTTTTGAAATGAAAAGAAATACATTAGCTTGATTACAGTGATCTCAATGGATGACTTACATATGACTATTACAATCATGTGAATGCAGAGATTATCTTGTAAGGATGTGTTATATATTATTACAGTCCATTATGTTCGTATTCTAAGGCTCACCATTTTAATGACAAATTTAACATCAAGCAAATATTGGGAAAAAATATCAGTTTTCTCTCTCCTTTTTCAGTATTTTGGATCCTCAGCCTAAATTTATCCAAAACCAGTCTCATAAAATTTTTCTTTAAGTTAAATGAGACTCAGAATTCATTTCAGCAACGCACAGAAAGCTATCACCTGACCCTACCAATAAAACCTCTGAACACATGTGCTGGGATATTTCACCACGGGAGTACAGAAGCTGATGGAGGAACAGTGGCTCAGCCTGACAGATTTATTATAAGCCTGCTGTTGAAGAACTGAAGGGTCTTTCCACCCATAAATACTGGGTAAAATACTAACTACAAATAAACGGAGAGAAGAGGCTCTGTAGAGCCGAGCACCACAGCAAAGAACCCCTTTGCCTTCCAAAGCTACTGGCAGACAATGGGGGAGCAAACTACCAAGTTTCTCCCTACAGGGTGTTGTAAAAATATTTCCTCCGGTTTCACTCCATGAGAAAGTCAGTTGAAGTCCCCAAGCCTCTCCTGGTTTCTTGCCAAAGCCATGTGAAAACACAATTGTTGCCTGATTTCAACATATAATATGACACAGGCTTGATAAATACTGGGCTCAAGTTCACAGGCTTTAGAAAGCTGTTTCATTGCATGTTTAAAGGGCTTGATCCTGTTCCAGCTGAAGTCAATGGACGTCCTCTCATTTACCGCAGGACGAGGTCCCAGAGCCTTGAAGGAATCCAGCCTCGCAGTTACAAAACGCTGTCTCTCGCGGACAGAAACGTTACAGAAATGTTCATGAAAAAGCCTGCCTGCCTGACAAAATGCAAATCAGTTACTCAGCGCAAAGCCATTTCACAGGACTGTGCAAAAGATCTCATTCCATTTTGATTTGGTTTGGTTTTGTCTGGTTTATCTCTTCTTGGGTTAAGCATTCCCAGCATCGTTGCTATACTGGTTTTTAATGTTCTGCAGATGGATCTGCTGGAAAGGACTGTCAAGCCCTTGCACACCAACCTAAGGTAACAAAAGCAAGTTCTGAAGAGAGGCTCAAGTACTAAGCAACATGGCCTCAGTGGTTTATCACAGAATCACCTAGGTTGGAAAAGACCTTTAAGATCATCGAGTCCAACCATTAATATTAATTATATTTGTTTGCACTTGAAGGGACAGCTTTAAAAATTGAAAAAATACAGATGTCATCTTGAACTGAAGCTAGTTTGAGATCATTGAAGTTTTTATTCTGTAATAGAAACCAATTGCTTAAAACCAATTAATTTTAGGCTAATATTTGTTGTGGAATTCCTGATGAAGGTTCCTCCTAATGGGATGTAAACAAAATAAAACTTTTCTTGGGCTTGAACTTTTATGACACTTATGTCAAGTTAGTACAAATTCATCGAAGGTTACTGTGCTGTGTTCTCAAAATTAAGAACTAGAATCTCTAAAACTGGGATTACTGCTAACATGTGGTTCACATAACAGCTTCTTCGACAAAGAACAGAAAAGTTCACCAGAGAGCCAAGGCCAAGTGGCTCCTGAGTACAGGACCTTGACTTATGGGTGCATTACTTCCTAAAGATGACAATATAAAAAATATGAAGATGGTTTCCTAGAGTGCTGAACACCTTTGTCCTTCATTACAAATGCAGTTCATCAGATGCAATGAAAGCGACAGCAGCCCTTGCAAATGCAGAAGGATGGACAAACATGTTTATATAACTAGGGGTACATGATGTGGATCTACTAGAAATAAACATTTCTGTTCCAAACTCTGACATCTTGCTAATACCTTATCTTGTAAGTCACGCCACGGAAATGAAGGACTGCTACCCAGTGAGTAACAGAGGCGAAATCCGATCTTCAAAGAGAAAAAGTGCAGCATACAGATGTTGAAAGGTCAACAAACACATTGCCACTTGGAAGTTACTCAGCAGCTATCCTCATTTCTGTTCCTTCTTTAAACAGAAGTCCAACAAACCTCAAGTTTCCGACAACAAATGCAATCCTTTGGGAGAAATCTCTCCCTACTGTCACTGTACAATCCATAAATTTGACAGGAAATCAATCACTACCACTGCAAGAGCATTTTAAAGAAAACCTCTGTTGGAATCTTTAAGAAATTAATGAGAATACCAAAAGAACCAAAAATCCCTGGCCTGAATTTCTTTTAAATGTATAACATTCCAACTGTTTCTTTCCAAAGTCAGAAACAGCTCTGGTAATTAACCATACATTTCTCACACATGAGCACTCCCCTCTCCCAGTAATGGTAAGGACAGCATTATGGGGATAAACTTTGCTTTCCTACGTGCCCTGAATCTCCCACTGTGCAACTCTGTGCACACCACTCAGCCTGGGTGATGTCCTGCAGACACCACAGTTTCACAGATGTGACCGCACTGAGATTTGCTCTTCCTCATTGAGTTGACACTTGACTTCTTGTCACTTCAGACAAGAAGTAGTTGCAGTAATTTCAGCAGGACTACCTGACAGGTAATAAGTGAAGGGGGGAGATGCACAGTGCTGTCCTCAGGAAGAGATAAGGGCTTCTTTAAAAACCTAAAGGTTCTCAGAGACCTAGAAGATGATAGCAAGGACACAGCTTCTGGCCACACCATTCAGGGGTGCAGCAAGAATCAACACTTTTAAAATAATAACCAAGTCATCAGATCCTCTACATATGATGTAGATGGTGATATTCTTCAAAGTCAGAGGGAGCTCAAAGCTCTCTTCACAACTGAGTGCCCAAATCACTGTACCACTGGCCTGGTGGTGAGAGGACTTTCTCTGCTTGTCCTTGTCTATCGTGCTGCCATGCAATAAAAATGGAGGAGTCATGGGACCAAAAGCAGAAATGTTACAAGGCAAACTGACTTCTGCAACATCATGTCTTCAGTAACAAGACCTGGAGTCTGACCTTTCTGCCAAGACTTCATGCAACACAGAATCACAGAATCCATAGAATAGTCTTGGTTGGAAAAGACCTCTGAGCTCCCCCAGTCCAACCATTGACCCAGCACTGCCCAGTGCCCACTGCCCCATGTCCCTCAGCACCACATCTCCACGGCTCTGAAATCCCTCCAGGGATGGGGACTGCCCCCTGCCCTGGGCAGCCTGTGACAGTACTGGGCAACCCTTTCAGTGAAGAAATTGCTCCTAATATCCAATCTAAACTTCCCCTAGCATAACCTAACATCAAAAGCTGTTAAAGTTTGAAGTCCAGTCTGCAGGACTCGCCTGTTGTGCCCACACGTGTTACAGATTAAGGCACAGTCATGTTCTATTTAGTTTTTTTTTAATCTCTGGTGCAATACATCTTGCATTAATTCCCATGCAGCGCTAAAACTCCAACAAAAGCTTTACAGGATGAACTCACCCAGCATGGTCTACAGCCTACTGCTCTGAGCACTCATTCTGAAGATGGGCAATGCAGTGGTGACCTCCATGAAGATAAGAACTGGGTTACCTGCTTCTTGACCAGATTTCTCTAACAGCCTGACTGTAGAGAAGGCAGTACCACAACCATCTCTTCCATCATTAACATTTGGGGAAAAAAAGAAGGAGTTACGGCAATGAAATTCTGTGGGGACAGAGGCCTGCCAGCGTGTGGGAGGATGTGCTCTGAGGATCTACGTGCCGTTCCTCTTCCTTTCTGGCTTCCAGCAAGAGCCAGACATCTCGCAGTCAGGCTGAGGCAGCTGGGCACACAGGGAAGCTGAAAAACAGCGAGATTTCTGAGTAAAGGGGGGACGGCCAGTACATTTTCCTTATTTCCACAGTTGAGCTGATGATATTTTGGTAGTGCAGTTTTGGATTTAGGCACTGAAGTCTGCCTCACTGCTAAATCCTTTTTTGGATTTGGCCTTAAAACCTTATGTTCAACAGCATTTGTTTTATCTTCAAGACTTAGAACACAAGGAGAATTTGGCTTGACTATTTTCTTTCTTCATTCACACTAGGAATCCTGTGAATTCATGTGGATGGATATATGATAATAATCTCTCCTATAAATTCATCACCATTATAGGACACTGAAGCTGCACAGCCATACAGAGCAGAAAGGAAGCGATTAGCAGTTAAGGATGTAAAAACGTATCTGCAGATTTCTTAGTTTTCACGATAATATTTAACTAGACTTTTGGAAGCAGAACGTAAGCTCTTTTAAAAATAGTTTAGACCAGCCATTTTGTAGAAAATTTTAAAGCATATTAGCTAGTGAATAAAAACTAACACAGACAAAAGCTATGTAGTTACTGAAGTCATGGCTGCGAGACCCGTAACTCAGTCTCAAAAGACTTAAGCAAATTATACATAATGGGCCAGCAAATTCTATATAATAGGGATGTTCCTGTTCTGTATTATACTTTTCTTTTTAATTCATTGTCTAAGTGTAACACAGCAGAAGTTAATGCTATATGCTTCTTTTATTTAAGTGCTCATTAAAGAGTAAGAAAAACTCAGACTAAAAATACACTTCTAAAAGTAACTTGATAGTAAATATTTACTGGCAGACCTTTATCCCACGGCTGCTGAAATAACAGACATAAAACCAGGACCACTTTGTTGACTGGAATGCTTTTTTCAAAAGTAAAATAAGTAATCATAAATGTGTAATTATTTGCATTTGGTCACTGTACATAAAACCAGACAATTTTCTACAGGATGAAGCTGCAGTTGGAGCATGCATCCAGTTATGACTGCTATTCTGCAGGAATCTTTACAGATTACAAGGACAGGCAGAACATACATTTTGAGTGAATTTAAATTATTTTTGTTTTTAGAAAAACTGTCATAGGTTTTCACCAAAGCATAGTACAACAAAATAAATATAGTATGTTCAGCACTTGCATAAAACACTGCAATTTGGTGTCCTCAAGATAGATAAAGAGTACAGGAAAAGGTAATTAAGAGATGAGTGGACAAATACTGTAGGAGATGGGTAAAGATAAAACAAGTTTCTGAAGTGCGATGGAAAGTCTCTTCAGTGAAGTGATGTCGTCCAAGAAGAGAGTACCAGATGGCAAACTGGCAGAGTGTGCTCCTCTGCCAAAACGAGCGTGTCAGTAGAAGGAGAAAAGTAGAATTAGACGAACGGAAGGAGATAAGAAGTGATTTGATTTGGAACCACTAGAGCTGTCAGAAGCTGAGGAGGAGTTTGGCTGAACTTCGTGAAAGTGAGAAGCATCCTGCAAAGCAGGGCAACGAGTTTATGCTCCTTCAGTGAAAACTAGCGCTGCGTGTGCTCCCAAGGTTGTCTGAATGTGCTTCGCTGCCACGAGAACTACATCTATGTTACAGGGACATAAGAGAGTCAGTCCTGCTTCATAACACAGCTAATTAATTTGTGTGTGCTCTGAATGAACATGGCTATAATTGCAGCTCAGTGCAGGTACCGTTACCCAATACTTTCCTGAGCTACATAAGCTATGAAAGCCACAAGGGAAAGAAATGTTTCCGTGAACGTAGCAGGAGCTGGAGATGTAAAAGAAAATGTCAGCGAGGTCAGGGCGCCGCAGTGATGAGCAATTCTGTGAAAAGTGATCCATAAACTTCAGTTCTGAGCTGAGATCCTCACACCAATGAATTAAACATAACTATAAATATAAACTAGATCTTTCATTGCCCTCATTGTTGATCTAAATACATAGGCTAAGTCTGGTATAGATGCTAGATAGGGAACATAATTGCTGAGTTCAACAAAGAGGAGAATATTTTTAGTGTTCTGAATCAATTCAGTTCAACAACTGTGATGCCACCCGTTCCAATTAGTGCAGGAGCCACATGGGAGTCATACTCCAACATGCACTGTCTTCCCTATTACTTAGTATCAAAAGCCAATGAAATACGTGGGCATTTGCTCACCCACTTTATCTCACTTAATAATCTCTTTCCAATATTAGACAGCATTGGGCATTTAATAGGTGTATTAATAGACATAATAGACATTAATAGACTATGTATATATGAAGCTTACCAATAGAAATAAAACAAAAAAATCTTAATTAGGTTTACTGGGAGAACATACAGACTAAGGATATCAAACATTAAAAAATAATTAAATGATTTCCAGTCCTAAATTCTCAACTGCTTAAAATAAACATATATGCAACTGTTAAAAACCTATCACATGTTTATATGTAGAACCACAGAACCATAGAATCGTTTTAGTTGGAAAAGACCTTTAAGATCATTGAGTCCAGCCTTTAACCCAGCACTGCCAAGTCCACCACTAAACCCTGTCTGTCCCTAATCGCTACAAAATTGGTATTTTCTTATTCTTCTAAATGATTATTTATTCTAAATACAAGGTACTTTAAAGAATTTGGTTTAAACAAATAGAAAATTCTGAGATGTCATGAGATGAGCAAACTGTCTCACAGCAGCACTTTGAGGAAAACATCTACTTAGAAAGGGAGCAAGAGCAATGGTGAAAGCATAATATATAAGATTTAAAACAAATTTTAGTAATTATGTTTGAAAGAATAAAATCTCCTTCCTGCTATATGTGGCTAGATATGCCTGATCTTACTAAAACCGAAAAATTCCCATTTACTTTCCTCTGATTAGACTGTTTACTTTGGCTTGGTTTACATTCTACATTCTCCCAAGTCAGTCTTTGCTTTGACCTTCTGGCCTTTGCAAACAGCCTTTATTTTTGCAGCAGCCCTTTGCTGGAGTTACACATCTCTCAAGAAGCTCTTCACAGCTGTTTCTGCAAGTGGTTGCTTGCTACCTTCCCTGGCTGCAAAATGGCATGTGGCTGGAAGGAAAGCGGCGTGTCTGACTATTCTGCAGACTTTAAGGAAGCTTCTTTCAATGGGAATAAACAGAGAGAAATGGCAATGAGAAGAATGAAGTCAAACATTGCTCAACAAATCTCACTCTAGAGCCCAGACAGTGAGGAAAGTCTCCTTTCTGCCACTAGAAATGCAAGAAAACATCTACTAATCGTTTCTATCTACGGCTAACGGCCAGCTCAGAGCTATGCAACAAATATTTCAAACTTGGTTTTCTAAGGTTTACTCCTACAATTCTACCTACATAATCCTGCACTGAAACTGATAATTACAACTGGTTTAGAATAGCAAGACCAAAGCCCCACTTGAAACATCCCACTTTTCCTGATTAAAGACATCATAAACTCTCCAGTATATAAATCATAAAGCAAAGCCTTACTATTAGTATAAAATAATGTATGTGCATGCTGTATTACCTACTGATTTATAACCCAACAGTCTTTGGTTCACTTAATATATGTTACTAATGTTGTAATGTTCCAAATTTTATTCCACCAGGAAAACAACACTGTGAGGCAACAGGGAATGAGCAGTTGGACTGTTTGGGATAAATACCAGTATGTGCATTGCTGTGGCTCCTGCTTCACTGCAGTCATTACAGTCGCCAAGTTGGAACGTGGATCTTAGCTCAGAGCATTTTTAAAAGGTGAAAAACATACCTTCCCCTTCCCCTTAGAAAAACCTCAAGTCTTTTTTGCAGCTCTATTTTAGACCATGCAAGTTCATACACAGTAAGTATCTGAAAGATCTAGAAGGAAAAACCTTTAATCAGTATTATTGTAGATGACAGAGTAAAGATTTCTTTAATTAATGGTCCTTTCTGGCAACTTGTGCCACTGTAAAATTAGCTCCAAATTTGTTCTGCCATGTTTATGGGCTCCAGTTCAAAAATCTATGAAGTGTGGAGTATTTTACAAGCTCCTACAGCAACACAAAAAAAGCAGGTGGTTGGACACAGTATGAGAAGAAAATAAATGCAACCATTTATCTAGAACAATTTGCAGCTCACTGGGAGAGCACAGATACCAGAGGAGTGACAGCTCCAGGATACCCATCTAGCAGCAGAGCTACAGATTAATCTGATTTCCACAAGAAATGTGCAAAACACTTACACTGCCAAGGAGAAAGAAACATGCATTGCACACATGCACTCTGCTGCATCCATTACTCCCAGGTCTGTATCGTCATGAATTTACGTATCACATAACCTTAGTTTTCTTGCCAGGTTTTCATCAGGCTCTCTGCTTTTGACATTGCAAAAGTCTGACAGTAACTCTGCAATAGTTAAGTAACTAATTAATTGCTCTGCATGCCAGAGCAGCAAGGAAAGCATCACCACGACTGACTTTGTTTATACAGTGGAATATATAGCCACAGTCTGAGATGAGCATTAGTGCTCATTAGAAGCTGCTATCCACAAATGGACCAGGCACTACAATGGGAGGGAAAGCATTTGGGAGGGTAAGCTGCTCCCTGTCTTCCCCAAATAATTTCCTATCCACAGAATCCTGTTCAAAGTCCAGAGCCATGGAAATCATTGAACTACTGGGTCACTCCTTTGAGAGGCACTGTAAGGGGAGAGATCCCTAGAGATGCCAAAGTTTTAGGGCAAGGCAGGACTTATTTGCCTGTTGCTGTTCCCCAGCTCTCTGATGACCAGATGCTGCCAGTCTTCCCACCACATGCTGAAGTTTTGTGGATTTAGGTTTTTATGCTTCAAACAATGCAGCTGCTTAGAGTGTGCTCTGATGCTATTCTCCAATATTACATTTTACCCCCTGAAATAAAGCATTTTGCCTGCTTCAAATAGTACTTTGAAAAGCTAAATTTAGGCCACCCCCAATACACGTTCACACATCACAATTGTTCTTTTGCATGCTGTGCAGGTGCCTTCACGAGGATATTAGTCAACAAGACGAGCCCTCGAAGTGGCTGTTTGAAATCCGTGACACTGTTCTCCAGAAATCACTAGGTACAGATGCAGGTGCAGATGCAAGTCCATCAGGCACAACCAAAAAGTCCTTCAAGGCTTATAAAACATGTAGTACATCTGTTCCTAACATGGCTTTGTGGCTTTGTCTCTGCATCTGTGTAAAGCCACACAACAACGAGGCACAGATCTATTTTATTTCGCTAGGCAAACATCTTCTTTAAGTCAAGTTGGAATCTTTTGTTCTTTTTTTTTTTTTTTAAAGTAGTTCTGAATGCAAAATCAATTTACACGAATCTATTGTTTGGTCTCCTAAGCAAGTTGGCTTGACCCTTCGGCCTTTCCCAGGCATAACTTATAACTTCTTAAGGGCAGATCGTCCTCAAACTACTTAAAATTCATTACATAAGGCAGGGGGTCTACTCCACGCTTTGCTCCAACATGATGCACCACATGGAAGTTCTCCTATTGGACTTCTGTATTTGCTTCTAACAACAGAACATTGCAGGTGAAGTTGGGGCAGAAAAGTAATGTATTTCTAGCCCCTTGGTAAGATCAGCCATCCCTGCTTTGCTCTACTTTTGTGTCTTATTAAGCTCCTACTATAATAAGCAGTAACCTCTCTGCTGTACTATTTTATTTTAATGCAAGCAGCTTTTTTTTTTTCTGGGCAAATAATGAGATGAGGAACTCAAAACACCACATTTTCACCTCACCACTTATAAGATCCTTCAACTTGGATGTGTCGTTCACCTCTCTATTACTCGTTGTATGTATCTATAATAATACAAGTCATGATGCTCACATGGAGTTGTAAACAGCTAGGAAGCAGTAAGTGGGAGATAAAGGTTATTTCTATGAGTTTCTGCCCTAGGCAGAGAACAATACTTCTCTGCCACTAGAAAGTCCCTCCTCAGGCTCACTCTCAGCAGGAGGGACAGCAAATTTCTTGTGTTATGGGACACGTTCCCTGAAGGATATTATGAAAAGTTCAGTGAACATAAACTTCAACAGGTTCATTAATAATTAGTTAGTTTAATGTCCTTAACATGAACAAGTAGGTCATTGATACAGCCTCAAGTGACTGACTTGGCGTAAGCAAACAACATTCATCTCAGCACAATGAAATTTAGGGTGTACTTCTAGGAGGGAAGAATGGAGTCCATATTTATTCCTAGGAAACAGTGACTCTGAAAACAGTCTGCCAGATACTGTGGGTGTGAAGTTGAATAGGAGCTCCCAGTTCAGTGCTCTCTCTGAAAAGTCCATCCCTCTTTTTCTGAATGCATAAGAAGAGAACATCCTTTGTAAACCAAGACACTTTCCCACCATCAGGTCTGACCTGGCCATGTCTCCTGGAGGAATTATACAGGGAAACAGCAGAATAAATGTGTCAAGAGCATGACTTGCATCTGTTTTTCTTTTAAAACCATCTTCCAGTGGCTATTCTTATCTCGGTTAGAAAAGATGCCTTCTGAATAAAAAAAACAGCTTATAAAATGAGACTAGCATACAAAAAATCATGGAAAGGAAATAATCTATAATTAGAAAGACTTACGCTAACACTTTTTTTATATATTTTGAAAAATAACAGACTGTAATCAACAATCTGATTAAAATGAAGATAGCCTTGTGCTGTCTAGTAAATTTTCTTACTCCATGAGATTAACTTTACTTCTCACTATGTAAAACTGCTACATGCTTGAGATAATTTCTTCACTTCAATAAACTCCTTTCTTTTTTTTCACTCAGGATTCCCATATAACTCTCATCCTTTTCTACTATATATTAAGAGGATTAAAAAAAACACTCAGATCATACTCTGTGTTTACTGATGTTTAGAAATCTGAATACAAATCCTTTGTGTTGATGAACTAGTTTTTCCTGCATTGGGAAACCGACCAAGACCTTAGTCATTAAAGTATAAGAAACCAAAGATTAAATATGTTCCTATATGCAGATCTATCAGACCTATCTACATACATATGCACACACACACATACAATATATTTCAGACTCGCATGCTAGTGCTAACAAGTTTTGTAGCCAAGCCACATTCCATTTAAAAGAGTTAGTTTTATAGATTCCCCATTCAGTGTCCTCTCTTAGGAATTCAGTTTTCAATTAAATCTAAGTGCTTTGAAACTCCTTGGCTTTTTTTTTAAAAAAAAAGAAAACTTTCCTCAAAGACTACCCCCAGTCTTTTTTACATTACTTCTATGAAATGGCACATTTGGGACTTTTGTCATGGTGCTCTGAAACACAATATGCTCTTCTTTAAGGCTTTGGGTGGGGAAAGTAGGGATTGAAAGCCAAGACAATGTACTTGGGGAATTTGGCAGATGTAGGAAAAAAGAAGCAGATGTATTAGATGCACAATAATGCTGGACACAGGGTCTTGTCATTTAAACTTGATACTGTTTTCAAACAAAATTTGCCATTGGCATTATAGGGCCCAGGATGTGAGCAGACTATGTATTTTGAGTATAACATGCCAGTGAAAAAAAGTGGAAAAGAAAAGCACAATATCCAGTACACGTTGCTTACAAAAGCTTATATTACTTCAGTTATTAATTATGTTTAGTACTTAAACAGAAAAGGCACTTGGATCATTTCCTTACTGCAGATAATGCTCTGGTTACTGTATTCTCATATATTTATGTTTCAGTTCAAGAGTAAAAAATTGTAATAATAAGAAAGAAATCACTTCAAAGGTTTTCAAGCATCACTAACTTGGACTTACATGAGAGCACATCATTTTTCCAGTCCCCTATTAAAAATAGTTTTAAAACAAAAAAAGAATAATTCCCTTAAGAAAACGCATTGTTCAACATTCAGAAAAAGAAAAATCTCTGGCATTTGAAAAGCCAACAGCTTTACTTGATGAAACTCCACTTGTGTTCTCCGTTCCTCGTAACATACTGATGCAGTAAACCATGCTGGATTGAGAGAAAAAATATTACAGAGACTTTCATTCACTTTTGACTTCTTGAGCTTTTCTTTTCCCTTGGGTCTAAAGGAAAATTCTCTTTTCTTATGTGAGGAATCACACAGGTAGTATCTCCCCCCCTCTCCCTGGAAATGCTCCCTGCTCTTAGAAAGTTCTCGAATTCAATATTTGTCACAGCTGTTCCGCAGACACAGTATGTCTGCTGTCTACCCTGGAGTGAAAACAAATCGCAGCCAGTTTGCTGGTCACACGTTCCAACTGGGATTTTGCCATCTGTCATTGTGTTTGCAGAGCTATTTAGATTTCCAGTTCATACCAAACAAATTCCACCTCCAGTATCAGGAGGACTTCAAAAGGCAGCCAGAGAGATCATGTAGATGGAGAAACGTGCCCGAGAGTCGGGGGGCCTGCATCTGTTCACAGTTTTAAATATTGTTTGGCATAATTGCATTAAAGGCTCCTAGAGCGGGGTCGGATCGACGTTACCAGATACAACAGCACAATAAAAGTAAAAACGCCCTCGCTCAGTGGTTTCCTGGGCTATTAGCACTCTATTCTCTGTTTAG
This sequence comes from Podargus strigoides, assembly GCA_028020825.1. Classification (NCBI taxonomy): domain Eukaryota; kingdom Metazoa; phylum Chordata; class Aves; order Caprimulgiformes; family Podargidae; genus Podargus; species Podargus strigoides. The sequence goes on along the minus strand of CM051625.1, from coordinate 2,941,048 downwards.
GTATGTGGAACTGCACTAGATCACAGCTTTATAACACAGTATAAAATTCTAATAAAACAATACTCATCTGAAATATAATTAAAGGTATTTGCAGTTAATTACGCCTGAAAATAGAGAATCTCAAAACATTTTATAGACATGTACATTCTCTAAGGGTTTTAGCATGGAAGAGATAAAAGTGGGTTTTTTTCCTCTTTCCTGGGGCTCTCTCAACACCACTTCATTTTCTAGACAGCGCCTGTGGACCCTGAGCAGAGAAGAATTTAGATTTTTTGACAAAAAGCAAACAGAGGTTGATTTGACACCTATTTAATCTCACCAGCCCTCACTGAAGGGGGAACTTCAGTTCTTGGTTGTTCCTCCTTCTCTCCCAAAAGCAGAGATTGTACGAAGCTGCCAACTCTCATTCTTTTGGAATGAGGCACTCTCATTTATTGTCTCAATTTCAATCTGCCCAAGGCCGAAAATAAAGACAGTCACCATTGATTTCAGGCGGATATGTGGAAACGCATTCAGATTCTTTCTAAGTCAATTAGACAATCATAAATTGGCAACTCAGTAAATTTCCTGCTGGGAATTAGGTTGTTGCACCAAAAATCTCCTACTCCCTTCACCGAAATTTTCACAGTTTTTGACAAAACAGTACGTCAAACTCTCCAACACATCCCACCAGGTAATAGGAATGACCCAAAAAAATGTAAAATGCTCCTAAATATAATTTGGACCCACTTCCTCTGCAAAGTTCTTGGCCTTGAAACTTGTCAGGAAGCAAAAAGCAGAACAAAATAATAAATTCAGACACACCAGAGACTGACCGCTTAAATACTTGGATGTGTACACAAACAAGTGGCATGCAGATGCTTGGCTTTGTCACTTGCCAACTAGCTCAGAGCAGATGGGTTTGAAGGAAGATTCCAAAACTGCTGCACAGAAGGACAGAGATTCCCAGAGGTGCTAATAATACTAATTTTCCTCCATAAGATGCTGTGCTTCAGCCACAACTACTGTTCCCATGGCTGTTTGATCAATAACTTTACATCTGAGAAACATTTAAAATCTAGGATGCAAAGTAGCTTCTGCTCGGGCAACTGGCTCGTATTTAAAATGCAGCACAAAGAAATGCACTGGTACAACAGGACTGAAGAGATCTGCATTGTAAGACAAAATATACCCTGAGATAGCATCACCTTAGCAAACACAGAGACAAAAAAGCCAAGAAAACAAACCAAAACAAAAGTAAAAGCATTTTGAGAAGCAGCCATCAACCAGCACACTCCGTATTTTTTCCATCTATTAGGATGGAAAATATCCCATCTATGCTCCCCTCCACAAGCAGGAGGCAGTTTGCAAGGCAGCACGTCCCCAGCCCATCACCAAAACGGAGAAGGCTTATGGGGTGTACCAGTTTTATAGCCAACTGCTATCCCACTGCTTCCTGAGACACTCAGTAACATGAGGTCCACCAAACCTATCCAGCCTCACTCTCATTCCACAGTACCAGCTGGGCATGTAAATCTGGACACAAATCAAAAAAACTCATCAAAACATATCACATGCAAAAAAACCCCAAAATAAAAACCCAAGGAAAGAGATATTTCATTTGTTATTCAAGTGCTACAAACGTTTTTCTTTTTATTTTAATTGTGTTTACTACAGTAATGCCTAAACAGCCAACCATGTACAGACTCAGTTGACTATACTGAGGCATAGATAGTCCCTGCTTATTTTCTAAGCAGATGCTGCTCATGATTTTCCTGTTTGTATTTGATCATTTCTTCAAATAACGTTTATAACTGAGAAAAGAATTGAGAAAACATTCTGTGACAGATTTTCATGTTCTGGATTAACTGAAAAGCATAATCTGATATTCAAGTTGTGCTGTCGAGGAGTGATTTGACACATAACTTGCATCTAAGTGTTTGATTTCCTGCCTGGATGAGCAAGTAAACATTTCTAAGTGGACATAATCACACACCAATGTAATCCACTGCTGTGCAAAGGCTATCAGGCATAAATTGGGTTGTACTAGCTTGTGGTACTGATGATTCTCACCCAAGGACGTACTTCAAATGCAAGACCATTTTCCACCAACGTGTATGAGTGTACATTTTGAAAGTATTAGTAGTACACACAGAAAGTGGTCAACAGGGTGCTCGGAGCTCATCATGAGAGCACCAGATAAGAGATAAGTTATGCATCAGATACATATCAGCTGTATCTCTTTGGTATTTATTCAAACAAAACTCTACTGATGACAGTAGCAGAGGAGATAAGATTTCAACAGATGACAACCCCATTCCAAAATGGTTGATACTGGGATTCAAATAGCTTTTAAAATAAAAAACAAAGCCAAAAATTAGTTTAAGATTTATGCTACATCTTACTCTGAGCTTTTCCCTTTAGTGCATTAACCAAGCTAACAGCAGGGCGAGAATCATTGTTTGCATAAGCAGAGTCAAATATATTTTAGTAGTTTCTGTTGAAAGCAAAACAATATTTTGCAGGAAGCGAAACTAAAACATTATAATACATGCAGGAAAAAAAGACCCCCAATTAGATTCCTTTATCCCTAGCATATGGTATAGAGGTATATGTTACATACTAATGTCTTTTCAGTGCTATTTTAAGATCATACGAGGCTGCAATCTGAGAGGAGTGGTGACAGATCCACAGGCACAACTGGGTTACATTCATCATGTACGCGACTTGGTAACTCCCAGCTGAAAGGAACTTCACAGAAAGGATAATAAACTTCCCTCTTCTGCCCTAAAGTCTCTGTTCCTAAAATTTTCTAGAAAATAAGGGGACGGGGGAAATGTTTAGTGGACAGAGAACTTCCCAGCGCGATCAGTTCGTTGGCACTTCATAAACTGGGATGTGACAAAAGGATCAGTGACAAATGATGTCATGAGATGTCTCTTTACCTTTTCACAGATTTTTTTCCTGTAATCAGTTGATGTCCTCGGCTTTAAATATTCAGCTTTTTTCAGGCATGACTGTATCTGCTCAGTCTAAGCTTACTTTAAACTTTAATCAGCAGAGAGAACATTTTGAACCCTCTTTAGCATCAGTGTGACTTCTAAGTGTTCATAGCTTGCATCCATTTGACAGCAAAGTAATATAAATATCTGAGGTATGTATATTCCATCTACACAAAAATAAACAGGTCATTTTAGAGAAGCAGCTTCAAAGCCTTGTAAAAACCTGCAAAGAAATCCAAGTTCCTCTCAAAGCAACGGCAAAATTCCCAGGGATTTCAACAAGGACAGGATTTCTTAGGGATTTTAGCAGATAAGCTCAGAGGCTGAGAGATGTATTCTGTTGGTTAGTAAACTGCTGGACAGACCTGGTTTTGTTATGGCAAATTTATTTTGGATGGAAGGAAGGAGAGGTCAGGTTCTTAGCAGTGGCAGAGGAGGACTGCAAATAGCCATGGGCTTGCTGGTCTTTAATTTGTGAAGGAAACACAGTAGTGGGTTTTACCTCTTTTTATATTATTCCTTTTCCTGATTACCTTGACAAAAACAGAACTTTCCTCTGCTCCCTTGTTACCTTTATCAATAGGGGAAGTCATACCCCATCACGGGTCTCTGTCTCTTTGGTGAGAAACACATTAGAAAGCAAAATAAATGGATCCTATTTCATCCTTAAAGGTTTGGGTTTAAATACCTTTAGACCTCAGAGCACTGGAATGTCATCCAGCTTACAGGAGCTTACAACAGAGGAGAGGGAGAATATCTGCAGCTTGGGGATGATCAAGTGACAGAGGGAGTGACAGAAGAGCCTCATTCTTCCAGGCCCCTTGCAGGCTACCGACACGCTATCAGCCACCTGATTGCAGCGACGTATGAGGAATGAAATCCCACCCTTGCCCCATGGCTGCCCAAAGTCTGGAGGCTCACACTGTTTACAGAACAGGTTCTGGCCCTCCCAGAGCAGCAGCTGCGCTCAAACACATACCGATGGGATTTGATAGACCATGGGTAAGGCTCTGGAGGGGAAAACAAGGCAGGATTGATTGCACACTGCCAGGTACTGAGCACCACTTGTTCTCATTGGGTTCAACATGAGAGGAGAATATCCGCAGCAGTGGGACTGTGTTTAAAAGATTGATAATGTTCACAGATAAATTTGCATAATATCTCATTTACAATAAGAAGGCATAAACCCCATTTGCTCCTATTAAATAACTTGACAATCATTCTGCCTGGCACAAGTTTGAGAACTTACTCTCTAGGGAACAGCTACTGTCCACCAGGATGCCCCTACGCTGCCTACATGAACCTCTTTCAGATTTGTAAGCAAATATAAAAGAAAGTCAAAATGTGAACCAATACATGTGCGTTCAAAGATACAGAATTGCTCTTTTATTTGTAAATGCAAACCCCTCCTTCATCCGCGACTGATGCCAGCCAGTCACTTTCTGCATCCCTTGTATAAAAACATCACAACTTTAATTGCAAAATAATCTTTTAAAAGGCAGGGTTATTGCGGCCGCTGAGTTCTCTCTCTCACTTCAGCTCCTTAGAGGGTACTTTCTGGAACAATTTCCATGGCAGTCAAAGCATGCAAAAATTTATAAATACCAACACAGATGCCAACATGTCGGGAGAAATGCAGTTATAACATTTGAAAGCTAGGAATAAATTAATGTTGATCCTGATTGGAACCGTCACTGTATTTGCAGTGTCCAGTAATTAAAAAAAACCACAAACCCCAACAACATAAATTTGGTTTGTAGAAAATACTCCATGTCCCAAACTCCATTTCTTGGCCCCAGCATGCCAGTGTTACAGGAAGAGGAGAACAGTTTCTTTAAACAGTTCCAGGATTTAAGGCTGAGCTGACATAACTGATTTTGCCATCCAATCAACGCAGGCTCCAATGTGGGCATCAGCTCCAAATGAGACATCCTGGCAGTCAGGCCTATGCTGTCCATGAGCAGACAGCACTTCTGCTACTCCTGCCATGATGGCACAAATAACCACGTGCTGAAGAAAAGCAGATCCTCTCCCTATGACTAAACGGTGTGGCTGCCTCGATTCCCTCAGACTTTAACGAAGACACATAGTACCTGAGGCTATGGAAGCTTCCTGGGATACAAACAAAAGTCTGTCTGTGTTTGCAGGTTGAAGGCGAGGGAGCTTTTCTGTAGAGCAATTCACTCGAAAGACTTAAAAGACTTCAGAGCTATGTCTTAATTAATTTCCTAACAGAGAACTTAGTGGTAGGGAAAGTGATGAATTGATGAAGGGATTTACTTACAGAGCTCAAGGCAAACTTTTTTTAAGAGTCTCTTAGAAGGCACAGGAAAATGCAGCACGATGCAGAAACAAGCTTCTGTCCCAAAATAAGTGCAGCCACATCTGCTTAGCATTTTTCTTGGTTTAACTAAGTTATATTTCAGCATTTCTAAACCCTTCCACGAGAACTAAGAGAACTCTTTACCTTGCTTATGTGTTAAATAAAGTGTACATAGAGTCACACAGTTGCACACCTGAGAAAAAAAAAAAAAAAGTGAATTTTGACTCCCAAATTTCTTCCCAGATAATAAAATCACAGGGTTGGAAGGGACCTCAAAGCTCATCTCGTTCCAACCCCCCTGCCATGGCAGGGACACCTCCCACCAGCCCAGGTTGCTCCAAGCCCCATCCAACCTGGCCTGGAACACTGCCAGGGAGGGGGCAGCCACAGCTTCTCTGGGCACCCTGGGCCAGTGTCTCACCACCCTCATGGCCAACAATTTCTTCTACATCTCCCCTCTTCCAATTAAAAACCATCACCCCTTGTCCTGTCACTCCATGTTCCTCCCCAGCTTTCTTGTAGCCCCCCAGGCACTGGAAGGTGCTCTAAGGTCTCCCTGGAGCCTTCTCTTTCTAGGCTGAACAACTCCAATTCCCCTTAGCCTGTCCCCATAGCAAAGGTGCTCCAGCCCTCGGATCATCTTCATGGCCTCTTCTGGACTCGCTCCAACATGAAGTGCTTCTCCTTGGCAGTGTTCTGACATTACTTCTCCTAGCTGAGTCAGCAGGAGCTTTGTCCTGCAGCCCCAAAGACTTCCCATACTGATGATGGCAATGCTATTCTGCAAGTAATGCAACAACATATGCTGGGTAAAGTTGGCCAGATCATGACTTCCACACACAGCAGAAACAAAACGGAACAGTAGTTTGCCTTTTTGCATTAATTCAGTCCTCATTGTCTGCAGGAAAGAGAGGACAGCTGAGCCAGAGGAGTGTCAGGACACATTAGGACTCATGAGGACTGCTCAGACTCCAAGCCTGCAGGACTTTGTTTTGCTGAGTGTGTACGAAAGGTGAAAACTTAGAAGTTCCTCGGGTTAAACCGAAAAAAGAGATGCCAAACACAGGAAATCTAGGAGGTTTTTTCCCTTCATCCATTTCATATTTGCTGTCAACGCCGTCCCTCTACAATCTTAAACACGGGTTTGATGGCACATGCTAAGAGGAGATTCTGATTTATCATATTAAAGCAAAAAAGACTCAAAACCTCCCTGTTCTGAAGAATGGTTTCATGTATTTTGGAAAACCTGTAAGTTTAGGTGCAAATGCTTTGAAACCATTCTGATGAACAGATTTAGATAACCTATAATTCTGCAGAGCAGGCTGAGATATAGTATCTATTTTCTCTCTCATGTCTGTGAGAACTGTTGAGAAAGTTAAACTAAAAAACAGCTGATAAACAGCTTAAATTAGATTTGCCATCTTAGCTACACTTGGAGCTCAGACCTTTGGATCCTCAAAAATGTAAATTGCCTTTATATTTCACCCTGAGCTTTTGGCACCTCTGTGGGGATGGGGTCTGGCTGAGGCCAGGCAGGGACATCATAGAATCACAGATCCACAGAGCAGCCTTGGTTGGAAAAGACCTCTAAGATCATCCAGTCCAACCATTGACCCAGCACTGCCAAGTCACCACTAAACCATGTCCCTCAGCACCACATCTACACCAGCCCATGGCATCCTACAGCATCGCTGGGGCAGGGACGTACAGCCCTGGGCTGGGCTGAAACGGGGTCTTGGGCTGAGGGAAGGATTTGGGGGGAGGCTCTGCAGGGCCATTAGGACCTATCAGTGTTACGGATAGCATTATATACCTTGAGGCCTTGAGCTGCCATACCTGTCAACTAGTTATCAGACTAGCAGGAGAAGATAGATCAGAGGATGGTTCCACATGCCTAATTCCATGCTCTCTCTACCAATATTTCTTAATCAAAATCTTTATAAGAACTAAATTGCAATTTCCCCAGCCACTGCCAGACAGCACGCACAAGTGGCTCTGCACAGTTTCAGTCGCCCGTTGCAGAGCTGTGCTACCAAGGAGTTTGTTCAGCAATCCAGTTCGTCCAAAAACATGAAAACCTACGGAAGCCTTTCTAAATCAAACAAGCAACTAGAATAGTGCACACAAAGCCTGAGATTTCTGATAAATGGGTTCCAAAAGCCATTCATAAAGACTATGACTTACACATTTTCACCAATACATAAATTGCTGTGTTTAAATTTAAAAAGCATGCAAGCTAATGGACTCTAGATCTTACTTTGAAGATGTGTCAAAACAGAAATGAACTTCGGTATGCAATATCAAGGGTTTACTATATTGATTTTGGAAGGCAGTCTGTATATACTTTTCTACAAACGTCACATATTTCACAAAGCAACTGCTTTATGCTATTTACACTGCATTAGAGACAGAGAAATTGGTTTGGATAAAATGTGCCAAAGCTAAAACAAATTTAAGGTCTGAAAAAAAAGTTCAGTTAATTTTTTACTTCAGACATTTCTTGCCTGCCTCTAGTCCCAGGTACTAACCCAGAACACTGGAATGCTGTGGTCTGTGTCTCCTCCCATTCAAGGAGCAGAAGCAAGAAGAAGCAAGTCACAGAGTTCAAACTCAGTCCTGAGCCTGAGTTTCAGAGAGTATTTGGGTCTAGATCCATTTTGAGGTGAAAACTCTGAAAACATCATGAGAAAACACATCTTATGAAATGCTTAGCCCCTTCTGGCTGCCCTGAGAAGTTGAGTGACTTTGAAAAGGCAGCCAAACTTTTGGGATTTTGTCCATGTCACAGAAGGTAGCAGAAATGATCTGTTGGATGAAGTTCATCCTGACGATCCCACAGTATTTCCCTTTAAAGAGCATCATCACAGCACTAAGCCACCGAGCATTTTTTAGCTGCCAAATAGTCAAGGGGATATAACCAAACCCTAAAAAGGAATCAGAAAAATCTCACCACCCCCCTAGCTTCACTTTTCCAAATGGCATTTTTTGATAAAACTCTTTTTAAGTTCAGCTTTTCCTCCGAAACATCTCTGGTGCTCGGAGGACGAAGGCATGTCAGAACAAGTGCAATCACACACTCAACTGTCAACTTTTTAGAGTCTTGACTGCTCTGAACTTGGGACATGGTTGAACATATTCACAGATGTCCCTGCCTGGCACACTGGGGACAATCCAGACCAAGGCAACTTCTCCAGTGGTGAGTCCAGCCAACACACTGCTCTGTTGAGAGGTTATTAACAAGCATCTACTGACTATGGGGCTCGTTACATGGAAACTACAGTTTGTAGATCAGGTCAGCTCAGCCAGCAAAGTTTCCTTTTTGGCTGAGATCATGTTATCCTCTAAATAAAGTTTTATCTCAATAGTTTAAAACCATGCTACCATATGCTAAACGACACGAATAGCTTGTTCATCTTTAAAATTAACTTTAACTCTCTTGAATTGTCTGTCTGCTTGGTTGTCTTTGGCTGCTACACTTGTGTGATCAGCACTGTGCAAACCTATTTTGAAATTTCACCTTCATCAAGGTCACCCACATTCACAATTAACCAGAAAAAAAGAGGCCCATAGTACTGACCCCACTTGTTTCCCCTCCTCACTCTGAATTTTCTCTTTCACTCACACCCCCGATTTCACCTCCATAAGGCAGCTCCTAATCCATTTCAATGGCTCTTCTCCTGAACTATTTTTAATCTTAAAAAGCCCCATCAGCCTGCTGTGTCACAGGGTGTCTACTGCTCCTTTGAAATGAGGACTGAAATAAGGCAGCACTTCCTCTCTTATCTAGATAGTTGTTGGTATCTTCAAAGACATTTGGGGGGGATTAATTAATTATTTATGCTTTTTTTTTTTTCTTCCTCCCTTTTACTCAGTGAAGTCACATACAAATACCTAATTTATGGCTTTTTTTTCTCTTTCATCTTCATGGTTTCTCTGACCTAATCCTGCTGGTGGGAAAGCCCTAGTTCTCCAACTCTCCATGGCTCTGCCTTCAGCTCCTTCATGGATCAGCCCCAATTCCCCCAAAATACGTTGGTATTGTTCCCATTTTTAGCTGCTGAGCAAAAGAGAGGTCCTCAGGACCATGCCCCACTGTAAGCATCCATCCCACTCCACAAAAACACAGCCTGAATGAAGCAAGCAGAGAAAACATTTTGGATTTAGGATTTCCTCCCTTCTCTTCACTCCTCTTGAAGATTTTGCAATGGTTTTTCACTGAAAATGTTCACCTTCAGGACACAATCTTCCATTTTATCATTTACTTTGAAATAAACTGCATTTCTCTCCCTACTTTCCCCTAGGTCTTCATTCCCCATTGCTGAACTTTCGCCTCTTTTCAGTGACAAATATGAGGAAAAGAGGTGAAGTAGCGGCAAAACCAAACATTTGGAATATTTTCCCCTTAAAATAACCAAAAATAAATGCATTCTCCCCATTCAGCATGAAAAACAGGAGAAAAAGGAATTGAAGATGTTCAAGAATTGTCACAATTTCCTCATTTTTAACCATCCCTAGAAAATAAACGGGAGCTATTCAACCACGAGTACATTTCATTGAAGTGACACTTAAAAATCCAAAAATATGGCATTTAGTTTTGCATTTCTCTGAGCAGTAGATAATTTTATGGGTGGCTGCCGCAGCAGCTGCACTGGTCCATGAAAATTCATTGTTTGAGAGGAAAAAGGGGGTTAATGATGCTGGATTTGTGGTTTGGTTGGTTGGGGGTTTTTTTTGAAATTCAGACTTGCACATTAAAAAGATCATGAAAATTAATTTTCACAGATAAATGATATCAAAATACAAATGCTCTTTTCTTTTTACCTCTGACACTGAAGATGGATTATATTGACACAAAAGTGGAATCTGTCACCTAACATGGCTCTGAAATTGCTCAGTGAATGCTGGACACTGATAATTTCTGCTGACTCTATGTTTAGTGGTTAAGATCCAAGTTTAATCAGTCTACTGAAAACAATGACTGAATCCAACTTCGATTGCTGTTCTGCCAGGGACATGAATCATTTTACCTGTTCCATAGTAGATTTTACATAATATTAAATCCTCCTCTTCTGTTTCAGATACTTCTGTGGGCAAAGAAGGGAAAGACAGGCAGAATTTCAAAGCAGGGAAGGCATTTTGCTGGCACAGCAAAGGATGGATTCGTGGGCTGAGGATACAGCAGGGCAGTTAACTGGTGCTCTGCAGGTGAAAGCATGTGTTTTCCCCAAAACCAGCATGCAACGTGTCCTAGTTGGCCAACAGACCCGAAAAGACTCTTATCACATAGTCACTGGCATCGGGGCTAATCTCTGCTGGCAGACACAGGAGCCACATTTCCTTTGACTTTCTCAGGATGGGACTGGAGTCCAAGTGTTCCTGTTAAGATTTTTAGCTATGTGTTAAAAAATAAATAAATAAATATTGACATGAGGTGGGAGAGTGGAGGAAGGAATGGGGTCATGATGACTGACTGGACACAAGAAATATCCAAACATTTATCTGAGCTGCAGCAGCTCTAACAAGGGAAATGAGAAAATCACAGGCTAGATTAGCTGGAATAGTAGTTCTTCAGGTGGGTACCAGCCCCATGAAGAACTGAAATTTTACTGTCTATTCTAAACAAAGTACACCAAGAAAAAAAATTATTTCCTGCACATCCTAAGAATGCAGCCAGGTTCACCTTTCTGGTTTCCTGATCCCCTTCTAAACTGTATTTTGTGTTTTTCTGGTATCGTTACCTTGTGCAAATGTCTTGTCAGCAGTTTTAAGGCAAAAAGTATAAGGCAAGATTAAAATAGTCAATTAAATCCTATGGGTTTTTAATCTGGGGTCTGATTTACAGTGTTTTTAAGGCTAAAATCTTGCAGTGGGCCATGCTTTCTTATGGTTCCTGAATGTAGAAGTGAGATGGAGAGGGGCAGCAGTGTTGTGCTGGTTTGCAGTCATCTGCAAAAGGACAAGTCTACACCACCTCCATTGGCCTGAACAACATGGTTCATCTCAAGGTCTTTTACAGAAAAAAAAGCTGCAAATATAAGTCAAAAAAAACCAACCCACAACTAAGAAGTAAATATGTTACCAGTTTATTGAATCATATGTAAATAACAACCTCAGTGCCACAAAGCAGCAAGGTTAAATAGAATCTGTAGCCTGTAACTTTCTTGTGTGCTGAAAAATAACCCCCTTTAACTTTGGGAAACATACTGTCTTTTAACAGCATTAATTGATCAGCCACAAAGTTTTACTTTAATCTTGATCTCTTACATATGATTTATTAACTTAGATAATATTAAATATTTGATGTCATAAAATGTGTTCTTGACCTAAGAGATCTTTAATATATCTCCCTCTTCCTACTGATATATGGACCCCAGTACATTGGCCAAGTTCAAAGACAGTCTAAACTACTTCCTGGCACTACTGTACACTAAGACAGCTGCCAGTCCTGTTCTTTTTTGCTCTATTTCACAGTTTCAACTGCTTCAGAAGCATTAAATTTACAGTCATGTATGGTAGCTAGGATGTAAATAGTAAAATGTTCCGTAGTATGGAGAAGTCGATGTATTTTTTTGCTTTATTATCTAAATACTTTGCTAAACAAAGCAATACATTCAATTTCCAGTAGAAAATGGCAGGAATGTGCATTATTTTTGAGTAAGAGTATATCTTTATGCTATATTTAAGCCAACAGGAAGATTATTTCCTGGAAATCAATATGCCACCGGGGAGAGCTGATGGTCTCAGATACATGGGAGAATCATTGACTCCAGCTGCATATGACACAGAAAATAGTCTACATGGAGGCTGTTGGGGCTAAAAATAAAAGTATAGGCATATGGATTTTTATATGCATTATGCAGCTCACAACTGCAATACATTACATGAGACAGTACCAGAAAATTAATGTTCTATATATTATTCAGACGACTCAAAATCCATTCCATGCATTCTATTTCTCAATCAATTGTATTTCTACAAAATATTGGTACTGTTTGCCAATGTTATTTACATAAGATGAGAGCCTAAATTAAGAGCAGTAGGTGTAAGCAAATTGTCAGGTTACTCTCCTCCATACCGCTTGCATCACGCGCTGAAGTGGAGTTGACGAGCCCAGTGACCGGGTCCCAGAGTCAATAGGATGGAACAGCCCAAGGCCAACTCTAAATTACATACTAATTTTTTTTCTCTTCCTTTTTTTTTTTTTTTCTTTAATTACAAATGTTTCTGTATTGGGAAAGTGGGACACAGCATGTGTAATTAACTCGTTTGGGCAAGTCACAGGCCTTTGCTACAAAACTCCACCTACTTTATCTGATGCGTACACACCCTTGTGTGCCTTCAACACTGCATGGGATGCGTGGGATTTCTCTTATGGCAGATTCCCAATTTCACATAATGTAAACAAAACAGCCACATTCAGCAACTCTTCGGCTCCCATTTAAAATTGCTTTAAGACCCAAGAGTGCAAGAAAAATCAAGCTGTGGCCTAAGAGCCAGAGAAAGAGAAATTAAATCACTCTTAAAAGAGAACGTCTCTGGGGTGAGGGCAATACCTAAGAAGAGCAAATTCCAAGAAAGAGATTTTATGCTGTTTAAAAATAACAACAAACTCAACCAACTGAATGTAAAATTCTCCAGCATCGTGCACAGTGCCTGGGAAGCCAGCCTGAAGCCACAACTGGTTTAATATAAGCAGAAAGCCCCTATTACAAGGGCTTGTAGCGATAGGATGAGGGGTAATGGCTTCAAACTGAAAGAGGGGAGATTTAGATGAGAAGAAATTGTTGGCTGTGAGGGTGGTGAGACACTGGCCCAGGGTGCCCAGAGAAGCTGTGGCTGCCCCCTCCCTGGCAGTGTTCCAGGCCAGGTTGGATGGGGCTGGGAGCAACCTGGGCTGGTGGGAGGTGTCCCTGCCATGGCAGGTTGGAATGAGACGAGCTTTGAGGTCCCTTCCAACCCAAATCATTCTGTGACATGAATCTATGGAACAACATTTGTCCTTCGCTCTCCAGCTGAGCAGGAAATTACCTGGGATATCCCTTGGGAACTGGAAAGGTTTTGAACTGTAATTAGGTATTGTGAATATCCACTGCTGGCAAGGACCCTCCATTGCTTTGCTCCATTTGCACAGGGGGGCCAGAGAAATTGAGATCTGCAAAGGCAGAAGCCCAGAAAACCAGGGCATAAAGCTCATTTAATATCTTCATAGCCACTCAGCAGCCCCAACCAGAAGTAAAGATAGGACAGGAAAAGCAATAACAAAATTCCAGTGAGGATCTGTGCTGCTGAAGGGCTGAAAATGAGGGCCTTTGCAGGGATACTCCCTATGCAAAGCCAGGCTGGTTTTAATTAGTTAGGTGTTAAGGCACCCGAGTAGGAAATAGAGTCGCATCTCTTGACTATTCTCACAAGCAAAACCAAAGGGATTTGGTTTTTTCTTTCCCTCCCTCCCCTCTCCTCCCTGTCTAATGAGTTAAAACCAGGTGAAAGCAGCTCCTTCCTTATGAAACCAGCTAGCACCAGATGGCTTTGACACCTGGCTGGAGTTGGGTTTGGTGACCTTTTGAGTGACAGCAGGTTGATATATTTAAAGGAGAGAGTCCCTGGGGGGATGCAGTAGGACACAAAGGATTTTATCCAGCAGTTGGAGAGGGTTTCGTGGGGAAGACACGTCGCTTCTTGCAAACGGGAGCTGACTTGCTCTGCTAAATCTCTCGACGCCAGCGTGTGCACACTCGTGCTGTTTTATCTCATCTTTACAGAAACATTAATAGGAGCTATGTGAAATCTATAAATGACAAAGGGATTAGTGAATGTCCACAGCTGATCACTATTCACTTATCACACAGAATTGATCCCCCTGGTACTGCTTCCATGTTTTTGTGCCACCACTTTGGCACTCCAACGTTTGTCTTTGGCACTTCAGATATTTCTGACTGCTTTCTCAGCCTCTAGTGCTGGAAGAACTCTACCTAAAGAGTGGATAGAAATTCATTTTTTCTTTCCTTTTTTAACTTTCCATAGTCTTGGCAGCAAACTGTGTCATGATGATGTTGGCAACAACATATTTGTGGCAGAAGGAAGAAAGAGAATCATAAAATATATGAAAGAAAAAAGTTGACATTTTAATGAAATACCTTGTAACTTCTTGGAAAAAAGTTATGAAAATGCATTCAGTTTATAGCTGTTAATACAGATAGGAGGAGAAGAAGACTTTCTCCTGAAGTCTTTAATAAAAATTGCTTGTTAACAAAAGGTAATAGCGACTAGAAATCATTTTCAGAATTCATTCCTGGAGAGAATTTTAGGTTTAGGATATTCTGGGCTTTTCTGAGTGTACATGAAGATTGCTGGCACATGCACGAGCTCCTGGGAGTGCAGCATGACTTGTTTGTGAGAAGAGCGAGCAGAACGATGGAGCAGCTAATGTTCCTTTCAACCGGCTCCCAAAGCTGGCACTTATTTCTGACACAGCTACAAATACATGAATTAGTTTCTCTTCAATGCCACTCTGTTGGATTACAGTGCTCAGTATTCCCAGCCCCTCCCAAGGTTTTGTCTGCCTTTAAACAAGGAACAATGGTCACAGCTCTGTAGACACCCCCAAGCCCGGGTCAGGATCCCATCACAGCTACAGCCGCCAAGGCTGTAAGCAAAGGTTTCTCTGGATGCTACAACTAATTAGTGCCAAAGAAGGAAGAAATGAAAGGCACTCTTCCTGTTGCACACTGCCATTGCATCTAACCTCTGTAATTACACATCTCATTTTAATATGACATAAATCTGAGGAAAAGCCTCTTACTGCAAAGCACAATAAAGCCAGTACCACCAGCGTCAGCTGCGCAATAGCAAGGATACCAGGTCAGCCATACCCGGGTGCTCTTCACAGAACAGGAAAGCAGAGAGGGAAAACATTCCCAGCCAGCCATGGATTCATCAGGGTCAAAGAAGAAAGAGTTGATGACGGTAGGAGCTTTGCTCCCCTGTCTTTTCCCCCTTTAAACTGGGCCGTATTTTCCCTGACAATAATGGCATAAGAAAAAGTAAAGGGAAAACTGATCACCCAACTGTCGAATACATTGGACAGTCACCAATTAGCATTTCTCCACCAAAAAAAAATGTGCAAAGCAGGAACCTAGGACAAGAATCTCAGACCTCCCTGTACGATAAAGTGATTTCTAGACCCAAATAAACCTGCCTGCTTCTCTGCCTCCTGTTTCACCTTTCCAAAAAGGTAAATTTGGGAAAATTGTACTTGCAGGTGGTTTCAGCTACAGCTGTAGGAAGGACGGGTGTTGCATTTCTGGAAGGATTCTGACATTTTGAGTTAGTTCCAAACCAAATAAACTCTCCACCACTTAACCAGATCCCATGATTAGAAAAAAAAAAAAACACCTTCTTTTTAGGAAGAGCTGGGACATAGAATCACAGACTGGTTTGAGCTGGAAGGGACCTCAAAGCTCATCTCATTCCAACCTGCCATGGGCAGGGACACCTCCCACCAGCCCAGGTTGCTCCAAGCCCCATCCAACCTGGCCTGGAACACTGCCAGGGAGGGGGCAGCCACAGCTTCTCTGGGCACCCTGGGCCAGTGTCTCACCACCCTCACAGACGACAATTTCTGCCTAATGTCTCATCTAAATCTCCCCTCTTCCAGTTTAAAGCCATTACCCCTCATCCTATCACTCCATGCCCTTGTCAAAAGTCCCTCCCCAGATTTCTTGTATCCCTCCATGTACGGGAAGGTTCTCTAAGGTCTCCCTGGAGCCTTCTCTTCTCCAGGCTGAACAACCCCAACTCCCTCAGCCTGTCCCCAAGAGCAGAGGTGCTCCAGCCCTCGCATCATCTCCTTGGCCACCTCTGGACCTGCTCCAACAGCTCTATGTCCTTCTGGTGGTGGGAGCCCCAGAACTGGACACATTATTCCAGTTGGGACCAGTTTGATATCGTAAGGCAAAAAAGAGTTTCAAAGGGAAGAGCCATGTCATGAGCAGAACAGCAGTCACTACCGCAAATTATTTTTAGAAATACAGTGCTTTATCACAGCTGAAATTTCCTTTCCCAACTTCTCCAGGAGGAGCCATCAGCCTCTGCCCACAGTGCAGTACCCTTCCCTTGCACTAGCACTCGCATTTGTGTAACACAGTTTAGGGAGCTGATCCATGTTAAATGCAAACCCCACCTAAAAAAAGAAACACCAATAAAAGAGGAGTTTGCAGCACAACCAGCTGCCTGGACCATCCCACTGTAGATGCCTGAGTAGTGCCTGGGCAGACACATGAATCCTGAACCACAGTAGCTTCCACTGCCATGTAACACTGCTCTCATTATTCTTAATGGCCTTTAGTTTCAGCTCTGACAGAGAAATTGCAATCGTAGCCATGTCACACAACCACCAGGCTCACTGGGTCTCCGCCTCACTTTAGCACACGTTAAACCCCAGGCAGGTTAATGAGCTGTGACTCAGTGGGACAAGTGATGCTGGTGGGGCTCCACCCTGAGTGCTTGGGGTGAGAGTGGGACATGGGGCTCAGCTCAATGCTGGCTGATCCCAGCGGGGAGAAAAAGCTGCTGTCATCTAGGGTGTTATTTTTACAACTCACTTTTTCTGGTTAATCAAACAAGGTGCTACAAAAGATCTGATTCTGTAGAAAGCAGCCTGCCCCTCTCATACATGGTCTAGATTTAAAATTCTCCAGTGATTGTCCCTCATCATGTGGCTGCTCTGTGGTGAGTGGGAAAGGTCCCCAGTGTCACCACAGGTACCCTGACACCGTAACTACGTACGTACTGTATCAGCTTCTGCCATGAGACTCTGAGGTACAATGATTTGTGCTTAATTAGGAGAGAGCCATTCCAAAAACGATCATTAAAGATTTCAAGAATAATATTACTTCTATAATCAGTGCAATGTACTAAACATATAGATACCATACCCCACAATAACAGATACTATACACTAGAATGCCAAGTACTGATACACTCATGGGATTCCATTGATGGGGTTTATGATTTAAGTCATAAAAACAAACCAGAAATAGCACGTAAAAAGTAGAAGGCAACTCTGATCAATTAACAGCCCTGAAGAACACCGCCTGTTTCAGTAGATCATCTGAGAATTTCACAGCTTGGAAGAAAAGCCTTGCGAAGAAAATAAATTTTCTTTTATTGGCAGCTATTTATGAAGATTTCAAACACTGGACTGGATAGCAGTGGATTTAAATGCATATTGACAATTAAAGCTCTGGGTCACCACCACTGTGTAATAGTGCCAATTTGGAGACATGTTATTTTTGTTATTTATGTTCTGTTTAAGAACTTTGTTATTAATTATCATACAAACTTCAGTTAATAATCAATTCATGCCATAATTATCGTATCAGTTCTATTGTCTAATTAAAAACTGGTGAGTGATTGGAATTCCAATACAGTAATGCAGGCACAGGCTGCAATCCTAAATAAATAGTGTGAAGTTACTGAACAAAAGATTATCTAAGCTCTAATATCTACTGGCAAAACTCTTTCACTCTGGATCATTAGCTTCCAGTCCTATTATTACATACAAATGACCAATTTCTGCTAATTCCTAAAGCTAATTCCTTTAAACCATTATTTTGTACACATTGTGTTAAGGCTTTTCACTTGTTTAAATCTGCATAATTATAGCAATTGTCTTCTAAGCTTACTCTACTGAAATAATTCTAAATTGGGATTTAGCCTATTTTTAAAGATCAGTCAACTTCTATAGAGCAACAGATCTGAAACTGGTATTGCCCAGATCTTCATGGAGTTCAGCCTAAGTACGAGGGGGCAGTTTGGAAGGGTCAGGAAAGTGCCAGAGTGGAATAGCAATATGTAGAGTGGACATCTTTTATGGATGTACTATCCCTGTCTCTATCATTTATGAAATACTGAACCAGAAGTTGCTTCCCAGCTATTACCTCTGATGAAAAGGCAGCATGTACCATCCCACTTGGAAACCATCTGTTGTTTTGCCCCTCTCTTCTAAGAGGGTGCAGGAGGGGTTGGCCACAGTTGGAGAGCTCCACATAAGGAGCAGATGGTCGAACCAAAGATGGCAGCTCTTGCTTTCAGAGCTCTGGAGCGATCAGATCAAGGTTCATAGGCTCTCCCTGTAATTCAGGTGGGAAGGAGCCCCCAGAGTCTCTGCCCCAACCTCCTGCCCTAGCAGGGTCAGCTCTGGGCTCTTCAATCCAAGACTGGTTCTTAAACATGTCCCTTGCAAAGAGCAGCTCCAGCAGAGAGGGGTCCTTAACCTCCACCCAGTGAACAGCAGTGCAAACTCATCTCGCTTCCCTGCCACAGCCTTATCTTCCTTTAATGCTCCTGTTATGCCTTGATCATCTATCAGTCTGACTGCTTCTCTGGCAAGCTTCCTGCCTCTGATGCACTCAAAAAAGTTGTTGTTATTAGCTTTTCCACGTTCAGTAAGTGCTCCAAATCTGTTGGGCTTGCCTTTTACGTTTAAATTGAGAGTTGACTCTTTTTCCTTTAAGAAACCAAACGTAAACAAAACTAATAGCTCCTTTTTATGTTGGTTTATATTTTATTTTCAGCAGATCTTCTTTAAAATTATTATGTTGTGCATATTTATGTTGAGTAGTAAAGTAAGTCGTTCCCTTTAAAGTATCTAAGCCGCCTACAAACATTCCCCTCTTAGCTGCTCCTTTAATTTCCTTTTAATTATCTTCCTCATTATTAAGCAGTTCCTCTGTAGGTGCATTGATTTATTTTTTTCTCCTCCTACAAGGATGTTCAGTGTTGTTATGACTATTCTGGATTGGCTTTTTCACACATAGTGATTGAAGTAGATGAAGAACTGCAGTGCTCAGAAGTAACTGAAGAATTATTCTTCTTCATGCCAACTGTTTTATTGTCAATAAAGCGTTTCTGGAAGGGAGGACCTGGCTGTGGCACTGTCAGTCTGAACAGGGATAAAGCAACTTACTCTGACTGTGCTTTTTGTCAGTCCTGTGGCTGTTTTATCACCAGGGCCATGTACTCTCCCATTGCTGGGGAATTTATGTCCTGTATTATTCTTTCTATGACACCTGTTACAACATCCCCTGAGCTTTCAGACTTCTGCTATTCAGACAAGCACTCACACGGCTGGTTTTAATCTCATTGTCTATGTCCTCATGTTTGTCACATACATTTCAGGTCCTTTATGATTTCCTACCTGAGCTTCATCTGACTTTTCTCCAGAACAAAATGTCCATGTCTTCCTCTTTCCAGGATGGCTTATCCTGAACTTTGTCCACATCTCGGCTTCCTTTCCCTTTACCCTCTTATCTGTGTAGTTATTAGTGCCAGGAGAACAGAGCTCATCTCTGCTGTAGGTTATCTATATTTCAAAAGCTTCTCATCCCAATACCTAACAGACCCTTTCCTCTGCCTTCTGTCTGTCTGTCTGCCCTTTGAAGCATTTCATCTCACTTTCATCTGCTGCCAATACAACTTACTCCTGCCATACCTATGTTCTAAAATATGCTGCTGTACACATCCAGATGAGATAATACACTACTCATTAAAACTACAGCTATCAAAAGACAATCAGCAGCACTCAATAACACAAGACAGAGTCCCCAGAATTTCATGCAAATGAGGTATTAAGAAGTTGTTCCTTTGAGAAAAAGGATAAACTACTGTTTGGGTTATGCTCAGTTCTGTATAGGAAAAAACACAAAGTTATGTGTTAAGTATGAAAACTCATCTTGTTTTCTAAGAATTCACAGTTGTGTAAATAGTCATGTTCTTCATAAAAACCAGTAGCAATAAGTGGCATTTTCCCTTCACATGCCATAACAAATTGAATCGTTAAACTCTGTTGTATTATAGAACTGCAGAATCACAGAACAGCCTTGGATGGAAAAGATCTCTAAAAGCATCCAGTCCAACCACTGCCCCAGCACTGCCCAGTCCCCACTGCCCCATGTCCCTCAGCACCACATCTCCACGGCTCTGACATCCCTCCAGGGATGGGGACTGCCCCCTGCCCTGGGCAGCCTGGGCCAGTGCTGGGGAACCCTTTGGGGGAAGGAACTGTTCCCAATGTCTAATCTAAACCTCCCC
The DNA here is from genome assembly GCA_028020825.1 of Podargus strigoides. NCBI lineage: Eukaryota > Metazoa > Chordata > Aves > Caprimulgiformes > Podargidae > Podargus > Podargus strigoides. Next base: position 2,920,651 of record CM051625.1, on the reverse strand, counting down.
TGGTGCAACTTGAAGCCATTACCCCTTGTCCTATCACTAGTTATCTGGGATAAGGGACCAAGAAAACTTAGTGTCCTAAGTTTTCTTTGCTGATTTCTTCTTTTCAAAGGAAATGAAAAACTATTATGGCCCATTTCAGTTACCTGCTCCTCACCAAAACATCTGCCACACACTAGAAATAGGCTGAAACAAATAGGCTATATCCACACTTGGTTTATTTTATCTTATTTCAATAGAAGGAAAAATTCAATAGAAGGATTGAACTTTTTGCTAGCTGCCCATCTCCACAGTGAGTAGATCAAAAGCATAACTTTTCAGAGCACAGATAAGCCCAGTTATGCATTGCTACATGTTCTCACCATGTATCGTATCATTCTTTTAAGGAACTTTACAAGTCTTAAATGTAGTAGCTCCAATAACATAATTTCAGTTATCTAGGACTCAGAGGCAAGGGAAAAAAAAAAAGAAAAAAAAAAAGAGAGGAACACTTTTTGCATACAAAACAGTCCTCAATAATTTTTTCAAAACAAAACATCAAATAACTCAGTTCCTTCAGATGTTGCAGATGAATGTAGTTTGTCACACTGCCAGTGTGGGAGTACCGCCTCCCCAAGCCTCTCTACAAGCAGAACAAGGGAATGAGCCCTCTTCAGCCATTTTATAACAACTTGGCTCTGTTTATGTTGTACCAAGTTGACTGATGAGAGGATCTGTCCCCTTTCTTCTATCCCTGCAGGGCCATAGGATAGCAGACATTAAAAGCCATGATATTTGTAATTCATCCAGGATTTTTGCTCCAGCTTCAGTGCTTCAGGCAGTGGCAATTTGTGTAGGTGAGGGAGGGGAAAAAAAAAAACCCTAATGGATTTCTGTAGTGGGTTAATTTTTTTAAATTAGTATCTTTTGAAAGTAAATGGCTGGGAGAGACAGATAATGGGCAGAGGACAAGGAAGCGCTCCAAGGTACATGACAGGCACATGTCCCACACAGCCCTAAAACTTGTCACAGGAATATCATTTCCAGATAAAAAAAAAGTCAAATAATTTCTTCTTTTTGAGTTTTTCCATGTGAATGAACAAAAGCAAAATTTTCTATGAAAATACTCCTCTATCAAAAAATGCTATTTCAGCAGAGGTACATCAGTTTTTAAGTCAGACAAAATGGGGGGGAAAAAATCATATTTGGTTTCTTTTTTAGTTTCCTCAGCTATAAAGATGAGTTCTAGGAATTAGCTCTCTGATTCTACCAGAAGTCTATTCCTCATGATCAGAATATGATTTCTGAAAGAGTATATGACGACGCAAATGAATCAATTTGCAAAAGGTCTGCTCTGATACAGAATGTACATAGCAGTAAAATATACATGAGGTACTCTGAATAGTAACTATGCAGTTAGTGAAGCAATAATCATCCTGCATTACTTAAAATACAAATTGCCATAAAATTCCAGTAGCTGCAACAAGTATAATGACAATTTTGTTTAGACACAGTTCTTTGAATGGAAGATAAATAAACATAAAATCAAACCGTCCCGGTAAGAAGTAACTTCTAACTTAAATACCACATGTGGGAGTCCACCTCATGTTGCTTTTAGACTTGGGAATATCATTCACCCTCTTATTGCTTTTGTGGAATAAGAGGAAGGCATACTGAGGGCTTGGTACTCTGAGGTCCTGCAAACCTCCAAGGATTGAGATGGCACAACATCTCAGTGCCAGCTGCTCCCCTGCTTGGCTGTCCTCGTGAACTACCCCTGGTATACAGCCTGGACCTCTCCTCTTCCAGTTCAGGTCTGTAGTCACTTTTTCTCCCACCCCACACCTAGCACTGAGTAAAAAGGATAACTATGTCCTTCGACCTCCTGGTCACGTCCCTGCTGCAGCAGCCCAGGACGCTGCTGGCTCCAGTACCCACACCTTTTCCCCAGGGCTACTCCCCAACCAGCTCTACGTACCTGAGGTACATTTCTGAAGCAGCCAAGCCCCACGTGCTGCCCTCGGTGATCTGAGCTCTCAGGGCAGAGCTGATTGCCTGCAAGGGCTCCTGCCTCTGCCCTCATAGGGCAGGCGGCTGCCACAGAGGGCTCCTGGTATGGGCAGTGATGCTCTGTGACCACTGATTACATTCCTCATCAAGCTACTCATTTGCTTGCCAGCACAGTACAGCTGCAGGTACTATTAAACAAAGCTGTATTTGTCGTTTACATATAGATTCAGAAGTCCTGCTAGAGTATTTAGGATGACAAATAATAGCACTATATAACGATATGAGAAAGAGAAGCTATCCTGTGACTGTGTGATTAAGGGCAATGTTGACGAGAGCAACTGCTGACTGGTAGCTGACATCTTCAAAACAGTCATCCACAGAAAGTAATGACCAGGCTAATAGAAACACTTAACAGATAACAGAAAAACATTAAAATGGCATGATAAAGCAGGATTTGATCTTCAACAGTCGTGTTTCAGATTCCAAATGCAAGAATGAGAAAATGCAGTAAGCTGTGTCCCACAAATGGCTATTACTGTAGATAAATATTATGATCCATAATTATTATTTGTTGTACACCTCTACAGTTATAACATCTACATAGCTTGCACTTCCATGTGATTTCTCTGAGTTGAGGAGAAAACATTACTGCAATATTAATTACTTGCAAATTGCACTATGCAAATAGTACTGAGATAACACTTGAACTTCTAAACAGAAGTCGTATATAATGCCACTGCCGGCTGCACCAGGGACAAGGTGGCATTTGTAAAGAGAACCATGCACAGGTTGTATAAAACAAAGCTGGAGAGTGAAATTTGCAGTGAACCATTCTGCCAACAAAAGAAACCACAAAATTTATCCAACTCTGGAGGACTTCCTACAGAGTTACAATTTAAATGATAATCCTTTATATGACACATTAAGGCTGGAAGACTTGCACAGGTTTTAAACCATCAGACTGATCTCAGTTTAGGAAAGTTCTGCCCTTCCCACCTCAGAATAAAATATGAGAAATCACAGAATCTGAAATTGGGAAGGATTTGAGATGGGTAATAGCAAGTCTTGTATTTCTAAAATGCATTGACACAAGCTTGTATTAACTGAGCCTTTTGTGAGACATGAGAAAATTACCCCTATTTCACACAGTTGCAACTTTCTGGATATTAGGCTTCGGAATGACTGACAAATTGTGCTGAAATATCTCTGATGTGAAACACTGGGTTATCAGCTTTAACTGCTGACCTTCTCATAGGTCACTCAGCAATCCCATGTACAGCAATATGCATGGAGACCTTTCCAGCTCTCAAACCCTTGGCATCTCAAACCAGACCCACTCATAGAACTAACCTGCACATCTATCCATACAAAGATTATGTTCAGGGTCCACAGCAACTCAAACCAAAACACTCAGTTTTGAGAGGATTAAACATGCCAACAACTGACACCACAGAGGTTTTTGTCCTAGAAAGCAAATCCCTTCTTGGCACCACTGCCCACAGGCACTAGCTGTTTTAATTAGCTCTGCTCAATTTAGATTTTGAACAGTGAAGCAGTAGTTTAGCCCTTACACACACAAACAGAACTACACCAGAAAGCAGGATAATAATTTCGTAGGGATTTCTGTTGTTCTTTCTACTTGTGCCCGTGCCTCAGCAATATTGATATTCCGATGGGAAATGGATGAAATTCATTAAATGTCTTTTATAAATCATGTATTGTCTTGCTCCTTGGATGACTGAGTATGCAAAAGAAGTTAAAAAATAAATCAGTGTACTTTGGCAAGACTTCGTATGGGTACCACCTAGTTCTGAATAATATTTACATGGTTTAAGAATAGGGAATTCCATTGAACTGAAAATGGGGGTTTATTGTCGAATTAAAGAGGACAGAAAATAATTAATGCAGACATTCTGAAACAACAGGATGAAGGACTAATCCTGCCATATTTGGAATTACAGAAAAACCTGAATAATTTCATGTAGCTGTCAAACCAGCTGACTCAGGAGACTGAAAAAAAAAGGCTGTTTGGGTTTGGGGTGGTTTTTTTCCAATTCTGTGCTTTTAATTTAAATATAGATCAGAGGTTTGAATGCATAATACAAGATTATTAGAAAACTGGTTGTTTTCTAAGTCAAAAATCAGGCAGTAGGAAAGGCTGCACAATTATAAACCTTTTTGTGAGTGTATGGTGCTCCTCTTCTCAACATTAGCTCAAATATTATTCGGGTTCCTATTTCTTACCAGGATTTTCCAGGCAACTATGGGAACATATGGAGCATATTTCCTTCTCTTCTGTCAGCAAGTCCCAAGTTCCCACTGATCTTTGGGCCCTTGTGCAGTTCCTGTTGATACTGATATTGCAAGTTCAGGCCTGTAGATGATTGTTGCCATTGGAAGAGATATCTTCTATAGCAACAAAACGGCTTGGGTCATGATGTTATTTAATTGGCTTGAATGAGAATGGCTTGTTAAATGTATTTTTATTTTAAAAGTTTTATCTTGAAAAAAAAAACCAGTTTCAGCAACCACAAAGAAGCAATGTTTTGTTCTCGGTCAAACAAGTCCTCTGCTGTCCTCCCAAGCCACCTCTCAAATTCGCACTCTATGTACAAAGGCTTTTGCAATCTGATAAAATTGTGCAAGATGGATACCTAAATGACACGTTAGGTTCGAAGCTAGAAGTGTAGTCTTGCTTTGCAAAGGACAACGGATCATTTTGGATGAGGTATCAAATCCCACAATCAAGTGGGATATTACTCATCCAGAAACATAAAAGGCAATCTTATTATAGGTGTGTGGTGTGCCATCTGGCACTGAAGCCAACGCACGCTACAGCTGGGTAACACGGAGAGTGAGGCAATTGTCATCACCCGGGCTGCCAACTTTCGATGAAAACTAGTCTTACTGTCTCCAGCCAGCAGACATATTTGTATACTGCAAGGAAAGGAAAACATAACAAGCAATCTCCGAGGAAAGCCTAAAAGAGGAAATTAAGAAAATCTCTTTAACTATGCACATGTGTGGAAAAGGAGAGAAGACAAGACTCAGCACATAAAAATCATTCATGAAAACTAGTACGTGTGCATGACGTAAAGAATAAATACATTTCTTGTGTTGGTAATGGGAGAATGTAATAGGGAACTATCACCCACAGAAAGTCTCACCATACAATAACTCAGGTGTTGCAGCTGCAGCTTGCCTTAAAAAAAAACAGTACTCACTAAAGGGAAGAAAGGTTTCAGATTCTCAGATGATAGCTGTTAGATATGTGAGCTGCTTCGTCAGGTTTATGTTGTAACTGAAAAGATAAGCACCTGGGGCCTGAGGAAATACAACCCATTTCTGAACGCAAAGACATTCCACACTTACCGAAATGAGCAGCAAAAAAAAAAAGAAAAAGGTAAATGAAAAATGAACGTGCTAGCTAGGGGCATGTTGACTGGCTGGTCAAAAAATTGGAAAATACCAGATTGTCTTTTGTGTAAATGAAGGAACTAAGACAAACACAGAAAATGATCCAACTTATATATCATAAAAATAACCAACAGCAAGATGGAAGGGGACTGCTAGAAGATATATTTTTTAAAATGCTGTTTATGTTTCTGCCCATCTAAAATGATCACTCTTGATTTATTGGTGCAGAACATATTGCTGCAGCAATTGAAGTGATGATAATAGCCCAGGAAAAATGTTGATGCTGTTAGTTTGATGATTGATTGAAGCACTACTGAACCAGCGAGGGGATTTATCAATGTGCCTCTGAACTTGGTAAATGCTGCTTCTGGAAGTCTGTAAACAAGCTAAACTGGAAGAGAGTTGCCAGTGCCTCCCACCGCTGAGGCACACAAGGACTCATTTAGAGTATTGTTTCAATTAGGGATGATTAACTGTAATAATGATCCACATATTGCTACACTGAGGCTAATGGGACTGGTCAAACACGGGAGAGCTAAAGCACAAACATCAAAACGGGTTCGTGCAGCCCATCCATCTGTGGCAGCTGGCAAGGCTGGGTGGACACAGGGAGGCACCTGAGGTGTACTGAAAGAGTCAATCTGACACCACAACCAGCCTGGCCATAAGCATCACGTAACCCCATCACCAATATTCCCCAATTCCCAGTCTTCTCTTATTCTCCCAGTTTACTTGATCTTCTAATAACATTTTGAGCCTTTGCATCTCCCAAAGCAAAAATTCTCTGACCAGCATGGCTACGTATTTTTTTGTGTTAAATGCTGCATGAAAGGAAACAAGTTTTACCAAAATTAGTAAAGACAGACCATTGTCTTGCTGCTCATCCATCCACTACATGGAGTGGGACCTACATCTGGACCCAGCACCCACAGAAAGTTCACACAACTATAAAGCCCTTTACTAAAGGTATAGAAATGAAAAAATAGAGACAAACCAGCATGTTCACCGAGAGAAAGGTAAAATATTGCATCCATGTGATGATCCTTGAGGACTTAGAAGCCAAGGCAGTTGTCAATCTGCATTTCTGAATTTTTTTCCCTTTCTTCACAACTGAAGACCAAGGCTTTAAAATATACAGCCTGTGCTGCTGTTAATTGCTGATCACTCCACTGCACGCCACTACAGAGGGAGGGCTGACTCCCAGCTTCTAGATTCACGTCAGAATGTGTGAATCTCAGTTTTTATTTTTATTGATACTGGCAGATAAAAGGATAAAAATAATCATCAGAAGTGCTAGAACAAGGCAACAAATAAAAGAATCCCAGAAATTTTATAATTGTGGGTAGACCTGTCAGACGAATGTTTGAGCTGACGACAGATGACTGTTGTACTTCAATACACAGAGAGCCTTCACATGTTGTCAAACTTCATAACAATGCAGATTAAGACAAATTAATGAGGCTACTGAATCCATGCTTCTAACTGCTCTTGCAGTGCTTTGTTTTAAACTTCTGTGTGCGAGCCACAGGAAGACAGGCTGAGGTGTTGGGGTGTTCACTGGGTGTCAAGAGAGCTCCACCAGTGACTTGTGCAAATGACTCTACACCACACAAGGCAGCAAAATGGTTGGACACGAGCTCAAGTCCCAGAAGCAACAAGCACTAATTGCTCCTTCCTCAGCTAATGAGCCCTGCTGTGATGCGAGAGCAAAGCTGATCTAGCAGATCCGTGCTGCTGAAAACACAGAGCTCCCTACTCCTCCTCTTCCCTGCAGCCTCCTGGACTTCTCCCATGAATCAGGTCAACACACAAGCCAGCAGAGAACTAAAAAGGAAACTGTTCTCTGCCAGGTTAAAACCACAAGTGAAGGATTTGACAAGTGAAAGGAAGGTGGAGAAGAGAGAGGAGGAGAAGGGGAGGAAAACAAGACCTTCGGGACAAGCTGCAGGAGCCTGGGCAGACCATGGGGCTGACCTGACCTGTTAGAACACAGCTCATCCAAGACTCGCTTGTCTGTTGCAACTCAGGTGTCTCTAAATAATTTTCAGTGCACAGTAAACACCTATCATCTACAGGGAAAAATTAAACTGACCCATCTGTATCTCAGCTTATGAGAAAGACAACTATATTTCACCTTCTTAAAAGAAGCAATCTTTATACTACCAGTACTTTTTAGGCAACGACTGTGGTAGCCAAATGGATTAGCAGAATGGATAGCAGAAAGCCCCAAAAAGGACATCTTTGGGGTGGAGAGGAGAACTGGAGAATCAGCAGAAATTATTACAGACATCAAATAAAATTTTCCATTTTGGTTTCCTGCTAACAGCTTCCTTCCAGCTTAGAAACATTCCTCCTTCATCAAGCTGTATTCGGACCATCTGAATTTGCCCGGTTTATAGAGAAGATAACTGAAACAGAGCAATTAAGTTACACTGAAACCTTGGGAAGGAAATGCAGAGGAGCTCTCTCTTTCAGATGAAAGTAGAATGGGAAACAACCTGTCCTGTGATTTTTTGCTCCCCAAATGTATGTTCTTCCATTAGCAAAGGGAAAAGCATTCCAGCTTGCCGTAAAGTGGTCTGTCAGGTCGCATTTTGCTGCGCTCGAACATGTTGCATTGGATATGACAGGACAAATGCCATGACATAACACAACTAAACAAAGCACAGCACTTCAGTGATCAGACCACGGCTTTCCTTCCCTGGCTGTAACCGTTGTCACTCTGGGTAGGAAACAGCTCGCCTCGACGTTAAAGCAGTATTGACTAGAAGTGCTGAGAGGTTGTTTGGTGGAGCTGCTGCCCGCAGACTCTCAGAAATCTGTGGTTCACTTCTGGTAACTAAAGGTGCCTGGTGAGAAGGGTGGCAAACTCTCAGGCTGTTGACCCAAAAAAAAACTATTTGCAGGCCTAAACTGTTACAGAGTTACTCCAAGATTTTCATAGTCACCGATAGCAATCTTTTGCTTCTATTTTAGAAAAATAAAATGAAAATAATGAGGAATTAATTTGAAAGGAAAAGCAGCCACTATTTACATATTACCTGACATTCAGGAAATGGCTGTTTTTACTGCAGGGAGCTGAGAGCCTGAGGATAAATAAACAAATAGGCACAAGTAAGGAGATGAGATTAAATGCAGATGTTTTTCTATATATACATACAAATGATTTATAGGAGGCGCCATGAGAGAAGCATGCCTTTGAATCTGAGTCCACAGTGCACAATTAACCCAGATGACTGGCACCTCAATTACAACACCAGGGTTACCCAAGGTGGGCATGAGGATCCTCCTGGCTCCCTGCATCCTCCCGACAGCATCTCAGAGGCATCTGCACTCTCTTTCTGTGCCAAAATGCTTTGGCATTGCTCTGCACATCAATGGCAAGAAAAGGCTCGAAGAAAGGAGAAGAGGGGGTAGAAGGAACCCGAGGTGAAAAGAAGATGAAAGAAAATTGGGATTGAAGTACGGCTCAGATCAGAAAAAGTCGAGTAAAACCAAAAGAGGTGTCTCATGCAGCTTCTCCCATGGGCAGACCTCTCTGCTGGCTTCTCCCTGAAGATTTTTTTGTTAGTTTGTTTTAGGATTTGGTGGGTTTGAGTTGTTTTTGTTTTCTTTTTAACCAGAGCTCATGAGTTAGAGGGTAGCAGAAAGGAAGATAGAACTTTTTAAGGTGCCCTTAAAATAGAGGGGGATCTGCTTCAAGGGGCTCAGTTTCCACAAGAGTGGGAAGGCATTGGAAATAGCAGTGACCTAAGCCATTCCCCCCATCTGCCACTTGACATCGCTTTCCTCCTTCACCCCTAACAATTCCCAGGCTTTCTATCTCTAGACTAGAGCCTCGCTCTGTAATACTACTTAGGCTCCTGACAGACCACTTTATCTGTAAAGTAATAAAGGTATTTAGTTCTTTAAATGTGTTGCATTACTGAAAAATGTTGCAGCTCTCAATGCACTGAACTCTAATTTTTAGATTTTATGTGCAGAGGTGGAAAGCTCTTTACCATCTGGAGGCCAAGGGTTAACATACGTGTTAACATATGCGTTCATACTTTGCAATGGACTTGCTTGAGAAGAATTAAAATGTTAAGCCTTGATATACAGGACAGTCAAATGTTGAAGATTTTTTAAAGATCTGCCCCGATTTCTGTGGGATGTGGAATTTTTATGCGTTCTTTCAGAGCCTACCTGGGTAGAACTTTAACCAACATTAAGATCTCCATATATTCCAGAGAATAAAACATTACTGACAGAAAGAGCAATTTCACTGGGGAAATTAAAAAAACCAAATAAGCCCAAACCAACAACAAACCTACCAACCAAAAAAAACCCCAAACAAATCTATTTACTCTTGAATAAAGCAATACATTAAACTCAAATCTCCATATTTTTGTATAATTTCCATTTGAAAATGCTAAAAGCCTCGAGTAATTCAAAGTAACTGTCAGTAACCTACCACACTTTCCTTCCCTCACGGCTTAGAAGTTGAGTCGAAAAGTAGTGTGATTTTGCTGTGCTGAACAAATTTCCCAACTTGAGAAGTTCCAGAGCATATGTTTGAAAACTGGCACCTTCTGAGGCACACCAGGTTCTGCTATCTTTACCCTGCTGCACTGCAGTGAAGCCCACAAATGCACAACACACGGTGCGCCAGCGCTCAAGGGGTTAAAGGAAAACGGTTGAACTTGTCAAGATATTTTTGCATTGTCTAGCAAAGTTGTTTGTTCTGTTGTAGATGCTGCAGGGTATCAGCCCCTTAGAAGGAGAGGATGTCCAAGCAGTCCCACGGTTAGACAGTGACTGGCACTGTCAGTAAAGCGTTTTGTCAAGGATTCGTTCTGCAGCAACGCAAAGGAAATTGTGTGATTGTTTGAAATGAACCGAAGCATTTTGTATTTATCCACAATAAAATGATCGATTACGACTCATTAACACCACTCAACAACAGTTTGGACGTGAGCTTTCAGCCTTGCTTTACTGTGGGGAGTTTCACAGTACAGCAGATCCTCTCCTGTTTTGAAGTGGAACAGTGGTATGATTTCTGCTCTGTGATATTTTTGGTACAACATAGGCAAGTAAAATGGTTTTCTACATACTTGCCTTCATTCAACCCAAGCTAGCAACTTCTGTCACATAGCTCTGTGCACACAGTGTGAGCGACTGGTGACAAAGGCCAAGAGAAGAGGCATTGCAGTGGTTGTGTTTTTGTGATTCTGGCCAGGTCCTGTACAAAATAATATGAGGTAACAGGCTATGGATTTTAAAGCTCTTAGAGAGCGTTGGGATCTTTGAATGTCAGTTCATAGTAGAGAAAGCAATTTTTTTGGTGTGACAGAAAGCACATTTTGCTGGCCAGAGGTCGCACTTTTAAACTGTCATAGACATCCATGTACAACCTAAGGCATCTGCATATATAATCTATATTTATAGATTAGATTAGTTTGCAGAGCATTCAGTCCTTAACTATTATTTCCCAATCAGTACTGGTAAAATTTTTTCATACCACCTATAGCACCTCACTCATTTCTACTTTACTGACTGACAAGTCCTCTGGGACTTGAGGCATGCTAGAACTGTATGAGGAGTTGTGCTGAGCCCCACAATGTCCTCAGCCCTGGTAAGGATTGGTAAAGCCAATGGGAGATAAGGAGTAGATGAATAGTGACAACGAAATAATCAAGTTTTCTACTAATTGGCTTTAGATAGCAGCAGGGTAACTTTTCTAGATCTCCCTCTAGGCAAAGAAGGAAAAGAGGAATATTAGATCAAAAATCAGCTTAACATGTAGAAGCTGGTGCCGTGGCTAATGCTGTACAATGGCAGTGATTCAAAGTGTATTAAGAGAGAGATTTCAACCCACTTCGAAATCTTTCAGTGAAAGCCTTTAGCTTTAGCCCACAAACACTCCAAATGACAATCCACAGACAAGCCAGGAGATTATGAAAACAGAAGTGAGGATAATTATTTCAGATATACACCAAAGCTCTGCAAGAATTTAGAAAATTACAATTATCAGTTCATGCTGATAACAAACGCAGTCTCCTTCCCTTGCTCTGGTTTTCCCAAAACTTGGGCACTGAACACACTTTCAGAAATAATTTTAACCAGCAAGCTACTGGCAAACAAAGCACAGAAAAAGAAAAGAAAAACATAGCAGGGGCTACAGAGGTGGATATGGGAGGAATAATTAAAAGCATTTCAATTAAATACATATAGTCAAGCCAAGCAATACCTATAGGCAATATATCTGTCAACACACACATGAAGAATGTAAACAGAAAGAATGGAAGGGAAAGATTTAGTGCAACTCACTGGGCATAGCTAGGAGTGATGTGATTAAATTAAGAAAGATAATTCAGGTTGAATCTGAAGAACAACTTCCTGACAGTGAAATGTTTCAGCTTCAAACAATCTCCCAAGTAAGCAGTTAATCCCCATTCTTTAAAACATGACTGGGCAAGAGCCCTTGTACATGCAGGATGGGGAACACTGCTGCTTTTGCCAAAAGATGGATTGGAAAATGAAGTAAGCCTTTAATTTCTTTAATATCTGTGAATCTATCATCCCAGTGGGGATAGGATAATGATGAAACTGAGAAAAAAAAAAGATGTATGGAAGGCAGACTCATCCTAAACTCATAGTTAACAGGATTTCTTGGAGCAAGTACTTAAACGTTAATATATAAGAAATAAAAAGTGATGCTAGGAAGATGGGGTGAAAGTCCTGGGTAGGAGCTCAGCATACCCTTAGTAATTTATTATGGTAGGTTTCCAAGTAGCTGTGCCCCAGTCTATGGCAGCATGTCTCTCCCTGGACCATGCTCTACTGGTTGCTGGTGTTCCACAGGTTTTCTTCTTCCAGCTGCACTTAAAAATAGGGTCAAGCAACACAACTTAATGAAAACTAAGTCTGCATAATGCATTTTTCTAGAGTCAGCTCTGGCAGGGAGGCGTGGAGCCTTTCTCCTGCCCTGCTCCCCTCCAGCATGGTGTCAGCTGTGGCACATGCTCCCATCTCCATCCTCCACCCAGCCAGCTTCTCCTGACCCCCTCCACCTCTCTCCACCAACATCCTAGTGAAAACAAAACAAACAAAAAAAGATGAGACTAGCTAAGTCTCATTATCCTGCTACACAAATTAAATCAACTAAGGAGAGGCAAACTTAAGAGCTTTGCCCAAGGTTACAATCATATTCAGAGGCAAAGCCAAGACTAGATCTGGAATCCTGCTTTCTCCTGTAATGTTTAGACTACAGCTCCTGCAGCAAATGCTTTCACACTTTATAGTGTTTACTAACTTCATAATGTCTGCTAACATACTGCTCTGCCTGAAGAAGCTACACAAGCAAGAATTTAATCAATGGAAAATAAATGTAGTTATTAGGAATTATGCAAGACAGCACTTAACACAACAGCTGAGGTCAGTTTGACAATTTCTATTGTTTCAGGAGAAGGCCAACGGTTTTGGTATCGCAGTTGCATAAGCAGAAACTAAGGAAGAAAATCACAGGGATTATTCAGGCTTCACTTGGAAGGTACTAAAAGCGCAAAGCACCATCCGTCATCTTTATGGGACATCACATCACCTGAGGCATGAAGTAATCATCTAAAAATGCACTGCCTGACGTGACCATTGTGTCTAATCAATAAGCTCTACGATCAGAGAATATTAAGAAAAATCTTTTATTCTATTGATGTCTTGTTTTTATACAAAGATGTCCATTATCAGAATGGCACAACTGGAGAGCATACCTGATGTAGACTGAAAAGTACTCATTTTAGAAATAAAAGTGCATGGCTCAATAAATCTGTAAATCATCAGAGAAGCTTTGATTAGCTCCGTGCAAGAGAGTTAACTCTTGGAGTATGAAAGAACCAGCTTCAAAAATCAGCCCTCTATATGTCTGCATAGAATGTTTGCCAACTTCATATTCATAGATATGCATTCAAATGTAAATATACACAAAAAAAATAAAATGCTGCATTCCTGCACTACAAACCCAGTGATCTGGGGTACCAGGTAAGGCACACTCCCAGGTGACGCCAGCCAGCCAACACAGCCCAGAAAGGACAGGGAACTGCACTGGCTGAAACAATGACTAACGCTGAAGCTTAAGCATATTTTTCTGTCTCTGCAATTCAGTTCACACAAACCAGAAGCTGTTTCTTAAATGGACAGTTTGGGAAACTGAGAGTTTGGAAGAACACAAAACAGCACTTTAATGACCCGTTCAATACAGGTTCTTGGGAACACCATCTGCAAATGTCCAGAGTTCCTCAGGTTCACAACTGAATTGCCACAGGTTGCAACTTATGGAGAAAAATGAAGTATTTTGGAATATATAGAAAAGTATTCTCCACATCCTTCCAACATATACATAATTCAGGCCACATATGTAAGTTTAAAACACTAAAAGATTAATGTCTTTTGTATCTGAAGTATATGTTGTGTGTATATGGGTGTGTATGTGTGAGTGCTGATTTTAATGGGGAGGGGGTTAATCACTTTTCTTAGAGAAATGAGGCAGGCAGTAGGGGAGACACAATGGGCTATGGATGTGCTATGGGACTATACAGACAGACTGTGAAAATATATATTAGATCTGGGATGAGAGGCTGTGGGCCTCCTCTTACCTGTTTGTGGTTTCTACAGGTAAGAGTCACTTCATATTCAAGCTAATGTGTGATGCAGGCTGAGAAGCCAAGTTTCCTGAGTAAGGCCATCCAGCAGTCCTATCTGCTGCTAGGAAGGTTATAGCAGTCATTCAAAGTCTTATCAAATCTGGAAAGCTCTTTGTCCCTCTGAACTTCTTTACACACTACTACAGCACACCAGAGAGCATCCAAATGCAGGTGACCTGGATTCAGGCTGCATACAACCACATCAGTCCAGAAAACTTATGTCAGACCGCCACGAACATTACAGAACGGTGTTTCCCTTCTGTAACTTTTTTACACATGATCAGACTCTCTCTCTCACTCACTCTTTTTTCACTCTTGCAAAATACTCCCAGCTTAAATTGCAGTCTTTGGAGCCAACACGTCTGGCTGTAGCTGCTCTGTCATTCATAACCTTATTATGCAAATAAAACATAGACAAGCTGTAAGATCCAATTGAATCCAAACACCCTGGAGCATCCAATAAATGGAGACGTCTAAAAAACATGACTCCATGGATGACACACATTTGTCATCCAGCTGAGAAATCTTAGATAGAAAGATGAATAAGAGTGAATTTACAAATGTCAAGAAGCTTCAGGATCCTTTTCCCCATTTCTATTGCTTCAGGGAAGAGCTGAGACCCAGAGGAAAAAAAAATCCCTCTAAAGAAATGGCAGGCTGTGTTTGCACTTCTTACTTTCCCTGAAAGTTGACCTAGGGAACAACAGGCTTAACTTGGGATTTATTATTTTTGCAAGTACCTCATAGATTCCTAAATCAGAGCTGAAGAACTCCAGCAGACCTATCTCAAACTACACTTCATCTGCTTTACAAAAGGAAATGATAAATTTAACCAAAAAGTTGACAGAAGTTAAATATGCAAACATTTTCTTAAAGTTTAGAAAGCATGATTAGCAACAGATCATGGACTGAGACCTGTATGTACAGAATACCTATGCAAGAATAACTAATATTTTAGACAATATGTTTTGCTGATCACAAGCAAAATGGAAAAGAATGTGAGCCACAAAATAGCAATTAACATTACTGGCCAATAGAAGATCTTCTAATCAAGATTCTAGCAATAATTTACTGTTAATATTGGCATTATTAACAAGGAAATCACCAATTCCAATTGGTAATATTAAGGCCTACAATCAAAGACACTGATTATGCGTGTCGATATTCCTACCAGCTTATGGAAAAGTCATGATAAGTTTCTGGATCTATTTGCCCTCTGTCCAGCACTGCTATTATTATAGCAGGAGTGAATAGTATTTAGAAGCCCAGAAGTCTAACCTTAACAATTTAATATTTGATATGCAATCTTTTCATATTGCAACTCGTTTGAACATTGCTGGGATAACTTACTAGTACAGACTGGTCCATAAATACCATTGATTACAATCATTTAGATGAAATTCTAAATGCTGCCTTAGATAACCAGAAGGCTTTAGAATAGGTAAGGATGTAGTGCTGAGAAGTGATAGTGATGATGGCTGCCACGAAAGGAGTGTTTATAGAGGTTTGCAATTGCTTTTGGATCAAAGTCAATGGATCTATCAGTCACTTTCAAATGCAGGTGATGGAATATTTGTGCCTCTTATGGAGGCAAAATAGCAGCGGAGATGAGCAAGCCAGGACTAACCCAAAAGTATTGAAAGATTTCATGCAAATTCAGTGATTTTTTTTATTACGTGTATACCAGGACATATTCACTGCAGTGTTGGCATCCAAGCTAGCCCAACTGAGTGTGAGTAGCCACGTCTGATCCCAGGGGTGTGAAGCTGGCAGGGTCCCCCAAGCTCCTGGGGGCACTGGGGCTCCTCACCTTCCAGGAGTCTCCCTCACTAAGAAACTCGTATGTACTCGTCTGTTCCTGCCAGTCAGAGAAACATTATAAATGATTAAAAAACATTAAGAATTACAATTTCCAGATCCTCAGCTGCTACAATAAATCAGCACAGCTCCAAATGCTTTAGTACCATGAGATCAGTTTACACCCAACGATAGCATGGCTTTGTCTACTTTTAGTTTAGTCCCTGCGAGGCTGCTTACACCGGGTAAGTCACAGGTCAGCAATTAGCTGAAGGAATTTCTTTACACATTTGTTGTTAACACCATGCTCACCAAAGTTGTTGTTAGCACTGCTTCCTACAAATACAAAATGAGGGCTAGAATACACGTGTGGAGGTGAGATAAAATCAGATTATAGGATTATTTACTGTCTCCACTGGTTTACAGTGGTTTTACCACCGAAACAAGTGTGTTGATATCTACTGCCCAGGGTTGGTGTGCATTTCATTGGCAGGAGTGATGTCAGAAACAGGTGAGCTTTGTAGCCATACTTAGAACAAATATCCCTAATAATCATTAGAAAATGATTTTTTTTTCCAAGCGTATTCCACCATGTAAAGATGCAGGAAGGGAAGTCTCCTGTATTTACTTTTACTGGAAAAGCATGACGGACTGGTCCTGACATCACTTTGTTTTGCAGAGGCTAAGCTGAGATATAATTACAGTGACAAAGCTACCCTCCCTGTAACACTGCCAGGGAACTCAGGGATGCCTACACTCAACCAAAAAGATTTTTACAGATTACAGAGTCCTTTGAGCCTGCACCCAGGGTGGTGGGGCTAACGCTGCTACCCCAGCTACCTACAAGGGCTAATGAGGGTGTTAGTGCTGGCGACTCCTTCAGATCATCATCGCTTTGGAAAAGAGATCTAGGGATTCAGCAGGACCTCCTGAGAACTGACCATCCGAGCACAATCACATATTTGCTGAAAGAGATAATTTAAGCAGTGAGTGACTGAGTAATATTCTGTAGTAAAACTATGCTGATAGCAGCAAGCTGCATTGCAACTGGTATAAATTGTTCCTTTTAATAATAGCAATTATAAGTAAATTTAATCCATTTCATCACTTCAAATAAAGGACAGACTGAAGAAAGGGACTGAAGTGGGCATCTCCTGGACTGTTACAGAGAAGACCATCCACATCCCCCCTGAGAGGAGGGTACACTCTCTTCCCTGCTCTTACGTAGCGTTAGTGAGCTGTGCAAGGACCTCAGATGATGTCCCCTGTGGCAGCACCAGAAAAGAAGGGTCCTTTTTCCTCTTCTTTCCCACCTGTCTGTCCTTCATCTACTGCTCTTTTCCTTCTGTTTAACCAACATCTTCATTAATGAGTTAGGACCTTTCGGCCCCCAAGCACACAAAACCATCTCACTGTTGCTATCTCATTCTCCACTTTTCTGCTTCCTCATGCCCATAAGCCATATGTTTTAGCATGACAAGGAACATTTATTACTCTGTGTTTGCACAGTCCCCAGCAAACAGGGACCTCCTGTGTAACTTGTAGGTTATTGTAATAAAACAAGCATTAAGAAATTAGGACAGCATTAGGACTCAGCTGAGTGCTCACTGAGGTATGACTTCATGCTGTTACCATTTTGTTGAGTATTAGATTATCCCATTATCTTCACAGAGTATCAAATAAAGTCCTTGTAACAAAAATGTATCAAAAAAAAATATTTAAAATATTGAATTAAAATAATTAAGAATGTGTTTTATAAAAAAATTCACCTTTTCTTTGATTTCATCATCACCATTGAATGAACTCAGAGCATTTCCCAAAGCACTTGGTGAATCTTACATTCCTGAGATCCTTCAGCCACCAAAAAAACTGCCTGTGATTAAAAAAAAACCCAGCTTTATTGTATCACAAATGGGCTCAATGAAGGTTTATGTTATTGTGTAGAGTCCTGAGTTTTTAGACTTTCTCTTTTTGTCCTTTCATTTTTTTTTTCCCAAAGAATGCTGACTTTCATGAATATTATATCACGCTTCCCAAAAGCAGCTATTTATTGCATCTGTTTGCCCTTTATTACATGAAAAATAGAAAGCTTGTATTTTCCTTTGCTGGGTAAAGATGCTTCCTAAGTAATCTAAGAAGCTACTTTCATGTTTGTTCAATAAGTATTTCAAGATGCTGCTATTTTGATAATGTGCTGACTGATACATAATTCACAGCAATGCAAAGTTTAATAATATCTTCCAACTCAAATATAAAATGAGCTCTCAATTCTGACATGCTAAATCTAGTTCTAAAGCAGACTATTTCTCATTTGTTTTGTAAAATGATACAGAACGGCTATTACTCAACATAATGCATGTGTTTCTCACACCAAGGCATTAAAAAAAAAAATCACTTAATTCCTAAACAGAGATACAAACATACCTCCTAGGAAGTGAAGCAGATGAAATGGCAATCACTCACGGAGAGGCCCTCTGCCCATTACACGGGGAACACTCACTGAAGAATGAATCGCTCAAGACACCGTTCCCTCCCACGAATCCATTTACCAATTAACTCTCCCATCAGTAAGAATTTCGACGAGGAAGCCTGACCTGACCTCCGCAAGGAAATATGTTAAAGGACAAGAATCACCAATGACAACGTAATTGCTTGGGTTTCTTAGAGACTGTGCACTCAGTAGATGTTTCCCTTTTCCCACCACTTACAGTTTTTAAGCCTGTTGGAAAGTTTGTTTGTTAATGAAAGATGGAAATTATTTATCTACCTTGAAACAGTTGCCATTAGATATAGCCTACTTAAAATACCTCAGGTGCTGCCCTCCCATTTCCCTATTATTTCAGTTTCTGAGATTCTCAGAGCCTTCCGTGTGTTTTTTCTCACAGTACACTGTGTGGTAGGAAGGTATTGCTCTCCATATTTAACAGGAAAAAAAAAAAAAAAGCTGAAATTTGGGAAATTTGCCACTTCCACAAAATCAGAACATTTCACAGGTTCAATTTTTGTCAAGTACAACTAGAACCCAGGAGGGTTTCTGAAGGAAACCTGCCTCGTTTCCAACCATCTCCTCCTCCTGGAAACTTGATAACTATCAGGCAGGATGACAAGAGACTTCTTTACTCTGTACGAGACTAAAACACATTTCGGCATCTGATGTTCTTCCACAAGAGGAGTGAAATTCTAGCATAAAAAAAGGTAAGAACTTGTCTAACGTTGAAGATGTCTTGTCAGCTCCTCAGCCCCTGCCGCCCTCCCCACGACACAGCCCCGCTGAAGTTGCTAACGGAAATCACGCAGAAGCACTGAGGATCAGCAACAGCCCCAGGCATTACTTCATCATTTTCCTGACTTAGCTTTGCCCTAACACCCTAACTGTGGTGTCGGTTCAGGGCTGGGAAGGATCGGGGAGAGAGGAGATGTTCTAGGTTCGGCAATGTCGCCATGCGTGCCTTTTGCCTCTCTGCTCAAGTCATGAAACCCCATCTGTGCCTCCGAGACCCCATCTGCCAAGTGGAGATGATTCTTCCCTGTGATGATTGCTTTAGAAGCACTCTCAGATCCATGGGAAAGGCAGCAAGAGAGAAGCAAAAGGTATTACTGAGGCATTAAAAACATACAACAACCTTTCAACTTGGAGATTTATTTTGCAACATGTATTTGTAAAAAAATATGTTCAGTTATAAGGTGAAGGTGGGGGCAGAAATAAGGAAATAAAACTAAAGTCTCACTGCTTTTCCTTGCTCCTGGCCATAATTCATCTCATACTGCTTTCAATGGATTTAGATGCCCAGCCACCTACCCTCAGATTAAAGATTTTCATTTGTGGATAGATTAATAAATCAGAAAAGGGTTCACCTCACTGCTACACCTTCTCCTTATCCCACTTGCCTTCTCTCCAGTCCTCCAACTGCCTTTTACCAATCTCATTATAACATAGCTACAGAACCAAGTTCAACATACTGCAATGGGTTTCCAGCCAGTACAAAACGCTGTAGCCAGTGGAAGTATGGCAATTTACACAAGGAAAAAAGTCTGCTCCATCAAATACAAAATTTGTCATGTTCTCAATTCACAGCCTGTAATGGACCTTCCTGAACACTCCTGATTGCTCTATCTGAACCTAAACATTATGGTCTCTAACACTACACAAGTACTCCTCACCCATGAGCCTTCAGAAACTATTTCAACGGTATCAATCTCTCCCTAGCTTTACACTATGACTGAGCAAGATGTAACAAATTATAGAACGTTTTAAGAAAATTAAAATGCCAAACATATTTTTCATCTTTGAAAAACATTAAACAAAAATCTGGGTCTTCTGTCTCTCTGCCTGCGTCACTGCCAACAGCTCCAACCTGATCTGTAACACCAGGAAATTACAGTGGAAAGGAAAAAAAAAACCCTCTGCCTTGAAGGAGACCCGCTCTCACTCTGCTGCTACACAAATAAGCACATTAAAAATGTAAATAGGACTAGCATAAGGACAGGGTTATGAGGAAAACAAATGATGACACAGACTTCCATCATTCATACAACAAATATTTCAGTGTCACAACTAAATGAAACCTAGTTTCCCAGCCACTCCAGTAATCATCAACACTAAGGAAACCTTCATACTTTATACCTAAAGCTATATAAAATTACCTAATCCTCCTATTATAGACAAGAGAAGCTATCTATAGTACGGAAGGAACAAGCAAGTCCTGTGTGCCCTTACCAGACTGTGCTTCGTTGGCAGTGTTGTGTGGGATAAATCTCTCCTCTTCAGATATCTCTCTTTGCTTCCTGTGCTTATCTTATGCAATAAACACTAAAATAAGAGAGGTTGCCTGCCCTTTCCCAGCTGTCTTTTCACAAAGACACTGAACTGTTGGGTAACATCTGCCTTGTTGTAAACCTCATTCCAAGCAAAGAAATAAAAATGGGTTTTATCCTACTATCAGGATCTACTTACTTACATTGAGGGTTGTGCACCTGGAGTCAGACTTGCATTGGTGTGGCTCCCTAACTCTACACGCTCCATCTGTTGGCACAGATGGATGGTATCAGGGAACAGCAGAGATGTATCTGCTTCTGTACAACAAAGAGACATTAAAAACCCGATTGATAGGATTTTCAGAGATGGGAAGGACCCAAAGCTTTCATTGGACACGTGAGTTTGAAAACCTAAAATGGTTTGCATAAAGCCAGACAGGAAATCTACGGCAGCAGAAATTGAATCATTGATCAGAATCCTTGGCCAACGTCTGACCACCTTTTATCTCATGCAAAATGCATATTGATGTTAATTTTTCTATTTGCATTTAAATGCAATGTATATATAGGGCCATTGTGCCTCCTCTACATGCTCTGGGGAACAGGTAGAAACCTCCAGAGAAAGAGGAGGGGTATTGCAGCTGTTGGCCATTGCTGCAGCCATGGCAGCTGCAGCACAGGAGAGGCAGCTGCCTGCTCAGCAGTCAGTTCCATTACCAAACACAAAAAGGTCTAGACATCTTAGCTGAGCCAGCCATTCTTAATATTCCTGCACTGGTCTCTCAGACTGATTGCTGCCTCCAAGAGAAGTGGTATCTCTCCTTATCAAATACATAAAGCCAACCTGGAAATTAATGGCAAGGAAAATGAAGGAAACTAATTGGTTAGTCAGCTCTTGAAAAACAGCAAAATCGCCTTGTTACTTAAAATGGCAAATGTTTGTTTATATTTAGGCTTGTTTCCTCTCTCTTTAGGTCTCTCTGAAGTTTCTGCTGCCAAAATAAAGCCCAGATGCTGCTTCTTTTTGTTATTACTGATTTGCATTTTCAAATGCAAATTCCTGTACAACAATAAGTCTTTGCCATTTCATTTATTGAAACAAAATGAAAACTACTCAAGGGAGCGAGAAAACTGGTCACCTTGGGTAACATCTGGTAATGCTGAATTTCATAGATGAAGAGTGATCCTAGAGAGCCTGACCTCCATCAGGCATGCTTCTGCTCCTCAGCACCAGGAGGGCCCAGAGCTTTCCTTTCTTTTCTCAGCCTATTCCAGAAGATCCCTGGGAGCCCTCTGCTTACTGCTGACCTGCCTGTCCTGCTCTGACATGGTGTGTGCTTCTAAATATATTCCCTGAAGGGACCTTAGAGGCAGTATACTGATGAAGTCTTATTCTTCCAAAGCCAAGCATATAGAGAACCTACAAATCACCACGCAGCACTCCATCAGCTTCCCAAGCACAGGTACAGGCTGGGTGGAGAATGGCTTGAGAGCAGCTCTGAGGAGAAGGACTTAGCAGTGTTGGGTGATGAGAAGCTCCACATGAGCCTGCAATGTGTGCTTGAAGCCCAGAAAGCCAACTGTGTCCTGGGCTGCATTACCTGAGTGTGGCCAGCAGCTTAAGGGGGGAATTCTGCCCCTCTGCTCTGCTCTTGTGAGACCCCACCTGGAGTACTGCAGCCAGTTCTGGGACCCCCAACACAAGGAGGACATGGACCTATTGAAGCAAGTCCAGAGGTGTCCACAAAGGTGAACCAAAGGCTGGAGCACCTCTGCTCTGGGGACAGGTTGAGGGAGTTGGGGGTGTTCAGCCTGGAGAAGAGAAGGCTCTGGGGAGACCTTAGAGCACCTTCCAGTGCCTGGGGGGTACAGGAAAGCTGGGGAGGGACTTTTGACAAGGGCTTGGAGTGATAGAATGAAGGGTAAAGGTTTTAAACTGAAAGAGGAAAGATTTAGATTAGATTTGAAACCAAAATGCTGTTTCAGACTGCACAATGCCACACACTCGTGATTATCCAAGGAAAGAGCCCATAAATGTGCACCTTTCAGCATTTGATAACATGAGGGTGAACAATTTTTACCTACATTATGGAGAAAGCACTTCCAGTGCTGAGCTGCATAAAGCATATCCACAACAGCCTCCTATCCCTGCACACTTACAGAATTAACAAACAGCAACTTTCAGGAGCAAGCTGAGCACTGTTGCTGCAAACTAATAACGATGCACTTTCAGGAGGGCAGCTGTCACACATCTAAGTGCCTCATTCAAAAACTCTCTTTTTATTTTGGAGCTTGAACAACATACTTAGCAATACTGCTGTACAGGCTAATGATAAACAGGACTCATTGTTCATTCCAGTTCTCTGGAGCAATTGCTCTGTGTTAATGCTGCGTCGCGATGTTCCGAGCTCGCCTCTACAATTAGGTCCTCTAGAGCCCCTAATAAATCTCATCCGAGCAACTGAATGCTTCAACATGGCACATTATACAAAGATCAGACCTGGATCTAAATCTTTAGGGTGCAGAGTGAATCATGATAACAATATGCTCCCTAGAGACCTGTGAATGTTTCAAGTAAGATGAGGAAGAGGCTAAGACAGGCGATTTAGAAAAAAATTCACTTTGTGTAGTGAATTTTCTGCCTTGTTTTCCCTTCCCATTTTTATTACTTAGTAAGCATTCAGGAAAACTGGATCTTTGCTTTTGAGATATTCTGCACCTGCTGTCTAGCCTATAAAAATGCTGTTTTCAATTCAAAGCCATAAAACACTGCAATTAATCTAAATCACATCATTACCGTTGGAGCCTAGACTCACAAAATTGGCCCTCCTCTACCTCAGTGTATACCACTTGTTTTCCAAAATATTTTCAAAATGTATTTCATTATTCTTACCTCTTTTAATGCTATCACTCTTTATTTTATTGTTTGTGTTAGGACACACAGGCTCCATTTAAGATTAGATGGCCCAAAGTGCACCTTAAGCATGAAGCACAGATCCTTGCCATACAGGTTCATACTCCTGTGTACAATCAAGTATCAGCCAGCAGGAAAATTAAAAGCTGGAAGAAATACCATGTGTATCCAATTCCTGCAAGACTGTGATCAGAAAAAGTTGTAGCAGGGGCTAACCATGCTGCTGAACATCACAGGCCAAGCACCACAGAGCTGACCACTGCCCCGTGCCATAATCAATCCCTGCAGCAGTGAAAATGCAACACCACCATAAGCACTGGCAGGGGACAGCGTAGGAGTGGGCTGGATGTGGCTGGCAAACACGGCTAAAGTATTTCCACTGCTATGCCTCACCAGCCATGTATTCTCTCAACACGCAAGTTATGTGCTACAAACTCAAAAGATAAGCAGCTGCATCCAAATATGGATCCCATGGTGGTATTCAGCAAGGACATTACATCACATTCCATTAAAAAATACACGTGCCACGTAAAATGATCTTTTTTAGCCAGTCTCGCTTTGCAGTTCCACAGAACAATTAAATCAGAGGTAGCTTTTGCTTATATTTACTAACTCTGGAATTCCATACATGATAGTTTTCTTTTTTCTTTAAATTAATGTATTAACTTCCATGTTCTCCATTTTCTCAGTCGTGCAGCAATATTTACAAACTGTGGCTCCTGCTGATATTAGGATGTGTGGGCCAACATCAACATCTGCTTCCACAATGTACAGTGACCAGAAAAGAAATATGGAAAGATTTCTCAAGAATTTCCATTTAACTTCACAAAGAGGACTTCTCTCCAGAGGTCTGCAGTGTCAGAACACATGACATCACACCTGAACCCATACAAACGAATGGGTAACAACAATGCTGCTTGTGGTTACAGAGGAGGATGAATCATTCATTTTATCAGATTTCTTAGTTTTACTTTGAATAAAGTTTGCCAGATTGTCTGGACTCAAATACACATATAAATTTGTATTCTGCACTTTCTGACATCAGCAGGAATGAAGAAATTGGAAATTTGTATTAATAAGCTTAAAAGCTGAAGCATGAGATGGACTCTTCAGTGGAAGGTCAACTGAGTAATGTCCACGGAAATAATTCAATTCCTCTTATTTTCAGTAAATGCAGGACTAGGACACAGCTATGCCCCAAAGAAAGACCTTTATTAACTACTTAGCAAGTTGAACTGTGGTCTGTAGCAAAGCCACTAACAGCTGGACCACCTTATGCCCACAAATAAGCGATGCTTTTCAGATTTCACCGTTAAAAGCTTCTGAATTCCATCTGTAGTTATGTAGGTATCTTCCCAAAGTCCCTCAGGTGGTAGAACTCTGTCTCCCAAGGCAATGTTGCCAACCTAGGCCTTTGCTAAGTGCTTTCTGAAGCCTCTTGCCCTTCTTCCATTACTGTGTGACAATTCTGATGCTCGTTATTGCAAGTAACTTCTTAGGTCTCTTTTCTAGGTCTAACACATTTTTACATTATTTTTCCCATAATGAATGGAGGTATCAGGATGATTTCCAGTTTGGATATAAAATGCTCTAACTGCTAAGGAAATTGCTCTATGCACATTGCCAGAATGGGAGTATAAATAAACTGTTGAAGTGTATGAGATGAGACACCTCACAGTGACGCAGAGGAAATTAGCTTGTCTCAGTTGCCCATATTTTGTCTGATAGTCTATGTTAACACCTTGTCGTGAGACCACCACACTGGCCATAAGTATATTATGCAATTATTCTCTCATTTTCTCTCCACTTTCTTCCTTTATTAATGTCCAGACTCTTCTATTTCCTCTGTTTTCCAAATTAATCTCTTTCCCCACTGTCTCAGGTCTCCCATTCAGAGGAGAGCCCATGGAAGATCATATGCAGTCCAGACACAGCTCTCCAGACTCTGGTTCCAGCTATCATGACATTTGCAAAATATTAGGGAAGAGCTTCCCTGGCCTAAAGGCTGCATGAGGTATTTGGTAGGAAGTGCATCATGCTTAAAAGAGGAAGGCTAGAGTACTGCATAGAAGCCAGCTGTCCTGTTGCACAAAATCTGGCACTTGGACATGTTTTCAGCTATCAAGATGAAAACAAGGCCCTTCAATGTCAAAAATCAGGACTTCAGCAAGCCTATGTGAGCCTGTAGCAGAGGGGTCCTCAAGGAAGCCAGGAAAGAGCAGATCATTTGAACTATAACCTTCCATGTGCAAGACAAGTCCTGTATTGGTCTACTGGCTGCAATAACAAACACTGCTGTATTATTTGGGGGGAAAATACGTTGTAGAAGCCAAAACTTTAAAAAGATGACTTTAACTAGATTTTTTTAGAGCTTGAAGATTTTTTTGCAGTGAGACGCTATGGAAGTATAATCTGGGGATTTTTTTGAAGAAATATCCTAGTCCTATTTAATTTTTCTCTGGATCTTTACATCATCATTAACAAAGATTGCTGGAGAGACATTTTTATCTCCAAAATAATCAAATTTCTCTTTACTATGGACTGAGAAGTTAGAAGAAGTTATTATAAAAATAAACCCATCTGAAGAACAAAGTCTAATGCATTTCTTTCCCATCTGTATCCTCAGGCCTAACTCATAAGATTCCCAAATAGATTTTATATACATACTTGCTTCTGGTTCCTGAGGAATTTTTTCTGGCTGAACTCTCCTTGGCATGAGATCAGAGGATGGGAAATTCAGATTAGGTGGCTTTAAACTACCCATTTCTCTGGAGTCTCAAGAATACTAATGCATGCTCAGTCCAGAGTGTGATGGACATCTGTACAGCTGTGAGACAACAGAAAATAAAATACAGCCTCAAGAGTCTGGGGAGTTGAGGACAAAACAGATGAAACTGCTGTGATGCATGTCAGTGACAATATAATAATCAAATGATAAGTTCTCTCCCAAGTCTGAGCTCAACTCAGAACAAGACAGAAAACACATAAGAAGACAGTGAGAGAAGCAAACCTGAATCGAGTATTTTGGCATTAATGTTGCTTTTTTTTTTGGTTAAAAAGTAGATCAGAACAGGAGCAGAAATGGGGGCTGTGAGAAACTGAAATATTCTAGATAGTAGGAAAAAAAACAAAGAGGAAATTATTCCCATATCATACTCAATTTATAAAAACATGAATGAGACTCTGATAAAGGATAGGTAGGTGATTTTTTTTTTCTTTTCTGTTAAATGGGTGTTGCAATAGGGCTTTCCAGAAAGCCAAACTCTCATAAATAGAGCTATGCCAGCTTGAGTTTCTTGGCATTTAGCAACACTAATTGTCCCTTTTTTCCTTGCTGCTCTTTGCCATATTTCTTGGAAAACAGCAGCTGTGTTTATTCAAATAGCAGTATCCTGATGACTTGATGATAGGCTAATCTGCAGGAATTTCCAGTGTGACTGTCCTGTAGGAATCTTTGCAGAGCACCACACGATTGCCTTTGGATGACACAAATCCTTGGAAAGACTTCCATACTTCTGGCCTGTCTGGAAGTTTACCCTTATCCTGGTTAGTTCACTGAATTTCTTGCAGCATGCAGCGTATTTTTCAGGTTTTGTGGAATAATTTCCTCATGCATCAGTGTCAGAAAGTAATTCCCCAACATAACCAGTTTCCCTGTCATGCACTCCAACCAGAGGGATGCAGGCAGTACGTTGAACTACAACTGAAGTGAGCTTTAGCATTAGTCTGGAGATCAGGGCTATAAATTCAGCGGGACTTTCAGTGTTCTCCATGAAACAATGCAAGCTTCAGACTCCATGATATCTTAGTAAGCAGTTTACATAATATATCAAATGATCCAGAAGAAAAGCAACCGGATGAGAGCAGCTGAATTTATCATGTGTATTCAAAGAAGAGGCTTTCAGACGAGTGCTCAGCCAGCCAGACGTGTCTACTCTTTGTATCGGAGGGGGATGCCCAGTTAATAACTGACCACAAAATCATGTTTGCTCAGCACTTTTACTGAGCAGGAGAAAGTAAGATAAAAGAAAACTTTCTCCCCCACCTAAGACCTGTGTTACTGGACTTCTGTTTAAAAATAAACTGTTAATATATATAAAACAAATGGGAACGAGGAGTAAGGTAGATGTATTATACAGGAGGAAGGATGGTGCTGTTGGGCACCACAGCCAACATGCACAGCAACACACAGAAGGACAGTGAGGGACACAGGACATACACAAGATGGTCCTAATGGCCCAGCTTCTTAGAAAAGCAGGTAGTGTTCACATATTTCAGAAACTAAACACAGCCTTTTAAAAGACAGAACACATTCCTACCCACGCCCAGGCAGAAGGCGTCTTAGCTTCATTAGCTGCGTTTCAGGTAATTTGGGCAAATGTTAATTTATTCATAATTTATTGTAGAGTTGTTCCCTGACCTTTCCAACACTGCACCTCTCCAGCTGATCCATTAAAGACTCTTTGGGGAAGTCCAAAGACTCCCTGAGCACAGCAAGAACATGACTGGAAAAGCCTTTTGCAGCCCAGTGAAGGAGAGAGGCTTACAGATGTGCAGTGGAGACCACTTCACTCCAGCTTAACTTCCAGTATAACTTAGCACAAAGCTTCATGTTATATTTAATTTGATGTAAACATACCCAGTCACCAAGAGGTCTGGGAACACAAGCAGATCTACTGCTTTAAAAACAGACAGTGGACAGATAAAATCAAAAGTACTGTGGCATTGCACCCACAGAATAATGATTAATCACATCCATTTGTAAAAAATGCACCTCACACACAGTCATTTGCCTAGTTGCAGCTTCTAGTCCTGGATTGCACTATACCTTTGTCTGCTAAATAAAGTTTTGTACACCATATAGTTTATTATAAATGAGGTCACTGCACAATTTTTAGTTTGATAAGACCAATACATCACATTCTCCACACAAAGAGAATACATACTTTGTCTATAAAGCCATTTGCCAGCATTTTAGAGATGCTCATAGTTCTTCTGAACTCTTGTGAGTAAAGATAGTGAATACTAGAACAGAAACTGCACAGTCAGAGAGTTTGTGCTAGAGGCAAACACAAATCACTGAATATCTGAGGTTGGAATGGGCCTCTGGAGGCCTCTGGTCCAGCCTCGTGCTCCAGGAAGGTATGGCTAGACCAAGCTGCTCCTGGACTGGGGAACCCACACTGGACACACTCTTGAGTCAGTGACATGGTGTCTTCACTGCACCTTAATCCCCTGTTGTCTCTACCACGATACATGCTTTGACATAGAATATCTCTGTACCTATTTATCCCTCTACATGTATCAGTATACAATCAGCAATGATTTCTTGTCTCCTTCTGGGTCACTGACAAAAACATGAACCAGCAGTGGATCTAGAACCAACCTAGAAGTTCCTCTACTAGGAAACTACCTTCTCATTTACTATCTGTTTAAGCTACCCTCTGAAGCCAGACAGTTCACCAGCTCAACTTATTTAATATGTGCCAGACAATGATTTCCATTTCTCAAACAACATTTCAAATAAGATTCACTTCAAATGTTTTATTTAAGTTTAGATTTATTACATTATCTTTTTTTTTTTTTTTCCAGCCTAACCTGCAGTCTCAGAAACACTAAAAATAGAATAAAAGATTGGGTTAGCTTGACCTTCTCTAACTCCAAAACATCCTATTGACTGGCCATTTATTGCTCTCATTTATTTCTTTACTCATACCATTTTATATTCTTTCTTATTATTTTACTCTGAACTGAAGAAGTAATTTCATTTCTGCTTTTGTCTGTAAGTACGTATTTAATTACGTAGCCCCAATCTGCATAGAAATAGAGTCACTTAATCATTTCCTTGCCCATCTTCAAGACATGATAATTCAGATTGTTTTCACACGTACACTGAATCCTTAACCAAGCATTAGAAAAAAAGCTGATCTATCCTTCCTGTTTTCCAGTATTACAGACTGGTCCTTATCTTCCCTCTCTAAAAACAACAATAAGAAAAATCACAAATACCCTGAAAAAGCACAAATCTCCCCAGGTGGGGTTTCAGGAAAAAAAAAAGAAGGCATGATTTACTTACAGTTGTACATAAACACTATCTCATCAATGCAGATGGTTCTCTACAAGTGTATTAGCAGTGCTGATGGACTGAATAAAATTGGTGTCATTTTCCTCCACATGACTGAGTTTCTCTTTGCTGGAAAATTAACTACAAGTAATGGATTTGAGCTTTCCAGACTAAAAAATAGGCAGGAGATTTTGTCTGCATTTACAATATGCAGCCAAAAAAAGTACAAAAGCTTGCAGAACTGAAGTAACACCTTGGCTCTTAAAAATAAATAATAAGACTCCTTTAAATCAATTAGGACATTTATATGTTTGCAGTCCAGCCTTCTAGCACCTTAAATATTCATTTCAAGGAAGTTATTAGTTTAATAGTTTTACCATATATTGCCTTATTTTAAGTAGAACCAGTACTGGCTTTGTCAAAATTAAACATTTAAAAAAATATTCTTTTTTGTTCAGGTATTGTCTGCAATGTCACCATGTAAGAAGCAACTGTCAACAAAATAAACTGCTCTTAAGGGCAGTATATTAAATTATCATTAATGCACTGAACAGAGCTGAAGTTCTCAGAATCACAATGGAGGTAAGATACACATTGTGTCTGTATTCATTCCTTTCTTCTCCTGCTTTTCCCTTCCCAAGCTTGCTTACGTTCAGTTCAAAGAGCAATTGGCACTGAGCACCAGAGCTCACCTGCAAGAGCACAAAGTATTATAAAAGCACAACAGCAGTATATTCTCTTTCCTGGAGAATCT
Organism: Podargus strigoides; assembly: GCA_028020825.1. NCBI lineage: Eukaryota > Metazoa > Chordata > Aves > Caprimulgiformes > Podargidae > Podargus > Podargus strigoides. Next base: position 2,890,286 of record CM051625.1, on the reverse strand, counting down.
ATTTTCATATAAATGGTTTTAAACTGAGCTGCTGCCTGGCTTTGAAGAAACAAATTATTTTATGAGAGTACCAGCACGAGTGCAGAGAGCAAATGCTCTAGACTGTCCTCTCTGGTTTTACAGCAGGGTTCCTATGCCAGCCACAGGATTTGGCTCATGCCTCCCAAAGGCACTGAGGGCAATGTCCACTTTGGAGCCCTCTAAGTTCATAAATAACTGAAAAGTTTAAATCTAAACCCAAAAGATCTGGCTCCAGGCATCCATCTCCTGGGGATGCCACAGGCTTGGGACTCTACTGCCACTCCAACACTGTGCTCACAAAGCTAATGCTGGCTACATCTGCCTTAGCTGATGATTTCTGAAGTTTCTTGGAATTCCAGGGCAGCACAGGGCCTTTTGTAGCCCTATCATCCATCATTTAGCAGCCACATCTCCAGTGCCAGCCCCATGCTGAGGCCAAGGTCAGCCATTGCACGTGCAGATGGCTTCTCACTCTCTCTGAAAGACTGCATGCACATCATTAGATAATTCACACTCCACTCTATAATTAAAATACTGAATGACCCTAACGCCACAGTTCATGTTCGCAGTTCATTATTCATCAGGCATCACTCAAACAATGTCAGCCATCTATTTTTCATATTTCCAGTCTATTCAGGAGCTCACATCAGGCACTCTGCAGGGTCTAGGGTCTCCAGCTGAACTGCTGCTGCTTCTGAATTGAGATCTTTTCCTACTCTTCTCCAGATACCTTCCTAAGCAGGAAGCACTACAACTAGTCCAGCCACATTTTTTCCAAGGGAACTAATTGTTGCACAATTCTCAGGTGCTCACCATTCATTTAAATAAACCCAGGCTCAGTGCTCTAGGAGCTGCCTCAGTAGTTTTGCCTGTGGCAGAGTTTGCAACACCTTAATATACTAAAGTGGTTTGAGAGCAGGTTATCTGAGAAGCCACACTAATACCACATCATCTCTCCTAACTAGCAGACATGTGAGCAAGGCTTCCTGTGCAGAGATCCAGCACCTCTACTACCCAGTGAGTGGAGACTGTGTCATCCTTTTGGGTCAAACTGCTGGAGTATTCACTTTTTTTCTTCTAAGTTTAACATTAATGACTCCTGAAAGATTTGGTTATTCACCTCAATACTAAACAGCAACACAGAGTCACACCAAGTGAGAAGGAGACCAGCATGTAGTGTGATGGGATTCAAAAAGTGCATATAAAACTCTTCCAGCATCAGAGTCTAAGACAGAAAATGTTTTATATGCCACTGGGGTCTGGGTTTCTTACTGCTCCTGTACAAAGCCTCAGTTGTTACAGCTGACATCTATCCTGAAGGCTCTTTTTCAGTACTGTAATACAAATGAGACTAACAAGTAATACAATGTATATTTATGCTATAATTTGAATCATTAAATAAAATGTCACTGTATACACACAGCTGGTTTTTGGAGAGCAACAGTAATTTCCTGCTTTTCAATGACTTGAACAAATGTGGTAAGTTTTATTTAAAAGTCTTCTTGCTTGTTTCTTAATTGGTGAATTCTTGTGTCAAAGCACCCAAATCATTCACAAAATTATGAAAAAAAAAAAAAAAAAAAAAAAAAAGAATTAGCTTTGAAATACTTAGTGGCAGAATAAGTCTATAGAAGTTGGAAAACCACACACACATGCAGTAATCTGGTTTACTTCTTGCTGGCAACCCTTGGCTGGGTTAGAAAAGGATGTTACACTTTTAGTGTAACAGCTGACCAGAGGCAAGTTATCTGTGCATTCACTTTAAGACGATGCAATCGGATTGTCAAAGCAAGAACAGGCCTTCCCACTTTGTTATATTTTTATAATCCTAAAAAACCTGGGTTTTTTGCAAGGAGAAAAATTACCCTTTATGAAAAGTGACCACACTGAAATAAATAAGCAATTCTTAGCGAAACCACATTCATTAAATAAGCATAGGCAAGGAGGACTGTTTTCCAAGAGAGTCAGAGTTTTACACTTCCACTATTTAAACATTGTTCAGTTTTGCTGTGAAAATAGGAGAAATTAATTCCCAAACTGTAGTTTAAGGAGACCATTATCATTATGGGGTCCATGGTCATGGACAGACACTTGGAGAACTAGATCATAGAATGGTTTGGGTTGGAAGGGACCCTAAAGATCATCTAGTTGTAGATGTTACCTGAAAGACTGAATGGATTTGGTAATTTGTGCCTGAGTGATTTGAAGGACCTATTCACTTGCTTTTCTCCTCCACAGAGGAGATTGGATCCACATGGAAGAATCACTCCTCGTCACTGGGACACAACAACTTAAACCAACACCAGTTTGCATGCAGACCAGCAGCCTGGGCTGCTGAATACACAGCTTGAGGTAGAACACAGTACACGTTCCTCACCATCAGGGAGACAGCACGTCTGATCTGAGAGAAATGGGACAGTAAGGTGGGACCTTGTAGTCCTGTCCCAGTATGAATCCCCAGGGCTTACAAATGAAGCAGAGATCAAACCTGTGGTGACTATATCATGTCTGTAGCCATCAGAGTCACTTGCAATTAATAAAATTCCTTGACACAAGTTTACAAATTACTCTAAGACATGAATATCTATTAATGTTCAAAAAAGGAACATGCATAATTAAATTACTATCCTTAGTTTACTTGCCTTCTCCCTATTTCATACCAAAGGCTTAGCTTCTGTTTAGTATCCATAATAGGTAACTTTCATTCTCTATAGAGATTTACATTTGATCTCCAGAACAGTACAAAGGATTTCACACAAACCTTCCCAATTTACTGTGCATACATCACTGCCACCACTCTTCAAAGCTACTATTTTGTCTGCTACTTGCAGTACTCTTTAGATAACACGTACACATATATATATGTATGCTAAATACATGGAGTTCCTCACCAGCTTCCTAAAAATAAAACTCCATCAAATAAAGCTGGTCCTATGGAAAATATACAGCTATTTGGGAGGAGGAAGATAGAAGGGAAGATTTAATGACTCTTTTCTTTATACAAGTAAAATTTGGGCATTTCAGAAGTTTTGTCCAATGTAGGTCAAAACTGGCAATGCATACGGTCATGGAAATTTCTTGATTTTGTGTATTGGTTTTGAAATTTCAAGATACATAATTTCAAATTCTGAAAGACTTCATATCCTTTGGGACTGAATTAATTTATAGGCCAGCCAACGACATGTGGATTTGAGTAAAGAAAATAATCTTAGTGAATACTGACAAGAATATAATGGATTTGTCCAAGAAGACCAAGGACTTGGAAAGAAAATGGAAGTATGAGAAGACCTATGGTATTTATTTCCCACAGTATTTTGTTAGCAAGACCATTTGCAACAAAAAGGTTCAAATTAATTAAAGCCTGGTGCATGTGCTGAAACTAAACTGTAGGTTGAGCAGAAAAAATGAGAACCAAATGAAGAAAGAACTTGATCCCTTTCCTCAGCGACAGACCAAATTTCTGCTGTCATTATTTGTGCCCATTTTGCTTCCTTATTCTGATTCCTCAGTCATCCAGTAAGACTCCGAATAAAATTAATTAACCTTATAAATTATGTACAGACAAGTTGGAGGTTTTTTGTTTCATTAATATTTATTGGACTCTGTGTCTCCACAGAGAGTGGAGAAGTCAAAATGAAAAAGGAATTATTATTATTTCAGATCTAAGAATTTATCATGATGATGTATGGAGAAGGGGATACATATGTGTGTGTATATACATCCACATACCCACGCGTATGGGCAGGCAAACCACATCATGTTTTCAGCATCTGGCTAACAAAGTTCAAAACTGCCTGTGCAAATAGAGCATATGAATAACAAAAGCCTTGTGGAAAGCAGTGACATTCCTTTCTGAGAAAAGAATGGTATTTAGCAGTCAACCCAAACACATGTTAATAAAACCAGCATGCCACGAAACACGCTGTCCACGGATGAACATACCAATAAAAGCAACAAGATGAATTGTCTTTAATTGATATTTTTAATCATATACAATGGAGTTGAAATCCTACCCCTGAAAAGCTGATGAAATTTGGGACTTCAGCAAGGCCAGATCTCATGTGACAGAGTCTACCACAACAGTACAGGTGGTTTTACAAAAAAAAAAAAAAAAAAGAAAAAATTTAAAAACCCACATATACCTTTGTTATAGCTGGAATTCGCTTCTTTTCAACCAACCTCAGCTTCAGTTTCTGAGGATTACAACTTGCATCTGACAAAGACTGGACAGGAGCCAGCACACCACATCCTGGCTACGAGGAACAACGTGGCAGTGGCGCGACGCATAACGAGGATGTAAGGACCCTGCTCTGCACGATACACTTGCTGTTTGGGGACAAGATGCATCATACTTATACACTTACAGACCTTCAAATGCTCAAGCCTTAGGCAGCTTGATTAGCTGACAGAATTAATTTACGAATTTTTGCCAGTAAATTCAGTGTGGAATAAATAGCATGAGTTTCTTTTCGGGCAGCAACGTGCGGTGAATTCCTTCTCTCTCAGGTACATTTTTGCAGAGGACAGCAGAGAAGGGCGACTGTGCCCAGGCACACTGAGAGCAAGAGCTCTTTGGTACCAAAAGGTGTTACTGCAACAGACTTACAGCAATCGTGTTTCTGACTGCTAACCTGGTAAAACATATGCTCCTTGCCATCACTGCGGTTTGGGGAGGGGAGAGGAAAGTTAAGGGACAACCCACCCCTCTGAATTTCTCTTCTATTTATTGACTTCAGACAGCTATAATTTATTAAGTAAACTACCTGGCACCAGTAGACAACGTCTATGCTTTCCATTACCACTCAGAGGAGAAAGTATCCAAGATATATGCCAAATGCACATAGGTAAAGTAATCAATACGGGGAGGAGGCGAGCAGATTAATCACAAGTTATGTAATGCTGCACCCTGAAAGCCGTTTGATTTCATCTCCACCACTTGTAGCTATTTCTAATCTAGTACTGTACAGGTGTTCAGAGTCAGTTTTGTGCTAGCCTTGTGTGACCCGAGTCTGGTTTTAATTGCTTAACAAACGTAATTTTATTAGAGAGATAAAGATATAGCTAACACTAATAAGCTGACTTCAAAATATAAAGAGCCTTTCAAGATTGGATTTTTAGTTAGCTTGCTGCTCTTTCTTTAGTACGTAATTGATTTTCTTGACATCTCTTTAGCCTGGCACACTGCCTGCCTAAGTACTTTATCTGACCTTCAGGCTCTCTGCCAGGTATCGATCCAATCCCTACAATGGCTGTGTTGTAGCTGCTCTTCCAACTTTGATAAGGCCTAATGTACCAGCACCAGCGAGACAGGAAGTCAATGGCCACCAAATTTCTATCATCCTGCCCTCCCTATCTGCTTCTCTGAGTATTCTGAGCAATGCTGAAATAAGATCCTAAGCAGGCCATATGTGCATGTATTCCAAATTTCTCTTCCAGGAAATATTTTACAAAAAAACATCCTTAAATAAGAGTGTTTAGATAGAATTTTCATCGCGGAGCTAAAATAAAGCTTTTCTGATTTGATGGGCAGAAATAGAAGCAAACTCGAGCTGTTAAATAAAATATCAAAACAATACAAAAAGGAGGAAAAAAAGGAAGTCAGATTTTTCAGTAGCATCTCCTACACCCAAGACAATGAAAATATTTTGCACATTACAGGGCCTTAAGGGAAAGCAAAAGAAAGTTACTTGTATCTTTAATAACACTTCCAAGATAGTAATTTATTAGAAATTACTAACAGCAAAATACTGCACAAATTTAAAATGGGAAAGAACAAAAAGAACATAAAACTTGCTAACATTCTTGCAACAGCAACAGTCAAGGTTAAATTTTCCTCAAACCCCACTTCACTCGTGTAAGGCCTTGCAGCCAGGTTATTAGAGCCATTAAGCAATCTAAAGATAAGAGCAATATAAGCTGTTTCCTCCAGATGTTATACTATAAAAGGGGCTACAACACAAGGCTATGGAAGGAAACTAATGGATCACCTCCTCAAGGTGGACTCCTTAAAACACTGCATCTGATTAAAATGGCAGCATGCTATACAAGATTTTGGTTTGCTCCAAAAATCTTTACAGAGCAAATAAACACTTACACCATGTGCAAAAGAGTAATACTCCATAAAAGCAGGAGCCAAAGCCTTGAGATGGGCAACTGAGTCTGCAGACACATTCCAAAGAATTGTTCCAGCTTTACCAGTGGAGTCTTTCAAATGTTTTTTTGGTTGGTTGGTTTTATACTCCCACAAAGATGCAGTGAGGAGCCATGAGAGTCTCATGGTGAGACTCAAGACTTGGGAAGTACCATTGAATCCTAAGACTGTTAAAAATGGTCTTCACAAGTATTAAATTTTTCAGTCTTCATAAAACATTGACAATGGACGCACAAGGAACGCTGCCAGATAAACACATTAAAGCTTGTCTTCAAGGACAGCTGTTGTAGAGCAAGACAAATACCACAGACAGACATGAGCCTGTTTAGTAGATACTGCTGCCCCAGAATGAAGTCCATCTTAGACATAACTGACAGTTACAGAATCACAGAATCACAGAATGTTAGGGATTGGAAGGGACCTCAAAAGATCATCTAGTGCAGTTACTCTAGATGCAAAAAATGCACTAAAATACACTGCATTTATATGCTCCTCATATTTGCTTCAAACAGTTAAAACAGACCATATTTCATAAGACAAGCCTACCAGTCCCCACGGAAAGGTAGGGATTAGCAGGAGAGTAAATACTTTCAACCACAAACTCTCATCAAGAGAAAGAATAAAGATAGCTGAGGGAAAACTTCAGCAGGGAAAATTATGGATTTTTCAAGTGACAAAGAAAATGTTACAAACAGAACATCACATTAAGGGTCTTCTTCAACATCCAGGAAAATCCCCTACGTAATATCTCACCCTCAGCTGTTCAGGAAACATCATATCCTCCACCTCATCTGCAAACTGTTGTGCCTCCCAACTTTGTTGTTGGCGAGAGGTTTAAAAAGTCGTATGATTTCAGTGAGGACTCATCCGTTCCCCTCCAAAGAAATAATTAAGATCTTGTAGATTGATCCGCTATTTAAATTTATTTGGCCTCCCATAAGTGCTACGATGCTTCATATATAAGTAGAAGAGGAAGACGCCTCCCAGACGGTTTGGCACAGCACCAGGAGACCATCAGCAAAGAGGCAGCTGAAAGATCTGCTCTCACAGAGCGTACGTGGAAGGGCAGAGTAGCTCTGCTTTGACTAAGACTGGCTGAAGTCCTGGCTCGTAAAACAAATGCATCTGACGGTGAAGTCAGCAATGAAGTTAACAGAATCAGCATAACTGAAACACTGATGTATAGGGCTTTTTATCTGTTTTCTGGTGCTAAAGTCTGAACTAAAGGCACACCTGTCTACTTTGCTGTTTCTCAATTTCTGCTCTGATGGACAAGTTGATAAGGAGGAAGGTGAGGGAGATCCAACTGTACCTATAAGGGCTACTGAAGCACTCACTGCTCCACCTGGAAGGGGAAAATCCTGCAGGATGGGCCATGGGAAAGGTCCCCAGGTGGGCATCTCTGCTGGCTATGACCGCCCCAGCCTTCCCCACGGGAGCAGCTGGGGAATGTGGAGGGGAAGAGTGGAGAGGGCTGCGTGAAAACTTAGAGGAAATTCTGAAAATAGGGCAAATAGGGAATGCAACTCAGAAGAAATCTGGATTAGGGAACATGATTAAGTGGGACATGGGGCCAGGGATGAGAGAGATATACAGGATCTGGTTTCCTTATCTTTAGGGGAAGGACTAATTTGCTTTAGTTGCAATTAGCCTTTTTACCTTTTAAGTGCTGACATTTAGTCCAGATTTATATGTTTCTGTGTGTATATCTGGGAACAGTCTGTCTATTTGGAGCCAGTGATTTTTCTTTATTATTACTGCTACTGACACTGGCTGAACAAATGTGGCATGGGAACTACTAAATTCTACAGAAACTTTGCTAGGTCTGGAAAATTTCTTTATCATCAACAACCACGATAATTAGTGACAAACCTTCAGTTACAGAGATGTGGGTGGACAAGCTCCTGTTATTTTATTTTTCTTTCAGGAAAGGGACAGAGTCATGTTCAGTACAATTCCAACTGACCATCAGAAAAATGTCACAAGGCACAAGTTTTCCCAAGCCTCTGATAAACTGTTTCACTGAGAGGTTTGAGAACAGAGATAGAGGACCTCATTTTGTTGGCAAATTTATATTTCATAACCGTATTCTAGAGGGTTTTTTTCCTCTCTCTGATAATTTTCTACCTTTGGTTTCATGAATTTTTAAGTTTTGGCTGAATGTGCTTCTTAACGGAGATATTACTTAAGGGAACTTTATATAATAAAATCGAAAATTTGATCATTAGCTCTACATCATACAAATGTAGAGTGAATTTTCAAACTGAGAGATCAGTTATATTCTCTTCTTTGACAATCTGTTCCTACTTTCACTTATTTCTCTCCTCTGAGCAATTCCTGACTTGATTTCCATTTTTCTTGTAATCCCATCCTCTCTCAGTTCTGTGTTATCACCAACTCTGTTACAGTAACACTATTTCCTGACCTGATATATTAACACTTGCTTTTCTGTATTTATCATTCCTTAATTTCTAATCTCATTTATTTCTCCTCTTTATCAACTTATTTTACACAACTTGCTTTAGTGATGTTACCCATAACTTGGAATTTTACATACTTCATTTTCAGTAAGCTCACAATTTACACAGAAACTCTCCAACAAATGACTTTGGATCATAGAATGAGAGAACAGCCTTGGTTGGAAGAGACTTCAAAGATCATCAAGTCCAACCCAGCACTGCCAAGTCCCCATACCCCATGCCCTTCAGCACCACATCTACACAGCTCTGAAATCTCTGCAGGGATGAAACTGAGTTAAAACAGAAGCATCTAGCAAACACAGTTAAATGTACTACAAGATTTTAGATGAGACTATTCCAGTTGAGTCCGTAATGATACCATTCCTCTTTTATATAGGATGGGATAATGTAGCCCAGCCAACTTCAAAAGGAACAAAATTACTATATGCTCAAACATACACACTGTTTAAGGCAATTGGAAAGAATGAAAGACGAAGCACTTCTAGGTACTATTCCATTCTTTTCCTATTTCAAGACCTACCATATATTTGAGTATTACAATTTTTAGTGAAAACAAAAGTATCTGTTGACGCAATACAGTGGAGGGTTCTCACAAAGTATATAGATCTGCAGCAACTCTCAGGTGTGCAGGGTTTTGAAACTTTACAACACAAACCCAAGCAAAACCTCATTACTTACTTTTAATGAGTGCAGAAGTTTACTATACAGAAAGTTAAGCAGCTTAATATCAACATGAGAATACACTTAACTGAACTACATTCTCACTTCTTTAGAATCTGCTTCAAATTGGGCTGAAACCACATGAGTGAAGTAAGTCTCTCCTCCTCAAGTGAGTGTTATGTTGTAAAGGCACAACAGAATTTCTCCACCATATCCTGTGTTCACTCTAGAGGTGCTCTGGCTTCAGATTGACTTGAAGGGGGTTCCAGGTTAGATGCGATGGCAAAGATTTATTGAGAAGCCTATTCAGTCCCTGCTTCTACTGCAGCATCCTCAAAATGTATGTCTATATCTCTTTCATGATGACTAAATTTCTCCCAAAAGAGAGTTGGATCCATAAAAGTGCTGGTTTAATCATCATTGACTTAATGATTCTTTTGCAATGTCAATTAAATGGTATGAAAAATTAAACCATTTACAGAACACGAGGACCTTTTAAATTACACATTTCAAAAATATTATTTAAAATTCTCGTTATATAATCCTTTTAGAACTGTCAAAGAATAATGCTGCTCTAACATTTGACTCATTACTCATGCCAATGCTTGTTGGAATTCATAAGAGGTGGCAGATATTTAAAAACCAAACTCACTAGAAATGAAGAAATCAGTAAAGTGTAAGAGCAAAATTAGCCAGTGTGATGCAGAAGGGGGGCATACACTCAGGTGATAAAGCCTGCTTAAATATTAAATTTTTACACTGTTAATGTCATGGTAAAGCTCCAATTAGATAACAATTGAAAAATTCTATAAATTAAGTCGTATATCCAGTGTGGGTTTCTACTTTTGTTCTTTGAAAACATTGAGCCGTTTTGCTGGGAACATTTATCTTCCTTTCAGCTGGTTTTACCCTTTTCATCTGTCCCTTCTCACACCCACACCGAAGTACAGCCCTGAATGGATGTTTTACTCGACTCTCATTTAATTCTCTTAGAAAGTTGCCTTGATACTGCTAACTACCTCAAGTAGCTTTATAATGCTGTGTTTTCAGCTTCAATGTACTGTGGAGCATTTATTTTAGCACCCAGCATTAGCAGTGACAGTCATCAAGTGGGGAAACTGCTCCAGCACACTCTTCAGGGACTAACTGCTGCTGCCTTCGCTGCCTCTCTTCTTACAGGAAATGAAATGAGAGGTTTTATCGGGGACCTGTAGGAATGTGGGATTTCCCCTCAAGGGAAACACATTCAAATAAGGCTGAACACACACAAGACTGACTCCATTTGCTTCTCCTAAGCCAAGAGATGTGCACTACAGGTCACAGTGTTTGTCATGTGAATATCAGGGGTAAGCATTATAATTAAGGAAACTAAATAAAATCTGACAGTTACATTTGTAATAAATGCCACCATTCATGACACTGTCTATTTTGCAAACCACCATCATGCAAAACCGTACATAAATTAGCAAAAGACACTGAAAGAATGGCAGGCAGCCAAATTACCATGATAATTTCTGGCTTCAGCGTCCATTGCAGTCTCCAGTGCTTTTTATTAGCACGTAAAGTCTCACGGTTGTTGTTGAGCATGCACTACCACTACTCACTTTCATCCTGCTAAACCATAAATACATTCAGGAAATGAGTCCACCCCTTCTCTCACTTAACCTTTTACATACATTTGTTTTTAAAAAATAAACCAGAGGCCCAAGAAACATTACAATCCCCAAACCAAGCAGTGTAAAACCTCTTTCAACGGACAAACTTCCTTTTTAATATACAGATTCCTTCAAAGCCCCTCACTAATAGGATTCTTGTAGCCAGTTTATCACCACAGGCTCACTACTTGTCATGACTTTCAGAAGTGACAGTATTCAACAACAGATAGGACAGACAGCCAGGAGATACTCAGGCTGATTAGGAAAAAAACCTTCACACAAATTCCAAACTCACAGCTAATGTACTCCTACACTTATTAAACACTATTGACAAACACACAGGAAATAGACTCCTGGCTTTTCTTCAGGTGGGTTCCCATACTGTGTAAATATGATTAACCTTGCCCACACCTACACCACAGTATTCACTATTCTTTATGCATAAAGAGTTCAAATCACCTTGTCTCCTTCACAGAGGAGAAACAAGACTTGTGTGACCAGTCGTACAGCACAGGCAGTCAAAGATCACAATCCTCAAGCTGAAAAGTTATTGTCTAAAATAAAATCAGACAACTTCACGCTCCAAGCACAAGGCTCCCTTTCCCTGATGAATGATTTCCCAATGGCCATTTGTACCGCTCTTCACTACACAACTGTAAATCTGGTCAAAATATATCATTTATAATGGTAAAAATATTCCGGAAACAACATTTTTCAAGGTCTATTGCTAACACTGAGGAACTTGAGATGAAATTTTGAAGGTATGGGACATTTTTGTTTCTGCGGGGTAATGAGTTATTTTGTAGCTGCCTGTTTCATATACTTCTGATAACCTGAAGCTAAGGCTGTGTAAATGCAGCATATCTGTCCTCTCCAGACCTCAGCAGTCATTAACATTTTATGTTCAAAAGGTTATTCTCCAAATGATCCTATTCTGATTTTTGAAAGAGAATCTAATGGAAACTTCTATCATGTTAGTAACTTCCGTTATCCTTTCTTTTGGCAATATCAATTGAAGGAAGAAAGTAGAAGCTGGAAGCTTGGAGTTCTACACCAGTTTTAATGTCATTTCGTGATCCTTCACCCCAATTTCCACACTGCCCACATGAGCACCCAAGGTGGGATTCATTTTCACAGGACATTCTCCTAAAGCAGACCATCTCTTCTTTACTCAGACACAAGGTTTACAAAGCATTTTTATCAATCAACTCAAAATACTGCAGTTTGACAATCCAGCACTTAATAGCAACAACTGGAGCATACTCTGAGCATGGCAGAGGAAAAGGGGAAGCAATGAGATGTGTTAACCACAGATTATTTCTTGTTAGTCATTAGTACTTTTTTCCCCTGCAATCACATTTTACAAGACAAGGTATTGGATCTTTATAAGACACTTACAAGAGTAAAAAGCTCTGCTCAATATTACACACGTCTGCAAAACACTGGGAAGATGTACGAAAGGCACAGGTAAGATATAAACAAGAATTTCCCATCCATACACATTTTTTTTATTATATTTAAAATAGTATCTGAAAGGTTAAATAAGGGGAAGCCTCTAAATAGCCCTGTAAACAATCTCAGAACTCTCACAGCATATTTAAACAAGAGGATGGTAACAAGCAATTTCTCAGCAAGGAATGATAGTAATTTCTGATGTTATCACAACGATCATGCCATTATTACGATATACACAACCTAATATATTATGCTATGTTGCAGCTCAGCTCTGCATATCATCCTGCAGTGTAACACAGCTAGTTACTTGTATATTCTAGACAAACAGTATTGGTATTCAGCAGCTCATGTTTTTTAAACGTTCTGAAATCCTGTTACGTGCTGAGATGCCACCTGAGTAGCAACAACTGAGGATCATTTTCTCAGGAAAATTCAGTGACTGACTTTGGAACTTTGGGACAATATTCTCAGCTATAATTACCAGTTCTTAAGGGAAGAAAGAATAGAACACAAACACCAAACCAATTATTTACTAGTCTAACTACAGATCTTGCAGATGATGGTCACCTGAAACAAGGTATCTGTATATATATATATAATCAAGGTATCTGTATATATATATATATATTAACTGTATATTATCTGTATATATATATATTAACAAGGTATCTGTATATATATATTATGCCTTCTAATCATCCACCCTGCTGTCCTCTGGGAGGTACAACACCTCCAAGAGAGGCAAAAAAAACCCCAGAAGGTGTGTGATGTCTCAGCTAACCCTGTTCACATAGTGGCATCTTGGTTTAAATTGCTGATGAGAGTGGGTTTGAGCCAAGTTATGGCAGAAGCATGTTTTCCTTCCTACCAGTCCTGGCATGGGCTGGTGAGCTCTGGCAGAAAAACAGGGCAGACTTCTGGGGCCAGGAGATCTAACCACCTCAAAGCTGGAACTGGTTTGTCAAAGCTCTTGTGCACCACCAACTTGAAAGCATTTATTCTAATGCCCTACTGTATGAAACAAAGCCAGTTTAGAGGAGCATCTCTGAAGTTTAACTCTTGTCAGTGTGGCATTAAAAATACATCACAACATTCACACCATGGGAGCTCCATCCTCCATTCAGGTAGGTTTCCAGGCAGGTTTCCATAGCAGTTTGGAGGATTATCATTAAGCAGCGATGCCTCCTGAGAGAAGGGCTGGAGGAAAGCTGGATACCCACAGAGATGTCCCAGTGAGGACACCAGTGCAGAGCAGGAGCACGGGAAGCTTTGGACATGGTGGGCAGCACAACACTCCAAGCAGCATCTGGGAGTTGCCAAGCAAGATTGACTTTCTACTGCTAATCACTTGCTCCATGTGCAGTTTCTGCTTTGTGACACTAACCCAGACAGCCTGGATAATGAGACTAGAGAGCTGTTTTCCCAGTCATCGATGATCAAAAGGTAGAGTTATCACTGATAACAAGCTGTTGCTCTATTGCATAAATGATTATCAGCACTCGGGTACAACTAAATAGAACCCATCATTTTCTTGGTGTAGGAAACATTGGATGTGGTTTTTTTCCCCATCTGTTTTAATTAATCTCATTATATATGAATTAGCAGACTATTGCTTAAGGAAAATATATCTTGTTTTGGCAAACAGATGTTTTAATTGTATTAAAACCTTTTTATTATCTAGCATAATTTAATGTGTTAAATGCTTCCAATCCAAATATTTGGTAGGTCAGGATAGCATCCCATTCAAATTGTCAATACATGGACTACTTTTGACCAGAGTTAATGGAATTAATGTCACTTGTTTCAGTCAAGTCGTACTGCAAAGTCCATGTCTAATCTGTGACGTGTGTAGATAAACAGATTTACAAAGCAACAGCTTACATGGCACCTTGTTTTTCAAGGTCACAGGTTACACTGCAAAGAAGACAACGTCAAGACACTCTTACATAGGCACTGACCCCAACTGTAATAGTATATATTGATCTATATATCCATACAGCCTATAGACACGCTCAAAATATCAGTAGGGATGGCTATTTAATAAATTGCATTTACTAGAAATCTTGTCTATTTTACCACATCTTTGCTAGGGAGCATATCAAACAATCCCAACAGATATAACTTTTTTCCTAAAGTTATCACCACTTCTTTTTTTAAGAATTCAAAATAAAACCAAACTGAACAGAATTAAATCCAATACTCATTCCATGAGGTAAATTAGGCTGCATCTAAAATATGTTTTATGGGAAATCACTGCTTCATATATCCAATTTTTTCCTGGCTTGAACAAAAGAAGTTATTCCTTTCAGGTAACACAACCCTATATACTGAAATATAACACATGGGCATAGCATAACTACTATCAGACTACACTCTGCTTCAGAATGCATCAGCCTTCAATCAGTGAGCTGCTTAGGAGACACAAAAAATGAGATTAACAAATAACTGTAAGATGATGCGAGTACTGCACCTTGGAAGACTTTTCCATCATTTGTATGTTAATGAACACCTGCCTGTAGAGCTGGATTTTTCCTGGACATTTGCAGCAACTTAAATTAGCAGAAGGAAAAGAAACTAATTTTGTGGCTATCTTCATATAGTGTCTTAAAGCAAGGAGCTACAACTCAATTTTCTAAACCAGTTTAAAAACACTATTACAACAAATTTCTTTGTTCAAAATAAATAAATAAACCAGCAGGTACAAGCTGAAGCCATTTTACAAGCTCTTAAAAACCCTGCTATGGGCTAGATCTTAGATTAATGTTTGTGATGCACACTGAAAACCTGTAAAGCATTTATGTAATTGCTAAGCATTATTATTTTTATTACTGTAACAGATGGAACCAATCCATCTTCGTAGATAATATCTCATAAATGTTTCATTACTATTCCTTTAACCTGAAGTCTTTTGTATTTTGCAGATCCATGAGAAGTAACTATTAGGAGGCTCTGTGCACAAAATAGTACAAAAACTACCTAATGTCTTCCAAAGGCAGTAGCCTTGCTAACGTTTGGGCCTTACAATTTTCACATTGTTCCTGTTCCCCTCAGAATCTGATACTTCTGCAAGATACTCCTCATTTTCCATCACTAGTGTTCAGATGATGTAAAATATCACTGCAAACTACTGGTAATGTTTATAGCTTATCTGGCTGCCATTAATTGTAAATATGGACTAGACAAATGCTTTAGAAGAGAGAGAAGTATCTCCCACAAATGCATGACATAGTTTTATAATGCAGCATTCTTGGCTTCAATTGCTAATGAAGAAGAGTTATGTGAGCACACTGCCCATCTCTCCTTTGCTCAATAACTTTTTGACCAATTTTAATCAAATTGGAAAGCCAGGTAGACATCTCACAGATATGACTTTCTATATCAGCTTAATGAAAACTGATGGCTGGAAGAGAAAAGTAGTACACAAATTAGTACTGTCACTGGTAAAAAGGCTTAAATGGGAGCTCATCAGTCATCCCCCAAGCCTGGGCTGCCTCTGGCCATTCAGACACTGAGTCCACAGTCAGACACAATAGATGCCATCTCCTGCCCACCTAACAGATGACAGACAGACCACTGACAATATTTTGAACAAAGAAAAGCTTGTCTAAACGTGTATTAAAGGGTGACACAAGCAAAGTAATCATAATGACAACAGTGACCAGCACCCCAATATTTAAAATGCAAAAAAAAATGCTCATTTATAGACAAAGAAAAAACAGTTCTTGGATTGTTAGACGACAGAGAGAGAAAATCCAAAATCTAAATCCACCACACCTAACTTATTATTTTGATACTGACCTTGGGAGCATCATTAGCACAACAGTTCTCAGAGCCCAATCTGTTAACCACTGGGCCTGCAGGCCTATGGAGAAGGTGCATGTCTCCATTGTTTCTATGGGATTGAGTTAGTCAATCTGCTCTTTACACACAGAACAATTAGCCATTTTCAGTACACTTCAATGTAATGGTAAAAGCTAATTGAAAGTGCTGAGCTCAAATATGGTAACTGAAATCTTTATGAGTTGTATCAATGAAAAAACAAATTGCATTCTCCATGTAATCATACAGACATTGTGATTTGAATATGAACGGGATCCACGTTATTCTGCCTACAGTGTGCATGATGTGATAAATTAAGGCATTCTTTTTTTTGGCACTGTGGTTTTAGACTCAACTCTAACATCATTTCCTTATCTAGTCACATTAGCTAAGGATTTGGGGAGACCAAAGAAATAGTTGAGCAGCTGAGGAAGGCAGTCCCATGACAAGTCCTGAGTGCAAAGTCGACAACCTGGGGCTGGCCAGAAACTCCGTAGCACTTCCCTCCTTGACTCAATTCATCACTATAGTACAGCAACAGAAGTTTTTGTGGGAAACCTGCTACTCTACCTGCTAATTATTCTCACCTCACTAAGCTGTAGCAGAGGAAGTTGTGCTGGGGAAATAATCTGTAGATTACATTAAATTCCCAACTTTTAAAACCTCCTGCTCAACTCACCTCTTACAAAGGTGTTCTATTCGTCACCAACACGTCTTTACTTTAGCTGGAAAATGTGTTTGGAGGCTGAAATAAAGGAAGCTTGCCACCAGCCACTTTGACACTGGTTCTCTTCTAAGCAGTACACAAGAAGTTAGTGTTCCCCTTGAGAAACCACATGAAAGCATTTCTTGAACAAATGGAGCTATCTTTGACTTGAAAAGTATCATGTGATCTCAGCCATTCTACTTGCAACTGGTTTCAAACTGTTTTTGACTCACAAAATAGCAAGTTGCCTAGAAAGCTTCCCCTTAAAAATCTAAATCCATCTAAAATTTTCATGAAATTTAATGTAAAAACACAGTTTGCAATACCCAAAAAAAGAAAGTCAAATGCAGAATAATAACATGTTTTCTAAGCAGCTTCAAATTCCACACTGAAATGAGAGAGTGTGGAGCCAGATTCTCCTCAGGTCGAGCATGACAAGCAGAGCGGGCAGGCACAGCTCCCAGTCTCACTGCTTAGGATGATGATGCCCCCCTAGAAATCTTTCACCAAGGGGAACCCTACAAAGTGCAGGGCTGAGGCACCACAGTGAAAAGCAGAGACCTGAAACCTTCATCTCTGATTGAGCTTTTCAATATCCCACTGGAAGGACTGGCACTTATGAACTGCCCTTTTGAAAATTATTTCTTTTCCTTACCACTCATCACATAAGAGATACATTCTGCATAAAACCAGCCAAAGATTTGTTCTTTTTGCTAATACCTCAGTTAAACACAATGGACGACATTTTTGTAAAGTGCATTCACTTAAATGAAATGACATTGCTGTAAGCAGGAGAATGAAATTTGCTCTAACTCAAAAAAAACCTCTAATGCATATCATATTTTAAAAATCTCTCACAAGTGGTACCATACGACTTTTAACAACAGAGGTTTGGCAAGTTATTTAAACAAGTCGTGCTTATGAGAACAATGTGCAAGCAAAACTCAATTTTTTTTCCTAGACATATTTTCACTTGTGCTCAGCTGTTCCTGCTAAGACATGAGTGGCGGCTCTGTTACCACTTTGGGCTCTCAGTGTACAGATTTTAACTTTGTTACTTAGTTAATTCATTTGCTTTAACATTTTTAAATACAACTACCAGCTGTTCAACATAAGGAGGGTTCATTTCCAATTTTCTAATGACCACGAGGGTAGACAGAAAAGTAAAATCTCAGCTTTAAAATACACATTATTTTATACCAAGGGAGGGAACAGCAAGCATTCCTCTGAAGTGAGTGGTTAGACTGACAGTTTTGCAGTGAAATACATTTTCATTTCGAGATCCCCACAGCTACTTTCAATTTAATTGCATGCAAGACCACCAAGACCTCTTTCTCAAACATAAATCAAAAACGTATCACCAAAGAAATAACTATGACATGCAGGAAACCAATCTTTAGTTTCTCATATGTTGAAATGTTTTAAAAGGAACGAAAAGGCAAAAAAAATGACAGGAAGTATGACTTTCAAGCATGCACCAAAGCAGGGTTAGACACTTCGATAAATGGAAAAGTTGTCAAATTAAGCTGTTAGCAGGGCACAGAGCTGTACATGAATGATGTGCTCCTTACCAAATGGTAAGGGACAAGCAGGCACAACAGGAAAACAGGTCTCAGCCCCTCTTTCTGTACCAGTGCAGAGTTGTGACTTGAAAGCCTACAACACACACCTTAAAGCATCCAGCAGTGTCTTACCTTCTGGGAGCTGGGCATGTGGAGATGGGGCTCACCAGGTTGGAAGGAACGATGCAACTGTCAACAGAGAGAGAAAGATGGTTATCCCATTTTGCAGGTAAATTGAGGTATGTTTTCAAACAAGAAAAGAGATGAGACTGTAAATGCATACTGCAACATTTAATGTAGAGTATTTCCCCCCTACTTGGTCACATTACAGGAAGATGAATATTTTATAACCAAGCAGCAGAGAATGGTTGAACAAATGGCAAAGCATCAGATACAGACAGGTAATAATGGGTTTGTTCTGTACATAACCTACTCCAGAGAAAACATGTTAAATTAGAAATGCTGAACTAGGGGGAAGTGAACAAAAGTTACTAAATTGTGCTACTCTAACACTTCCCATTCTGAGAAAACACATGAATCATAGATAAGCCTGAATATTTGTCACAGCTGTGATTTCAGCATCAAAAAGAAATAATTTTAGCCCAGATTTTAGGGGAGTTTCCAGAAAATTTGTCAGTTCAGCCAACCGGATACTCGACTTCTCCATGGTCTCCTGCAAGTTTAGCTTTCTTGGGGTTTGAACCCGCAAAACAATAAGCACTCACTTTTGAAACCACTGTGATGACTAACGTGGTGAAGTGTCTTTGGTGTCTTCTTGGATGAGGCCAAAGCTCTCAGCTCCGAGCCATCAAGCTGTATTTTATTGGGTTTTGGTGCTTTTAAACTGATGTGTGCAGCGAATATTTTTAATTTGAAAGATGAAGAAACGTCAGCAATACAAAAATACGAAAATGCTGAACCACTGTTTTTCACTTTTTCTGATAAAAAATGATGCCCTTAAGTTTTCAGCTCTGATAAAGCAGTGTATTTTTATTCTTGGCAATGACAAAACTCAAGTTCCACCCGCAGTCCTGACTCACTGACAGCGTTTGGTAGGGGAAGTGGCCTAGCTTCATAAGCCTGCATTAGAAGCTATAGCTGGCAGCAAAAATGAAGAGCTTATATTCAAAAAAAAAAATTATTATGGACTAAACAAAGTATTTGCAAGTTCAGATTGCATTTTACAGCAGAGCAGAGAAAGTATTGCAAAGCTCGAACTAAAATATTTTCTGTGAAACAAAATATCGCATTCAATTCTAAGTTAATTGTTTCTCTATTTTCAGTTCAGGCACTGAACTGTAAAGATGCCAATAATTCTGATTTTATGTTTAAAAAGGAATTCCTGCATATTGATGTCCTTACAAACCCTGTCAAAACACAGGCATATGAGCAAGTGTACTCAAACTTTAACCCCCATGAGATCCATTAGAATTTTCATACTTATTTGGACAATCAGTCGATTAAGAAACTTGTATTTTCACAGTTTCATGCTATCACCCAAAATTAAAAAGTGGCTTTAACGCACTGTAAAATTTTAAAGAAATTTTAGATTCAGGTTAAGTCAATCTCAAAGCTAGCTGCAACTGAAAGGTGGTGTCCTGCCGGCTCCCCTCCTTTGCTGTTCTGCCCACACTCCACTTCTCTCCTGGATTTAAAGTTTATCTCACTTTGTGGTGAATCAGTGCAGAAAATGAGACAGCGAAGAACTAACTATACAAAAAAACAGCAAGTAGTTTTCTGCCAATTTAGCTCCCTGAATCAGCTCACCACAGGGCAGATGAGCTACAGATCCTGCACCAAGATCACATGGCTAGGGGAACAGGGGAAAAAAAAATGTGACTCTACATATATATGTATTTATTTTACATCTGCTAATTTTTGGATTGTCTTAGCTCCAATGTAAAACCTTATGGTGAGTTCTAGCAGCCCTCTGTTTCATTCCTTCTGGGCTGAGCTCACTCCTTTCAGGTACAAATAATCTATTCTGAAGCCCACTGACAGAAGGGAAAAAAAACTACTTAGAGTTTGAAAATTTCTCAAAAAAAAGTATATCTGAGCAATTACAAGGCAATTTATGCAGTTGTTATATCTGAAAAATAAAGGAGGCTAATACTATTGTCATGTGTATTTTTTTAACAGCTCATGGTTCTTTCTCTGTCAACCTCTTATTATTGCACCCTTACTTATCAGGATCTGTGTAGTGAAAGACAAAAGCAGTATTTTTTTTTGATGAAGACATCCACTGCCTCAGATACACGCTACAGGCTCCCCCTGGGCTTCTGCAGCTCAGAGGAGGCAGGGCCAAGCCTGCTCTGGGCTTCAGTCACACCGGAATCTCAACCGACGAGGCAGACAACTCCAGCTTTGCTCCTCAGGGCAAACTGCTCAGGCAGCAGGATATGCTTTAAACATCTAATATCCTGCAGGATGATTTTCAGGCATGTCATGGGGGATTGATCCATCAGCTGCTTCATAGCTTGAGTTTAGCAGCTACTTTTTTTCCTGTGGAAATCCTGCCTAACAGGTTAAAAGGGAATTTTCCAGTTTTCTGTATCAGCCATAGAACCCCCAAGCAAAACCCAAAGTGCAGTGGCGCAGATAGCTAAAACAGACCTGAGACCTCCCCACCTTGTTGCCTCCAGTTCTTTTCACCTCCAGCTGCACATCCTTCACCACCTTCCCCGCAGCAAAGCCTCTGGATCAGACTCAACAGCTCTGCTCTGAAAAGCTCAGCCTGAAGGACAGAGAGAGAGAAAATTACTGTTCAGCTACATCCCTGAGCAGATCAACTGTATGGGGGGGGTGCTGGAGCATGGCTAAGTGCAAGTTAGAGGACAGGACTGTCCCTTTCAACAGTTTCAGTCTGCAGCTTCAGGGTAGAGCTGGTCCGAGACAAGTATGTTTGCAGGAAATCTTCCGCCTAAAATAAGCGTTGTTCTTCTACACCTCCTACTGAACAGTGGGTACAATTCATGAATATAGACTTTTGAAACTGATTCAGAAGAGATCCGAGGAATGTATCAAAAAGTCCATATGGTTTTGCCAAATCAAGTATGCAGAACTGGGTAAATTTAGCCATGCGCTTAAGATCTAAAATTTGTCTTGTTTGACCCAACTGGAAGGAACATAGTCATGAGGCATTTATACACACATCAATCTGACTAATTCTTCATCTTGGTGAGGTCAAAAACTGATGAGTAACACATTATTTAATGTATGGAAACAAAAGGACACCTCAGTTACCAAAGAAGTGCAGTAGAATATGACAGCACTACCCAGACAGGTCTAAATAATGCTATTTTCTCAACCATATTTAGGTAGTGAAATCACAAGTGACAAGTGGTTGGCACTTTGACAGCTGGGCCTATGTTTCCAAGTTTTTCTCCTCTAACTCAGAAGAGTGAAAGCTTTGTTTTATATGAAGGCTGAGTTTCTTACAATAAGACAGGAGGTGGAGGCTCTAAGGAGTATTACACATTGTTCATTGTAAAAATCATAGAACCACAGATGGGTTTCAGTTGAACAGGACCTTAAAGTTCATTTTATTTCAACCCCCCTGCCATGGGCAGGGGCACCTCCCACCAGCCCAGGTTGCTCCCAGCCCCATCCAACCTGGCCTGGAATACTGCCAGGGAGGGGGCATCCACAGCTTCTTTGGGCACCCTGGGCCAGTGCCTCACCACCCTCACAGCCAAAAATTTCTTCCTACTGTCTAATTTATATCTACCATAGGTGTTCCTCAGAGTGAGGTGTCAAGCACACAAGTAAAGGCTTCACGAACCTCACTCCACTATCACACTTCCATTTGCACTGGGAGAGCTTAGCTCAGCACATTTAACACCATGTGCCCAGAGCACCATGGAGCTAGCTTTCAAATTTCCCTTCCACTGCTAAAGGCCACCCCTCTGTAGCCTTCAGAAGCCATCCTCAAGGTCAGACTCAAATTGCCCAAAGTTCAACTGGCTGAGCTTTTGCATGCATGTACTTATAGGAGTAAATTTTGAACGTAAGCTAGTTCTTCTCCCCATTCCTCTTCTCCCCTCTGTGATCACAGGCTTTATCAATAGTTCCTTGTATTCCCCTAAGAAACAGGGGAATTAGGATGCCTACTAAAAATCCCTATTTTCTGCCATACTAGGCACCTCCTTTCTGGCCTACTTGCCATATCCAAGGAGTGGAGAGTAATCAAGCAGCACACACATCACAGTACCCCGAAGTCACACAGCAGTACAAGGAGCAACTAGAAAAGGAAGGGTACTTTAAGCACCAATACTAATTTCAAGATAAGCACAGAAAAGGTAATTACTCATAAAACTGCATATGAAACACTGAAATGCAATGCTTTTGTAATGGGAAATACATATACTATATCTACATGCAAAAGAAACAAATGGAAATATTTTGGTGATAGAACTCATTGATTTATCTGAAAAAATTTATAAGATTTAGAGATTTTTTTTTATTTCTGTTAACCCAGCTCTTTAAATATACACAGAAATATATGATCCATGCAGCTGAAATATTCAGGACGTTATTCTGAGGCCAGTGAAATCCCAGAATCCAGGAAACTGCAGGTGAATCCTGGCAGTGAATGAGAACGTAGTTTTACCTTCCAAGCCTGCACTTTTGAATTCCTCTACATATTAAACACCATAATAACGCTTTTCAAAAATATCAGCCTATGGTTATAACTCTCACCAATATTTTTTTCTCTCTTGAACCTTTAATTAAGTCTCCACAAGCTTCGAAGCAGCAGCAGTCTAATGGGTTTAGAATGATTTCTTACAAATAAACTGTTCAAAATGCACAGTGAGTTACAGCCTTTGAACACAAGCTTCTTAAATAATCCCTTTTATTTGTATTTATTTTTGAAAATATTGGATTCTAATCCTAACCAATGCACACTACCAGCAATAAAAAAAATGCATAGCTCCTGGGATTTTTTTTTCTCTTTTTTTGGCTGTTTTTGTGATGAATACACGTATAACTATGCAGGATTTTCCACATGAAAGGTGTTCACAGCCACAAAAGCAAGCATGAAAATGGTTTTAAGTACTTTCACAAAGCACTGTTCTTTAACAGATGGGGAACCTGAGACTCAGGCAGATAAAGTAACTCGCTTCAAGTCACCCAACAAGGTATTACAAGCTGGGTTTCTGCTGTGCTGGTATTTTGCTCTTGTGACTCTTTAGGACTATCTGGAATAAACACACTATGTGTTAGACTTACAAGAATGACTTTATAGCATCATATTACAAGTTCTCTTTGACATGAGTGATACACACCCTCAAAAATTACACCTTGGGAAGCTAAGAGGGAAGGAGAGAGGCCAACATTGTGCTAAGGGGGGAGGGAAAAGAGTGCAGTGATTACAAAAGCCTGGATCATAGAATCACAGAATGGTTTGGGTTGGAAGGGCCCTTAAAGATCATCTCATTCCAACCCCCCTGCCATGGGGGGGACACACCTCCCACCAGGAGGATCCACCTGTCCTGGCAGCTACAGCCCTATCAACACAGTGTAAAAATAACATGCCAGTGAAAGAAGTGGGCTATAGGTCTTTGCTTCACTAGACTGATCTGATGGTTTGAAAATATAAATCTGCCACTCTGAGTTTTAAATTGTGTGTCTTGTACAACAAAACATCACCTTTTTTGTTGGGGATGCTTGGGGTCTCTGTATATTGGTCTGGAAAAGCTGTAGTAGATATCTGGATGATGCAGGTATTTA
The DNA here is from genome assembly GCA_028020825.1 of Podargus strigoides. Taxonomy (NCBI): domain Eukaryota; kingdom Metazoa; phylum Chordata; class Aves; order Caprimulgiformes; family Podargidae; genus Podargus; species Podargus strigoides. The sequence goes on along the minus strand of CM051625.1, from coordinate 2,866,047 downwards.
ATCTAAAACTAATAATACATTATCTGTTGTACCAGCAGCTACAGTGCCCCTCTGCAAAGAGGCCTCGACAGCAGAGTTCAGTGGCAGCTAGAAAAGCCATAACAGAACTATTTATATAATTCAGTGTCATGTCATTGTATGAGCAATAAAATACCTGGGCTGTGTATCTAGACAGGCACATGAATGATTTTTTTATCACATCCCATGCAAAATATTATGAATTTCTGCACCTGCATGAATCATCCCATATTGTGCTGCTAAACAAACAGCTGAAAGATCATACAGCAAGGGAAATGCATTTGGGTGTCTGTTACACCTTCATAAGCAAACCTTAGCTTCCACTTTAGAGGCAAACTGTATTTTTGAGCAGCTGATGATTAAGACATCAAAGTTGTACTTTTATTTACTGTTAGTAGCATGAGGCTTCCAGTAGTTTTCTAAAAATCTACATTTACCCTGCCTGTACTGCTACCCTTACTTAAGATTCCCATGATACATTAATACAGCAGTGCACGCAGAGCCCACTGTGAATGCCAGACACATTTTTCCCACAGAATTGTTTGAAATCTAAATTCAGTGCTTAGTTTGCTAAACATTTGTTTTCGTCACATTTTGATATTTGGAAAGCAAACAGATAGCTCGTAATTAGTAAAACATGCATTGCAGAATGAAATAACCAACAGTCCCTTTAATCTGTTGTTTAGAAGTCTGCAATAACTGTATCTCTATAAATAAATTTCTGCTTGCTCTTTTATATTTGTACTGGTGGCAAGAAATTCTCCACTCCAGCTTGATAACAAAGACTTTAGCACTAGATTCTTGAGGTGTGAACCTACAATGAAAGCTATTCTTTTTTATCACTTGCCCATTTAAACAAAAGAAGACAAAGTTTAAGATACTCAGATTTGCAACATCAAAGTAAACTCTGCGACTTGACAGATATTTAATAAAGCATCACAAGTCACGCATGGAAAACATGAAGGGTACACGCCTGTAAACATTAGCTGGCGTGCCTAATATTGCTTGGTGGTCTGAGTTCACAGTTTTATATTTCAAAGGCTATGAATGAAGACAGCTTTTCAGTTTCACGTGTCTTCTTGCCTGAAAGAGCTCTTTAACAGTTCAGAAAGTAGGAACTTAAACATCCTGCCCACCTTATCTTACCAGGGACTAACCATACACATTTATAGTTGTATTTCAACTGGGAATAACACCACATTTTCCAGTCTGAACATACTCATCACTCAGAGCTGCATGCTTCTTTTCATATATATCTTCATGGGTTTTGCTCAGCTAGAAGAAGCATGTGGAGCATATATTCTAAATTACACGTCAGCTTGCAGCAATTGTTAATTTGCAGCAGTGTAATAGCCTGTGAACATGAAAGCTTTGAAATAATTGTCTGCTTTCCTGTGACACAAACCAATTCCCACTATTCAGAGGTTTCCAGACAAAGTCCCGGTGACAGACTGGAGTGCAATACTTAAAAATTGCTATTTCAGCAAATGGAAACCTATTTTAAGTAGACTTTAGGGACTGATCATGGAAAACACAAAGCCCTCAGCTTTGAGAGTTCAACAGAATAATCTGCTACTCAAGACCTACTTGAACACCTCAGCTGAAGAATAAATATTGAATCAACAGATCTGGGAATGGAATTGCTAGTACTTTATTTTCTGGAGGATGGGACAGGCTTGACACTATTCACATTTAAGTTCTGTACCTGATCCAAACAAATTGAAGCAAAATTCTTAAAGCTTAATGAAGTAGATGATTTTTTTCAGCCTCTATCAAGATTGTAACTTATCAGTGACAAAACAAGGCAGTACTTTTGTGGAGGCCACATGAGGTATGCATTACAGACACATTGCAGTGTAGAAGTGAGGTTCTGTGAGCCCAGGCTGACCATGTCACTCACACAGCAAAGCCATCAGTCAGTTCTGCACATCCCCTCTAACTACCACCCAAACACACCTGTACACCACAGCACAGCATCACATGTGCTGAACAACTCAACTGAGTACTGCAGAAGTGTAATAGAAAGTTTTCAGCCATTTTTACTGGAACCCTGGTACTCTGGTGGCAGCAGCAGATGCTGTATGCACTCATTTTGGAAGCCAGAATACTAAGGGAAGTCAACAGCAGCTGTATGCACTCAGCACCTCTGAAAATAGCAGCTACAGCCTTGAGGTCTGAGGTGTCAGGAGTTCAATCAGGAAAATTAAAACAGTTCCATTATGAAGCTGCTTTAAAAGCTGTTTAGACAAAAGATATTTAACTTCGAATATGTGCATTTTAAAATACCTACAGACCCAGAAGTAAACATTAGGTAGCACATTTTGAAGTTACAAGTTTCCACAATTTCAGTAATATAAAAGATTAGTATGTTGCCTTGGCATTTATGCACAAGAAATGTGTTTTCTTTCAAAAAGATGGTTTAAGGGGTCAATCAAGTCATAACACTACTAACCACCCAAGTGACTAATCAAAAGAATTTCTGGTCCACAATAAACAGTACATGTTAATCCCATATATAGTTTTGCATAAAGAATGCATGGCAATTTATATTATTTGTGTGAAATAATAACACTAAGCATGTAAAAAGTCTTCAGACTTTTTACTTAGGCTGTTGCTTAAGTAATTTGGATTAATGACTTGCTAATATTTCAATCAAGCACCAGAGGTGATCATACATGGCCTGCCAAAGAGGTTTCAGCAGCTCCAAAAACTTAGGGCAGCCAGGGGCTCAGCAAAAGAAGTATCCAACCTACACTCTCCCAGAGGCAAAGAATTACATATGATCAGAGCATAGAGATGCTCATACTAAACCTCACAACAGCTAGCAGGATATGGCATTCAGCATGCCTCTCCTGCCTAAGAACTGCAACACCAGACAGGTGCTAGGACTCAATTACTGTTCAGGCAATAAATTACCATAGACAGTTAGTGAACCAGAGTTATAAGGGATTACTTTTGGGACTTGACAGGTTTGGAAATGTAGAGAGTTTCTTTTCTGTCATCTCTGTCGTGACAAACTTCCACATCTGTGTGCATTTCTTCGGAATTTTGCAAAAAAAGAGTCTGATTTTCTTTTATGTTTGTCAGATCAGGCAAAGATAAAGGCATTCCAGACCTTCAAAACAGCTATTCCTGAAACCAGATCACGAGAGCACTCCAGCAATACTGAGCACCATAAGCTCACTAAGGTACACCTCTTTTGCACTGCACAGACAGTCTGAGGAGTGAGTGGGAGAACTGTCTTGCAGTCAGTTCCATCAGCCAGCCCATAAGCTTTCCAGAAACGTTACTCACATAAGACAAAGACCTTCTGAATCCTGAGCAGTCTTGTAATATGTCACCTGATAGAAAGGATCAAACATCATAGATTTTAGAGCAATAATTTCAAATCTTGGATTTTGTGGAAGACTGAGGGGAAAGAGAATACCTTTTTCCTTGCTTTTGATTTACAGGATGACTAGCTGAAGTTGAGGGAGCTGACACATTGGAACTAACACCGTGATGTGGACTGTAGAGAGCAAGACTAAACACCCATACCCTTCACTGCATGTTCAATATCTCCACTTGTACACAAAATTTGTTTCCAGAGCACCCTGAGAGATGATGCCATTTCATATCAGTTTAATGCAGACAGATAAACTGGAAAAAAGTAAGACACTGACACCTCCACCCCCTTTCTGCATCCCAATTTCAGGTCATAGAGCTCACACTGCTGAGACACAAAGGCACTACAAGTACCCATGTCTATTCTGTGGCTTAGGGCAGACTTCCAAAGCCCCCTTCCAAGACTAAAGCACTAGTGAGGCAGGGGTCGGTCTCCTCTTCCAGGTAACAGTGACAGAACAAGGGGTGAAGGCCTCAAGATGTGCCAGGGGAGATTGGACATTGGGAACAATTCCTTCCCCCAAAGGGTTCCCCAGCACTGGCCCAGGCTGCCCAGGGCAGGGGGCAGTCCCCATCCCTGGAGGGATTTCAGAGCCGTGGAGATGTGGTGCTGAGGGACATGGGGCAGTGGGCACTGGGCAGTGCTGGGTTAATGGTTGGACTGGGGGAGCTTAGAGGTCTTTTCCAACCAAGGCTATTCTGTGATTCTATGATTATGAGAAAGATTTATTTCCAAGGCCTGAATTGAACAAACTTTAACCAACCTTAAAGATATTTACCTGAAAAAGCACTGGGTCTACCTAGTCACAAAGCTTTGGGCTGAGTGGGATACAAGAAGAATACTCAATGTCCTAGCACACAGCTACTTCATAAATCAATCATCCTGTGGCATTCGCCTGCAATACTAAGCAAAGAGGTGATAACAAACATCACAATCTGTGACCAGGAGCAGAAGAAAGGGCTTCAACACAAAGCACAGCGAGGGTGGCTCTGCCTCACACCGCTCAGTGGCAAGGCCCAGTGGGAAATCCACATCCACTGGCACACGGATTTGTGCAGCACTTCAACTCAGCCTTCAGGAGAAAACATAAGTGGGAGCAGCAATAGATTCACACGTACAAAAGAAGCCCTATTTTAAAAAAATAAAACAAGGAAAAAAAGAAAAGGCTAAAGAAGCAGGAAGTGGAGGAGTAAATGACAGAGGTAGAGAGAAGAGATGTCTCCTTCCATTTAGACAAGCAGACATACTCTTGCAATTTAATGGATCATAAGAACTCAAAGATACTTACTGTCTAGCCACGTAAGTACATTCCAGCTCTTGATTTGCTTTTAGCATTGAAACCAGTCATCTATTACGTCAATGTGATTCTTGTTTGTTGAAATAAGTGAATAATTTGGGGAGTATATTCAATTCACTGTTTTTACGTTCCCTCATTTCATCTGTTCTCAATTTCCACAATAAGCTGTTTGGAAAACTACAGCTGGAAGCACATGGCCAGTGAGGCAGATTGGTCAGGAACTCTGAGATCTTAACTAATTTGCCCAACTAGACGTTAAATTAATAACATACAGGCTGAGTTGTTGCAAACATGACATAGATCGCTTTTTTGGATTTTGGTATGCAGAGTTCAAGCAATTTGAGGACACAATTTAGTTAAGCCAATTTAATGGCTCGCTTCTGCCAAAAGGTGCTACTCCACCCCTCTGCACGCACAGCATCCCCAGCCACATGTCCCCATCCCCTTCCTCACACTGGCACTTCCCTGCCAGTACCAGTCTGCTTTCAGGCTGAGCCAGCTGGGGAAACTAAACTGGCAGAAACCATCCACTTTTTGGGGAGTGTTGATTTTATGCTGGTTTAAGGCTCTCAGCTGGTTCCCTGAAAGGTCAAGAAGTCAGCACAGAAAAAAAATTGAGCACAAACATGCAGCCAGGGAAAAGAGGAAGGAGCACTGTGGTATCAGAGTGTACCTGGTGATGGCTTCACTCTTGTTCTTCTCATGTGAAAAAATTTAACAGTTCTGAAATAGGTAGAAATATTGTTTCTATTCCTAAAGCCTGTAACTACTGAAGTTACCAGTTCTGCAGAGTAACGACTAAGGCAATTTTCCACACAATCATTCAACTCAATTTTTTTTCTACTGTAGGGCTTAAAATACAGCTAGGCAGATATAGCCAGTGAAAACAAAAACATCAGCCATCTAAATCCCCAGAATATTGACTTGAAACAAAATACAACAATGTTTACTCTATTGCTTTGGCGTGGGTTGGTTTGTTTGCAGTCGAACCGTAATTTATACTGGCTCCTCACATATTGATATGTTGAGGAAATAAACAGTAAATACTATTTCCAATCCATCTGTTGAACTTGTTAGAAAAACAACAGTCAGAGGCTTTTCAGAATTGTATTTTTTCTGTACAAAAAAACCCCAACAAATAGGGAACTAGGTTTTTGTTACGCTCAAAGTACTCTGTGTGTTTGGATGAAGTATCATCCCAGTCTGACTCCCCAGCTCTCACTCCAGCCCTGGTTCTGGCAGAGGTTTGTAGACTGAGTGACAATCCTCTGGAGGAGACCCACCACATCTGTGAGCCTGGCGAGAGCCCCCCTGAGCTGTGGTCGACTCTCCTCTCTGCTTCTCTTGGTCTGGCACATGACTACGGATTTTACAGAAACCACCCACCCAACAAGGGGCTTTCTATGAACAGGGCTGTGAGGAGAATCAGGTCAGCTCCCTCATTGTCATCTGCTGGCTGTGCAGTGGAAGACACTCAGCTGGTACATAGGAAGGAAGATTTTGCCCTTATAATCTTCAATTCTTCACAGACAGGAAAATGAAGATATTTATTTAACTTATTCTCAAAAACTCATCAAGCACTGAACAGCTTATGTGGACTGCCTAATGTAGTGCTACTACAAGGGCTTCTCCCAGTCAGCAACACTCCTGAAGAACAGAGCCTGGTTAACTCCATTCCACTCCAATAATCTCATTAGGTTTAAATAACCATATAACTGAAGTGAAACAGCCTCACAGTGTCTTACCTAGCCACAGTTTTCTGGCATTCTGCAATGCTGTCTTATATAGGAGGGACTATACGAAGGCGTATATATACCTTGTCCAGCAGGTCATGGACACTAAAGGGGGCATGGTGCTTCTTTGGCCGCTTGAGCTAATCCATTCACTAAGCCAAAAGAAAGCCTTATTAGAAAATCATAAAACAAAATAAAATAAAAATATGTAAAAAAAAGAGACCTGCTTACAATGGCTCAGGTAAATGCCAGAGCTGGTAGGAAGGAGCACCCAGTTACCAGCATGAGAATGTGGAAAGGAGAGGGAAGGGTAGGATTCCCCTTTGGCCTCAGCCACCCAGCAGACAAGGCAGTGGAGTCCAAGTGCATCTGTTAGGATTCATGTTCTGCTGAAAGATGGAATAAAAATTCCTTCTCTTCAGATTGTCATTTTTGTATCCAAGTAATTTACTGCCAATGAACTAGAGAAGACAAAAAAAAAAAAAGGTGTTTGTTGACTCCTGTAAAATGAGATGGAACTAGCAGCTTTTAAGGTTTCAATTATGCTGCTTTCAAGATCTAGGCCAGCAAGTTAGTACCTTTTTAAAATATTAAAAGTGTTGAGATGGATATGAGTTTTACACTGGAACCCTGAGGTAGGTAATTTAAACCAACTGAACTGCAGAGCTGTTGCTCAAGCCAATAAAAGTATCTCCTAATTAGTTTCTGCTTCCTTTTTCACCACTATCAAGTACCATCATTGTTAAAGTTCAGAAACATGTCACTTTTCAACCCCTGGAGAAAAAAATGCTTACCTAACTAGTCAGATCAGTACTAACTAGTCAGTACAGTTGCTGATAGCAGGAATATTCTCAGGTGGAAGTTATGGGCTTTAGAACAGCAGGTTTCAGATACGTCCCAGATTTCTGGTACCATGAGATATGTGAACAATTTTAGTTTCATTCTGTGATTTTGAGTGTTCTACAACATCCACTCAAAAGAATCTTTCCATGTATTTTACGTGCGTTCCATAGAAACCTGTAACTATTGACATATTTTGCATTTCTTTTTGTAGACTGCCTCGGTCAACTGCAGATCTTTTTTTAAAAGGATATAATATGCTTTTGGTTTTTTGTTTAATTTCCAGTCCTCTAACAATGGATTAAAATACATAAACAGGCTACAGCTGCTTAGCCTTCTAAATTCTGACACCTCCTTCCTCCAGTTGGGACTATAGGCTCTTTTTCTTTCTGTCTTTGACTTTTTGTAGACTGAAATCCAATACTTTTGTCTGCATCTGCTGCTAAAAGCCATTTCTCCCCAGCCACAGACCAGTCCTCTTGTGTCTCATTAAGCACATTTACATTTGGCTCTTGAAGTCCTCAACAGAGCATTTCATGCCTGGCAAAAGTGCACTGATGAAAGAAGCACTCCACTCATGGCTTCAGTAATGACACATGGTATCACCCCATTGTTTGGGGCACTCAAATAGAATCTTATTTTAAGAAGTGACTGCCCTGTTACAGACTTTCTTAAAAAAAAATAATTAGCACTATTATGTAGTAGGTAACAATTAAATTTAATTAAAAGGCATATAAAAAGTAAAATTTTGCATTATGGATTAATTCAGTGGGGCAGGTGTTTCTGTGAAACTCCTCCTAAAGTCAATCAAGAAGGGTTACTTCCTCAAGAAGACATTAGCAACACTGAGAGTCCCAAGGTATGCAAGCCATTTGTGCCATCAGCCTTCTCAAAGTCACATGACTCAATCGAGAATAGCAGGCATACTACATCACCACAAGGTAATTAAACACAATTAATCAACTCTGAACCAATTCCTTCCTTAAGTGCCCACTGAACCTTTTCAGGTGGCAGGAATGCCAGGAATTCCTGATTCTGGCACACAACAGTAGAAAGTAATTCCAGACTGGCTCCTACAAGTCATACTGGCTTCAGTTCAAGGTTTCTATTGATCATTCCTGTGGTAGCACAAAATAAATGCTAAAAAAAACCAAAACCAAGAGAAGGAAGCAAGCATTCAGGAACTCTGCCCTGAATCACTTGGAATTTAACACGAACAAATAGTATCTTGCACCATACTACAAGCCAACAAGTAGAACAACCTGTAGGCCACAGGTGCAGTATGCTCACCACAAGAAGCTACCTTTAATCACCTGCCTGTGCTATCTGAACTAACTGTACATTCTATGCACCCTCTGCATGTAGCTCCAAGAAAAATGAGTAGACTAATTTAAAGCTAATGAAGAAGCCAAGTCTGTCCCCAGAGTGAATTGTCACATTTACCTTTGCAAGAGCAGATGGGAAAAGCAGGCTTTTGGATGCTTCTGGAGGAGTTTACAGCCAATAGCTCAAGGTCTACTAGACCTTGAGCTTTCAAAACATGGCTTTCAAAGAATGGACAGCTATTATCAACTCCAGCTGACATAACTAAACAGTGCTCTGATTCCTTCATAAAATTTGCCAGCAGTGTCAGTTTTAGCTGGATTATGCCTCAAGGCATGTCACCACCAGAAGACATTGTGTCAGCCACTCTAGTGCTCACAAAAGCACAATGGAGGCCTCTCCACTAATATGGACAGTGTTAGGATGGGCTCAAAGTCTTTTTCCATACTTTGGTGAATATCTCTAATCCAACAGCATTAACACTGATTCAGCTTCAAAGGTAGAATAAAATCAAGGAACTATTAAGGCTCCTTAGACAAAACCAACAACCTAACAATTAGCAAATATCATCTATCATGTAAAAAACGTGAGATCATTAAAAACCAGAGACCTTAAATGAGTATGATCACAAGAAAATGTGGCAAAGCACCAACTAGCTCCATGATGGCTGGTCTTTACAAGCCAACAGACATAGTGAGACCATTATACAAGTAGTAGCCTGAAGTACCCTCCTTCCCTCCAGAGTCACAAGCCAGAAGGCGGCTCAGTTTAGCCCTTTGAAACATTCTTCTCCACCCACAGAAGCTGCAAATTTTATCTGAGAAATACTGCCTGTGGTACAACCAGCAAATTCCTCAGCTGGGAACAAAGGAGCATTGCTGTCATCCAGCAGTCGTGGGCTGAGGAACTTCCTGCCCCCAGCCAACAGAACAACTCCACTGTCAGTGCTGCAATCAGCATTTACCAACCTACTTCCCATTCTCTGTTCTGTGGCCAAACTTGCCTCCAACCAGAAGGAAAACTAGGCAGCCTTCTGCCTGCATTTCCCCTTTACCAGCCTTACATATGCACATAGAAGATAAGAACTCAGAAAGAATAAATACTCAAGGTCAAATGTAAGAGCCATCTGACATGTCTTTTAAATCCTTATTCTGATTTCATTTGTTTCTGTTGTCCACACTCACTGTCATCTCTACAGAACCCCTAGTATGAAGACATTCTCTATCACTGAAATCATCCTCAAAAAACTTTGGTACTTCTTATCCGGCTATTTTTTTTCTGTAAGACGAGTTTGAAGCATCAACACCTTTCTCTGGAGATCTCAAGAATCTCCTGTTCTAAAAAAAAATCTGTAACTTTCATCACATACATCCATATAACTCTCAGTTAGAAGAAACAAGTTGAACCCTGCTACTTAAAGTAATGAAAATACTGCAATACACTATTTTCAGCTGGCTATGCATATACAAGCAGAAGAAAAGCTCTTCCTTCCTTCTTTGACCCAGACAAACCTCTAATTGCAATAGGTATTTGAGTCTGTGCTATACAGCTGGGAGACCCTGCACAGGTAGTGTCTAACTGATGTGAATAACAGTATATGGTAGACTATTTGGGTCATTTTTCCTTCAAATGGCTTTACTTTGGAACTGTAAAATAGAAAGAAGGGGAAAACTACTCTTAGGTATCACTTACAACAGAGAACCAAACAGAACCAATCTCAGAACTCAGTCTGAGCTTCACTTAAATTCCTTCTTAAAATGTATTTCTTCTGTTGATGCAACCAGAAAGTTGGGCAAACAATTATGATCAATAAAAGGCAAAAGACTCAAAAATCTTGTACATGTTTAGTTGCATTTTACCCTGACTGGTGCAAATACAACTCAGTGGTTGCGATATGGCACTAGAGAGATCCAGATTCAAGTAAATTCAATGCTGTAGAGCCTCAGAAGTCCTCTTGGATACTCAGGATTATCACAAATAATTTATAAACTTCCTCAGTTATTCCAGATTTTGCAACATTCTGGCAGAGGTTCCAGAGAAATGGATATAATTTAATTATTTCAACTCCATATCAAATTATCCTTTGTATACATATATAGGAGCTTCATTTTAGAAACAGAATTCTTTCAAACAGTTCAGAGGACAAAAAACTAGAGCTACATGCCTAAGGTAGGACTAAATATTGTAATCACTTTTCATGCATTTTTAAATGTTAATTCGGTTTGAAATATTCAGAGGATTTCCTCACACCTATGAATAAATAATCCCATGCCTATGTGTATATTATTCGTATGCACAGGAAAAAATACAGCAATGAATCTTAATTCTTTTCTGCATCGCCCAGCAGACTACAGCCACCCAGCAGGTAGGAGAAAAAGGATGCGACATTGGATAGATCTTACTTTCGAGAAATTATAATGTTTTGAAAAATCCAGGTGACAGCTGATGCCACCACATGGTGTTTTATAAGCTGCTGCTAAGTGAAATTTTACTCTCCTTCGGGGGGGGTGGTGTCATTAATTAAGGAATTACAGTTACTTAAATTTTCACTTCAGAGACATTCAGAACAACAACAAGCGAAATCACTTCTTAGAGCAGTCAGTGTGAACCATGGCAAAAGTCACTGCTTGGGCAGTGCAAGAAAAATGAGCACAAGAGGCAGGGAAAGCTTCTTACACTCCTCATGTTGATCAGAAAAAAGGACAAGTATGGAGCTATTTAAGAAATCATTAGGGACTGTATATAACAGTGCTGCTTTTGAGCAAAATCAAACATTGAGAATTAGAAGTCCAGTTTTCAAGGCCCTGCAAGATAAAACACTGAGAGGAAAAATTGGTAAACTGGATGCAGGCTTGCTTATTCAAAAAAAAAAAAAAAAGTACAAGTGTCGTTTCTCCTAAACACAGAGGCATCAACCACGAGCTTTATGTTCTTCCAACTTCAGCAAAAAGGTGTGTGAATGGAAGTTCTCCTGTTATTTCCTCTCCCTGTCTCCTTTCTTTTCTCAAGTTCATGCACAGCAGCACTTCAGGGTCTCTGGAGCTTCTCTGACAATGACCCTGTCTGAGTAAGAGCTTAAATGACAAAAGAACATCTCCTCTTGCATGCACATCCTCACTTCTTTCTAAAGACTGCATTTAGAAATAGCATATATGCAAAGTTCTGTATGCTTTCCTAAGAAATGCAGCCAGTGGCCCTCTAGTCTACTGCATGTGTTTTAGGTAAGATTGATCTTTCTGTCCCTCAAGTGTTGTATTTCACAAATAGACCACTGTACTCAACTGTGTTCAGGCACTAGGAAACCCATCTTCTCTTAGCAGCCTCTGTTTTCCCAACACATTCTCAAACTTCTGTTCTTTCAAATAATAAAATTACTTAGCAATTCAGTGATTTTTCTCCTGTTGAGGTTCTACTGCAATCAGTGGGGACCCTTCTATCAATTTTAATGGGTGCCAAGTACATCAACTCATGTCTCGTGTTCATCATTTTGTCCCTGCAGCAATACAAGCCAGGTATAGGTAAGAAACAGTCACAGTGCAGCCTGCATAAAAACAGAACAGGAAAAAAAAATGGATTCTGAGCTGTCTGGGGGACTTTAACAGTTGGACTGCTGATGCCTTTCCTTAATCCCTCCCTCATGCTGACCATTACTGCCTTGTTCTTCTGGAGGCATTGTTGGGAAAAGAAGAACTGATAACAATATTTACATAAGGTTGTTCTCAAGGGTGGGGGGAGTATGAGAGAAGCACCAAATGTTGATTTACTGAGAGGTGGAAGAGGCAGCCCCAAATTCATCACTAAATTTTTTTAACACCACCTCCTGCTTCATGTGTCACAGGATGCAGACCCAGGTCCCACCACCTTTCAGATTGCAGTGTGGGCTATGGCATCTGTTAAAAAATGTCCTGGACATGTAGCAGAGGCTGGCTTAAAAAGTAAAAGTGAGGATATGTTTATCATTAAGGCTATGTTACTACTGTTTTCAGTCCAGGAAGCCAGGTCATTTTGGGTTCCCATAAATAGAAAGTGGCAAGCCAGTAAAAAAAAAATACTCAGATTCTTGTTGCACAATTTTTCTCCTCCTGTTCTTGATTTAATGCCAATGTAACCAAAAGATTGACCTACAAGAGCTCAGATTTCCTTCCTGTTTCTTCCCTCCCATCTCCAAGTTTCAAACTAATGACTTCTATGTTATCTGCAAACCCTGCTACAGTTCTCTTCAACAAAGTTAAACACACTGTCAAATGAATCAGCAGTTAAAGTATGAGCTAACACCATCAAAGGTTATATCAACAGAGTGATGGCTTTTTAGCATGGTTTCTTAAGAAAACAAGACTTATGTAAATACATCAGTTACCAGTCTGCCTATAACCCTGTTCTCCCACTCCACCAACAATTGTTGAACCACTGGCCACTTTCAACCATATTTAAGAAAGGACAGAATTCTCAGTGCCATTAAGGGGGGCTGGAAGGGAAATGAGAGATATCCAAAACAGCACTCCTGCTGTGGGCATCACTCAAGTGTGGGGTGATAAGATTGCTAAATCTCATCTGTAATCAGTTCTTACTTTGTTTGTTTCAGACACACTCACAAGTTTGACCTTATCCAGAAAAGGTCTAAAAGCACCCTGGCACTCGTTCAGTTTCATGATGGAGCCCTGACAGAGTTGAGAGGATGCAAGGAACAAGTTCTGCTCAAACACAGGTTTTAGTCCTGAGAATTATTTCCTTTGCTGTCACAATGCAAGAGGAGGAGAACCACAAGCAAATTCTCAGCTCTGGAGGATTTGCTTAGTGGTGACCTGGCAGTGCTGGGTTAATGGTTGGACTTGATGATCTTAGAGGTCTTTTCCAACCAAGGCTGTTCTATGATTCTATGATTTTATCTAGCTATGTACTTAGCTCACCTCAAGCTCCACAATATCTTGCACCAGAGCAGTTGCCATTAATGAGACACTAATCCTTAAGCACAGACTCAGTGCAACACTGACATGTTCATATTGATGTGTCCACATTAGGGTTCTTGAACAAGTTTGAGCTCCTGGACAAAAATCAAGACAAGCACCCATCTACACTGGTACAAGCAAATCGCACAGTGCTCTCAGCTCAGGAGAGCTCGTTTTATCCTGACACCATAAAGGCTACTCCTCATTTAGTTCTTGACAAAACAGGGTTCCTTCTTTGAACCTCTTACACTCAATATGATCTCTCTCCCCCCCATCATCACACCCAGCTCACTAACAGTAACAGAGCCCATCTTGTCAGCTTCTCAGCATGGCAATAAGTGCTGCCTTTTGACTTCTATCTGCATAGTGCAAAGATATTATACTATTAACTGCTAATGGTAAGTCCTCGCTGTATATTAATAAGCCAGCCAATGAACAGCATGTACTTTATTATTTGCATTACAGCTAGCACAACAAGCTGAGGTGACAGACAAGTACCCAAAAAAAAAAAGCTAAATAAAAGGTATCAAAAACCGTACATATGCTCCAAGTTGCTGAAAAACATGTTATATCCAGGCAGATATTTTTAGGCTTCCATAAAACGACAGGTTCCTGCATTATGTTAGAAATCTTTAATCTATAAAATTGGTTTTACAGCCAGTGCTTCAAGAAGAATGAAGGCACCCAACAGCCACAAAGACCTACATTCTCTGTACATTGAACTGGCATAAATCTGTAGGACTGACTTAGAACTGTAAAGTAGTATACACGTGCTCTTTCTAAATTTTCTGCAAGTTTTAATGGCCACAAAGTATAAGGGGGGGGAGAGTGTTCTGACTTGTTTATTACTGTTTTGGGTGAGCTTTCATTTAATTAAAGCTTTACCAATATGTAACTTTTTCCTTGGAAAGCTGGCCTGCAATCAGCATATTTAAATAGCAAACAGTTTATTGTTAACAGAATCTAACAGCTACTGACTCAAGCACGGGTTAAAGAAAACCATTACGATGGCTTCCCTAGTCAGTACATCTGTTTTGACTGTAAAAACAAAAACTCACCAGCTGTACAGAGAGGATTTTTCCTCCAGACTCCAAACAGAGCAGATTATTTGACCACAGATGCTGTCAAGTCTTTGTCTGACGAGCAAAATTCCTTTCTTGGTTGGATGTCTTCACCACTGACCTGTTAACAGAAAGCATTTGGAAGGTTTTAGTTCTTACAGATAGTATATATGTTGTATTAAATGACTGTAAAGAATTATTAAGTTCACATCAGGATGACCCCCAAAACCAAGTCTGGAATTCAAAACTAGCTGTTTCACTACCAGTTTTCTATGTAATCCAAACTACCAAGTATGCTTTTTCATGTGGACTTCTCTGTATCCTCCCTCAGTCCCTAAACCACAGCAAAACAATGACTTCTGAAGAGTATGATAACCTTGTTTACTGTCTAGTTATGCATTTCTAAATCTTTTAAAGCCTAAAGAACAAACTCCTAGTACTTACTATAAAATAAGAGCTACTGGAGTTACTGCAAGGAATGGGTATTTTGAACACCTGGTACCAGTTATAAACCAAAGTAATCCTCATATGACAAGACACTTTTATTCACATGGTTACATCGATTCAAGCAGTATTTACTTCTTTAAGCACTACCAAAGAGTTTCTTCCATCTAAAGTGAATTAATGACCTTTCAACTCTAACAGATGCCTCTACACGTGGAACCTGTAAATGTTACATGAAAACACTGAACTGCCTTCCCTCTCCTGGTGATTCAACAGCAACACCTTGGCAGACACTGAAAGGGCAGTTAGCCACATATCTTTGTGTCCACAGTGCAAAAAAAGGTGATGGCTGATGATTTTGTGCTTCTGAGAGCACCCTGAACTGACTAGTTTCACTGTTTTCCTTGGACCAGAATATTCTGCCATTCTTATTTTCTCTAAGCACTGCTATCTTAGTCCTTCAGCAATTTCATTTAAGTCAATTACATTCTTATGGACTGAGAAATTATTTGAAGTGAGAAAATAACTATATTTAAAGCAGGATATGAGTAATTTTCTTATATATACCTTCAACAGCATAACTTGATTTCACATTAATAACATCTAGTTTTAACGACTTACTGTTAACTCCACTTCCAACTAGGGAAGCTGAGTCACTGAAAAGTTGAATAGCTTGCCCAGATAAATTCAGCAAACTAGATTCCCAGTCTAGATTCTATCCACTAGATTAGCCTGCCCTCCAATTGCTTCTCTAGGTAGATTCCCTCACTATTATTGACTGGTTTTAATTTCTACATGTCTGTACTACACAAACACCACTGGTGAACAAAGAAGAAATCACAAGTTCTATAATAAATACTTGGCAAACTCCTTAATGGAAGATATATCTCCTGTCTGACCTTTTTATCCTTGAACTAGAATGACAGTGGGATTCAGCAATCTAAAAAAAAAAACCAAATGATGCTTTAAATTTATTCTAGCAAAAGCATTTATCCTTTCTGCCCTTTTAGGCACTGGTTACTTATTTTCCCTGAGCAACTGAGCAATAAATATAAATTGTGCAATTCTAACCAACGGAAAGAAAATGTTACTTTGGTTTTAACAGGATAAAGGAGTTACCATCAAAGCATATCAGGACAACAGATCAGTTCCTTACTCCACAAAAATGGATTGAAAGGCGTGTATCCTTCATCAGATTCATTTGAACAGTAAATAGGGAAAAAAAAAAAACAAACAAAACCCAAAAAAAATACACAGCCAAACAGCTCACAAATCTCTGGGACAGAAACAGAGATTCCAGATACAGCAGAATCTGCAAGTGAGAACCAATATAGAAATAATGTGTGTCCAGCACACTCAGAATGTTTTTCTTAGAATTTTAAAGGTAAACAAATAGCAAATGACAGAGGAATCTCTGAAGTCAGAGAAGTCTTCTGCCTGTGTGAATCCCTTCAGAAACACGAGACAGTATTCTTAAATGCTAGAAGACAGCACTCAATCTGGTGTCGGGGGTCAGCCTCTGAGGAGGAATTCACTGAAGAAGATGGTGATGTCAGCTCCAAACACGAGATGGAAAGGATCCAGGAAACTTGTTAGTTCTGCAACCGTTCAGGAACAAATATTTAACTTGGGAATTAGCAAGGAGATCAACTCAGAACTGGCAAGGGAGCTCTGTAGGGAAGCAAAGCAGGAATTATATAAGAAATGCAGGTCAGAGTCTGCAAGGAACAGGTTCCTGTTCTGCTCGTTCCTCCAGCTGTTCCACCCAGACCAATGCATTTGCATCAGTCAGGCAGCTGTGTTTTGCATCAGCTTTACCCAGACTGGAAGTACCCACACCACCTTACATGGTGGCTGGGGTGCCTTGAAAATGGAGAACTCCTGCCTAGTGGGGAAAAAATAACTTCAATGCAATTACTGTACCTTGGGATAAAAAAGTAACCCTTTTTTGAGCCTTCTATGGTCTGATACTCTTTTCACATCAGTCTAAGGCTGGAACAATTGGTTTTATACATCCACTGATTTCCACTTTCTGCTCTTGGAACCTTTTCTGCCCATACAAGCAAGGCTGAAAAGCCCTTCTGAGAGCAAATAACAAGTTCATAGAACCACAACTCCAGCTTCTTTCAGACAATAAAAACTTCAGCTACCTGAGCTCATTTCTCTGTCACACAATATTCTCATAGCTGTCTTCTTTTTTTTTTTTCTGGAATTTCTACATCAACAAGAGCAGTAAGAACAGTTCTAGGCTCTGCCCACCTGCAGGCTCTGCGACTTTAGAGCACATGCCTGGCCCAAGATGCAGAGCAGGAAGCATCACAGGTTGTTTGGAGAGAACCAGCTGAAGTAGATGCAGTATAATTCAAAGGATAGAGAGATTTAAGCCTTGATTTAAAGAACTGAAAAACAGAACAGGAAGGAACTGCAGCGCTGTGGCAAGCTGGAGCACACGTCTGGGAAGTCCAGAACTGCTGCTGTTTCCACCACAGCCATAAAATCTGGGGACTCACAGTATGCCACTGATCCTTCTGACTTTCCCTACAAACATTCTCATCTGGTATTCACCACCATTTACTTCCTCTTTCCTGTTCTTTATTCAGTGCATTGCTGTTTGTTCTATTGCCAATTATTTTCATATTTTTCTTAAGTGTGCTACTTCTTGACCAAATTTTTTTGATGTCTGTGGAGCCACAAGTTTCTGATAGCCCACATGATACTTTCAGATAATTCCCAGTTTCCAATAGTATTCCCCACATAAAATTACATTCTCAAATGAATTCTGTACCTGTATGCATCAGTATAACTTTGGAAAATTATTCCTCTTGACATGGTATGTATACACATGTGCAAGCACATGACTGCATGTGCACATATATTTGTGTGCATAAACCATAGATAAATAACTGGAGCCGTGTCCTATTTACAGAAGGCAAGTGCAACCAAATTGTGATTAGTACATAAGGATACATAAGGAAGTACTCTGTTTCGGAGTGACAAAGAAGCATTCTTCTTTCTACCTCAGAATTAGTCTATGTGGTAACACAAGCTTTCTGTGTTAAGAAAAAACATTTATATCTTTAGATGACTGGACTTCAATAGTTCATTATCTACATGCAATAATTTTCTAACCAGAAAATCTTTTCAGAGTTATAAAAAAAGCATGTTCATGCAAGACTCTAAGAAGACTGGCCCAGAATTCACTCAACAGCAAACACCAATCTTAAATTTGAAGAGATAAGAGGACCTGGTAACAAGTTCTATTATGCTCAAGAGAAAACTGAATATAAAACTCATGTCTTAGCAATTTAAGTGAAAGTGTTGCCCTTCTGCATGGCTGAAAGCTTCACACTGTGCTGAGAATAAACTTGCAGACAGCAATGACAGCTGTGGGAATGATGCCACATATTAAAATGTTTAAACTTGCCTCACAGATGACAACAGGAGTAGTCACCCAACAGAGCATCGTTCTACTCAGGTACAGGTCAGCTGAGACAAGGAGCAACACTTTGGGGAAGACTGTAACTTGGCAAGAAAAATAAAGCCAAAATAAGTTTTTAAATATAACCCTTTAAAATAAGGAAGAATGCTTAAAAATACGGATTAAAACTAAGAAATTATTAAATTGCACATCAAGCTAATTAATTTAATCCATAAGCAGACATGTATCTTGCCAAAGGAGAAAAGAAAGCTTCAAACTGATCTCAAGAAGCAGCTATGAAAAAATGCAAGAGGAGGTTAAAAAACCTACATTAGGCATCTCCTACCCCCACCATCGAGAGAAGGCAAATGTCTACACTGAGCCACGTCCATTTGCACTAAAAAGTAAATAGCATACAGCATACCTAACAAACTTTTCATTAACTCACTTAAAATCATGTGAAAGTCATTGCATTGGGACAGCCCCTGGGATTCCTTCTCACCATCAAATCTGGAAATTGCAGGTTTTTAATAAGATTAGAGACAGATGAATGGAAGAAACCATAGTTTGTAATTCCCAATTTACACATCACTAGTTGTACCTAGGTGTTAGGAGTCTCAACTGGGCACAAAATCAGAAAACACACCTTGAACACACATCAGAAAGCTGTGGCTTGTGGTAGCAGAAAGTTACTCATCAAAACCTGAGTCTTGGCAGAATCACCAAAAAGAGCACGGAAAGCCCAAGTGTTGTCCATAAGAAGGGCAGTTCTCTGTAGCTGTAGTATGAAGCACTGTGATAGCTTTCAATATAGCTTTCTGAGCCCATCAAGTCATAGAATCATAGAGGACCAGGTTGGAAGAGATCTCAAGGATCATCTGGTCCAACCTTCCTTGGCAAAAGCATGGTCTAGACAAGATGGCCCAGGACCCTGTCCAGCCAAACCTTAAAAGTCCAATGATACATCAGTTGGGTTAAATTAAGTGACTCAGGGAGAGTCTTCCCTGCTTCCCTAGCTCCGGGGTACGGCCAGCTGAAAGGCTTCTGCAGGGTCCCATTCTTCTCCATGAAAAGCAGCCCAGGGACAAAAGATGCTGCCTTATCCTAGATTGCATTTTAGGCCACTCTGTCTACATTGCCTTAGCCAAGAGTAGAAAAGATGTTTGCATATGAACCAAGGAATTAATTTTCTCAGCCTGGTGTGGGGCCAGCATCTGCAGCCCTTCTAGGCCTGAAGGCTGCTCCAGAGCCTAATTTACAAAATGAGGATAAACATCCCCAGCTTTACAGAACATCACAAAGTGCCCATTTGACAGAGCGTTGTGTGCATTTGTTTACTTTTCGCTGCAAAAGCTGCCACGATATAAGCTTCCCTGGCACTTTCCCTTCCTGTGCCTCCCCTTAACTCGGGGCAGTACAAGGAATGGCTGGAATGTGCTTGTTGTAGCACAGTTTTCTGCTCTGCAATCACTTGCTGCTTCCTGTTAGACTGGAGGGGAAAAAACAGGCTTCTTTTAATATCTCCAGTTCAAAATGTAGCTAATGCTCCATTTTCTTGGGATAAAAGAATGTTTTATTAATGGAGATTATGCAAATAAAAATATTATTAATTCATTTTTTTTCCTATAATTTGCTGCTTTTTATACTCAAGCATGTAGGTCTCCATATCTTATCCATTATCTATTCTTAAGTACATATTTTGCAGAACAAAGACATGGAAATGGTGAAGCCAGTTCTCCAATCTAGGCGCTTCATACTGTCACAGCCACATAAAGAGGCACAGAAGCTGGCAGAACAAGATTCACAAGGAATAACCTCAGGATGAGGGAGTTTCCCAGCTGTCAGAGAGCCAATGGAGGAACTCTGCAAAGCTTCTCCCTGAGCCCTTGTAACCAGGGCAAAAAGTACTCAAAGATACTTCTGCTGTAACCAGCTGCGAGAATAAACCCTCCTGGCTTCACAACTCAGCATCAACCTCCCAACACAAGATCCTAAAGCCCATTTCCCTCCTCAGCCTTACCAAATAGGCTGCAACAAGCAGAAGAAATACAGCTTAGGTTCTTTGGCACCACCAAAATCCTCACATAAAATATGTATGTTTGAAAGTTTGGATTGTTGTTTCTCAAAAGCAAGGAATTTGTATTATTTTTTAAAATGTTCCAGTCTGCTACAATTCATACAAGATATTTCATAGCAGTAGTAGTAAAATCTTTATATCTACTATAACATCAGAGCAGCTGCCCTCAGCTGTTTAGCTTTAAAAACCAGTTTCTTATTGCAAGCTTTACAGTTGCTTCAGACATGGCATTTTCATCTGTCAGATGACATCTGAAATTCGTTACTGGTTTACAAGAGTCCAGTTTGCATTTTTAGATATATTCCTTAAATGTCATTTACAGAGGTTACTGCCTTTGAATATCTAAAAGCAACTGCAGCTGTATCTACCTAAAAAAAGAGAAAATTAGTTCCATTTATATTGTTTTCACGATGCTAGAACCAAAAGCATCTATGGATTCCAAATTATTGAAGTACATCTCTATTTTTGCTTCCACCATAATTGTGAAGAAAATAGCCACCAAAAAATAGTAACATATTTCATAACAAGCAGTACACTTTTAAAAACCCATCCTATTTCTTGTTGATATTTCATCTGGATTTTTCAAAACATGAAGACATGAATCTGTAGATTTTTATTCCGGTGTGTTTATACCATAAATTAAAGGTCATAAGATGTACAAAGCACTATCCTTCAATATTCATACCCAAAATTGCTCTTTTCTGATAAGTATTCAAAGGGGAGTGAGGGACAGGCTTAGCACATGTCTCTATCCCCACTGGAAACCTCCCCTCAAGAGTATTTTCACTAAATCACAAGAAAGAAAGGGAGAGATCCACTATGACATTACTCTGGCCATATCCATACTGGCTTTTCCCTACAGTACAGTCCTCAGTTTTTGGTATGGTTTTATTATAAACTGAAGTTTCTAAAAAATGAACTGTAACCTGTTCTCAAACACTGCCATCCCTCACAGTGGTTTTACATATGCTCTCCATGCAGCTCCGTGCCATTACTGCTACCTAAGATCCTCTTTGCCGTTTGCAATCTTGAAATATTTGCAACTAGAAGGCAAATGTGCACAAATTATAAAGAGAAAAATCAGCCACAGAGAAGTGTTAAATAATGGCACTTTTAAGCTACAACAGCAACACAAGACACCTTCTCTTTCACAAGTACATTTTTGAAAGCAATAATATAGAGTGTTAGTTAAACAAAGATGTTGGCACCAAAGGGACTGTAAAATTATTCAAAATGAGTGTTCGTAAAGGCTAATGTATGGAGTGCACTCGGTAATAACTTTTGTTTTATTTAAAAGTTCAGCATCTTCAAACTACAAGTTAATAAGAAGCAGAGTTTGTGCAGACAGTAGCACACTAGACCCAAACGTTTCTCAAACGCACGCCCCAAACTCCCAGTGACTCCAGTGTGTTCCACATGGCACCAGGCCTCTGACTGTTGGCAAAGAGAGAGAGCCAAACCAAATATCCCACCACTGCAAATTGCATCAGGCCATTGCTCAACTAAGCATGGAAATGTATTTGCTCCTCGTAGTGACTGAATTCATTAAATCACACCATCAGAGCAGCTACAATAACATTATGACTTTATAATTCGAGGCTATTTTGCAAAAAATTGTATCAAAAGGAAAATAGCAGAGTTTGAAATATTTATTCTGCAGAATAATCCAGTTTTTCATAGTACAACTTTTTTTTTTTTTTTTAACGGCCCATAGCTCCATCTCTGGAAGCTTCCCAGTTAAAGTATGTTTAATTGCTCTCTGTACAAAATAAATCATCTCCCCCCTTTCCTTCCAGGGATTTTTATGCTTATGAGCATAAGATAATCAAGCATAAAGCAAAGAACTAAACGTTACTGGTCCTGACACTACACTTCTCTTTGCAATGCTGCTAAGTAGAGCACACCATATTTATTTGCAGAAGACTTCTCAATACATACAAAGTTCATACTAGTAGGGAAAGCTCCAGAGACATAGACTTCAGATGTCGGGACAGAGAAGTGCTCCACATGACTGTCAACTAGAAAGACTGGCTTTTCAGCAATAGCTTTTCCTTAAAATAATAACAACATTCAACACTCCAGCAATGGAAACTGGGTCTTCTCCACTCCTACAGCAGTCCCTGCCCAAGAACAATAAGCTCAGGACCCAGCAAGCGGCTGTGTTCTCTGCATGAACTACTTCTGGAGCTATGAAGGTGGCAGCCCTTTAGGGAAATGCTGGAGGACACCAGAGCACACCAAATACTAAAGGTGTGACAAGAAAAACAACATACATTTATAGCTTCCCTATATATGTGAGGATATGAATATCAGAACAAATGATATGAATACAGGGGGAAAACACACACAACAAAACACCAAACCATTGTGGGAAATGAAGTAAAATGGGATTAAACTGCAGAAAGTATGTGAGCCACTAATGCTACATGAAAAATGCATGCTATACTGAAGGCATGTTTTCTTTCAAATGTTTCTTAAATGATACATTAGTAATGCAATTCCATGAAAGCCTTAGGATAAATTCTTTACAATCTGGAATTAATGTAGGAAAATATTTGGAGGTAAAAAAATAAATCTATAGATTCTCATATGCAAAATGAACAGCAACTAGTTTCTTAAGTGGGAAACATTTGCTTATCCAAGCAACAAGAAAAATAACATGTTAAATACTAATAACTACATTAGTATAGTTAGGCAGAAGAATTTAAAGACAAGGGTGGCCATCTCTGCTAGAACAGGACCACTAAACACAGAGCCCTCTGACAGGAGCTTTCTCCCATTCTCAGTTCATGCTCTACCCTACAAAGGCCTGGACTAGGCCAGTTGACAGCTAAAGCAGGTTTACTCATCCTCTGCATTCTGTAAGACAAAAATTAATCTCAAAGAAAAAAAAACCTAATTAAATGTTACCTTGTTTCCAAGTATTTCCAAATTTCCTATGTTCCCAAATCACACAATAACTGTGTGGAATTTACGCTCATGAAGGTTTCTTACTGCTGTGTCAGCATTCAACTGGTGAAGACCCTCAGACTTCTCACCATCCTTAAAACCAAACAACTACTGCTTGCAAAACAGCAGGCTTTGCTTTTCACATCAGTGGGTGAGTAAATACCAATACCAGACTGGTAAGTGGAAGAGCTCATCAACAACTGAGATTCTTCTCTTTGTCTTGAAAAAGTAATTTTCTGGAGGATAAGGAGAAACAAGCACAATGTGTGTGTGTGTGTACAGGTGTGATTCCTCGTATCCAGTACCATTTTTGCAGCTCAAGAAGTCCATCCCAGAGCTGGATCTTTATTCTTAGTCCAGGCAGTTGCCACTGTTGGCACTGGGTGTTACTTTGAGAAAGCCTCACTCCATCTAGCCCAGCTGTTTATGCTGTGCATTTATAGACAGAAAATAACTTTTTCCCAGGATCATATCTGATTTCGACATTCAAGTATTTTTCTCATGCCAGTACATGTCCAGCAAAGTGTTGAAATTTAATTTTAAACACAGTACAATATCCAACTCCCACGTACACATTGTTTGTAACAACCTTTCTTCTCTTTGGCCTAGGCAAGAAGCACAGATGGAAAACTTACAAACTCAAAATTCAGAGGTTGAGGGAAAGCTCCTGGGAGAAGAGGGAAACATACACATTTACAGTGGTCATTGTGCATTGCTAAAATGAAAATCTTTAGGAATCTACAAGCATCCAAAG
Source organism: Podargus strigoides (assembly GCA_028020825.1). NCBI lineage: Eukaryota > Metazoa > Chordata > Aves > Caprimulgiformes > Podargidae > Podargus > Podargus strigoides. Next base: position 2,841,802 of record CM051625.1, on the reverse strand, counting down.
GTACGCAGTGATACAGCAAAAAGGAATCATAACATTAAGAATTTTACAGTGATGAAGAAGAGGATTTCAGTATGTTTATGACAGTCATGGTCTTCAAATCCACAAATGCAGAACCTCCATGTTAACTAGTTTGCCATGACATTAGATGTGGCTCTGACTATTGGTGCATATTTCTGTTACACATCATTAAGGAAATCTGTGGGTTCCACTGATCACTCATTACCTACTAAATGAAGAATAAGCTTTCTAATTGGAGATGAATTCTGAGATGAGACAGAGGGTATAATAAGTCCTATGCTCTTTGTGAATTCTACTGCAGACAGGGATGGGAAAGAAGGAAAAAGAGTAAAGGAACAGGAGAACAAGGAATTCACAGATTGCCTAACATTTCTAATACCTTGTGTTCAAGTGCAGAGTCAGAGCTGCTCTGTTTCTGTGTGATACAGAAATCATTCAGAACAAAATATTCTGAGAAAGAATAGCTGCCCAAGTGTGAGTTTGAGGCACTGCACAACACTGCTGCTACCACTTCTTGGAAGGAAGTCCTTCAGGTGGCAGTTCCTCATCTAACTGCTCAAGAGAGATCCAGCCCACCCTACTGCTTCTGCACAACTCCAGGAGAGAAGAGATGTTGTCAGGCAGGACACAAATACATGGGGATGTTGTACTGGCATTCACAGGATTAAATACAGGAGAGTACAATTGTTCGGGTGTTCTTGGCATCTCCTCATAGGATCACTCTCCATGTTAGGATCATAGGACTATCCAAGTTGGGAGGGCCCTCAGGAAGCCCCCAGTCCAACCTTGCCATCCCAGCAGGACCAGCTAATAAGTTCACACCAGCTTACCCAGGGCTTTAACTAGTCAGGCCTTGAAAACCTCCACAGGACTGCACATCTCTGGGCAACCTATTCCCCAGCTTGACTGTCTAAAGAGGAAAAAGGAATTTTTGTAAATATCCATTACACCATTAGTCAAGTTTGGCTTGGCTTTTGTAAATAAATCATTTTATGTTAAATTAGTTAATAGGCAGATCCCTGAGTATACAAGAACACCACCTACAGATGCATACAGCATATGTAACTTGCTCTAGAAAGAAGATGCATTACCATCCTCCACAACAACAAAGTAGATAAGAGCTATAAATACTTACATTTTTGTAACATATTTGGGGTTTTGTTTTTTGTAATTCAGAAGGTGGTAGAATCTAAACAAGTATGGCACAACTCGGAAAGCCCATGCATACGTAACGTGACTCAATTTCACTGCAAAATTATGCAGACATGTTTACATACATCCACGCTCACAAGCCTGCACAGATTTTTGCATATAGCTACTGTCATCCATGACCCCAGAATTGATATGATGTATTTTAGTACTATGAGCCAAACTGCTAAGCATTCTCTTGCTGACTCTGCTGAAGATGCATCTTCCTGGCTGGTTACAAACATTATATAGTTGATGTTAGGACCTAACATAGGTAATTTTTAGTGGGACTGTTATTGACAGTGTTGTAAACAGTGATCGTGCTCCACAAAACGTAGCTCTTACAGCATCATTACACCAACCTAGCATGAAAGTACTAAAGGGTATTTTCCTCCATAAATCCAATTAGCATTAATTGGAGCTACATCCACATTTTGAAAGAGAAACACATCCTAAGAAGTGACTTATAGTAGGATAACTCACCTATATTAACTACCAAAATGTAAGAATGGCGATAAATTCAAGTCGATCAGTTCCACGTTGAGATCATTATTCAAGTAAAACTACTACTGAAATCCCTATGAACTCAAAGCTCCATGATGAGAGTCATTAGAAGTTGTTCTTGCTCTTCAAATGATCTTTTCACATCGAAACTTATTTCAGTGATCATCAAATTTTATCATTTCTCTAATCAGCACATACTGCTGGAAAACTAATTTAAGGAAAAATACATATACATACACACAAACATTAAAATACACCTGCTTACTATATATAGCTATACTTAACATTTCAAAGTAAATGATAGAGCAACATACAAGAATCTTTTCATATATTTCATATCCTGTTTGCTAATAAATCACTTATTCAGAAACTTTATTCATGAACAACAGAACAGGAAAGGAAATTAATCTGGTTTATGTTAGCAAATGTAAAGAAAAGTATGTAACAATGGCTCTGGAATGGCTCCCTACCTTTCAAGAAGGCTTTTGCTGAAAAACATAGCAATATACCTTGAAACAGTCAACTGTGCTTTGTGGTAGAGTGGCTGGTATGAGCTAATATTCACTTTTTACTTTTTTAAGTTGATAGAGACTGGAAAATTATTACTAGGACGGGTAAGTGTTCAACCAAGCTACAGCATTAGCTACTTTACTTCTAAATGTTGATAGGACAACACAGAATAAAAATTAAAAAAAAATACCTATGTTGATATTCCTTCTTAAAACTGAGATTCAGAAACTAGTCCACTGACCTTAAGCAATGTTAAAAAGGAAGAACACAGCTGCGAGTGGATCGTAACATCACTTAATAGTGACTAGCTTATTGTAGGGTGTTGTGTCCACGTGAGCCACAGAATGAAACAAGGCCATGACATCACTGAAAATAAACTATTCATCCTGAAAAAAACATATTTATATAATGTATATACGTATGTGCATAGACATATGCACATATATGTAGATTATATAATAAAGATGTATAAAGACATTAAAAGATGGAGACCAGAAAAACTTTGCACAAACCATAGAGTAAGAACAGAAAGTCTACGAAGAAAATCTTGAACAAAGGATTTAAACTACAACCTATTCATGGGTAGTTCCTGAGCAGAACAGAAAGCAAAAGCTGGCAAATACTGATTCTTTACGAATTACTTGCTCATCCTTCACAGAGGTAATCGGAAAAGACCGTGAATGTAAGTGCCCAGTACAATGTGCCATCCTAAGATTACCAGGTAGCGGAACTGAAGGGCAGTAACTAGATTTCCACACCTGTTTTCAACCCCACATCCAAAGGTTACATGAAAAAAATGAAGCTCTATAGAATTCCCCTTCCTTCCTTCTATGTGGTGCCACAAACAGAAGAGAGAGAGAATAAAATACTGGAAAGAAGCATCACAGTATTATTTTTTCTCAAGAGAATGAGCATAGCTGTAACTACAAACTGACTGCATACACCTTGAAATTTTTCAAGGCACAGAAGTCTGTCCAAAGCCAGTTCTCCAGTAGTAGAATCACTAATTATTTCTAGGAGAGAAATAATTATTCTACCAGAGATACTGTTTAAGGGGGGTTAGGAAGAGAGACAGAGGACATTTAGTCGTTAAACTAAAACATGATCCTAAACACAGACCGTGTAGGGTATATTTCAAACCCAGAACAGATTTTATAGCAGGGTTAAATTAAAAATTCTTGAAGTCTTATAATGGAAATGCTGACAGACCCTAAAATATAGTGACACTAGTGGGCGTCACTATAATAAAGTGGCATTTAAGATTTTTTTTTGCTAGACTTTGATTTCTGCAAAGGTCACATTTGAATAAAACGCTGTAAACCTCATTAAAAGTATTATCTTTGCCAGAAAGTCACTTTTTTTTTTTCTTTTTACCTAACTTGTAGAACTGTAAAGAAGAAATTATTGTCTATATCAAATCTTTTTTCATGTATCCTTATTGATAGAAGTGCTGTAAAAGGAAAAAGGAGAATGATGGACTTCCCTCTCGAACTGGATTCCCCACTGACGGAGCACTGGGGCTTTGACACAGCACAAGGGAAACACTCTTGGCTCTTTCCCAAGCTCCTTTTCTCTTTGATTATATCCCCATGGGGTACTTAGGAAGCTTAAAGACTACATAGGATTTTAAAGCAAAAGAAGGGAGTGCAAGAGGTTCAACAACAAAAAAATCACAATTAGCTTTGCAGAAAAAGAAACCAGACTTCAGGTCAAACCTACCTTTCATTGTGTTTGAACTTGCTAGCTCTGGCTAGACCAGGCAAACCTTAGCTGTGTGGGTAATGGTGGGTAAGGGCTTTTATGCTCTTATTTATTATTAGCTGAAATACAGCAGGAGTAGAGGGTGGTAAATATAGAAACATTCCCTGGTTAGAATCTCATCCGAGGCTTAAGGAATTCTTACCGCTTCATTTCCTTTACAGCAGCGTTTGTCAATATATAGCTACATGGAAGTTATTAAAAGTTTGTTTTAATCATGTGAACAACTGACAGCAGTGCCTACAATTAAGGCTGACTAACATTCTCAGGTGTAAAATCAGCAAAACATTGAAGGCGCACACATGCATTAGGACCCCAAGCCCCATTTCCTCAGAGGGTTGCCACACTTAGCTGAACCACAAAGAGATTTAACTGGGGTGATATGGGACTGCTAAAATGAACCTCATTTAGGATGCCTTACTCCAGGGATGAAATCCACAGCACCGCATTACAGTCCTCAGCTCCCTCCCTAGAAGTTGAGAATGGATGCCTAGAAGCAGATGTGCTGAAGATGGAGCCTCACAGGGCTCAGACAGGGCTTCAAAGGAGGTAAAAAACCAAAACCAAACCAAAAAATAACCCCACAACACTCCAACATATAAAACTACTCCACAAATCCTGGTTGGACTCTTTGGTTTCCTCTTCTAAGGAATTTAATATCCATTACCAGTTTAGTAAAGAATTAACACTGCCCATCACTGCTGATGAACTATAAAGCTTTTTTTTTTTTTTAAAAGGGTAAGGAATAGAAGAAATAAAATATTTTAATTTCTGGTCTTCTCTGCATGGTTCAAAACATTCTGTGCTATTCATTTAGCCAGCCTATCGCATAGATATCCAACTGAATTAGTACAGCCAATGCAAGAAAAAATATCTTACTTTCACACTGGGAACTACAGACCACCTGATAAACTGCAGCAAGGAAAAGCACAAAAAGTGTTTCCTCTTATCACTTTGGCATGTGCCACTTCCACAATACATTCTCAAAAGTGGCAGTGCTACAGCTATATGAAAGAAGGATTCACAAATGCAAAAACAGAGTATTTAGGAATCGGGTGTGACAAGAGAGCGTATTTACACATGTTGAATTCAAATTTACTGCATAAAAATTTATTATAAAGTAGAGTAGCATAACGTGCCATCAGATAAATTAACTGGTTCTAAAACCTATGTCTGTCCTTAACTGGTTCACAACATTGCAGAGTTGGCCCAGTCAGAAAACTGTGATAAAAGAGCATCTTATGATTTATCTTTGCACATGGAAGCTCTATCTGAACTACATTCAGATGTACAAAACCTTAGTTTTGTACAGTATGCTGGGCTTAACAAAGCCTTACAAAAAGAGAAATGAGAAATCACAAGCCTCCCAGATAAGTGAGAGGTCATAAGATCATCTGTTTGATTAATAAAGGAACACATCGAAGTTCTCTTCCTCCCACATTAGTAAGTCCTGACGGCTTTGCAGATTGTGCACAGTACACAGCCTTTCATGCTGTCCTAAAGCAGTAATTATTTTGCTCTGTGCTCTGCTGTTTGACTTACTGTAAACATCATTGCTCGGTTTTGATCCACTTCCTTTGCAAAACGAGGCTGCTTTTTTCACACGCCTCAGGGGAATTCTGTTGACCATATCAAAGCGACTTCGTTAACTTTAAAGGGGTCAACTTCCTCGTTACTCTTGCCTCTTCCATTTGCCTTCACCCGCAGCGAGATGAAAGTTTGTAGCACTGGAAGCTCACTAAGGACTAATGGTTCTTGACAGTCTCAAGAACAGTCCCAGATAGCAAAATGGCCTAAGTGTTAGTAGACTTCAGGGATAAATAAGAAACCAACATCTCACTGGATCATACTCAGTCTTCTGAGTATTAGAAATCACTAACAGTCTAGAAATCCCATATACAAAATTCTTCTCCACTATGGATATACCGGGAAAAGACGATTCTGCTGTCTTACCCTTACCTCATCCCCTCCATTAGCAGGAGGCTAAAGATGAGCTACATCTCCTTTTTTCCTCTAATTTAAGCATCCACATTTGTTTGACACTATTTCCATATTTCATCTGCATGATATCAAAATAAAAATAATCCTTTTCTTCACATATAAAATTTTCTGTGCCTATTTTTCCTTTAATATCTTTGCTTAACAGGTTCTCTTTTGCAGCTAGGTTCCATCTGTATTAGGCTATTTTTTCTCTTTTTGTTTTAATTAATAAACATTTGTCTACACTGGCTGAATGACTTCATGTCACTATTTCTTGCTTTTCTTTCGATCTGTACAATTTACTACTTTATTTATACCACCTTCTCATTGCTATTAGTTGCATAGGATATCTACTGAAAAGCATTTCTCAGGAATAGTTCCAGAAAGCCTGTTCCTCTCATTTTCTCAGATTTTCACAGAATTATTTGTGCAAAGGACAACATGACAGAAAAGAGGTGGTTCTTTCTCCTTTCCACTCATAAATCCTTTTTTCCTAAATAATATTGCATAGTTAGATTTTCTAACTCAGTGCTGCAATGACAAAAAAATCTCATTATTCACTTAGATCCCTCGCTGGAAGAAGGAATTGGAAATTAATTAAGCAGTAAGCAAATGCAAAGCAAAAGGCCTGTTTCTTATGCAGCGTTATGTGGCTGTGTTGACACAGGCCAAGTGACGGGTAAGTTGGTGCATCCTGAAGATGTCACTTGAGACTCTAAGCATCCGTAGAGCAAACAGCCCGCCGCAGAGCAATGCTTCGCTGGAGTGCGTGCGAAGCAGCTTGCAGAGGAAGCCTGCCAGCCCTCACGCCCCTGCCAGTCTGCCACGTGGATGCTTTTAGCTGACAACTCAGCTAAGGAGGAGACTAACAGCTAAAAAGTCTTTTAGGAAATTGCTTGCCTCTCCTGAGCTAATTACTGGCTTATGAATGAGACCTTGTAACCAACTTTATAATTGGTTCCAGTCAGGGCAAAGTCAGACAAGCTAGCTCACACTATTCCCAGGACTGGAGCCACTAATGACTACCCAAGAGGAGGCAGCTGATACCAGCTCCCTTGGGTTTAAGATAAGATGTTCAATGTTGCACTGGGACCATGAAGAGATGGAGAAATCCCACAATGACATGCCAGGCTTCTCTCACCCAAGGCAACCGAACTGCAACATGAAAGCCCCTTGGCTGGCCTGGCTGATGAAATGAGCTGCCAAGCTGTTGAGCAGAGAGCCAGGGCTACAGCTTAAATGGGAGCCTGGGAAGAGCTTGAGAAATGAGATTTACAGGAGCAAAGGTTTTTGGGAGGAGACCACAAGAATTGCTTGTATCGTGTATGATGAAGTGATAGGGCACACACTGCAAGCCAGGAAAGAGTGCTCCTCACAGGGACACACTTCAGTGCTAACCAACCCATGAGTAGTGTAGCTGGACTATTTTCTGTACCAAAATAGCAAATTTCAGCTGTGCCAGTATATATCTTTCCCCCCTCAAAATCACTGCCACCAAGAGCCCAGGACTCCTTAATTTCAATAGCACATATGTGTTGGATTTCCTTGTTTTCTGAAAGACTGAAGAGCAACTACAGATAATCAATGACATTCAATAACCCCTACCAGTCGCCCTGAGTGAAATTCAGCTGTTCCATTAGAAGTGCCCATCCTTGTAAATGCTTCCGGATTGCTGCTGCAATGGAGCTTTTAATAAATCGACTCCCAATAGCTGTGAATGCTAATAAAAATAATCAATTCAGCACTTAACACTTCAATCACAAGACATATTTTTAGCCTGTTACTGATAGCCATGTTATAAAAACAGTAGTCTGCTATGTTCAATGCTTTTCTCCTGAAACTCATGTAACAGAGCCAGAAATGAGCAAATAGATTAAGCATTTTCCTCTTAAATACTTACTGTATCTCAGACTAAAATAACAACACAGAATCTCAGTTAACTTTGGCTCCACTGTTATCTGAGGGACTATTCAGTACATCAGGCAGGCAAAGGTACATATTTAGAAATTACTTGGATTCTTCTTCAGCAGTGATATCCTCTGAATTTAATTTATATGGGGATATTTGACTGAAACTCTTTATATATTTTCCAGTCCAGCTTGCAGTTCTATTCTATCCTGTGTCACCTTTGCTACTTTTTTCCAGTTTTACTTCTTGAAAAAAAATACAAACTCACATGAGAAAGCCAAAAGAGACCAAAGATGCTTTTGTTTTCCAGAGTTTTAACTTCTTTTTCCATACAAACACATACATGAATAAGTCATTTTAATAAGTCATTTTCATTAGGAGAGCTTAATATTCAGGAAAGTTAAATTGCCTTGCGCAAGGAAACAGCTATTGCAGCAACCATTTATGCTGTCTGCAAGCCCCAGATGCATCTACATCTTGATTCTAACCATAAGCTTAATTACAAGCATGTGACTTGTTGCACTGAAGTCAGACAAACTGTGGATTGTCCAGATCTCTCTAACTAGAGGGTTTAACGCAGTGTAGGGTGTTTAAGTTTCATGTAAGAATTTAAAACATGTTCTTCAGTACCAGCAGTGCCTAGAATCAACTCCCATGGATGTGAAATTCCTTTATGCCTACATATATAGTCATGGTCCCCATCTGACCAGCTCCACACACAGGTCCTAGTGATCCACCAGGCACACTCAAGCCCCAAAGCAGTCACCCTCAGCCATGAAAATCCACTCAGCAGATCGAGGAGGAAAATTTCCTCGAGAAGAAGCAAGTGCTACAGTGAGAACTACAATTCTGAAGAAGCCCAGCTCTTCTTACAAAGAGGTTTTTGAAGAAAGGCAACTTCCCATGTTTAACTCACATTTTTGGTTTGAAATTTCTCATGAGAAAAATGCAACATAACCACATTTGATTCGAATAGAACAGAAGCTTCAGGGCTTTATCTTTCTGTCACTGACTTATGTTCACTTTACATAATGAACCTGAACCCAAAGTGAAGAGCTAGCCTAAGGAACAAAAGCACTACAGCAATCAAAATGCAGAGATGCACACTTGACTCCTGTACAAACCTTCCCAAGCCAGTATTGATGAGTGGTGTTAGGACCTAATCCAAATGTTGGGAGGGCCACAACAGCCTCAGGAGCACCATGGGCTCTGTGGCACTCAAACTCACCATTTTCTGGCCACTCCTGAGTGCAAAGCAGCAGAGACATGCCTCTGTGTGCACCAGGATCAGTGCCAGAATCCAGAGACTCTTTTGAGAGAGAAGTAAGATCAATTATTAGAGGGATACCATCTTCCTCATCTCTGATATATTTTTATTGATTCCTGTAAGTGAACAGCTAAAACCAATTGATACTGATATTTTAACCACTAATGAATAAAACTGTAAGGAGAAAAAAAATAAAATTAAATAACCTTAAAGTAGAAAAGATTTATCTCATTTAAGCTTGAGTTTGTTATTGAATGTGCTGAAGCAATGCCTGAAATCACTTTTAGTGTGCCAGAAGGCCCAAAGATTCTGAGCAGTGAAAACCTTTCCAAATTACATACATACACATGCCGAAATGCATTCCCACTCTCGCTCTGTCTTGTGGCGTCAAGAGTCTGACTCTCAGCCTTTAAGTGCAAGTAGGGTCAGTGTTCCAGCTCACTAGTATGTTCAGCCACTACCCCATACATTTTAATGTATCTATTAGATTTCTGGTTTATTAATCTTAGCTAAAACATACAGTGATAACACTATATCAATTAAAGCATCCTGGTTCCATATTTCCTAGACATTTTTTTTTAAAAAAAGGAAGAACTATGCATCTGCTTATTTTCTAAGCATTAGTGTTATCTAAAACAAAAGAACAAGCAATTTGAGATCACGACAATGCTATGAAGGCAATGACAAACTCAAGGAGTTGCCTGGTGCAAAGATCTCTGAGGCACAAGCCCGAAGGTAGAAAGCAGAGAACACCACGCACCAGAAAAGCATGGCATGAATTGAAATGGCATTGCTATTGCTACCTTACAACAGCTTTATTTTGAAACAAGCTCTGATACCTTGTTATCAGCAAGAACAATTCATTATCAAGTTTTCATATTAGATGGAATATGCTGTTTCCTACACCACTATTTTTTTCAACTAATCCTGCAAAAATCTGTTCTGCACAAGGAAGGACACTGACTAAAGGGACTGGTACTGACATATCTTACAGGGGATTTCCATGTGCACCACAGCTCCCATTGCTTTAGGAATGCAGGAATTCAGGAGTCAGCCTGCAGCTCCATATTTGCCGTATCTTAGACATAGCAAATGTCACATTAGGAAACAGTACGTCAGATAATATCATTTATTTTTATTACAGTCGGTTACACTTGATTGTCATAATAAACTCCTGCTGCCCGCATGCACAAAGCAAATGTTCATTACATTATGATCAAATCATGGAGGGATGGACATTTTCTATGCGTTAAGCTTCTGTAAAAGTCTCACTGGCCTACAGTTTATCTCATCTTGGCTCCCTGCTGACTCTGAGGAAGATGGGCTGCTCTACAGCAGAGTTATTTGCACAAGCCTGTTATTGATCAGCAGAAATGATCTGTGCAGTTTATCTCTGCTGATATGATTTTTACTGTTCCCTATCCTCTGCATAATGAGGACCTCCAGGCTAATTCTGGTAGATTTTTATCCACTGAAGTCATCACCACGTCCTAATTCCAAATACTTTTTTTGGTGGTTGGAGTTTAAAGGCATAGCCCAGCATGATGATGCTCTGCCCCACAGTCCCTGCCAGCAAGAACGGCTGAGTCAGGCAGACAGCCCCACTCTCAGCTCTCCTTTCCCAGAAAGACAATGCTGCTGGAGGACCTAGTCTTGCTTAATCCCCTTTTACCTCCAGGAAAAAGTTTGCTGCACGTTTCCTTTCTCATTTATCTTGCCTTGGGCTGACTGCAATCTCAGTTTCAGGCTGAAAAATACCAGTAAAGGAGCACTAAGGAGGATCTCAGCTACTGATGTGAGCAAACACCCCACTTGACAAGAAAGTCTGGGGATGTATTTCTTTTTTTCTATGGAGGTATGACCTTTTACAATTGCTGGCTAAAACAGAATTTGGAAAACTTTATCAAAAAGTACTAGGATTATACAGAATTCATACTGTCAAATTATTACAATTATTTTTTAGGCATGAAATTTACCCCACAAAATGGTGAAAATTCCCTCTGCTCCTAAGTCTTTTCTTTCCAGAAGAGTGTATGTGGAGGAAAAAAGGGGTTGGATTAAAGTACAACAGAGAAAAGATGACGAGAGCTTGTTATGGACAATATTCTATCTATGAACTTAACCACAGGCCTTGAAATGTTGCCCTTTTAAATAGAACTGGCAGTAAAATATCTGTAACATCTGGAGTTATTTATTTGTGCATAATAATTGTAACTGTTGCTATTTAAAGAACCTCCCTGTAAATTCAGGAAATGGTATACATATGAATAGGTCCCCTAAAAAAATAAGAAAATCACTTTCTAAGTTACTGGGAACCTTTAGTGCTGATTTTCCAGTCCCAGAGGTAGGGCAGATTTCTGTTTCACCCAATTCCTTTGCCAACAGTCAATATTCCATTTTCTGTAAACTGTCCTGTGATTCCAGCACGGTTTCATAACCGATTTCCAAACTGCAACAGGCACTGGAAGGAAGATTTGATTGTACTCAGAATTATCCCATAAGCAAGTAGGAAAATTCAGCAATTATTAAGAAGAAACTACTTCTAAGAATAATCATGAAAAATTAGAAACTTGATAGGTAAATGTTAACTCTAGGTACTTTTTTCAGCTCTGAAAGAAACTATATGTACCATTTCAATGCATATGTTTGCTGGCTGAGTACTCAAAGAGTAAAAAAGACTTAAAAAAGAAAAATCCTAAATTAAATACAGAAATTAATTGCACCCATATGACAAGAAAACTTGGCTGAAATGTAAGGGGTTTAATCAAAGGAGGCCCTAACCCAGCCCATTTCTCAAAGTCACATCTCTAATCAAGGGTGCACCCCCAAGCAGTTCCAAAACTCTCTGTTAAAAACACTCTGCCAAAATGTTACAGACACTTTGTGATGCTCAGGCTCCAGCCCTCCATCACTACATCCCCCTCCCCCTGGAACAAACAGCCCAGCAAATATGCTCCAAAGTATGGGAAAGATTAAAGGACCATGCAAATATCAAGTGTTTGTTCAAACTGCAAAATACATATGACTTTCAAACTATAAAGAAAGCTGAGAGGGACATTTCTTTATACTCCTATGGTCAAACTACTTCTCCCTCTCACACACTGAATTTAATAATGATTTAAATATAAGATATAGAGAATTCCAATCTACTTTTTCTTTTCCTTAAATCATTGGGAAAAACCACTCTAATTTAACAGGCAACAGTTGGTGTTCTGCTTTATGATCAGCAGCAATCACTCACACTCTGTGCAACAGAACACAAATCATGACCTTCAGAGAGATGCAAAGAAACCAGAATCAGTAAAAAGGAAAAAAGGTAACCCCCCTCCATTCCTCACATAGGCTGACGTTTGTTATAAAAACCCGACAAATTCTGAGTTTCAGGAAGTGAAGCACCAAGAGCTGTAAAGCAAACACTTGTGTGGACACTTGAGTTCCTGTTGCTGCCTCAGGATGTGCTGGCAGAGGTGTGCTTCTGGATCCTGCAGGCTGCTGCTCCAGATGGTGTCCAGTCAAACATCAAAACCCTAATTTGAGGAGTTATTAAAAAAAAAAACTACATATGATATCACTACATACCTGAACCAAAAGTACAGATAAAAAAACCACACACTTTTTTTTTAATTTAACAAGTGAATCAGAAACAGTCAGACTCAGCACTCTAATTTCCTCATTTCCTATAATTAACTGAGCTTTCAACACCTCTTCTAATTTACTGATGATTATCTTTTTATTCACCAATCTAGATTAGAACATAACTGACATTCTCTGCTACCCACTGGTTCAGATGTTCTCATCTTTCTGCCTCTAAAGATAAGTAGTTGTTCTCTGCTGGATTTGTTTTCTTTCCTTTCCCCCATTGCAGACTGCCACAAGTTATGGAGAACTAGAAATCCATCCAGACCATCCCAGGTTGCCTTTCTCTGATCACTGCACACCACTTGGAGAGAAGCAGCTCCTTGTCCGTTTTAATCTAAATGCTATTTCATCTTGCAAAGGAGTTTCTATTTGATCAACCTGTTTGCTCCTCTCCCCTGCACAGTACATGGAGTGAATTTCTCATGCTTTGACACAGCAACATACACACGTGCTTACAAAACGTCGTGGTACCAGGAAGAGGAATTGTCCAGGTAATTTCCATAGCTCTTGGTGATGAGAATCTATCTTCAGAATGCAAGTAATAAGAACATAAGAAATTAATATTAAAAATAGAAAACAGAATATTTATCAGAATTATTCAGAGGTTTTGCCTTGTTTATCAAATGTAACCTATTATCTGATTTTCTTTTCTCTGCTTTCAAATAATGCACAGAATCTTCACAATTTTTTGAAGACTATCTGGGTGACTCTTACACAGTAACCCACCAAACAACGAGACGTTTGCTCTAACCACCTCATCAGTACCTCCACAGACATGAGCCAACATGCACGTATCAGCCCTTTGGATTGTTTTTAATCTAACAGCATAATCAATTGTAAACCAAGAAAATCTTGTCTCACAAGATCCTGTCCCAGCCTACTCCAAAACTGATCATTCCCACCTCTGCTTTTCTAGCTTCCCTTGGCTATTTTTATGCTGCTCTTTTAGGATGGCTTACAAGTGTTGTTCCCCTAAACATTTTTTTAGGCAACAGAAACCATCTAAGAATGCTGGATGATATCCACAGTCTTCCGAAATACGGGAGATTTTCAGATGGAGTAAATTCTGAAGAACTACAAACTGCTTTAATAGGAAATTCCTGAGAAGCAACAAGCAGATAAATTTCAAAGTTTCTGAAATAATCTTCCAAGCAACCATAGTTCGCTTCATCAAAAGCAAAGGATGAATATAAGAGCACATACGACATTGATAGAGAATATTCCAGTGCTTTTGACAAGTATCAGATTTATACTAGACAGCCACAGCACAACTTTTGCAGCATGAACCTCCCCAAACACCACGTTTCACCCAGGAAACACGTATCTGCACATGTGATCTCAGTCCTATCTCCAATCCAATCTCCAGGCTCTTGCCTGACTTCTTATGAATCAGAGCACTTACTGTTATTTCTCACCTAACTTAACCTATTCTGTAGTCCATAATTACTGTATTACTGTAAGACACATTCCCTGAAAAAATTAGCATGCTTTGTAAGAATTACTGACAATCAGGGTAAGTGGGTCTATGGACCTCTTCCTTCCTACAGTGACTGGCTAGTTGATCTGCCCACAAACAAAAATCGATCAAGTCAGTTTATTAATTACTCATAAATTTATCTCTTCCATAGCTCACTGATCTCAGAACTCAGCTCAGCCTCTCTCCTAAACCTCTTTGTGAATGGCTAGGAGTCAAACTTCAGATGCTTTACTTAAGCAATTAACACTCCACATATTGTCCTGCATTCTCCAACCTTCTCCACCACAGACAGTATCAACGGTTTTAATGGGTGTCATCTTCACCATCTTTTTACAAAGCCTTCCCACCTAAGCAGCCTTACCCATGACTGTGATGTCCTGTCCACACAGTTCCTCCCAAGTGCCTTTTGCTCAAAGTTACTCAGCTTTGCTCTCTCTCCAAACCTACCTCTTAGTCACTATTTAGAAGACTGACTTCCAACTCAGAGCAGCCTACAAGCCAGAATTTACCTGCCTTCCACATTTTTCAAATATGTATTTTATACCTTCTCTGCTGCTATTCCTCATGTGAGGAAATTATTTCCAGTAAACATGCAAATGTTACCCAGTTGCCCTCTATCAAATCCCAGTTGAAGACTGTCTCTTTTATGTTACCTGTAAAAAAAAAAATGATGTTTTGCTTAGATCACTGCCTGCCAAAAGGATCCATTTCATTAAAGTGTTGCCAGGAGCTTCCTTGTTTTACTGACTTCAGACTTAAATTGTCTCTTAAAATGGAACTGTCATATCTAGGGGACACTTTTAATCCAAAATCTGAACAAAATGTTGCACAGCAGACCATTTCCCATAACTTTGTTCCCTGGGTGCTATAGTTACACAAACACCAGTGAACAACAAGAAGTATGAGTTTGGGGGGTTTTAAAATCAGTTTCTAAGCAGAAATAAAAGAATAACAAGACAAACGATTTTCAGCATCAGAAACAGATTAACAGTGTGGCCACATAACGTGCTAGAGAATTCAATTGATGGTTATTGCTCTGCTTGTGTTTCTCCTGCTTTTAATAGATTTATTCCTAGGACAGCTCCACCATCCCTTTTAGGCATCTCACTTAAGGGTCTGAAACAGGAGTAGGTTGGAAGCCTACTTCTCCAATGACCTACAGGGAGCCCCAGCTACTCATTTAGGTATGTAAATTACATGCATAAAAATAGAGGGAGTGAAAATTCAAATTTCTATTGTACAACTGTGCAAATGGAGGAATGAATAATGGCCTTGATGTGGAAACCAGAAGCCCACTCAAGTGGCATGTTGAACAGCACTGCTCTGCATTCCCTGAGAGTATTTTCAGATTTGGGGGGGTGGTGTATTACACTTTCAGTTCTGAGCTGTAGGTTTTCTCTGCTGTGGGCAATTAGTAATTCTGGTCCCTCGGAAGTGTGTAGACTTGAGTAACAATAACAAAACAATGTATCTCGATTTATGACTAAAGGAAATTCTTGGCACTGTGAGCACACTGCTGTATTTACTGATATTTCAGTGTAAACACATATGTTGCAAGACAGATGGACCTTTCCCCCCAGCTTTCAGCAATGGGTGTCTCATCAGGGAAGGGATTAAGAAGATCTTAAAATCTTTAAGCAAGGTTTCACAGCCCTTGTCATGGACAGCCACCCACAAAGGCCAGGATTATTAGACACAAAGGGGTGTGCTCTCAGGGAGCAGCCAGGCCACACTACAGAGATAATTCAGCAGTGTTTTAATTATATTACAGAAAAGGGGTTAACAAGATATTTTACTATCAACTGCAGCCAGGTGGCTTTAGAAGACAAAATTTTGGCTTTTTTAGTCCACGGAATGCAGTTCCTGAATTATCCATATTCCAAACAACAGTGGGGTCCTGTGATTTTAAACAGACAGACCAGCTCTCGTCTGAAACTACTTTTGCAAAACAGCCACAATATCAAATTATTTTTGACACATTTTCTATGAAAATATAGGGGATTTTATACAAATATAAACCATGGATTTGAGGGTAAAGCATAATTCATGTCCAGGCACTCAAAGATTTGCCAGAGCCTAAACTTTTTACTCTTAGTCTTTGCTTGATCAAAGGTCTATTAAAATATTTGTAGAATGAAAGTCCACATTATAATAATCAACTTCCTTTTTCAACTGACGAAAACTCTGATAGCGCAGAACGCACACAGTCTACAAAAGAGCCACATTTACCCACATGACCCTATCTGCATTCAGCAGCTCCAGTAGCAGATCCCCATTTACAGCCACATCTACCTCTGCCCTCTCTATTATTTTTTGCAGCATGATCACAAGGTTTTCTTTCAAAGAATTGCAGGAGCCATCATAGTTCATACTTCTTCTTCAAAGTCTGTAATCAGCAAGGACGTATTTCTTCCTGTTCAGCTAAGGAAGGCTTGACACCAACCTCAATGCCATGGCTGCAGAGCCACCAGGAACTGCACCTCTAGACCTGTTGTCTTTACCACTGCCTCCATAAGTTACAGATTTTTTTATTACTGTTTTTTGGTTATTTTGAGGTGGGGTTTTTTGCTACTAGCAGACTAGACAGCTAATTTCAGAGGCAGAACCTTTGCAATTACATATGGTAGAACCAAAACACCTTGGTCTTTCTATTAAATCATGAAATTTGCCTCAAGTAGACTACAATCTTCCAAAGGCAAAAGAACCCACACAAACTGCAAAGTGAAGCTGTGCAATGACTGGGAAGATGATAGACTTTTGTCTCATCTTTTAGAAGTTATTAATTAAATTTCTTCTGCAAGACTGAGTAAGGGAAAGTAGTAAGAAGAGACATGTAAATAGGTTTGAGAGAAAAGGAAACGAGGAGGCAAGGAAAAAGGGATAAGCATGAAGGGCAATACAAGAAATCTTTTTTACAGCTAGTGAAAACTGACAAGAGTAAGAAATTAGTTATTTCCTAAAGGAAAACAAGCTGCTCTATTCAATTTAGGTTACGGGTTAAGATGAAAGCTCTTTTAACAAAATAAGATGCTGTCCAAGCAATACCTTACAGCTTTGACTTGAACACTTGCCACCTCCATCCTATGACCTTGCATATACCAAAAATATATACAACAATCATGCTAGTTGTATCATGATAGAGTCACATACAAGACTTAAACTTGTTTTTAAGTGCTCTTTCTAAAGGTTGGGATTCTAGCAGTGTGAGATGGCTTCTTCCCCCCATGTGCATCTTGTCTTCCTCTCTAATTTACACTGTCAGTCTCAATTTGAATAATAATTTTTTTCAACTCACAATGACCCTTGCCAGCAAAGTCTTCATGGAATTAAATCTCATTTTTCAGCACAGTACTTGCAAAACAGCAAACATTTTGTAAAAGGTAGGTGATAAGAACTGACTGACATTCTCAGTGTTATGGATGAAGACACACTCTAATGCTACTTAAAAGATTTAACGTCTGATATTCTCCTAATGAGATTAAGGGGACAAAGAACTGAAAACAAGGGATGTTTACAATTACTGGCACCTGAAGAACAGTGATGTCACATGCAAAAATAAACTTTCCACCACAGATGAATTTCCTTGACAATGTAAACATATTCATCTCTAATTTGTCTCCTCCTGTTTCAACACTGTAACCAAGAATAGAAATGAATGCAACAAAGTGTAACGGTCAACCATCAGCAACTAAAAGATGAGCACATTTACATTATGGTAAAAATCCACATGTAACTGAATAATTGAAAGAATTAAACTATCATTAGAAACATCCCAGTGCAAGTGGGCAGAAGTCCCACCACAATGATGTTTTCCTTGCCTTTGGACTGAACTGCTCTTACCTGGACAACACCTTTAAGGTTAGCTTTTTATTATTATTATCATGCTATAATTTCAAGACAGTTTTAATGTTAAGGAATGTAAGGTGGAACAATGTTTGGATCACCACCTTTGTGACATGTTGGTCTTACTAAAATCAGAATTAAACTTCCATTTTCCTTCAGGAAAGTGGTATTTCGTTCCTCATCTTCACCACTAAAACATTGGAGAACTCTGCCCCCTCTGACATCTTTCTTCTTGTCTTTTTTTTTGCTTTCCCTATCATAGAATCACAGAACAACCATGGTGGGAAAAGACCTCTAAGCTCCCCCAGGCCAACCATTAACCCAGCACTGCCCAGTCCCCACTGCCCCATGTCCCTCAGCACTTCATCTACACAGCCTGCTAATTCTTCTTGACCTGTTTCTATTTTAGGGTCTGATCCAAAGGCCTCTGAAATAAAGAAAAAAAAACCCTATTCCTCTCAGTGCTGAGGAACATTATCTTCATGACATACTAAGATCTCTTGTCCCCATTGTAGCCATTAAATCTGCGAATTCATAGTTTCTGCATCTCTAATCTTCCTCCTTCAAATCTCCACTCTTGCTCTGCTGTGTTATTTTCAAAGGGCAAATTTTGAAAGAGATGACATTTCAGATTCCCTAAGTGACAGGAAAAGGGGCAATAAAGTTTAAAAAAATGCCATTTAGCTGAATAAACATTACAAAAGTCAACTGAAAAGTTGGATAAAATTGTTTCACTTATTTCTGTTTATTCAGTTGTGTTCTACAAATATGTATCTGAGTTTTACTCAAAGGAACAGTCCCAACTTTGTGAGAGCATGAAAATGGGTCCTCCATCTGCAAGCTGTAAATTTATTCGTTTTTACATCTCAAGACATGGATATGCATAACACAGTAACACCTAATTCTCCACACTGACTGCACTTGAAGCCAAAGCACCCAAGTGGGACACACTGAGTGACCTTCCCAAAGCCATACATCTATGTTTCAGACCCTGCTACACCTACGTAGTAGGTGTTTAAGCCAGCACTCTTAATGTCCCAGATATTTGAGATCTCTCTAAGAATTCAGCATAGGGTTTTGTTTCTGTCATGGCCATTGCAAGCTCAGACGTCATACTACTGAGTTACACACACACACACACCCCTTATTTATTTCTGGAGCCTTGATCCATGCAGTACTTACTCTTAAAAACCTCTTATCAGTCTCTAAAAGGTAAAATACAAGATAAGATATGCAGATCTCCTCATTAAGCTCATTTTTATCTAATGCTATCTATGCTTTTAAAACAGAAACCAGTAAAAATACTGAAGCCAAGGAATCTCTCTTACTTTTTTCATAGATTTTTTTAAGTTGGGGAGTTCTGAGGTCATATTTGGAGGCTTCTCCAGGGTTTTGTTTGCACAGCAAACATCAGTGTTTTATTCTGAAGAAGTAAGTCAGACTGCCAAAGTAAAATTTACATTTTGAACCTAGTTTTTAATAAAAATATTGAACTACAGTTATAGTGCTTGGCAAGAATGAAAAACAAAAACAAGCTCACAAGAAAATGACACCTTTCCCGAAGGGACCAACTAGAATCTAATCTCTTGAAAACTACTTTCCAAAGCAGTTTTCAAACTGCTTTCAAGAAAAAGGCAATCTTTCCAAATTTAATACACATTTTAGCTGCTGTGTTTAAATATCTGCTTCACTGATTATATAGAAATGAAACAGCTCAAACCTTTAGTCATCCTAAGCTGTTACCCGCTAGTTATGTGTCATACGCTGATATATGTCACAATTTCCTCAAACAAAAATGTTCTTTCGAGAGGCAGAGAGTTCACAAATGCAAATATAAAATGGAAGAAGGGCTTGAAAGAAGGAGAACACTTTTAGATAACAAGCACTGTTTATTTTCTGCTCCTGTACTTTTTGCTCCAGCTGAAGGGAGGTGGAAAATTTTCAAGAGATGTTCTTCAAAGTTCAGGATTGCCATTCTGCCACGCACTGAACCCTTTCCCTGATCCACTGCAGTCAGGACCTCTCACTGTGTTAATGTTTTCTTGCCATAATCATGATAATGAACAACCTTTATAAATAATACATTTCCTTTGTTTGCCTTTGTTCTGTGGGGACAAGTCAGTCTCATAAAATATAATGTATGACAGAAAAGAATCAGAATTTTAAGAGATATAGAAATATTTAAGCATCAGACATAGAAATATTTAAGCATTATATGGACAATTTTATCCACAAAACAATATTTTTTAATTTAATTTAAATACTTAGTACACTGCACTTCTGTTATAAAATACTCCTGCTGTACATGTTTAAAAATTACTGGTCTCAAGCTCTTCTCATTTATATTCTTTCTGTCAACAACTAGACACATTTTGCCTCTTTTTTTTATACAGTCATTTCAAGAAATGTCATTATTCTCTAGTCATAACCCATAACTTCATTATAGTTGTCAGCCTGCTCCTTGAATATTTATCTCTAGGATTTTCTTTCACTTCAGTGGCATAGAGGAACTTGGAGGGATGAAGATGAAACACACTTTCTTTTCACCTTGTGTTTTATATTGTGAGGGCTTCATTCAGGAATATGTGCCTAATTTAAATAGTATGCTTAATTCTGAATACACAAATAGTCCCACTGACTTAAAAGAGGCTTACAAGTATTTCAGCACATATTTACTTAAGCTTATGAATCATCTCTGTCCCAGTTACTTGAAAACATATTGTGCATGTATACATCTTCCTTGAAACATACTGATCTATATTCAAGAATTTTTCTCAAAAAGACCCCTAGGACTGCCTATAGATGACAGCAACATGGATGTCAAAAGCTACAGAATAAATACACAGACACATGAGGCTCTATTCATTTCAAGTGGGACCAGACATTATCTCTCACCATCACAAATAAGGCTAGCAGCCAGAAACTGAGACTAGAAGCATTTACATACACTAACACCAGTAGACAAAATATATATAAAAAAATGTAAGATTCCGAGTAAGAACAGAAGTGTGATCTGTTATAAAACACTGGTGAACATCTAAATTACATAATAACTAAATTTCCACTTTCAGCCATCCTGATATACCTAAACCACACCTCTGTTCCCACTCAGATATTGACAAAATTAAAGAAGATAAAAGCACATCTAAAAGCAAAAAGTAATTAAAGATAGAAGTGCAATAAATATAGATGTTCCTATGCTGGCTTCACTTCAGGTTATTTTATTTCTAAATAAAGTTACATGTACGTTTGTAGAGCCATCAGCAATATATTACAAGCTCAATGTTAGAAGTATTTTCCCAGAGCCACCTCATCTGTCTTGTTGTCTGTGGAGTTAAAGAGTTTGATGGCTAAAATCAAAACCTATAAATAAAGATTTTGTATTGTTTTTAAATTTATACTCTGGAGCCTTTCACATAATACAGATTTTCTATATTCTGTAGCTTTCTACATTCTGCTTTCATACTCCATAGGAACTCTTTCTATTCAGATAGCTTTTCTATAATCTGGAGCCTTTTAGTCTGAAACTCTTTCAGACAGAGATGAGAATCACAGAATCACCTTGGTTGAAAAAGACCTCTAAGATCATCAGGTCCAGCCACTAACCCAGCCCTGCCCAGTCCCCACTGCCCCATGTCCCTCAGCACCACATCTCCACAGCTCTGAAATCCCTCCAGGGATGGGGACTGCCCCCCTGCCCTGGGCAGCCTGGGCCGGTGCTGGGGAACCCTTTGGGGGAAGGAATTGTTCCCAATATCCAATCTAAACCTTCTCTGGCACAGCTTGAGACCATTCACAACTTCAGAAGGGGAGGATGATCTCCCATGTCCTCATGTGCAGACTCCAGACTGAAACCACCCCTGAGAACAGCTGCTGAGCATGCACAAGTCCAGTGGTTTCCATTTTCTGTCCAAGGCACCATGTCACCATTCAGTTTGGATCCCCCTGCAGCTGCTGGATACATGAAGCCAGCAAGTTTACAAGGAACACTGATTTAGTGTAAAGTTTCAGCTGCTGAGAGACAAGAGGAGCACCCACCTTCCTCATTACTAGAGCAAATTCTAAAAGCAAGTGCTTGCACTGACAAGTCTCCCCACAAGATAAAGAGCTGGATCTTTTACCACAAACAAGTCTGTATTGATTCAAACCAGCTGATAACCTCATCCACAGCATTGGAAATTATTTCAGTAAATAGCTTGAGTAAAAATGAAAAAAAATGACATGAAAAATGTGTTTGTTTTCAAAAGCACGAGCATGCTTCCATCCAAAATGCATTACTGCAGTTGGTGAGAGAGTCTGTCTCGGCAAGCAACAAAGAAGGTGGGTTTGGCACTCCTGAAGCACTGGTGGTGTGGAATGACATAAGCTCAGCCAGCAGAGCAAATAACCAAAGGGAAACGCTGGAGCACTCTACTTTCCCTGGCTAAACAGATTAGCAGGCCAATCCTACACTCCTTAGCCAGCCTTAGCTCAGTGGCATCTATTGGTGACGAGAGCCCAGCCGTGCTCCTGACAGGCGCTGTCCTGGTCTCCCTGCCTTCTGCAGAAGCAAGACCGTGTGCTACTGTAACTGTCTCCTTCCTCTGTGCTCCAAGGGTGGAGATCATGCAATAAACTCCTCTGGATGCCTGAAGAGCACCAAAATTATTGCTTCTGCAAACACCCAGGATGAAGGTTACCCCAAAACAACCAGAACAGGTCACAAGTACCCAGAGAAGTAGGCATCACCCTCCCAGGCACAGCTCTTGAACAACACAGCTTTCAAACTGCTTTGGAGCAATAAGCCACAGTGGGGAAAAAACCCTCCTGGCAACTTTTTGGGATAGATACAGTTTCACAGAGAACATGTTAACATTAGTAAAGGATAAATATCCAAAATTAGATGAGCACACATGAAAGTCACTCTTATCCTTTCAGTTGTAATAGCTAAGCTACGATTTATGAGCCTTTAGCTTTTTTCCTGATCCTGAGAGAAAGCTGCTGATGGAGGCAGCTTTTTCTTTGATGCAGCCTGGTTTGTTTACAAGAACACAGGAACACCTTTTTCCCTAAGCACAGAAGGAATTAAACATGAGAGCTGGTTTCTCTTCCCAGGCTGCTCATGCTACAGAAGTTTCCAGGGCTGGAGCTCCCTTCTGGTTTATTCCTCTCCTCCTTAAGTAACCCTCCAACACACGCTGCTCTAACGAGCAATACCTGATGAACTCCTTCACTCACACAATTCTAATTAGCCCTGACTAAAACATAGTCAGTGCTAAACAGTGTAATCTACTATATAAATTAAGGTGTTTTTTAACATGAGTATGAGACAGGGAGCACTAATTAACTTTTACTCAAACACTGGCATTAGAGGTGATTTGAGAAAAACTAATCAAAGTTATTCATCAATAGTGTATTGGTACTATTAATTATAATCTATTGTACCAAATCAATGTACAGAAGCAGTACACAAGTGGTGCTCACAGAAAGATATAGATGTATCATCCTCAACCAAATTGTAATGGTTATGTTTGAAGGCTCCTGGTTATTTTTATATATCCTTTAAAAATTGAGATTGCTCTGTCAGTAACTCAAGTATTCTCTCTCTTTAACTTCATGGTCAAGCTATTAATATCTACTTAAATTATATGATCCAACTGAGGGGCAGTGGGAATTCTATCTATTTATTATTTGAATGCCATATATTTTGGGAACACCTCTAGAGTTATATATTATAAAGTAAAAGAGTTTCAGATTTCTCACACAGATTCAACCTACTTCTATAATATCCATGAATTATAAAGCACTAATATATGAATATCATATTATTATAATTTCCCTATCACATAACTCTGTGAAGAACACAACCTGCTCGTACAGAATAATCGAGATCCAATATTTGCATTTAGAGAAGCCACATCCCAAGAAAACAAACAAGAACACCCTTCCACTGCTTAGAAAGGTCATGTGTGAAAACACTAACATTGTCAGAAGTAATGCTGATGCTTGGAGGTAGGAAAATTATCCTATCTTCTTTGCATATGATTAATAATGTTTTATCTCTTTACATAAAATACAGGACTAAAGATAGGACAACAATCTCTTGAAAACTCTTCTTGAATTCTATCAAGACATTTTTTTCTGTTTCATCAGTATGAGTCTGACCCAGCTCATTAAAAGAACAGTTACATGTTGCAGAGTTCCTGTTAACAGCAAAATTCAATGAATATGGACACCCACCTCCGCCAGTAGGTCTCCTTGACCCATCTCCATGGAGTAAGGCCTATCCAAGAGACAGCAATAGGAAAGCAACAACGGAAAATCTTGCCTAGGTACCCTAAGAGGGAATTGCAAGAGTGAATTTTTCAACACAAAAGTTCAAAGTTTGTATTATATCTCACAGGAATGTAAAAAAGAAATCATCATAAATTACTTTACCAAAAAAAAAATAAATCAATCTCTGATGTTTTGAAAACATTCCCATGGATTATAGTCTTAAATGAGGCCCTTCCCCTGACAGTGAAACTCTGCCAGAGAAATATTAGATGTTCTGTTCTGCAGAAACAGGAATACACAGATGCCAGCACAAAATTTTAGTTTGAACATATTTCTTATGTTTCCTAGAAGAAAATATAAATAAATTCTTAATCTGGGCCATCTGTCCAGTGATGTACTCAACATTTGAATCTGGATCTGATTTGAACACGATCCCTATCTAGCATCAATACATTATTCAGAAAAGTTTATTAAAATAAAGTATTATTTAAAAAATACAAAAATCTTAATTTCCTATTGCAAACCAAGTATCACAAACATCTCCATCATGGGTTTATGAAACAGCCTTTAAAAATAAGTGTCAAAATCATGACTGAGACTTTTTAATCAGTAAATGTTTGTACTAGGGATGACACTATAACTTTCAATCTACTACCAAAAGACTGGGAAATTCAGTAGTAACCTGAGTTTAGCCATAAAAAAAAATAATCCATGTGCTGATGGGACACTCATGAGCAACTTTTCCTGGAAACAGCTTTAAATGACTATTTTATTTCTTTTTTTTAATGATTATGTGTATTGCTTGTGCCAATTTGATGGGTTGTGATCAATGCATTGGTTGGATTCAAAAACATCAGAAAGCCCTTGCAGCAAAATGCTTCAGATGTTCAGCTCTGGCTGCTTGATAAACAATTTCTAGCAAAACTGATGATCTGATCAACCCTGAATTTCTTCTAAAATACACCGTGACTACTCAACTACGATAAATATGTAAAGATTAAAGCCACATGAATGTCCCGAGACCCACTCTGATATTTTTACTTTAGTCACAAAATGAATGTAGTTTTAGGGCATGATTCTCATTACCAGGATACATAATGAACTCTAAAATGTCACTGAGAGTTTGTGCTCTTTTCTTTTTGCTCCCCAGGGAATCCACCAGGCTGAAATAATAATAAAAAAAATATACATTCAGCCCTACTAAACTAACCTAACCAACTGTCCCTGTAAGCAAGAAAAATAGATGAATGTTCAAAGAGATACACAGGTTAGTTTTTCTGTTTGGCTCACCCAAATAGAAAAGAGCTATTTGTAAAATCACAATCAATGGTTATACTAATTAAATCCTATTCTAGCTCTCTCCATCATTTTGCTTCTCATATATAGTGACAGATGTTCCATCTAGTCTAGCTCACCAAACACCAGGTCAATATGTGACACTATCACAGGACGCAATTTCCAGATCAAGATCACAAAGGGTGAAGATCTGAAATCAAACGAGGACTTTGTTTTTCTGGTTATGTATGTGGAGTATGTGTCACCTCTATATTATAAGAAATCATGTAACCTATTAGCAGATTTTAGAATAAAGTGGTGACAGAACTCAGTGAGTCCAAAGATCCAACAAAAACAAATGTGGAAGACCAAGAGAGACACAAAGTTCTTGTCAAACAAGGCAGTCAACTTACAGATCTGATAAACTTTCAGTGCTGAAATCTGATCAAACTGGTACCTAATGCAATTAAAACATTTCTGAAGTTCAGAATAAAACTGATATTTATTTAGTAAACACCATGCAGCCACACTGATCTAATTTTTGGGATGCCAATAAACGCTAGAATTGGCTAGTAGTAATGAGTAGAAGTAATCACTTACTGAGTCTAAATCATGAGAAAATCAGTAAGCATTTATTCTTTTGTTATTAGCTCATTGGCTAACTTATGAAACAAGTAAAGAACATCCTTACACAGCTGCTGACCAAATTTCTGCCAAATTTGAATGCGGGAAAAGGGCCTCAAGTAAATGAGGTTTGTAAGAGTTTGCTTAAAAATTGGAAGCTGGGACTGAGTAACCAGAGAAGAGGCAGCAAAGATGTTCAGACCTCCACCTGTACTGAGAAGCAGCAACGTGAGTGCACCAGGCAGCCAACTAGCACACAAATACTACAACCAAGGCAAGGAACTGTGCCACACTGCCCAAAATGAAAAGACCACAGTTACAAGGGGAAAGACGTAGGAAACAGGCTTCATCCATCTTCCAGTTCACTACATAACTTATACACTTTTGTAACACAGACTCAAACTATAGAAAACCCTTTTCATTTTGAAACCAAACCCAGAAATGATGAATTTGGTTTTGATGCTTTAAAACTTTAAGTGTTTTATTCACCAAATTTGGTAACATTCACTCTAATTTCCTAACTTTTCAAGTGATTTTAAATAGACAAATTCTTGTATTTAACATTTCAATTCACATGCACATTTATATAATTTTAATGGGTTTATAGGATTTTATGGTCTTTGAGCCTGCTTCTACTTAGGTCAGTGTCAAAACTTGGGCTGAGTTCGGTGAAAGCAAATCAGTCCACCAACAATGAAAATCATACCTATAAGGATCTGCTTATTCTCTGCTTATCAGAAGGAAACCTAGAAACAAGGCTAAGAAAGATTGTTCTCATTGTCACTCACTTAGTACTTCATTTACAACTATTCACAAAGGCTTTTTCCATTACTCACAGAATCACAGACTGGTGGGGGTTGGAAGGGACCTCTGGAGAGCATCTAGCCCAACCCCCCACCAGAGCAGGGTCACCCAGAGCAGGTCACACAGGATGGTGTCCAGGCGGGTTTGGGATGTCTCCAGAGATGGAAACTCCACCACCTCTCTGGGCAGCCTGTGCCAGTGCTCTGACACCCTCAAAGGAAAGGAGTTTTTCCTAATTCCTGTATCTCAGTTTGTGCCCATTGCTCCTTGTCCTGTCACTGGTCACCACTGAAAAGAGTCTGGCCTCACCCTCTTGACACCCACCCTTGAGATATGGATAAGCATTCATAGAATTCCCTCAAAGTCTTCTCTTCTCCAGGCTAATTATCATTTTTCTTCTTAGTTGGACACTTCATCATCCCATTTTACTGGCTGTCCCAGTACTAGAGCCCAGTTAATGCTATGGGTTAAGGCCATACCAGAGGAAAACTACATTTGCTGTTTAATCACAGTTACACATGCTTGAGGCTAAACCCCTTTGTAAAACTCCTCTGCCCGATTTACAGTCCAGACAAACTGTTTGAACGGGACCTAAGAGGATTCTGCTTTAATACTCAGAAGGAATAAGGCTCTTTAATGCAGAAAAAGCCTCCTAATGGAGTCTGTATATAAGTCTTCACTACTACACAAGCGTGACAGAGGTACCTGGCAATATTTACAGCAGCCCTCCCAACCTGCAGATAATGGCTGTGACTTTTAAATGGGTAACGCTTACGGAAATGCTGAAGTTAAACACTCGAATATTTTTTTCTCAGTGAGTAATGCTTTCTCATCACACAAAGTGCGAGACAGCAACATTAAAATTGGAACTGTTCCTTTCCAACTTCCCAGTTTCCACAATAGTTGTCATCTCAAAGTTTGCATTTGAAGGGAGAGGTTGAAAGACCGAGTGTTTGATCACACAAAGAAATCTTCTGTACTGCAAGTTCACAAAATCACCCTTTTTATTTAATGCCTAACTATTTGGTAATTGCTCATTTTCAGTCTCACACCAGCTTGGATGATTTCAGCTTTTAATGTGCCTCATCTCATTCTGAGGCACATCAATCCACGAGCAGATCGCAGCACCTTGAAATACTAATGCTTGTCACATACTTTAATCTCTTCTAAAAGGTCTTGTTCATTGTGTGCTTAAATCTCTTAATAGCTTCTTTTGCTCCTTCGGTTTTTACTTTTGTGGCAACTGATTCTAGTTAGGATGAAGTTTGTTTAATTTTCATTTTAGTGGAGTGCAGGAGCAATAATTTAAAAGCCTGAATTATTACTGTATTAATAGAAAAGTAAAATTGCTTTTTCTAAAAAATGACTTTTTTCCCCAAGAATGAAGCTCTCTTTAAAATGTGTCTACATTAATAAAATAAACTTTTCAGAATGTGAGAAGACACACAAGAACTTACACTTGATCATGTATGAGGGTTGCTTAGATATGCTGCACAACTGGAGAGCACAGCTAAATTTTTTACAACACTGTATAGCACCAAGTCTGGGAATGACTGACACTGTGCTGCAAAACACCTCTTGCAATAATGAGATTATTCTTTTGTTCCAGACTCATTTTTATTCTATTATCTATTTAACTAGAAACTTGTACGTGCTATTGTTTTACCTCCTGGAATGCATTCCAACTCTGTAGACCCTGCTAACTGCCCTCCCACAGCAACCCCTCTACAGATCTCACCTTGCAGTGAGGTGGGATGGACACCAGAGGTGGACACTGCAGCACTGTAAGATGTCATTTGCTGTAGGGGCTCCACTGAGAGTCGATGCATTCACACACAGGCCCCCACAAGGTGCCAGGCCGCTCCTCATGTCCAGCAGTTCGCTTCCATGTTGTATCAGCTCTGTGCTCAGACTGCTGCAGGAGTCATGACCTCACATCATACCAGCACCTTTGACAGCTTTTCCTTGCAAATCAAACTACAGCCTAACTGATATCTCACAGAATCACAGAATCACAGAATGTTAGGGATTGGAAGGGACCTCAGAAGATCATCTAGTCCAATCCCCCTGCCAGAGCAGGAACACCTAGGTCAGGTCACACAGGAACATATCCAGGCGGGTTTTGAATGTCTCCAGAGAAGGAGACTCCACAACCTCTCTGGGCAGCCTGTTCCAGTGTTCTGTTACCCTCACTGTGAAGAAATTCCTCCTCACATTTATCTGTCACATTCCTTCCAATATTCAAACAGGAATATAATGAAAAAGAATCTATCAACTGAGCAAACCTTTAGGACTTTCCTCAAATCGTCTGGAGAACAACCACACCTCTTAGGAAAGCATTTTAAGGCTAAATTAACACCATCTGGACAGCATCAACAGTTCATAAAATTATGTTCCTCTGAAAAGCTGCTGCTGTCACACACAGACTTTTTTAATCCTTTACTCATTGCTTATTTCAGACCATGTGAAGACATAGCATGAAGTTACCTGGTCTTGTTATTCAGTCCACAGTGTCAGACTCAATGTTCCTTCAGCTATCTTCAATACATACATGCACTACTGTGCTAGTCAGTATGGGATCTGCTGTGTGACAAATAGAAAGTAAAAGCTAAAAAACCCCCACCAATCTCCTCGGTGGAAATATTAAGCAGTCTTCAGTGTTTGGGGCTTTTTTCTGCTCACTGTTCTCCACTACTCTTAATTGTCCCAAACCTTGAAGATAAATATATTTCAGTTTATTTCTAAATGAATGATGTTTGATGATCTGAAGTGCTCTTACATTGCAGTTCCTCCTTAAACTGTATTTTAGCAGTAATAGGACCAGGGATGAGGGAGGGTTAAAATATTTTCTTGTTTTAGTCTGTCAAAATACTCGTTGAAACTAACATATCTGATACCTTAAAGTATTTATGTGAAATCTGTCTGCTCAGCACTCAAGCACAGAACTGATAAGTACAGTCAGATTCTTACCAGATGTCAATCAACTTCAGAATGAATGGAACCATTCAATTAAAGAGCAATGATAGAGAAGCAGACATGCATTTACACCTTGCTATCTATAAATACTGCCCATTTTCACAATGCTGTCCTTACTTTTCTTCACTGTTCTTCGTATTTTCTTTCACAGCTATGAGGCAAAGAAAATGAAAATACATGAGCTGTTTATGAAATGTCACTTGGGCAGTCTAAGGAATCTCGTTCTATTAATCAAAGATGATACCTAATTTCCCTGTCAAAATGTTTACTCAAAAAAGGTTCATCTGCAAAGATGTTAGCACATTTCCAACTTTACTCCCATTTTGTTACTATTTCCAAACAGTTTTCCAACTGGGATAGTGGTTTTTTGTTTGACCTGTGTAGATGACATCTATAATTTAGGAAGAGATCACCAAACAATAAAGTGCAGGTCAACAGCTCTCTTGATGACTAGACTGAGTGCAGGTAGCACCTGAACTTCCACATTCTTCTTCCAAGCCCAAAGATATTCCATTCTGGAGCAAAATCTCTATTTTCTCTCAACACTTTTCATACTGTGGGAAGGGAGGGAAGTTCAGCACTGCCTCAGTGTACGTTTCCCACACCCAAATACGCCTAGTGATTCTATTCTCTCTCACTGTTCAAACAGGAGAAGAGACAATTCCAGGGTCTTACGAAGTGGCTGACAATGTCTACCTCACTGGCAGGGGATGAAACACACTGCTCATTCACCACTGCATGTGTGAGATTTCAGCAGAGCCATCGCGGAGCAACACACTGGGGACCAAATGAGTGTCAAGTGTGAGACTTGGCAGGGCTGTCTGCCAGGATTTGAACCTGTGGTTCCAGAGAGTCTAGATGTTAGTCTAGGAAATCCAACCTGCTGCTTAGATGATGAAACCATCCTCAATTTAAAACTTGCAGCCTTATTCCTCTGGAATGTCCCTTCAGATGAATGGAATATCCAACCATGCTGGATAAGCACATTAACTGGATGCTTTTACTAAAACGATCAGAAGTAAA
The DNA here is from genome assembly GCA_028020825.1 of Podargus strigoides. Lineage (NCBI taxonomy): Eukaryota > Metazoa > Chordata > Aves > Caprimulgiformes > Podargidae > Podargus > Podargus strigoides. The sequence goes on along the minus strand of CM051625.1, from coordinate 2,810,753 downwards.
ATAACTCTGTTGACATTTAAATCACCATAATCTGTCTGCAAAGCTAAGACTCCACTGAGATGAACAGGAACTTTTATTACTTCGGTTTGTATCCATATTTAGTATGATTGCACAATATCCACTTACATTCAAGAGGTTACCTTTGTAGTTAAATGAAAAAGTTGAAGGAGATGCCCATTGCATGTAGCTATGGTCATACGATCAAGGTAAACATGAATATGATTGCACATATTCTTTAACAATTAATGAGAAATATTGTGTCCAGACTGAACAGAACTTCAGCAGTTGGCTGACAAGAAAACAAACAATCTCAAACATTTTTGAAGAAGTGTCAAGTGTTGATTTTTAGGAAGAGCATTGAAGATTGCAATGATGAACTGTCAACAAAAATATTTCACTCATTTTCCCAAATACTAAATGCCTCTCTTAAAATTACTGGTGCTTAACAGCTGCAACAACTATAATTGGGTCACTACAGCTTTCATCTCCACTTTCACACTTGCATCTTGAATCTAAACAGCTGCAAATAAAAATCAGAAATGAAGGAGCAAAACACACCTCAAATTTCTGAAGCAGTAGCACTATTCTAACACTCCAGAGGTAATTATTGTCCTTAATAACACCAGATATGATTGAGGCTTTTAACAAAAGGAATGCTGCCTTGTAACAGTCTGCTACTACTCAGAATTTGACTGCTATGAAAAATTGTCAGCTGAGGAATAAATGTGCATTATTAATGATAGGTACGTGATGGGATGTGCAAACTCTGCCCAGAAAGGGTTGGGAAAGGTTAAATTCCTTTACTGTTAGAAGGAGAAAGTTGCACAATAAGCCTCAGGCAAGGCTAAAAGGAAGACCTTCTAACCATAATATCAAAAACAACAAGTTTGAAAGAAGAGGGTTTAGATCAGGATACATTTGTGGGTATGAACAGATGTCCTAAATATTAAGCACCATTGTTTCTAACCAGTTATTGTTTTAACAATGCTTCTTTCCACATACAGTGGTGAGGGATGCTGCAATCAATGCACGAAGTCTTTCTTAGTATAACGTTTTGCTGCTGAAATGAGTCAAACCATGCACAATTTATCAGGTAAGATATTCACATTTTTCATACATTATCAATTGTAACATTTTTTTCTTGAACAACTTGTGAACCTATGTGCATATTTATTTCATCACTGTGTGAAGAGGACTGCCAGTATTTGGTTTGAAGACATCAGGGATGTTAATACATGCTTGAAATAACCGTACAGTTCTTAGCAAGCTTTCCTCAAAGGATTCTGCATAACTCAGACTGCTCTTCCATTTTTAAGATATGGAGCAAACCAACATCACATGTTGCCTCCTGAGCCACCTCCTGCAGCTCAGATTCAAGAGAGTCTTTCACTAATTACTCCAAATTATGTCACCTACAGACAGTAGTTCATGCAAGCACAGAACACCTGTAAGTATGGGGTTAATATAGGGAGTACTCTCCTAAAAGTAGGAACATCAACATATTCAGGTAACAGTCTCAAAAAGAAAATACCGAAACAGTGATCATGATCCTGCTGTTGACTTTACCACGAATTCTTTTGAACTGTTTAAAAAGGTAAAAATCTGAACAGATCTTTGAGAAACATTAGTTTGACTGGGATAATTACACTTGAATTTTTAAATACATATTTTTAGGAGAAAGATATTAGTGAATAATAAAGACTCTGAAAATTAACCTTGCAAAAAGATTTCTGCTGAAAATTATGCCCATTAGGATAAGCCTGTGCCAAGACCAACACTGGAGAGTGCTCTCAGGGGAACGATCAGTTGCAAGGGCTGGAACTATACAAGCTGCCCTTTCATTGTGATGGTGTTCAGATGTGTAGAACATAGACGAAAAATCCAGATGGATTTATGGAGGTTGAAGGAATATTATGCTATGCTATTATTTATTATGCTACAGTGCTTTTGCCTTTCTTGTAACACTCCTGACCAATGCTGTTCACTCAAATGAAAGATGAAGCCACGGCTTCTCACTCCTCTTCCTTATATTTACATATTTTAAATAATTATTCCTAAATACTACAATAAGGATTGTGAAAAATCCCTTTATATTTCTCTTTTATATACTGAAACATAGAGAACCTTTTCCTAAGCTATAAAGGAAGTCTATGACAAATTGGGAAGAGAATAGGTATTTTCTGAATCTGGCAAGTACCAACAGCATCCAGAATTTGTCCCAGATTCACCTTTTCTATCTTAGAAAGCACTAAGAAAGCTGACACACGAGATAGCTGGATCAATATCAGAAAGTATGATTCATGAGAAAAAGTGATTAAAAGAACGTGAGGCCAGAAGAAAATTCAAGAAGAGAGGCCAGAACATGCAGAAATACATACAAAGCTGTGTAAGATGGGAAAGAGAAGGACCAAGAGCCTAAAATAAAGCATTGATGGGCGTAAAAAGTCCTCTGCAAGTAGTGATCATCACACTAGTAAGGAAAGGCACTGCTGACAGAGCTCCTGTCTACCCATTCACAGAGAGACAATATATATTGTATATACACCAAGGACACACTGAGTGTAACAGTACAGGTCAGTGGCTGCTGTTGGTCACCAGTGGAATAGGATAAAATAGAAATTAAATGGATTTAATAGAATATTGAAATCAAATCCCCGTAATTGTGCCTGACAGTCCGAACTAACAGTATGAATTCTTAGTAGTTGCCCTACTCTAGCTCTTTCAGTGCTCTTAGAATTCACTACAAGCTGTGTGATTATAAAAAATGGCCTCAGTCTTCTCTGAAGAAGGCTTTTTTACAAAGAGGAAAAACACCGGCGATGACCATGCTTTTACAGAAAGAATTAGGCTTAAGTCAAGCAGATTTCAACTTTGACACAAAAAGGAGAAAAACAGATCAGCTGGCAGCTTTTTAAGCAGCTGGCAGGGAATAACTATAAATTTATTTCTCCCACTGGCTTAAAAAAAAATTTGTTATACTTATTACTGGAAAGAGACTCAGAAGAGATTGTTCCAATCTGAACATTACATGGTACAGCAGCATCTGAGTTCAGAGTTTCAAAAATATTTGTACTGAGATCTCAAAGTCATGTGAACACTACCTTATTTTCTAATTATTCCTTTGATATTTAGGACTGAGTTGTTTCAAAAGGTGCAAACTTAGTTCCCCACATTTACGCAGGCTCTTCAGAAATCTCGCCTTTCTCTTATTTTTACTCAAACTTTCTTCACCAAAGACAAAACACTGTCTGGTACACAGACAGAGAAGTGTGATTTTCAGTTTCTCACTGCAAGACATGATGGTGAATTGTTTAATTTTAACTTCACAGATTGCAAGGTGTGCAAATACAACATCCAGTGAAGTAAACACGTACAGAAAGACGCACTGAACTACTAATCTGTCTTGTCCTGCCAAGGTCACAGAGGGCATGCCAGGTCAATGCACTAAGTCCTGAGTGCTAGTAATAGCTGCTCTTCCTTTAAGATGTCACTTTGCATTTGTCTAGAGAAATCAAGAAAGGAGTTAAATACGCTGTAATGTAGGTGACAGGCAGAGTATGTAGTTTTTAATCAGTAAATTGATTTATGGAAGCAAACTTTCTGTTAAATTGGTTTTCAACATCAGAGCAATATACAATATACTTTTATCACAGAATAATTCTACTCATAAAGAACTTACTTCATGTAACACATACTGTCCATTAAAATGTCCAAACCAGGCAGCCCAACCCCTTCTGTAACTTCCACAAGTAGAGGCATAAGCATTCCCATTGTCTTTTTCCTATAAACATTCAATAGGATGTGGACATAAAATATCTTTTGGGCTGCTTTAAATCACTAAATTATCAGAAGGCCTCAGAATATATCTTAATAAGGTGAAGTATTTTGTGGTTTGTGGGGGTTTTTTGTAAATCATCATTGTTGTGCAATGTGGCAAAGTGTCAGAATTCCCAGCATTTCTTTTGAAGTATGTTCTTCATGGGAATGTACATAAGAGGTGAAAGAATGGAAAGAACTGTAGTATCTCTGGTCATTGTATAATCTAAAGGCCTCAGTAGTGGACATTTTGACTATAACCAGATGGCTGCAGGCTGCCAAACTACTCCCATCTTCAGCACAAATATTTTAGTAACCCTTGTTTTTCTCAGCAGCATTACACAGATTAGTCTGTGCCCTCTACTTTTGTCAAGCATCTAAAACAAGGCTGCTCAGTAGATTCCAACCTTTATAAGTAAATCTTTGACTTACAGTCATTACCTTCTGCCCTTCATACCTCATCCCCACTTGACTGCTTCAAGCCTTTTACCCACTTGATTACCAAATTACAATGGACACAGTTTTACTAGTAGAAAAGTCATCATCTTAGTCTACTTGTATGGAAACATAGCACAGCATTGCAAGGCCTCAAAAAAGAGATGTACAGCTTTAAACCCACAGAATCTTTATTAACCTAGACCACAGCACAGGCATTTTATGACAGTTACAACAGTCTTTGAAATGATATAAGATATGAAAGTTTTGTGGTGTCCAACATGCAGAGGCAGACCTAGAAAGAACTCAGTGCTCTAATATCATAATGCCCCGTCCCTTCTGGTGTGCCCTGGGTTACGTACTATCAACATTTCTGTGATGTTTCCCAACTACCCAAGAGCTGCTGCCTAAGTAGAGCAGTAACTCCTCCACTATCTGCTCTTCCCTCCCATGCTCCAATCCATGCAGATCTGCTCCTCCCTCCCATGCTCCAAGCCATGCAGAAACATCAGCTCATGCTGCCTTCTTGTTACACCTGCACTCCAGACCTCTCCATTACATTCAAATTCCTGCTTCCCACACCCTTCTCTGCCCCGTAAACACCTTCCATCCAACCCCACACCACTCCACAGCCTCTTCTATAAGCCCCAAGGCTCCTTGAGTACTTTTGGGTTCCATGTCCTCAACTCTCTCTGGTTCTCAGATTTCTCTCCCAGTTCCCCACTCTCTTCCATATTTTTCAAACTCTTTGCATGTTTCCAGAATCTACATTGGCCAAAACTTGCCTGGGAGTTTGGTCAACTATTTGTGCAGTCACATCAGTTCATCCTGGCTAGTAGAACTATTCATTGTAGGAGACAAATTCTGTATGAGAGCTTTGGTTATCAAATACTGCTTCCATGTTGTAGAAGCCAACACAAGTCACAGCCTCCTGTGGAAGGCTGTAAATCATCCCACTTCAGCCAGATGAGAGGGACTGAATCATTTTTGATTGCCCGCCTGTCTCCCACAGAAAATACTGGAGAGAAAAGGTGATTAGCATTCCAGTTAATAGAGCCCAAAGCTATTAATAATAAATCCATTAGAACTTTTAATTAAAACCCTGCAACTAGTCAGAGAAAATCCATCCCATATAGTAAAATAAATCTCTAATATCAGTAATAATTAGCAATGTATCCTGTAGGATTAAAAATAATTAAAATAATTACATTTTGAAGTATTTTTAAGTAGGTAGTAGATTGCTTCAAAGAAGCTAATAAAATTATATTCAGAACCTGTAGGCTACTGTCCTGGCAGGATATACTTTGAGTATAGTCTAAAATAATGAATTTAGAAGTAATTGAGAAGCATCAGGCACAGGATAATTATTTTTAATGATCTTGCCTTCCTTCTTGAATATGAACATTTGGGGCCCCTGTTGTAACACAAACTTTGTGTGCTGTCCACTGTTCGCAACACCCAACAAGCAAACAGGCATCAAAGTATCCCAAGACAGGTAGCAACCATAATTACAAGGTTATACAAGAGTTCACACAAGTATGAAGCCCAAAATTCCTATTTAAGGCACTAAAATAAATAGCCAATTATCAGTGATGATAAAAACCAGCTTTTCTAGCAATTTGCAAAATAATTACTAATAATCAGAAGGTATTTTTCTGGGGCAGCTGACATGAAAAAGGGGGGTGAGTAAAGAGGAGCAAAGCAGTTAAGAAGCCAGTGCTGATCAAACAGGAAAAACTATTTGTGACACTATAAAGCTAAGGGAAATTTAGAGTGGAGGTAGAGGGGAAAACAGACCCAACCAAAAAATGCTACTGGCCTTGCATTATACAAAGACTCAAAGGACTGGGTCACAATTCGACCCAAGAAGGCATCCTCCAAAGCACTACAGGGAAAATTACTCTGCAGTATAAATTCGTTAGTTGATTGGAAGTTTAAGTGCTCTTACTTGTCAGAGGTTTTCTGCTTACAGGCACTACAGAATTTTTGCAGAAAATACGCAAAAGCATGAAGAACATGGGAGAAAAGGAAAGAATTCTACAGTTTCCATGAGGCCTGACAAGTTTAGGCATACAGCTTAAGATTTAAAAAAAAAAAACAGTTCTTCTATACATAATTGGCTCTTACCCAACAATTTAGCTAAGTAAGATTTATGTAAACTCCTGTTTCTCAAGACAGATATCTAAACTGTACTCCACCCATACTGTATCTGCCAAACTTTTTTTGTTCATAAACAAGCCCATTTAGAGATGTATGGAGCTTAGGGAAACAGAAAAGGAAAGTTCCATGCTAAAAAATGTCCCCCTTAGGAAATATCTTCGTGGAAAAATTATCAGATGCAGAGGAGTTTAAGTAGCTTACCAAAATTAAAGATCTGTATGAAGAACAGACCAGCATCACATGGACACACTGAGTTTCCACACCATAAGCCTAGACTACACTATCACACTTAAAAATAAAACTCAAAACCCAGAAGCAATGCATTTCTTTGCCCAAAATAAAGATTTGCTTCAAAATTAAATTTGTTTCTAAAAGAGATCTAAAACTACTAATTTCTAAACTTCAATTAAAAGTGACAGAATATCATAATAGCACTGACAAAGCAAGCCAAACAAAAGCTATGGTAGACTAAGTTTCGTACACCTATACATTGGAGACTCAAAATCTAAATTGCCCCATGCACAAAATTGATGGAGCACTTCTGGTTATTCCCCTTCAAACTGTAACATGAATTTTCAACTTTTTTTTTTGGCTAAATTCTTCATATTCCTAATATTATCAATACTTCCTTCAGAGAAGAGGTAACTACTGTATGGTTTGGGGGTTGGGGTTTTAAGTTATTAGCTTAGCTCATAAGCCATGGCAGAAATAGTAAGTATCTTGACAGAATATGAATGCAAACATGGGAGAATGAATTAGAAGCAGAAGTTATTTTGTAAGAGAAGGTGATTTGGAAGGCAAGAGCAGAAAAAGCAAATAATTGAGGCATCAAATTTAGTATCATAAAGTGAAGTTACGTATAATAAATGAAATTTCCATGTTAGATGGTAAAGTATTGAATGACATAGCCAAAAAGTTTTCCTTTAAACATCCCACAGCTAGAAGCCCAGGCTACAGTTCTGGAGTTTACAGATCCCTTCCTCTCAAATAATGAAGGTGGCTCTTCAAGAGAAAAGATGCACAAGAATTCTGCTATCTACAGATTGCAATGAAGTGCTTTCTGTCTTTTTAAACACATGCTGATGACAAAGACTAGTTTTATGGATGTGCCTGCATTGCCATAATAGAGTGAAAGCACTGTACCTTATACATCTGCATTGCTTAATTTTCCTCTCAATCTGCTTTTGAAGTAACCCAGCTAGATTGCTCCAAGACAAACCCAGGCCACAGCTCTGGGCATAGTTTGGAACTCTGGTGGCATGCAATTAAAGCACTGCTCTGGTGTACTGCAGCAAAGACTGCATGTTTTCACACCGTGAACTGAACCCTGCCCGCTCCTCAAAACTCTGTCTTAGGTGTACAGAGCTGTCACATGCTGCCCAGAGGAGATAGATGTGATGGGATGGATGCCACCAGCCTGTCTTAAAGGTAGCCATCCACAGCCTTTACACAATTAGGATTTGGGGCCAGGGACTGCTGCCAAACTTACTCTAATTCAGCAGTATAGGTGTGCCCTATCAGTTCACTCATATCATGTTTGTTAATCCCTTTGAAGCCCTTTCAATTCACTGAAGGCTACTCTAAAAGTCTGAACAGCAAACAGGACTAAGAGAACCAGAACTTTGTTTTTGCTAGCAGCTGTGTACAAAGGTGTGAATTCTGAGACAGTTTTATGCAGCAGAGAGCTACATTGCTGACTGTGGTTAAGCATTCTCATATTTTTATCAAAATTGCTATGATCTCTTTGTATTTTAGATGATATGTAACCAGAACATTAGGTGATACTGTCAGATGTTATGGACCAACGTGCTGACAACACATCAGAAATGCACAGCCATTCATCTTCTCATCAAAAGTACATAATGCTGTCATTGAGCTAACGAAGCATTGGAAAGACAGAAGCAGCTGGCTCCTACTTACCTGTTTAAGACACTACTAGAGAACAGAAAGCAATTTGATAAATGGGCACTTGCCTGTTCCTATTACTGAAGACATTTATCTCTAAGCAGTGAGCAGACTTGGAAACTTCCTTGGTATCACCATTGCTTGATATCAAACCAACAAATATGCCGAGAATTAACATTTTCCAGTGATGAACAGACATTCTCATAGACATGTATCATCTTTGCTAACTTCAACTAAAATGTAGCAATCCTTCCATACCCTGGAATGGGAATGTATGTCATGAAAGAGCTCTCCAATGCCACATGTTTAAACACCTCCAATCCCAACTGCCTTAGAGAAACCCCATCCTATTGGTGTTTCCTGGATATCCATCCAAAACCAAGTTCATAGTCTCCACATCCTTCTAAAGTTCACAGGTACACAGAGACTGAAAATAAATACACAGTACTAATAAATAGGAGGCAAAAATACAGTAATTAAAAGCAAGTGTAATGAACTGTTATGTCTAGACTATTCCACAAAGACTGGCAGTAGGCTACATTTTTAGCTCTTTTATTATGTGTCCTGGAATAAAAAGTAACCAACACAAAAATGAACTATGAAAAATTTATCCCTCAGAAGATATTGCAGTTTCAAGGAAGAATGATAAAAACATTTTTAAAAGTAATCAGAAAGAAGGCAAACTGACAGAACAGGATGAAAAAACCTTCAGCTTAGAAAATTTGCAAGAAGTCAAAAGCAGAGGAAATTATCTGAAATGCTTTTGCAGTAGGAAAAAACCCCACATTTAGCAAGGTAACAGTGAATAGCAGCTCTGTGAGTTAGCAATTGAGTTTGGCAATAAAAATAAAAGCTGCAGTGATACACACTTGCATACACAGAGTCCAACTGAAGTATTTCATTACCAGAAAGATTTAAATTAATGACAGGAGATTCATGGAGGAAGAATGAAAGTTGTAAGTGAACAGAGAAATGAAAAATCACTACAACTTTGAAAAAACCTCAGATACAGACACCAGAGTTTAACATAATTATGAATAAACTGGGGGGAAATGAGTACTGCCTACACATTTTGAAATGGTATAAACACTAGTGCTGAAATTGCTGTATTTAACTCAATGGGAGTTTTGCCATTGTCTTTATGGGGGCAATGAGTTGGCTTAGAGAAGTAGGAAAGGAGAAATAAGATGCAGAAACTAGCTTCAAGGTAGATTTGTTACATCTGTTGAAAGTAGGGTGTTTTGAACTGAGAAAGCTACTTCAAAAAGTGATGGAAGCTTCAACACATGTGGTACTTAAAATAGCTTGAAAAACAGCCTGGAAAACACACAGCAGGTATAGTCCTATACTGTCAGCTGGATTACATTTCTGTAGCATGCAAATCCATCAATACTGCTGCAAAAAATTTTACAAGTCAATAGAGAGACTGTCCTGAGACAAAGAAAGTTCGTATCCACCAGCACTAATTCTAATTATAATCATAGTCCCATAATAGGCTCTGTGCTTGTCTCAGTCCCTATTCTATATTCCTCTGACTCTGAGTCACCATCAGATTCTGTTTCTATATCCTCCTGCTTGACTTGGATGTAGATTGAGCTGGTATTAGACAGCAACACATAGTACAACCTTATGGAAACTCTTAAATGCTTGTTACTTCTGCAACAGACGACTTTAAGATCTTAGTCCTTTTATTAGGACATGTCCATATCACCACAAAGCATGATGCACAGGCCTTCAAGTTAATATTGACCAAACTATTGCTTTAGGGGCCCAAACTCAGGCTCTGACAACACAACCACAGCCTCAGAGGGCTCTGTTCAAGCTAACATGCTCTATGACACGTTCTTGCTACAAAGGCATGAAGGCATGGCTTGCTTCCAGCACTGGAGCTAACTCAAGTGGGACTCATCATACCCTACTCTTCAGAACATACGTGCTCTACTCTTGCTCAACAGAAAAACACAATTAGTATCCAAGGCATCTATGATGATGTTTGGTATCAGTGCTCTTTCACCCTAAAATTAGCAACAAGAAAACTCATAAAACAGCACTCCATAAACTCTACGCAAATAATTTACAAGCCTCTACTCCCACCCAAAAGAGGATGTGTTAGGGTGAGTAGAAGGGAAACAAGCAATCTGCAGAAGCCAGCTTGAGGAAAGGGGCAGATTTTCAGAAGCCTCATGCACTCAACAGAACACAGAACAAAAGCTCTAACAATTACACTTCAACACATACACAGAGCTAAATTCACAAGAAGCTAAACTCTGCAGAGCTCTGTTATAATTTCTTATAGGTGAAGGATGCCAATGTCCTTTAAGACACGCAACAATTTCTGTTTCATGTCACTACTGTCATTGGATCCAGTCTGGACATTTCAGGGACTACAGAAAAACAGACAGTAATTGAGCTCAATGCAGGATTTTTATCCTTAAAGTAGAATTACATGTACTTACATCACCTCTTCACCTGAACCAGGCTCATATTTACAATCATGGTGTGAAAGACACCCTGCCATCTGTGATTTTTATTGAAAGAAAATACCAAGCCATAAGAAGCAGCTAATACTAACTGCAGCAGCTGTGCACTGTCTCCAAAGAGAATTATGGGACATGCATTGAATGCATGGCATTGCTTTGTAAGGATTTGATTAGATACAGTTTGGTAAGAAAAAAATGTTATCCATCAAATAAACAGTCTGCTGTTTTAGAGGTTCACTTCTGTACATACAGCCTAACACATTTTCTTTCCTATATTGCAAATGGAAGGTAATTCCAAAAACTACTTCACTAGCCAAAGTAGTAATTATTTCTGTCTATAGAACAGAGAGTGAAGCTAATTACAGATTAAAAGTATCTACAAATGAATTAAAATTCAAAATAAAACATTACTAGAGGCAGTTGACCATTCATTTTTAATGCTTTTAGGAGCATCTACTCTTGAAATGAAGCATCTAGCAAGAACTTCTCTTTTGAAGAATATCATTTTTAAAAGTGAAATACACAGTGTAACTGCATTTAAGATGTTACTTTACAAGTTCTCAAGCTACTGCTGACACATATGGTACAAATTCTGCTCTCTTTGAAGTCATAAGCTGCCTGTAACACAGTGGAAGTATACAGAGGATTTAATTAAATTTTAACTGTAACTACATACAATACTAGAAAAGAGTGGTTACTTCTGACTTATCTATTTATATCTATTTGTTTTATCAGAAAATAAATAATTGTGCCACTGGAGTAAAATTCTCATCTACTATAAGCACTACACTTAACTCCTACACAACAACTGCAACTGGATATTAGGGAAAGTTGTGTTACACCCCTGATATAGTTGAAAACTCAGTCCCATTTACTTAAGGGCTGTCAGTGACACAATCTACACATTCTGACTTTCCATAATCTACAAAACCTTTTTTTGATGTAATATTTCATGTACCAGTAAAACTTAATGAAGGAACAGAAAATACGCATATTGAGTTCTACCATCCATTTTTTTGGTGAATAAAATGAAAAGATGATTGAGAGATTCATTCTGTAAGTTTTAGAAGTGTCCTGTTCTAAAGGACTGATCACAAGTTGTAAGAATCAAGGATGCAAAGCTTTGTTGTTTTGTTTAATCACAACATAGATGGCAAGAATAATAGTCACTCATTTACACACCCAAACATAACTTTTTGGAATGTGAGAATCACAATGCTTACAAATTATCTTGAATGGTAATTTTTGTTCACCTTACACTTTTCTAGAATTTAAGAATAAACATGTGAGAAAACAACATGCAATAAACAAGTGGCCGTTCTTTTATTCCAAAGATTTTCTACATCAGTGGCTTGAAATAATATGAATGCTATTTCCATCCGCTTAAAAATAACTCATAGTGCAGTATTTTCTTGTTACTATTGAGGGTGGGGGCAAAAATAGCTCTCCAAAAGAATATTTGGCATAGGAACAGCATGCTATATTTTTTTCAATAAAAGATCTCATGACACCCAGGCATTTGCAACTCAAGAACACAAAAAATCAACTGGAACTCTCACGCCAGTGAACATAAAACCTACCTTATGTTCCCCAAAATTCTTGATATGCAAAGAAGCACATTATAATGATGTGGGATTTTAAATAAAAAAACATATTGCAACAGGTTGATTTATAGTAGCAAATAAAAAGCATACTGTCAGGCAATTAACATACTATAAAGTGTAGTGTTTACTACCATGAGGCATCTATCAGTGTAAATAAGCTTCTTCCATCAGCTCTTTACTAGGGACTGCCAGTACACTTCTGCTTCAAGCTCTCTTAACTGAAGGATATTGTTTAGATCCTCACCTGGTGCATAATAAAAGAACTCACCCATGGTATTTCTCTATAGGAAAACAAACTGTACTGGCATTAGTTTATCAGTTGGTGATCAGTCCTGACTGAAGTGCTTTTTGCCACACTTTGTTAGTATCCCAGCACTGGATTCTTCCCAAGGATGTGAGCAAATCGTTGTTGAACCCTCTGATACCATAAAGCTAAAAATGTTGTCCTAGGTTATCAAAATGACTCCAAACTATCACAGTGAAGTGCAGTAAACAGCTGGTCACATGGCTACACACAGCCACCCAGGAGGGCACTCCGTAAGGACAGTGTGAGCTTAAAAAAGCTCAAGAAAGAAATAGGAAACTGCACCAATAACCAAAATGCTACTATGATCTCATCCTTCATTTTAAGAGATACTGTAGTAGCAGTAAAGAGAATATTAGGACTATTTTGGCTTCAGCTATGCACAGAGGATTGGTTAGCTGTCTACAGGGAAATACTGTTCTTTAAAAATGGCCACAGGGCTTTTGAAGTGGAACTGTATCATGGCAAGCAAATAACAGCACTCATTCAGGACTCCAGTTTGAGAGGTGGTTGACATGATCATCTACTGGCAATCTCACCTGGAACTCATTGCAACAAAAACACAGAAAGATTTCAGAAAATGTAAAAAAGGAGCTATGTTCATAGTTCCTCAGTCTCTCCCATACACACACACACCATTTGTCATTTAAAAATATCAGACCTCAGAAAATGTTCAGAGCTGCATGGCCATGACCAGAGTTCTTGTTGACTATAACAGGATTTCCAGGCTCTACACATTTAGGAAATCTAAATGCAAGTACCTGCCATACTGTTATTAACGCGTTATAAAGAATATCAGTCATGGGACTACAAGAGGATTTGAGGTGAGAAGAGAGGTTGTGTTTCCGAAGCAATTCTTTCCAAAGAAAATAGCTCAGGAAAAAAGAGAAATAAATTAAAATACTTGGTCCTTAATATAAGGTAAATTCCCTTCAGCCCCACTCAGTGCACAGCCAATTGGCATGAACTACACATACTGAGTGCTGCTTCTCTCCACCACTGTTTCCCATGCCAACAATGACAATGCCTCACAGTGGGAAAGGTACAGGACAGCCTGGTCTGCTGCAAGACCCTGACATAACCTTTTTTTTTACCCATATTTAAACTGTGAACTCTTTCTACAGACATAGCCTTTCAAACATCTGTGATATCCAACACAAAACGAAACCAGAGATCAAATTATTCTTTTGTGAAGTACTCCACAGGCAGCAGCTCCTGTACAAGCACTTCAATTCTCCCTTTGCAGATCTTTCTCTCCAAACGAAGGCAGAATGCCGATTAATTTCTACAGTAACTACAACAGTGTATAGTGGACTCAAAAACGTTCTTATGGAAGGTTAACTCTATCAAAACAGAAAAAGCCACAATAAAGAAATCTTCATGACATGGTTTATAGAAAATGGTAGATAAATTCTGCTGAGTGTTCCTGACAGATGTAAAGTTGTACAGTACTCTTACTTAAATCTAATGAAAACAAGATGCTGTGGGCTTATATTTCCTTCCTATAAGACAGCTCTGACTTCACATTATATTCTTAATCTTTATTTAATAATCAAAAATAATTATATTAAATAATAAGTCATAATAATTATGCTAATTCTCAGCAATTCAAAGACCTATTACTTAACTAATTGTATTCTCTATCTAGTCAGTATCAATTTTAGTGACCCTAAATACCTCATTAAAAAAGCTATCCAGAATTTGCAAGGAAGAGAATATATGTTACATCAACTGATATAATTCAAAGACAGATTTTGGGGCACAAAGCCCTTCCTCAGTTCAGGAGATAAACTGCCGTAGAACTTTTTATATAGCTAAAGGTGTATTTCTCTGATTTATGGTACTTAAGATATGATTTTAAAGTTTGAAACAATTAACAATTTGAAAGTTGACCAATTCTAACAAATTACTTATCATGTATGACACAGTATGTTGTAAAAGGATAAAAGTTGAGGACTCGATATCTTTCCCTGCTTAGTGAAGGACTGAGTGTATGCAAACCACTAACAAGTATGTACTACAGGCAGACATAAGAGTTCCTGTGCCAAGATCTTTGCAAGTAAAGAAAAACATGGACAGCTGGTAAAAGTGAAATTCAGGTGTCCCACCTCTTAATTCAAAACTGTATCAATGGAACTGTATCAATTAATTTGATGCAACACTGTCTACAAAAAACCAGTAGGCTATTCAAATAGGATTGGCAGCAAAAGCTGTAACATAAGCCTAAAGATATATCAAAAACGCAGCTCACATCAGGCTTTTTAATCCTGATTTATAGGATTTCTTCAGGAGGCACAAAGCTTTGATCATGTTTTTAATATCACAAAAGAGTGAGAGGTCTTGTGAAATATATGTGCTAGATTATGTGGGCTGTATATCAACACAGCAAACATGAGTTCAGCCACCACCTCTAACCTACAAGACTGTTTGCTGTCCCACTCAGACACAAGCAAGCAGTGCATATACAAACACTGTGCAAAGGTTTGCACCAATCCATCATTAGCCTGAAGGATGTCAATCTCAACAACAGAAGCACTATCAAAACCAACATAAAAATACTAAGATTTCCGCAATTTTTAAAACAAACACTGACCAACTTTATATAATACTTCAGCATAATACCCTTTGAACAAGAAACGTGTAGATGAAGTGCTAAGGGACATGGTTTAGTGGGAATTGGCAGTGTTAGGTTAATGGTTGAACTTGATGATCTTGGAATTCTCTTCCAACCAAGACTGTTCTGTGATTCTGTGAATAGTAATCAGTGGCTCTAGAGAGTTTATGAATTACTAATTTCTCACTAAGCAACAGCAGACTTCAGCGTTTACACATGTATTGAAAAAGTACCCCAATAGTTTCAAGCACAGCAAAACCTCAGTTTGAACTGTCAGGGCCTATTACACAATTGCTGTGCTCAGTGCCAAAGGTGGCTGCATTTCAGCAACCAGAGAGTGAGTCATAGTTTGCACAATCGGAAAAACTCTTGGGATGAAAAGTACTGTACAAGTCATTCATAGTATCACTAGTGTTCCAGTAAGTAAATTGGCTACACACATTGAAAACACTCCCACTTACTGAAAAAAACAAGGCATGACTGTCACGTGCTTGGCTATACATCTCATATCTACTTACACCTGTTATCTTGGTTATTTCTGGCAACAGTGGTGGAAGACTCCAGTTGAAGGGTAGATTTCACTACAGCTCCTGCATACTATTCAACCTGTTGGTAAATTCAGTCAAGCAGGGTTCTCCATGCTTGGTGTCACAGTGAAGGGCAATATAAAAGAAAACATGAAAATTGGAGGTGTGGGCCCTGGTTATGATGTTCTCTCCCAGGATGATGGGCAACTGTAAAGGAAGTAAACAACAGGATAAGTTCTTCGGTGCACCCATGCTATTTGTATTCTCTGATCTCTCCCAGTGCTGCTGCTACTTCGGAGTCGTTTCCCTTCATGTGTGTTTAAGTAGGCAAAGAACAGCTTAAATGGAGAATAACACTGAGCTGAAGACCAAGGACTTCGGTAGATTTTTACAACACAGACTGAAATCAACAAAATTCATTTTTTTTTTATGGTTCTAGTAATGCAAATGAAGATAAATGGTAAATTATTATGATCCTGACAACCATTTAGGTCTGAATCATGTTCCCTCAACCCATCTCTGGGCGTCACCAAGGCCCACGACACCTCCATCTCCTGCAATCAGCCCTTTAGGATCTTCCTGAAAGGAGTTTGTACCCTCAACAGTTGTTTTATGTGTGGTTTTTTTAGGTTTTTTGTTTCACTTGAATAGCCACTGATGGTGATTCAAAAACCTATTCATGCTTTTGGCTTCCACAATATCCTGCAGTAGCACATTCCAGTATTTAATTCTGTGCTGTTTAAGAACACTTCATGTTTGTATGCAGCTTTTCTTGTAACATGAAAAATGATGAAAAATTATGTTCTGCCCACCTTTCCCACACTATTCATGAATTCATAGGCCCCCTCCACAACTCTCCATTTAGTGTTCTTTTTGCACTTTTTTGCAAAGTGGAAAAATCCTAAACAATTTCATCTCTCTCCACAGAACAGTTGTTTCATAATTTTATTCACTCTAACTCCTCACTGTACATTCTCAGGTTACTGCCTGATTTTTGTAAGATCGTGGTGCCGTTTTAAATAAACCATTGTTT
This sequence comes from Podargus strigoides, assembly GCA_028020825.1. Classification (NCBI taxonomy): domain Eukaryota; kingdom Metazoa; phylum Chordata; class Aves; order Caprimulgiformes; family Podargidae; genus Podargus; species Podargus strigoides. The sequence continues at coordinate 2,793,875 of CM051625.1, read as the reverse complement.
TGCTAGCCACAGTTAAAAAACACAATTATACTTCAAAAAACAAATCATAAACACACTTAAACAGTTAAAAGGTTCTCCCATTCACAAATATAGGGAAAAATGAGCACTCGCAAGTGACTAACAGCACTGTATCACTTACATGTGATATATTGGTCCAAAGATCTCCAATATAAAAGTTTCAGACCTTGGGGCACTGCCTTAAAGTAAAAGATAATGTTGAACAGAAAATGTGTTTCTTAACCTATACAAAGATTTTAACTTGAAATTTACAGGAGTCAACCTTGCCATGAAACTTCCCCATTAGCCCCAAGTCAGCACTGGAGCATTGTGACTGGACACTGATGATTTCTTCATAGCTACCTACTGTATCAAAGTAAAAATATTGCTCTGGCTGCCTCATAATTCTCTTCTATAGTCCTCTCAGAGTACCCAAGCGGAGCAGAAAAGTCTTACCATCACCACCACAGAGAAGCAGAGAAATTAAGAGTTATAAAAAGACAGCATCTATCTATCGCACAGAGAATGCATGAGAATGATGCTGACCATGTCTGTAATTGGAGAAAAGCAGCAGCTATATACAGGTAAACCCTCAGCAGTATAAGGCTGTCACTCGGGGTAGATATATACTGTGGAGAAATACCAAAGAGAGCATATGGGGTAGTAAATCAGCCATTGTGCCTAAGAAGATCTCAGACAGGCAAAAAACCACAGCAAGCTGAAACAGCTGTGCCCCAGGAAACAGCAGAACGAATGGATTTACTGCCTCCTGACACCAGTAATACCAATACCTCTGTGGAGAGCAGCAGGGCAAGCAAGGGAAACTGAAACCTGTAAGTTAAGTTGATAAACAAGTCCTAATCATCCAGAATGCCACTTCATTCCAGTGTTTGACATTGTGTTTTGCACAGAAAGGAAAAAAACACAGGAAAATGACTAACATTAACAGGATAACTCTGGTATCAGATATTGAAAATTGGGTGCTGTGTTTCACACAGGCTTATGTTATGCAGTACTGACCAGTTACAAAGACAAAAGCATCTTCTTTTCTGTAGTTCTATTTACACCAAACAATGCCATGCAACTCAGAGCTACGTGACTTTTAGACTCTGAATGAGGTTGTACTTTTACACAGCAAAGGGTATTGTTGCACACAGATACCAGGGCAGGTCTTCAGTGTAGTACAGCTGCTCCAGTGTAACTCAAGCTAGTTCATGAGAAACACAATAATCCCAGCACAACTATACTGCTTTCAGCTCTGGAGAGGACTTGAACCTTGGTCTGGATATCTAAACTTGCCACTGTGCTGCATACTGAGTGTACCATGACAGATTCTCTGTTCTTAGTAATTTCTGTACTATAAAATGGATAGGATGGTCTCTCATGGAACTTGAAGGCGAGAGTTACAGAGGCAGAATGGCTTTCCACCAGAAGGATGAACTGAACATGGCCAGTGCACATCCCATCACACTCAGCAAATTCAGTGTGGAACTGTGCAATAAGCAGAACTGAGGTTTTAATTCACACCAATTGTACAAACAACTAGCCTATAATAAGATATATTTTGGATTCCTCTGGCCGGAGGCATCTACATTACCAGCTTTATTTTCCCTAAAGGAGGCTACCATCCTCTCCAAACACTTATAACTGCATAGGCAAATGTTTCCTGAGCCAAAAGATTCAACCTACCATACAGTAAGTACACTTGATGTTAGTAGTTCACTTCAGCCACAGCCATTTTGACTGAACTGGATTAAGAAATTACTGTATGTACAGTTTTGTCAGCAGCTTTGCTAGCTTCTGGCATAAACAGAGGGATGAAGAGGAGTGGAAACACCTTTTCACAAATCTCAGTTGCAGCTTGAGCAGGACATCCGACCACAGCAGTACATTTTTGCTGCTCTTATAAAAGAAAATTAAGTAGACCTTGATTTATCCACCTGAATTCATCACTGTATTCTATTTTTCTGTACGCTGTAGGATAGTTATTTCATTTGAGGTATCACCTTGTTACCCTGAACATTTGGTGATGACATCTGATTAGGTTTTAATTATTTGCTCCAGACTTTATGACGAAGGCCTGGCCTACAGAATAACTGTAATACTGAGATTTGTTAGTATGCAGTGAGAATATTTATACTGTTTTATTTCTGCAGGAAAAAGTGACATTACAGATTAATTTCAGCTTTTAAAAACATATATGAAAGTCCTAAAAAATAGAGAAGAGAACAAGAGAGGCTAAGTATCAAACCCCATAATGATCTAAAGCTGCTTACTACAAAAATAGCCAAGATACTATATGGTACATTTTAAAATCCTGTAATGAACTGTGCAGTTTTCAGTTTTTAATGACATTGTGGGTTACTGTGTCCCTACATATAACTCAAGCCCCAAACTGACTTTTTTTTGCTAGGTTAGAACTTCTTTTCATGCCAAAGATTTTTTTCCTGAAAGACTACTTAGAAAGAAAAGCTTTCTTACAGTTGGAAGAATATAAAATGGTATTTTTAAACCATGACATGAAAGATTCAAAACACCCTGAACCAATAGTTCAAATTAGTAAAACTAAATTTTAAAAATACATGTAGGGGTTCATTCCAGATTGGCACATACATTACAGGAAATTAAGATTTATTTACGATTATGATATTTGTATAACAAGCCTTCATTCTGAAAAAATAAGCTACAGAAGAAAAAAAAGAAAGTTAGTACTAACAACCAAGTTTACTAATATATGAATGTTCGTGGCACAAAGCAAGCTGCACATCCCATGCACTTTGTTCCCAGAATTGTTTATTAATGACAAAGAAAGAAACTCAAGTTAGAAATGAATGCTGTTTTCTCTGCAACCATCCACCAAAAATATCCCCCTGAAAAATATCTATCTAGTATTGGATATCATTCTCAGAAAATTCCAAATACTGCTGAACACCATCAAACACTCTTTTTCATTAGCTGAATTAGCAATGCTACACAAATCCTTCAACAGGCCCATGACAAGTCAGACCCAAACCAGACCTACAGTCTACAAGAGCAATTACCATCTGATTTAATGCTTTACTGCCAGTGTGAAAGAAAAGGCAGGTGTCCTAACAAAAACTGGTAACACAACTGGCTTTTGACCATTCTCGAAAAGGAGGCAGAAACTGAACTGAGGTGAGTAATGCAATTGTCTCACCTCTACAATTCAAGGCATAAAAGCACTCACCACTTCATATATTTTTTCTATTTTAAAGATATTTCCTGTCATGAGGTAAAGCTACACAGTAAAGTAGTTGATATTCAATGGCTCATCTATGTTTGATAAATCTTGGGATGTGGTTGAAAAGGTTTGATCAGCAACATGAAACTAGGAGAGAAGAAGAGATAGGAATACGGATGGCATTAATATTAACACGGTCTTAGAATAAAAGTGCTTAGTTTTATCCTGAAAAGAATAAACTGCCACCTATTCTGTTAATCCACATCTAGAAAGGACATACTGTTCCTTTATTAAGCATTATCCTAATATTTAAGGAAAAAAAAAAAGGTTATTATTTCATCAATTTAACATTCTTTAACAGACACCAAGTTTCAATCAGTTACACTGGAACTGCTCTCATGAAGGACATTTAACAAATATAACTACATTTAGACACAAAAATAATTATTTCTGTATTTACCAAAAGCAATCTTAAGGATTTAACAAGTCTCCAAGATGGTGTATAGTGTCATTTAAACATTAACATTGCAAACAAATAAACTTCTTGAACATTCTATGATCAGTTACAATTGGGAAAGGGGAATCAAATTAATTAGCTTAAATAAATATAAAAGTCTTCCCTAGCTCAGCCATTAAAAAAATGTTTTAATGCATCTAAAAGACTGTAAGTAGTAAGATATGGCACAAGGAGTTCAAACTGAGTATTTCTGTATACCAGCACCACATATTTCAGAACTGAAATTTTCCTCTGCTGTTCTATTAACCCATTTTAAGCAGAAAACACAGATGAAAATAACCAAGTCAAATAGAATCAACCTTCATGCATATTTTATTGGGTGTGTAATGAACGTTTTTGAATGCCTAACTGAATGTTCATAATAAAGTACCATATAATAAGAGTTCTGAGTTTCAAGTTGATTCTTCCATGTTTATGTGAATCACATGGCATTATCTTTTATATCAGGTACTAACTATCAAAATAGACTGAGAAAGATTAGGAACATAGTTTCTCATTGCTGTGTCTTTGGAATATAGGTGAAGTTGAATCCTTAAATGTTATCAAAGCTCCCCCAGTTTACTTTGAAATTCAAGTAACAAAAAAAACATCTAAGAGAATTTCTGTATGAAGGATATAGCAAGCTTATTTCAAAACTGAAACTTCACAGTAGAACAAATAATCTCTTAGGCAGAAGATTATGGATGTGGAAAAGGATGATATGCCATTAGAAAAGCTCTATTTTTTAATAATCTAAATATTTTTTTAAAGTAGGTAAAAATATATTTTTCTTCTTGAAAGAAACTGCAATTAAAAATAATCTGTTCTGTTAACTATAACCTATTTTAAACTAAATTCTTTTTAGTTCTTGTATATGCTGCTATTGTTTACTTGAAGTGGCTTATAAAGATGCATAACAAGAAAATAGCATTATAATATTAAATTTGTAATTGTTCAGTAGATGCACTGCATTTTCTTTTCCCCAAATTACAATTGATTTTTAACAACATACACTTGTACTACGGGATTTATTACAGGAAAGATTGTGGGAACTTGGAGGTCCCAAGAGCCTTCCAAAATGATGGGAGAGGAAGAAAAAGCAGAGTTCTGTGTCACCATGCACTAGAACAAGTTGGGTGAAGAAGAGGAAGTACTTTGTGTTTTAAAGGATTTGCTCTCCTCCACGCACGTTAATTCAATGGGAGACTGAGATGATTTAAACTGTGGCACCATCCTGTCACTTGCTGTTTTCTCATTTCTTGGGGTGAGGATTATTGCTGCATTTTCCCAGTTAGGGATAATAGTCCCTTCTTAAATAATATCACAGAGGGAAGCAAAGAGAAGAGAAGCAGCACTAATAAGAGTGCTTGAGATGAAATTAGCACAAAATAGTCCAAAATAGGAGAGCAATAGACCACAAGATGAGACTTGTTTCATTATCTATAAGTAGCACAATGTGTAGGAGCATATAAAGTGTGGCTACATTTCAAATATAAAAATATTACCATGAGGCTTTTCCCTCCCACTCTATTATACTCTCCAAGAGAAAAGAGAGTAGGTAGACAATGAAATTCTTAGTTCACTGCCAAGAATTCCAGTGCAAACAAATTATCAAGAGAATCAGATAAGAATAATGATGTGATATTGATAGAGAAAGCAGAAGCTCAGTATAAATTAAAGTTTAAAATAAACTGTAGGAATGACAGAAGGAAAAGGTAAAAAGGCAGGCAGAGAAAAAAGATCTGTATTTTGATAGAGAAAAGGGTATGTACATCCTGTACGTACTACTGGTAACAGCATGAACAAACAGATCCCATATTGTAGGCAGTCTCCTTAGGTAACAGGAGCATCAGCAATGCAAGACACTGCTTATGTAAAAAAGCAGTATGTTCAGCAGAAAATAGTTCCCAATTGCCAAAGTTACAAGGCTCACTTGGAAAAACCTGCACTTGACTGTACTATCTGTACTTGTCCTGGGTTGCAATGTATTCTATTACCATGAGCCATTGAGGCCTGGCGCCGGTGTTCCTTGCCTCGCCCCTCGGGACTATTCTTCTGTTAATGCGCCCATCAGGGCCTTGCCCCAGGACCCACCATCTCTTTGTGAGATGCCCCGGCCAGAGGGGGAGGGGTGGAGCCAAGCATTCCCGCCGGAGATAACTTTGGGGTTTGGAGCAGCGCGAGCAGCCTTACCCGCTGGGATCCCAGACGACAAGGACTGCACCGCGGCCGGAGTTTCGGAGGAGGACCAGTTTTTCCTTTCTACAAGATCACCGCTTCAACGGGATCATTTAAAAGAGAACTGCAGCTGCCACCGAAATCGGATTGCTCAGACTTTGTTTTCTTTTCCTACGGACCGCCGCTTTAACCGGACCATTTCGGGGAGAACTGCAGCTGCCACTGGATCGGACTGGTACCAGCACCCTGCCCGGCAGGGGCCAGGTTGTATCCCTGACTCTGTCGAGCCTGTAACCGGTTTCTCTGTATTATAGTTTTGTTGTATACATTAGTAAAAACTGTTATTCCCATTTTCCTCATATCTTTGCCTGAAAGCCCCTTAATTTCAATTCTATAACAATTCGGAGGGGAGGGGGTTGTATTTCTCTGTTCCAAGGGGGGCTCCTGCCTTCCTTAGCAGACACCTGTCTTTCAAACCGGGACAGATTTTGGCGCCCAACGTGGGGCCTGAGGGCATTGAGGAAAAAGGGTGAAAAGGGAATAACAGTTCCTGGCTAACCTGATTTTTTGTGCAATGAACGTGGGATCTTTGTTAGGCAGCACCATGTGGTCTAGTTTACCTTGCTTCGGGTGGCACGTGGTCGTGGCTATGCTTTTCCCCTTTGCAGCCCCTTATCTAAACGTGGGTCCTCTGACTAAAGCTACTGTGGCTGTTATCCAGCTTGCACTATGGGTTGGTAAGGTGAGGAGTTCATGGTTTTTCGATTTCCTGTGGAATGTGGGCACATGGATAAAGGGCTATCACACGCTCAGCGTATGTTTCTGGGATTACATTAATAATGATACCTTCTGTGAGGAAATAACACCAGGGGAAGTTTTCTCCCAACCATTCAACCAGTTCTTTGGGTCTGCTCCATCAGCTTTCAAAGGGTTTAGTTTTCCCCTAGATATTATCCATGTGTTGCTGCTAATAGGCCTACTGCTAATGGGCTGCTTGGCCTTCAGAGATAAAGTGAGACTGGCTTGGATAACTACGTGGATAACCACCCCAGAGACTAGGAATGCTGCCCCAGAACCTGACACGGCCCCAGAGGCTAGAAATCCTGCCCTGCAGCCTGACCCTGTCCCACGCCCTGGCATTGCCCAACAGCCCACCTCACAAATGGACCAGCCTAATTGGGTGGGGGTACTGGTGAAGGAAATACGTGAGATGCTGAGGGAACACACCTCCCAAACTAGTGGGAAACCTTGTCCTAAAGAGGGAAAGTCTGATAGTGCAGCAGTGGAACCCACAGATGTTACAACCGTGCAGGGTCCAGCTGAACCACAAGGACAGCCACAGCCAGCAGCAGTCGCCCCTGTGCAGAGGAGGAAGTGCAAGGCCAAATCAGTACGCCCAATTAATGATGGGGATGAGCCAGAGCCCTCACAACCCGCAGGGGAGTCAGAGCCTGAAATTATCATCGAATCCCTGTCGTTCGACAGTCTCCGTAATATGCGAAAAGACATTGCGCGACGGGGGCGTGAGCCTTTTACAACTTGGTTACTTCGGGTTTGGGACCTTATGGGTAAAGGCGTACAACTGGATAGTGGCGAAGCCAGGTATTTGGGATCCTTGGCCCAAGACTCAGGGGTGGACCAGGTATTTGTAAGGGAGCCGGGGCCCCTTTCTCTCTGGGAGCGGCTTTTAATGAGTGTGAGGGAAAGGTTTGTCCACAGAGAGAGAATGCAGGAGTACCATCATAGAATGCAATGGAAGACCCTTGAGGAAGCGATCCAACAGCTGAGGGAAGTGGCAGTGTTAGAGGTACTCTTTGGGAGGGACGGACAGCATGATAATGACCCCGACAAGGTCAAGTGTACAGGGCAGATGCTGTGGAACCTGACAAAGCTGGGGCCACAGCAGTATGCCACATTCATTGCAACAATTAATGCTGATGACAACCAAGAGACAGTGGGTTCTGTTGCCAACAGGTTCAGATATTATGAGAGTTTAGTCAATGGCCCAATGAAAGCTCATGTCGCTGCTGTGGCTAGGGACCTCAAGGAAGAGATTAGGGAGGAGGTGATGAAGGAGGTGAGGAGGAGCAGCTCTCATGTGGCACCAGTGCGGGTCATAAACCCCAGAGCCAGAGCCCGACGTCCCCCAGCTAGAGAGAGAGGGTACACCCCACGATCTGAGCTGTGGTTCTTCCTGTGTGACTGCGGGGAAGACATGAGAAGGTGGGATGGGAAACCCACTTCTGTCCTGGCAGCACGGGTTCGTGAGCTCAAAAGGGAAAACACTAGCCGAGGGGGTTCCACTAAAGCAAAAGTAGCCTCAGCCTCCCGTGACCGAGCTGCCAGGTATTACAGAAGGGAGGATGATGTGTCAGATCCCCTTGAAGAAACATCTAGCAGGTATGCCCAGGGAATGGATGATAACCAGGCCTAGAGGGGCCCTGCCTCTAGCCAGGAAGAGGCACGGGAGAATAGGGTCTTTTGGACAGTGTGGATCCGATGGCCTGGCACATCAGAGCCACAGAGATATGAAGCGTTAGTTGATACTGGAGCACAATGTACCCTAATGCCATCGGGACATGTGGGGGCAGAATCTGTGTCTATTGCTGGGGTGACAGGGGGGTCGCAGCAGTTGACCCTGCTGGAAGCTGAGGTGAGCCTGACTGGGAAGGAGTGGCAGAAACATCCTATTGTGACTGGCCCGGAGGCCCCATGTATACTGGGGATAGACTTTCTCCGAAATGGCTATTACAAAGACCCAAAAGGGTTTAAGTGGGCTTTTGGGATAGCTGCTGTGGAAGCAGAAGGCATTAGGCAGTTGAACACCTTGCCTGGGCTATCAGAAAACCCTTTTGCAGTTGGGCTCCTGAAGGTGGAAGAGCAACAGGTGCCAATTGCCACTTCGACGGTGCACCGCCGGCAGTATCGGACGAATCGAGATGCCGTGATCCCCATCCACAAGATGATCCGTGAGCTGGAGAGCCAAGGGGTGATCAGCAAGACCCACTCACCCTTCAACAGCCCCATCTGGCCTGTGCGCAAGCCTGACGGAGAATGGAGATTGACTGTGGACTATCGTGCTTTGAATGAAGTGACTCCACCATTGAGTGCTGCTGTGCCGGACATGCTGGAGCTCCAGTACGAGCTGGAGTCCAAAGCAGCAAAGTGGTATGCCATCATTGACATTGCTAATGCATTTTTCTCCATTCCTCTGTCACCAGAGTGCAGGCCTCAGTTTGCCTTCACCTGGAGGGGCGTGCAGTACACCTGGAACCGACTGCCCCAGGGGTGGAAGCACAGTTCCACCATCTGCCATGGGCTGATCCAGACTGCGCTGGAAAAGGGTGAGGCTCCAGAACATTTGCAGTTCATCGATGATATCATTGTATGGGGGAACACGGCAGTGGAAGTATTTGAGAAAGGAGAGAAAATCATCCAAATTCTCCTGGAGGCCGGCTTCGCCATCAAGAAACGCAAAGTCAAGGGACCTGCCCGAGAGATCCAGTTCCTGGGGGTAAAGTGGCAAGACGGACGGCGCCAGATTCCCACCGAGGTCATCAATAAGATCACTGCGATGTCTCCACCGACCACCAAGAAGGAAACACAAGAATTCCTAGGTGTCATAGGCTTTTGGAGAATGCACATTCCCGAGTACAGCCAGATCGTGAGCCCTCTCTACCTGGTTACCCGCAAGAAGAACGATTTCCACTGGGGCCCTGAACAACAACAAGCCTTCACTCAGATCAAGCAGGAAATCGCTCATGCGGTAGCCCTCGGCCCAGTCAGGACAGGACCAGAGGTGAAAAATGTGCTCTACTCTGCAGCCGGGAACAAGGGTCTGTCCTGGAGCCTTTGGCAGAAGGTGCCTGACGAGACTCGGGGCCGACCACTGGGATTCTGGAGCCGAAGCTACAAAGGGTCCGAAGCCAACTACACTGCGACAGAGAAAGAAATCTTGGCCGCCTATGAAGGAGTTCGAGCTGCCTCAGAAGTGATCGGCACAGAGGCACAACTCCTCCTGGCACCCCGACTACCGGTGCTGGGGTGGATGTTCAAGGGAAAGGCTCCCTCCACGCATCATGCCACCGACGCTACCTGGAGCAAATGGATTGCCCTCATCACACAGCGCGCCCGTATTGGAAACCAAAATCGCCCTGGGATCTTGGAGATAATTACCAACTGGCCAGAAGGTGAGGCTTTTGGATTGTCTTCTGAAGAAGAGGAAGAGGAAGTGACACGTGCTGAGGAAGCCCCTCCATATAACGAGCTACCAGAGAGTGAAAGACGATATGCCCTCTTCACCGATGGTTCCTGCCGAATTGTAGGTGCTAGCCGGAAATGGAAAGCTGTTGTATGGAGCCCCACACGACAAGTTGTACAAGCTATCGAGGGAGAGGGTGGATCAAGCCAATTTGCTGAACTCAAAGCCGTCCAATTAGCCCTGGACATTGCTGGGAGAGAGAAGTGGCAAAAACTCTACCTCTACATTGACTCATGGATGGTAGTCAATGCCCTGTGGGGTTGGCTGGAGAGGTGGAAAAAGGCCAACTGGCAGCGTAGGGGAAAACCAATCTGGGCTGCTGATGAGTGGAAGGACATTGCTACTCGGGTAAGGGAGCTACCTGTGAAAGTCCGTCATGTAGACGCTCATGTCCCCAAGAGTCGGGCTAATGAAGAACATCGCAACAACGAGAAGGCAGATCAGGCTGCAAAAATAGAGGTGTTCCAGATAGATTTGGATTGGCAGCATAAAGGAGAGTTGTTCTTGGCTCGGTGGGCCCATGATGCCTCAGGCCATCAAGGCAGAGATGCCACCTATAAGTGGGCACGAGACCGAGGGGTGGATCTAACCATGGACAGTATCTCCCAGGCTATCCATGACTGTGAGACGTGCGCTGCGATCAAACAGGCCAAGCGGGTGAAGCCCCTGTGGTATGGTGGGCGGTGGTCCAAATACAAGTATGGGGAGGCCTGGCAGATCGACTACATCACACTGCCTCAAACCCGCCAAGGCAAGCGCTACGTGCTCACAATGGTGGAAGCCACCACTGGATGGCTGGAGACCTACCCTGTACCTCACGCTACTGCCCGGAACACCATCCTGGGCCTTGAAAAGCAAGTCCTTTGGAGGCATGGCACCCCTGAGAGAATTGAGTCCGACAACGGGACTCATTTCAAGAACAGCCTTGTCAACACCTGGGCTAGGGAGCATGGCATTGAGTGGGTGTACCACATCCCTTACCATGCACCAGCAGCTGGGAAAGTTGAACGGTGCAACGGACTGCTTAAAACCACCTTGAAGGCACTGGGTGGAGGAACTTTCAAAAACTGGGAGATGCATTTAGCAAAAGCCACCTGGTTAGTTAACACCCGAGGCTCCACAAACCGAGCAGGCCCCGCTCAATCTGAATCCTTACAAACAACAGACGGGGATAGGGTTCCAGTAGTGCACATGAGAGGTATGCTTGGGAAAACTGTTTGGGTTAATTCTGCCTTGGGCAAAGACAAACCCATCCGTGGGGTTGTCTTTGCTCAGGGACCAGGTTGTACTTGGTGGGTAATGCAGAAAGATGGGGAAACCCGGTGTGTACCACAAGGGGACCTTATTTTAAGTGGGAACTGAGTGTAGAGTTTCATTGTATATGTATGTCTATATATATATATGTGTGTGTGTGTGTGTAGAGTTTAAGAAAGGTATTGATTTGGGATGATGCAAATGGTAATAGAATAAGGGGTGGATAATGTCCTGGGTTGCAATGTATTCTATTACCATGAGCCATTGAGGCCTGGCGCCGGTGTTCCTTGCCTCGCCCCTCGGGACTATTCTTCTGTTAATGCGCCCATCAGGGCCTTGCCCCAGGACCCACCATCTCTTTGTGAGATGCCCCGGCCAGAGGGGGAGGGGTGGAGCCAAGCATTCCCGCCGGAGATAACTTTGGGGTTTGGAGCAGCGCGAGCAGCCTTACCCGCTGGGATCCCAGACGACAAGGACTGCACCGCGGCCGGAGTTTCGGAGGAGGACCAGTTTTTCCTTTCTACAAGATCACCGCTTCAACGGGATCATTTAAAAGAGAACTGCAGCTGCCACCGAAATCGGATTGCTCAGACTTTGTTTTCTTTTCCTACGGACCGCCGCTTTAACCGGACCATTTCGGGGAGAACTGCAGCTGCCACTGGATCGGACTGGTACCAGCACCCTGCCCGGCAGGGGCCAGGTTGTATCCCTGACTCTGTCGAGCCTGTAACCGGTTTCTCTGTATTATAGTTTTGTTGTATACATTAGTAAAAACTGTTATTCCCATTTTCCTCATATCTTTGCCTGAAAGCCCCTTAATTTCAATTCTATAACAATTCGGAGGGGAGGGGGTTGTATTTCTCTGTTCCAAGGGGGGCTCCTGCCTTCCTTAGCAGACACCTGTCTTTCAAACCGGGACAGTACTAAACCATGAAGAACAAATGGGCTCATTCTATTGTTTCAGAATTTAAGATTTCAGTAGCTCAGTACATTTTGCTTAGTTTGTGTGAATATTACCATAGTCTCCTAAACTGCAACACAAGGAAAAATATTATTTACCCTGCCTACCTTACTTCCAAGGTTATCTACTCTGAAGTGATCAGGTATGAAATCAGAATTCTCTTTCACAGGCCTTCTTCAACAGTCTCCGTGATCATTTCAATTGACCTAGTTTTCCTCCTAGATACTCGTGCTTCATGGTATCTTACTCTGATGGATTTGATACAATTCTGCAGGGAACTCCCACAAAAACACATCCCCACTCCATGACATAAATTTACCTTGTCTGCTCTAAACCTGTGTACCAAAAAATGTTGATCATTCCAACAAAGAGAGATAAAGAAATGGTATATGGAAATCTGCAAAATCATGATTTATGACAAGAAGATTTTGTTTGGTTGCAAATCAAACTGAATCAGTATGAAATCAAAAAATCAGCATTAACTGAAAATTGTGTCAGAAGACATAAGGGAATTAAAATCAATGATCTTTGAAAGGTGGAATAACTTTAAGAAAAAAATAAGGTAGAATAGGACAATATGCCAACACATGGGAATACCTAAAAACTTACAAAACAGAACCACTATAAAAGGCAAAAGAGCTCACAGGCAGACAGTCATGCAGCCACCACCAAGGCAATCAAATGCTGATACAGCTGACTGTTGACTAGAGGGATGATCATACAGATGCTCGGCTTTAAGAATGAACAAATCACACATAGTAAAGTACATCTATATTAAACTTGCACCTACTTAAAGTAATGAAGCTCTAAGACAAAAAGACAAGAAGTTAAATAAAAGGTATCACCCAAATGCCTGAAAATATGAAGAGAACTAAGACATTTTAATATTTTTTACCACACTGAATAAAGTTTTGCCTATAGAAATAATGTGCTTTCCAGCTCTGCGACTGGTTCACTATATGGAGAAAAGTGGAATTGCAGTATAGCTCTGGCATTCATTCTTAACCAAGATAAATGATTGGAACTGAAATTAAGCCATTAATGTGGAGACTTTTGAATGTTGTCTTAAAAGGGGCAAATGAAAAATAATTATTGTTTTGTATACAGTAATGAATCACATCTATCCTAAAGAAAAAAAAAAAAACATTCTCACCAGAAGAAAACAATAGTTTAAAATGCTGATAACTCCTTCACATTTTACACAACAGAAAAAGCATACTATGTGGAAATTAGTAACTCCCAAATGAAAAATGTCTGTTACTCAAGAGGTAGGCTAGATTTCATAAAGCCATGAAGGTCTTGACTACCATTTATTTCCCCTATGTTTTATTTTATATATGCTATTTTATCCTATATGAGGGGCAGTATAAGCTTTGAGATACAATAAGGTGCACATATACATACAGGCTGAAGTGTAGGACAGGGTTATGTAAGTTAACAAAAAGAAAACTTAGGAAGTGAATTGGCCAGCTCCACAGCCTTTCTAAAGGCTCAGAATATATACACCACCTTTCATGCTGTTTCTTCCTTCTTGCAGGACTGCCTGTACTGCTCACACATTATAACAAGTACTGGACCTCGTTACAGGCTAGGCTGATTCACAGTGCTTACTGAACATTCAAAGGTAAAGATCTTTTTATCTTTAATGGACATGATACTTCTGAACAGGACATAATTTCTCAGGCCCAAGCTTCATATAAAAGTATTCACAAAAGTATTTGTTTTTTAAATCACCTGGATTGCTACCATTGCAAACTCATGCTTATGTTTATTGTACCATATCCTCACAGCCATTCATCTTTCTCTCGTTTGCAACTTCTCATTAACACAAAATATTGTAACATACCCTCAAATAAACCCCAAAGAAAGCATATGTTGATACTTTCATGGAAAATGTATTGATTTTTCCCTGCCTACATCAAGTACTACAACATGAGTGAACATAGTCACCATTCTCCACCCACAGCATAACAGTTAATTGTAGAGTGGTTGAATGTTTACTATGATCACAGCTATAAATAAAACCTTACTGAAAATATTAAATATCTATGCTCTAGTTTTCTGTGCACATGCTTGTGTTTCATATACAACAGCCAAAAAAGGACAAAAATAATTACTTTGAAGCATTGTACAGCTGTCAGTTCTCCTATGTTAATTTAACCTGACTTGAAATCTAGTGATTTCATAGGCATAACGCTGGAAATACTAACCCTCTTACTTATTTTGATAAGAAGGTCTACTGCAGTCTTTCTGGGAAGCATCTGAATAGAGGATGTGTGCATTGGGTAGGTCACAGTTTAGCTTCTGAATTCATACAGAAGAATCTTACTTTATCAAGCATCCTTACTTCTCAATACAGCTACAGATACTCAACAAAATTTGAAATAAAGGGAACAGTAGATCTACAAATTGGTCACAGATTACTTTCTATGAAGTACTAATAACTAAGATCAGAAAACATTAGTCTTAGCATCAGGGTAAAAGCAAATCCAAAGATCTTTGAAGTAAAGCCTCATGTCCACAGCTGGTGGGTGAAGAACATGGCTAATGGTCAGAAGTCCTCAGATGTGCCAGTAATGATAATTACAATGGTTTTTGAGTCAGTTCATAGAAAAACCATACTGAAAACCACTTTATATAATTTGTCATTATTGTATACACAGAATTTTTTGGAGCTACATGAGTTGGGTGTCAAGTCCTATTCTATTGCAAGAGGTTTGCTCTACAAGTACCACAGGACAGGGTATCTACATTAAAGCTGATGGAATTTCACCTGTCCATCTTGGCCCGTGCTTGTGTCTAGTTTTACCTGAAGTATTCAACAATTGCCTTTACAGACATATTGCAATCAAATCTGAATAACCTAGTTACAGTCAAATGCCCATGGAATGGAAAGATTGTGTGTTAGCTGTTTCTCAAAAAAGGTCTGAATCACCTGTGTCAGCAGTCAGCCATATCAATAAAGTTTGACATAAATGTCTTGGAACTCACAGAAACTGATGCTATTAATAGCCTTACTAAGAACAGCTATAGAGTCTGCATAATATGAATGTTACATGTATTTGTAAAAATAAAGATATTCTCTACTACTTAAAGTACTGTGACACTTAAAAAATAAACAAAATATAACAGGCATATGTTTTACACCTATATACTGCTTAAACACAGAAGTTACCATACAATTATAACACTGTAGTGTAATACAAGTAGTATTATAATACAAAACTCAGACTCTTTCTATTTAGTGACACCAGAAATTTGAATTGGTTTTTGGTAGCATCCATACTATATTAAAGGATGTTTAGGCAAAGTTTTTAAGCATTATGTTTATTACATAATTTGTTGTGAAGGAGTTACACTTTTCTGATTCTTTAAGCTCTTTACAACTCCCTCATCTCATTTGCACTGCTGGAGATCTTTAAACCCACTATTCATAGTTAAAAACAATGTAACAAGATTAGGCTGCGAGCCAACAAAATCAACTGTGTGTCAACCAGGCTTCTGAATTCTAATTAGAACATCATTTGTATTAACCTCCATTTTCTAATGTAAGGACAATACTATTATTGCTATGATTATATCAGTGAAGTCATTATCTATTCCAGGAATATATTGCAGGATAGAAACAATAAAATATAATACTAATAGGACAACTTGTAGGCTGTTATTAATAGGCAATTATCTCAGAACACTATACATTAATCTAAAAAGGTTTAAGAGAAATGTGATGAGGAGATAGGCATTCATAGTCAAGAAGAATTTGATCAACATGAGTACATACAAGACTATTCATGTCCTAATCTAGTGAAAAATTTTTTGTAGCTGAGCAAGGAATTACTGTGCTTTCACCTTTCCTGACTAGCTTCACATTCTATATTATAACTTATTCTAGAGAGAAGTGCTTTTTCAGTCAACCTTGAAAAATATTTTATTTTCAGCCTCTGTCTTAAGAATGACAAGCATTGCTTTTATTCAATTGTTAGTACAAATCAGATGACCTAGTTTACATGTGCTTACTATATGCACATATTACTAAATTATCATGACTATTCTATATATTAAAGTAATATATAGTCTCCTACTGTTTTTGTTTAAATAAGATATTTAGTATCTTTCATTAACAAAATACATTTTTAAAAAAATTAAAACCATACATGCATAGACTGGAAATGTGGTCTAGAAGTAGAATGAAGAGCTCGTTAGATATATTTGTATATAAATCCTCTAAAACCTAAAAATCTATTTAGCCACCACCTAAACACATTTAAGGCTTAGAAGTGCTTTCCTTTTATTAGATCAAGTAGGCAATTTCTATTCCAAATGCTGGTAATGCTGCTCTCTCCTGTCACTTCACATGTCATTCCATGAAGTATTCTTTCTCTAATATTTTATGATCAATCTAGGTGTCAGATGTCTGTTCTACATTAACCTCTGC
Source organism: Podargus strigoides (assembly GCA_028020825.1). NCBI lineage: Eukaryota > Metazoa > Chordata > Aves > Caprimulgiformes > Podargidae > Podargus > Podargus strigoides. The sequence continues at coordinate 2,777,091 of CM051625.1, read as the reverse complement.
CTCCCTTCCACAAGGAAGATCTCCAGAGGCCCCTTCCAACCTCGATCATTCTGTGATTCATTCATACCCTACACTTACCTCTCCACTTTCATCTTTTCTCTATTTTGCTTTTTCAGTTAATTTTATAACTTGTATTGAAACTGCTTACCCAATATGTTTGTGATGGATTTGGCTTGGAACAGACCAATTTGGCATTTGGTCAAGTTTTAGGGTATTTCATATGGATCACAGCAATCCATAATACTGAGACATGAATTAGAACGTTTTTTGTACAAGGTAAGTTTTGTAGAAGGATACTATTTGGTGAGTGAACTCTTCAAAACCCAGCAAAGACCCCTAGAATACCAGCCAGGATACTTTTTCAATTAAAAGAATAAATTTTAAAATTAAAACCAAAGCATAGATTTTAATGCAAGAATTGCAATACCTTAATAAACTTACAGGAAAATACTGTGAGTTAAATCACAGATGCTATTATCACTCTTGTATTTAACAGAGCTTGAAAAGCATGCATTGAAAGAAATATTAAAAACACACTTATAGCAATAACATACATGTTACAACAGAAAGTTACCTAACCATGTATATTATCATCAATGTGTAGGTATACCCTAAATAAACCTAACACAAAATGAGCAAATACTGGGGATGTATAGAACGCACATGTTTATCATAGTACATTTACTACAGTAGTATCATATATTAACATGAGTCTCAAAGTGCAAAAACACTTATGGTACATGTTTTAGCAGTTGTTTTTCAGTGAAGATGGTATTTTTGCATCTATAGAAAGACATAAAAACAAAGAAATAAAAAACTCTTAAGGTCTACCATCTTACAAGTGGAGAAAAATATCAGAGTGTTATATGAATTAATTTCTCTACCATATAATTCATTATATAACAAAAACTCATTTATATAACACTTGCTATATGCAATACAAAAGTATAAAAATATAATACCAGAAAAACTAAAATACAAGAACTGGTTTCAAAATCTCAATGCCAAATCTGCCAATAAAGCTAATTAACTATTTAACCATTCTAACCTAGGATACTGAAAACATTCCTCATTTATTTTCAAGGTAACATCACTTTGTAGATTAAACATAAAACATCAGCTCTATCCAGAAACAGGATGACCAGAAGCAATGAAAGCAAGAGAAAGACACATTTTTACTTAAACAAATCGAAACTTACAGTTGGGCTGTAATACGGTTCCTTTATTGCAATACCATGAAATAAATGATTACCAAATATCATTAGAGAATCACCTCTATGTTTAAGGATTGGTAGATGTACTATGACCTTGTATTCAACATTATAGTCTTATACTTTAAACAGTTACTTTGTTGTCTTTGTAAGTACCATGAGCAAGGAGTACCATAACAAATATGCAGACAGGTACTGAAATCATTCCTGCCACTGGTCCTCATACACTTCAGTGAGAAATAAGTCACAGAGTAAGAGGCAGCCACCTGCAGTACTAGGAGCATATCAAAGCAACTTCCATATCTTCAACCTTTGAGCAGTTTTGCTGGTTCTTGCTAAAGGCCTGTCTTACATTTACACACAGCATGAGAGGTCAAGAGGCTACTACCTCTGATGTATAATATATAAGTCTCTCAGAGACCCCTTTGGGAACTGATCTAGTAGAAAAATCACAGTTTATTTATCTTCCTCCTACTTTTCACAGATGATTTTATTTCCTTGGGAATTTTTCACAGGAGATAGGAGAACAAAGACGCTGGGAAGACAAAATCAGGACTGAAAGAACACTAGGGAAAATAAATGTTAGGAAAGCAAAGAGTGGAAGTTGCAGGCTCAATAGGACTGAGAGAAGAGGCTCTGAAGACAACAAGTGGGAGGATGCCACAGCAGACAAACCAACCCTGGTCTACACATTGTTGTGGAGAACCTCGTAGGTCCCACCAGCCAAGTGGTAAGTGCAGATGGGAACTTGTTGCTTAAGGCTTAATCAAGCTCAGCTGTAACAAACTCCTTCAATTATTTACAAAGCCTTTCAGAATTTATAATGCTGTGGCTGGTGTTTCACAAGGCACTGGGCTCTGTTTCACACAAGTTAATTCTTATTTTTGAATAGTCTTAAAGACAACAATATGACTGGAACTTCCACTTGCTTCTCCCCAGAAGTGTATTGCCTCTGCAGCTCATTTTAACACCGAGCAGAGCAATCTTACATTTTAATGCATTCAGAACTAGGTAAAGTTCCTTCCACAAGAAAATATGATTGATTGTTACAGTGACAGTAATTGCATTTTAGTAAAAGTAACCATTATGGTAATTTTCCTCTAGAAAGAGACATTTAACTAACTTAAGTAACTTGTTACTTTTCAACACATTAACTCTGGCAAATTTAACATTACAAATGTACAGAGTTCACAGACACAACAACATGCATCACTCAGGGAGTGTGCACACTTTTTTTTCCCATATATCAAGTAGTGTTTCCAAATAGTATATGCAAAAAAAATGTGCATACATAACACAGCATTAATTAAACTGTTAAGAGCAGCTACAGTACATCTATTGCCAAGTCTCCTGTTTAAAAATTCTGACTTCAAAGTAGCAAACTTCAGATCATTATGAGACATTAATTTCTAAGCATCTACAAAGATAAAATGCCAACTCTGAGAAAACCATAAGAACCTGGTAAAGCAAAGCAGATCAACAGTGACTCATGACACACCAGTAAGAGAGGTGGGCTGGTGAGTGACAGACACAGAAGAGCATTCATAGTACAAAAAAAATGTATAGAACCCTGTATCTATAGATCACAACACAGGAGGGGGTGCACACACACACAATTTCTGTGATAGACTACCTGTTACACCACAGTAATGTAAGTTACTAAAAACCAGTATTAGTATTTAATTTCATATATTGCTTCCAAGCACCACTTGAATACTAGTTAGAAACTCCTATCAAAGAGGTATATTATTTTTTCCAGCCTATTTATAAACATTCACTGCAACTTGCATTGTAGTAACTTCTTATTAAAAGTGTAGTTTCTGGTAATTAATAACTAACATCATAAAATTTAAACATCCAGATTTTGTTTCATACTACTTCACATGAGTTAAAATTAAAGAAACCCTCCACCTTCACTTTAAAGTAAAGATCATAATCATGCCTTATGCTTTAAAGGCATTCTAAACTGGAGCTGGTTGAATTTCCATGCTACTGAACATTTTTACACTAGAAAAGAACTGAAATTAATCTGGATTGAAATTTTGGTTTTAAGACATTGCCTTTAAGTGGAAATATTCACATTTTATATTTCAATAAATCAGATTTAATTTTTACTTCAACTTTCCTACCTTCTCTGAAGAAAGTTTTTATATCTCTGGTTCCTTCTGCCTCCTATACCCCCTTTGAACTAACGTTTACAGCACAGAATTGTGTGTTTGCAGCTTATGTTTCATATATGAGGTTGCAAGGAGAAGCAAATTCTTGGTCTTACCAACATCTTTTACTCAGGCATGTATCCTGTTGGAAAATTAATTTGCTCCCCTAGTTTTTCCACACCTCGCAAATGAAATAACATTAGCTCATTCAACATGAGAAGGCTTTTTTTTTTTCCTTTGTCCCTAGTCAAAGAAGAGCTGTTATAGAGGATGCCCTACTTCCATGCTCACAGTGTCTTGGCTGGCAGGTCCAGACTAACAGGTTCTGTCCCCCCATACCATGACTAGTGGTACATACATCTCCCTCCTGAAAACTGCTCACCTTTCAGGTATGTTAATTCAACTATTTTGGTGTGAAATACTCTATTCCGTATTTTAAGAGGATTTTTTAAAAAAATAACTTAGATTAAGAAGCTTCAGTTTAAATTGTGATTTAAGTATTTAGCTGGAACAGTCAATGGTTTTACTCTTATTTAGAGATCACAGTTATACTATCTCAAGTCTGCTGCTTTTTCAGCAGCAGCCTGCCTGATAATTTTAGGTAAACCTTCAGTTTTTCTTTTTTCTTTCATTTTTAAGAAATTACACCTGGAAATTATATTTTTTTTCCTTTCATAACTGAAAGCAACTATAAGGTTGCAAACTCAGTGAAAAGACAAAAACTCTTAAATAATCAGAACAAATTGGAAATTCATACACTTTGTCTGTCTTTCAAATATTTTCAAGATCAAACCCTTTCCTCTACTGTTCATATTCTACTCCTTTAAAATGAAAGAACATTTAAGAAAACTTCAAAAACAATTTGGTTGTTCAAAGATAAAGTGAAATTAGAAATAAATCAGTGACTGACACAAATAGCAGTAACTTAGGGCACATGTTAAGACCTTACTAACCCCCATTCCACCATGGAATTTTGTAAGACTATTTTTATAATGCAGGGTTCTAGTTACTTTTGGGAAGAGGAAGAAACTTACAGTTTAAACAGAACTGGCAGCCAACCTCTGCAATTAGTCCTTTATCTTTTCAGTATCTTCTAAACTTCACATAGCAAGCTACATTGCTGAATTTTGCTTTGCAGAGTGTAGGAGTTAATTCTTCCATACTGGCTGAATAAATCAGTGATTTTGTAGTGTCTTTGCAGTTTCAGAGGTGATGTGCTGTACTTGATACAACTCAGAATTATGTATCCATCTTCGAATGGATGGTCAGGTTAACTGTTAAAAAAAGCACAAGGCCACCAATGAGCAACACAGTGCAACTTCTCCCTGCCTCTTTCCTGGAAAGAAAGGTCTATGCTGGTCAGGTTATCTTACATATCTCTCCATGACCAAGGAGAGAATGCAGCTGGGAAGAGAGACCTTCCAGTGGAGCTCCACTGAGCAAAGGGACACATTTTGTAACTACAGCAGACTGCCTTCACAGCCTCTTCCCATCCTTTGCTTCAAGCCTCTGAGGTCAAAGAGAAGCAGTAGCTGTGGTGCAGGCTCACAATGCATTAGATACAAGTGCCAAGCAGGCAAACATAAATTGGGACTGATATGAATAGCTCTTTGCACATAATGCATTAAATTTGGCAGGCTTGTAGTGGAAGGATGGGGGGGGTGGGGGGGTGGAAATAACATAACTAGTATTTGCAGTGTACTAAAAGATTACTTAAATTCAGGAGAATTTCTCTCTCAAAAAAAAAAAAAGGCATTTAATTTTTATTAAGCTAGCTGTAATTGTCTCCAAAATTCCAAGAACTACAGAAGTATGCATAAGTACTATGTGAGACCTGTAAGACTAACGAAAGGAGTTGATGCAACAAACCATGATCCTTAATTTTATTCCGATGTCCAACAATGTAATAAGTGAGACATGAATGCGTTTTCTAGTATGTAATTTGGGATGAGTGAAACTCTGTAATTCTTTGTAATCCAAAGATAAAACACTTATAAAATGCATAAATTATCTTAGCACAGTTTTGGAGAAAAGGAATGAGCTACTTAAACTGTCAGATTGTAATACTGACAAGCATAATTCATTTAAGTCCCATAGATTTCCCCAATTGTTTTGTTGCATAAATACTACATGTAACTACCTAATAGAGAAAATATCTGTTGTGCAAGGTTGTTAGAGGGTAGAAAAATATTTTAGTGGGTGTGGACACAGTTTGGATCACAGAAGTCACAACTAGAAGTTCTTTAGGGAAAAATAGTTAAAGGCAGGCAGGTGATATAGAACAAACTAGTCCAAGCCCACACCCTTGGCTCTATCCAAGGTGTGTCTTGGGAATCAGGATATAAAAAGATTACCATTAAGCCTCCTCTAAAATGTCTGCCTGTTTAGCAAGGAGCCACAATTTAAATTACAATTCCACAAGTTCTTTAAACCAGCTCTTGCATCAAAAAAGCTGCTCCTGGTTTTCTTGACACACTTCTTGCGCTCTTAACACCAGGAAAGTGAAGACCTTCTAGCCAGCATGTTTGTGAGTGGAATGAAGGAATGAAGTGAGTTCAGAAACTACTTTAAAGCTAATGTTTTTTTGGTTTGTTCACTGGGCTAGTTTTAACCCAAATCAGTTCCCCAATCAATTAAGTGTGCAGCTGCACTAACACTTGTGCAAGGCAGGGCAGCATCTTTTGGTTTATGCTGGCTTAAAGTGTTTGTGGAAGTACAGCACAAGTGTAACCAAAGATTTGTTTAGTCTAACACTGCTAATAATCCACAAATGCCATTCCAGAACACAGGAATAGTTAAAGCATATAAATGGCCTTGCCATGTGCCTTGCACAGGGGCCTGACAGAGGAGGGCTTAGAAATTGCTCTAACAGCTTGAAAAATATCTAAGTTTTGAGGTGACTGCGTGTTCCAACAGCAAGGACAGAAATTTGGTTCTCAAGTCACTTGCATCATGGTATGACTGATAACATAAATGTACCTAGCAGGCCTCTCACAATGCAGTGTTTGTCACGCTTCGTGCACTCTCCCCACCTCTCTAACCCTGACCTGTCCCACCACCATTCAATCCTCTTTGAACCTGTCTGCAACTTTCCTTCTCTATAATAAGGCCACTTTGAGGCCTTTGTCTCCAATTAAAACTTCCAGTAACACTTGAAAGGTAACTGAGAATCACACTGAAGAAACAGCATAAGTACAAGAAGAATCAGGATGAAAATGACACTCAATTTCCCCACTACTATGTCATTTCAATATAAACACTAGCCACAACCTCAATGCACTTACTGCATGATTTCACAAATAAACTGGACTGGAGACTGGACATGTGCACACTCCTAAGTGTTATCTTGACTTGGAACCACAAGCTTACTACATCAGTATATCCTACAGTGTCTAGTCTGTCAGAACAGTTTATCGTCATTACTATAGAAGTATTAGCTATTCCAAGTATTAGGAGCTAACTATCAGAACAAGCATAAGAACAGTATTCCATGCTGACTGATTAGCCACCTCTTTTACATAATATTTGCATTTTACCTATCTAATCTTGAGAAATTTTTGATTAAAAAATTATAATTACACTCTAGCTAAATTTTTAAAAAACCTTCACCAGAAAAAGCACATCTTTATCTGGTACAAATCTTAAGTAGAATTTAAACAAAGCAATAATGTAGAAGAAAAATCACCTGCTAACATATGTGCACAGACATGCATTATATATTGTGAATATCCCACCAAGTTTTTCTCAGCTGGGAATCAGCTAATAGATTTTACAGGTAACAGCAAGCTATTATTTAAAAATAATAGTAAAAAAGGTTATTTCAATATTTTGAAGCTTGTTTGCTAAATATTTGGTAATAAGTCTTCAGTAGTCAGCACTCTAGAAAGCAAATCTTGTGCATGAGAACAGTTTTTCTTCAACCATCATATATAACTGATAGGCTGCTTGGAGACATAGTGCAATACTTACGATCCTAAGAAGAGCCACAAGTAAAGCAGTTATTTATGCAATTCTTAAAAATACCTGGATAATTTCCATCATGAAATTATGAAAAAAAACAGCAAACAATCAATTGACAGCATACCATATACTAAACACCAAGCTGAAAAGTGCTCCACAGTTGCACAAAGTTACTGCAGTTCAGTTGTATTAACTTCACTGAACCTGCTTTGGAAACTATGAGGAACTGAATGCTTCCATATTATTTAGTTGGAGAATGAGAGGGAAAGACTGTTCTTACATGCTAATTTGGTTTCTCCCATCATTACTACAAGAGGCAACATGGTTCTACCCAATTCTTCCACACTACCTAATAGACATTTACACAGCTCAGTGAATTACCTGATATTTTAATAAGAAAACTTGTAAACCAATATAGATTTGGACTCTTAGCTGTAACAAATCATTAAAAGAAAAATATGAACCAAACAAGAAAAAACTTGTCTCTTCCCTTTGAGTTGCCTTAGCCAGTGCCTGACAACTGCCATGGCAATCAATGTCCATTAACTTGGCAAGAAATGTCATCTGAGCTTTCTCAAACATGAAGCACTCAGTATGACCTGAACATTCAGACTTTGAGTATGCTTAATAAAAAAAAATAAAACTAGGTAGTGCCATGGAGAAGAAACCCTGATCTTTCAACCCAAATTGCAGCCAAGCAACTGTTCCAGCCGAATAAGCCTTCAATACCATGGGAATCTCTTTCCCAAGAGCTGTTTAAGCTTCCTTAATGCTCTTAATCCACCTTGATACTGAAATGCCAGACACACTGGCACCCACCTTTCAATTTCCAAATAGCTGGTCAAGTGTCTGAGAGTTTCTGTTCTCTCAGTGTAGGTCCTAATAGTCTTTAGGACATGGTCTAACTCGAGTTTTCCACAACTGTGCTAGTGGCCTTCAAGAAACACCTTATGGGAAGTGAAAATCTCTCATGAACTTTGAGGAAAAAAAAAAAAATAGACTATGATAATGCTGAAAAACCTAAATAAACCTCTCTGAAAGTTATTTAGAAAATGGCAAGGAAATAAGGGACCTCTAAACTACACTTCCAGCTCTACTGACTAGGCCACTTGTTAGTTCATCAGTAATCATGGTAAAAAGAGGAATGACGGTCTTCTGGTTGAGGTAATGCCTGTTTATGTATGAATTCTAGGCCAAAAAGGCTCAACTTTCAGTTGACACCTTTAGAAATTTCATCATCATGCCAACAAATGTATAATAACTACCAAACCACCAATACACCCATTAGCAGAAGTGACTAACAGTTTTAAAATGGGGGTGTTCAAAGAGAGCCATTCAAATTATTTGGGGCAAGTGAAAAAAAAAAATCTAGTATCCTTATGTACCTCAGCTTCCCTTCCTCTCCATATAAAATAAAGATACTTTGCAGTATTATGAAACCTAATTACTTGATGTCTCTAAAACAGGGTGCATGCACTATATATCACTAAAAAACAACCTTACAAGTATGCTTTCAGCATCTGAAAAATTTGAAGGCAAAAAAAATGAGCCTTTCCATTAGAAAGGATGATTGCTATGTACAAAACTCACGAGCTTTTGCTCTTTTTAAAATAGTCTGAACTGAAAGACCTTCTTGGTATTTTCAGTAAATGGAAATTTGTTGTTTCAGACATGAAGATGCTTTTCCAATGTCTGAATTGTAATTATTATAAAACACTTTGTAGATGAATCTACACCAAAACTATTCAGCAAGAGAAGCTGGAGAAGGGTTTAGCTATCTGGTGAGCTGGTCAACAACTAAGCAGACTTAACAACAATAGCCTGGGATCTTCTGATGGTTGCAGAACTAAGGGTCTAAGTTTTTACTTACAGAACTTCAAATCACCTTGTATTGGCTCACCCCATCCATCTTATTAAAGGCATAATCATTAGAAAGAAATGTTATAATTGGATTCTCTTTATAAAAAAAGTGGACAGCAGTAGGTGTTCCTTGAGAGACTTCTGAGACTATAAACTTGTTCAGTCCTTCTTTAGATCTAAAATAGGTCAAATTTGGGAATCTTCCACACTCATTACAAGGAAATCTGTAATGTGGCAGATTTTCAGGAATTATAGCACTTGGGGAGAGTGTTTTGCCAATTACTAGGCCTAGTACAAAGGACACAGCGAGCAGAAAAACAATCCAGTAAGTAGATTCTATTGTACATAGAGGTTAGTATATAGGGGATTGCTGGGGGTACAAACAAGTCAGATCACAAATAATAGACATCAACCCCAGAGACCCCAGGAGTGACACAGCATGACCAAGAATGGATGGAATAAACAAAGACACAAGGTAACCCATAGAAAAAATGGAAGACAATCAAGACAATAGGCTGATCATATAGGATAGAAGTAGCCACATATTGTTCCCCCACAAAGCCCACGTTCGCAAATGCCAAACCTGACTGGGACCCAGTTGCAGGGAGAGTCAGGAAGTCCTTCCTCAACAGGGAAACTCTGCACAGTGCATCTACTTCACAGATGCTCCACCCTTCCTGCAAGTGGTCCCAGCTTTTATCCCCACAGCAGGACACCTGGCACTCATTGACCCAATGCAGGGCACCTGGGGCTTGTTTACCCAAGGGCTTTCCTTACAAGGCCGGCTGCACCTTGGAGGAAAGCCAAAAGGCAAAATCCTCCCCTCCTTTTAAAAGTCCATGGAAACCACCCATATGTCAACCTTAATTCAGGGCTTGGGGTTCAGACCCCAGCACTTCAGGAGAGGTATACTTTTTGTGAACAGGAACACAGGAATGGCTACAGGCTGGGCTCCTGTTGGCTTAAATTCTGTGCAGAAATTACAAAGTTTCTAAAACACTGATTATAAGCCAAAACAAAAACACCTTAACTTAGATCAGTTCATATCTCTTAGCCAGGGCTGTCCCAGAGTCACACTTCTGGCTTCCTTAGGGTTCCTGCTACTTTTCTACAAAATCACCTTTAATAAAAAGCAGTGCTGTTTATTTGGTTATCAGGGAAGTGAGACACTATGATGGGCCTAAGGAAGATGCAGTTCAGGATAAAGCACTGAGAGGCAACAGCAGCTCTCTCTCACTTTTCATGATGTCAGATCTCATTGTTCAGCCACTGATGTAATATTTTTCTGCTACCTACTGCAAATATTTCACCATCCTACAAAAAATGCAACTCAAATACTACAGAAACTCTGAAAGATCCCCTTTCCTTCGTAATTTTACTCTATATCAGCATTTATTAGACATAGCTGTTCCTTTTTCACAACAGGAATTCTAACCATCACTAGTTGCTACACTAGTCAAGTACTCGGATAAGAACAGGAGCTTCACAGGCTACATCTCAGGAAAGTTTTATTAGCCTACAGCTGCTGCCTCTAGAAACAGGACAACTTCTGCCACACAAGATATTTGTAAGGATTAGTTACACATTCTTCAGTTATTAACCACAATAAAACACAACATTATTAGCAGCTTGTTCATTACCATGGATCTTAACATTTCTCTTCTAAAATTCCAAATGACCAATTTTCAAAACTAATACCTACAGACTTTTTGAAAGATAACTTGGCTCCCAGTTGCCATATCTTTTTGAAATCAATCCATCACATATTAGAGTTTCTCAGTTTCTTAGAATTTTAAGAAAAACAGCATTTATGTTTAGCCCACACCCAGGGATAAACTGCAGTAGCTGTTCTACCGCTCAACAGCCCCTCCCCAGCTGAGAAGGAAAACCAAGGAAAAAACTGAGAAGTCCCCTGGGTTAAAATAGAAGCAGATGTAACAAAATAACAAAATTAATATAAATACTAACAAAAATAATACAAGCTCATACCCAACCTGGTCCTCAGGATCAGCAGGAGACCACAATGGAGAAACCACAGAAAAAGAAAAGCCTACCCTCCCTGAGCTCCCTCCTTTTATAGTGAGCATGATGAGGTGTTATGGGATACACCTGTGAGTCACTGCCTTGATTGGATCTCCCACTGACCCAGGGCTGCTCATGGCTGCCTGCATGGCTGGCCCATGGGGCTGTGCCTGGGGAACCAGGACAAAGAGTAACTCGTGTTTGAGCTCCAGTATCCTCCAATCCATCTGAAACTTCAAAAGTACACCTCCTATTATTGTTCTGTAACCTCTGAGCCAACAATGTCCATGAGCCAGCAACGTGCCCTCACAGCCAATAATGCCAACATATACCGGGATGCATTAAGAGAAGTGTGGCCAGCAGGTGGAGGGAGGTTCTCCTCCCCCTCTACTCTGCCCTGATGAGGCCTCATCTGGAATATTGTGTCCAGTTCTGGGCTCTGCTGTTCAAGAGGGACATGGAACTATTAGAAAGAGCCCAGCACAGGGCCACTAAAATGATTAAGGAATTGGATAATGTCCTGGTTCCCCAGGCACAGCCCCATGGGCCAGCCATGGAGGCAGCCACGAGCAGTCCCAAGCCAGGTGGGAGATCCAGTCAAGGCAGTGACTCACAGGTGTATCCCATAGCACTTCATCATGCTTACTACAAAAGGAGGGAGCTCACTGAAAAAAAAAATATTTCTCTTTTTGGGGCTTCTCTCTTTTGCCTTTTTATTCCTGCTGCTGACCCTAAGGACCAGGCTGAGTAAAACCTTGTATACTTTATGCTAAAGATTGCATCTTTTTTTCTTAACTCAAGTTGGTCAACTATTAACTGTAAACTTTCCTGCTACAAAAAGAGCTCACCATTTTAGGATTCAGAGCTGAAACATAAACTCAAAAGACAAGCTCTGTTGTCAGTCCTTTTAAAAAAAACTATGCATGTATGCACTTTGGTTACTAAACCTTGAATCCAAACTGCACATCACAGCTCTGATAACTAACCCACCCTTCTACATCTATGTATGTGCTTCATTTGGATTCAATGAGCAAAACAGATCTAGAACCCAGGTTGTGTACCTGACACTACTACTATGCTCTTTGTCAGGCTCCCATAAATAGTTTCTGATACTAAGAAATAGATGAAAATTTAGGGTATGCTTTTGATGTCTTTAGCTTATGAAAAACATATATGCGTTATATGTACTTGCAGCACTGCCTGGGACAGTGTATTTGACTTTCTTGTGCTCCTCTGTTTAACAAAAATAACACATATATATATATACACCATTTGTGATTAAACTCTGAAGTTAAACCACACATGAGAGATTCAAGTATTTTCCTTGATTCAAGCAAACAGAAAGTGATAATAAGAAAATAATTCTAAAGAGCACACAAATATCTCACAGTCTCTTCCCCACTTGGCCACTTTGCCCTCCTGTTTCTTGTGGCTATTTAATTACAAATTGTCAGTCTAGAACAAGTAAATCAATCAATATATATATATAAAGACTTTCTAAGTAAGCATGAAAGATATATTCTTTACAATCTAGTAACATTGTCAGTAGAAGAAGAAAACACTTGTCACATTTTAAGAATTCATCGAAAATAATGGTAGAAACATTACAACGTTTTTGCTTTCTGTGGTGAACGCAGAGTTGGTTAATCAAGGGATATATAAATTATCATACTATGTTCTGAGAAGGAAAATCTCTACGGAGACCTGAAGAACCCTTTTTTCATAATACAGATTGGGATTTTAAGAATTCATCTTGGACTCTTCATGGCACTTCAAAAAAAAAGGATTGTATAGCATAAATGAGGACTATAGTACAATATCTAGAAAATTTAGTTTTACTACGAAATATGTATGAAATCATGCATGATAAATGCCAGAGGAATAAAAACTGTGACACAACAAACTGCCTCTAAGAGACAATGTAGTGTCTGAAAGCAGCAGGAAGCTCTGGTCAGATGATCTTTTCTGACAAGACAGTGCAAATCCTAGAAAGAAACATCACTCTGTCCTCCAAGAAAATAGGTTAGATATTTGTGAACCTCTGCACGAGTATTTTAAGAAAACAAAAGTCTGCCTAACAGATTAAAAAAGGAAAGTAATCATTGGTATAAATGTATCCTTTACTGAAAAGGGCTTGATGGGGATCCTATTTCAGTGTCAATTTCTGTAAAGTTTTGTATCTATGTGTTTGTTTTTAAAGTTGAAGCAGGTAAATGTTTATCTTAGTGTGGGTCTACAGGCTCCATCTGATTACATGAAAAAGGAATTTGTCACACACACAAACTTGCTATGGAAATAGCTTTACATATAACATCATACAGGCCAAATCCTATTCATTTGTAGTTATTAATACTGCTCCTATGAATAAAATGAGCACAGTTTAGCCAAATACCAAAAATACTTGAATTCAAAATAGAGGTAGGATTTCAGCAGGGATTTTACTTTTTCTTTCTGGGTATCAGCTGGATTCAACTGCATGTAAAATGTTTAAGTTTGATTACATGTGTAAAAGGAGAAAATCTGTATGGGCGTATATACTGACCCAATCCAAAAGCATTCCAGAGGCAAGTGTTTGATTTCATTTCGGTTCATCAACACTTAAAATGTTGATTAATTCTACGTTTTCTCGTGCTTTAAAGCTGGATTATCGATATAACTGTAAAGTACCTCAATAGTTTTGGAACAGAGTAAAAAAATGCAAAATAATGACTAATTTGTAGTAATTTTATTGGTAAGTTCACTGCACTAGAACTGAAAATTTGTATTAAAACTCTTTTAAAATATTCCGAGTTTACTTATGCATGCTCATATGAAATTAAAAATAACTTCAAGGCAGTTATTTGCCCATTTATTTTAAAAAAATTAGGCTGTCCTCCAGTATCTGCACTTTTCCCCATAGCACAGAAAGCTAAGCTGGCTGGTACAGAGGAGGTCCCTGAGAGAGATGAATTTTTTGCTGTTTTGGTCATTTTTGTTTTGGTTATGTAAGGTGAATGTCTGAACTCGGTCTTTTCTTCCTTCAGAGTTTCACAGGAAGAGTTACTGAGACCATGAGGGAAGATTAATGAGATAATGACAAGGGTTATATCTGTGGATATTATTCCTGATAGTATAAAGCCTGTATTTCCCACTCTACAATTTAAAAATGCTTCTACAGACCCCATGAATGAGCCTTGCACAATAGCTTCTTACCTACAATGCCACTTCTGCATAAACAGTATTGATTCAGTGGTAAGTGTGGAAATAGCAAAGGCACAGCTGAAATCCTCTATTCCTAGCAGTGTTCTGAACAGGAAAATGAGACATTACTGGGGTTTAATCCTTCTCATTATTCCCTGGAAGGAAAGCTACATTTGTGCTGCCTCTAGGCAAATTACCATCCCACACGAACAAAAGAACAAAACTAAGATCACATCCATCCCATCTTGCTGCTGCTACTCCTGCACAGAAGCTCTCCACAGATGTGTAAGTCCCTGATACTGTGTCTTCAGAGCTCATATGCCACAGTAAATGATTCATTAAAAATGCATAGACAGATTGATCTTAGAAGAGGGGAAAAAGAGATCTGGAGTTTAAGGCGAAAGGAAAATAGAAATGAAAAGCCAATAGGCAGAAAAAGGAAACACCTCCAAAATTCACACGAGAAAGGCAAGCAAAAGGACATTTAAAAAGAAAGAGAAGACATCAACTGTGTTGACATTTAATATGTCTACTTGGGATAAAACTCATCCTTTTACTAGCAATAAAAGCAACAGCCTGGAGAAAGCCCAAAGCCCTTAAAGCATTTTCTATCAGGGGGCTCCCTGATCCTAGTTACTAATAGTCACCCTAACTCATGTACCATTTGTCATGCTCCCATTAGCCCTCAAAACTGGGAAGGAAAAGAAAAAGTTACGCTTCATTCATGATTCCTGTGGTCCAGATAAACACGTGACTGCCAAGACCAACCCTAAACTATTACTGGTTTTGTAATATTTACTGGATGGCCACGTGGCTTTATTCTGCTAAAGGAATCCTGCAAGTGAAAACCACCCATGCTTAAGGATAATAAGCTCCTTGAATAAGAGACACCTCCTTACTATGACATGCAAATGGTGTTATATAGTTATTCTATTTTTATAAAAAATATTTGATAAAATACAAATATGGGCCATAATTTACATTCTGTCAGTAAAATAAAATAAGCCAAATGCCTACAATGGGAAGTACACGTATATATATTCACACACACGTGTACAATAGCAATATTTTTAGCTATAATTTCCTACTCATGTGGCAACATGATGAGCATTTTGAAGAAGCTGAGCCAAGTGAAAATCCAACCTGCAGAACAGGTCACGTTTAAATATTCTGCTATTGAAGAATATTAAAACCTACAGATTAAGTAGGAGTGTCGTAATACTTACATTAATTAATGCTTGTAAATCATTTTGAAAGACTTGGATAAAAGATGGCATAAAAAAAAAGTGTTGCCACACGTCTTGATGCTTCTGGATGTGTACAATCCCTTACATCTTGTTTTGCTTTTTGAATGTTTCAAATCATGGAAAAATATGGTCATTGGATTAATTTAGTGTTGGTGTTTGAACATGGCAGAGAAACACCAAGGATGCCTGAATCTTGATGAAGAACTCCAGCAAACCCCTCAATAGAAATAGGCAGAAATACCTGTATTTTTTTGTGTCTGAATCCAAGTACCAGTGGTGGTTCACTAGGTCAAGTTACTGAATGCCTCTGCTGATGAGTGAACTAGCACAGCTCAGCCAGCTTGGCAATGTTACTCAGCCTTGACTTGGCTGTATATTTCACTTGTGAAATATATGTAATATTCCTTTCACTTTAGTACTACCTAGTATTCACATCCCCAAAAAACTTAGACCGTGACATCAAGCAGTCTGAGAAGGAAGGTGTCTGGAATCACTCAGTACCTGTTTGGGGTTAGTGAACAACATAACCATTTTTCAGAGAACTTGGGACTTAATGCAAGCACAGGCCTTTATAAAATACAGAAATTAAAGGCCAGCATTAAGGTCCTTATGCCATTGGTCACCAGATCTAAGAGATATGTCTTCTTCATTCAAAGACAGGCAACATTTTATGGTATCTATTTACAAGCGTAAGGAGTGTCACCAAGCTCACCAAGGAGTAGAACTGCTGTCCTTAAGGGGGATAATTTAGTGCCAAAGTGTTTTATGTAGAGGAACACAAAGTACCACCAATATACACATCTTCCCCAAAAGGTGAGAACACTGGAAATTAATCTTCCTTCCTGCTTTCTGCCTCCTCTGTTCCAAACCAAGCATGTGTTCTGCTTTATACCCACATACAACAATGCAGTGTTGTGCCCACCTCAGGGTGTCTCGCTACAAATAAATACTGCAATCCTCTGGCCAGCAGCAGCCGATGGACAAACAATGATAGGAAACAGAAGTTTGTTGTGCTTTGGAGGGAGGCAGGAAGGGCAGCCACCATGTGAGCACAGCACCCTGTTCTTCAGAGCCACCAGCGCAAGCGTAATCAATTGCACGTGATGCTCTCTGGAGGTAAAACCACCTATTAACGTGATCTTGGCGTGACAGCGAGGCTGTAAACCACGCTCTGGATGCTGTGGCAGCAGCAGCGTGTATCCTGAGGAGTGTGCCCACCTTGGGGACCACCACAGGTCCCGGCTCCTGCCAGGGCTCCCTGCCGGGGAGCAGCAGTGGTATTCCCGGCTGGGGGGAGCGAGGCAGAGGGCCGGGAAAGCAGCGTTTGACATCGCTGGTGGCAACTCACAGCTTTACAACAGGTCTCCCAGCCCTCCGTCACCTGGGAAGGGCCGCGGTGAGGGAGAAAAGCTCCCGCACACCGGGAACGAACCCTGCGAAGGTGAATTAATACTAACGGGGGGGTGGCACCGCCAGGCCCGTCCCGTCCCTCACACCTGCCGGCCGGCACGGCGGCCCCCTCAGGGCGGGCGCCAGCAGCCCCCTCCGCTGCGTTAGCGAGGCGAGAGGCGACAGACACCGGCCCCCACCGACCTTCGCTCTGCACAGCGGGCAGCACACCTCCGGGGCGGGGCAGGGGCAGCGGCCGAGCGTGGAGCACCGGGGCTGGCGGGCGGCACCGAGGCGAAAGCGCCTGAGGGCCGCGCCCAGGGGAGGGCGGGGGCGCGTGCACGCGCCTGTGAGGCGGCGCGCGGGCAGGTAGGGGCGGAGGGAGCGCGCGCCGCCCGCCCCTCGCAGCAACGGCCGCGCTCCGCCCCGCCGGGGTGGAGTCTGTGTGTGGGGAGGGGGGGGGGGGGAGGAGGAGGAGGAGGAGGGTAGGCGGGGTCAGCCGGCGCCCGCTGGGCCGTGAGTGGGCAGGGCGGCTGTCAATCCGGGGCGGCGCGCGGCCGCCTGGCGTCGCGCGAGGGGCTGCCGCGATTGTGGGAAAAGGAGGGGAGGGTGGGGGAGGGGGAGGGGGAGAGGAAACAAAAACAATCGCCCGGGCGCCGCCATCTTGGGTCCGTTCTCCACGCCACACAAGTGAATGGGTAGATATGAAATTACCACAGGGGAGCAGCAACAGCAGCAGGGTACGGAGGGCTGTTCCGAGCTGCCAGCTGGACTCGGGAGACTCTAGAGACGGCTCCTGCCGCCGCCGCCGCCCAGAGAAAAACCCCGGGCTCGGCCTTTTCTCCTCGCCAGCCCCTCAGCTGCACTCCTGGAGGGACAAAGTTGGTTTCAGCCGCGCTGCCTCCGCCGCCCGGGAGACGAGAGAGTTGCGTTCAGCGGCGGCTTCCTCGGAGCCGGGAGTGAGCCGGGGTCAGAGTTAGGGGCGAGGGTGTCGAGGGGCTCCCTCCCCCCTCCACCCTCCGGCCGGGGCTGGCCGGGTGCGTTGTGTGGGAGGCAGGAGAGAAAGGCAGCGGGAGCCCAGCAGGCTTCGCCTTCCCAGCCCTGCTGCTGCTTATTCCTTTCTCCTCAAAGGAAAAAAAAAAGGAAAAAAAGCAATAATTGAAGGGGGGTTACACACACACACACACACAGAGTGTCTCCGTGCGAAGAGCGGCGGGGCGGGCGGAGGCGCGGCGAACCGTGTCCGTGAGGCAGCGGGAGCGGAGGGGACATCCAGGAGGAGGGGACATCCACGAGGAGACTCCCGAGCTCTTTCCCGGGAGGAAAGAACCCGCCGCCAGCCCGGCCAGCACCGAGGGACCGCTGCCTGCCCCCCTCCGCCCGCACTCCCTCGCTTCCCGAGCGGCTGAATCCTGCTGGAAGCACGGCAGCGAAGGAAGGAAGGATTTGCCACGAAGAATATCTCACCCTCCTCCCCAGCGGCTGGATATTGCATTTTAAATTACTTTTTTTTTTTTTTTTCCTGTGTTTTAAATACCAAATATAGCCTCTTGGAAGGGGGTGGGGGGGGTGGAGGGGAGGGGATGGAAATCTCTTAGAAGAATTGGAAATCCTGCTGGGATCGGGGAGTGTGGCACGGCCCGGGAGAAGGGGAGATGCGCCGCTCCCGCTGAGTGCCATCAGGACGAGAGATTCGCCACTTTTTGGGAAGCCCGAAGGTCGGTTTGTTACCAAACTGCTGTTTCTCCCCTTTCCCAACTTACCCTGAACGCCACAGCATTAAAGAAAACCCAAGCGTTGCCCACGTGTAGCTGGCGGCTTTCCTTCTTTTAAGGTAGTTTTCATCAAGAAACGGACAAAACTTCCTCCCTTCACCCCGGAGACTCTTGAGGTTTGAAGCTGAAATGGAGCTGCTTTTCTCCCAAACACTACATGTTGTATAAGGGGAGCCAGGACGAAAACAGCGCCTTCACTGATCTCCATAGGACTCCCCGACACTCTGCAGCCACCAGAGATGCTTCACCGAGCTTGATGTAGGAAAGCAAAGTTGGAGTGTGCTCAGAGACTTCGTCGTGTCCACCGGCTTAATCGTTGACTTTTTTTTTTTTTCTTTTTAAAGTGGATTCGTAGCATACTTTTATGAATTAAATATTGCCACCGTTTGTACAGAAGCCAAATGACACGTGTGTTTTGAAACACGGTTCCAAATATATCCATCCCTCAACACGGGTTCTCGCTAGAAAGAGCCGGAGGGAGATCGACAGCGTCTCAAGAAAACTGATTTTACTGTTTTATGCACATCTATCTGCTGCAGAAATGTTGCTATAGATTGCTTTATAACGATTCGGCAAGAAGGGAGATTTCCCAGCTTGCAGGACCGAGGAAAAACTGGATACTTAAAAAGTCAATTAAATGTTTTAACAGCATTGGAAAATGGGAGCTGCTACTAAGTTGGCGTTCGCTGTTTTTCTTATCTCTTGTTCTTCAGGTAAGTGAACGTTCTTGGTTTTGCTGCTTTAAAGGTTAAGGCTTTGGGGTCAGCACTTGAAAGCTCGGTGTAACTTTGTCGGTGGGTGTGAAATCTTTCTTGGTTTCGATGGCAAATGCTTGGGGATGGCAGCGACTGCAAAGGCAGCTGTTTTCATCTTAAAAATGTAGAGTGAGCACTTCAAAAGCGTTGCAACCCTTGGATTTCAGGTCGATTGTGTGGAACAAATGTGGGGGCATAACCACCTAGTGTCATGTAATCTGGCAATGCGATTACTAGTGTTTCATGGTGGCTTTTTAAATAAGAATAAGTCAACTGAAATACTCTTAACTTCAATTGTATCTCTTATTCCCGACCATTCACTGGTGAATGGCATCATTCATTAATGCTTCATTAGTTTAGAATAGGTACAGCTCTGAAAGCGTTAGCTCGTCCTTTAATGATAGCCAGGGGGGTGTGCGTGTATAGATGTGTGCACCGAATTAGGCTGAAAAGGCAGACTTTAAGTTTCTAAACAATACTTTGTAACGCTTTGTGTTTTGCTACTCGGTATGTCAGTGCCTTGTAATGTAAAAAAAAAAAAAAAGCTACCACTTGACTCTGTTAAACGTGACGAGTTGGGTTTCAGAGGCCAGCTCTGAGTCCTGAGAAGCCAGCGGGGTGTGAGGACTTCCCCACGCTGCGTTAGGAGGAAAAATGGTTATGGTAGCAACCAGTGGTTGGGAGAACTGCTGGTCCACTCCTGCTTGGAGCTCCATCAGTGGCACAAAACCCCTGGTCTGAGCTGTGTAACGGGTCTGCTACTTGTTTACATGGCCAGCATGGTACTTTCTGCTTATGCTTTGCGTGTGGTTATACACCTCTGTGTAGGTTGAAATAATAGATTTTTAGTCTTGTTGCACGTTGTGCGAAGGTACACTTGTTTATCAGTCCGAAAGCTAGCAGAGAAGTGCTAAGCTTCTCAGTGCAACCGGTGTAAGGCAGTAATGAGACCCGTACAACAATGCCTTTTAAAATTTCAGTGTTATAATGTACAGGATTTTGCTGAACAAGACGTTTCCTTGCGGTTAGTAAATGGATAGTCTAGTCTTGTGTCTGTAGCCGTATTGATCAATTCCGTGTGCGCTAAATGTGCTGTGAAATGGTGAGTGCTGCCAGAAATAAACCAAAAAAAAAAATCTGTTTTGTTTTAACCAGAGAAATAACAGAGCAGGTTAAGGACAGACAGAGGTGCTGGTTTGTTGTTTGTTGTTTTTTTAAAATTTTATTACGGTATACCATTTATTCCTCTCTTGAAACCAAACACTATTTCTTCTGGCAGTTTGTCTTGCAGCAGAAGACGTGTCTTTCATCTTATCCCAATACCTTGTTTTTAAGTTACTTGAGCAACATTCCTCTTAATTCAGGAATATTTTCTATAGGGAAACTTCCCCCCTTCGCACTGACAGTTTCTGAAAGACTTGGTGCCATCTGCTTTTTATGTCTGTCTTTCCCTTCCATCTCCTCTTAAGGTCCTTTTCACCCAGAGCACAGAATAGTGATCTTGTTGACGTTACCTATTAAAAAGAACAGTTAAGCAACAAAAGCAGTCTTTTCTTTAGCATTTCTTGCTCAGGGTGTTCTTGCTAAGGCAAAATTTCTCTTGCCTGTGAAGGTGGAATTAATCTTTGCTAAATGAGCAGGAAACTGGCTGCAATTTGGACTGTTTCTCATGTTAATGACATTGTTTTGGTGGTTATTCCAGTATTCCACATTAAGTGTTCTGGTATTTAACAATTATTAAACTATTTTCTACTCACCTAAAATTTTAGAGTGTCTGCAGCCCTGATGTCAGTCTAAAAATAAACAAATTCAACAGTAAGGTTTTGGTTTTACGATCAAAATTCTAAGATTATGTAAGGTTTTAGCATGAAGCACAGGCATTTTGGTAAGTAGTGTTCTTTCTCTGCGACTTGTTTAAAATCATACTTGATCAAGTGATTCCAATGTCATTGTCAGAAGTAGTAGTTTACTTTGCAGCCTTCAGTCTGAAAAAAAGTCTGCTCAGCCTATATATTTAAGAATATTGGTGATGGTTGAAGAAATCCTGGAGTTCAGGTGCAAAGATGTGTGGAAACCAGTCTTTCTCTGGTAGACAGTCCCCAGCTACTCTGAGTATGTGTCGGGGAGCGGGGGTGTTGGTTTTCTGTGTTTATTAACTTATCTTTATATACAGCTATTTTCTGCAGTTGTTTACATAGCCAGTTAATCCTAGTGTTCTTTAAAAAGGTGAAAATATTGTGGTTTTTTTCTGTGTGGTGGGTGTGGAAGTGGTCTTCAGGTCGAAGGCATTTTAGTTTACTGTCTATAAACTGCTGTATGAAACCCTGTAATTGTACTTCAAATGGAGAGGAATTCCCAGTGAATTAAACCTAATAATCTTTACTAAGGGAGTGAAAATATTTTCCCTCTCTGACTAAGATACTTGAAAAAGAGCATCTGTGTTGTGTTATTAGGCTTTAAAATATTTGTAGATAAAAGTTGGGTGTAGGTTTGCACCCATTTGTGCTAATTCAAGAGAATGAGATGAATGTGTATTAACGAAACATGAAAACAAAGTGCCTGGGTCAAGGTCCTCCAGGTGCTCTCTAATATATTTTTTTATGTAAACATCTGTGTATTTTTCATTTAATAAAGAACAGAAGATCCTGCAGTAATAATAAAATACTTATGAACAGTTGAATATGCTTCTTGTGCCTCTTCTGTAGGTGAGGCAAGGTTGTAGGTGAACTTAAAAAAGAAAAATAGTAAATAAAACAGCTTGTTCATCAAAGAACATTTTGCTTTAGGTGTTATCTGTGTTTTTCCCCTCCCCTGAGGAAGTGTGTTTGTGTCCTAGTTTTTATGATTGCCGAGTTCTGAAATTACAGGAACAGAGAATATATACTTTGATAGTTTTCTGTGATGTTTCAAGGTATATATTCTATGCAGCTGAAAATGCAGGAGATGTTGAAGTAGTGGATTGTCTTTAACCAAAATCTTCTGGTTTGGGTGCTGGAGTTTGTAACATCTCACAGTTCCTTTTGTGACTCTTAAATTTTGTATCTCCCAAACCATCATTTCTTCTCTTCAGAGGTACCTGTTCTGTCTTTGGTACCCAGGCACTCCGTGTTATCAAGGTAGTTCTGCAGCTTTAAGTCTCTTACGGGGGACAAGACCTGTATTTGCTAAAACTCAAGGCTTCATTCATACTAAAAATCACGGAAGCAAAAGGGAGCACGTCGGAAGAGTCTTGGTCCTTTTTTTTTTTTTTTTTTTTACCCCCCTGTTGCTGGATATTTCTTAAGCCACTCAAAGTCTTGAGGAATTTTGCTGAAGGAAATTGCGTGTCAAAGATACCTCTGTAGTTCAAGTAGCATTTTCCCTACATGGGGAACGCTTTATTCTTTGACTTGTAATTAATTCTTCTCCTGTCTCACACTGATTGTTATCAGGGGAAATGATCTTTGAAATTTATTCTTCCCCCCCCCCCCCCCCCCCCCCAAAAAAAAAAAATAAATCTAGATAGAACTGTAAAGCCCAAGATACTGGTCCAGCCTCAGAGGCTGAATAGTTGGCTGTTCTGAAGGAATTGAGGGGTGGGAGCGGAGACTTTTTCCTTTAATTTTACTAGGGTAATATTTTTTTAAACTGTCCTTTCATTATTAATTTGGTAGCGTTTGAAAATCCTGCCAAAAGTTTAGGAGTATTGTTTGTGAAATTGTCTCTGCTGGTATGTTCACTGCAAGCTGTCCATAATTGTGGTTGAACTCTAATCACTCTATTGCATGGGCAGAGCAATAAAACACTTCAGACTTAGTACTCCTTCTAAAGTAAAATCCTGCTCAAGATTGCTTTTTTTATGAGTGTACACTTCTTTTTAGTATTAAAAGTGTTATGAATGGGCAGTACCCCCAGCACTCTCGATGTTGCTGTTGAGAACAGGACTTATAAACCTACTTAATGCTGTTTTCAAGCATAGATCCCTTTACATAGATGTAAATCTTAGGTAGCTTACAAAGTTTCATGGCTCCAGGTTGATGTTACAATTGTGATTCCAGATAAAAAAAATCTGTTACTATGTGATCTGTTAATACTTAACAGTTACAAACCTTAAGTCTTCTGGGTTATGAAAAATAGCTGTACTTGTGCTAATGCTGTATTAGAACAAGTGTAGTTCTAGTAGAATTCTGCTTGACACATGTTTCTGGAGAGATGCTGCTGTCATGGGTTTATTTGCATCACTGCCCTTCAGACACAAGTCTTATCTTATGGAAAAATCTTAAAAAGGTTTGTTTTCAATTGCTGGATGCTTTGTAAGTTGGTGGTGGGGAAAGTGTTTTGTGTGCGGGCAAAGCTGTTTTCTGCTGTGTGGGGGTGCAAGAAGGTAATTACTGCTATCATGAATATTAGTTTTCACCTAGTTTTAATGGAGAATGCCATTTCTTTTTAACTTTTTTCCCCTACCCTTCTGGAGTCTGGGGGCAAAAGCCCTTAAGTGATGGGATGGTTTGTAAATGAGGATAGACACATACTTCCCCTGCTGCCCCGTTTAACTACAGAGGTTCATTTTTTGTTGTATCATTACTCTTAAGTAGAAGAAAAAAATAACTCAAGTATTTTTCATTCTTCCTGATTCTGCCTTTTGTTCCAACTCCCATTACTTGGTTCTTTTTGAAACTGGAATACAGTTCTATTTCAAATCATCATTATGAAATTTATATGTGTAGTGTCCGGACCTCTTAAAAGATGTTGGTAACCTTTTCTTTATTCGCCGACAAATGTGGTGGACCCGATACGCAGAAGTAGTGTTTTGGAGACCTGTATGATTTGGAGCTAAGATACATCAAGTCCTGGGTGCTCATCCTGGGGAAATCACCTGGAGAATAATCATTCTAACATGGGCTGTAAAAAAAAATAAGAGGTTGACAAGAATCTGGTTGTGGAAGCGATTTCTTGGTGAAGGGGAGATGCGTTTCCACCACTTAACAGAAAACAGATTAATGCAAATGTCTGCTTTAACTGGTTGGTAGAATACATGGTCTGTTAGCTATCTGATGTTCCTGAAAATGAGAACTCTTTAAAAAGATCAAGAAAATTACGAATTTTACAGCCAAGTTCTTGTGTGATGAAATCTTAATGGGTTTTTGGTGCTTAAAATTCAGCACATCTTATTTCCTGTTATTTCCATATGGAAATTGAAGTGTTATTGGATGCCAGTGACTTTATGTGGCATCTCTTCTTTCCCCTACACTGTCTGTATGATGGTGGAGGGTTTTTTTCTTAGAAACAGTTTGTGACTACAGCGCCAAACAGCAGAACATATTTAGGCTTAATCCCACAGAAAATTAATATTTACTGCCATATTGTTTACATCACATATCTCTGTGGCTAAGAATCCCAAACGTACCTTAGATACATCAAATACTTCAATACTGCTGGTGGAAAGAGAGCAGAGAAGGGTTTATCTGCTGCCAAGGCACCTATTCCTTAATAGCGTCACAGGAAAGTAACCCTTGAAGAGAAAGGTCAGTGTTCATGGTTTTCTTCTGAATTTCTTTGTTAAAGCCGTAACTGGAAGCAAGTAGTCTGGCTAGAAAATAAAATAGACAATTCGCTTGCTAACTGGAGGCATAAATCTTTGGTTATGGTATTTGAAAAACTCTTGGAAGTGAGGGAAGTGTTTGTGGGAGGACGACCTGTTCCTGCAGCCAGAAGCAGCCGAAGGTAGCACTCCTATTGTTAGGATGGGATCTGCTGAGGTGTGAAGGACTTTGTACCCACCTCTGGTAGGTGCTGTCGCTGAGGTTTTTTAGGTAGTTCAGGGAAAGAATGTACGTTCTTTATCTTTTCTTTCTTCTGTTCCATAGTTCTCCCAAATTAATCCTGTTTTCAGGCTCGCAGTCGAAGTAGGATGAGCAGGATGGTAGCCTTTACCTCTCTGTCTTTGGAACTTTACTTGTGATCCTCCTCTGAATGAACTGTGCTGCTTTTGCTTTCAGGCAGAAACTTCGATATGAAGAAAATGAGCAAGTGATGTGCTTACAATTGTATTGATGGCAGCAAAGGACTGGGTGATAGCCATGTAACTTAAAATCTTGGTGACTTTACAATGTAGCAGTGGAAGAGCAGGAACACTTGTGTACATTGCCAACTCAATGTTTCATTGATTATTTCTTTTTTTTTTTTTTGGATGGTAAATTAAGTATTGCTGAACTCTGAAAACTCTCCTTGTAAGAGTACTGGTATTCTCCCATTTTACTGATCTTTCTGGTTAAACTGGTGCGAGATAACATGTTTCGATTGGGATGCAGTCAGTCCAAAATTGTAATTAATTTTGGTGGTGTTCTTGAGTTATTCGCTGAGAAAGCTCGTTAGTAACGATTCAACTACATTGACTTGGCCTTCGTGTGATGTTGAGTACCTTCAGCGGGCCAGAAGGCTACGTGGTGTCAGTCATTTAAATGGCCATCTATCGCCTTTTGAAATTCCTTATTTTGTTAAGGTGTAATTTCTATTTTTAAGGATTTACATGAAGCTGTAATTAGGTAGTAATTCAATTCCAAATGCTGAAACCAGAATGTAATTAAAAGCAAACCTCTATATGCTCTTTAACTTCGATGGGTATGTAAGAAGTGCCAAAATCTTATTTTTTTTTTTTTGCTTTTATAGCTCTTCTATTCCATGAGGGAAACAGTGCTTACAATTAATGAATTGAACTGACTGAAAGGCAAGGTACCTGGGAAGAATCAATGTTTTATAAATGCGAGATATTAGCTAAAAAGAAAACCAAGAATATTTCTCCAATTCTTTTGTTTCCTGAACTTTGAGATAGTTATGGACTAAGCTGAAATTAAGAAAATGAGCATTGTATTTTGCATTTACAAGCAGCAGGTATTGCTTTCTCACCTAGTCTTGTTGTGCCTAAATGAGGCTGTTCTCACAGTTGGGAAGATTTCACTGTCCCTGTAATGATGACAGCAAATGAGTTAAGTTTTACTGTTTTAATTGTTAACATTGACACAGTTTAAAGCTCAGACCTGAAAGGTTCCTTAAGAATCCAGTTTGATTTAAAGGTTTTTTTTTTCAGAAAATGTCTGTATAATTATTTTTAAAACTAAGAATAACAAGCTATATTGCTCAGAATTTTGTTGCTTTTCTATAGCTTTACCTATCCTCCATTCCTAAATGGAATGTGTTCCATGTATTGTCCTTTCACCAGAAAAGAGTTTTTATAATCGAAGTTGCGAAGTGTCTTGTGGCAGATCAACTTTTAAAATTGGATCCTTTTTAGAAATGGAAGAAAGCAGTCCAAAAATTTTAGGATATTATTTCTGTATTTTCTGAAAGATACCCAACTCATTATGAGAGTGAGTTGACATGCAGTTTTTATTTTGTAAAAAACAGAAAGGGATAAGGCAACTTAGTGATTTTTTTTTATTATTATTATCATTTTTTTTGTTAGTATGATTGGCTGTAGACCTGAAGAATGTTTTGGAGATGATCTGTGGCTTGTCTCTTTTGACTGTCTCTAAACTTCATAGTGAAATGAGGCTGCAGAGTGAACACAAATAGCAGTTAACTACTAGTGCAGTCCTGATGCTGTTTTAGCTTGTGCCAACTGGTATCTAATGAGATGACACGCAAGCACAGTTTGAGGGATAGTGCAGGCAGGGGGCCAGTGCCAGGAGGCAGCACAGCCGAGGCTGTACCAGTATTCCTGCAGCTTCAGCACTTCAATACGCCCTCATCTCATATCTGAGAGCTTGAGTATAGACCATCAGTGTGCTGTGAAAACATTATGATGATTTGCACTGGGTTACAGCTTAGCTTTGCATTATTTTGGGCAGTCAAACTGAAAAACTGTCCCACTTAGCAAAAAAAAAAAAAAAAAAACCAACCCAAACCCCCACACAACCAACCAAACATGAACCAAAACAGCAAACCAACCCATAACCTGCTTTGGGGCCACAAGAACATCACATGGAGCCATGAGGAGGAGGTCTGTGGCCAAGCACTATGTGGAGTGAACGTGGTCAGTCTATGACACCTCCCTGGACCTGCTGTGATCTGCAGTATAGATACATGCTTTGCAGAAGAAATACCTGCTTCACGTTCAAAGATTATTTCTGTTTTAGATGAGTATTGAAAGTTTTGCTGCAGGAACAGTGCAGTTGGTGGTTACTGTGATCTGGCAGTCTACCTGTTTTTTGATGTCACTTCATAATAGTGGCTGTGAATAGAAATGTTAGTTTTGTATTTGAAATTGCTCTTTAAAGCACAGCAGCATAGATTCATTTGGGTCATCAGATGATCTCCAGCATTGTACTCAAAGCAGTCTATTGTCCACCAGACCCCCCAGGTTCTTTTCAGCAGAGCTGTTGCCTCGTCTGCCAGTTGCCACTTGTACTGATGCAGAGGATGCTCTGTTCATGGGCACGGGATTTCATATTTGTCCTTGTGGAATTTCATGAGGTTCCTGTTGGCCCACCCCTCTAGTCTCTCTAGATCCTCCTGAGTGACATCCCTGCCATTGAACATGCTACCTTCTGGCATTGTCTGCAAGCTCGCTGAGGTGCCTTATGCTACCTCCTCCAGCCTTCAATGAAAGTGTGGAACAGGACAGGTGGGCCCTTGGGGGCTCTGCTTGTGATGCTTTACATCCTGCTGTGGATGTCTTCCTTGCATGAGTGCTGCTATTCCAGTCACATGCTGGCTGTATCTCAAGCTTTATTTGCTAGCTCAAATAGCTGATTTTATCTTAATTTCAGAAGCTTCCTTCCTTTTGGTTGCTTACAAACTTGTGATTTGGAGGGGTTTTTTTGGTAACTAAAATTGTAATAGCGTGACCTTATTTTTTTCAGGTTTAGCGTTCTTATCTCATCTAGATAACGCTAATCTCTAGTCTTTAAATACTGCCTAAACTATCCTGGTGATCTTTATTCTCTCAGCTGTGTTTTGAATAATTGGATTTCAATATCAACGTAGAAGTTGAAATTTAATCTGTTTTTAAAAGCTATTTTTAAATATAACCAGTCATCTTATCACGCCTTCGAACATGAAAAACTGTTTCCTTCTAGGAATTTTGGGGAAGAGCCACAGAAACAGGAAAGTGGTTTAATTTTGTTGTTCAGTTATGCTGTTAAGTGTATGAGACAAAATTAACAGTTACTGCAAAGTTTAATTTTAGAAATTTTTTGGTAGTGTTTGTCAGTAGAGGGTACAGATAGTTCTCTTTAGCTCATAGCAATTACATGATGGAAGAGTTTTATTTAAATATCTCCATGTTTCAGGGTTGAAAAACATTTAGGCTGTGGAAGCTGCAAAAATTTTCAGTTGTACACAACTTTTACTTATTCTAATAGAGTATTTTTTTATAAAGCTACTTTAAAAGTAGCATAGAGAAGACCACTAGTTAACTATTTTCATTTTAATTCTCTGATCTTTAATTTTGGAAAGGGTCTGTTTTGCAAGTTACCACTAGGGATAATTGCATTTCATTATAGTTAACACCAAGCCTGCCAAAAAAGTTGTCTTAGAGAGCTCTTAAAAATGTTAAGATTTGATTACATTTTGTTTAACTTTGAGTTATGGCACATACTGGGAGGGGACAGACCTCAACAAACTAAGCCTCATCTAATCTTGCCTATATAGAATAACAGAAATCAGTAGTGGGGTCTTAATTAGTGCGTGCCATATATGTACTAAGAGCAAGATTTGGAACGATGAATGACTTGTGAGATGATGTTTTTTAAAACCACAAGGTGGTTTCTCTCCTGTTCCTCCTTTCCCCAAATAAAACAACAATCCCAAACTCAGTAGTCAGGAGTAATTTACCACCACTCTGGAATACTCCCTATGAAAAATATATACTTGATAGTTTGGAAGTACTCTGTTCACTTGAGGAAAAAAAACTGAATTGCATTCTCTAGGTCAGAGGCTTTCAAAGAAGCCAGGAGTGCTCAGGTCACACTTCTTATTCCAGTGGAAATGGAGTGGATAAATTATAAGAAGTCTTGATGCTCCAGTGTGCAGCTGAATCTTTGCAATGGCTTAAAAACTTTCCAATGGATGGCAAATAAAGCAAATTTTATTTCAGTTGATTTCTGTCCTTTACCCTGTTGTGTCCTACCAGACTCTGAGGACAGAAACTTTTTAATATAGTGACTTTGTGCTTTTGAAAATACCCACACAGAGACTGTATAGTAGGTCATTTGCAAAAAACAAAACCACCATCAGTAATCTAGCTCTTCAAATTGGGAAGAAGTATGATTGAAAGGAGAATCATCCATGACACATCCTAAGAATCCTCTTCTAATGACCTGTCACGGGGATTTGGCCATTAAACAAATCCAGGTTTTGTTGTTTTAAGTGCTGTTTGTTTGTTTTAAATCTTGAGTTTGAAGAGCGATGAAAATACGTACCACAAGTTTTGGTATTGATATTACTGTAACGATGTGTGAGAACAGAAATGGAATAATCCTTGGATTTTATGTAATCAGTGGTGAATAAATTTTAGAATTTGGTGAAACATCTCATCTTACAGTTTGGGAAGGAGAACGGTGCCTGATAGAGCTGGGTGAGCTTTTTAGTTGGCAATCGATGCAGACTTTCTAGAACCTTGCTTTGCCAAAATATTTCTTCTGAAATTTACTAATCTCGGAAGCTTTTCTCTCACTGTTATTATAAATATTTTGGTGTTGGAAGCTCTTTCATTCAAAGTGAACATGAGGAATGGTATCTGTGTAGAAAACCTATTGGCATTTTTTTTTTTCTTCAGCATAATCAGCTTGTTCAAAGTATGAAACTTGTTTTAACAAGTGCTCTATAGCACATCAACTGAGTTAAAACCTTCCCAGCTGAGTGGGAGCAGACTTCAGTATGTGAGAGACCAATAACCAGTTCCCATTTCATCATATGGAAGAGTAAAAATGTGTGTTTGAATTGAGTTCCTGGAACATTACTAATAAACTGCAAAATCTGTGTTGTGGATAACAAAGAAGTTGAGTGCCTAGCATGTGTCAGATTTTACTTGGTCGATGGTGTCATTAGGATATCTGAGCAGAAAAAGTAATTTTAAAACAGAGGTTCAGAAATTACATAATGAAAAATACTATATTGTTAGAGTCCTTTCAGTGTCTTTTTTACTGTCAGCTTTGATTTTTATGTAGGATATTTAAGAAAAACTGGTTGGAGAACTGGAAGACTGACAGTTCCTCTCCTCTGGATCCTCTTCCTTACCCACGTGCCCACTTCATGGTGAAGTTACACTTCACTGTTGGGTCAGCCCTTGTGGCTATCTGCCGTTGTGCTGGGCTGATTCAATTTGCTAAACTAGCAAAAGTGACTTGAAAAAACCAGCAAGCAATATCAAATGAGGACAAGAGTTGGGTTAAAAGGTCATAGGAGCATGTTCTGTATACATATTAGGTAAGAAAGGAACAAAGTTAATTATCATTTTTAATAACCTCTGTCTTTAAAAGGACTTGCTTCTTTTTTTCAGAGTGGTTCTGAGTATCTCAGTGCATGTCTGTTGTCACAGTTTTTCTCTTTCCTTGCTTTTTAAATGCCTTCATGTCACTTTATTCCCTAGGGACCCTAGATTAAGCATTTCCAGGCAGAATAGCAAGCCACTGCCTGTTGCAGTGTTGCCTTAGCCTGCACGTTTGGTCATCTTCCATTTCACTGGTACAGAACTATGTGGTGGTGGTTTGGTTTTTTGTTTTATGCACCCATCAGGCTTGCATATGAGAGACAGCAGGAGTTGAGCAGTGAAAAGTTTTCGTTATCATTCACTTCAGTGACACCCTCTTCCGTTGTGGATATTTCTCAGGTAGAGAAGGCAAAGTTCCCATACTTAGAGAGAGTGTGTCACAAACTGGTAGAGCTGGAGCCTAAGTCGAAGGAATAGGTGTTAAAATTCACTTCTGTCTCCCAGGTTTGCTGGTAACAGTGAGGTGGGAGCTAAACAGGAGGTTCACACTGATACAATGGGCTGTAAAATCCAATTACATCTCGAGTGGAAGAAAGCAATTTGGAAAGACTATTTGCAACATCATATTAGTAATGTGTAATTTGTGATACTCAAATTGTAACTGCAGTTTGTCCTGGAAGCTTGTTTTGAGTTAGTAGGTATAAAACTTTATGCAAAAATTCTGGAAAAATTCAGATGTAAGCAGAGAACAGACAACACTACAAATCTAGAAGTGATGGGGAAAGAATGTAGGAGAGATCTTTAAAATAATGAACCTCCTTTGATAATGCCTGAATGTACTGAATTCAGAACACCAAACACAGCATCAGTAATCACATTTACAGAAAACAGCTGATCTGGTGATTTATATCTATCAGTTTAACAGCCATATAGCAATTACATCCAGGTTCCCCATCTCCCCAGTCTGAGAGGACTCCATGTCATGGGTGTCTTCCAGTTCCCAGGGGAGCATGTAAGAACCAGGTTACTTGTCAGGAGCTTGTCATTTAACCAAGTCTTTGGAGCACCTAACTTTTTATTATTCTCTAGTGTGAAGTAAGGCTTAGGCTTTTCTTTGGCTTTGTTCAGACATCATGGTGCTTTTAAACTTCTGTGAAACTCTACATGGGAACTTCTTCTGTATTAAAATCCAAACATGAGCAGAAAAAGTGAGAGATATGTTGGTCTCCAGTAGAGGTGTTCTGAAATTCTGAATAAAACATGACTAGGAAGTCCAAATCAGTTTGGAAAACATGAAGGAACCTCACCTCAGGTGTTGAGACCTGTCGACTTTCTGTACTTTCCTAACCACTTTTCCAGCTCAGCCCAAAACTTGCCTCTCTTTTTAGGGAAGTAAGAAGCCAGTTTTCCAAGGCTCAGGCTGCTATTTCCAGCATCCTGTTCCTGTGGCTGCTTCCAATTAACTATGATGTTTAAGTTGCTTTTTGCTTAAACAAAGCAGAATCCTTAATTTCTTTCTTCCCAGAAGTGATGGCTTCTGCTGAGGGCATCTAGGTTAACACAATGACTTACTGCCTCTAGAAAGCAGAC
The DNA here is from genome assembly GCA_028020825.1 of Podargus strigoides. Taxonomy (NCBI): domain Eukaryota; kingdom Metazoa; phylum Chordata; class Aves; order Caprimulgiformes; family Podargidae; genus Podargus; species Podargus strigoides. Next base: position 2,744,536 of record CM051625.1, on the reverse strand, counting down.
ACCTAAATGACATTGTTCTTTTATGTCCACCTTCCCACTAGTGAGGCTGTTCACTCTTCTCCTGGGAGCATAATCTTCCTTTCTGATATACCTTTGTCAGCATAGCTTTCAGCTCAACAAAATCTCCACCCCAGTCCCCCAAAAGTGTGGGTGTATTACTCCAGTAGTTTTCTGGATTTTTAGGAACTGAAGTGTCTTTATGAAGAAGTCTAAGTTCTGGAGGAAGGACAAGATAATGGCAGTGGAAGCAGTAGTGACACCTCTGGCTCTCACACTCTTCATAGCCTTTTCCAAGCAGATTCAGAAGATCACAAGCAGAAAGCACATTATCTCTTTTTGTTAGCCTGGTCTGCAGCCAGCTTGGCACATTGGAACAGCTTCTTTGTACAAGAAAGGAGGCAGAGCTGTGTGGGATTGATGTGGGCTGCCGTGGAATTGCAGCCACAGAGAGGCTGAGGCAAATGGAAGTGAATGATGGTTAAATTCCCTGGTCAGATGATCTTCAGCCCATTGTGGAATCTATCTTCTCTGAGGCTGACAAGATAATTGAAGCCTGGGCCCCATCTTCCCAACTGCTGAGCTTTTACACAAAAAGCTTTTATGCAGAATTTCCAGTAGTTGCCTTCTACTGGAGAGTGAGCTCTTCTCAAGTACATGCATTCCTTCCAAAAAAATACTGGTAATCTAAGTGAACAGCCTCAAGCCTGGGAAGGATGGACTGGATGGAGGCATCAAGTCTAGCAATTTAACTTCTGTGGGCAGGAACTTCTGCTCATGCCCTGGGTTCCCTCCTGGTTTGCTTAGGGCAACTTTCCACTCCATAGTGAGGAGTCCCATATTTCTCCCCCCCAACTGTACAAGGAGCTTGGGTACCTAAGTTCATGGCATTACCTTTCTTGGTATCACTGCATAAATAATTCTGTAGTCAAAGAAACAATGCAAGAGAAGAAGCAAAGGCAGTTTGAATGTTACAGCCACCTTAACTATAGAATATTACTGTTAAGTACATTCAAGATGAAGGTAGGTGACAGTCTCTTTTTGTTCAATTGTTTTTTTCAAAGAAGCTTTTGCTGTAAGGGAGGTAGCTCAGAGAAACCTAGAATTCCCTGTATTGTCTCTAGATCACCAGTCTTGCTCCTGGTAGGACAGAATAAACCATTCCTAAGAGTGCTACATAGAAAAACTGAGTTGCTGTTACTGTTTGGCCACTGATTTATGCAAATATCTGTTGACTGTGCCTTCCCTTTCTGTGTAAGATACTCCAACTTTGGAAGTTCTCTTGAGGAAACAAGCATCGGTGTAATGGGGATTGCTGGCTGTCTTAAAGAAAATACAGCTCTAGAAATACATCATCATTCTGTCCATTACCTTAATACCTGAAGAAGTTTTATTTTACTATTATAAATGCTTTCTTTTGGGTATTGATTCATTTTTTTTTTTCAATAACTAGGAGTAGAAAGTTACATTGAGCATATATATAGCTGAATCTATACTAAGTGTAAACAACTTGAAATCTGCTTAGTTGTTTTCTGTCCTCTTAGAGGTTTCCTAAGAATTCCAAGCATCAGACTGGAGGGTTCAGCTTTTAAGCATCATTCTCTTTTAACTCAGGTTAGGAATTTGAAGTTAATACTCTAAATATAAGTACTTAGCAGTAATTTCTCCATCACAACCCATGTGGACGTACCACCTTTGTCTGATAACTACGGAAATGCCTTCAGAGATGCTTTTGGGGCAGAGTACTTTAATAACTTGTCTTTCCTTCCTGTTCAGCCTGCTGACCAGCTGCTTCACGTCAAATCCAGTGAAGTGATTGATGAAGGTACTTTGAACAGAAAAAGTACATTTACTAATGATGGGTAATGGAACTGTAGGACTCACTGTTTCAGAACATGTGGAAATGTAAAAAAAGGTCTCACAGATGGACAGATTCAGGGAGGATGGTTTGTTCAGGGGTGCTTCAACTTTGTCTGGATGGAACCTCCAGATCAAATAATTCCTGACTGATGAATACTCCCACTCCTGCTGCAGAGGGAATGGTGCTTCCCCTCCCTAGGACAGGTTTCTACAGTCTACCTCGTGCTGGACCCAGCGATTGTGTGGCAGAAGGGAGGGAGTTGAATCAGCAGTTACAATCTTGTGCAAAGGTCACTTTGCTTCCATTTACCATATGGTTTTATAAAGTTAAATTGTAGCTTGTGTTGTAGTTCTGATTGGTTGTTTCTCATATGTAGTCTTGAAAGAGTATTCTATAGGGCATGAAGGGAGTCAGAGGGTGCAAGTAAGGCAGGCTCTGAACAGTTAAGTCTGTGGTGGTAGGTTCATAGGAAGTGCTAGGTAAATTAATCTGCCACTGTGAGTTTGTACCATTGGTCCTAGGCAGGGTTAGTGTCTGAATTCTCTTCAGACTCCACGTTTGAGGCATACAGTGTCAGCAGATTCCATGTGACATGCTGCTTATTCTGGGTGACTTTGCCACTATACCTAATGAAGACATTGCAAATGATACAGGTTAATCCAAACTAAGTATCCTGGGTTCTTTTGAAGTTGCTTTCATGTGTTGAATCTGTATCCTCAATATGGCTTGAGCAAAACAGATCAAAACTAGTTTATGTATAATAATATGGTCTGTGACTTGTACTCCTGATTCAAGTATAGATAATGTTTTCCCTGATCCTAAGAATCATGTGTTTTAGAACTTATGGTTCAAAGTTCTGGTTTTCTAGTTACCTCACCTAGATGGTTGACAGTCTGAAAGAATCTTCATCCTTTGTATTGCGTGCAGCTATTGAAGTGGATATCTGACGAGTTCTGGTGCAGGCTTTGTCAAAGCCTTAGTTGACACAGAGTAGTCTAGGCTAGTATTATTTTCCAAAATGCTGTGAAACCAGAAACTCAGGGTGATTACTTAGTATTAGCCTATGGCACAGTCCATGAAGAGCTGTTTCTTTGCCTCTTACTTACCTGCCTCCATGTGCAGTGGGTGGGATGCTATTTCTAAGGAATGCTGTAAGAAATTGGCGTTATTGTAAGCAGCCATGTAACGTCTGCCATGGCTTGAAGTATAAATTGAGAACGTCTGGGGAACTTGTGCTTATTAGAGAATGACATTAATAGGCAGAATTATGACTTAAGCTTATTTTTGTAATGTTTTGTGCAGCAGAACTGAAAAATGGTCATTTTCCTCTCCTACTGAATGTGTCTGAGATTCTGATAATTTCTTAGGAGTGTTCTTGAGGACACTTTAGCAGATAATCTGCCTGATGGGTGCACTCAGGAATAAACCAGTGGAGTATACCTATGGTCTGCTTTGTCCTCTTTGATAGGCAGGAGAGATTGGTACAGCTTCCTCTGGGCAGGGGGAGTACGCATGGAAAACACATTTAAGGAACCCTGCTTGGAGACTTCTATTAGTGTAGAACTTAGAGTTTTAATCATCAAATTTAAGACACTTACTTTGTCAAAGTGTGGAGAGGCTTTTTAATGTACTAACAACATTCATGTTCTGGCTTTCATTGTGTTCTTGAATAAGAAGAATAAGGTCAAAATCATATCCTAAAGTGCCTTCAGTATTTCAGGTCAGTAGATGTCATTTTCTTAATTGTTATCTAAATTTAGAAGACAAATTAACTTCTAGTAGCAAGTGCAGTACTTTTACCTGAAAGCTTTTGTTTGTGGTGGTGTTTTCTATTGCATACATCCCTGATTCATCCATGGACTTCTGGATTTCTTTTTTTTTCTTCTCACAGCTTTATGGAAGTGTCAAAACCTGAGTTGTCTTTATATAGCCACAGTGTTATTTCTTCTAGGCTACGGGGTTAATTCCCCATTCCACAAAAAAGCAGAATAGTAATTCTTACCTGTGAGTGAGGCTTACTTTGGTGAATTTGTAATACAAAATGTACATCTGTGAGACTTTTACTGTGAACTGTGGTTCCTTCATGTCATGCTCCTTAGGTGGAAGGGCCATGTATGCTCCATGTTGAATGTCTGTAGGCTTTTAGAGATTCCAAAGAGCAAAGCTTGTCTGCTGAAGGGATCAGCAATTCCCATAGCAGAGAGGTCACATAGGTCTGGGGGAAGAAGCCAGGATGACAGCCTTAAACATGGTGTGGCCAAGGGAGTATATCTGTAACTTACACAGCCTGGCTGCTTGGTAGCACTGATGGGCTACCAGATATGCTTGAGTGGATAAATACTTTACATAAATAGATCGCTATGCAGTTGCACTCTGAAAGAGTAAGCTTTTCCTTCTTTGCAGAAGCTTTCAAAAATTAAAACATTTGTCAGGTTTCTGGGGTTATATGTTAGTGTATAGCCATATATATTCATTCTGACATTAGAAAAAAAGTAATAAAAATGAAGTTTATATAGCTGCAGTATGATAGAAACTAAATCTGGTTTGCTAGGTGTAAACCAAAAGTAGTCTGTCTAGTTCAAGCTATTCTATCAAATTTACCTAAATAAAATTAAACACAGTAAAAACTTCTGCAGGCAAAACCAGTCCTGTGTTATTGAAGACAAACAGCCAAGCTCTGAGAAAGTCTTTGCATTGATCTTTCAGTACTTCAAAATTTTCTACTTAAGTACTACTTTTTTTTTTTTTTTTTTCATTTATAATGTGGTGATGGAATACATCAGATGAGCAAATTGAACAATTGGCTGGAGAATGGATTGCCTTGGTGTGGCACTGTGAGGTCACTGAGTTAAAAAAAAATAAAAAAATAACACCATGCTTTATATTCTTGTGCAACCATTATATACATTGGTCTAATGTGCTTTTGTTTGATGCCTTTTGCCTCCAGCAGCTTTGCAGAACTCTCCTGCTTGCTCTGTCTTCTATTCCTGAGGAAGCACTGAACTTAAACCATAGTATATTAGGATATTTCTCCAAGCACTCTGTTTTCCACAGGTGTAAGAGTCTCAAAAGATTTGCTAATATCCCTTTGTTAAACTGCATTTTTTTAAGGAGGTTAAAGTTAGCATTAAATATATATATATATGTATGTATTATCAGTGGGACTAAAGATAGGTAATTCTTTAAATAGTTCATAGGCAAATGACCTATGGCACTACAGAAATACTGCAGAGCTTTAGGATGCACATGCAAGAGGATTAAAACACAGGTGTTTGCCACATTCACTTCAATGGAGCATTCACTGCTTTAGGCTAAGATAATGTTACTCTGACATTGGTGAGATTATTGTTGAAAAATATCTATTTTTTTGAAGCTTTGACTTTAAAAGTGAAGTCAACAAATTGGGAAGGATTCAGAAAAAAGACCTTCAAGAATAATCTTTTTGTCTACAAATCTTGTGTTACTGAGAGGTGAAGAAATCCCAGTTCAGTTTAAGAAACAGCACGATGACTGACAGTTCTCTAAAATGAGAAGGGATTTCTGACCTTAAAGGTGTTAGACAGTATAAATATTAAAAATCAGTATTTCCAGTGAATCCAGATGAAGGTGAGGTTACAGACGATGTCCATTTTAAACTGAGAAGTTTCCAACTGAAATAATAAGAATCGTAAACTTGGAATCGGCTGCTGCATTTCATTAGATTTCCTGTGGGATGTGAGGTGGTTTAAAAAGTTGTGAGCTCGATGCAGAAGTTACTGGTTGCAGTTCTTCGCTTCTGTGGGTTTAAAATGTTGTAAATTTTCACAGCTGTTGCCTCAGGTTTAGAAGATAATGGATTTTTTGTGGGTATCTCTGTGCCAGGCTCTTGTTGAAGGGTAGATCACATGAAAGGTTTGGCAGAAGGGAAAATTTTAATGGAAGACACTTAATAAAAGAAATGAAATGATTGCTAGTGAGTGCACAAAGTCCTAAGTGGGAACAGACCAGAATGTAAGCAGAATGAACAATTGTATGCAGGGAATAGATTAGTTTGGTATTAAAGGAAATGTATTAAATCAAGTAAATATTCCATATGTATATATGTACCACCTCTCCAATTTTTAATTCCACTTAAAAGTGTAGCAGCAAGCTAAATTTTGTATAGGAAAATAATCAAAAGGAAGCCGATTATTTATATTCTGAAACAATTTCCCAAAGCTAGTTTAAGAGAACTGTGTATAAAACCCATTTCTTTATTGCTGCCTGCTGAGTTACAGTCTTAAATGGAGAAGAGCAAATCAGAACTTGATTCAATATTTAGAGAATTTCCATTTTATACCAGCAGTGCAAAAATAATTCTGTGGCTGTTCAGTAGGCTTCCTTACAAATGCTGTTCTCCTGTCTTGTATGTCCCCAAATCCTTTATCCAGGGAGCCATGCAAGTGTATTTAAAATTACCTTAGCATATTTCAAAGTCAGTATAATAGCTTTGTAATCAGTGATAAATATCTAATTTACAGATAATTAAAAATCCTTGTCATGTATAAGCATATGATATTTAAGTAAAAGTTGTTTCTGCTTGCTTAGGAGGTGATAAGATTGTGGACTAAACGTGATTAATGTTCTTTGCAGATGTTGCTTTATATGCTTAGTCTTTCAGAACTAAAGCAGTCTAGACTGTCTGTCTGCATTCTCCTACAGCTTTCATCTTGATTAAAACTGGTTGTATTACATTTATCATCTTGTTTCCTTGAATGCCAGAAGGTATCTTAACTGGGTTTTTGTATGTGTATGTGTTTATATAGAAAGATACTAAATATCTTCTTTGAGTAATGTAAAAATTACACATTTTAGTATGCTCAGCAAGTAGCAAAAATCAATATTTTGTATCTTGAAAAGCTTAAAACTATCATTTGGCTCATTTCAGATACAGCAGATGTTGTTCAAATTGTTATTTAAGTTCATAGGGACTGAAGCAGGTCGACATTTTTAAGCAATTTTTTCCCTGGGTACAACTGGAATGATTTTTCAAGATTTGGAATAACCAAATTTTCTGTTTATTTGCTTATTTACCAATTGAAGGTTGTATAGGACTGATCTGAGACCTTGATATATTTTGTGGGGAAGCTTTAAGTGAAGGGAATCCTTTTAATACTAATAAACTATTTGATGGTCAGTCAGTAAAACATTTTGGGTAGTTACATTAAATATTAAAGCAGATGGGGTTTGTTTTCTATTATAACTTTTGTTGTTGCCGTCGCTGAGTGCTTTATGGAAGTCTGTTGGTTAGAGCTGTTTATGAAATGTTTGTAGCTTCTAGACCACAGTGGTGTCTTAAATCCAAGTTTAGGAAGATGACTCCATGTACTCCTCAAGTATACAAAACGGCTGGAGAAGTAACTAGATAATAAGTTAAATAATGCTTAGCTCTCATAAAGCACTTGTAAATCCATTATAGGAGGCAGTAAGTTGTGCATTGCTCTAATTTGCCTTTACCTAATTTTTTTTCCAATCCTTAAGTATACAGTATTTTGATTTTGTTGTCTCTTGGCAATGATGTGTAATTTTAAAATTATTGTTTTATTTCAATTCTGTAACAAAATTTAGTATTTTTACATTAGGGCATGGTTAGCATTATGGAGATCTGTAATCTTGCCTGAATGTTGACATAGCTACCAGGGGAAAATTAATTCAAATAAACTATTTGGATACAAGTTTCACAGAGCAAATTGGAATTCCCCCTGTTTTAAAAGCATCACCCAGTACATAATTAAAGTACTGGCTGAACTGGAGTTGCTGTTCTAAATGTAGATACTTCAGTAGAGAACTGTGTAGCACACTCTTATACAGACCTGGGCTTCCTGAGAGGAATTTCTTAATAAAATTCTGGTAAATGATCTTAATACTTTGAATTAGCATATTGAAAAGTTAACACTGAAAATTTTCTACAATATTTTGTAACAAATGGATTTTTAAGGCTTTCTTGCGATGTTAAATGAGGCAAAACTGGCTTAATTGAACACTTTAAGGCAATTTTTGCATTGATTTGCATGCTATAAACTTTAAATTACTGTACTCTGTCAGATGTGGGCTATACTGCCAGGGTATGGAGGACCAAAATTTAGCTTTATCATGTGTTATTAAACATGTGATGTGCTAAAAACAAAACAGTGGCAATAAGGGGTTTTTTTGTGGTTTTGAATACTTTTTATAACAAACATATAGTGAAGCACAGTCCTTTTCAGTTTTACTAAGCATATGTGCATGGCTCTTAAATGAGTATTTAATTTGATATATTAATTATTAAATGTTCGGATGGTTCAAAGGCTTTAAAAGATGCCTTCAGTATCTCCATACTTAGAGATAATTCCAGCAATAACCTTGAGTTTCTAGAAGGTATTTTGTACTTATTTTTTTAATAAGACATTTTGGAATGACATCAAATTTTTATTATTTGTACATAACCACAAATAAGAATATTTTGGCCTTTTTTTTCCTTAGATGAGATTTTTCTAAATTACTTGATGCCACTATATTATGTATAATCTTCCAAATATTTTTATTTGTGCATTTTAGGGAATAGGGAGATGATTTACAGATTACTAGAATTGAACTGCTATTCACTCTAATAAGGAAAAAAAAGAATGATTCCATACTGTTCTTCTAAATTTTCCTGTGTATGGGCTAAATTACAGCAATTCAGAAGCATTTTTCTGGTGGAAGAATAACAGCAATTTTCATCTACTTTGGAATTTCTTTTGAGAAGAATTTCTGGAGAGATTAATGTTTCTTTTGCCACTTTATGAGGGCCAAACTTGAGAAGCATGTGCATGGTTCCCTTGTTGTACCCAAGAAGCTGTTGTATTTATTCAGTTAGCTCATGTATCATTGAGCTCTGATATTTTCAAATGTCTCGTTGCTTTGCTTCATACTGAACATCAAAGAGCCTTAGAAAAGGCTTCTTTCCTTTTTTTTTAATCAGAAAAAAAATCATTGTGCTCTTACTCCATCCTTCAGTCAGTACCCAACTCACCAACATTTTCAACAAAGCTGATCTTTGTGGTTGCCAAAGAGTTGAGGTGTGGAGTAGCTGGAGCTGCCTGTGTGGTTGGGTTTGGAGCTTGAAACAGAGTTGACTTAGGAGCTTGAAAGCAAGAAGATTATGTGCTTGCCATATCAATAGTGGTGTTGTCCATAAAAATGCAGGTTGTTTCAAGCTATGTGAATGGGAATTTTACCATAATCTTCAGATTTACAGTCTGATACAGTGAGCAAAATAAGGCAACCTGAGAGAGGACAAAGAGGAAATCCATTTCAAGTGACAGCCAGTTCAGCTAGAGGTAGAGAGGTAGTTTTGCTGGAATTTTTTAATCAATACTGATTTCAGAACATAAAGACACAAATTTTGAAATTCTTTCAATTTAGGAAAGGTTTGGAATTTCATCTAAATAGGACTGCACAGCAGAAATGGAATTTAACAGATACAGCCAAGTTAGAGGCTATGCAGATTTATTTTTCCTGTAGGAAGAGGGTTCAGCAGTCAAAAACATATTAGCATTTTTATGATGATAGCTATTTACTCAGATGTGTAATGCTGCAGTCTGACATTTATTTAAGTTTAGTGGCTGAAGGAAGGAATTATTTCCACTCATTTGTGCCAGTTCAGCTGTTTGTGAGGCTGTACAGCAGAGTCTGCTTTTTTGATTGCACTACAACTTAAAAATGTATTTCAAAGTGTGGTCTTGCATTATAGCAGATACCATGAACTCCTAATGTGATTTGGCTGTGATGCATGCAATCCTAAAGTGCTTCTGAAAAAGTATTTCCTAGCGAACAAAACCAATATTGATACCAGACAAGTCTTTGGAAATGTTTTCAGTACTGAATGTAGTTCTGGCCAACCTGTGTAAGAAAGGTGAACTTGGGAAGGCCTCCTGTGATGAGGTAATGAAATGAAAAGGAGAATGAAAACACAAAAAAGCCCCTAGATACTGACTGTGTGGAACCAAAACTGGAGCTGAACTTGATGATTCTCCATAAATAACATTGGAGACTTAAAAGAATGGAGGGTAAAGAAGGATTTCCAGCTCAGTTGAATGGGTGAACCTTTGAAGTCTTGATTTTTTTCAATATTAGATCCTGCTTTTTCCCCACCATGTTATCCTGTTTGCCTGCATGGCCAAGGTATTCCCTCTCTCTGTTTACACAAATCTGGAACCTCTCTTTCACACTGGTTAGCTGCCATCTGGCCAAGGGCAGCTGGAGCTTGTCTGGATCTACTGGTCAGTGGATGTGTACTCATCAGCCAGCCAGCTACTGCAGTCAGCCCCTGGCTCAGCCAGGCCAGACAAATAGCTTAGCAGTTCCTATATTTGCTGAACCAGTTTTAAGCAAAAGAATACAGCTGATGCTTTGGGGGTAGGGAAGAAAAAAAAAAAAAGCTTAAAACTGGTTTTAAGTTTTAGGTTTAGGCTGAGATCTGTGTTGTAACCATAGAAAAAAGTTAAGTATAGCGATGGCAAAAGAATTTTAAGTTAATTGACAAGCTTGATCAGCATCTGAAGGATAACTGAGTAGTAGTTTTGCTTGCAGTACCATGGAGTGGGACACAACACCCACAGAGAGACTTGTTTGAGATCTGAGTTTAAGACAGGCTTTTAAATATATAAGGTCCTGAAAGACAGAAAAAGAAACGGGGGTAGGATGCATGACATGGAGGAAACATCAAATGTGAAGTTGACTGCTTGCCTCATAGATGTCTTGACTATGTTTTTGTTTGATGTGGTGTGTGGTTCCATTTTCTTTGCAAACTGTTAAAAACTTTGAACTTGATTTGGCAGGCAAAAGGTATAATAATTTTTTGTAATTAGCCTGACTTAGCACTCTGTGCATGTTTTCTGACGGGTGGGAATGGATTCTTCTTGCAGGGAAGAGGAGACATTCCTTATTTCTCATCATATATACTGGTGAAATGTTGATGCTGATTCTGGAAGATGCATGAAATAAACAGTACAGGAAAAGAGTTGGAGAAAGTGTCATTTACTGATCTTGTCTGTCTTAGTCTAACAAGATAAGGAAATTTAAAGACAAAGAGAATTCCTGTGATTTTTTTTTTTTATACTTTCATTAAGTGATTCATATTTTAGAATTTCCCACCTCCATGAGGTTGCAGGAATTTCAAACTTTCATTTTCAAAAGTTCTTAAAAAAGTTTTGTAGCTCAGAGAAGAACTTCTCTAAATACCAAGCCCAAGGTGGGAAGTGGACTGGAGCCACTGGGCACCGGCAGTAGAGGCAGGATGCCATCATGAGAAGTCCCCACTTGTACAACCATCTGCAGACTGGTTGCCTCTTGCTGTATGGAGCATTTAGGTAGTTCAGTGCACTTCGTAGAGAGGGAGGAAGTTTGCTTATATCTCTCAGACTTCTGTCTGGTTTGCTGCGGCACGTGCGCTGGCGGGGAAGCACTGCAGGATTCCACTTGCTTTGGGACTCTCCGATCAGATGAAGAGCTCTGACAGGTATCTGAGATCACTGCTGGGAAACTCACTGTCAGGCCTCAAAATAGAAATTCTACTAGTTGCTACCACCAGCATGATAGTCATCCTTCTATATGATTCATATCTTCCTAATCCAGTTTTGATATCCTTAGGTGGTTTATTTAGGCTTTAGTCTGGGAGTATGCCTGCTGGTGAAGTGCCTTACTTCTTTAATTAATAATAACAGCATCCTAAGACTCTGTGGAAATGATGTTACTCACACGTGTGCAATGGGAAAGCATCTCTAGCTGCTTCATAAGCAGTTGCTTTGCCTGAGCTTCATCCAGAGGCAGTTGTAGATGGTAACACTTGGTTGGGGTAGAGCAGGACTCCAGTTTGCAAGTTTTTAATCACAAAACCTGCACTGAGTTTTTATTTGACTTTTGTCTATACATTCAAACCTACATACAGTGTTGAGGGCCAGTATTCTTGGGGGGAGTGGTGGGAAGGGACCTGTTAAGGCAAGCATTGTCCCTTTCATCTGTGCTGTGGCCCTTTTGCTCACTCCCTTTTACATCTTGACTGACTGGAAATGGCTTTTCCTTTGAGGTCAGCTACTGTTTTTATTTTCTATAGTGATTTTTTTGTTTGTTTGTGTTTGGGGTTTTGTACTGGGGAGAGGAGGGTAATCCTAATTGGAAACTCTGTGCATTTCTAGCATTAGTGCCTGTTTGGCCTTTCTCTATTTTTTCGGCCTCTGAATTTTGTAGAATTAAACTTTTCTGGTGAGTATTAAGCCCTGTATTACTTCTGTGGTAGATTTTTACCATCTTGTAATACCTTCTCTGCGGAGGGCACGTTTGACCAGTAACATCTATAAAAGCTACCAGCATGTATGAGGTGAGTGCAACCCCAAAGCTGTGCTTCAAAAAACCAATTTATGGAATCTTTCAAGCTTTTTTCCCCCTACAAAATCATTAGACAGTAGATGAGAAGGCTTTTCTGTTTTGTGCTGCTCACACCTTGCTGTGACAGGAATGGCATGTTTGAACTTGAAAACATCAGCCTGTGTTTTAGTGTGTTCTCTTGAAGTCAGGAAGTGTGAAAAATAGCACTTAATTTTAAATTTCTAGAGATGCCCAGAGGATGACAATCTTTACTTCAGAGGTAGCCAGCTGATGCCATAGATATCAGTTGTGCCATTTCTGGCACTGTATTTTCTACCTAAACAACATAGATGTCACCTGACCATTTTTCTCTGTTTTCTACCCCATGCTTTGCTCTGAAATGTTTTGGAAAACTTGGACACCAAAGGTCTGGGGTTTTTTCCCCCCACTTCCTTAAATCCAGTCTTAATTAAGATATTAGGAAGCACAAGGCAGAAAATGGAAGTTCTCTATAAAATCCTATTATGACATTATTAATTTCCTGTAACAGTAGGACAAAGAGTTTGGAGGGACAGTGGGGAGGAACACATATTGCAAAAGTAATTTCAGTCCAGTGAGAGTTAGGTGCCACTATTAGGCCTCCTTCAGTGGTCTCTTTCCAAGTACTCTGCATATCATGATCGCCCCCTTAATCCCATCTTCTGTCATCACTTAGATGCAGATGGTACTTTGGATGGTACCATGGAGTCTCTCAAACTAACAAACTAAGAGGTTCCTCGTCTTTACTTCCATTGCATTTCTTGTAGATTACATCATCCTCCACAGTTAACACTATTTATGAACCTGTGCTCTTAAGACTTAGTGTAGTGCCACTGGGTAGATCATTCTTTAGTTTTTCAGCAGTGGATTCATCCTCTGGAAAGCTCTTTCTGAGAAATGTTCATCTCACCTAGAGAGTTTTATACTTCCGTACTTCCATCTTTTCCATCTTCTATACTTTTCCATCTTGGCAAGGTGTGAGCTGCAAAAAAATGGGAATATTTTTGAATTATATGATGAGTTATCTAAGCAAATAAAAGCTTCCTGATATTCCCTTCTCTCTCCCCCCACTCCCATTACTATAATCCTGGAGAATTGAAGTTTATTATAGCTGTTATACAAAAAACTACACTAAAACTTCCAAGTTTACTGTAAGACCCATGTTGAGTTGCAAACTCATTTGTTTCTCACTTCTAGATATTATTTTAGGAAAAGAAACAAGGCTTTTAGAACATCAGGTCAATTTTAAAAATTTTTAAGATTAACCTTTTAGCCTCTTAAAACATCTTAAATCTTGCAGACTTCTGCACAGTTTCTCCATTGTTCCCCAATGACTTTTTGATTCACTACAGTGCAGGCTTGGTGGAACGTGCTGAAAAGGAGAATGATAATGAGAAACTTTAGTCTGAAAAGATAGACATCTTCTGTACAAGGCAGTGTGATAGCAGTTCAGGTGATCTGTTACTTTACTGTCTTGTTTATCTTTTTCCTGATTCTTGCATTGCTTAAGTTAATTGCTGTTGTGTTTGGATTTAATGAATGTACTTTGGCTCAGTTTCTATGAAGTGCAGTCCTTGGTTGACCTGTGAGCATTGAGACCAATGATAATAAGACTAATCTTTGTCTAAAGATCAACCAAATATGTTTTGGGATATATTGGTATGTCTAAGGAGGACTGAATAGGTCCTTTCTGTTATAATACAGTTTGCTTTATTAGGTTGAAAATAACCTCTTTATTTTTCCTTTGAGAAATGTTCCCCTGGGTGTTATCAGAAAAAGTACAGAATGATAAAAACCTGCTTCCTGCTTGTGGAAACATCACAGCTGGAACTTTTTAGTGTATGTTTGTAGTCTGTTCTTAGATATATTTGTGGGGCTAGAAAGTCTATATGAGAGCACTGTGGAAATGTAGAATAACATATATGGACCAGTACTTGAAAAAAAATACCTGTACAGGAACTAAAGTGTTTTCAAGACGCTGGTTTTATCTATGCTACATTTTCTGTATTTTTTTTATTCCCTTAGGACAGTGCATTACAGTTTGGGTCTTCCAGTGAATGGACCACTCTGTCTGCTAAATACCTCACAACGTGCTTCAGGGCACTCTGCTCAACTAGTTCTAATAAACTACTCCCATCCTTAGATGTTTGTGGATCTCGATGCTCAGAATGAGTCCAAATTAATCTCGAACATAAGTAACCTTTCTACAATAAGTCAGTTAGACTGACTTATTTACCCTTGCATTCCTTTGTATATTGGATTTTCTAGGAAACAGGAAAAAAAACCCCACAGTCCTTTTCTGTCATGAATATTCCTGCATAGAAATCCTTACCAATACTGTCATTAGTGCTTATAATAGGATCAAGTTCAAGCACAGCATAATGGACTTGTCTGGGTAGGTTGTGCAGCCATGAAATACAGATGTGATGACTCTTTCCAGACTTCAGTGTTGTTCTTTGCATCTCAGAAATATATTAGATGGAGAAGAGGTCTGTAGTTCTGTCTAGTGCTGGATCACATGCAGAAATAAGTTTGAAATGTTTGATTCCCTAGGATGTGGTACACCTGAGCACCACCAAACTAATCTTTGTGGCCTTTTCACCAGTTTTCATTACTTCAATTTTAAAATTTTGCTACATTTCCTAAACCAGCAAAGAGTCACAGATCCATCTTCCCTTTGACTGGAAGCCTTTATGTGGTGTCACCAACCGAGTGTGCTTCAAAAGCAGTATTTGGGAACTGGGGAGGTGCTCTGTTTTGAAGGGTTCTCAGGAAACAAGGGAGATCATGGTCACATTTCAGACTTCTTATTAAAAATGTCACAAAACCATTCCTGCACTACAGACCAGTATGGTTGTGTTGCTCAGTTTCAGCTTTACTAAAGTTAGATGACGCTCCCAGAAGCTGGTATCTCTTTTTTCCCCCCTCCGAGTGTTATGTAGTGGCATCTGTAATAGAGAATTTGTATTTCATCCAGTAATTCCTCTATAAATTAGGACTGTGTTAGTATAATCCTTCTTATTAGCTATGCATAGACTTCATTGTTTTCCCTTTTTTTTTAACTAAAACACTGGCTAGATATTTTTTTCCAGGCATTCATACAGTCATTGTGCTTGAAAAAACGGTAGCCAGTCCTTCAAATTCCTGCTAAGGTGAGGTTTTCCAGACTGCACATGTGCACTCTAATAAAATTGCTTTCTGGACTGCTAACAATTAGTGTATCCTGTATTAACAGCAGTTCAGAAGTTCACTAGCAAATGTTGGTTTTCATTTCTTACTGCAGCTGTTGTGGGTGAACACAAATGTATAGTGAGCACACGAACTGCAATATGATAACAGCAGATATTAAATGTGATCTGTCTTAACATGCTGAAACTGAACTCTATTATATACTTGAATATTCTTTGTTTTTTCAATGTGTTTGCCTCTCGGAAGCTTTCAGACTTTGTTCAGTCCATAGGATACTGCTGGTTTGCTCACTGCTTCTTTCAACAGCAGCGTTTTGCCTTTTGAGACTCAGTAATAGATTTCCTGAGGACCTGACAATTACATATGAAAACAACTTGTCAGCACTCAAAATGGGTATAGGAGTTTCATTATAGACATACTATAGCTAAACTGGGACCCAAATACATTTGCTTTTTGTTGTAGATGCCAGCTGCCCTCCTTCTCTAAGAGTCTGATTCCTGGGGAGGGGGTGGCAGAGCTGTTTGTAAGCAGATGCTTCCTTTGTGCAGAGGGCTCAGGGCTGCCTTCTTTGTGTTCATCTTCTTCCCTTGCTTCTACTATATTCCTGCTTTTCTACTTGGGAAGATTAATCCAAGGTTGTCCTGGTACGTCCATACATCAGTTGAGTCTGGCCAGACCCATTGCAAAGGTCTGCTCAGCCCCTAGAGAAGTTGTTACGGTGAGATGCTCCAGTCAGATCTGGTCACTAAGCCAACAGTGTGATTGCTGGCCAGTGGGAGGGGTTGAACTGGTTCAGAACATTGATGGGTAAGATAAGCTGACTACAGCAAAGACATGTATAAGGAGAATATTTGTACCAAGTTAATTTTATTGTAGTTTCTGAATTTTATCAAATTCAGCTTGTCTGTGGTCCTTCAAAGCTGGGCTTGGCAGCAGAAGGAAAGGAATGGCACGTATGAGAGAAATCCAGGACTTCTGCTTTATTGCACTGACAGAACCAAATTGTTCAATCTGTTGCCTCATCTGTTTCTTGCCATAGCTGGGAGTTGTAAAGGTCAGGCCATCGCAGCACAAAGGATATAATAGTTAACATGCTGCATCTCGCAGTGTTACCAGCTGGCTAGTGCAGTTCTCCCATTGAACAGCCAGGCTCCTTCCCAAAAAAGCCTAAGCACCATCCTCTGCCTATTTTGGGAATGCGTCAAAGTCAAAAGTTTCTGAAGGTGGTTAGTGTGGGATGCTGCTGTTGGGTAGAGTGTCAGGGTGACAAAGTCCCCCAAAAGGTGTCAGGGTGGTAGCTGCTCCGCTTGTTAGACCCTTGTGTAGGAAAATGAGAAGTGTGGGTATGGGCAATAGGCAGTGTATCAAAATTATTGTGAATAGATGTGAATAAAGGAGGTAATGAGTGATATAGATAAGAAATTGACTGCTGTGGTGGAGCTTTTCTGTTGAAGTCTGATCTTCAGCATGATGGCTAATGTACATGTCTCACTTGAAAATACCAGATGGGTGCCCAGGCAAAGGGAACGTGCTTTGTCATCTTCCCGGCCCTCCCTCAAGTTTGAAGTGGGTCCTTTGACTCCAGCTCTCCCATCTCCCACTCTGCTCTTCCTTGTTTTTATTACATGTTAAATGACGAAGCTTGCATTAAGGTTAATGACACACTTTTGTCAGTATTTGACAAGACAAAACCAGAAGTAAAAGCCAGTTACTCTTCCTTTCCAGTATCTTTGGTAAGAGTTTTGCATCCTAACAAGCCTTTACCTTTGCAGAAACCAGACTGGTGCTTTGTATCACATTAAAACTACGACATCAGCTCCACTTTGAGGTGCCTCAGGCTGTTAATACTTGGGTTTTGCTGGAGGTTGTCAGTAGGCATTGATGAATCAATTACATTTGTAATTTAAAAGACAAAACTGAATTCCGAAGTTCAGAAATGTTTATTTTTGTGAACGCTGGGATGGCAAATAAAACCCCAAACCCATGCTATCAGGATAGGTTATTCCCCTGTACTTCCCCTATGCTATAAGGAGCAATAGGGGAAAAGATGTTGATGGTTTAAAACTTAATTTCTTATTTGGGTTTAGGTGTTGGATGTTTACAAACTGCTTTTTTTCCCACAGGTATAATGAGATAAGAGATAAAAACACCTTCTAGTAAATTCTACTAGCTAAAACTCTTTCTTTGGCTAATATTATAACTAAATCTTGACTGGTCGGTAGTTTAAATTTTCTCTGCTGTTGCTATTCAGGGAGAAGTATTGCACGAACTTATTTCTTTCTTCAAATCTTGATAAGTTATCCAAGTCACTGTTTGACGTAACAGAAGATCTTTGTTTTATGTTTCAACACTTACCTGGAATGCTTATGAGCTTTAAACGTTTTCTTTCCTCATTAAGAAAGAGGGAGAGTGTGTATCGATGCAAGACCCATATGATATTTTAGCACATCCTGGTTTTACTGTTCATAATCTCATCCTTCAGAATGCCAGTTAATTGTGATTTCTTTTTCATTCCTGAAAGGTGCCATACTTGGCAGATCAGAAACACAAGAGTGTATCTACTACAACGCTAATTGGGAAAAAGATAAAACAAATCGCAGTGGTATTGAACCTTGTTATGGTGATAAAGATAAAAGACGACACTGTTTTGCTACGTGGAAGAATATTTCTGGATCAATTGAAATTGTGAAGCAAGGTTGCTGGCTAGATGACATCAATTGTTACGATAGGTAAGTGAGTTTGCCTATGAACTTTAAATTTATTTGTAATTTTAAACTCTTTTACCTGTCCATAATTTGTACAAAATCTCCTCTGCAAACAGCAGTCTGTTAATTAAATTCAAATTTACTGCGTACCTCTATTTAAGGACCTGACTTCATCCAAGTACTCTGTCTTGTTTGCGGAGAGTAGCATGTTTTGCCTTCTCTTATTTACTTATTATATATTAATTTTTTTTTTTAGGCCATTAATAATAGATTTTTCTAATGACTTGTTATTGCCAAAAAATGCAAATGTAGTTATTGAAGTCAGAATGCAAAATTCTATAGTTCACTCTTCCAAAGTCTTTAGAGTAGGAAAAGTCAGCACATTGTGTCTGTGCTTTACTTAAACATGGAAATATTTTGCTGATTTATTAAAAGCTCACCTCAGTGGCAGCTCTAAGAGACATTGAATATTCTAAAATTCCAGTCATTTTTTTTATAACAGATGGTCTAGCAAGTACTCGTGAGCAGTAACAGCAGGACTCGGGGCTTGTTAGATACTGGTTGAATAAAGGTCATGACTCTCTTAAGAAATGGTATTGCAGTTCTTTGAAGTACTCTACCAAGTTTTATTTGACCAAAACAGTTATTTTTTGGAAAAGGGGAGAATTAAGAAAATAAATGCATAACAGATCTTCATTAAAATGTATTTAGAAATTATTTTTAGCAATATTTTAGAAAACTTTCATTTTGTTGAATGAGTAGAAGAAATGATTATGGTAACTCCTACCAAATAAACTTTCCCCACTCACTGGGATGTCTTCTCCTTTAATGACAGTTTAAGTGAACAGTAGTTCTGATTTATCTCTTTCTCAGAGCAGTAGCAAAGCATCTGCAAGCATGCTTGCACAGCATGATTGAAATTCGACTATGCTGGAAGGTGAAGGGTGATTTTAAATAAATTTTATTTGTTGCTACTAGTGTCTAGTAACTGTAAGACACTTAAGATGGGAAAAGTACTTTGGTTTGGTTTTTTGTATGTTTTTTTTTTTTTCTTAATCCACTCTTAGTTGTAGCTTTGCAGAAGAAGTTGGAGTACTTACAATTTCTGAACTAAGTTTATTTTTGCTAAATGCTAAACATCTAAGATGGAACTAGAATTTTTCAATTTGGAAATAGAATAAGGTGCTGTAGCACTTTGATCCTGCTCGTTCCATATGTATCTTTGAACATCTTAAAGAAAAAGGGAGGGTACTAAATTCTCCCTTGAGCAAATAAAAGAAATTGGAAGAAGAAATAAAATGCAGGAAGAACAGTAAGGAAATAGTTGGAGACTGAGTAAAAGCTTGTCTGGTTTAAGACCTCATTAACTGTCACTTGTCATAAGAATGCGTGTTTGTGTAAAACAGCCTTTAGGCAAAATCTTATCTCTGGGAGTGAAGTGTTTTGCTAAAGAGGGAGTTACAAACAACAGCAGACTAAGAACATCAAAGAGTGAGTGTTCTGTGGAAGTTACAGTACAGTGTAGTTGAAAAAGCTGGTTCTATAAAGTAACCTAATTTTTTTAAGATGAACCCAAAACTTTTTTTGACAATTTTCTGCTGCATTTAAGATCGTCAGCTGTTTCTGCAGGACTTGGAAATTCTTCTCTTTCTGCTGTTGTCTTCTGCATGACTGCTGGTTTTCTTTCCTGACTTGAATACAGGCAGGGGGAAATGTAGAAATTTTACCTTTTCTACAATTAAAATAAAACTTAAAAATTCTCCTTCCCTCTTTTCTCCGACCCATGCCACTCTGTTCTGTGAGTTCATGGTTAAACGCCAGCTGTTGGATCGTTTCTTTGTCCTTTTTGTATCTACATGTGAACTGTTCTTCAGTATTTTTGTCAGCTTTTGTAATGCATCCTGTTCATTATTTTCTTCAACTTTGTCTTTAAAATACCAAAAACGTGATTTCAGTAATATTAATGCTATTTCATTGCAATATACAATAATGAACCACATTTTAATTTGTTTGTTCAGATTTAACTGTTGTGTAGCAGGTTATCTGGGATGTTTTAATGAAGATCAATTTAAATTTTAAATATGAGCATGTATTGAACAAAAAAACCCCCAACAACTTCAGGTTAATAAGTTTTTTATTATGATCTTTTATAGGAATGATTGCATAGAGAAGAAAGACAGCCCTGAAGTGTTTTTCTGTTGTTGTGAAGGCAACATGTGTAATGAACGCTTTTTCTATTTTCCAGAGATGGAGGTCACGCAACGTAAGTTAATCTCATTTATGAAGAAACTGCTTAGGAACTGCTCAGAGTTCAGAAATATTTCATACTGTGCACATTCAGGAGATAAGACTCCTCAAAATGTTGTGGTCAGTCTTCCCTGCCGAAAGGTTTCTGATTCCTGATGATAGAGCTCTGTGTGCATTCACACGAGGAGCCTCAAAAATTGCCAGTTTATTCCTTCAGTTTTGAAAGGTCTCTAAACTAGAAGCAATTTAAATTGATAAAAGGTACTTCAGCTGTTTTCTAAGGGTGAGAAGGAAGGATAATCTGCAATAATTGGCTGTTTTAAGATACAGGAGTTACTGTCAAATCTTACCTTAATTGTGTAGTTAAGCTTCTGTAAGTATCTGTAAATCCTTGGGCTGAAAGCCATATCATCCTCGTATGCATGTACCAGCCTATGAGTGTTCCTCTCCTTGAAGCAGTCCTCTCACTATTCCTTTGAACTTAGTTGGACCTTTGAGTTTCTCTGTAAATTGACATGGTAACCTTTAAAAAGAGGCGAAGAGTTTCCTCCCAGCTTACAAAGCAAATCAGATAGCCAGGCTTAACAAGTAATTGTTTTAAAAAACAATAACTAAAAGGTTATTTGATTATTCTTGCATATCTTCTTCCAGTCAAGAATCTAATCTTTGTTGGAAAACTGAATAATGTTAATAACTGAACCGAAAACAGCCAATGTCTTGTGTACCAAATAGCCAGAGGAAGTTGTTTTTGCAATTAAATAACATTTTCTATGAGATTAAAATAGCCTTTGTTGACCCAAGAAATAGTCTTGTCGTTTTTGTCAGTGATACTGCTCAAGGAATAACTGATATTCTTCACTCTCATGAAACCTCTTTTGTCGCAGAGGTTTGTGCTTTGGCAGCAGGGCTTCTCTGGAGCCTTTCTGGAGCTCCTGTGGAAGAAGTGTCTTCAGCTTAGAGAGCTTTTACTTTCAGCAGATCAACAGTGTGTAGAAATGCTGGCAGATTGGTTCTGGCTTGTTCTACTTACTAATGACATCTTATTATATACATTCCAAAGAGTAAACCTCTGTATTGATTCTTTTTTCATTCGTCAAGTGATGGCATTCTTTGCAGTCTCTGTAACAACTTTTCTTAAAAGCTGTGTCTTTTTTTCCCCAGCAACGTCCAACCCTGTTACACCGAAGCCACCTCTGTTCAATACCTTGCTTTATTCATTGGTGCCTATAATGGGAATTGCAGTGATTGTCCTCTTTTCATTTTGGATGTACAGACATCACAAGCTCGCATATCCTCCAGTACTCGTTCCAACCCAAGTAAGTCCCTGGGTTATGACTTTGGATTTTTGAATGGTGAAACCATTTTCTAGAGAGGATAAAAAGGGATGTGCATCTGTCATACAGCTCCAATCTTCTGTTCCTTTCCTGGTTTTGAGGTGCTGATGCTTGCTAGCTGCAAAAGCAGAAAATTAAGCTTTACTTCAATAGCCTTATCTCCTTTAATTAATTGGTTTTTGAATATGTGAGCAACTGCCTAATGTTTTTACACATCTGTGTGTTTGGGAGGAGAAAAATCTAAACATAGATTTTAATAATAGAATCATTTGAGTTGGAAAAGATCTTTACGATCAAGTCCAACCGTTAACCCAGCACTGTAACATTACTATGTAATGCTTAGCTTAAAACAAATATGAAGGAGACATGCTATTTTATAATGGCAATTTGCAGTGAAGAGAAAATAGTAACTAGTTGAAGCTTTGCTATTTTTAGAAAAAACATGGAACTGAGATACAGGTATCACTGAAAGGGAATGTAAAGAAAATCTTCAGTGCAAGCATAGTTCCAGGGCTTAGCTCAGCTCGTGGCCTTATCTTTTCCCTCTTGTTTATGTATTTTGTGTTTTGTCTTAAAATGTTTCAGTTTTAGCAGTGTTTGTGTTTCACTTAGAAAATATTATGAGATTGTGGTCTCTGAAATGTAAACTGCTGCGTTGCATCAAAACAAACCTTTTTTTGGCTGCATGTGCGTAGTTCCTGCTGTTGTCAGGCTCCAACTGATGCTGTAGGTGTAATGAGTATTAATACTAGAATTCCTCTTCCTTCAGTTGTGTCTAGAGATTCATTTGAGATTAGAAGGCCTTAATGAAAAGAGTTAAAAGGGCAAACTGTTCAAACAGCAGTAAGAAAGATGAATAAAATGTGATAGTGGAAATAGAAAGGACTTGCCCAGGGTGCCCTGACACTTGGGGTTTTGCAGGAGGAATTAAACTTCAGCTTCCTAACTCAGTGCAGTGACCACTCAGCATACATTGCCTCTCATACAGTGATGATATGATGATGCTATTTCTGATTAAATAAAATTAAAACACATTATTTTTAGTAGGATTGCATTTAAAAAGGATTTACGTCTATTTGCTCTGTCCTGTCATCTTCGGAGATATTTTCAGTGTTCCTCTTGACTTCAGGGTGTTCAAGGAAACAGTATTGCCTGTGCTTGATAAATAAAATCATTTTGGTTTCGGTTTTGTAGTAATAGATAAGAAAAACTTGGGGGGAGGCAGTGGGCATATGTTCTTGCCAAATGAGAAGAACATAATTTAGAGGAAAAAAGTATGTTTCCTGTCCTTGCCGAAAGTATTGCAGATCCTCAAACTTGGTGCAATCTGTTAGCATAATTATTTCATCCATCTCAATTTTTATGTATTTGGGACTTGTACATCGACCTAGCACTCTTCACTGCAAGATCAAATTCATAACTGCTGGTCGTGTGAATAATTTCAGCATCAGATTTCCTTTCTAGACTTAAAGAAATTAAGTAAGAAATGGAAAAAGAGACAGAACAGCAAGAAAATGTTAAATAAGTGTGAGATACCAAGAACTCGAATTTTTATGTTCTTCCTCCTTTTAATTACAGCTCTTTCCTGGCATGGTTTGTGTTTGGTACAGGAGTAGACACGTCATAAATTTTTAATAAATAGGGTAATAACCTGTTTTGTTAATGCTCAGATTGTATCTGTTGGGATAAGTATATGTTGGTGCTTGAGCTAGTTATGGTGTAATAACATTTTCTTATCTTGTGGTGAATAGGCATTAAGGTTTGATGTGGAAAGTCAGGAAAAGCTACTTCTGCCTGAAAAACTAAATGAAATTATTATGGAAATCGAATGTATAAATATTCTCCCATATGCAGCAGAGCAGTATTTCCCACTTTAAATCTGATTAGAGCTGATTTGAACAGGAGGCAGAGGAAGCAGGAAGGGGGGGGAAGAAAGTATTAGTGATTTTATAACCATGAAGCAAACATTTAAATATTTATGCAATTAATATATTAAATATTAATATTATATATAATAATTAGGGCACGGGTAGAGTTTGTAGGCGAATGGATTCTTTTCTAAATCATTCTGTAGCAAATAGATAGCTCAGATGTATAGCAGTTAGTCACTGGAACAGAGGGATTTCTGGATGAGACACAGATAAAGGTTCTCTCGTTTTACTCGGCTTACTCCTGGGAGGTGATGGGAGTGCTTTAGGTGCAACACACCCTGGCACTAATCTTTCTTTCCATGGAAGTTAAAGGATGGGTGAGGAATAAGCAAAAGGTACAAATGAGGAAACACTGGAAAATGAGAAATTTTGGAAGGATTAGAAGTGATAAGTAAATAAAAAGTCAGAGGGTAGAAGGGAAAGAAAATGTTTGGGATAATTCAAGAAAAAGGAAGAAACATGCTAGAAGGAATGTTTGAATCTATAGTGAAATATAAAGGATAAACGTCTGAGAATGCCAACAACTTCAGTTTCTTTTGAAAATAAAATAGTTTGAGGGTACATGCACATCTCGTGCAGGCAGTGCTGACACAAACTGAGCTCAGTTCACCTTTACTTCACTTTATATTCCCTTCGAAGGTGCAGATAATTATATAAAATGTCATGTAGTAGGATTAGTTTGTTTGGTTTAAGACTGGAAAGCAGCAATACTTGCTCTTTACATGTTTCATTCGTGCTTGCTTTCAGGTGTTTGGGTAGAGAGGTGAAGGGGTTACTGGAGCAGGTAACTGCTGAGATGCTCCTCGCCGGTACCCGAGTGGGAAGCGCTCGGCGATCCGGGCTGTGTGTCAGGGAGAGCTGTGGCAGAGCTGTGTGCTCCGAGGTGCTGCTGGCAGTGCAGGGACCTGGTCTTGCTCCTGCCATTCCCCTTCGCTTTGCTTTACCTACTACTTTCTCTCTTGTTTGTGCTGTTAACCACGTGCCTCACTTTTTTTGTGCGGGGTGCTATCTAGTTAAATCTGTCAAATTCTGTAAAATCTGTCACTCCTTAAATTTTTAAATGAGTTACTAACAAATGTAAGTTTTCTAAATACATATGTGTATATTTAAAACTGTTTGACAGAACTATTTCAATTTATTATTTATATTTTATTTAACCGTGCAGCAAACATTCATATATCTGATCAAATTCACAAGAAAAAAAAAAAAAAGATTAGTATTTTAAATATTTGAATCTGTCTATTTTTATGTAGAAAGAGTTATTTTCACCTGGTTAATTTTTACTCACGAGCAGCAGGTGCACTGTAAGTGACACTACCATGGTTGTGGACAAAGGCTTTCACTCTCCAATTAGGTGTAGGTTAGATTTCCCCGCAGCATCTTACTGATATTCCTGGTAGAAGGATGAATGCGGATGGCAAGGAGTTGATATGTTATGCTCATTTATTTTTTACATCTCTTGAGCTTGGGCCAGAGTTGTCAGTCAGTGCTAATTACAACTGTGGTGTTACCACTCTGTCATCTGATAGATAAGACCATAACCTATTTTACAGCATAACTGACACAAGTAACACTTCTGTTTTTTATCAGTTCACAGAGCTGTGGCTCCCAACATTTTGCATCCACACTGTGCAAGGGGAGTTTAACCTCTTGTACTTGTTGTTGAGTGCCCAAGTTAGGAATATTTTCCTGGATCACAGAGTTGCTTTTTTTGTTTTGCGTTGTTTTTAAAATAAGAGTCATATGTTGAGAGGGTTGGGGGAAAAAAAAAAGCTTTACAGATTCACATAATGTCATTTTTCTTCATAACCTATTTTTGTGCTTTCTTCTGAAATGTTTGAAATTACTTGGGTCAAAGATGCTTCATGTTTTTAATCGCTAAGCACAAGAAAGCCCTAATCTAGGCCTGTTTGGTGGTCCCAGGAATTTAAAAACTCTGAATGGACAGATTCTCCTTTAAGTAGGGTCTCTCTTAGTGTCCATAAAAGCAAGCTTGGTTTCTGGGAATTACCATTTCTTTCCTCAGAGACGATGACATAGTTGAAAACTACAACTACATGTTCTGCTTTTATCCTCTTAGATATCGCTTCCTCTAAGCTTTTCACCCAGTGTTCCCTGTATTGAGCACAATAATGTGTTGTGCACTTCATTTTGATTGTTTTATTTGTTTTGGCTTTTTTTTCCTCCATATGGATGAACCTCAGTGCCTCTATATATATGGAGAACACCCCTTGTCTTCAAAACCATTTGCTGGGTCAACCAAGAATTAAGAATAATTGAAGCACATATATCAAATAGAATGAAATGTTGATCTTATCATCCCTCTGGTCTCAAAAATGTTTTTGAGCATAAAAAAATACTGTGTGATTTTGGTTGATGGCAGTTTTGGTGTGGCTCCCTTCACTCCCACACCATGATAGTTGAACATATTCCAGACTATTGACTGCAGGTCTCCCTGCATGTGTAGCAGTGGAAAAACAACTTCTGTGTTGGAAACTGACAGGAAAAGAATATACATCAAAACAAGCACTGCTTTTTGCTGGGGTTTTTGACCTCGGACACTTGGTCTAGGCCACCAGACCTGTGCCAAGGAATTTGGTGAGTGTGTGTGTGTGTAACTTGGTGTGTTTTCAAAAAGTAGTTAGTAATGGGAAAATTTTTATGGTTGGCATTGGAAAAGATTTCCACTTACTGTTTTTATTCTTTAAATTAACTTCTAGCATACTGAATAATCGACCTGATGCACTTGAAATTTCTGGGGTAATCTTTCTCTCTTTGCCACACCAGGACAATTCAGTTGGCTGCTGAGGAAAAATGAAGAAATTAAATCAAGTGTTCGAGTTGTTTCCATTTTTGTATTCCAGCCACATTTTTTTTTTACTTGTTGTTGTTATAGATATTATAACAGAAATGCTACAGCACTTGAAAAATGGAGAATAAGAAAGGGAGAGGTGTTTTTACAAGGTTTTATTCCAAACCTAGGAAGATTAATAGCTACTTGAAAAATACATGGAGAAGAAGCCAGGTGCTTATATGAAATGGGAAGAGAGATTGAACAACAAAGGAAAGCTGGAGCTCTGAAAGAGAAAGAATTTAAAAAAAAATAAGAAAAAACATAAAGGCTGAGTAAGAGCTTGTGGCTAGCTAGGAAGGAGTTAAGGTTCAGTGCATATCAGTGGTTAATGAATTATTAACATATAATGAGTGGCAATGTTGGTATTACAAAGGAATAGCTGAATGATCTCAAGGTTTGGACTCCTAGATATGTGCGTGACTTTACATGCTCTAATACTGCATTTCAGATCTTCAGCAATAATAACCATTTCTTCTATAATTGATTCCAGCCCATAGCTGGAATGACACAGGAAAAAGATCTGGTGCTATCCTTCGTGGTACTGTGAGACACAACCATGGTATGGTTGTCTAAAGGAAATAAACCCCCACGAATGTAGGGATACTGTGAGACTGCAGTAGGAAAGCTGTTACAGATAAAGGAGTCCTTAATGCATAGGAGTAGGTCTGCACAGAGTGGGTCTGAGAGGCTGATGCCAGAACCTGTGTATCTCTCAACAGTCTTGACTGGAAGAGTTCAGAATATGGTTGTGGATAGCCCAGATTTTGGAAAAGACCACACTGCTTTGGACTTTTTTGGTCTAATTGGTTACATATATTGCAGTCATTTCCCTGATCCCTGATAAAATCTGTAGGAGTTTTCAGGCAGCATGCATAGGAAGTTAGTGTGTTTATACATTTATATGTACATCATAGCTATTTTAAGGGAGGTTTAATTGCTCCCAATTGTTACTTATGGGGATTGTATTAATTCCTGACATAAGAGAGCACATATTTGTGTTTCTGCAACAGCCTGATGCTACTTAAGCTGGTGATACTTGGATCTCTAATGGAAAGTCAGAGGTGGTGGTCTGTAGTCTGAAGGGAAGGACAAGGATTTTAAAATCAGGTCTATGGTGTGCAGAAATCTCACTTTGAAAATGTTCATGCATGTCTAATTTATTAGTGTTTGGGGGAATCTGATGCCTTTAAGAGCAGTGAGAGGCACGGAGAGGACTCCTATTTCTCCGAGTTTCATGTTTGTAGTTTCTTATGGTAAGAGCAAAAAGGTTAGATTCCTGTATCTTCTTCCTTATTTCTGACGAATTTACGTAATTCTCGGGAGCTGGAGAATTTTAATAGCAAATTGGCCTGAGAAAAATGACTAATAATTTTTTTACAGCCGCAGGAGAGGCGTTTGTTGAGTGACTATTTCACACAAGCAGTGCTTTCTCATTTTTTTCAGTTATTGTCTGTTCCTGACTGCTTGAGTTAGTAGTAATGTGAGTGCACAGAGGTATTTCTGTTACTCTGTTCAGTAGCTGTTCCCCATCAGATTCACAGATAGAGTTCTACTTTTCCTTTTCCTTGGCTGCTGTTTCTGGTAAAGGAATACTGGGGGCTTCGAGGAGGAACTTCTTTCAGGAACTGTGCTCGTGGAGTTGTGCTGCAGAATCTTCCTTGTAATTCTTCTAAGTATCTGTGGACTGATGGTGAGAGGAGGACTGATCCTGTTGGGCTCCAGTGTTCTTCAGTGCTCCATCGGTGGCAGCAGGCTCTACTACAGTATTTATAAATCTGACCCCCAACTAATCTGGCCTTTAAGAAATACTTCAGCCCTTCTATTATTAATGATTTAGATAATGCTAAGTGTGTGCTAGACAGTTTCCAAGCGCAGAGAAAGGGCTCTTGTTGGCCCTGTGCTCTTTAGCATCCTCGGAATGTAAAGGCAAAGGGTGAAGGAAAGGATGATTGCTGGTACATGGCAGCTGAGTACTCCAAGCGTTTGAATTTCATGCTCTTTCAATATCTATCTGATCAAATTAGAAAGGACAAAGAAAATGGCTGAGGCAAAAGTACAGGAGGAGAAGCGAAGGTGTCTCGGCGCTTCTCTGCTTGAGTGGCAGTGGGATTGCTCAACAAAAGAGAGATAAAAGTAGCACAAACAAGCTTGTGTCATTAACATGTGTGTTAAGTTTCAGTACCAGCGCTCAGGGACTCAGGTTTTTATCCTGGCTTTCATTGCACAGTCTGTAAACTCATGTGACTGAAAGAATCTTGAATATTGTCATTTCCCTTTATACATGCTCAATGCAGGGCTTTCAAGTTCCCTTGTTCCAGTTACACCTCTAGCATGCCGAATTTACTGATTAAATTTAGGAATACAGACCTCATACGTGATGACCTCCTTGTTTATCAAGTTTAGTTAGAACTTAATCATTAAAAAGTTTTAATTTTCCACAGCTAGCAACTACTGACAGTGAATTTTAAGCGGTACAACGCTGCCCTCTACTGTACTGCTCTCAGCATAACAACAAATAAGTTTGCCTAATTTGTATGTTTGATTTTCTGCGTGTGTTTGTATACTGGTTTATAGCAACATGCCTGTTAATGCACCTCTGATGGACAGCTGGTTTTAACAGATCAGTTCAGGTGGTGGTCAGTGTAATAATCTTTATTTTTGCCCATTTTTCTTTGCTAACATATCAACAATGGACTACTTTATTTTAAATGATCTGTTATTGGTACAAGAAAGTATTGCTGTCCCCATGAATATTTTTGTTGCTGAATCACAAGCAATTTATTTTGTCTCTTTTCTTAAAAGCTGTTTTTTCGTCCCATTCTTGGTATAAATAGTAATTTCTTTTGCCTGTGTTTTTTTCCCCTCTCTCCAAGCACGCCTTTCATATAATGATTGAGGTAA
Organism: Podargus strigoides; assembly: GCA_028020825.1. Lineage (NCBI taxonomy): Eukaryota > Metazoa > Chordata > Aves > Caprimulgiformes > Podargidae > Podargus > Podargus strigoides. The sequence continues at coordinate 2,715,134 of CM051625.1, read as the reverse complement.
GATGCATTGATGTTTGTTCATGGTTGTTGGACTTTCTGTGGACATGTAAGAAGTTGTTTTGGTATGAATTACATTTTTTTTTTTTTTTTTTTTTCAGTATTTTGGACAAGAAATTTGTAAGCATGCGTGGTTTAAAAATACAATTGCAGTCATAGATGTTCATAGCTTTCATAAAATTTACTGTAGTTTCTCAGGTGATCAAGTTAAATGTGTGCAGGGATTGATAACGAGCTACAAGCATAGTTGGTTTGTGGTTTTTCAACTCCAGGCTGGGTTGGCTGTGTCACTTCCACCCTGGTGCCACACGGTGTGAGCGGTTGTAAGGGCTCTGCTGGCACAGGGTTTGCTGTAACCTCAGTCTGGGGCTGTGGAGCAGGCTGGCTGCTGGGGACTGGGACTCTCACTGCCCTGGATGCAAATGACACATCCTGCTCACTTCTGTCCTGTCTTTGGGCATCTGTTGTCACCTCCCATCTGTGAAACACCTATAACTGTGTGGTCTTCATGTTGTGCTTCTGAGCGATGTGGTGATTTTCGGTGTGATTCAGGAGCTCAGAGAAATAGATGACCCAAAGAAAAATATTCTCTCACTATTAAGTCTATACTTTGACTTTTGTCACTTGCCAGAAGTTATTTTCACTCACATTAAACTACTCAATACTTCAGTGGAAGCTGCAAGTAACTGAAAACTGCTAATTCAGAAACTTGGTTATTCTTGCTAGGCTTTTAAATGGAATATAGAAAAAGTCAAGATTTGAGTTGTAATATCAATGCTTAATTTCTGTTGTCTCTGTTGGTCTCTACTTAATAGCTGAGATGTCTTATAAGTGTAATTTAGAATAAAATAGAGTGGTCGTATTTAAATATTTTCCTAAATATTTTGCATCTGGAAAGATTTATCAGGGTTTTTTATTTTTGTATTACTGCTCTGCTTCAAATGACATCATTTCAGTTAGGGAAGGAGCTGAAGTCTCCTGCCTACAAATAACTACTTTGTTTCTATTTGGGGAATATGTTTGCAGTGCACAATAAAGTGGAGGATTTTGTGGGGTGAAAAGGAGAAAAATTGTCGCCATTTAAAAGAAATGTAGTTTGATACAAATCACAGTCCATTTTATTGATTCCTTTTACTGTATTTGCATCTTAACTTGACAGATAATCTGGTTGAAAATGAACCAGTCTCAAACTAGAAAGGGAGGAAACAACCACAATAGTCATCAGGCTCTTCCAATGAGGAGTCACCAACTTTATTCACGATATACGCTGTCGAATAAACATAACCAAGGGGGAATACTGCAGCATTTAACAAAGAAAACCTGCATGTGCTCTGGAAGTTTGAGAACTTTATATTTTGGAGTTAGGAAAGAGAAATGCCTCTGTGTACAACCTTGTTTGGATAGTTGGTCTTTGTATATGATCAGTCACCTGATTCATTGTCATATGAGAGGCAGAACTGGAGATCAACTCGAGTGCTGATGGACTGTGGTGAGGCAGGGCTTTAAACAGTCTGCTCAGTTGGTCATATTTTTGATGCATTTGTAGTTTCATGTTTGTTTGCTGCTCTCTGAGCTTGAGAACCATTCTTGAAGACACTTAAGGAAACCTCTTTCTGGAAGTTACCATTCTTTAATGAATTTTTTCCTTCTTTTTTTTCTGGTATGACCAGTACACACTACCTGACAGCTGACTGCAACTCCCAGCTGTAAAAACCAGAACCAAAAAGCCCTGACTGAGATTTGAATACCTTACAGGGTACAACATAACTACGTGTCCATGATTTGGAGACCACCATACAGCCCAAACTTTGGGGTTTAATGGCTTTGAGCTACAGGAAGAGCAAAGCCTAGTGTCTGAGTTTTAGACATCAGATGACCCAGTCAGTTCAAGTAGTTTTTGGTAATGTAGCTGCTTCTGCTTTTGATCAGGAGTGTTCCTTCTGCCTTTGCTGCTCCAGGGTTAGGATGGAATGTGTCTTTGAGAAGATGGAGGATGTGGGATGAAGTTAAGTCGGCCAGTGGTCAAACAAGTACCAGCATCAGCCCAAGGGAAAGGACAGGGAAAGCTCAGGAATGGGAAATTAGGTCCTTATTTTTTGACAGCTGTGGCAAGCTGTTAGACTAATATATCCATATTGTATCTTTACTCACATTATATCATCATCCTTGGCACCACGGAGATGATTTTTAAAAGCCATACAAAAAAAATTATGCATGTGGCACATTAAACATATTTTATTTTTTTTTCGCTTAGAAGTTGAGCAAGTTGAAAATATTGTCAAGGAATGTTTCTGTATAAAAATAGTGCTTGTAGTTTTAGAGTACATGCCTGTTGCCTTTAACAAAGCTGTTTAGAGAAAAAAAAAAATCAGAAAAAAAAATGGAAAGCCATTCTTTTCGGTTATGTTAACAGAAGGCAATTATACTTTCCATTTTAAATGGGGATTTGTTTTGATTTGTGTGGGTGGGTGTGTGTTGCTGCTTCATAAGAACGCCGGAAGTTTTGATTTCCTAGAAATGTTTCTACACGAAAGGGAAACGTGCAGGAAACCACAGGAGGTTGCTGGGTAACACAGTGGGAGAGTATTTGGAAATGCCAGGGTTTTCTAGGAAATATGGGGTTTGGGTCTAGGAAAGTACTGTGGTCTGATGTGGAAGTGAGAAGCACTGGGTTTCACGGGCCAGTTTTTACTGCCGAGTTACTGCCTGCTCTCATGTGAGAGACACTGGAATTGTTTTCATCAAATCTTCTAGAAGTATTGAGTGGTGATTTGCTTGATGGTGGAGAAAAAAATTCATGTAGTATGTTTGAAAATACCAGCAGAGTTTTTGGGTGGAGGGCATGGAAAGGGAGGTGTTCTAGCCACTAAAGCCAAGTGAGATTTGGGGTTACTTCCCACGTTAAAGTAGGCTTTTGTGAGTAAATGTGGGCATCTCGTTTCTAGTTTTGTAACTATTACAATCAGGACAGTGATTTCAGTGCCTGAAATATTCATCAAGGGCTTTGGCACTGAATGAGAGGCAGCACAGGATGGAAAACTGAACTCTTACTTCGTTCTTTGTATTGTTGTTCATCCAGTTCAAACCCAGCACTCCTCATGTGCTCACCTTAAGCATCTGTCGCTGTTGTATTTGCAAAAGGCTGTCATGTTTTTTGAGGGCAGTATTATAATGTCTCTCTAATTGGAATTTCAAACATAATATTTTCTTCTGCAGTTACTAATTTGTGGAATCAGGTTACAATTAAGTTGCTATAAGTCTTTCTATGCAATTTATTCTTTTTTTTTAAGGATGTGTTTGTTGCTTAATAAGAAACAAGAGGATGGTTATTTGTTCCTGTGCTTAAACTACTCAAAACTTGTGTTGGAGGCAGAAGCACTTATCTCCGTTCTCGCAGTAGTAAAGCATACTTAAAACCACCATCGTTCAGAAGATGTCTTTAACATGCACAAGACTTTTATGTTGCCAGCTGAAGTGCTCAAATACTTAATTTTTGAGTCCTCTGGTTTGTTTTGTAGAAGCAACAGCTCCAGTGGTTTTTATTTTTTCTCTTTAAAGCAGCATTTTTTTCTGGGGAAAAAATAGAGAAGCCATGTGTACATTTTGTAGGCTTTTGTGAAGAGTAAACTTCAGGGTTTTTTTCATTGTGTTCTGCCATTTAAAAGTGACACCTGCCTTTCACTTGTGTGTTTCTTTCATATGTAATATTGAGACTTGTGGTACAACTTTGTGGTCTCCATAGACATAAGCTGCCACTAAAAGCAGCTGTGCACCCTTTCCCCATCTGATTCACCTCTGTGCCCCCACGCTGTCACTACTGGCATTGGTGTTTGCATTTCTCTGTGGTCAGTTGGCCTGTGGGTTAAGTCTGGGGGGTGTGGAAGGAAGGTGGAGCTGTATCTCGTGGTGACAGTGTTGGTAATTTTGCCTAGTGACCATTACACACCAGGACTTGACTTATTTTGTCTGGTTGTGTGCATGTTCTTTGAAGCAGAGGCATATATAAATGGGTCTGATGCATTGGTTTGTGGAAGAGTAGAAGCTTCCATAGGTACAAGCTAATCGTAACGTGGTAGATAGAAAAGGACAGCTCAGAAAGAAGCACATCTTTGGCACTAAGGTTGAAGATCTACTTGTTGTATTCATATAATGTGTATGATACAGAATATGTAAGAGAGATGGAACATGAGATAGTCAATAAGCTGTCACATTTTCTTTCCCAGAAAGGGAAATGGTTTGAATCTGTAGTTGGATGGGTGGTTATTTATATGGATGGCTGTATGGAAGCTCTGTCTCATCTGCAGTTGTACTTCTCAGCTTGTGGTGTCATGTTTGGAAAGGAATAGAATCACAGAATTGCCTTGGTTGGAACAGATCTCTAAGATCATCAAGCCCACCCATTAACCTAACACTGCCAGTTGACCACTAAACCATGTTGCTCAGCACCTCATCTGCACATCAGTAGTTGGGCTAGGCCCTCAGTAAAGTACAAGCACTGTAAGATGTGACAAGATAATCTCTTACATTTAATTCCAGTTCTGTTTCTGAGGTACAGCCAAGCACTCACATTTCAGTAACACATGGGCTTATCTCCGTTAGCGAAAGGTGGGAGCAGTAGAAGTGGATGGGTGGGTTGAAGCATCAGTGCTGTGGTTCCTCACACTGCTGTTTGTGTGGCTGGGAGGGCTGACCCCACATGGAGGTGATGTTTGGTTTCCTGTGCCACACATCTGCACTGTGCATGTGGTTCAGTGGTTTCTGAATGAAAAAAGGATGTTAATTATGTCCTGGAAGACCTTGTAGTGGCATGGCCTGCCTACGTGTTGGTTAACAGCCGCGTGGCCTCAGTAGGCAGTGGAGGTTCTGGAGCAGAGCTGTGCTGCCAGAAGGGAAGGAGTAGGTGTAAGTGCAGATAGTGAGAGGATTCACCTCAGCCCTAGTGCTAATGCAGACATCTGCTTCCCCAAGTCACCTGGAAATGGACTTTGTGGCTGGGCAGGGCCAAGTGACCAGGCCATTGAACTAAAGGGTTAACCAGGTCACATGTATGGGAAAAGAACAAAACCCAACACTTAAATGTCAAATGTGCTCATTTTAATCCTGTCACTTAAAAAAAGTAACAAGTAAAGCTTGATTATCTTTAGTCCTTAATTTCTGCTCTGCTTTTACGCCTGGTTAGACAAGAGTCACACTGTAATGGTGGGTTTGCTGTTGCTTGCACATGAATTCTGAGCATGTTTTACAGTCTCATTTTTCTTTCCTGTGGAGAACGGTTGCTGTTTTGTTTCTGGTTTGTTTGGGGGCATTTGTTGCAAGGGGGTTGGGTATATCATACCAAGTCTCTCTCAGTTTACAAGCCTTCAATTCTAGTGCTGTCATCATAGATAGAACATAAAATAGCAAAATTAATGAATGGTTTTAACCTGATTGCAGGATCCTGGGCCACCCCCACCTTCACCACTGATGGGTTTGAAGCCATTGCAGCTACTAGAGATCAAAGCTAGGGGAAGATTTGGATGTGTATGGAAAGCCCAACTACTCAATGAGTATGTTGCAGTCAAAATATTCCCTATTCAGGTAAGCTGAAGTTCTTAGTGCCCTGTGTCCAGCAAACATATTACTGAAATATAAACTGTGCAATTTATATGTTTCTAGTCCTAAAAATACACTTTTGGCATGAATAGTTTGAAGCAGCTCTTGCACATCTCTCAGTTCAGAAGAATTTGTTTGTATTTTTCAATTTAAATTGTGCTTGGAAGGAATGTCCTGAACTGCAAACCTGTAAGGTGATTGCTCCAGTTAAATAAGCCTCAGTTAAGTGAAGTAATGTTTACTTCCCAGCAGGTACCCTGTTTTAGAATAGGTTGTGCTCACAATTTTAAGATCTTTAGTTAAAGAATACAAAGTGATTGTACACAATGATATTAGGATAGATTTTACATTAATTAAAACCACTCACTTGAGGTGAGGAAATTGCTTGTGTTCTCTGATGATTAACCAAGTGTTGGCTTGCTGGATAAATACGTCTGCAGGTCCTTATCCTTCTAGGAGAAGCAGCATGTATTTATGCTGGTTTCAGCCATCAGCACAACATAAATGAAACCTGAGACTTGGTTCATTATTTTTAGTTAAGGAAAACCTATTTCTAATTCTTTATGGGGTTCTTGTAGATAAATAAAACACAAAAGATTGAACCATGCTCTTAAGGCTAAAGCAATTGTAGTGATTTGCAGTATGCAGACTCCAGTCCTCTTCTACAGCTTTGTGTTTCCATGGTTCGTATCTGTGATAGTTCATGTACAAATCTAAGTTTTTCAGACAATTTTCCACCATATGTGAAGACAGTTTTTCACAGATTTTTATATGTTAGGTCAGTAGTTTGTAGCACAAATATTGTCATTAGTTATTTTGACAGATCATCTCCAGATACACAGTAAATCACAGGAGGAAACCTCTGTCAGAGAAACTACCTGTAATTCTCATTGTTCTGGTATTAACTGGGTTGGGTGTGTTCTTCTCTTTAAAGGACAAACAGTCGTGGCAGAACGAGTATGAAATTTACAGTTTGCCTGGAATGAAGCACGACAATATTTTGCAGTTCATTGGTGCAGAGAAACGAGGCACGAGCATTGATGTCGACCTTTGGTTAATTACAGCATTTCATGAAAAGGTATCTTTAGTTCTCAGTGTCCTTTCTTCTTTTTAAGTTTGTCCACTTAGATTTTTTTATTTTTTTTTTAAATGTTTTAAGTGCATGTAACTGTAACAGATGTAAGTGCACAGAGGAGAAAAGCCCCAAACTTTAAATTTAGCACTGGCACAGGCAAAGAGCCACTAGGAAGATGTTACCTGTAGCAGATTTGAGAAAATATGTATCTGTATAATATGGATACATTCAAGGCTTGGTCATAAAACATGTTTCTAGTATTGACTGTTACATTCAAGCAGGGCAGTGGGGCAGTCCCCACCCCTGGAGGTGTTTCAGAGCTGTGCTGACACAGTGCTCAGGGCTGTGGTGTAGTTGAGGACTGTCAGTGTTAGGTTGATGGTTGGACTCGATGATCTTCGAGGTCTTTTCTAACCTAGGTGATTCTGTGATTCTTCATTCTGGCATTTTTGTCCCACTCTTTGTAATTATTCAGAGTATGTATTTCACTCTGAAACTATCTTGTGAACCTGGAGTTTCCTGTGGCTGGTCTGTAAGGAAAGAAAGACTATCAATTAGAGGATGCACATATAGAGCTCAGCAGGATTCCTGAAGGTGAATCTAACCTATAATTTCCTGTGCCTGGAAGATGATAAATCACCCTCATAAAAGCAGGGTTGGCTTTATAGGGAACTTCAGTATCTTCAGCCTGGCTCCCCTTTCCAGCACTGACAGTTAAGCACAGTTCATTGGCAAAGGTGCCACTGAAGTTGAGTCCATTGTGCTGTTTGCTTGGTGAGGTGATGTGTGGATGCATCTTGGTTCTGTTCGTGGGCTGGGGAGGATGGAAAGGTTAATTGCTCATTGTTTAAACCAGGAGTTGATTGTGGATGTGCGTGTATAATCCCATGGTTTATCAGAAGGCAGAAAGGCAGATGGGCCTATCATGTTGTTTAATGATGGAAGCCATCTAGGAGTTCTCTTTATGAGAGGGAAATTGATCTCGTAATTGTTTCTGGTTTGCTCTGCAGGGTTCATTAACAGACTTTCTCAAGGCTAATGTGGTTTCCTGGAACGAGCTGTGTCACATCGCTCAAACTATGGCTCGAGGCTTGGCTTATCTTCACGAGGATATACCAGGGCTAAAGGATGGACATAAACCTGCCATCTCACACAGGTACAGTGCATGGTAAATATTTTCAGGGGACTGTTAATATTCAACCTAGAGCTAAAGGATGTGGAATGTGGATAGATAAGAAGCATTCAAATAATTACTCTGTGATATCTTCCTTCCAGAATTATCAGAAGCCTCCTAAGAACAATCTGCTCAGCCTAAGCAGTAATCTAGTTGTTTATAGAACTTGGCCTTGGTGATTGTGGTTAATGTCATAAATTCTTTTTTTTATATGGTTAATTATTTAAGTACTCTCTGCAGTATATGAAATTTGCATTATACCTGTTTGAAACAACTTAAACACTTACTTAGATAACTTGAGGTGATACTGCATGCCTTCATTTACTGTAAGTGGTGCTCTGCCTGTTGCTGAGTGTAATCCCTGGTTTTTAAATGAGGTGGGTATAGGAAGCTATTAACAGAAGTCAGGAGCTGACATGCTAGTGGTAACCAAGATAAAAAGCTAGGCATATGGAGTAAGAGAAATACAGATTCTGTAGAATTTGGAGTTTCATGAGCAGAACTGCTCGACTGGTGGTAAGATGAGGGAGGGGGAGAGGCACACATGGGACAGATGGGAGTCCTGGGATGGAGTCAGTTACCTTTGGGGTCTGCAGGAAATCATGGACCTCCTGGTCAGAAACAATCACAATTCATTGTTCCAAGTGTTTTGTTTCCTATTTAAACAAACAAGATGTAGCTGTAACTAAAGGATGCAGTAAATGCATTCTTACTCTATTTCTGTATCACACATGCTTATAAATCTGTATGTGTTAAACTTAACTGCAGTCTCATGTATTTCCATAAGAATAAAGCTGTGCAAGTGTACTCCTAGGTTTTATTGTTATTTTTTTGCTGTTTAAATGGGCTGCTGCTTTATAACTTTCTTGCCTTGCACATTACAGTGTTCTTTGTTTGATCATTACTTTTCTCATGGAACTTTATGTAGTATTTCACGTGCTACATTTCTAATATTATTTTTTTTCCCCTTAACTTGAAAGGGACATCAAAAGCAAGAACGTGCTGCTGAAAAATAATCTGACAGCTTGTATTGCTGATTTCGGGCTAGCTTTAAAGTTTGAGGCTGGAAAGTCTGCGGGGGATACACACGGTCAGGTAAATGCCCATTTATCTACATAAGTGATCCAACTGGTAACTAGTGTCAACATGTTAGGTAATTACAGCTCACAGCCTTCCCTCCTTCTCATTACATTGCCTCCCTCCCCCCTCGTTCTTACTAGAGGATTTGGACGAGGAGGAGTGGTCTTGCCTTGTTTGCTTAATTGTTCTGAGGTACTGTTCAGAAATGGAGGGATGATTCTGGCAGCCAGTTTCTAACTCTCTGACCTAGCAACAGTCTCTTTCCTGAAATGCCAACAGTACTAACCAAGCACTTGTCATACAACAGGGAACTGGTTTAGTACCGTGTACTTTTAAAATAACTAAGCTTGAGCTTAGAGCATTTTGGTTGCTGGAAAACTAAATATATTTATTTTAGGCAGAACTTGACAGTTTGTGGTTGAGGGACAAAAATAAAATCCTTACAATAAGATTCTAAAACCTCAGTAACACCGCTGAAGAGACACACAGCTATTACCAGGAAGGCTTAAATACTGGAGTAGATCTTGGTTAGCCATCATATAAGCTCTGATTTTGTCAGATGACATAATTGCATCATTAGCTGTGGTCAAAAAGAATGGATATCCCCAAAGTTTTCATTTAATAGTTTGGTGGAAGAGATTTCATACAACTTCCTCAGTGTAAATTGCACTTGAGTAGCTAGTTTTCCTTTGGTATTTTTCTTACTGCTCCTGTCACGTGGAGGAACATAAGCACGTTTCACATCCTTATGACATGGCCAAGTAAAGAACAGTGGTGTCTCAGCAGGCTGGAAGAGAATCATGGAATCCTAGAATGGTTTGGGTTGGAAGGGACCTTTTAAAGGTCATCTAGTCCAACCCCCTGCCATGAGCAGGGACATCTTCAACTAGATAAAATAAGGAATGGCAGTGACAAATACATTGAGTTGTTATGCAAATGTGTTATTTGAAAATATATTCATAATTTCCTGCTTCATAAGTATCCTTTGTAGGACACAGTCTATTCAATCATTTCTAATTCCTCTTTCCCACTACTGGATATGGGAATGCAAGAAACTTCCAGGGCTCGTTCCAAGGACAATCATGGTGATTTTTAATCTTTGACAAAAAGTAGTGCTGATCTCCAGTGTTGTTATCATCAGCACCAGCCAGAGTGGTCACTGTGGCCATGTTGATTCTCAGTGGACACATCTTTATCCTCTCCTTTCTTTCCAGGTTGGTACACGAAGGTACATGGCTCCTGAGGTACTAGAAGGTGCTATAAACTTCCAAAGGGATGCGTTTCTGAGGATAGATATGTACGCCATGGGACTGGTCCTCTGGGAGCTGGCATCGCGCTGTACTGCCTCAGACGGTGAGCGCCTTGTTTGATCCACGGAAACACTTGCTGTGATTTGTGAGAGGTGGATTTAAAGTAAGAAACTGGAAGGTGTTATTCATGGCAGAGAGCTGATCCCCATACATGAAGAATTTTCATAGGTTCATCATAGATTTATGACAAAGAGTATTGAGGCAGTGAGTGATTTTCTAGCTGCTCATAAGCAGGACACCACCTTGGCCCTTCCTGAGTCACGGGGGAGCTGCTCTTCAGTGCATCAGCCAGTCATTTTTCCACAGTGAGACATAAAAATCTGTTTCTCCACAGGTGCCAGAGTCAGTTCAGTGCCTCCCTGCCCTCTTTGCTGTCGCTAACGTGACAGTAGTTCAGCTCATGTAGATGTCAGAATTTCTAATTAAGTGTTGATAGCTCAGAGATTGAAAACACAGTGACATCTGAGAAATCTGCAGCTGATGCTTGGTTGGCTCTGGGTCCATCACACTTGTTTTCCTTCTAAAGCAAAGGGTTGGATTCAGATTTTAAGGTGTGAAGAAAAGATATTGGAGATGTTTCAAGTATGAATACTATTCTATTTGGAAAGGGAGAAATGTTTGGGAGACAGTTGTGTTTTCAGTACAGGCTTTAGAGCAGCTCAAGTCACAGAAACGTGAGGGTTTCACTTGGTGAGGGATGGCATTTGTCACAAAGCTCTGCCCCAGAGCCCGGTGCCGCCGTGTAACGTGCCGCGATGTGTCAGAGGTCTCAGCCCATCAGTGCCTGGCTGCACAGTGCTTTTCTGCCTCTGCTTCAAACACTCCTCGTGGAGCAGAAGCCACTGGGGAGGTTTTAGCCTTTTAAAAACGTTAAGCTGTTTACTAACAGGATCGACACGATCTCACACAAGGCTCCGAGGCAGCTCCACATTCTCAATTGATTTGTTTGTGCCTTGGTGCACACTGAAACATCTAAATCTTATTAGGAGTGTGGTGTAGGTGTCTGAGGTGTGGTGGTTATTGCAGAAAGCAAAGATGTCAGGGAAGGAAAGAGCCTTCCTGAACTCTTCCTGAAGCTCTGTGTGGCTCTGCAAACACGTGGTGGTTCTGTTCACAGGGTCCCTGGTCTGTTTCTCAGCCTCACCAGTACCACAGCACTCATTTCCTCCATCTTCCCCTTCCTCTTTTCTTCACACTTTTGATCTGAGAGCACAAAATACATGTTGTGACAACACATGTAGTCTGTAGTTTGGTGTGCAAAGCTTGTCCCTCTGATTCTGTTAAGGACAAATACTGCGCTTGGCCTTTAACATAAGTACTTTGGTCCTGGGTTGTATGGTCTGGAGGAGGAAACACTTGAAGTTCAGAGAGGGATGGAGCAGTTGCTGTGACAGGATTGTCCTCTGCTGTGTGTGGTGCTGTGGAGGAGCTGGGATCCTTGTGGTTGAGTCACTGGGCCAGGAGCTGTGCTTGGCTGCAGCACACAGGAGAGCAAAGGCTGTGCTGGCTCCTGAACGTGCCACTGCTGCTCCGTTCGGATGTTAGTCACGGCTTGCTGCTGTCACAGGATCAGCCTTTGATGGTGACAGAAAGCAAACAGCTCTGTTTGTCATTACAGACCACATTTCCAAGATACCAGCCTTATTTTTCCCCTTCTCTTTATAGCAAAATTGGTGGATTAACTACTTTTCATCTCCAGGCCCCGTAGATGAGTACATGTTGCCATTTGAAGAAGAAATTGGCCAGCATCCCTCCCTTGAAGACATGCAAGAAGTTGTGGTCCATAAAAAGAAGAGACCCGTTTTAAGAGAGTGCTGGCAGAAACACGCTGTAAGTCGTTACGCAACCGAGTTCCGCGGAGTTCTGTCACGATCTGAATTTCAGATCCTGTTCATCCTGTGTTGTGTTCACAACACTCTTCTAGGAAGAATTTAATAATTCTGGGAAGGATTAAATGGACTGTCAAGTAATGTGGTTTTAGTCTTAAAATATTCTTTCTCGCCTTGAGTGATTTGAAAGTGATTTTTTTTTCACTTTCTTGGCGAGAGATTCTTGAGTTACTTTTGAATGCATATATTAAACCAATATATTTAAGAAATAATAAGTCTTGATTTACTACAGGAATGCTACGAATTGGCTGTGATACCATAGGGTGAGCAGTGTGGTACGAGACACCTCTGGGATGGGGTGGGGAGGAGCAGCCCCCTGTCCTGATGTGGTTTATGGCTGGAGAGCTGCAGTGACACCACTGCCTGTCCCTAGCACTGCTTGGTCAAAGGATGGGTTGTTAGGAACAACAGGTAACACTGTCTGCAAGGAAAAGGAGTGTGTGTTACCAGCTGCTCCTTGTAGTTAGCACAGTGGAACTGGCAGGTTGCTGTATTAGCTCAGTGGCACCGTGGAGAGAACTGAGATACAAATCCCCTCTTGCACCATTGGATTTTTCAGTGAAGGGTTAAAATTAGGCAGTTGTACCTGAAAATGCAGTTTTCTAATAGAATTTCTAAACTCCTAAAACGTGCTGCCAACCCCCCCGTGGCTTTGTTTGCTGGCAGGGCATGGCGATGCTGTGTGAGACCATCGAGGAGTGCTGGGATCACGACGCGGAGGCCAGGCTGTCGGCGGGGTGCGTAGAAGAACGGATTATTCAGATGCAAAAATTAACTAACATTATCACAACAGAGGACATCGTGACTGTGGTCACAATGGTGACAAACGTTGACTTTCCTCCCAAAGAATCCAGTCTATGATAGTTGCACTGGTCACGGAACTGACCGCTGGGACTCGTCACTGGAGCTGCTAAAGCTAACGGGACTGCTGGCGTCCTCGCTGTGTGCTGTGTGACAAGAGTGGTAAGTCTCTGGAACATCACCAAGAGGTGTTTCCCCTTTTATTTCCCCTTTCCCTCGTGAGACTGTGTGCATTCCCTGCTCACACCTGAAGGACACCCCGAGGAGGCGCTCTTCAGGAGCTCACATGAAGACTACGGACCTGTGACTGGCTTAAGTCGAGCGTTTTAAAAACTGACATCAGATTTCTTAATACCCTTCAGAAGAGACTAATCCCTTTCAAATGAACTACTGTTATTTTTTTTAAATCGAAACATTTCATTTCAGATTGAAAAAAAAGAAAGAAAAGATTAAAAAAAAAAAAGGGTAACTCGTTTTTATTGCATTTGCTGTTGTTTATAAAATAATAATGACTATTGTAATGCCAATATGACACAGCTTGTGAATGTTTAGTGTGCTGCTGTTTCGGTGTACATAAACAAAAGTAATCAAGTTTGGGATATAAGCAAAGAGGCTTCCAAGTATTACCTAACCTCCCTCAACCAGGTATACCTCAGTTCCACCTCCGCTCACCCACGAGATTGACAACACTAACGCGATTGGAATAATAAATGGATCCGTGTTTTGTAAATGCTGTTCTCTCAGCTTCACTGTGTTATTTAAGAAGGGTAAGCTATGCTTCATGCCAACACTCAGTGGCCATTCCTAAAGCAGTGTTTTTAAGCCTTTTCTTGTACGAGCTTGTTGTGTATAAAGAAAAACAAACAAAAAAAAAAAAGTGCTGTTTATTGAAACAAAAATTTTCCTTCCTGTTTTAGTTGAAAGCTTTTTCTCTCCCCTCCATCTCCCAGGATCTCTCATACCTTTATTTAACTGAATCCTATTTAGGTTTGCTGTGTCTGAGGAATATTTGAAAACTTTAAGCATGACTTTTTTTAATTTGAATTTCCTGTGAGCTGTGACACTGGAAAGCTCTGGATTCTTCTTTCTTTTTTATTATTTTTTAAGAAAAAAAAAAAGTCTTTTTCCTATTTATGTTTGTGAGCAGCTCTGCCTAGCGTGTGTTCTGTTCCAGCCATCAGTATGCAGTGGGTTCTGGATCACTGGTTCAGGATCACCTCAGGAAGCTCCGTTTACCCCAAATTCCTTCCTCTCTGCTTGGAGATTTCCAGCTTCCCTCTCCTCCGAGCTCGGTGCCACCTTCCCCCAGTGCTGCTCCACGTCTCTTAGCCCAGGAGCGTACCGAAAATTCTGGCCACAGATTTATAAATGCTTACAAATTTCAGGGATGATTTAGTTAGGTTTAACAGCTTAAACTAGGCAGTGACTAGTTAGAGGTAACGAATACCAACGGCCATAACACAGACTCACAAGAAATGAGGACAGCCATTGTAATTGCTTTCCCATCTCCACTGTTCTGAGCTTAGGAAGCCACGCCTGACGTGGGAATTAGGAAGCGAGGGGTAGGGAGGTGCCGAAGTGCTGTCTCACTACGTTGATTTGCTCCTTTCCACCACCTTTGAGTAACAAAACTTTTCTAAAGCTCTGGAGCACAGAACCAACACTAGAGGGTGGGTGCTGCCTGTGCCAGCTCCCTCTGGTTTCACCCCATGCAGTCGGGGCCTTTCCCAAGCAGCTTCTTTGAACAGTGAGCTCCATGTTGCACCATTCATGTTCTTTCTTGGGCTGTGCAGCCACGAGATGCTCTCAGTTTTCTCTCTGGGAGCAGTGAGATGTTACAGATAAACAAGACCCAGGTCAGCAGCTCTTGCAGGGAGGGGATGAAAGGTGCCACCCACTGTGGTCTGGCTTGTTGGTCATGCCCAAGGCTTCAGGTAGCTGGAAGAGCCCTGAAGGGTCCTTGGTAGTGCAGGGCACAGCTCGGTGGGCTTCAGCTTGGCTGTAAATAAATGATTGTGGCTGCTTCTTCACTTCAACACTTTGATTTTGCTTCCATTTTTAACCCAGGGACGTGACTTTACGCGTGCAGCAGGACCCGAATGTAGCTGCTGAGTTCTGAACAAATAAGAATCCATTTGTACCTCTGTGCTCCCACTGAGTTTTCACCCCTTCACTGCCCAAACCAGTCACTGCAGCTGGTTCAGGGCCAGTTCTTCAAGACCCGATGCAGACGGTGGTGGTGTGTAAAACGTGTGTTTTGTGTGTGTGTTCCCCTTGAACCTCCACGGGTGGGGACCTGGTGTCACTGCAGGGCCCTCATGGAAAACAGAACTTCTCTTCCCCACCCGTTTCACTACTGTACTGCTCTGAGTTCCCTGGTATTTAACAGTGTCATTCGGTGTGGCTGTGAAAAGGATGTTCATAGAAGTGCTTTTGAAATGGTAACTGCTCTCCCCAGAGGTGCTCTGGTACAGCTGTTCTCACAGTGCGTTTCCATGTGTATTTGTGACTTCTCCAGCATTGCCTGAGCCAGCAGCAAGCGCACCCGAGGGCAGGCTGCAGGCAGTGGAAATACTTCGGCATTATTTCCCAGCAGGCAGCCAGCTCAGGTCCTGCAGTGATGCAGTGTGTGGGTGCTCCCAAGGGTCACCCCACCCTGGGGCTCGTGGGGAACAGCCACTCTCTGCTCTCCTCTCAGCCATGGCTGAAGGAGCGATGGCTGGGGGTGAAGGCACCCCTCCTCCACCCTCCTTGGAGGGTCAGGAGCTGCTGTAGCACACCCTGCACGACACTGTCCTGACACTGTCCTGACACTGTCCTGACACTGTCCTGACACTGTCCTGACACTGTCCTGACACTGTCCTGACACTGTCCTGACACTGTCCTGACACGGCCGTGCGCCAGAGCGGAGTCAGCGCCTCGGGGCTGTTGGGGTTGTTGAGTGATTCTGGGATCCACCACTTGGAACCTTCTCGTTCAGATCTTTTAAAACTCGGTGTAGCTTTCCCATACCCTGTCAGCACTGCCAGCCTCACCAGGGTTACCAGTTCACTCTTTCTCCAGCTTCTCTTCTTTTTAACCTTTTTTAACACATTTATTAGGAACACTTGGTACAAAATGCAGAAAGCTGCAATCTACCTTCACGGGCAAAACAACTCACGTAGCATCCTCGATGGAACATCAGTTACCTCAGATACTCAACCAGCAGTACTTTTATTATTTTTTTTTTAATTTTTTTTTTTTTAATGCTGTTTCAGTCCATATCCTATTCGTTACCTCTCGAGATTTTGGTAAGCAATTATTTTAAACTTTACTCTTTGTATTTGTCAGTGTTTTGGGCACAGGTTGTTGTACTACTGTCAAAAAGTACTCGCTGTTTTTCTGCGAGTGCTAAAAAACAAACCAACCCCTCCCCTTCCCCCCTCAATAAAGTGATTGTTAAATATTGTACAAATAAAAATGTATACTTTCTCCCCTATTCCCCCAAAAAGTCAAAATAAAAAAATGTGACTACTATGACTTGCAGCTCCATTTATTTATTATTTTTTGGATTGTGACACTGTTTCTGCAGCCCTGATTTCAGGCCCTGCTGAGGGAGCTGTGTAGTGGAGGACAGCACAGCCAGAGGTGTCCCTGTGCTGGGGACAGCCACACTGCTCCTTCCTAGGGACTGGACTGGAAGACAGCAGGTTGTACTCCACCCAAAGCCTCACCCCCTGAAGCTGGCTCCATTAAAGGTTTCATGATGTAGAAAATTTAGTTCAAGTCAAATTTGAGAAGGAAAAGCAGACTTAAATGTGAGCTTTAAACTGCACTGGAGCTGGAGCTTCAGCACTGAATCCCAACCGAGGAACTCCCAACACACCTCAGTTCCTACACAGTGGAAACGGTGCCCGAGAGGAAACGTTAGCACTGAGCTGAACTGCCTCAGCCTTCCAGTTCACCACGTTTATCACCATTACAAGGCAGTAACAGTGTAGCTCTCCTTCAAAAACCAATCAGCAAACCCAAAGCTTCTACCCAAAATTTATTAATTTGAACACCCTGCTGTAGGTACACATTACCTCTTCTGGAGTGGACAGGTAACTCCAAAAGTTTTTCTGTAGAAAATGCTCTTTTAACTTCCAAAACATTCAGAGCCAGCTGAGGGATGATGCTGCCCACTGCTTAACGTCCGTGGGGCAGTTGGGGTACGCCTGCAAAGCATCCATGATTTGGTTATTGTCCAACAGCAGTTTCATTAAGAGGTATTCCCTCTGAGCACGCACAGATGGTCGTTCTATGGGTTTTACTAATTCCAGCTGGAGTAAATGTTCAAATGCCTGAAAAATAAAATAGGAAAGGGGAGAGAAGGTCATTGTGGGCTGCACTGCTCAGTTGGGACGGCCTCCGTTTGGGCACAGACCCGTGGTGAGCCAGCTCAGACAGATGTGAAATGGCAGCTGCATTTCACCCTTGCTTTTCTTCTTAAAATGTGTTTGAAACCTGGTGTCTGTGTGACTGGGAATGCCTGAGCTCCCTCCCCAGGAGAGGCTCTGCCCCAACCCACCCCCGTGGGACCCAGGGGTTCTCACTGCCCTCACCCACTCTCAGGTTTAGGGCTGCGTGTGACTACTCACATCAAGAGGGAGAAAACAAATATCTAAACACTTCACCAATAAAATACTCCATTTCAGGCTTACCTTCATGACAACTGGCTTTTCAAAGTTGTGCATGCAATGGGCCTTCCTTTGTATGAACTTCTGGAATTCTGGATCAGGAACAGGGAACAAAAGGTGAGTTAGGGGCAAGTCAGTGATTCAGGGTCTGTAAAGTGCATGTGTTTCTCTCACCATTGTAAACCATCTGGAAGTTAAATGGTTCTCCTTCATAAACGTCATTTAAGTGTTTCATAGCTATAACGAGGCAGATTTCCAGGACAGACAAACCTAGAGGGAAAGACAAGAGCTCTCAATGTTTCTCTTAGGCACATCAGAAGCAGAAGCAGTTCACATACTCTGTATTCCTCTATTTCTGTAGGCTGTAGGTCTCACCTGTGTGTCTGCATAATGTAAAACAATTCCAGAATTGGAAAGATGAGGTAAGAGAACATTTGTTTTCCAGAGATTTGAGGCAAAAATGTGAAGAAATGGGCTGCTTCCATCACAAAGCAGCACAAGGAGACAAGCTGGAATCCAGGGTACTGAATTCAAGTGCACCCCCCAATTCTGTACGTAGCCCAGCAGGGCCTGTTGCAGTTCTGGGGGGTTTATTACCCCAGTGAAGGCTGCATCGTGGCAGCATGCTCCCCGAGCTCCCCGCACAGTTGGCTGTATCTCAGCTGTTCTGTAACTCACTGTCTGGTGTACTCAGCACTGCTGTATCCACGCACTGCCTGAACTCACACGGGCAGGGAGCACACTCCCCAGGTGGATGCATTCCCTGTGCAGCTCATTCCAGCAGGGGACACAGCCCCACACAGTGTCCCTTACACCAGAAGGATTTCAGGGAGGGGCTTGACACATTCCATACTCCTCAGAAACGTTTTGGGGAGAAAAGCTGAGCTTTACCATGTACAATATTTGCTTTGGAGTCCGTTCTGTACTGCCTGCTTGCTTCGTGAAGATCTGATGCCGTGATAAGTGGGTGATGCACAGTAACGTTACTTAGAGCGAGCATCTAAAAATAAAGCAGAAGACATTGTTCATTTAATTACTAATTATCAGACATAACTTTCTACTTGGAGGTGGAATGCAGAAGAACACATTTCCCCAGGAGTCACCCACTGGAAACACTGAACAAACCCTACACACAGTAAGCTCACGCTGAAAACCCTGGTAGCTACAACTACATTTTGCCAGGATGGTTTTCCAGGCTTAAAACTTTAAAGGCTCCTCACTAGAGAAGATAAACACTCATTAACTTGTTTGTATTAACTTTGATGAATTAGCAGTGATGGCTCTAAGGCTGACTTACAACTATTTTAAACATACCTTTGTACACAGAGCTGCAACAGTCCCGAGTCACTAACAGACATGCAAAATGGAAAGGAGGAGAGGAAATGCAGCAGTATCTCCTGTAAGTCCCTGCTCCCTCCGCTTCGGGGCTAGGGGAGGTTGTGAGCAACAGGTAACGACAGGGAGCAGAGCCCGGAGCACTGGGCAGCCCCTGGTTTCCCAGGGTCTGAGGCAGGCAGGCAGCTGACTGCATGAAGTCACCCACATGAGTGAAACCACAGGGAAACAGCATTTATCAAAAGCAAAACTAGACTTTACTAGCTCAGTTACGAGCTACCTAGTGCTACGTACATAAAAAAATTATTTACTTTGCTAAAAAACTCCACTTGTTCAATTCTTCCAAGCTTTTCGAGGTTTTACACCATACCATTTCAGGTACTGCAACCTGAAACAGATACTGAGCTTCCATGGAAAACCCCAGTGTTACACAGTGCAAAGAGGTGAGGAGCACTAGGTGTAATTTACCAATAGGTCGTCACTGAAAACAAGGAGGTAATTGTATGAGTAGCTCCAATCTCACCACCACCACACTGCCCATCACAAACCTTCCCTCACCAGCTCAAATGGCAGACTCCTACAGATTTTCAAAATTAAGGAAAAAGTCACCCTGCAGGGCAATTAATCCACACTTCAGCCAATACAAAAGAATTACAGAAGAGCTAGAATCTGTATTAGGTACTTTTATGAGCAAGATGACTTCACAGAGTGAAAAAGCCCCTTTCTAAAGGAAAAATTCAGAACATGCTCAAGCAAACAATTAGGAACTTCAGCCTGAGCTCTGACACACCTCAGAGCCCAAAGCAGGGCTATTCCCAAAGCTCAGCTCTGGCATTCATTCGAGCCACAGGGACAGAACTGGGCACCGCTCAATGAGAAAGAATCTGCAATCTTGTAACAAAGTCAACAGAGAACTGCCAGAAAAGAGGACTCTGATGGTGCTCGTGTGCTTCAGGAAGGCTGTGATGTAGTTTTCAGAGCGGCTCTAAACTCAGTGTTGGGAAAAACTGTGAGGACTAGAGAGTCCAAGAACAGCCCACCACAGAGTGAAGGTTAAAATCTGAATACTTACACAAGAGAAGCAGGTACATTTAGGAGGCTTTTCACACTGACAGACACACAGAGATATTTTAAGATGGTTAAATAAGTGTTATTTTTCTTCTTTAATGAATGTTATTGCATTCATATTACTATGTTAAAAAACAGGAGTGAGGGAGGCAAAAAGAGACCCTCCAAGAGAGTCTGACCACGCGTTCAGCTTAAGCTTGTGTGTCGTGCTAGGAGAAGTTCACTGTCAGCATTCCCTCCTACGTACTGAGTACACAAGTTACCAGGGAGGCAGCAGTTTCATTTTTCTCCACGCAGTGAGGAAGCCCTAAGATAACTGGGAAAGGCTGAAGCTACCAAGTAAAATTCTGAAAGCTTCCTCAGGTTCTCAATGCCAGACAAGGAGGTGATCTGGAAGATGAGAATTAACTTCTGTCTCAGGGTTTCTAGGGATTAGTAGCCTCAAGCTCCCACTACCTCAAGATTTAAAAGATTAAGATCACATTTCCTAGACTAGCATCACAGTAATGGATGGATTCAGGACAGCACCTGGGCTGCCTGATTTGCTCCATATATGAAACCAGCTCTGGAAACAGTTCATAAAGTGATTTTATCTGATACTCTGCATAAGATTACATTGGAAGTGATAAAACAAAAGCATTTCCTCTGCATGGATAACAATACAGTAGATATAGGGGAACACTCTCTGAAGAGGTATCCAGGAGAAACTGGTCCATAAACACAAATAATCTGTGCTCAGGAGCATCATAGTGAGAGCAATGGTTTAACAAGAAGAAGGAGGAGTGGAAAGAGGGGTGACAACAACAAATATTTTAGCTCTAAGTGCCAGCTATTCCAAACGCAGCACCGTGTGCTTTCCTGTCAGAGGTGAAGGTACCTACACAGAGTTATTCACGAGTAGCTCAAGAAAGAGGTGAGGACTGGCCAGGAACACAGGAGGAGGACAAAGTGGAGAGTGTAAGATGATGTAAGAACACAGCAAGAGACCAGCAACCAAAAAGAATCTCAGAAAGGAAAGAATACTCTGAAAGTATTTCACCTACTGTTTTGCTTTATAAATAGAAAGACTTGGCAAAAGTTATTTTAAATACCAAAAACCCACCATGATTTTAACAGTACACCCACACAATGTAAACTCTACAGAAACTGGAGCTACTCAAATTCATTAATAAAGCACGGCCTGATAAAGCATGCAAGAGCCCAGTACGGTCAAAAGCCCGCTTAATAAGAAGGTGTTTCAAGAAAAGCTCAGATAAATGGTTTGAGAAACACAAGTGTGGTTTATAAATTATAACATACACATCCAAATACATACCAAGAGCAAATGAAGAGAGCGCAGATCTTTGGTGTGGTGAAAGAGGTTCTGCAGGACGTCTTGCACACTTTTATCCGCTGAGAGATGCTGAAAGATAAATATATTTAAGTGATATTTTAATAATCTCAGCAAATCATTTCATACTCACCTGAAAAAATAAGTTCCCTAACTTCCAGACTTCAGCAAGCAAAGGTTCTCTATCACAATTTGATTTCTTCCCTATTAAACTCCAACAGTGAAAGGAAAAACCAATCTCAAGTAAAGGCTTTACACTCATAAACTGATCTTGCTTTACAAGTTTTACTAAACCCAAATAGAGTTCGAAATACCTGAACGTTATTGTTCCATTTCTTTGCAAAAGACTCATCAGAAAATTCAGCAGGAAGAGACAGCTCTTCCTTGAATATCCTAATGTATTGTCTAAAATCAAAGGAATTCATCAAATAGATCTGGCGGTGAGAGAACCTTGATTTTACTCTCTTCTCCAAGAGCTCCAGGATATCCTTGTTAAAAAAAAAAAGAAAATAATAATTAAAAAAGCAGGCCTATTTAGTGCATTCTTTGCTACAGTAAGAACTACAAGAGAAAACACTGAAGTAAATCGTGTTGAATAAAAAAAAATCATGAAATTCTCAGGCTTCAACGGTTCTAACAAGACCTTTGCTAATTATTATAACTGATGTGCCTTGAAATGCCTAACAGCTAGCCATTTCCCCAACTCATGTGATGCACTACATCACGCAGGATCATTAGTTGCTAGGATACCCAGCAAAATTCCTCCATAGATTATGTAAATATTTCAGTTACTTAAGTCTGCATTCAAGATGTTTCAGCCTATCAGGGCTCTAGACAAGTTGTCTATTTAGTAGATACGTAGGTTGGCAGCTGTCATTTCACATGCCTTTTGTCAGACTGGAATAATTGGGCTTAAAAAAAAACAAAACCACTTAAGAGACAACATTTATCTGCTGTCACACAGAACTAAGCAAGTCTGCCATCAAGTTGTTGGTTGAAAATAATAAGAGAAAAGCTTACTTTGCTCAGAGCACACACATCAATAGACTGGCCCCAGAAACAAGCTGTGGGATTCCTCACACAGAACTGAGATCCCTTTGGATTTAAAAGTCACGTGCAACAGGGACCAGTGATTTTAAACAGCCTCAAAAGCAACAGCTATCACCACAACTGTGGTATAGCCTCTGAAGACTCCACCTTAATTACACTCAACAGCAGAGCAACACAGGGTTCTAAATAATGGGTGATGAAGGTACCAGAGTCAGGACAGCAAGAAAGCAAAAGAAAAGACTGTAATTTACTAAGTCAACTATCAACTCTTCTATTAACTTCCAGAAACTTGCCCAGCTACGTATCACCTAAACCCAATCAACCTCACATTCAGACTTTAATGAAAGATTTTAATTATTACTGTTCTTTTCTTAATTTTTAAATATTTTTTAAATTATTATTCTTGTTGTTTATTATTCTTCATGTTGTTTTTTTCAGCACCTGGCTGTCTTTACCGCCCATCCAATTTATTGAAGAAAACAGTAAGATTTCTACAAATTATCAGCTTCCACAGTGTTAGAAAACAATTATTTCACAGAACACACGTAATCTGTCCAGTTTCCCACAATAGCATTGTAAAAACCACAGCAAATTTAACATGGATCCTAAATCCATTTTGAGCATGCTAATTTTACAGCAAAAAGGCCCCACTGAAGTGTTTGCTTAAAAAAAATGTCCTTGTCAACAGAACAATGATTTAAATGCTGCAGGTTAATGCAAGTCTGTCCTTATCAACTGCTGACCAAGAAAGTGAAATGCCCAGGAGCCTCTCCAAAGAGTGAATGAGAGTATGATACAAAATAGCTACATGGATAAACATGGCTCTTCTGTGGGAATATAGGACAACAGCCTTGTGCCTCCTTAGAAATGTGAACCTGCTGCTCTAGCAGTTATCTGAAGGCTTTGCAGTGTTTTGGTCATCTGAGTTTGCTCCCAGCACAGATTATTTTTCTTAATCTACCTCCCTTCCCAATTCAGAAGTCAGAAAAACGGGGAATGGAGGAAAGCCAGCAAATTAAGTAAGTTTCCAGAAGGTGAGAAGAGAAAAACATTCCAAGACAAAAGTCTTTTTAAAACAGCTAAAAACCCTGAATGAGAAAGTGCAATTTCATACCTGCCTACACGTGAGTCCAATAACAGTCACCGGAGTCTGTGCTGACTGGGAGATGTCAAAGAGGTTATAGAGCAGTGTCTGGTTCTTGTGATGAACAAACAAGTCAAATTCATCCAGTACAAACAAGATTGGACAACTGCGAGTTCGATTTCCTGAGACAGCAATTTTAAAAGTTAGTATGGAAACATGAGCATCAGACTTCCAGCCCTACAGCTTTCCCATTTCCCAGTTTTAACAATTTACCTATTTTTTTTTAGCTTTTCACTAAGCCCTCCTTTCAGTATACAAAGGAAAACTGGGATGGTTTTGTAGTGTTCCACCAAGTATCATTTCTGGTTGCATGGGAAGACAGACTTGTATGGCAAATTGTTTTTAAAAGCACTATTTTTAATAGTTTCAATGTAGAGAAAAGAATCTGTCCTTCATAGCTGCCCATCACATGCAAGTCTTTACAGCATCAGTTGTGTTAGCTATATATTTGTTTATTATTAATCTATTTTTTTACATTATTTTGTAACCATAATCCTGGGCTAGATTTCTTTATACCACTTTTACAAGCAGATGAAAAAATACATCTATGCTAACTTTTCAGTCAAGTGACAAACACACACACAGACACACACACACAGAGTTTCAGAAGAGAGGCTACTAGTGCTTACCTTTCCTTAAAGCTTCAAGGAGGAATGCAAGGTTTTCAGCAAAGCTGCCCTACACAGAGAAGAAGAGTTTCACAACAAATTTTCAATATCACCCACAAAATTGTCCAACCACATCAAGTTCAGGCATGCAGTGAAGCCCATTTTTTCTTTCTAAACCCCTGCTTTCAAAACAGTGCATATTCAAACATTTACAGTGTTACTCCATGTTGTAAAATCATAACCTCTTCAGGACAAGAAAACTGATAGTTAACTCCACATTTATCCCCTTTTTTCCAGTCTGAAAACCCCAAACTAATTGCCTCAGACAGGCAAAAATTAGCGATCAGAAGAATGTCTACAACAAGCTAAATTTACAAGTGGTTTTGTCTTTCCTTAAATAGCTACTGCATGCTCATTTTCCATCTACACACATGCAAAAACTGCCACCT
Organism: Podargus strigoides; assembly: GCA_028020825.1. Classification (NCBI taxonomy): domain Eukaryota; kingdom Metazoa; phylum Chordata; class Aves; order Caprimulgiformes; family Podargidae; genus Podargus; species Podargus strigoides. The sequence goes on along the minus strand of CM051625.1, from coordinate 2,690,575 downwards.
AACGTGTTCCACTGAGAATGATCACTATGCAGTTGTTTAATTTGCAGCCTTATTAGAGCAGATGAAAGCACCAAACGCTCGTGACAGAAAACAATGAATTGTTGTGACCACCCAGCTTCACTTACACACACATCTACACACTCTGAAGCAGAGATGGGAAATAACTGAAGACCACAAGCACTATCAAAAGGAGGCAAAAAAGCCAATTTACTCTCTGAATGTGAGCTGCAGAAGCTAAGTTTTATGGACAGAAGTAATGACATTCTCACAGATCAGTACGTTTCCATGTACACCTGCAGGGATTAGATGGTGAAGAGTTTAAAGAAATACTTCACAATAACTTAACAGGGAAAATTATAGGGGAATTAAGCATATTTAAGCTCAATTTTGCCTCCAGCATTTTTTCATAGTGGAACTGTGGACCCTGAAAAGTTGTTCTAGCTCTCTGTTGAAAAGACAACTCATTCAAATGGCTCTACTGGAATTAAATACTTGCTGTTTTCTTTTATTACTGCAGCTGTATTTGGGGAAATTTTAGCTCACCACCACAAAGGGTTTTTTCCCATTCTCTACCAAAAATAATTCAGGATAAGTAAGAAACCAAAGCACAGCCTAAGAAGTAAGCATTGCCAAAAGATACTAAAGACTAATAACCACAATCTAAACTTCATCTTGTATTCCATGCTGCCTCTAACCTAGTTCTCTGGTCTCTCTTCCTCAGGTAACATCTTGTCTCTTTAGAAACTTTCCAAATGCAACTGATGAAAACAAACCTGATCTAATGAGCTTTCACCTTTCTCCCCTCTCTTAATTCCACATTAGCCACATGGATCAGCATCACACGTGGCTCACAACTGTGTGAACTCTGCCAATCTCAAAGTCCCTGTCTGGGAGCAAAGGGCTTTCTCTTGTACCAGAAGATGGTTGCTGTAGAACACTCACTGAGTAACAGGCCACAACCAGAGTAGCTCAGATCATTGGCCCGAGTTATTTTACACTTCAGTTTCATCTGAAGTATGTATTATTCCCTTTATTACTGACTTTAGCACTAATGTAAATGACTTTCTTATCTTTCAGAAAAGGTGAAGACAAGCAAATATTTTAATAGAAATTCTATGCAAAATGAAAGGCTCCATGAAGCCTGGATAGATTTCCCTATAAATCAGAAAAGGTTGTAAATATAAATATTTTTTACTGATAAACTGGCTTACTCTTTGTCTTGAAATGTTTAAGTGGATGTTTCCAAAAGACTCTACTGCTCTGAATGAAGCCTCTTCAAAATGTTTAATGTTTGTTTCATTTAGAGGCCTGAAGTAAATTTGAAGAGAGCCTTTCCATTCTTCCTGCTTCTCTAAGTTGATATTTTTTGAAAGAGTATCAGGATGCATTAATATTGCTCAGCTAGCAAAAACGTAACGTTCCGCACTTGTGTAGAACACAAGTATTTGTTGGCATGCTTGACATGTTTGTAAACCAGGGTCTTCACAGGTAAATGCTGCCACAGTTCACTACTGCCATCAATTATTAAATATTTTAAAAGAGAAAGCTTTGAGAAGACTGAGCCAGCCCATCACAGTTTTGCTAATAAACTCAAAGCCCATTTAATCTCAACAAGCTGTATCCTATAAAGCCACTTCTCTGGCAAGGATTTTTGAGAGAGGTAAGTGAAGAGTTTACAAAGCTGATACTTACAAAAACTTTATCCCCAACCACATTTTCCAGGTGCAACTGTCTGGTGATCTCCTTCAGGGCCACTTTATCATCCGTCTGCAGAAGCCCTGAAACAAAATGGGGTTTTTTAAATGAAGATCTGGTAGTTCTCTCACTCCAAGAGGCCATGTCTACAGCCACTGGAAACATAACCAGAAATTCTCTCCATTTCCAAACATTTCAAAAATTAATGCTAGACAGTAATTTTCTGTATGTAATCACAATTTATTCACAACTGATTTTTAACATTCTGAAAAGTCATTAAAAGCACACAAGTTCTCTTTATACAGATATAAAGAAAGGGGTTTTGGACCTCACAGACAAATGTATCTGTAATTAAGGCTGAAACCAAAATTTTGGTTCAGTACATACAATGTATAACAATTGAATATAACATAACATTTGAATAATGCTGTATTACTTGCCATTCAGATGAACTTCTAAGAGGTTCTCTCTCATTCGTGTCATTTCCTTGAGTTCTTTTAAGACATGATTCAATAACTAGGAAAAAAATTACATCATTTCTTTACAAGAAAGTTAATGTACCAGCAGTAAGGAAAGCATACAAATGGGTATTATCAGATAGGAAAGAACACAGCAGTTTCATTAGGTAACAATGCTTTGAGTATTTTTAAGACTAAAATACTAAAATGATAACTTCACATTCACTATCACGACTGCAGCAATTTCATTTGTTCATTCTGCTGAATTATTAGGGAAAGAAATATAAAAATAACTCCTTTAGACAACAAATTTTGGGGGTAACACAGGCCTTTTGCCTTAATCAAAAAAGCATTAAGAGTTCGAGATGTGACAGAATTCATGGTTTGGGTACCTGTAGTGTGTCATGAAACCTGGTGAAAACACATGAAGAACTTCAAAACCATGCATACTTCTGCAAGTCATTGTGCAGATGGACAGGTCCCTGTTTTAGCCAGCTGCACACAAAGCTGTTCTATTTTACAAAATCACTAGGAACTCACTATTTGAAACATTTCAGAAGATGGTTAGGAAATCAATTTCTCCATATCGTTATTCAACAGGATTAGCTCAAAAGAAGTCCTGAAATCTTTTGAAAATATATGTAAACAGTTGTCAATTCTCCCTTTAAAAACAGGCAGAGATGAAAATTCAGCTCCAAAAGCTCCCCAGACTTCAGTGAGGTTTTCTGCCTCTTCTTTATATAAACTTTAAATACATGCTTATACCATAGTCTTTCCTGATCCTCGGGGTCCAATAATGAGGGCAGAATTACTCTCTCCATGAATTGTAGTTCGTTTCAGCAGTTCCAGCAGATGTCTGCATTGATAACAGCAATAGGTTACAAACTTCAAACCAGACAACATTCAATGAACTACAGCAAATGCAAAGAAATCTTTCCAACATAAGAGAAAACTTGTTACATTTCAACTTGCTCTCAGAGCCAGCACTCAGGGCATGTAAAATGTAATACAATAAAATACAAAAGGCTGAGTGATTAGATCACTTAAAATATTTTAAAATATTAAAACATGCACAAGTCAGGAGTATCACTAATTCATAAAGTTCTACAATTCTCCACCATGAAAGGATAGACTTTAATAATTATTGAAGTCAAAAATGACTGCTTTCTGTGATACCACTATAGTTCATGAAAAAGGAAGACTGGCAAACACATTGGAGGAAAACCTTGATACTAGTAAAAAATTAATAATCTAGTGGAATGTATTCATTTTGACAATCTTGGTAAGATTGATTATATGCTAACTTTGGGCAATCAAAGCTTGTGAACGGTAACAGCAATACTGAACTTCAAGTTCATCTTCTATTCCCACCCAAAAGAAGGAACACAGAACAACTCTAAATTATCTTCAGATAGACTTGTGACCTTGTACTGCATTAAAGTTTACAAATGCATACATTTTATACTCTCTTTAATGTAGAATATTGACATCATACCATCACTTCAAAAGGAGTGATAGAATCATCATGGCACAGCTGCAGCAAATGCATGTGGGTTTGTTCACTATTTGAGAGCCCTGATAGATCTTGGGAAATAAAAACTTAAAAGACTTAGGAAGTTCATTGTGTTTTCTCTTCAGTATAATTCACCAACAGTGGCATATTAAGTAGAAGAGAGTCTGTAAATTGTTTTTCAGAATTGCAATCTAAACTGTTTAAAACAAGTTAGTTGGATACATGCTTGTTATTTTCAGAATTTGACCTGCACCTGTAACAGGACCAGTATCAGGACAGTCCCTTTTCTAACTTTAGCCTCCCCATCTGGATGACCTTGGGTCTCTACTTCAAGAAACGCAATGTTCACATCCAAGGTTTAAAATCTACTTTCAACACAGCTTACCAATAAACAGAGAAAATCTGAAGTAAAAATAAAGATTCACAGGAGAATTTACCTTTTTGCCTGGTCAGGTCATTAAACATAGCCTTAGAATTCCACTAAAACTCTAAGGCTCCAAAAATTGTTTTAGGAATTACAGCTTTGAAACAAGGACAAGAAATCCAAAACTCAGAGCCTGACAAAACAGCAAGCAACAGCTGTATAAGAACTCTGAAAATCTGAGGCAAATGATTTTTAGAGGCATTGTGCTGTGTGTCATTTAAGCTTGTATCATTTAGAAAAACATGGGCTGCAGAAAATTCTCATTATTTTTCTACTGTGGTTAATGTAGCAATTAATGTTTGAGTCTGCTCACTCACCTGTACTGGTGTCCAATCCCAAAGAGTCTTCCAGTAGCACAACTATGACAGAATCTTTCACGTAAAATTTTCTGCACCTACAAACGTAATAGAAGACAGAAAGAACACCTGGTGCTTCAAACAGCAGAATGTACCAATAATGTAATTACTGCAATAAAATACTAGTAAAATGGGCATGTTTCTGTGGTATTACAAATACTCTGTAAATCTTAATTGTCATCAATGATATAGGGGTCTTGAAAGTAAAAATAAAGTTGCAGTAGGCAGAATATTTAACAGAGTCTTTTGCAGAAGAAAAGAGAAAATTCAATGATAGCAATGCCTGTCTTTGGTCCCTTCTGCTACAGTTTCTCCCCTTCACCCCTGAAGGGATGTTATACTTGTCACCAAAATTACGTTAGCAGTTCAGCTAATTCATAGTTCTAGCTTATCGTGTAATACAGGCAAGAAAACATTTACCAGCTGACTTAAATAAAAAAGATCTCATTCCCCCCCAAATCCTCAGTGAACACACTTTTTGTACCACTCATAACAACATTGCAGCCTACAGGTTCAAACATTATTAATTATCAAATTCTTTGAGGAATCAGTTCAGATACCTTGCTCCTAAGTCTGGAAGGGGGGCAGGAAGTAGTATGAAACTGAAGCTAATATACAGCTTACAAAGGTTGGAATGAAGTCTGTCCAGCTTGATTATTATACAGAAGTCCTGAAGCTCTTCAAACTGCAGAGTGAATATAGCTATTTTAAATACTAATTTGGACATGCTGCTTGGGATATCTTTAGATATACATCTGGGATATCTTTAGATATACATCTGGGATATCTTTAGATATACATCTGGGATATCTTTAGATATACATCTGCATTGACTTCTGTTTTCCACATCAAAAACTGTTACTTCAAATTTTATCTTCAATTCTCAAACAGCCAACCTTCAGCATCCTAGCCGATTTCTTCCTACCACTTGACCAGCAGGAGGCAAATTGAAAAATCCCAATTTTTAAGAATTTACAGAACTTCATACTACTACTCCTCCCCATCCCTCATTTAAGCTATCCTAAAATATCTGCATACTCCATCCTTTTGCATTGCTCTCACCTTAGGTAGCAGTCACTCATTTACATCTTCTTCTAACACTTGGCTAATGTATAATTTATGATGGAATTGTCACCATCAGCTCTAGGTGTTTGGTTTAAAAATAAATACACGCGGATGCATCTTTGTGAAGTACTCCTCAGCAAGTCCAAATAATGGATAGAAGAACAATAAAAATATATTTTGCTAATAATTCCACTTTATAGAAGGATTTATTTTTTAATATATGAGTTTGTATACCTGATTTTTCAGTTACTTTTTCTTCTACTAAAGTCTTACTGATTTAATTTCCAGATTTATTCCGTTTTAATCAAGTCAGCATCGTCCACCCACAAGTGAAAAGGTTTTCCTCCTATGATGGGATTTTATAGGTAAACGAAGAAAAGCTATTAGAGGATAAGAAATTACTGAAGCAGAGGTAATTCACTACAAGATGCACCACAGTTTTTAAGTAGCCACTTAGAGAATAACAGAAGAATGAAGCTCAAGAAAAAAAAACAAACTGAAAACTGATAAGGCAGCTGCTGTCCTGCCTAACCTAGGTTGTTTAAAAAAAAAGGTCCCATAGATTCTGACTCCCCCCACAAACTGGAATACAAAGAAACTGATTAGATAAAAATAGCTTTATGCAAATCCGTGGCCACAAACGGCTGTAGAAGCACAAGACCATCCTTTAACATTTTTATTAAGACTCCAAAAAGTAGATCATCACTATAACATTTGAAGCAAGCAAACATCAGGTGAGAAGCTGAAATAAATATAGAACATAAACACAAAAAAACCCCATTTAGAGCCCTAGAAATTACCTCAAGTATCTGTACATGCCTTTTTAACTGGTCTAGTAAAACACAGCATGGCATGGATGTCAGAAGATGCAAAAGTTCCATAACTTTAAAACAAAGTCAGCTAGTAAAGACATTACTAACCTGTGAGATGCATTCTCCATCCACTCCACTGCTCTGCTTTGCCTTACGTTTACTCATTGCAGAAGTTTTCATCTTGAAATAAGAAAATATAAAAGTTACACTAAATTACTGTTTTCCAAATAATTATGTTAGTCAGAAACTCTACTTGGATGTTAGTAAAATAAAGCTGGTACAGCAAAAGCCAGAGAGCTGCTTACTTGTAAGAACTTAAGTTGTAATTAACGTCATTTCCTAACTGATAAACATGTAGTAGTTCACTTCTAAAAAAAAAAAAAAAAGACAACTGACGCATTTTTAATTCAGTTCTGATTAGATTAAACCATGTTTGCATGCAACTTCTGAACAGCATTTGCTTTAGGATGCTTTCCATGCAATGCAAACAGCACATAATGTCACTGATGTGAAAATTTTCCTTCAAGTTTCCTTCCAGGTTTGTCTAGCAAGTTCTTAATGGCAACGATGACATTCACAAGTCTGTGAACGACATGCCAAGTACACTAAGACAGCACAGCCACCCACAAGCCAGTCTCACACAGAACCAGAAGCGGCACAGCTCACACATTTCGACTTCAGATACATTACTGTGAACAACTAAACTGATACCCTTCAAGTAAGTTGCATTAACAACTGACATTTGTGCACCTTCTCTGACCAACCACCGAGTGTCATTTGTTCAATTTGGTCATTTTGACTGCCTTTAAGATAGCCTGAAATAATATATTTATGTTTCTGCAGCTGGAACAAGCTACAGGCATATGGTAACATGTTAAGGCACAAGAATTAAGTTTTTAGAGGAACGACTAGCTCTCCATGTTTATACTGGTTCAGCTTATACCCACCACCACAGTGCCTCTCCAGAGAAGCACCATGAGTAATAAAACAACTCTCCTTCTTCGTGCTAACAGAAAGCTTCCAAGACTTGCTCCACAACCACTCACACTTATTTTAACACGGCTGTTTCCCTCCCACTTTTTTTCTTTCTATGGTAAGGCCAGCACCATTCAGTGCCCTGGCGCAGTAGCTATGCCTGCAAAGGATGCGACTAGCTCTAAAAAAATACACAAATAAAGCAGTCACTACGGAAGCAGAGGCACAAGAGTGCAAGGCACAAAAACACAAAGCTGGAGAAGCTGAACCAAAGCCGTTAATCGAACGGGAATGCAATAGCATCAAGACCACCGGGCGAGGAGCATGCTCGTTCCCGTTTCTCCCCCGGGGTACATAAAGTGCCCCCGCAGCACCGCGGCCACCCAATGCCGCCCACCGCCGCCACTTCCAGCTGACAAACCCCCTCGGCCACGCCCAGGGGCAGACACCGCTCCCGCCTCACCCCCCGCACCGGAGAGACGCGCGGCAGCGGCTCTGCGGCCTCCAGAGACCTCCCGGTGCGGCGGCTCGCAGACGCTGGCCTACGGCAGCGGGCGAGCAGCAGCCACTCCCCGCCTCACAATCCAAACCCCCGGAGCGCGGGAGAAGGGCTGGGGGGCGCATCCTCCCCCCTCCCGGCACGCTGAGCACCGAAGGCCCGGCCCGAGGCGGCGAGCGGCCTGGCCCGTGTCCCCCCGCCGCGCGGCGCTCCCTCACCTGAGGCGGCGGCCGTGCCAACCGCCGCGCTCGCGCCAGGCGCGCGCGCACGTACTCCCGCCCCTCAGCTACCGCGCTCCCGGCAGCCCCCGCGCCGCCCGCCCCGCCCACCTCACGTGACCGTGGGCTTCCCCCCCTCCCCCGACAAACCGCCCCCTCACTTCCGCCCCGGCCCTCCCCACCACTTCCTTCCGCCCCGCCGCGCGATCTCCTTCCGGGTGCGCGCGGCGCGCGCGGCCCTGTGGGAAGGCACGTCCCTCCCTCTGCCCCCCCCCCGCGGCCTCCTGAGCTCCCCCGGGGCGCATGCGCAGTGGCTGCCTCCCCTCTTCCTCCCCGGCAGCGCCGGAGCCCCAGCAGCCGGAGCAGCAGCAGCAGCTGATGATGAGGAGCGCGGGGGGGGGCGGGGGGGCCCGTTATTTATACCGTTAAAGGGACAGGGCGCTAATTCCGCTCGGCATCGGCGCGGGGGCGGGGGGCCGGTGCCAGGCGCCCCGAGTTTCTCCCCCCCCAGCCCCGCCGGAGGAGCCCGGGGAGTTTCTTCCCACCACCCCCCCCTCCCTCCCCCCCCCGCCCGCAGCCGTCGGCGGAGGGAGAGCGAAGCCGAGAGGCGGCCCCGGCGGGAGGCACCTCGGCGGGGGAGCGGCAGGCAGTTGGGCAGCCCCCACCCCCCGCGCTCCCCTCCTCCCCCTTTATTACCCTTTGTGTGCGTCTCCGCCTGCGCCGCTCCGGGGCCGGCCGGGCGCCGGGGGGCCGCTGAGGTGAGTGCGGGGCGGTGGCGGGGCGGAGGGGGGGTGGTGAGCGGCGGCGGTGGGGCCGCCCGCTTGTTTACCTCAGGGAGGGAGCGGGAGGGGGGGGCCCGGAGCGCGGCCGCGCTGGGCCGCGGGCGGCGGGGAGGGGGCGCCGGGCGCCCGCCTGTCACTTTCTGCCCCCTCTCAGCGCCGGGGGCTCCCCCCCCGCACGGTCCTGACGGAGCTTTGTTGTCGCCGGGGCGCGGGTGATGCTTCAATGCCGGCCGCCTTCCTCTCCCCACCGCCCCGGGGGCTGCTTCTTGAGCCCCCTCCCCGGGCCGGGGGGGTGCGAGCGGCGGGGGCGGCCCTCAGCTGAAGGCGCGGTGTTGTGAGGAAAGTTCGGGGTGTCTCCGGTGGGTGCTGTGTCCCGAAAGTGTGTTTTCCTCAAGGCAGCGGGGGATTCGGTGGCTGAAACAACGGCGGGGTGCTGGGGGGAGACCCTCGGGGTCTGCACCCCCGGTTGGGCTCTCTGCGGCGGGGTCAGCCCGTTATCTGGCTCATTAAAGCCCTGCGGTCATTAAGGCCCCGGTGGTACAAAGACCCTCTGGCGAGCTTAACTTTCAAGGATTATCCAAGAACCGGAGTCCTGAGGTGTTAGCAGGACCGGGATCCGTGCGGTGTGTTCGGTAGCGGTACGTGGCTATCGTTGGTGGCTGGCTATATTTGGTCAATGGTTTGCTCAAATATATATATATATACACGTCGTGGTCTTGTTTTTCCTGTGGCCTTGTGCTGGGAAGGCCGAATGTCTCCATCCTTGGTGTTGTTGGTTTGTTAGGTCAGATACCACTGGCAGGCTGAGCTGACCAGTTTTTTTTTCTACTGATTAAATGAAAAGTAACGTGTCAATATGTCTGAAACAGCTTAAATTTTCAGGGGGCAACAGAACACTGAACCTAAATAAATATTTGAAGCCTTCTAGAGATTTGTAAGCATCCAGAAGTAAGAGTTTGGGAATTAACACCAAGTTGAAATAAGAGTCCTCTACATAAGTAGGATGTTTATATTAAAATCGCTGTTGTCTGCTTATTTCTGGAGCTTAATTACGTCCTCCGTAATTTTAAAAAGACAGTTTGAGTGCTCAGTTTATGGAGCATGCTGAACCATGAAGTAGGCCATGAGTAGGTATTTCAGTGGGTCATCACGATTAAATGGTGGTCAGCAGAGAGCGTGTGTCATCTCTGCCTCACGCCGGAGGGGTACCCACAAGAAAGGGCTCTCCTGAAATGCTGCGGTGTCTCCCATTTCTAATTTGTACATCTGTGTCTTGTGCGAAGCAACGATTTTGTGATTGAACCAGAAAGAGTTTGAGAGAGCTGTGATTTGATGGGATGGGAAGAATGAGAGAAAAATATAGTTGGACTGATAGTTAACAGTGTTGTGAAGAAGAATTGAAGGTAGCGGCCATAACTGTGGTTCTTTCTAATAGTTTGCCCTTAGTTTTCTGTTAGCTTGTGAAAACATGATGACTTTGGTTTTGAAGATGTGAAAAACGTGATAATTATTGTCAAAATCAGCAGATACATGTATAAAACCCCATTCTTTAAACGTGTGACTCCACTTTTAGTTAGTTTACTACAAGCAAGAGTTGCACAGCAAAAGACTGACCAGCAATAAAAGACACCGTTTTCTTTTGATTTTGTCATGACAATGCTTCCTTTCTCAACCTGAGATACCACTGATCTACTTTCATCCGTACATGGAAACATACAGCAGCTTCAGGGTTATGCTCCCAATGTATGTAGAGCTGCAGATCTGCCTGCAACTTTCATGGCCTACAGCTGATGAGATGTATTATTTAATGTGGGGATTTCATGCATTAATTTCTTTGTGGCTAGTATGAAAAATAGGTATGATTTGATTTAATGTTGCTCAGTAAAATAACCCTAACAGAATTCAAAAGCTGGGCAGAATAAGTCAGGATCTTCTCTTACTTTAAATCCTAGAGATAAAATTAGTAATAAAACCTTCATTCCATAGGCTGATTGTGGGGGGATTGGGTAGGTCCATCCTGTGGAACCACTGGTGGGACTGGGATTCTGCACTGTGTCAGAGGCCATTCCTGCAGTGCCCAGCACGAAGGGGTCTGAGGCAAATTTGGGGCTTCTGGCTGCTGTCACAACAGCCTTCTAAGAACTGAAAGAATGGGATCTCTCAACCTGTATTAAGGAAGACCGTGCCTTATCAACAACTAAAAGGCAATATAGTTTTGTTTGGTTTGGGTTTTCTAGGCTCATTTTGCTGCTGTTACAAATGTTGCTAACTGCTTTTAGGAAAACTTTGTGCGTTTTTTTCAGTTATTTATCTTTTGAGCCAAAATTGGGGGTTATTTTCCTGTATTCCAGGCTAGTGGCTTCCCAGGCTCTGGGTCAGAGAGGTTGTTTTGAATTACCATGGCAAAATGTAGGCTGTGCTGGACATAAAGATGTTGTTCAGGCCAGACTTATATTTGTCTTTAACAGTCTTTCCTTGGAGTGTGCTGCCTTGCCTTTCTTTGTAGATGAACGTGTTAGTTTCTATTTAGATTAGCTAAGAGGATGTTTGAAGAGAATCTTTATGATGCAATACTTTCAATAATTTAACTTTTTTTTTTTTTTTTGCTCACAGTCCTTTTGTTTGGCTTTGGCTGTGAAGGGATCAGTCTTTCTCCTTGTTAAAAAGCACTGAAGATCTTGGCATAAGTACCAGTCCACTCAAAAATGGAATGCCTTGGTTTTCAGCTGGGTTATTTAATTTGGTTTGTCAGTAGATTTTTTTTTTTTTTTTTCCCCCCCTACTGTTGTTTCTTGTATGTGGAAGATCAGTAACTCGAATATGGTCCGTCACCACAGAATTAGTTTCTGAATCAGCAGTGAGTGCTTATCATGGATGTTCCTTCTGGAAAGCAGTAGACCAGGTGGGTGGCCCCTCGTGCCCATCTGGAGCCCCACTAATGTCAGTGTGTCTTTCTGTGGGCTTAAGTGACCACATGCACAAAGCAGCTTGCAAGAGAAGAATCTCATCTATTAATGGCTCAGGACATAAATTTTGAAAGTGGTTGAGCTTCCTTTTCAAAAATACCATTAAACTTTGGAAAACTGGGAGTTCTGTTTGTTCTTTTGGGCTTGTTCAGTTTAGGGTCTTGGTTTTATTTGTTGGATTTTTTTTTTTTAAGGACCCAGTATTGGTTTCTGTTTTATCCCAGTGGAAGTGAGTATCAGTTGCTATTGATTTCAACAATCAAAAGATAGAAGATACATTTTTGAATGCTCTTATGTCATTAAGGACCTGCTGATTCTTTTTAAGAGTTATTTGAATGTTTGAAACCACAGGCTTTCACTGGCTTTTCTTTGTAATTATTTTTGGAACTATTAGGTAGAATAATACTACTCAATCAGTTTGAAATAGGCCTGCACAGGAACCAAAGCCTCTATTAGGAATAAAATGTTGGAAGAACATTGGAGACGGATAAAAATTAAAGCATCCTGAAAGCTATGTAACTAGAGTTCAACCAAGTGGGATGCTAATAAAAAGCAGCAGTTAAGAAATTAAGAAGTGCTGACTCCTTTCCTCTCTTCAGATTCCTAGTTCTTTATTATAGTGATACTGCCCTACTTTTAAATCGAGGTAAAATTTGTCAAAACCACTTGGACTGCAAAATTATGGAGTGTATGAGTACATATGCATGTATGTTTGGCTACATAGAGAAATGCACGTGTGTATATACAAACAGGAGTATAAAAAAGTGTGAAAAATAGATAGATACTTTAAAATAGTACTTAAATTTAAAATTAAAGTGGCTGTGTGGCTCCAACATTCTGGATTTTGAGCCTTTTACCTCTAAGTTGTTGTTTTCATCTGGCACATGGCAGCAGGAATCAGTCATTGCTGTGAGATGGCTATTCATAGACCTTTGTGAAATGAGTTGATCATCTCAGTTTATCTGCAGCTTGACAGGTGTTCCCAGCACAAAAATCTCCATTGCCTTCTGTCCTTCCCATGGGAATGACTAAGGAACAAATTGTGGAGAGTGGCTTTGAGTGTTGGTTCCTTGGGTTGGAGCTGAAGAACGTTGCAGAGGGCAACACAGAGAGCTGGAGATGCAAAAGACTTAGTTGTCGCTTTGTTGTTTGAGATTTTTTTTTTTCCTGAAATCCTCTATTTTAAGAGCTTTTAATGTACTTTTAAAAAATGAAACAGTAAAATGTCTGAGAACTCTTTAAGGTTTCTAGCAACTTTATCAAAGAAAGAATAAAGGATTTCATTTATTACTCTGATTAAATTCTTCAATGTGCTTTTATTTTTTTACATCTACAGGAAATATTTTAAAGCAAGCAGGCAATATTTTAAAAATTCTTATCTTGTCACAGTGTCTGGTAACTAATGCAGAAGCAATGTATGAATTGCATTATTCCTATGTGAGGTAAAATTGAAGCCCAGGATTAAAAATATATAGACAGAGTCTCATAGTTTTTGATTAGTCTACATTTTCAGTGATATTAAATCCAGAATTATTTTGGTGACTTACTGAAGGAGGAGTAATGTGAAATGTAAATAGCATCTTAAATACTAGGGCCCTTGGTTTGCAGCTTGGCCTGGCTAAGAAAGATTCCCGAGTGAGGGAACCAGAACAGTTGTCAATTGTTTGCACAACAAATCCTGTTGGATCAAATGGTGATATTCTCAACGTTTAGATAAAGAGAGGCTTGCGATAGTGTTGCCTTCTACCCTGCTGCCAAAGGAAACAAATGCAGTCTAAGTTAGGAGAAAAGGAAAAGTTAGCCAAAGAGGAGGTAGGCCTACATATCATAAATATATATATATATATTCTATTTTTTCCATTCATACTGCCTAATGTTTCGAAAATATGTAAATTAAATTTCAATTTGCCAATTTCAGACTTTATTTTTAAGCTCTGCCAGGTCACAGCCAACACATTTAGGGTTATCTGTTGTAACAAACTAAATGCCTTATAAAAATATGGAAAACATTTGATTTTGTCTTCATCCCTTGAGCTTTTACCTGTATATTTTTATACATATATGTATACACATGCACACATATTTATATTTACTTGTGTGGATGTATATATGTGCATATATGTGATTAGCCCCTCTAGAATGAGTACAAATTTCATGTGTTTTGGTAAGACTCAAGCCGTAGCGTTGACAATAACAAACAGCTGGCACTGGCTTTATATTTTGGCTGTGTTTGCACCTAATCTGCCTGTAAATTATATATATTTTTAAAAATTGGTTATTTGTGTAATTTTAAGACTCTTGATGCAATGAAGACTTATACATTTTTATTTTTTTTAATATAGGCATGCTTGTTAACTTTAGGAGATAAATTTTATTTATTTTATATGTATGTAGAAGACAAACATACAAAAAAAACCTACCGCTTTTTGCTGGCTCATCTCACCCAGCCCTTAGATGAGAGGAAGAATTTTTTAGTATGTGCTATTTTTGTAAGAAAACACTGCAAGAGTGGACAAATGACATCACTGATTAAAGAAACAAAGTAGTCAGAAATCTGTAACCAACTGATTTTTTTAGAACAGAACTTCCTTTTGTCTTTTCTGCTTGGGGGCAGAAGGGGAATGTGTTTTTCCCTCAAAATCTTTATGGGGAAGAAGCTCAGGGAAAGCAAGTGATGAGAAGGATCAGATTTAAGAAGTGGACATGTTGGTATCAGTTGGTGATACAACGTGGGTTTGTGTTGTTCTGGAGCATGGCTGCTTGAAATGTGAAATGATATTATAAGGTCTGCTGGCATTTCAAAGTTCCATAACTTTTCGTGATACATTTTGAAGTCTTAAGAGACAAAAAAAAAAAAAAAAAAAATTGGAAAATATCATTCTGAAATAATTTGTTTTAAAGTTTTCTGGCTTTTTATTTTTTCTTGAAGGATCAGAAAGTGTTTCTCAAGGATAACCCCCTTTGAAAACGTACTCCTCCTCCTCCACAGGCTCTCATTCATACTATCTTAGCAAAGGTTAGGCTCTTTTAAGATACTCTTTCAAAACATTTTTTCCTGCTTTAACATTTTGTCACACAGGAGTTCTTGCCGAAGGGATTCTTGGCCCTTTTAGAAGCTGTAATCTAGTTAAAAGGTTTGTTTATGCTTCCCATCTCTGTTCTGCTGATGGCATTGGAGCGCGGGCCAGAGCCAGGCAGCGAACTGTTTATAGCAGTCAGACTTCAATTAAAGCTGCAGCCTCCGCTTTCCTCAATATCAATACATGCATGGCAGCTGCAAATAATTGCAGAAAGGATGAAAGTAGAGTGGTGGCCTATGATTTCTCTCTTTCTCAATAAATTCTTTTTCATTTGTTGTTCTTTTCATATTTAGAATCCTGCATGAGCTTTCAGATTGGGAAATGCTTTGCACTTGGAAAGGAGCTGCCTATGAAAGACAGATCTATATTTGGGACTGTATCTTTTCAAGGCAAAACATTCATTGATTTCAGTGGAAGTTTTGTGCTAAATAAGGGCTGTAGAGTATCTTCCTCTGTATCAGAGCAGGTATCAAAATTCATTTACCACAATCGTTTTATAAGGTGTTGTCCAAACTCAAGTACCATTGACTTTTCTCTACTTAAGATAATTTAAATGTTGAAGGCTGTGAAGTCCCACCTTCTCAGGGCAGCAAGAGCGTGCTATATTTAGTGGTCAATAACTCAAGAATTTGTGCGTCAAAAAAAAAAAAAAGCCAACTAATAACATAGATTTCCTTTAATACTTTAAACTTCTGGCTGATGTTTGAGTTTAAGGATTATGTATTTAAAAATATGTGAATTGTTGGAGCCTTTTAAAACACGCGTGGTTTTCCTTGAAGCCTGCCTCGGTGTTATTAAATAATAAAGCACGTATGTGTCTGTAGGCCATCTGAACTGCAGAAGCAAACCATATCTGGCCTGTAGGCTATTGGTTCCTCACCTCTGTTTTAAAATTAGTAAAATCATTTGCAGCGTGATTCATTTCTAAAAATTACTTGTCCATCTGTGCCGAGCACACTAGCTCTAAAGTTGCAGTGCTCGCTGTGGTAGTTGTTGATGGTTTGTTGTTTTTTTTTTTCTGAAAGTTGCATTACTCTTGTGACATCTTGGTTGTATCATGCTTTGGCCAAGTTATTCTTTGATAAATAGGTTTTTGTTAGGTTTGTAATTTGGGGTATTATGATACTGCTGTATAAGGTGAGTTTTATTTTTTTTTTTAAATATTAGTAAAATATTTGTACTCTTGATATTTTGGTATTAAAAATCTATCCGTGAAATCTTTAAGGAAAAAAAAAAAGGGTTTATTCTGTTTTCACTTATGTCAGTGCTAAAATATTTATTAACTTCCTTGGGTGTTGGATCAAGCCCTAAACCTGAATTTTTCATGAGTTCTAGCTTCACAAAGGTCTTGGGGAATGAGCAGTTCTAGCCACGTCATGATCCCAAAAGCTGGTGGGTAGGCAGCTCCTTAGTCAGCTGGTCTCTGGATTCCTAGTGGCTCACCTTACATATTTAGCTTTCTTCCCGTGCTTGTGGGTTTTGCTAGTCTTTCTCATGCTCTTTTTCTTCAAAACTGCCCAGTTATGAATCAGTTTTAATCATTTTTTGTAACTCAAGTCATTATCTGATGTAAGAGTTCTGCTAAGAGTCTGCAGACACATGGTGAGGGAGAACTTAATGAGCATATCCCTGGAACTGAAAAATAAACAGCAAATTAAAAGATAATAATTTTTAAGTGTTTTTTTTTTTTTTTTATGTAAAAGAAACTTATAAGTACTTTATGCCAGTAAAGGTATTCCTGTGTGTAGGGACTACATTGTTTTTCTTAAATAATAACTTATAGGAGCAATAACTGTTGTTTTGTCAGAGAATGAATATATAAACTTTGTAGAACCTGCTTATAATTTTTTCTCTTATTTGAAAACAGTTAATCGACTTTCTCCAAATATTGACCTATGCTAAATAAAAATAAGTTTAACTTTAATTCAGGTTTTTAAGTTGTGGGTTTGATACAACAACCTGAGACACACTTATCCCATAGTGAAACTGTTGGATGTATATTAATCCAATTTGCAATATTGTTGCATTTAACAAAACAGTTAAAATGTTAATATTCAGCTTTTGCTAATTATTGCAAATAATTATAGTATTTTGTGTGCACTGGAATTTGTAGTATCTGTATGTCTAGAGTGTTTCTGAGCCATTATAGAAAAAAATCAAATAGTTTTTAGTTTCTGTTTTGGTAGATAGTAGTCAAAATTCATGTGTAATATATGAAAATGTTCATTATAGCAGTGGTGAATGTAAATTTATTCATTGCTGATGACTAGTGAACCTTAAATTGAAGGTATCTTTTTAAGCATCTCCAGTTATTGTTGTCTAGAGAGAAAGCTTCTTATAGAGACTTCTGTTTAATATCTTATTGTAGGGTCTCTAAAAGGTCGGTTGTACTAGAGGTCTCCACAGAGAGATGGTATTTTAGGATTAGATTATATGAACCTGTACGTTCATGAAAAATTTGCAAATAATTACTACTTTTTTAATCTCTACACTAATCCTGTTCAGTGTAATTGTTCTGTCCTCAATTTGCATAGACTCTCCTGTTGTTTACTTTTGCTTTACTCACATACTTTATTATGCCCTAATAGAAATACCTGAGAACTTACCAACTCTTAGTTGGCCTAAGAAGTCATGTTTGATGCTTAACTTGGTGGCGTTTTTCTTTTTGTGTCAGTAGTGCAGGGAGCTTGGAATGCCACAAATAAACTTCAGAGAATGCATCACTAGGTAGCAATATTCTTATTTTTGTGCAAACAAGGGATGGTGAAGCCTGCTTCACCAGAGGGATGAGTTCCCTGGAGCTGCTGCCTATGGGTAAGCTTTCCTGCTAGTCACTGTAGCACTCAATGTTAGGTACTCTTATTTTAAGGGAAGATGGTTTTTTGCTTTCTGTGAAAGAGGATTATAAGTGAAAGCTTCTGGAGAGGCCCTGTGGTGTGGGAGTAGGAAGGAAATGAGTAGTGAGACGTTAGGAAGTAGCAGACTTTGGGGAGAGGGGGTTGGTGGTCAGGAACGAAGCAGTGTGGCGGGGTGTGAATGGCAGCAGGGAGGGAAGTGGATGGAGGCAACGCAAGGCTTGGGAGAAGAGCTGAAGGGTTGAGGGCATGCAGAAGTGATTGGGGCTGTAACGAAAAATGGGACGTGTTTGAGAAACAGGGCCACGTGGCTGTGCATAAAAGTATTTGCATGGCAAGGGGAGGAGATCCAGTAATGGACAGTGATGGGAAAGGGAGATCATGATTACTTATGGAAAAAACTGGTAGCCTTACCAAAGACAAATATGAAGCCCCATGACTTGTGTTTTCACACACTGGATCAACTAGGAAATGCTGCTTAATCACAGTCTTATCCTGAGACTCTGTTGTATGTAGATTTGAAAAGGGAAATAAATAGGCTCTGACTACTGTCAGGCATATAAACAATTTTATAATATGCCACCATTGCTGCCCAGACTTGGAAGTGCTTAAAGTTGTTATAGTCTGGATCATCAGGCATTTTTGGACACCAAACCCCACTGTTTTCGAATGATAACTGGTATCAGTAGAAAAGAAGTGCTTAAGTATCTTTGAGGACTTTGGCCTCGCTGTTTAGGTTTCCACAAGTTAAGTCTCTAGGCAACTGAATACATGACTCGAGTTCAGCTTTTTCTTTGTCCTGCTTCAGTTCTGTCTTGTGGCTGCGAGCTCCAGATCTTGGTTGGAGGAAAGTGTTGGAGAATCCAGCTGTTCCCATAGCATAAACAGCTCGCTCTCACAAAGACCTACACGTTTAAGTTTTCCTTGGGAAAAGCATCCCATCATTAAATTCTGAAAAGAGTGACTGAAATGCTCAACATGCCTTCTCTGGCTCACCATTATTTTGCTTACTTGGACTATATTCCTTCTTACTCATCTCTTGAGTAAATAATTCTAATGCACTGCTGTACATGCAGGTCTTTTTTATTTATTTCTGAACCTCTCTATTTTTTTTTTATGCATCCTTTTGACATCAGATGACCAGAAGTAAACGCAGTGTTCCTGGGGAGGGGAAACCACTGATTTATATGGATTATTCTAATCCAACGTCATGCAAGCAAAATCAAAAAATAGTTTGACTACCTAATGATTCAAAAATGCAGATGTGTTGCCAACAATTTTAGCATTTGTTAGCTTTACACTTGAGCAAATGCATTCTGGTAGAGATTTTAACTTCTTTTATTTTAGCTCTTATCTTCAGAGTCTTAAGGGTATGAGTTTATTCCACAAAATCCAGAAGCGTGTGTTTTATAATTAATAAAAATATGAAAATTATTTCTTAAATTGCTTGCATATTCCTTTTCAGGGTAATATTTTTAGACATACATATACAGGGACAAATATTCTTCCATTGAATACAGCCAGAAAAGTTTTGTATTGAACAGGAGCTTTAATATGATTTAGCATTTTCTAGTTTGAGATAATGGTCTGAAGTACAGCTTGTGCCATAGGAAATAAATTCAGTATACCTTAGTGAGGAAAGGAATCTCTCTTGAATAACAGTTTCTGTGTATTTTGAGTGCAGAAATAGGAACAAAATTTTTTGAGGAACCTGAGAAGAAGCAGGAACCAGATGTGTTGATATTATAAACATTAAACCATCTGAATTTTAAGAATTATTCTCTGATCCCTTTGAATTCAATGACTAAATTATTTTACGTGCTTCTTCTGGACAGTGTTTTTCTGTGTCTTCGCCAGTCGTCACTGGAGCCCTGGTATTACTGTAGTACAGAATAATAGTAATAGTGAAGTGTGAGTTGGTTTGGGTTTTTTAATTCACTTCTGTGTGAATTATTTTGGACCTCTTACAGGGGGATGATTTTACATAGTTCAGTAAAGAATAAAAAAAGAAAAAGTGATAATTTAGGATGAACAGTAGAAGAGACTTCTTACAACAAGAGAAACTTGATTTCTAAATTTGATTTCTATTGGATAGCTTAATTCAAATTGCTGATACTCTTCTGTGGTAGCTTGTTAGGTTGGCTACAAGGGAATATCTTTGCACTTCCAAGAAATTATTTTAATTTTTTTCATTTAAGTTTTTTTTTCTGTTCAAGACTTTAAAAAAAAAAACTACAAGAAAAAAAAAAAAGCAAACCTCAAACCTGTCCCAAAATACTTAAATATATGGGTTTTTTCTAAACTACAACAGCTATACAAGATGGTTTTAAATAAATATTCTGATATAGTTCTGCCAAAACCAAGAAAAAGGGGTTTGTTTAATCAGCTGAATTAAAATTATCTGCAATGTAGCAATGAGTTACTTATGCATTTTCCTCGTGATTCAGCTTTTGATGAACAATATGTTAATAAATAATTGCTTTAAGTTAGAAAACTGGATTTGGGATTCTTTTTTTTTTTTTTTAGATTTTATATAGTAATACACAGGTCAATTGACTGTTTGACTTCAGACAGATTGGGGGGGGGGAATCTAACAAAGTGAAAATCTGTGTTCTACATGAAATATAAATACATGCTCAGCAACTGGATTAATCTCTGATAATCTTTCCTGTTAGATATTTTTCTCACTGTTACAAAATATAAAATTTTAAAATCTAACTTAATTGTTTTGGGTAAAAGTGAGGAAAATATTAACAAATTTCAGCAACCTTACAGTATGAAGTATTAAATGGGAAATGCATGGAGATGTTAAATGTTTGAGTGCTGGCCTCATTTTCATTTATGGTGAGGGAGCTTTACATCACTTTTACCATGACTTTTACTTTTAAGAATGCCTTTTCTACATAGATAAGTAATAGTCATACATTGTCACCTATTAATTTTTTTAATATATACTACTTTTTTTTTTTTTTTTTAAGTATTGTGTACTGTGATTTGGTGCTACCATTACAATATTAAGTGTTAATAACAGGGTTTTGCTAGGAAAATTTTAAAATAATGTCTGGACAGAACACAGTGTTCCTGTAGATGAGATAATTGCTCTCCTGTGTTTGAACAGCATATGTTTGTGTGTATGTGTATGTATGTGGCTTTTTTTGAGGCTACTTTGATGGTTTTATGTCATAGGCATTGCTTCCCTTTGAGGTGGGTGGGACTTGTACCTCTTTGAGAAGTGGGTTTATGTCTGGCAGTGGAGTGCAGCATGTTTTTCTCTGTGCCATGGAAAAAGAAGTTTATGACTTGGGCAAAACACTTCCCTCATTTCTAGAGACTTGTGTGTTTAGTGTCCAAAATCTTTTTCATAAATACAGCTATAGAATACCTAAGGCTATTCAATTCATCTTTCAAGGGTAAAGGATTTTTTTCTTTTCTTGATTAAATTTTTTTTGAGAAAGGAAGCTGTCAGAACTATATAGTTTTTCCTTTGTTGAATTGACACTCTATAAAACTTTATTTTAGCAGATTTGATACAAAAAGGAAGAAAACGATAGACTGCAAGTAGGGCGCAGAAGAAAGTTGTAGGGTATTAAATCTTTTCAAGGAGAAAAGGAAGTAGTTCGGTGTGCTCACAGAGGTTCCTGTGTCAGCATTTGAGAAGCCTGGAAGAGATTATCTTCAGCCAACAGTAGGTAACGAAGGACAGGATGTGAAGGGAACACTGAACTACCAGCACAAAGGAAATTTGAGATATTAGCCTGTTCCAAAACTGGTTTTGCTTTAGATGTCTTCTTGCTCTGCAGTTCTTGAGCCACAGTCTGAGAGTTTTGAGCACACAGATTAAAAAGTGAATGTTAATGTCTTGACGTAGAGATTTTAATAGGCTTTTGGCAGGTTTCAGGGTTTTTTTTTGTGTGAATTCAACATTAAGGAGAAATGATAACCACACAATAGGTAAACTGAAGCAATTTAACACATCCCACACCTGTTTGGTTTTGGGGGGTGTTTTTCTGCCCCATACTGCTATCCATATCCGTGTACATTTTGTTGAGAATTGGCCCCTCTCTGGAGGGCATGGGCAGTATTAATAGAATTAGTTCAGGGTCATTTGGCCAGAGGGTTTGTGTCCTAATCTGTCAGCTCAGTTCTCTCTGGCAGGTGAGCTGGATGTTTAGATGCGTGTATCGCTCCACCTATGGCACTGGTATTCTGCTCTGCTCCCCATGGAGTTTTCTCAGCTAGATTTTACGTTGGCTCCAGCAGTGAATTTGTCAAAAGGACATTAACATTGTTGTGTTTTTTTAAAAATATTAACTGTCATCCCAACCCTGTGAACTGGTAATGCTTCTGGAACGTACACTGGAGAAAGTGGGGTGTGTGTACTGAAGAGTGGAGCAGGTGGAGCCAGGTAGGCTGTGCTGAAGCTGTCAAGTCTGTAAGATCAGTCGTGTCCTTGCCAGTTGAGACTTGTGTTAGACTTGTGTGTATCGTGAGCATTGTCCTTTACTTGGATGCCATTCTCCCAGAAAATTGCTTGTTAGTTTAGGTGCATGGGATTGGCCTGGCTCTAGGTACCTGACTGATACTGACTCTCTCTGATAACAAGTATCTAGTATATCAGAGTATGCAAAGGCTTACACAGGTATATGCACACATCTGGAGCCTGCCTGCAGAGCCCGGTACCTTAGCAGCACTGTCTGTATCCCAGATGTGTATGGCTATATCTTGCAGTTGCATTTTATTGTTGCTAACTTTCTGAAGTCATAATTGCTGTAGCCAGCCTGGGAATTATTACACTGTGAAAGATTATGTGAAAGCCCTCTTGCATGAGTGTTAGCCATCACCTTTCTTAAGCTGAGGAACAGTTGATTCAATTATGTTCTTCACTTCTGCCTTTTTCCAGCCAGTGCCAAACCCCGATTCCACCACTGCACCAGCTTGGGGATGAACTGTTGTTTCAACAGGTTACAGCCAGAGATTTTTGTGAGAATTACAGATGCTTTTTCACCAGGCCCTTCTGATTTCTAGGAGGCTCTGGCTCCTCTTGGAGGGCAGTTGTTATGGCAAGCTGAAAAACTCTGTAGTTTCTGTAGCTGGCTTCTGATGCAAGGCAATTGAAACCAGATGAAATCATACAGATACGAATACTGGGAACTTTCTTTATAGAAGTCATACGTGGAACATTTCTGAGAGTATGCCACTTGTCCTCTGTCTTGTTGGGGAAGTGAGAAATACAACAGCCTGAAAGCAGGTGGATGTTACCCTGACTGCAGTAGTTTGGGAATCAGATCTTATGTTTTCTGCAGTCATGGAGGTGCCCATTAAATCTCTCACATTCAACACACAGTTTATCGAGCGGTTTGCTGAGAAATGACTAATAGAACGAATGTGTCTTGAGTGATAGCTGATTGTGGAGAGGATGGTCTTCCCTAGGTTAATCATGTCCATATCTGTTCATGAAATTTGACTTGTCTGGTAACGCAGGTCTTGGTTAGCCATATGAACTCTTCCAGTAACAAATATAATGAGGTTGTGTTGACAAGCCTGGAGAGACCTACCATTGGTTTGTTTAGGCAATAGCAGGCCTATACTTTCTGAACAGCATGACTTCTAAAAGGAATATTCCAGTGTTGCTTTAATTATAAACCTAGCAGTTACAGGATGATGCACATTTCATGCTTCAAGATAAAAACCTGCCATTTGAATGCTGTTAAGCCAGGGTGATCTGTGGTGCTGTGTCATGCTGTGCTCTGCACCGCAAAGTGTATGTGTAATTGTTTTAATCTGAAGTAGACAGAAGATGCTGCTGTACACAGGCACATTTCAAATGGTGCATCTGTCCAAATGTGGAATAGGTCCAGGTGAGCAGGGAACAATGCTTTGCCTTGCTTGAAGATCTAGAAGGAGAAAACCCAGTGCAGAGATAAGGAGAATGTGCTGTTCTCTTGCACAGCCTTTGGGTTTTTAGGATTTTTTAATGTGCTGGTGTTAGAAACACTTAGACCCTGCCATAATGATATGAGTGCAGTTTCCTGATTCTTTTTCCAAGACTTAAAATTATATTGTATTTTTAAAACAAAAGCAATTCAAAAATAGTAAAGCATTAAACTACCAAAAGGTACATAGGAAAGTATTCTGGCTTCTTGTCCATTGATAAGTTTATAGTTAGAACAGTGTAGTAAAACAAAAATGGATGTAAAATTGTGCCCTTGGAGAAATTCTTCAAGGAGTCCAGAATAGTGATTTTTTTCTGCACTGAGACTTCCACTAGATTTATATATTCTACAGCTTTTCTAGCACAGATAAAAGGGCCCAGATCAATGATATAATCTAACAATTTCGACCTTAGTTTCTATTTTTAAGTGAATGATATCTTATATATTTGCCGTAGGGGTTTGGGAGCATCTTGTGAATGAACATTTGTCCTCTGACCATTTTGGATTTTAAGGCCAGAATAAATAAGGAAGAGAGAGCATAGCAAATTTATAAAATACCAATCTGAGCAGAACAAAAGGATTCTTTTTATCTCCTAACTGAAAAATACTCCGATTCTTCCCCACCCCCAACAGAAGGAATAAATGAACAAAGAATTCAACTGAACTAGACACCCAACAGAAGCAGAAAAGGTGAAAAGCCACAACCAGTAAGGGAAGAAGAAAAGGAGGGTCATAAACGATTTGTTGTGTGCTACACAGGTTGTTAATGCTGTTAATGATTGAACTGTTTATTGGGGATTACAAAGGGTTAGTAAACTACTCTGCTCAGGAATTTCAGTGAATCTGACAGAAATGAGCAGAAGTAAGGTTAGGAGGATGCCAAACTGGGACTCGGAGGTTTGCCAGCAGAAGTCATTCTCCCTGCTGAAGCTCCCCAAGCCTGGTGAGGAGCCCAAACACAGATGGCTTCAGGGTCCTTCTTCCCTTAATTCAGCAACTGGATATATTCAAACTGAGACGCTCCTCTGATGCTAATAACTATAGTACTATTAAGTTACCAGCATGATAGGGTTACAAGGAGTGTGGAAGCTTACAGAAATATGCAGTAGTACTTGCTAGACCTGTAAATCTAGTTTGGGGGTTGGTTTTGATTTTTGTTTTCTAGGGTTGGTTTTGGTTTTTTTTAAATAAATGCAGACTTCCTAAAATCAACTGATAGTTACATGTTTGTAATTTGCCCTTGCTTTGAGTCCACCTTAGCTGCTACAGAGAAGATCAGGAAAACAGTCTTACTAGTACCTTTGCAATTAAGGACATCCAGCTTGATACTTAACAGGATCCTGTGTGACTGTAGCGTTATACTTAAAAACTGGAAGTCACTTCCCCTATTTTACTCTGTTGTAATAAAGATTACAGCTACCACTTACTCGGTTGCAGCTCTGGCTGTGTCTCTTCTGGATGTTCTTTAGGCTCACTGACTCGGATTCCTGGGTTGTGTCCCCACGGATGGTGACCTTAAAGAGGACTCTTGGGAGTGCTGTGACTTGTTCTGTGTTTGGTTTTGCTATTCCTGTCTGAAATCATACTGCTCCTGTTCATAAAGCTATCGTGCAGAATCTGAGCATGAGGTCTATATTTAGAAATCAAGGAGGAACCTTTCAAACTGCCCGTGGTAGGGGTGGGAAGAGGAGGAATATCCAGATTTATTTCCCCATACAAGAGGCTCTTTGGATTCTAAACGCATTTTCAGTGGTGTACAGCAGTACGATCAGCCTGTACCTGTGTTTGTGATTTAAGCAAATGTGTTTTTCTGATGTTTCTGCCAAAGTCACAGATTCATTTTTACTCTTAATAGCTTTCGGACATGTTATTCTCAATGGTTCACTGTAGAGTAGACAATTACAGTTCAGCTGATTCATATAGATCATGCAGAATGGTGAAAAGGTTTATTAAAGCAGTGCTAGGTTTCAGCATTAGAAGATTAGGGGAATAATGAACAGATAGGAAAGCTGGAACATCTTGGCCATTGTGGGAATTGTAGGAATACTTTAACATATCAAATTACACACACACCCTGTGTGCAAAGATCATTAATCCAAACCACGTGTTTGTACATGCTTTTATTTTACCTATTGATGATACGAAATCTGGGACGAAACGTATCTGTGAGTAAAACTATTGGCGTATTCTAAACGGGAATTCAACCACAAGCAATGTATCAAGTTAGCACAATTTACATTAATTAGCAAAATTCATCGGCTGCCAATCAAACTATTCTGAGCTCCAGTTTTGGCTGTGAGTTTATGCTTACTGGGGCTAACCTGAGTATGGTAACTCAAGTGAAGTAGCTGTTAGCTGCTTGCTGTTGCAGTAATTTGAGCTGACTCTTGCTGCGAAGGTGAGCGGTTGCTTGCAGAGCAGCTCCCGATGCTTGGAAGTTGTTCCTGCAGCAAACTGTGACAGCATTTGGTATGCATGCTCTCTGCTCTTGGCATGTGATCTTCTGGGGCTGCTTTGCTCCTTCATAGTATGACGTGCAGTATAGTAACTACAGAGGTATAATGATACAGTGACGAGCCCATCAGTTTGTTCTCACAACTTGTTCAAAAATTGATGTAAAACATTGCATTAAACCTTGGTGTACAAAAGCAGAGATCACCATACTGCTTTGCTGTGCAAGTTTAGGTTCATCTATAAATAAGATTTGGGGGAAATGCTGCTTATCCTTTTCTTCCCCCAGAAAAAAAACAGAAACTTTTGAACTTTTGCAACTGTTTCAGGACACTGGGAAGAAGAGAAAGTGGATGTGGCTGAATTGTCTCTAGCATTTCAAGGTATCATTCAGGAATATTTCATGGTACAATTGTGTTCTGAAAAAGTCATAGTATCCATATTTATAAATAATTTGTGCTTTTACTGAGGTGTCCTCCTTTAGAGCCTGCTTTGTTAGCATTAAGTTTGGAATAAAACCTCACTTGATAAACTTGGGTTTAGCAGTTGATTGACAAGCAGCTAGATTAGGAGCTGTGTCCTTTGAAGCGGCCTTTCTCTGTCCTTCAGCTCTTGGGGAAAGCAGTCTCCATGTTGTCATCCATGCATCTCAAACCAGGCCCTGCAGGTGCATCCTTGGTACTTCTCCCTGTAGCTGCCCTGTGTTCTTGGACATCCTTAGCCTGTTCCAGAAGACAGCCTAAACTTTTGGCATTGTCTGGCCACTCAGTGGGGTGCAAGGAAGGTGCCCTAGGCTGCCTCTGAACCACGCTGCTCTGGACCTAGAAGGATGTTCTATCTTAGCATGTATCTAGGATAATGGATCTTCCCAGGGTCACCCAAACACCTCCTGGGCTTTAGTGATCATGTTGGAGAGTCTGTGTTGGCCCAGTCATGGAGGAGATGAGTGATGGCATCACACTTTCTTATTTTATGGGTGGATATTTACAGGCAGATTACTCATCTCTACCTTTTTTCTGTACAGTGCAGGAAGATTTCCTGGAATTAAAATAGGTTGTCTCCATTTGGAATTTTTGCTTTTAAAACCAAACCCTTTTACTGCAAAAAGAAATGTTAAGGGAGAGCTTTCTTAAATCAGGGTGCATGTGCAAAACGATGGCCGGGTACCCACCCACGGTTTAAAAAAATCACTGCTGTGATGGTAGGACTGTTCAGATACAGCAAAATAGTTACATAGAGACTGTGTTAAAAAGCTCCTGTTGCCTTTTCTGGGAGAAAATGCAGAGGAGAACCCCTGTCTGACTTTAGAGTAGAACTTGAGCTGCAAACTAGTGAGGAAGCAGGATGGAAGTTCTGCAGCCTGCTTGTGAAGGCTGTGAATTCAGAGGTAAAGAAGGCTTAGGTGTCTGCCTAACTCTGTAACACACAAATCTGAATTTGTCATAAAGACCCCACAATTTGGGAATGAAAGAGACATTGCAAGTGTACCTGGAAGATGAGTTTGTAAACCCAGAGAAGTTTTGTGCCAGAACCTTTCTGAAACTGAAGGTGTGGCGGCTGCTTTTTATTACCTGGCGTGTCTGATTCTTAACCATAGCCATACTTCTTAATTAAAAACTAAAAACTAGTTACTTGGTGTCGTGCTGTGGTCCCTCATTAAGCTGGAAACATGTCCTGCTGGATGAGGAGTTGAATGTGGACTTTTTGTAAGTACAGCTGATGTTGAGATGAAGTATACCTGAGCAGGTTTCTCTTGTCTCTAGAAGAAATAAAGCTGGAGGGATTTTACTCTTTGGTAGTTTGTTTATTTTCCTGTTGGAGGAAAAGTTCAGACCTGTTAATGAAGTAATCCTCATTGATCCACCTGGGTTCTGTGCATGGGATCTCTGATGGAGATGGGAAAGAAGGAGGACATGAAGAGCTGCCGGTTACTTTCTGTTTTTGTCAGTGTTCTTATAGCTCAGGGAGAGCAGAGCTGTGTCTCAAAAGGAAATAGGAAAAGCTCTGACACGAGCCTTTGGGAGGCAGATCTCCTATTTTCAGCCGAGTGCTCAAGTGACTTTGTAAGCAGCATGCTAGCTTGGAAATGTGTAGCTTGCCTGCCTTACGTGTCTGCCAGAAGTCTACCTCTACTATGCTCTGTGGGGTCTTTATTTAACCATTATTCAGTTACTGGGTTAAGAGACAGCAACAGGTACTGCGTTGTGGGCCTTGGAGGTGTGACTGCAGCGTATTTGGGCATACTGGAACTAGCTCGGGTACAACACACAGTAAACCTGCAGCAGAACAGGTTTCAACATGCTCTACCCACTCTCACAGGCTCTTCTGCTGCTGCCTCTTTCATTGCTATTTGTACCCAAGCTAGTCAGATTAAAACTAGGTCACGGCTGTCTGTCTGTCTGCAGTTACACCCTTGTGTAAGAAGCGTAGCCGTACCTGGAGTTTGATTTCCTCTGCCCAGCGAGTCCTCCAGCTTCTCCTTCCCCACCCCAAAGGAGGGAGAGTAAATGTGAACGACAATTATGCGATTATCTTAGCATAGGTGAATTTGTCTGAGAGCCTGAACTGTCCTGTTTTGTACTGCCAGGATTGTTATATCCCTGCATGGACTTCTCTGAGATTCTGGGTGCAAGTCCCAAGCCTAAGGATGCATTTCTCATGCCCACGTGTACAGTCTTCAGTAATTCTAGGCTATGGTAATTATGTCTTAAAAAGAAAACAACATTTCTAAGCAAAAATAGCAAAGTTGTACTGAAGTCCATTCATATTCACAGTGGCAAATATCCAGACATCTTTCTTTTTGCCTACTTCCTTTCCCATCCTCCAGTCTGCACGTTTGGTTTTCCTTAAAGAAAATAAACTTTCATTTCCAGATTCCAATGCATTTCTGTTGCTGTAAATCTCAAACTAAACAAATAGGAAGGGAAGGCCTTCAGGTAAAAATCATCCCTGAAAACCAAACTCTGTCCTGTTGCAGGCATTCTTTCCTTATTTGTATCTTCAGTTTAAAATAGACAAATATATATTATTTTTTTTTCTGCTAAAGCTACTTGAGAGAGGAAATGTCTGAGCAGAGATGTTTTATACCTGTAGACTGGGGGTGGGTTTTGTGTGTGGTAATTCAGTATAGTTGTGAGATATGTTTTAAACAGATAGGAATTTTGAAAATGTATAGGTCTTTCAGGAATGCATACTTCATATTGTCATAATTTTTCAACTTACCACCGTCCAAGCTTTGGTTTAGATAATGCAAGCCAGATGGGTTATTGTTAGTTTGGAACACTAATATTTGTATTTGGGATTTTTTTAAGGGTTGGTACTAATACTGCTGAGGCAGTATGCATTATATAATAGTGATTAAGGATTATTATATTTTTTTTTTCCCTTCAGTTGTTTTGTTTGTTTTTCAGTGTTTATTATGGATCAGGTGTTACAAAGATTTTACTGTTTTGTATTTTGCTAAGAAAGAGATTGCTTGTGAAAGGGTTTCTAGTATGCTTTGGAAGAAAGGAGTAGTTTATACAAATGCAATAAATAAATAAATAACTCTAGAAAAATGTATGCAAGCACAATACTGCAGGAAACATGAGGCAGCATAAAAACAGCCTTCTTTGCAGAAATACTTGATCAAGTATGCTGCTTTCCTGAGAAGTGAAATTCAGATTAATAATTGTGACAGTTGTCAGCTTCTAAATATAATCAATTTTATAAGCTCAATTACAATTTTTTTTTTCTTTGTAGATCATAATTTCAGATAAATACCACTAAAAGGCAATTCTGAGCTGAAGAGACAAAGGCAATTAAATTCTACATTAATTTGTTTACCAGCGTCACATGGAATAAATCAACTGTAAGGTTTCATAAATATCGAGATGTGCCAGTAGAGGAATAATTTTGTAGAATATCAGGAAATCTAAATTATTTTTTTCTGTAGTCACGTGCTTAATTAAACATTATGTAAATTATACTTTATATACAGAAAGGTTAAAATTCATATTAGCTAAATTATTTTGGGATGCCAGGGCTGTCTTTTACATGCAAAAGCAAAAACTAGGGGGAGGGAAAGAGGGACAAGGGAGTAGAAAAGCTCTATGAGCAGAAGCTCAAAACCAGTACTTGCTTATTCCCTGTTTTCAAATAGTGGAACTTCTCACGAGCTGACACCCCACCCATGAAGGAATATGTATTAGCTTGAAAAGATCAATTTTGAACTCTTTTGGTTTTAAAGATAACCTTTAAAATGTGAGCCAAAGCAATGCAGTTTCCAGGAATGCAAACAGACTCGTTGCTTCTGCTTCAAACCTCACTGAGTGGAAAAGCAACAGCAGGGAAAAAAAATTATAAAGGTTTGGGGTATTTTTCTTCTTCAGGGCAATGCAGGCAACATGAAAATGAAGACAAACATCTCAGTTTTATACTGTTTGGAAAATCTGTGAGTAGGAATAGCAGCTTCACTTCCTCAGCGACTGATGCCTATACTTTTCTGTTTCCATGATTTTTGCTCATGCTTTTAAGATGAATGATAGAATAGTAGAATATCTTGAGTTGGAAGGGACCCACAAGGATCAAGCCCGACTCCTGACTCCACACAGGGGCAACCCAAAAGTTAAATTATGTATCTAAGAGTTCCCTAAACACTTCTCAAACCCTGAGAGACTTGGGGCCATGACCACTTCCCTGGGAGCTTGCTCCAGTGCTTGGCTGCAACAGCTAAGGTATAGTGGCTGGTGTTGACTATAATACCTTGCTTGTATTTCTTATGCTTAACTCTTTAGATCTTTTGTGTTCTCTGCTGTATCTTTGGCTGAAATGAGAACCAGCTTCCATGTTTTTCATCATTTATAATAGGTTTCTCTTTGTTACCTGAAAAAATAGGAAGATTTGTCCCTAGTGATAGCTGTGAGAGCCAAACACGCTCACTTAGTTCTTTTATTTTTGTTTTTAAACACAAGTACAAGATTGCAACAGCAATTAAAGGCTGTTTTCTGTATTTTCATCCAGTTCCATCCTGATATGTTTAGGTTGTTATCTTTTGCTGGAATTATTTTATGATACCTTCAGGGCGCCCGGTTTGTTTTTTCATCTTATATATATAATTTTTTTTAAAACTATTTCAAAGCCAGATGTATTGATGCATCCTCACGGGGACTTAAGAACCAAAGAGAAAAAATGTTATTTGACAAGTAGCAGCTGATAGATTAAATACCTTGCTCAAGTCAATGTCAGAGTTGGGATTAGAAGTCTGATCCTGCTGTAGTCTCTGAACACTAGATTATGTTATTTCTGTCCTCAATTATAGTCTAATAAAATAGGTTTTTAGAAGGTAACAGAAGTGTTTCTTCTTGCTGTTATGCATATGTAATTTAATCTTTGAAGAGCAATATTTATCACCCTTGTCTGGCTGCTGTACAATCAGCCTTCATTGTTCAGCAATTAAACTC
The DNA here is from genome assembly GCA_028020825.1 of Podargus strigoides. Lineage (NCBI taxonomy): Eukaryota > Metazoa > Chordata > Aves > Caprimulgiformes > Podargidae > Podargus > Podargus strigoides. Next base: position 2,659,052 of record CM051625.1, on the reverse strand, counting down.
TTTTTTTGGTGTACATATGTAACAATTGTTTATAAAGATACCAGTTTAAAAAGATATTTAAGTAATAGTCATATGCCTACTGGCTCTTTGGGATTAGTTACATGGCTGAAGGAGTGGATGTTGTCTGAAAATAAAATACTGAAGAGAGGGGGCAAATGTTCTGAGCTCTCTTAAAACTTCCTGTTGGTCACAGAATCACAGGACAGCCTTGGTTGGAAGAGACCTCTAAGATGATCAAGTCCAACCATTAACCTAACACTGCCAATTCTCCACTAAACCATGTCCCTTAGCACTTCATCTACACGTTTCTTAAATCCCTCCAGGGAGAAAAAAAAATCATAAGGCTAACTTTATCATTTTTGTGCTGCAAATAGGGTAAGGAAGGACAATTCAGGAGACACTTTTTTTAATGAATAGGTTCTAAATCTAAGGAAAAGACTTTCAAGGCATGATATGGTTTGCATGGTTGTCACTATGCTGCCTGAATAATGTCAGATATCAACGTAGTTAGAAAAAAAATTACTCTCGAAGTAAGATTATTTAGCATTTCTGGAAGTTAATGAACACTGCTTTTTTGGTGCTTAAGATACTGAATTAGACTGCTGGGTTTTATTTTAACATTTTAAATATTGGTCTTCACTGAGTAAAAGTAAGCTTGAACGCCAGCAAGTCTGTTGAAAAGACAAAAATACGAAATCAACAGTATCAAAATATAGATTGTCAGAATACCCAACCCAAATGCATGTTGTTTTACTTTTTCAGTGGATAAAGTTGGTAGTATTTTGAATGGACTTTGAATTTGTTAGAAGAGTGAATGGTCATCAGATGAAGAACTTGAGTCTCACAGCGTGCCTTTGTCTGCCTGCCTTTGAGAGCAGTGCTAATTGTTACCTTACAGTAGATAATAAAACGGATAATAAAACACATCTGTTCTTTAAAAAGGAAAAAAAAAAAAGTTTTCTGCCCCTTATTCAAGTCTTCAGAGTCAACTCATCCTTTACAAATATCTTATTTGGGCTTCCTTTTCTGTACAGTAAGTATTATGCATGCTTATCCTAGCATAAGAATAACTTCTTAAAAAAAAAAAAGGATTTGTGATCTGAATGCGCGGTGTCTGCGCCACACTAGAAGGCTGTCACATCTCTGTGACTTTCCTAGGAATAGCAGAGCTTTCAGTCATCCTTTGGAGAGGGACAGAGGTTCTTTTGTTTTGATTCTTCTTGAAAGCCACTGCTGTGTGGTGTGCAGTGGTGGAAGTGTTTGTCAGGGCTGTTTGCTGGGCTGTTGTCTGATGTGCCAGTGGGTAAGCAAGCACCAGGGGGCATGAGCAGGGAGGGCAGCGTGCAAGAGGAGTGGTGTTTTATGATGCATGAGGCTCAGAGGAGTTAATGTGAGAGAGAACAGTGCAAGTTCCTTCTGAACATCATCCTCTATATTAGAATCATAGAATTGTTTTGGTTGGAAAAGACCTTTAAGATCATTGAGTCCAACTGTGAACCGAACACTGCCAAGTCCACTACTAAACCATATCCCTAAGTGCCACATCTACACATCTTTTAAATCCCTCCAGGGATAATGACTCAGCCACTGCCCTGGGCAGCCTGTGCCAATGCCTGATAACCCTTTCAGTGAAGAAATTTTCCTAATGTCCAGTCTAAACCTCCCCTGGCATTGCTGCAACCCAGAGGCTTGACTGGATCTTCCAGAAGGAAGAGCTTTCCTTTGAGCTTTCAGCCCCTCTGCGTCATTAAGAGACATCAGGGGTCTGTGACCACTTTTTCATGTTTGTGTGGCTAATTGAAAAAAAAAAAAAAAACGAGGTGTGTTTGGAGCAGTCTGGCTAAACAAAATTAGTGTGGGAAAAGGTTGTCTGGTTGTTAAAGACGTGTTGGGATGCCAGGGGAGCATATGGTCTGTGGTGAAAGGTCCGGGGCTCAAATGGCTGAGCCGTATTCTCTGCGCTGTCACTTACTTCCTATGTGCTCTTGTATTGATCACACTCTTCTGCATCTGTGCTTTAAAAAGGGACTGATGGGAGCCCTGTGTCACTCTTCAATATAATGTTAAGTCTATTCATGTTGGTAGAGGGCTCAGGATTACACTAAGTGAATACATGAAGAAGCTGAAAATAAGTATTCCTGACAAGGTTTATGGTGGTATAATTTTCCAAGTTATTTAGTGAAGTTTCAGCCATGTAAATTATGTCTGACTCATGCTCACAGTATTCAAAGTCAGCTTTTAAAATACACTTTTCGAAGTTTTCAGTGTTGCACAGGCACTGTTGAGGCAAAGAGGAGAACATACGAGCAATAAACAGAAGATTAGTAGGCTCTGAGCATTCTTGGCAGTTGTGTAACTCCAATAGAAATTTGCATTCCTTTATTTTGTTTTGCTTTTAAGTGGCCTTTTCATGGTATCTTTACTTTTCCCCATTTATAATGAGGGAAAAATTGACTGCTATCAAAGCTCAAATGTGCCAAAAAAAGGGTTAGAAGCTCCTCACTTCTGAACTTGCAGAAGGATTTGCTGTCACATTCTGTGTGTATTGCAGAAGTTCAGCATTGCAAATCCTGAAAATGTCACGGTAAAAATGCTGTGTTTGATTATGTAATTAGAGAAGTCCCAACATGGTTTGTTTGGGGTTGGGTTTTTCTTTTTTTTTTTTTTAGATTAAAAGAAGACAAGTTTCATATGTGCAGTACCTTGCTTTGAGAAGAACAGGTCGGATTTGTCCTCCAGCTCTGGATAACTTTGCAAATAATCAATTGTCTAAATGTTAGCGTGCAGCAGTCCCTTGGCACATATGTTAAGAGCGCCCGTAATCTGGTAGCAGAGACCTTTGTGATGAGTATGGTGGGAAGAACTGAGAGAAGGAGCTATTTCACTGCTGTCAGCATGCCTGGCATCTCCCAAAAGCTGGGCTTGCTTCCCCCAGCCCCATCCCCTGGAATTGTGTGCCGCTCGGCCCCGTGACAGGTGGCCTCTGAATCTGCTAATTGCAGCCTAGCACAGCATGTGCAAAACGCTTCCTGCCGTCTGGCCTGCCTGGGTGGGAGCCCTTTTGGTGCTATCCTGTCAGAAGCCACAGCAACAGATGTGTTCAGAAAAGGCAAGAGCTTGCATTTCATTCAGCTCGGTTCCACGTTTTCACAGGACCATATGGTTTATATAGATGTTTTGTATACATCTTATCTAGCAGATGATTAGAAGTTAAGGATTAAATGCAGAATTGAGCTTCCACTTAAATCTATGTAAAGTGACACTATCAAAAACATGACTGAGCCCTCAAAGTGACCAACCTGCCCCAAAATCTTTGTGTTTGAGAATATAGAGGTAAACATCCATTCAAATGTATTTTCATCCTATTTTTAAGAAGATTTAGCTCTTGCAAACCACTTGGAATTTCTAATGTCTGCATACAAAATGTTAGCTTTTCTTTTCAAAATTATTGTCGCGTACCAAAAAAAAACCCTGGCTTTTTTTTTGGTAATGGGATACAGAACTGAAAGCTGGATGCAGGTACCTTGTTGTAAGCAGGTACTACTGCTTACACGTGGTCCTCAATCGGTCTTTGTACACCAGGCACAGCAGAGATGGTGTTGGATTCTTACATTGAAGCTGAATCCCACCTTGAACAGTTGTTAGGCTTAAATATGAGAAGGAATTGTTGTCTCAGCTTGGATGCTGAACTTGGGCTTTGCCAGTGCCCAAACTCGTTTCTTCAATGCAGCTTTTAGGACTTAGTCAAAGATGTCTTCATTGTCATAGTTTATTATAATTTTACGGAATGCTGATGGGTTTTTCAAATAAAAGGAAGGAAAGTATGAATATACTCAACTTCTTTTCTATGAGTCTGTATTCAGTCCAGTTGAATTCAGAAAAAAAGGAACCTTTTTTCTGATTTAAGAAACCAAATTCTTACAGGTTGAAATATATAACAGAAAATTTTACTCAATTGAGTGTACAGCCCAAATATTTAGTTATTTTTGTAGTTTCACTTATTACTGATGATAAAGCATCATTAAAAATAGCTTTTTTGTTTCCTTCCATTTTGAGAAATTGAAATAGGATCTTATTTAGATTGAGCAGCCTCAGAACTGAACAGCTCTCAGGATTTAGAAAGCATATTTGTTTCATTAATTAAATGATGCGTGTGTAAGTCTACTTTCCTTGAAAGCTAAATGTCTTCATGTAGGCAGCAGCTGTGGGACCAGTACCACGGAATACCAGTTAAAGGCATCTCTGTTTCAGGTGTCTGAAAGGGACCTTCTCAGGGCTGAAACTGTGGCCTGGAGGGGACAAAATAGAAAACATTGTTTGAGTTGTTTCTATTAACTAAATATTCAACCAACAGAACAGAATGAAGTTAAAAGTCAGATAGAAAGAAGACAGAACCTGCTGGTTTCCAGATTAATCGTTGTTCATCGTGAGGTTTACCCATGGTAAATGTAGAAATACCACCAATGTGTGTGATGTGGTCGTTAGTTGTAGAACAGAAGTTGCAGTGATTTGTGGTGTTGAGTTTTTACCTCCTGTTTGTCCAATGTGGAGTACAGGGTCGTTTTTCAGGGAGGTGATGGTGTATAGGCATGGCAGCTGGGTTGCCCACGGTCAACTGCAGAGACAACAGCCAAGATGTGTGCAGCCAGTGGCTGCTTCTTCCCCTGTGTTGTCTGAAGACTGCGTTCTCCTTCTAGCTTTTCCTCAGTTTGCTTGGACAAATTAAAATGGGGCATTTTCCAGAACTCATTGATGATTTAATCAAACCTGTTAAGATATACCTTTATATAATGAGTATCCTTCCCAGCTCGGGGCAAAAAGCCCAGTCAGCACTCAGCAGGCCAAGAGAGATTTAGCCTACAGATATCACCTCAGTTCTCCTGCTTAAGTCTCTGTTAAAAGTAATTAAAACATTTGATGATAAAAGAAAAATCTGTAATTAAAATCATAGGACTTCATCCAGCCATAGACAAGGCAGAACCACTCCTGTCCATCCATTGCTTCATACAAAAACACATTATTTTGAGGGAGGGAATCGTGGGCAGTGGTTGAGTTTTGACCCATAGTATTACCATGAGATATTTTTAGTTCCATAGGAGCTTGATCCTTTTCTGGATAAAATAAAATTTGAGCCTTCATATTTTTATGTGAGGACTGTTCAGTGTCACAGAATTGAATGATTTTAATTGTGGTTTAATATTAAAATAAATGGTATATGATGCATCAGTGTAAACGTCATTTCCATTTTTATAAATGTGAATCAGTGTTTCTTTCATGTTTATAATAACTGTGCACTTTCTTACATATGATGACATTTGAAAAGTGGCAATGTTAAAGAATATTGGAGCAATCTAATAAAAGATATTTGAGGTATCTAAATATGGTCAGATGACTGTTCATACAGTTAAAAACAAAAATAACCCAACCCTTTAGCTGCCTTTTCTTGGATTCAAGACTGAACTGTTAAAACCAGTAATGTATACAAATGTGAGCTGTGAGGATTTTGGCTAAAGCAAATTTTAATCCTTTACTTATAAACCTACCTGTACAGGTCCTTGTTTTCATAACTTGAGGATGGGGGGAAAAAAAAAGGCTGAAAATTTATGATTAAAATTCACTTATTTGACAGCATTTGAAAGTTAAATAGAATATTGTGTTCACAGAATTGAAGGTGTGTTGATGCAGAAGAGAGTATAACTGGGGTAGCATCCTGAAAACTTGCACAGGATCTAAGTAGCTTTTGAAAGGTTGTTTTCCTGCAGAATGGAAATAATGTTTTGTCAGTCACAAATTGATTATCAACTTTCAAATATTGACTTAGAAGAAATCCATTCATTAATTTATTTGAATTTTTCATTGACTAAAGTCAAGAATTCTTGTACAGCCAAAGCATTTTTAGATTAACTTTTAAATTCTATAATTTAATAAGCTTTAGAAACAAGATAATTCCCTATATTATGATATTTCTGGTATTATGTTATGAATATGCTAATATAAATTAGTATATTCTGACATTTGCAAGTGTGAGAGATTGCATTTAAATGAAGTACAAGGAGTCACTCCATCTGCATTCTCTAGAAACCTGCCTTCTCAGAGCCAGGAGCTCTCTCTGCTTCCCTCCTCGGGTAAATGATGCCACGTATGAGACAGCTGATAGGAGATCCTTCTTAAAATCTTCTGAAGATAAGGAATAGTTGCAATTGTTGCTGTTCAGCCTGAAGAAGGCTCTGGGGAGACCTTATAGCAGCCTTCTAGTACCTGAAGGGGACCTACGAGAAAGCTGGGGAGGGACTTTTGACAAGGGCATGGAGTAATAGGACAAGTGGTAATGGCTTTAAACTGGAAGAGCAGAGATTTAGATGAGATTTCAGGCAGAAATTCTTTCCTGTGAGGGTGGTGGAACACTGGCCCAGGTTGACCAGAGAGGTGGGAGATGCCCCATCCCTGGAAACATTCATGGTCAGGTTGGACAGGGCTCTGAGCAACCTGCTCTAGTTGAAGATATCCCTGCTCACTGCAGGGGGGGTGGACTAGATGACCTTTAAAGGTCCCTTCCAACCCAAACTATTAAAACAAACAAACAGTTATGCTACTGAATAATAGGAAATGTCGATGAATGAAAACTCTGCCATCTCCTTGCTGTAGGTGCATACGCTGTTGCCCAGATATGTTTTCCCTTCATGCACAACTGCTTCAGATGTGCTGTTGTGAAGCTTCCAGCTTTCTTAGCCTAGTTGAAGCTATAATTTATTTAAATACTGTGAAAGTAATGTTCTGCTCCTCTTGACAGTTTGCAGTGACTGATCTCTCTGTGTGATCTCGAAGTAGGACAAACTGTAGTTCAAGGTGGAAATACAGTTCCCAGTATTTGTCTGGTGTCACCAGAGGGTTTCGAAGCGAAAGGAGCTCCGAGTTGCACAGCATGGGTTGTCCTCGTTGCCAGTTGAAATCTGTGCCCATCAGGCAGTGGTTCTGCCATCCCATGTGCCATTCTGAGGTCAGCAGCACATAGTAAGCAGGTTTGCTGTGTGTTTTTTGGTTTCTTCTGATGTAATTTTCATGGACTGTTACTTCAAGGATTTAACTCCTTTTGAAAAACAAGGGTAGTGGCAATGCAGCGGTCGTTGCACTTTGTCATCTCAGAGTTGCCTTTTGTCTTCATGCCTGATTTCCCGCGGGGGTTTGTCGCTGGAGCTCCTGTTTTGAAATTTTCTTAGGAGATTCTTCTGAAGAGCAATGCTATTTCTAGGGTTTCGGCAGCTTTTTAGCAGTTGATGAATGGCTGCTTTGAGATTTTTGGTTTGGGGAATGTTTGCCTTTTTCCTGATGTCTTCTTTTCTGCCCTGTGTGTTCGTGCAGCCTTTTATGGAATTTCTGTGTTCATTTTAGTGCTACAGCTTCTTCTCACTGAAAAGCCCATTTTAAAGATATCTGGTACCTATACAGCATCTGCCTGTATTCTCTGAAGCTTTCATAAATATAATAAATAGTTACTCTAGCTAGACTTGTAAGTCATTTCTGCTTCTGTGCTCTCAATTCAGTATCGCTACTAGATAATCTTTATTGTTGTCTATTTGTAACTTTTTTTCCTCATTTACCCAATGTGCTACACTCAGTTTATGTTCAAAGCCTTGACATTGAACGTACTCGCTTTCCATTTTTTTCCAACACCTCAGTTCCTTTTTTTAACCTCTTCTTTGATATACCAGGTAATACCAATCACTGTCTTTTGTCTTTCTTACTTACAAGTTCAAGCACACGTTCACAACGTACATATTTACCTATTTTAAACAACTCAAAGATGTGTTATCACTCAAAATACTAATTAATGCAATTATTAGGCCATGTAATTATCCTAAAACTTGTAACAAATCCTTTCTTTGCCATTTCTGTATTTTATGGATGCTGACTTATGCTTACCTGAAGTGTTTACTATTTACATCAAACAGTCATGAAAATGGAGGATCTTTTACCAAATGTAGCAGTAGTTTGTGACTTTTTAACCTAATTGTCAGATATCCCTAAAAGAGAGATCCTGGAATTATTTAATCAACTTAAAAATAATACCTGTGGGATCTAAACCTTGCGTCTACTTTTCTCTGAATTTTTTTTTTCGCTCCCCTAAAGACTGGTAGAGTTTAACTGTGAAGAATTAGTCCAGCTTTTAAAATTTAGTAAACTGACTACTCAGACTGTGAGGTTGAAGTTTGTCTCCACCTTGAGATGGATTAAACTTGTTTTAAGTGGTGAAGTAGTAACTGCATTGTGCTGTAAACAAGAATTATATTGATATCTGAATGTTGTACTTGTGTTGAATATTTTCACATTTTATGCATTTAATGTGTAATTATCATAGAACCACAGAATGGTTTGGGTGTGAAGGGACCTCAAAGCTCATCTGGTTGCAACCCCCCTGCCATGGGCAGGGCCACCTCCCACCAGCCCAGGTTGCTCCAAGCCCCATCCAACCTGGCCTTGAACATGAATTGTATGATTTTGATTTACAGTTTTATTATTCTAAGTCATTCTGTTCTCTAGGATTTAGTCATTCTTACATGAAGTCTGGTATTGAACTATGGCTGTGGAATAGGACCTTCAAAGCACTATGGCATTCTTGGGCTTATTGTCTCAAAATTTGTTCTGTTATATCAGGGAGTGGGGGCTAATTCATGAGCTAAAAAAAAAAAAAGCCCACTGTTTCTCAGACTTGAGCATTTTTTTATTTTGAGGGATTTTTCTGTTCTTTGTTTATAGCTGAGGTCAAGGCTTGCTGCTCAGCTATCAGATCCTCTCAGCTTTGTGAGATCCCAGTGTCTGTTTGATGCAAGCTTGCCCACAATTTTGTAGAAGAAAATAAACATGTATGTACTACAAGAGTAGTGATGGAGCATACTTCAGCTTTTCCAACTGGTTCAGCATAGAGAAGATGAAAACCAGACGATTTAATCATATTGGATATGAGAACTGAAAGGGTATAGGCCAGGAGGTTCCTCATGTGAGGAACTACTGCCAGACTAAAATGGGGTAGTTGTGGTATTTTTAGTTTCAGATTGTTATTGATGTAAAACAAAGTAAGGGATGATGAGGAGAAATCACATCAATAGTGGGAATACACAGGTGAAAATGATTGCGATTATTTTGGGAGTTATGGATGGATGAAGAACTCAAAATGGTGGGGGTTTGAAAGGACCTCTGGAGATCATCTAGTCCAACCCCCCTGCCAGAGCAGGTTCATCTAGAGCAGGTTGCTCAGTATCATGTCCAGGCAGGTTTGGAATGTCTCCAGAGAATGTCAGAAGCCCAAACAACTGTGCTCAGGAGAAGAGATCAATTTGGGGCTGCAGCAGCAGAAAACCAAAGCTTGAGGAACAGGGAGGAGACTAGGGGGAAAAGTCATAAAAATAATTAAATTATATTAAAAACTGGAAGCCTTATTAAACAGAAACATCAGTCTTGTCAATCTTTGTGTCTGAACCCAGATTTGTGTGGAGGGCAGGGGCAGCAGCCTGCGTCTCTCCTTGTGTCCTGTGGTCGTCCTGTGGTCTGAAGAGGTCAGGAGCTCTGTGCAGGGTCTGGTCTGTGGCCCATCTGTAGCCCTTTCTGCATGCCATCCATGACAACGGATGGCACAGGGACTTAGCAAAAGTGGATGTAGAGAGATATACTTAATTGATTATCAGAACCTCAGATACCATCAGGCATCTAGAAGCAAAGCTCGGACTTGCACCGTGTGTTTTTAGTAGTTACTAATGGATCTATAGTCCATAACTACTGTTGCCTTGTTGTGGGCTTTTCTACTTCTGTCCTCCATGACCTCTTATGGCAGCATTAAGGATGCTCTGATCACTCCCTGTGTTGTTTTTAAGAGTATAGGAACATCTTCCTCTTTATAATCCTTAAATCCCACAGGAGGTTTTCAGGATCCAGACCAGTGTGTCAGAAAACTCCTCATACAGGAGACAAGGTCTGGGAGGTTCTGCACTTGTGGCCACTCCTGGCTTCTCTTGCTTCCCCCCTGGCACGCACATACCTCCATGATGACACCCTACTGAGCAACCACGTGTTGTGGGAAGATAAGTCAATATTCTTGAGACATTCAGGAACGATCTGATGGAAATTTTGGGGGAAGAAGCTGGGGAGGGGCATTCAGGGAAACTAGAGTAGGTTCAGTACGTGCTGGTGATACAGAAGGAGGCAGATGAGAACACCCAGGGAGACAAATGGAGAGATTTACATCTTGGAGCTATTTTAGACTCTTATTCTCCATGTGGAATTCCCATTCAGCTAAGAATGGTGCCATTCTTGTATTTCAGTGAAGCTTCGTGTTAGAATTTTATATTCAAAACCATAGTGAAACTGTAGAATGTAGAAAATGCTACAAGAATTATCCATCTCATCAAGGCTTTTGAGAACAAATGGCTGTTAATATTGCAGAAAAGGGAACTGCCAAGGTAACATGGGAGTTTAAGGACAGCCATAACACTGATTTTAAGTATTTGTACTGATAATTGTGGCACCAATGCAAAGGCAGTCCTGATGAGCAGAGTTTGCAGGCACCAATGCAAGGGCAGAGGAAATGCAGCCTGAGAGCCAGCTGCCTGTGTCCCTGCTGCTTCCTTTTCTTTAGCTTTTATTCTTCTTTGCTTTTATTCTTCCTAATAGAGAAGCAACTTCACCTTCTAAGCATATTAAAACCAAATATGATGATGATGATTAAATTAAGACATTATTTACAGTAAGTAGCAGAAGACCTAAGAAATCCATAGCTCCTGTAGCTTTTGCTAACGACAGAAGTGTGACTCAACAACAAACTGACACTGTAACCTCAGCTGCCTAAAAGGACCTAACTTACTTTTTCAGAAATATTTTCTTCTATTTTAAAAGAAAAAGGGAAAACTTGCTGAGGTATTGAGATTGGTTGGCAGTATCTCTTTCTCTTGCTGTACGCAGAATTCAGAGTATCTCAGACCTTGACAACCAAGAAATGAAAAGTTATGGTACAAGAAAATCCAGATTTAAATCTTCCCCTGCTGAGCTGGCAGTAGCAACTGAAAATTATTTGCATGCTGAGGTGTAGTTGCACTGAATAGTGGAAGGAGCAGTTGAAATAGCTAAATGGAACTGTTGGTTGGATTTAAGGAGATTTATTAAACTTTCCCTGTACACCTCTTGTATAGTTTTTCTGCATGTTTATGCTTCATTTCTATAGTAAATGGGCCCCATTTTCTAGCTGTAAGATGAATAGCAGATAGACTTATGGGTTTACTGGTATTCTGTCGAAGTACAGAGTTGGTTGTCATCCAAGGAGGGGGAATTATAAAAGTGCATTTCCACCTGGTGATGCACAGTGGGAGACAATGGAGGTATGTTGGTAAAAAGGAGATTCCACTTAGATGTAAGGAAAATAGTCACCATGAAGGTGGTCAGCCACTGGAGAGGTGGTACAAATCTGTTTGCCAAGGTATGGGAAACTTGGTGCATCAGTATCCTGATGTAGTTGGATCTCCTTTTAGCAAGAGGTTGGACTGGAGACCTTGAGAGATCCTTTCCAAGCAGCATGTTTCTGTGATTCTAACCTATAGTAAGTGTAAATTTTCTGTGGAACAAGTGAAACACGAGGTTATAGGCGAAATTGACTCTGCCTAGGTCAACATACATTTACTAAGGGTAACTCTGGCTCGTGACCATGATGACTCCAGTATTTACAGGCCTCCACCTCTGTTCTGCAGTGCTCCATATGGCCTTATCTCTCCATGGTTACCTTCGTGTGCTCTGCGTATGATAAACTACCAAAAGAAGCTCATTTCTATTACTGAGTTATCAGTGCCTGCCTTTTGCCAGCACAAGTGTTTGTATGATGAATTAAATCAAGAAGTTAATCCAAGTTATAATTAGTCCAGCAAGAAAACAGGTTAGTTTTAAGGGTCAGCTCCTGTTGCAGTTGGTTGTGTTAGTGCTAGGGGAAGGGTGAAGTGTAGGGCAGAGAAAGAGAAAGTGCAGAAAAAGCAGGACCACTTCCTCCAGCAGCAGCACCAGCAGTTGAATGTGAAAATGCAGAAATCTGATATTAATTTCTGATAGATCATAAAGTTACCTTAACTCTGTGCTAATTATTTTTTCTTGATCCAAAACATTGTATTTATTGCCATAACACTGTTTTCAAATTACCAAGATAGTCTTTGAATATACAGACATTTATGTAGGTTGATTTCTAATAAAACCATATCATTGGTGGCCAGCAGGTCGAGGGAGGGGATTCTCCCCATCTACTCTGCTCAGAGGCCCCAACATAAGGAGGACATGGACCTGTTAGAGCGGGTCCAGAGGAGGCCACAAAGGTGATGCAAGGGCTGGAGCACCTCTGCTCTGGGACAGGCTGGGGGGGAACTTTCGACAAGGGCATGGAGTGACAGGACAAGGGGTGATGGCTTTAAAATGGAAGAGGGGAGATTTAGACTAGATATTAGGTAGAAATTCTTGTCTGTGAGGTGGTGAGACACTGGCCCAGGGTGCCCAGAGAAGTTGTGGCTGCCCCTTCCCTGGCAGTGTTCCAGGCCAGGTTGGATGGGGCTTGGAGCAACCTGGGCTGGTGGGAGGTGTTGGCAGGGGGTTTGAATGGGATGAGATTTGAGGTCCCCTTCAACCCAAGCCATTCTGTGATTCTATGATTGTATACTTACTTTGTACAGCAAAAACGTTTAGAATTTCTGTGAATAGGGTTTTGGTTTTTTGGTTTGATGTCATTTTGTGTGTGTTTTTGTGTTTTTATTTATTTGCTGTCCATAGGTTACCAAAATTGGAGGATTTCAGTAAATAGGTGGTTTCTTAGAATTTTAGTACCAAAATTTTGTGCATCATCATGTGTGAGAGCTAGACACAAATACCGAATGTTAGGACCTCAGTGCAGTCCACTGAAGAGGGTGTAACTGGTTGCATGACTTACAGCCATTGCTTTATGGATGCTTACTCCAAGGATTCCAGCCAGATGATGTATTAATACTATGTCTAGGCTAAAATGGTGGTTTCCCTTATTTATCAGAGACACCTGAATGTGCCTTTGTCTCTTCTCTTAGGGAAGTAACATTCTGGAAGGACTAAGAAAAGAGAACAGGCAAGACAAAGCTTAACAGCCTGCGTGGATCTGAAATTGTAAACAACTAAAGATAAAAAGGAAATATTCGGGCTAGCGTAGGGGCTTATAGCTAGAAATAAAGCAGTGAAATGAAGAAAGAGAAGATTAAGGCTAAATGTCATGAAAGAGCATTCTGCAACAGTAGTGGGTTTTTAGATGACTCTTCCAAAGAAAGCAAAGAAAAAACTTTCAGGACAAAGGCCCTTTTTTTCCCCCCTGTTTCTTTCCTTCAGCTTAACCACTCAATATAAAGTAATCTCATATGGGTATAAAAAAGAATGTATTAAATTTTTGAGGCATGAATGTGAATCTCTGCATCTTTGGGAGCTGCTGTGATGGTGCCTGAACGCTGTGCAGCCCCACAGAGCCAAAGGCACAGTTGTTGTCGTCGGGATCTTGCAGGACATGGTGCTGATCCTTCCCTACCTTCAGTGGGGCTTTGTAGGAATGGAGAGGTCTGAGTAGGTCAGGATTTAGGTTTAGATCAATTAAGAGTAAAAACTGTTGGGGCTGAGGTGGGTAGTGATGAAGGGAGAAAGGTAGGAAGAGATTATTAAGCTTTTATAGGAGGTTTTTTGCTTTCTTTTTTTGAATGCATATAAATGCTGCTGCTTTGTTTCCCATCAGGAGGACCTAGATGACATTTCCACTAGGAATTTGTATGATTTCATTGGAGATTAGAATCACAGAATCCCAAAACAGCCTTGGTTGGAAGAGACCTCTAAGATCATCAGGTCCCTCTAAAAGAGCAAGAAGGGGGCGTATACTTGTGGTCTGTTAACCAGTGACAAGAGGTACACAAACAACAAACCAAAATCCTGAATTTAAACTTTGAAATGGGTTAAACAGATGAGGGTTTCTAACAATAGCATTATTTTCATATGGATACTCTTAGCTCAGCTTTTGATGTCTTTCCTTAAAACACTTCTAGTGTTATCTCCACTGTCAGACAGTTCTTGCAGATCAAAATTGCTTTGGTGGTTTCAACTGGTGATTGAAACTGGTGTTAGCAACATTGCCATTAAAAGGATGCTTCTGCAGTTCCTCCAGCAGCCGAGCTGGTTGGAGAAGTTTCTGCCCACTTCCTCTCAGCCAGTCATTCCTTCTCCATGTGAAGGGTTTCTCCTTCTTTAATTGCACCAGTGAAGGTGCTTGTGATGGTGTGTCTGTGGGCTAATGACATGGTGCAGATAAAACCAAATATTTTTTATGTTTTTATTGGGTAAGGGGGAAGTTGGCTAGCTGGAATCTGCAAAACTTCCTCCCACACGTTCAATTTTTGTTTCTTTGGAGTGTATTGTTTGTTTATTCCTTTTTTTACTGTAAACCCAAATAATTTCCATGCTGTGATTTTCAGAGGAGCTCTGTAAATATTTGTCTCAGCACATTGGGATGGTTGAAGTGTTGTAAGGGCCAGGTGGGGAACACTCAGTGAGGTCCAAGCAGTGATTCTGGAACAGGCATGGTACTAGAGAAGGTGTGCAGAGAAGAATCCAAGGGCAGTTCTGCTTTTCCCACGTATATATTTCCAGTCTTCTGCATATCTCCAATAAACATTAGAAACTGGTTAAGAAATGTGTTAAATATGCAGTGCTTCTAAGAAACTTTTAAGTGCTGTAGGTAAAGATGAAAGTTGTTTTTAAAGTTGTTTGAAATTGTTAGAGCTATCAACGTGACCTTATTCTCGTTTTCAAGAATATAACAGTAAATTTGGGGGATTTTCCTTTACTTTCTGCACTTTTCTGAATTTGAGCGGTGTTCCAGCTGAACTCTGAAATGTGACGGTCGTCACTTCAGCCTGGTAATGAAGTGATGCCTGGGTGGAACTGGAGACAAGTCTGGCTCCAGACCTCTCCTGCATTTGCTCTGTGTTTAAAGAAGAGATGTTATGTGATATTTTGTCCAATGTAACAGAAGTAGTTAAATCTCTCCTTAAGATATAAAACACAACTTTTCCTTGGGCTCCAATGCCTCCTTGCTGCCTCGAGAGGGTCTTATTGAAATGCAGACACTCCATCTTTCCCTTTCTTAGAGAGCAACCTGTCTTATCAATTACTTCCATAAACCAGCATTTACTGTGAATGCTGTTTCTGCTCTTAGACTCTGAAGAGACGAACTGCATACCTGATACGTCTGGGTACTAAGGAAGTTAAGCAACACAATCCTTCTAATTCCTCCTGATGACTGTGAAACAGGGATCTGATGGTTATGGTTCTCCTGGGACATGTCTTAAAAAAATTAACAAGGTCATTTTCTTAACAAAAATTTCCAAACCTCATTTCAAGCAAGTAGGAAGGGAATACTGGTTTTATCTGCTCCTGACTTAATTGTCCGTGCGCCTGTTGTGGAGATGTCATCGTGTGATAGCGGTGCTGCTGACGCAGAGAGGTGCCTCTCCAACCCCTGGGAGGAATCAGGCAGTTTCCCTGAAAGATTTTCTTTTTAGTAAAGATAAGATGGAAAGAGTAATGATGAAGACAAAACTGATAAAGGCAGAAATATCAGAAGGAAAGGCAGGCTAAAGCCAGAATTTTTAAAGCTGCACTAGATGCATTTTCAGAGCCGGAAGGGCCATTCTGGAGAAGTTACCTACATCACCAAGTCCTTTGATCACAGAATCATAGAAAGGTTTGGGATGGAAGGGACCTCAAAGCTCATCTCGTTCCAACCCCCCTGTCATGGCAGGGACACCTCCCACCAGCCCAGGTTGCTCCAAGCCCCATCCAACCTGGCCTGGAACACTGCCAGGGAGGGGGCAGCCACAGCTTCTCTGGGCACCCTGGGCCAGTAATAGATGATCTTTTCTCTGCAGAAGAAAAAAGAGCACTGAGTTCCTAACTGGATGTGTCTTAAACAGGGATGTCTGGCAACCTGAGCTGCAGGAAAGCAGAGGCAGCCTGGAGAAGCTCGGTGTCACTGAGTATCTGAAGGTTGGGTATGGGATTTGAGAGCTGCACAGAAACAAGTGCTCCCTCCCTGGTGTCCAAGTCCACTTTGTTAACGGCGCAAAATTACAATTGAACTAAGCTGATTATATGGCACAGTAGGTCTGACACACAAAAACAGTGTTGTTAATCTGGCAGCCAAATATATTGGAGGGGAAATGAGGTAAAAAAACCCCAACAAAGTCTATCCAGAATTATGATTTTCCTCATTTTAGTAAGAAAAAATTTAAAAGGCAAAAACCTACTAAGGCTCTTCTTATTTTAGTACCTCTCGAAAGTGCTTTTCAAGAAGGCAACACAGTGAACTGGGTGGTAACAGGATTTTATCTTTTATTTAACCAAGGAAGGTATACAGGCATAACTTCAAATAAATTTGCTATTAAAAAGAATATTACATTATTACATTTTAAGAGTATTCTGTAGTTTCTTAGAGAGATTTGCAGGTTCCACGGGACTGATCTGTATGTACAACACACATAGTTGAGGAGAGAGATAAATTCCTTTCTGTTAGTAATACAATCATCTCACAAGCTTTTTTTTTTATTAAATTAGATCTATGTAGGAAAGTTGCTCCTGATGCCTTTTGTGAATGCTCCTAAATCATCAGCTAAATAGCAGCTGATCTAAGTTTGGCAAAAGGAAGAAATGAAGTTTTGGAAGATGATACTCATTGTTCCTGGTAATAATCAATCAGAATTTGATACTTGTATGTGCTCTTGTTTTAAAAGCATTGTGATTATGGCAGCGCTACAAATCTTATGTTAATGGAGGAGGGAAAAAATAGTAAATATGAGCCATACTTTGAGCTCAAACCCTCTGTGGAAGTTACTTGTAGAATGAGTACAGTTTCCCTTAATTAAGGTAAACAGGAGGATTAAAAAGATCAATTTCCCAACTTTTTGCTAGTGTCATTAGAAGCAGAAGCAAAGCATGTACTGGCTCACCTTGACCAATTAGCAAATTGTTTTCTTCTGCTGTTTCCTGTTGAATTCGTGCTTTTGATCACTATTCTTTGTCTTTAGAAAAAAATTTTCCTGTGTTCTAGGGGTCTTTTTCAAAGCAACACTCGGACAAGGAGCCATGTTGGTGTTTAGGGGATGTCCTCAGCTTTCATCTGCCTTTCCTTACCTTTCATGTTTGTTTTTTCCCATTGTCAGAACCTGCAGTGGCTCCTCTCTGGTATCCCTACCAGTGACTGCTGGTGTATTTGTTTCAGGAGGTGGGTGGCCCTTCTCTCCTGCTCTTTTCCATACATCAGGACAAAGGGAAAGCAGGAGAGTAATAGCTATATGTGAACATAAAGCCTGGAAAATGAGTGTCAGGCTTATGTATTCGGATACATCCATTAAAAACATTTTGATCTTACATTAAAAGTCTTACTTGATTTCAGTTTGATGGTGAGCATGCACTGCTAATATAAAGAAATATTCTGCTGTTCAATCTTGTGGGATTTGGAGGCACTTGTGAATTAATTTGTTTCTGGGAGTTCCATCAAAAGAGAAATCCTTTGTAAAACTACAGATGTTAAAATACTGAGAAAAATGGTTCTCTTTCTGGGAAGTTATATGCAGTTATTAGCAGTTGAATCATGAAGTCAAAATGCAGAGAAGACCCCTGAAACCAACAATGATTCTGAGACTTCAGAGAAACTCTTTTCCTAGACCTTCTTTCTGGTGCCTTTCCTTAAAAATAAGATATTTACAGATTCATGGAAATATAGTTTTACTTGCAATTTCACCAAGACTTATTGCTTAAACATTAATAGAAGCTGAGTAATTTACGATGACCAGGAGAACACGGAGTAGTGCAGACACAGAGGAAGCCCCCAGCCATGGTCATACCTGTAACCAGGCAGAAAAGCTCACCCTTTCATACTGCTACGAATGCATCTATTACACTTGGAAATCCAGCAATTCCATAGGTGTTTTCATTTGAAATCTGGTACCTACAATGATTTTTGAGCCTTTAGCACTGCCCAGTTTGGAATCCCCTGCCACATGCCAGGAGCTTTGGACACGTGCTATGGTCCAGCAGTGGTTGCCATCCTATTTCTTGTGGTGCCATGACCCCATATGCCTCTTCCTCTCATGTTTGTGGGATTTTGTTGGTTTTGGGGTGGTTTTCTTTCTGTCATATGGGAAAGTCATCTGGTGCAAGAGGATATTGAACTCCTTTGAGAGTTTCAGGCCAGGGGTTAAAAAGGACTATTACTCTTCTGAATGCCACCTACAGTTGGTGCTATCAGCCACCTGGTACCTGATATTAAGGTATGACTGAACAGCTAAGAGGGGCTGTAGTGATGTTCCTCAGTCTTTCTTCAATTGATACCCTGTTTTCTACAAAGCAGTAGCATTCTGCCTACTGGTGTTTGAAACATGGTGTAAAACTGTGCAGTTTGTGCTGAATAATTACGCTTCAGCTAAAGGAACTGAAGAATAGTGTTGAATGGAAACCATCACAAGATCAGTCAATTAATACAATTTTTCTGTTGCATTTGATTGCCTTTTCTGTTCTTTAAAGAAGACAGAAAATAAAACAAGAGACATATCTGGAGAGAGAGATGCTTTTTTTTTTTTCTTTGCTGTGTAATCGTCACAAATTCATACATTCTTCAATTTACAGCATTCTGTGCTTCTAGATGTTTCTAATTTAATTTTGGAGGGGAAGAATATTCCTTCAAACAATTGAGGCTCAACACTGTGCCTTTTTTTCCATTTTAAAATAACATCTCTGAAGAGGTGTCAGTGTTTTATCTGCTGTGGAGCCGTCTCTTTTCAGTTTTCGATTCAGTGTCATGATTTCTGGTATTCAGTGTTTGAAAGCACGAGAACACTAATTATTTTGTAACAGTAAATGTCAGCATGCAATTTTCTCAAAATCAACTGAAAATAGAACTTTAGTCCAACTTGTCACATCTTTGCAGGTTTTAAATGCAAGTATTGATAGGAAATAGCCGTTCAGAAACTAAAGCTTTGTGTCTACAGTTCTGTCATGGAGTTCCTTCAGTCTTCAGTTCTATATTTAGAAAAATTATTACTATGATATCAGTTCTCCACAGATTTGTTGTAGACATAGACTGCCCTGGAGCTGTAAAATGCTGTTAGGGTGATAGCAACTGCCACAAATGGTAGGTAAATATTCTTGGAACCATCTAAACAGCAGAGGAAGAACAGCATGTTATAAAGCACGCCGATACACACTTATAAAAATACATTTCTGTTTTCTTTCTTCAATCTGAAAGTAAACATGAGGTAATGTTCCTAATACTTTTATTCATTTGTCTTGATTTATGCATTTTCCCATTTTCAGAGGAATTTGTACTGTCTTCGCAGTGTTATAACAGTAAGAGTACAGTTGAGAGACGTTTCTAATGTTTTTTCCAACTGTGTCACCAATGTACCAAGAATTTGAGGAGGTCACTAAATCACTCTGCCAGTTTTCTGTTAGTAAACTAAGAACTCTGTCATCTCCACATGGCTTGGGAAGTAAATTCCATTTAAGAGTGTATTTTGAGATACATTAGGTGTTTGGTAGAGATGCAAATTATTTTCTTTTGTACATGGACAAAAAGCTCTTTTTAAAAGCTCAAAACCTTAATTTTGAGGGTTTCTTCAAGTTTGCTGATCCTTCACCTTGGGTGAAAGGTGAGGTGTGTATGATGGATCATTTAGCTGTTATTTAGTAAGTCAGGATACCAAAAAGTACTTGGATGAAATGCAAGTAAATCTCATTACCTTGGCAGTGGTCACTTAACTACAAGTATATATTTAGCAAACTCTAATCACTTCTCTGACCTAGTTTGCTATGGTTACTAGTTTTCTCAGGGCAGCACTGGACTTAGTTTTCCCTTACTTTTCCCCTGTTAAACTTATATGAATGAGGGATTCTTCTCTCATCTTCATTTCTGGGCTACTCCTAGCAAGGCACGGTGTCTATAGTAACTCCTGGTTCCCACTCCGACTTCTCTTTGGTCTTCTCCCAGTCCTCCTCCAGTTCCCATGGAAGCACTCAGCGTCCTGGCTTGTGGTTCCTCTCAGATAAACTCTTCATCTTCCTATAATGGCGGATGATGTCAATACTGGTTGGGCAGCCTGACTCAGAGACCAGCTGAGATGGGAAATAAATGGATGCAAAAGCTTCAGTGTATCCGGTTGAATGAGTCACAACTCATGGAAAGCGCCCTGCCTTTAGGAGCATGCTCTGCTATTAGAGTAGTATCAAATAAGTGAGAATAAGAAAGAAAAGTCTAGAAGCTGCCTTCATGTGTTAATGCAGGATCTAATGTGGGGCGGGGACTGAAGTGAGGGGAGCACTTCCTCAGTGGGGAGGTTGATACAGGCTTTTGGGGAGGGATTCCTTTAGTTTATTCTACTCCTTACGTAGGCTCAAGTAGAGTTGTAGTTTCCTAAGATATGCAGCCTAAAGTTCTGTGATGCTCCAGGAGATGGCTGCACGTTAGACAATCTCCCTGGAAAATTTGGGTAATTGTAGAAGTCTTTACACTGTTCAGCTTTAAAGAGAGATTAGCTGCTAAAAAAATATTTATAAATAACCTAGAAAGGAAAGAGATGTAGATATTCGTGCTTGGAAGAGAAATGGGATTTCTTTATAACGTAGTTTGTGTCTCATTGAGGGCTGGTTTTTCTCTTCCAGAAATAATTGGTTTGCTTCTTAGAACTTTTAATAGTACTGGGATTTTGATGGTATTAAAAAAAAAAAAAAAAGTATGAATTCTCTATCTACATAGAGAAAGTACATTTTTTTGTATTTTATATATGCTTATGAATATAGTATGTATGCACATATGGTTTAGACTTAAATATAGCAGAAGTAAAATAAATATAGGCTAGTATCTGTTACAGAAACAATGCCCAAATGAGAGCAGCCCCACACCACAGCGTTTTGCTCTGAGCTGCATCACTGGGACCCACTTACTTCCCTTGTCATTGTGCAAGCTTTCATTAATGGTGTGGGACCAAGTGCTGCTGGAGGATCACAAAATGGTTTGGGTGTGAAGGGACCTCAAAGCTCACCTGGTTCCAACCCCCTGCCATGGGCAGGGACACCTCCCACCAGCCCAGGTTGCTCCAAGCCCCATCCAACCTGGCCTGGAACACTGCCAGGGAGGGGGCAGCCACAGCTTCTCTGGGCACCCTGGGCCAGTGTCTCACCACCATCACAGCCATCAATTTCTGCCTAATATCTCATCTAAATCTCCCCTCTTCCAGTTTAAAGCCATCACCCCTCGTCCTCTCACTCCGTGCCCTTGTCCAAAGTCCCTCCCCAGCTTTCCTGTACCCCCCAGGCACTGGAAGGTGCCCTAAGGTCTCCCCAGAGCCTTCTCTTTTCCAGGCTGAACACCCCCAACTCCCTCAGCCTGAAGAAGGCTCAGCCTCCCTCAAGAATGCCTGGGAACTGCACAGACTGGTGTGTACTAGTGATAGAATTAGTGAGGCTTTCATACTTCTAGTCAAAATGTCTTTTTTTCATTAGACAGTTCAGTTATATTGGTGTCAATAAAATGCTAAACAGCAGTTAAAAGCAGGTTGAAATTCCTTCTGAGAACAGTACTGGAGCAGAGTCATCTGTCATGCGATCTCATTAGTTCTTGTTTGCTCGTCTGACAAAACCAAGACAGACCTGGTTATTTATTTCTCACTTAAAACTATTAATTTTTAAAAAAAAAAAAAAAAAAACCAAAACACATTAAGGCTGTCTTTTCTGCATTGTTGTGGAACAGAAAAAAAAAAAAGAAAAACACATATTATTTTCCTCCTGGTTCTTTTCCAGTGGTAGCCTGTGCAACTGAGTTGACTCATCTCATGGACTGTAAAATCAGAGGAGGCTGTAACGTTCAGGCTCGTGGTGTGTTTCGTGCAGTGCTTATTCCTATCTCTTTCTTCCTCTTCCGCTGCACACATCAGGTGTTGATCACCGTTGTGTGACATAAAAATAGAAAGCTGGAAAACAAAAATCTCTTTAATGTTTTTCAAATCAGCTAGTCCTTTATATTTGCCACTAAAAAATATTTGGGAAAGACTTAACATTATTCTTCCATAGCTGTGTGCAGGTATTGTATTTGAATACTCAGACTTCTGACGTTCTCTGTGTACATTTATCTTAGTGTGAAAATATCTTCATACAAGTGTGAGGTGGTGGGGTTTTTTCTAACAGCTAAGAGGATACCACCCAGAGGCAGGTGATGGATGGCGATTGTAAAGGCTTTGTAGTATTTCTGTGGTAGTGCCTCTTGCATCTATTCCCTACTCTAAAAAAAAATGGGCTGAGCTTTTTCACCTGTCCAAGCTAATGGGTTGCTTTTAATACCTAAACATCTATATGAAGCTTGGGCATGGCGTTAAACTGGAAGAGGGAAGACTGAGATGAGACATTAGGCAGAAATTGTTGGCTGTGAGGGTGGTGAGACACTGGCCCAGGGTGCCCAGAGAAGCTGTGGCTGCCCCCTCCCTGGCAGTGTTCCAGGCCAGGTTGGATGGGGCTTGGAGCAACCTGGGCTGGTGGGAGGTGTCCCTGCCCATGGCAGGGGGGTGGAACCAGATGAGCTTTGGGGTCTCTTCACACCCAAACCATTCTGGGATTCTGTGTTTTTCACCCATGTGATTTAAAGTAAGACATGTAACTTCATCAAAGTTACTTTTGATTTATGGCTGTGCAGAATTGGCTCTTTCAAGAAGCTAATTTGGTGAAACTAATGCAAATATTTAATTTCTGAGGTTAGTGTGGCTTTTGTTTGCATTTGTGATATTCTAATTAAAAGCAAACCCCCGGAGTGGGGTGGATGTGGACAGTTTCCACAACTTGTTGAAGCAAGGTTTCACCATCAGAGTTCTGGACTGACCCAGACTCGCTGGAAGAAATCTGATGATGGGGTCAGGATGGTCTGCACTGTATCGTTTTCTGCGTTCAAGTTACTTTTTTAAAATGTTTGAACAATACTTTGTGCTGGTGTGTTAGTAACAGCAGAAAATCTACCTTATCCCAAATAATAAAAATAGAGTATAGGAGTTATTTACAGTGGGAACAAATGGAAAGCTGATGACATCAGAAAAATATATTGATGTTTTGCATATGCAATCAAATATTTAGGTTGAAAATAAATCTCATGGTTTTAAGACTCAGTAGCACCCATGAGCGTAAAAAATAGCATCTATAAACAATTTATTATTTTTCCCCAGTGATTTTTGAGCATTTACTTTGAATGATTATTATGCCATGTTATAGAATCATAGAATTGTATTGACTGGAAGAGACCTCTAAGATCATCCAGTCCAACCATTGACCCAGCACTGCCCAGTGCCCACTGCCCCATGTCCCTCAGCACCACATCTCCACAACTCTGAAATCCCTCCAGGGATGGGGACTGCCCCCTGCCCTGGGCAGCCTGTGCCAGTGCTTGCCAACATAGCTTCTTCAAAGCTGCAGTTTGGGAATACACTAATGAAAATATATTTGGGATTTAGAAAGTTTTGTATCTCACCAGATACTAAATGTTGAGTTGTATCTAAATAAATGTTTTGTCCCCAGTCCAGGAAGAAATTCTAAAAAAAAAAAGAAAAAAATCCAAACAGATTCTTACATTTGAGCAGAGACATATGTTTTGTGGGTTGGCACCAGACTAGGATGCAGAATCTTGTAGAACCAACTCTTCATACTCTAGGATATTTAGAGGAACAACATTCAAAACAAGATGTTAGAGAATTAAAAAAAAAAAAAATAAAACAACCAAACCAACTGAGAAGATAGATTTTCTTTAAGACAGAAAATGTCTGGTTTGAGTCCCCTTGTGACTGTCCCTTTATTTCTAGTGCCACATAACTGCCTTTTTTTTTGTCTGTTTCAGTGTCAAATGGCATACCAGAATCAGATACTGTGAATAAGAGAATGTGTTATTACAAATAAAATGTTTTAATGTCGTTGGTAAGTTCACATTGATTGAAGATGAGATCACAGTGACTCCTTCTGGCTGTTAGGATGATGATCATAAAGTCACATGAAGCAAAAATAACGAAACGCTTGGGTGTCGTTCAGCAAAATGAGCAGGCCCCACGAGATTCAGAAGATTCCTCTGAAATATGTGGTTTAACACAGAAAAAGCTTCTTCCCTGCGATGCGATGCTGAGACTCCTTCGAGAAGGCTCGGAGGTTTTCAGAGCAAAATCAATGAGACCTGTACAATTATTGCAGGTGTTATGTATGAGAGGAATTATTAAATCTGATCAGGAGTAACATCTGCACTGGGAGCAGAGTGGAAATATCTGGGGTTTGGTTGTGCAGTTCAGTGCCAACAAAAATAGAAAATATCTTCTATTAACACAAAAGTGAGAATGATTTACTTGTCAGGCAAAAAAAATTATATCTTTACAGTGGCATTTAAAAAATCTGGGGAGATTTGGGTACGCTTCAACTTTTTAAGAGAATTGAATGCTAAGTTTGAAGGGCAATTGATAGCCTCAACACCTCTTTACATGCACAAAGTTGCTTTGAGGGAAAACAAGACCCAGACTCCAAACCACTTGGGAGAATGATTGTTTGAAATGGCACAATGAAATGTTGCATTCGTTTCCCTGTAATTGCTCCATCTTATGTTTTCTCCCTTTAAAGAAAAGGTTTTTTACTCCATTTCTCAGTTCAGTCTCCCATCAGCAGGTGTGCTTTCTGGTTTGTAACCACTGATAAGTGTCTTCCATGATGAACTTATTAAAGAAATCTATTGATGAATTCTGCTTTGGCTTCTGTACCAGTTTATTCCTCTGACTTCAGTGGTTTGGCATATAAAACCAGTACAGCACAGCCAAAGCCAAGCATAGCTAACAAAAGAAGTGTGTGTCATGAGTGTGTGAGGTGCAGACCTGCTGAATTAAAGGTAATTGTTTCTAAATGATGTTCATGCGGGCCTATCTTAATGAAGTAACTTTTGCTGTCTTAAATTGGTTGTTCAGTGACTTTGAGCAGCTTATCAGCAGCACTCATTGTTCACCTGGTTGTTTCACAGGCTACTTCTGTGCACTTCAAGGTATTTCATTAGGCTTAGATTATTCCAGACCCTTTTTTCCATTCCTATCCTACCCCTCAAGCCTATCGTGAACCCAGTCTGAAAATGCAGTGGCAGTCTGCTGGGGCAGCATCGCTTTCAGTTCCTACCCAGCAGCTTTTTATTACTTTAATAGGGTCATTTTGTATGTGATTTTTTTTTTCCCCATGCCAATCCATCACCTCTCAGTTTGGCAAGCATCAAGGCACAGTGTACATCCAATTTCTTTTTCAGAGTTTTCATTAGAAAAAGAGAGTTACCATAATCATGGCAGCCTATGCAATTTTATTTCACAAACTCATCTGACAGGTTTTTTCTACAAGGATTTTAAATTTTTGGAGGCAGTAGAAAGAGTAGAGTGTCTGTTTAAGTATTCAATAACTTGCTTTTTCTTTTGTGGGAGTCGATTTGAAAGGTGTTTATTCTCAGGTGATAGAAGTTGGGAGGGGTTGGATTTACTTCAGAAGAAACAATTCAGATAAAGCATTATCATAAAGCTGAGATGAAATAATTTTTCCACTGATAATAGTTAAGCTGCAAAAAATTAGTAGATTTGCTATTAGAGGTATTTCACTATTATGGCTTTAAGCAGCAGTGAATTGTCTACAGAGCCTGCTAAGTGATCTGATCACCTTTCTACATGTGTCCTGACTGCTGGCAATCCAGGCCTGCAAATAAAGGAGTGAATAGATAAATCACATCTTAGAAAAATTCATATTCAAGGTGAATTAGTTGCTGGTGTTAACCCGAGCTGGATTGCAGCTGTGGTTGTACACCGTCAGGAGTCAGCACGAGTTGGATTCCTCCATAATCTGAGAAAGGACAAAGCAAGAGGAATCAACTGAGTAGAGGGAAATAATGTTTACAGGGTGAAAGCTTTCTGGTGTGATTTAGTCTTCTAGTTAATGGCATCTATTGCTAAATGAGGACTGAAAGATGTCAGAAGTATTGCAGGTTGTGTTAGGCTATACAGGTACCAGTGAGGCTGAGTTCTGTATATACTGCTGAGCATGGACCTAAGGGTTGGTTATACTGACTTAAGGCTGTTGTCAAACTTTCTGTCTCATGTCACAGCTGTGCTTTGAAGTTCCTTCATTAATTAAATGTTCTCCAGAGCAAAGAATGTAAGGACGTTCTGGACATGGGGAAACACATTTTTACTGGGAGGCTGGTTGACCACTGGACCATGTTGCCCAGAGAGACTGTGGAGTCTCCATCCATGGAGATGTTCAGAGTCCAACTGGACATAGTCCTGGGCCACAAGCTCTAGGTTGTCCTGCTTGAGCAGAGGGGGTGGACCAAATGTTCTCCAGAGGTCCCTGGCAAACTCAACTACTCTGGAAATTTTATTGTGGTTATAATAAACAAGTGGTTTCTTCTTCAATGAAAGAAGTTGAGACCTGAAAAAGCCAAACAGTTGTAGCTGTTGGGCATTTTAGCATAAGTTAATTCCAAAGGAAGTACATACATAGACATAGGCTGACCTTACCATAAGCATAGCAATTTTTTATTCATCTTTCCATAGTTACAGTACTGAAATATGAAAACAGCACTAATAAATTATTCTGTATGGTTATACTGTTGTGTAATTATTATTTTTTTTCTAAAACCATAACTGGCATTTTTAGGGACTTTGTCTTAAAGTCACCTTTAATTTGGCCTTTGAACGTTTAAGGAGGTGGTTTAACTTTTCACAATCTGTTCATGCTTATAATACAACACGCTTCAATACTAATTTGCAATTTTATTTGTATTTTCTAATCTCTAACTCATGGGATGATTACTGCTGTTGTTATTTTGGTATGATGACAGTGAACTTCCCCAGTTTGGGGTGTTTACTCTTAGGTATATTAATGCAGAGTAACTGCTATCTGCCTCAAGTAGATAAATGCCTTCCTGTGTAATGGCCCTGATGCCTGGCTGTTTGTTTTTAGCAGCAGCTAATAAATCCGTGTATTGTATGAAAGGCACAATTTTACTTTGTGCCTTCTCAATAAATAAATAGCTTTTAAAGACATCCTCAGTCTAGTTGCAACTAACTTGGCTTACGTACTGCTTTGTTTTCTTCAGATCCTTATTGACGATGGTGGTCATTGGAGGCATAAATATTGAAGATTATATCATTTACAGACAAGATCTTTGAAATCTGTTTCCTTCAGACAGCAAAGGTAAGTAAAATAATCTATATTATGCATTTGTGTATAAGCTCTATGGAAGGAGCTTGGTTTCTTTTCCTGCTTTTAGTTACAAGAGTATGAGTCCTTAGCTTGCTTGGGTTTCTTTTTTGCATTTAATGTTATTCCTTATTCTTTCTTTCTCATGAGTTTTTTGAACTAGAGGTCATTTACATTATCTGTGTGTGATACTGATGAGAACCAGGAGTATCTTATGTGTTAAAATCTGAAGAGTAGTTGTGCATGGGGATTACTACTCAAAAAGATAAAAGTTATGTGGAAAAGCCAGCAACACACAGAGTAAGGTAGTGGTTAATCTCCAAGATTTCTATAGAGGTTTAGAAATGTGATGACTTTCAAGTTAAATATTAGAGACACTAATCTGATGTGCACTCTGTACTATTTATTTTGAATGTGTGGAGTTTTAATCAAAATAAATGTTAGATAATCAGGAAGGTTTTGTGTATTATTTTTTCTATTTTGAAACTTAACTATATAAAACACTCTAGGTAATATAGGAAGAAATTTTTTCTGTTCTAGAAATAGAGCTAATTTTCCCACTCATTATCTGCTGTTAATTTAATGTGTGGCAATATCTGAAATTTAGTGATGATTATATGGCAGTAGATTTTTGGTTAGCCATACAGCTCATCTATGAGCAAACCAATTAAGTCATAATTTCAGAGTATAATTGAACTCCTAATGGGGCACTTTGATTCAGTAGAAATTTACATATTTGCTTTTCTTTGTTTTAGTAGACAGGTCCAAAATGAGGGTACAGCTTCATTTTTGAACTTCTGCATACAGCAGCTTCATCTGAGACTTTTCACAACGAGGCATGTAAAATGCTGTTGAATAAGGGGATGGCTGAGTTCATGAATAAGCTACTTAGTTCTCAAATCTGAACTTTGAATAGCTCTCATTAGCTGTTTATTTGAAGGCTAAAACTCACTGTGGTGTTAGGATACTCTTTTCACCTGCAGTGCAACATGGTGCAAACTGATCTACTTAGTACTATGTGGGTCCAGTGTTCGTAGCTCATTTTCTTCCTTTATGGGCAGCCCTGGTGTGCTGGGAAAGGGCTCGTTCTGCAGATCTTTCTAACTGATTTTTCAAGCAGTATGAATAGAAAATTGTTGGAACAGCATAGTTAGCCCAGACCCAGCCTGGTGGAGCAGCTGGGCTGGGACATGCAGGGTCAGAGTGCTGTCTCGCTTCTGTGTGGCAAAAGTGAAATACCCCATTTACGTGGTGTTTGAAATGCACTGCTGTTTCACTGCCTCTTCACTAAGTCAGAGGTTTCCTATGAAACCCCCTTTTTTACTTTTTTGAGGTGTTTTTCAGCCTGAGTTTAACTGCAGGGGCACTAAAATGTTAGGTTGCTCATGTCTATAACCATGTGCAGTGGACACTGGCAGGTGTATCTGGGCTAACCTGGTTCCGTCAGGTTTTGCATCGTTCAAGGTTTTCTCAGCTCCCAGATGATGCTGTAAGAGAAGAGATGTGAAAGAGTTAAAGTGCAGCACACATAACTGACTTACATGACCTAAACCAAGGAAACAAACAGTCCTGTTTGCTAGAGGAAACCTCAAATTAAGAATGAAGTGAAGGCAGTTCTCTTTTCTCTCTTCCCTTCCCAGAACGGAAGACCTTTTTCATGTAATAGAGAAACACTACTGAGCTGAGAAAGTTTATTTATACCTCTGCCACACTGAGGTTAAATTTTCAGGTTTGTTTTGTTGTTACTGTTTCCTTCAAGGAATACATTTGCCTTTGTTTTATTTGTTCTAAAATGAGGCCCTAGAACATTTGGTAAAGGCAAACCCAATGTTCTGGGGGAATAATTATCAAAGTTTGCATTTGAATTGAGAAGAAACATCTTTTTGTATGTGAAAAGCTGGGACAGGGGAAGTATTTCTTTCTGTAAGGTTAATGTTTTACTGGTTATTTCCTTCAAGTTTTAATATGTACATGTGGATAAACCTCAGAATGCTTCTCCGAAATCCAAAACACCATTTAGCTCTCGCTCTCGGCATCTTAGTTTTTTATTTTGTACTCTTTAGGACATTTTGAAAATGTTCACAGCTGTATAGGTATGTGCAGGCATTGTTTCTCTTCCATTTGATCTATTTTTAAATGCAAGGGCTTTTTGTATTTAATACGCATTACTGTGCTTGCAGTCTAATACTTCAAAACCTTAGTGACCTTGGTTCACCCACTTGTACCTTGTACATTATCATGGAGTCTTTAATTATATGATAACATGCTATTTTTCTCCATAGAAGGAAATTCTTGCATTAAATAGATGACATTTAAACAGTATGCAGCTATCTAGTATTTTTAATTGTTCAGTGTGTGGTTCCAGATCTTCTGCACTATATAATTTTCTAACCTTGCTCTGCAGATAGAATTAAGAATTTGCCTTTATGCTTTACTGTACCTTTTAGCAACAGGTTTTCTCAAAGCCTTTCTGGCAAAACCCAATCTCTGTGCCTAGGTTATTTTGCAGAAACATTTTCAGTTCTAGGAGCTTTCCTTGCCAGCTCTTTTGATCAGCTGCTGAGGTTTGTATATTTTTTACAGTAGTTGCAGAACTCAAGTACTCACTCCGTGAAGATTCTTTCAAGCCAGAAAAGTGAGAGCAGTGATCCTTCATGAAAAGCAAAGGAATTGAAAGGATTGTCGGCCTAAGTGTCTTTTTTTTGAAGTCATGATTTCATTCTTCTGGGTTCTCAGTTTCACTTTCAGCCATTCTTACTTGTATCCTACTTGTGTCATGTCCTGCATCTCTGTTTTCATTCTCCCTCATCCAAGTAATTTCTAACGTCAGCCCGTTTCTATTTCAAGTTCATTATCCATCCTCACACAGTACCAGTCATCCCTCATTTCCCTTACTCTCCAGAACTGCAGTTCTCTTCTGGCTCCACGTTTGCACCCCTTTTTCTCAGGGTGAGTCTGCACAGATGGGGATTGGAGGTTGCACATCTTTTTACCCATGCTCTGACTCAGCTGTTATGCAAGTCAACTTCTGTAGAACAGCCTTGTAGCTACTTTGGTGTGAGTGTAAAGTGCTACGGAGGAGCTCAGTCTGCCTCTGTGCTGTGCTGGAAAGGTTACACACAACCCTAAAGCAAAGCTCAGTTGTCTGCCAAGTGGTCTCCTCGCTCTAGTGTGTATGTACATGAAAATTCTGCATTTCCAAAAAGCTTTTAATTGTGTATTACAAGACAGTTTGCAATTTATGGGTATTTGGAATATGCATATTGCAGTTTTAGCATGAACACTGTGGATTTTCCTCATCCATAAACTGAGATGGCACTTACTGATTTCTACTATTTATTTCAGCATGTGAAAGAAACTAGAGGTATACATTACAAGTCCTCATTATATTTTTTTCTTGGTAATCACATAGAAGGGTACAAAAAACATACCAGAGAAATATAGCATTAATGGAATTGGAAACTGGTTATGCAAACTTATGGAGGATGAGTGAGGTTTACATCAGTTTGTTGTGGTTTTTCAACAGTGCATGGAAAATTCTAGTAGCTAGATAGAATTTTATACTGTCTGATAAAATGATAGACATGTTTAGCTCCCTGTACCACCTCTGCAGTCTTTGAGAACTTCCTGACCTGTGGAACTTGGGGACTCATGATATATCACAGCACAAAATCAGACCTCTCACTCTCCAAACTTCAGAACTTGTAAGGCTGTTGAATTCTACTGAAGTATCTAACATATGACTTGGCGCTGCATACACAGTGCTTCTCTAAACAGTTTGTCTTAGAACTGTGTCATTACTAATGTTTTGGTTGTAGTTATTCTAAGAGGGAGAAGGAACAGTGTGGTGTTGCATCATTTTTCTCCCTAGAGTACTCTGGATTGATGGACGATTTTTCCTGAATTGTCATTAAAGCCAAGGAGCCCAATTGTCTTTTCTGAAGGCCTGATGTTTTTCTGAGAACAGTCAGTTCTCTGTCTCTCTCTCATCTTTTAATATGAAAGGGTTGGGGTTTTTTTGTGAAATCCCAAGTTACTTTCTCTAATGCAAGATAGAAACTAATTCTACTTTATTAAATTTAATAAAGGGAAACCTACTTCATTTGAAAGTTACTTCTACAGAAATTATTTACAGGATTTTAGAAAAAAAAATTGTATTCTTATAATGTTACTCTATGATATCACTACTTTTAGATACATTTTAGAGCCAAATTTTAGAATGCATTTTAAATCTAATAGATTTGCTAGATCAATTCGTAGCCTTAGTAGAAAATTTTGTACTTCTGCCAAGTTTTTCACATTCACCAGAGTGAGAAGTTTGTTTTCAGTGGTCCCCATTTCTTTTCTGGCTGGTCTGAAGTGCTGGGGTCTGAACCCCCAGCCCTGAATTAAGGTTGACTTATGGGTGGTTCCCATGGTCCTTCAAAAGGAGGGGATGAGTTTGCCTTTTGCCTTTCCTCCAAGGTGCAGCTGGCCTTGTAAGGAAAGCCCTTGGGTAAACAAGCCCCAGGTGCCCTGCATTGGGTCAATGAGTGCCAGGTGTCCTGCTGTGGGGATAAAAGCTGGGACCACTTGCAGGAAGGGTGGGATGTCTGTGTGTGAGGTAGATGCACTGTGCAGAGTTTCCCTGTTGGGGAAGGACCTCCTGACTCTCCCTGCAACTGGGTCCCAGTCAGGTTTGGCATTTGCAAACGTGGGCTTTGTGGAGGAACAATATGTGGCTACTTCTATCCTATATACTCAGCCTATTGTCTTGGTTGTCTCCCATCTCTGCCATGGGAGACTTTGTTTCTTTGTTTATTCCACCTATTACTGGTCGTGCTTTGTCGTTCCTGGGGTCGCTGGGGTTTGATGTCAGATATGTGTGATCTGTTTGACTTGTTTGTACCCCCAGTGATCACCCACATACTGACTTTTTTGTGTGCAATAGAAACTAATTACTGGTTCATTCTGCTGCTGGCTGTGTCCTTTGTGCTAGGCCTAGTAATTGGCAAAACAGTGGTCCTTCTGAAAAAAAACTTCTAATAAAATATGGACTGATGTTTTGAACCTTTTCTGGAAGCAGATACTGTAAATAAATACTGCAAACTATGAGGGCTTTCCAGTTTGAAAAACTGGAAGAGAAGGCACCCTGCACAAAAGTAAATATTCCCAGTACTTTTTTGTTGTTACCAAATCAATCAAGCTCAGTGGTTTAATTGTCATTTCAAAGTTGAATATTTAAGTAATGCAAAAATTTCCAGTACTGCAGTACATCTCTTTAAAATTAATCACATCATCACAAAACTGTTAAAATTAATCTTTTTAATATAAAACTTTTCTTAGCAAAGGCAGGCGTGCATGCACACAGCTTCTGAATGAGTTGCCTGAGGGTTGGCTTCTTATCATCACAGTAACCTGGATATCTCCAGGAAGTTTGGGGTTGTTTTTTTATTATATCAGTCTGTGATGTTAGAAAGTTTTACAAATATCCATCCTTATGTTCTCCTGTAAATATATCAAGAAATTTCTGTGAAGTAAAAGCCATATCATCTTTTTTTTTCTTTAAAGAGCTAGGAGTTTAAAATTACAGATAAGACCTGCTGTCTTTAGTTGTTAATTACGCAAAAAATTTATGTAGTCAGAATGAAGTATCTGAGATAAACTGAATTGTTCTTTTCTATTTTAACACCAAATAAAAATTCAGATCTTTGATTTTTTGTTTTCATGATTTCTTCTGAAAACAGCAGTGCTCTAAAAAAAATCTCAAGGGTAGCAAATTTAAAATCTAGCTGTTAATGAAAACCTAAGAAACCATTGTTTTTCTTTACAGAAAGGTGGCCTGAAAGGTTGTGGAGATGGTTTTTTTTCAGTTTTGCTATTTAATTTACCCCTTACTATAAATTCCTATCCTCGAAGGCCCACTGTTGTGGTGAAAATCTATTGAAATGGTTAAGGAAAGTGAAAATACTGTGCTGTGGTTCATCAGTGGTTGGACTGGATAACTGGTGCTGGTGATTCTCACCAGTGGGTGCTTGTCCCAGATACTGGTGTCCCCACAGCAGAGACCTGGCTAAGTTGGCCTTTCTCCTTGTTTCTGCCCTTGTTATAGTGTACAGGGAGAGGATGCAGGAGCTTGCTTTGGCTCTCTGTTGAGCTGTTCACAGTCTTTTCCAGTTAAGCAAGAATTTGGTTCCCTAAAGGGACTGGTGGGAAGGAGTGAACTCTTGGCACTGCCACAGCTTTGCATACTGCCCTAGTTTGAATTTGGCATGTTCTGCTTGGATCACCAACATTTATCTGTGTCAGATCTGGCCTTCTACCACCAGGAGCTGCAATTTATATATTCTGCATATAGCTACAACAGCTGTTCTACAATGAGAAATAAGAGCTTTGAAATTAAACTAACTGAAGCAAGAATTAGTTTATCTCTAAACGTGGCATCATCATTTTTCAGATTGATAACTGCCCTCTCTCAGCCTATCTCTGCTGAAGGGAGATCTCTACCCCAGTTAGTTTCTGCTGATCCAGCTCAGTGAAACTCAGATATCTTTGTCCCTTCTCCTAAAAGGATCCCAGTTCAGTGAAACACTTTTAAATTAAAACCAGTGATGCTTTTAATTTCAAGCTCACCCAAAGTTTCTGAAGAAAAGAGCCACTCATCCTCTGAAAACCTGAAAACTCCAGAGCTGTCATTGAAAACAGTGTTTGTTTTTATTTTTTGCCACATTCCTGAAAAATATTAATGAGAGGTAAGACTTTGACCATGAATATTTATAAGTACCATTCTGAGAGTGGGGACAAAAATACTTGAGCTTAGGAAAAGGATAGGTGAACTAAATTTTCCATTGGAGAACTATCATGAAAAGTTAAAATACCTTTTTTGATCAGCTCCATCCATTTGTTGAGTCCTTAATACAGGAACTAAAAATATTTAGGACATTGATCCCAGCGTGAATTTTCCAAAGTAACTGCAATGTCTTTGTGATGCATGTTTTTAGGAGGTTAGAAAACAAAATTATTTCTGTCATTTCTATACTATTGATACATATAAGTTTGGTTTTGAATCTTGTGTATAATTTGATAATAGTTTATGAGAAGTTAGCTACATGACAGAATTCTCACTCAGTTGCTGCCCTGACAAAGAGAACAGGAAACGGAGAAGGAAAGCTGGCCACAGGTGCACCCTCAATAAAAGCAGAAGAACAAAATTTGTATAATTTACATTACGTGTATTATAATGTATATAATTTAACCTCACCTAAATAAAACTAACACAGCATTTTCTCTTATGCTACTAATTCCTATTTGGAAGTTTTATACATTTTATAGTGTAGACATATACACTGTCAGGTATATATATCCTTTTCTCCTTTATTTTTCTTTTTACCTCTAGCATAGTTTAAGTATTTGAGTGACAGCAAGTGACATTTTCATAGGACAGATTCTGTAGGCAAATGAACAGTTGACAGTAGGCATAATGGCAGCCTGGAATTGTCTGACATGTAGGTGGTCTGACTGGAAGATACTCTTTGTGTTGAATGAAGTTCTCATGTAGTAGCTTTCAGTTTATATTATATTCTCATAGTATGGAATTAAATATATACCCATGACACATATGCCTCAGATGGGTTTTTTTACACAGTTTTGTCTCTTGAAGAAGAAATAGTATTGCATAGTCTGAAAGGAAATTCAGCAGATACTGGCATTAGTCAAAGTCCTTGGCTTGGGAAGACATTTGGAAGAGATGTCTTCCAAAGTGGATAACTACACTCTATGTTCCCATACAACACCTCTGTAATTAGTTGAGAATAAAACAGAATAAAGATCTTGATTTTCTTTTTAGAAAGTAGAAGGGAGCACTTGGTCGTTAGTTGCATGCCAACTTTTGACCTCTCTCTTATTGACCCGAAAAATTCATATTCAAGCAGTCTTGGTAAAGTTATCAGGTACTTTGTGTAGTATGAAATTTCACAGATGGAGAAAGTGAGAAAACTTTACCAGATGAATTCAACATTAACTTAGATGATACTAGTATATTGCTGATTTAGATGATATTTCTGAAAAAAGTCATATTACCAATATTTAGCTGATTTTGCCTTTTATCTTGAATAATATTAAGACTGTGGATAGCCCTGATACCTTATCTGCATACCTGAAATCCTATAAAAAACAGTTGGTTTTATGGTGTCAAATACTGAGAAGAGTAAAAACTGAGCCAGGCACCTTCCTAAGCATGATGGTATAAAATTCAGCTGGTTACTACCAAATATTTCCATAATTTAGTTGGTTTTCTCAGTTTTAATTTGTTCTTAAAAGACTTCTTTCTAGTATCTTTTCAGTGGAAATTATTATGAAGAAGTAGTACATCAAAATTATTATTTTCATTATTTCTCTTAAATTGGATTTTGCTGACGCTCTAAAATTTGAAATACATTTCAGATCTCTAAAAACAGGTATGCCATTTCACATGACAAAAACAAGTTCATCTTTTGCTTACCTGTTTAAGACGGTGGGAGCACCATCCTAAACACACCTCTTTTTATTTAGTCCTTTTTCTTAAAAGAAATGAGTCTTGTGTTTGCCATGTGAGCAGAATATTGACATTTTGTTTTGGTGGCACAAAATATCTTGTAAAATATTGGCTTTTTCATCCTTCTAGGGCGTAAGAAAGGTCTTTCTAGGTTCTTGTTAGAAAAATGGGTCATTGCTTTAGGATTATCTACTGGTACATTTTACCCAAAAGCTTGTTGTTTCCAGTTTAACTGAAGTTAAATGTCCACATGACAAGTCACTGGTTTGACACAGATATTTCCAAATGAGGTTCGATGCCTTCAGGTTAGATTATTGCGATTGTCCCATCTAAACATACAAAACTATGTGTTCTTTGTGAATAGTTTTGATTTGGGCTACAGGAATGCAAAGCTACAATTCTATCTCAGACAGTAAAAGATGGTTTATAATTACAGATGAACCAGCTGCAGGGAGAGGGGCAGGGAACAAGATGATGGGGCTGAGGCAGCAAGGTCCAGAGATCTGGACCACCCACGGCATCAGATGGTGCTCATTTGGGAAGCAGGGTGGAGAGAGACAAGCGGCCTTTCCCCATAGCTGCCACCTTTTTGCCTGGTGAAGCAGACTCTCTAAAGGCATGCTTCATGCACAAAGTTATATTTAAGTAGTTTTGCAAAAGAGTAAAGTGCAGCTGATCAATGAGAAAATGCTTTCAAACTAGAAACACTTGTTGTAAAAGCATATCTTTGAGTGAAGATGGGAGTGTTGCCTTCATTCACCTATTCATAGAATTGCAGAATGGTTTGGGTTGGAAGGGACCTCATCTTGTTCCAACCCCCCTGCCATGGCAGGGACACCTCCCACGAGCCCAGGTTGCTCCAAGCCCCATCCAGCCTGGCCTGGAACACTGCGAGGGAGGGGGCAGCCACAGCTTCTCTGGGCAACCTGTTCTCTCACAGCCAAGAATTTCTTCCTAATATCTCATCTAAATCTCCCCTCTTTTACTTTAAAGCCATCACCCTACGTCCTGTTGCTCCATGGCCTTGTCAAAAGTCCCTCCCCAGCTTTCTTGTAGCCCACCCCCCAACTACCTGATCTTATTTTGAAGCCTGGAAGTCATAGTGAGCTCACCATTGCACCTGGAAAACTGTTTCCATATTTAATTACCTATAATAGAAAAAAAATGGCATTTTATATAGAATTAATACTGCCCTACCTTACATCAGGAAATGTTTTCTCTTTGCTTATATGTACTAAATCTTTCATAATTGTATAGTTGCTTGTTGATATAGTGTGGTGTACTTTCTTCATCTCCCTTAGCTGTAGACGTGCTGTAGCATTTTCTTGCACTATTTACAAAAAGAGAAAATGATGCCAGTTGGGAAAAGTTTGTGAAAGGCAATTATGTGAGAATGATCCACCAAACAGTGCTAAGAAACACTTTTGCTAAGCACACTTTTGCTCTGGCTCTCTAGCATAAAATTGATGCACAGTGTACTAAGTTTGTGGCTATACTGTTGACATGCCTTGCTGCTTTATCCCCCAAGTAGCTGATAGAAACAATGTGGTAGGTGTTAAATAGGATTTAGAGAATTTTTTTTGGAGGGTAAAACATTTATTAAGGATGCTGCTGCTGCAAATATATAGTTAAACATGAAATTCTATGATAGGGAGAAATTGCTGTGTATTTAGAGCCTGCACTGCAGGTAGAGGCTGAGGCAGAGTCCCCTGGTGCTGTGTGACTGGCACGGTCTGTCCTTTCTTGTTATTGAGCTCTTTTGGAGGAGCAGCTAAAGCCATACGTGACTTTTGAGTTTGGGTCAGGGGGATTACATCTTTGACTGGAAGGAAAGAAGCGTCTGACATCCTTCTCCATGATCAATTCCTAAATCCAGAAGTATATAAGAAGCTAAAAGCAGTGTAGCCCCTCAGCCTGGGAGCTGAACTCCATGGCATTACTGGCAAGGAGAGGCTGTGGGGGACTATAGGATCTTCCTTATGTGTTGTAACAGCAGGGCTGTGTTCCTTGGAGTGAGTTTTACCTTAGATTCAAGTTCATATAATATTTAGGATAATGGCATGTATTCGCTGAAAGGGAAAAATCCAACCATATAAAATATCTGCTGGCCTGACACAACAGTAAATTACTTGTTTAGGAAGAAATAGAAATTTATAAAATATGAATCTAGGATTGAACTGTATGTTTTAGCATTGAACTAAGGGTGGTCATGTAGGGATGGTTAAAAGGTGATTTTAAAGCAGACAGGTTTGAGGCTACAATCAGTGTTCATACACAATTACTGAAGTCTAAAGTAGGTCCTGGCTGCATGAAAATTGATGGGAGAACTGAAAAGCATTTCAGTTATATTCACAAAGTACAGTGCTGTGTTGATTGAAGTGTGTTTCATTGCTACGTTCTGGCTAGGCATCTCATTTGAGGAACCTGGCCCTTCTGGATTTTACAGACTAGGTATTTTTGTAGCATGTTTTGTAATATGAGCTCTAGGCTAGAGATTCCATATCAGTTAAATTTTGTTCTCATCTGTCCTTGAACTCATCTAGTATTTTGTCCCATCTGAAAACTGTTCATTGGCAACGTTAGGGAACGCTGTCTGAATGCTGAAGCCATCTCTGCCATTCATTTCCATGATTCTTTTGCTCTCATAAAAGGTAAAAAATAAAGATTTTGGAGGAGTATTGAAGATGTTTCTAATGAGGTTCTCTTGCAGGGATTTTCTAGAGAAAATAGACATGGAGTATTTTTT
Source organism: Podargus strigoides (assembly GCA_028020825.1). Classification (NCBI taxonomy): domain Eukaryota; kingdom Metazoa; phylum Chordata; class Aves; order Caprimulgiformes; family Podargidae; genus Podargus; species Podargus strigoides. Next base: position 2,620,491 of record CM051625.1, on the reverse strand, counting down.
TAGTAGATTTTTCCATAACTTCTGAAACTGGGTGATTTCAGTTAGATAAATTAGTAGTTTCAGGGTTTGGCCAACAAATATAAATGGTGGGGTAACCTCTGACACACCTGAGTGTGTCCACATCTGTGTTGTATGCATTTGTCTTGTACTCCTCACAGTTCCCTTCTCTGTGGCTGCTGAAGAAGAGCTCTCCAGAAGCTGGTGTCCAACCATGCAGTTGTCCACATGAGACCTTTAAAGACTGCACAGACAGCCCTTTGTCCCTAAGTACTTAAAGCACGTGTTTTCCCATGGATTCTGCTTCCCTGTCTTCATGCACGTCTTCCTCCTCACGAGTCCACCCTCTGGAGGCAGCACACCCTGAGCTTGTCCTTGTCCACTTCAGTTCAAGGCTTGGCAGTGAAACAAAATACAGAAGTATTTCTGAAAGCCCAAAGCAGAGAGCACCGAGTTTAATACTTTCAAGACTCGGTAGCAAAAGAGTACAATAAGAACACAAACCTACTCTGGCTTCTAAAGAAAATCTGCTAAAATAGCTGAAAAATGATACACCTTCAAGGCAGTCTTTGAACATGAGAAGAACTTGCATTTTATCTAATTTTCACTCACCTCACCCTCAAATAGATGATCTTGGTGTAGTTTCAAATGCAAATGTTGGTGGTCTCTAGAGCCTGCATGCTTTTTACCTTTGACGTTTCATAACTGCCTAATAAAGAACTGTAGGGCTAGCTGTCTGCCTAATGAGGTTGATTTAATTTTTTAACACTCAGCTTTCAATAGATCACACGTGTGATATCTTTGGGTGTATTTTGACAGGAGTACAAGATTTAAAGGCTTCGGCCAGTCCTTTTCAGGAGTCAAACTGTCTCTTCATCTGCTGTTGTTTCAGTGGTTCATGCATACAAGTCCAAATTTGGCTTTAGAGGTTTGGGATGCAGGAGGAGAGCTTTCCTGCGTGGCTGTTAATTTACTCTGTTAATTTACTCTCATCTGATTGGTGCCACAAATAAATAAATTGTGATGACTCACCAGGAGAAGGTTTCCATCCTGTGTGAAGTGCTATTTGGATGTTCCACTGGTGTGGTGGTGAGGATAACATTTGATGGTAGGACATCAACAGCCAGGGATTTTGTGATGGACACTTGCATGGTGTGGGCAGTGGTTCTCAGTGCTTTAGGTCCCAGATTATGCTGAGGCTTTTGACAGAAACTGCATGTTGCTGTTGTGCAATATATCAGTGTGTATCCAGGAGATAAATCAGAGTAAAGTGGTTTGGGAAAACTTGTACTCCTTAGGCATTTAAAAAACAGCAGTTTTCATGGTATTCCAAAGAGTGCTTCCAGAAAGAGGCTGGTAAGTTCTCCCTGTTAAGGGTAGGGTACCTCAACAGTTGGGTATCCATAGGTTTGGAGAGGCAGGAGGCAGCAGGACTGGGAGTGATACCTGCAGTGGAAACAGCACACAGTGAGTTTTGCAGGTGTGATGCTAAAGCAAGGCAATTACTGATGACTAAGAGGTAATAAACTTTCGGCTCATTTTGCACAGTTTGAAGAATTGTTTCCTATGCTGAGGGAGGTGGGACTGGCAGCAGCAGAGTGGCAGGAGATGAAATGAGCCCTTACTAAGGAGCACAGCAAAATGTGATGTATTACATTGGCACTTAAATATTTTACCTTAGCATCATGCATTGTCAGTTCTCGTTGCTTTCGTAATTTCATCCTGCTTTTTCATTTTGTAAACTATTTATGCTTAAAGTGTTTCTGTTGAAATAAAACTAACATTCCAGAAAGCTGCCTGGTAACTGTTAGCATGCACCCAAACAGCAGTATCGCTTTTTGTGCAAAAAAAAAAATAAATAATGGAAGAATATGTTTAGCATCACTGTTCAAAAGATAACAAAAGTAAATCAGGTGCCTGTTCCTTTTTGTCCCTTTTGAAAAAACAAGGACTATGCCCAGAGTAATGTTGTATCCCTGGCACTTTATTAAATCAAACCCGTGTTTTCAGGTCCATCTCAAGCTCAGGATTTGTCTGCAGGGATGATCTTGGGTGCTGCAAGCACCTGTGGTTCAACAGGACAAAAAGCTGGTCCTTCATATCCAAAATATGTGTGGATCTTTGTATAGTACTCACAATTCTCTCTCAGGTTCACTTCTCTTTTTCCTTCCTTCCTTCCTTCATCCTTCCTCATCACGTCTAAATCGCTGTTCTTTGGCTAGGTTTTTGCTTGGACAGGGGTGCAGATCATTTGCTCTCGGCCATAAACTTGAGCAGCACCTCATGTTCTCTCCTAGTGCTTCAGCTTCACCTCAGAAGCTGGTGGCCAAAAGCAGCCGTCAGCTTTTGAGAGGAGGGGAGCACTAGGGTGTAAAGGCTCAGACCTGAGCAGTGCTCTGCCTGGGGAAGTGAAAGAGGTTTTGAAATCCTGTGTGCTTACAGGAAGCAGATAGATGGCTGTCTGTCCAGCTCATGGAAAGGTTGTGCTTTGCCTTGGAGAAATCCTGGGGTATCCATCCATGCATGTGGTGTGTATGGGACAGAGGAGAGGATGCATGAGGTTGTTGCAAGGTAGGGGTCAGTCTCTACTCCCAGGTAACAGTGACAGGATGAGAGGTGATGGCCTCAAGTTGTGCCAGGGCAGGGTTAGATTGGACATTGGGAACAATTCCTTCCCCCAAAGGGTTCCCCAGCACTGGCCCAGGCTGCCCAGGGCAGGGGGCAGTCCCCATCCCTGGAGGGATGTCAGAGCCATGGAGATGTGGTGCTGAGGGACATGGGGCAATAGGGACTGGGCAGTGCTGGGGCAGTGGTTGGACTGGGGGAGCTTAGAGGCCTTTACCAGCCAAAGCTGTTCCGTGATATGGGAAGTCCTGTTACACTTTGCAGTGATTTGAGAAAGTCACTGTAATATATAATGGAAAGAGAAAACAAGCTTTGCTCTAGGGTGCTGGAAATCAAATGGTTAATAGTACAAGAAATCTTTATGGCCCTCTTGTAAATCTTTCACAATTAAAGGGAACATGGCAATTTCAAATCAACTGTCCCAGGAAACCAACACTGGTTTTAAATGCGTGCAAACTGAAAACAATCTATGCCAGAACTTCTTGTGCTAATGCCAGCTGTACAGAAAAAAAAAAGGAAAAAATTCAAATTGATATGTTTCAAAGTTAATAATTGTCCTTAAGTGCTATGCCTGTAAATCACTGAATGACTTCTCCATTGATATAGCCGTTACCTTATGTAAATGTATATATAGTGCCTTTGCAATAATACAGAATACCTGGAAACCTGAGTTCCTTGCTAAGCTTGCAGTGTTGCAGTTACTGAAATACAGCCTGATAGGCTGTACTGCCATTTGGCTTAACCTGAGATGGTTCCATGAATGTCAAATAACATAATGCTAAGAATATTAAAAATTCATGCAGAACGTGATGTCAGTATGTGTGACCTGAACTCCAATAGTAGCATAATGTGTTAATTTATCTTGCTGTAGTTCCAAAAAGATTCGTGGATTAAGTTTTTGAAAAGTGCAACTCTAAAAGAGTGGGAAATTGAAAAAAAAAAAAAAAAAAAAAAATTCTACCTCTTCAGCTTTTTGATTTACCTTAGCTTCTCAAAACTCTGGTATCTCAAACTGTCTTTATAGTGTGACATTCTCTGCCTGTGTCTGTAGTCGTGGTGGGCAGAGCAAATCTTGGCTTTGAAGGTATAACTCTTGACGCCTCCTTCTTGGTATGACTCTTGACATGTAGCTGCTTACATGGGATTGGCTCTGCTGCATAATGGCTTGGTTACATGAAGTGGGAAGAAATGCTGATATAAAATGTTTTGGTACATGGGTACAATAGTTCTTGATGATAAGAGGATTGGGGCTGTTCAGGTCTGGGGGGACCTTAGAGCATCTTCCAGTGCCTGGGGGGTTACAGGAAAGCTGGAGAGGGACTTTTGACAAGGGCATGGAGTGATAGGATGAGGGGTGATGGCTTTAAACTGGAAGAGGGAAGATTTAGATGAGATATTGGGAAGAAATTGTTGGCTGTGAGGGTGGTGAGACACTGACCCAGGGTGCCCAAAGAAGCTGTGGCTGCCCCCTCCCTGGCAGTGTTCCAGGCCAGGGTGGATGGGGCTTGGAGCAACCTGGGCTGGTGGGAGGTGTCCCTGCCATGGCAGGGGGGTGGAACCAGGTGAGCTTTGAGGTCCCTTCACACCCAAACCATTCCATGATTCTATAATAAGAAGAGTGTTAGGGTATAGTATTATTTCTGTGCAGGTCATTTCATATTTTCTGTATTTAAGGTTTCTTTGGATGAATAAATCAGAAGTATTTAATGAAAAAACCTTGTTTTAAACTGCTCCTTTTTATCTGCTGCCTAAAATACTTGAAGGTGCTGAAGTACAAGCTTTTTTATCCCACTGTATTTACCCTAGTGTGCTTAGTTGGGCTGACCAACACCAGTTACAGACAAATGATTTGACTGTTTCTATTTACTACAGTTTCGTGTCTGTTTTCGGGTAAATTCATACCTTGAGTAAATCTACACTGCTTTGTAGCACAGCCCTGGTACACAAGATGAGGATCTAGCTGCATGAGTAGATTCTTAATTTTGGTAGTTTAGCAGAGGACATGTTTATAGTTCAAAAAATAAATAATTCACAAGACTCTATCTGGTTTGTGTTGACTATTTGGAACCCTACTTAAAACTTACTAATTCAGTAATTTCAGTAGTTTTACTTAGTAGCAGCTAACTACATGATCTTTTACAGCATTATGGCTGTTTTAGCAGTGTTCATATTCTGTCTGATGGCCTGGTGAGGCATTTCATGTTGTAACTGTGTATTTGGAGGGTAATTTTAATAGTGCTTGTGTTGGCTCCTTGAAACTACATCAGGCTTTAATCCTAAATCTCTGTGGGACTCGTGTTTTGTGTGTAAGGTGAGTCACTTTTTCTAGCACCAAAACTTTAGATGAGATACGTGTTACTAGAAGTATTCAAGATCATAACCCTCAAAAATATTGTAGCTGGTATGTTCTTCATTTAATATGTTATGAGGCTACTAGAAACTCTGGATGCCACAGAGCAGAAAACTCTTTTAGATAGGAGGAAAGTTATATTCCTTTCACTTGCGTTCAAGCCAGCACATATCATCATAAACACCTGCTAAACTGTGGTCTCAGATTTATTTGGGGGTTCTTAGTGCTACTTATATATTTCATCTCACATAATATGATAGGGAAGTATTTTGTGCAACTGTTTAAAAATGTTATCATTAAGGATTGGAGTGGTAAACCACATCAGGTTGCAGAGATCTCGGTTCACTGAGAATTAAAGGCATTCTCATCTGTTTTTCAGGCCATCTCGATATGTTAAATAATAGTTCTTATTGCCCAAACTTCAAATATTTTCATCTGTTCTCTGAAATTGAGCAGTGACTAAAATAGGTATTTCCTAATGGCGTGGTGCGCTTTGCCGTTTTATGCAATATCTTAATTTTGTGTCTTTGTGTATGACTGTGGTTTTGTTGACATCTTCTTACATTAAGATGAGACTGCAAGTCTTTAGTTCCTCCCGTGAGGGTCCCATTCATCATATTTATCACCTCTCCTATGAAGACAGGCTGAGAGAATTGGGGGTGTTCAGCCTGGGGATGGCTCCGGGGAGACCTTAGAGCACCTTCCAGTGCCTGGGGGGGACAGGAAAGCTGGGGAGGGACTTTGGACAAGGGCATGGAGTGACAGGACGAGGGGTGATGGCTTTAAACTGGAAGAGGGGAGATTGAGATGAGACATTAGGCAGAAATTGTTGTCTGTGAGGGTGGTGAGACACTGGCCCAGGGTGCCCAGAGAAGCTGTGGCTGCCCCCTCCCTGGCAGTGTTCCAGGCCAGGTTGGATGGGGCTGGGAGCAACCTGGGCTGGTGGGAGGTGTCCCTGCCATGGCAGGGGGTGGAACCACATGAGCTTTGAGATCCCTTCACACCCAAACCATTCTATGGTTCTGTGATCACCTTGTTAATCCCAAGTGCTGGTGAAGGAGTAGAATTTTACATGGTTAATTTAGGTCCTAACTTCAGTTTACATGTTTCCACATTCGCATGATCAAAAAAGCTGACTGAAAATGTCCTCGTTGGCATAACTGCTGACTGCCATCCCTGGAAAACTATTTTTGAAATCTAATCACATTCTTTGGGTTTCAGGTCTGGGTGCCTTTTGAAGGTGGTGGAACCATTTTTTGTGCACCTGCTTGGTTTGGGTCAGTTTGTAGTAGTTAGAGGTCAAAAATACTGAAATACAGGAGAGGCTGTCTCAAGGAGAGTCAAGTGATGTGTTGTAAGGTAAGGAGGAAGTTTCTACATGAAGTACGTGTCCAGACATCTGTCATTTCAGTTTTCCTGATGAGGAGGACAGCCTGTAGGCCCCAATAGGTGACTTCAGTTCCATCTACCAGGCTCTGCTGTCTCACCACTCTGCTCCCTGCCAGCCTGGGGGTGCAGACACTTGGCAGCTCAGGCAGCCCAAAGAACTGGACCTGGCATGTCTGCCTTATGACATGTCAGACCAAGCTTCCAAAACCTGAAGCAGTGTACTCTTACAGCTGTCAAATTTTCAAGCAAGTTTGCATTAAGGTGCAGGCATGCTTTGGTCTGCAGGCTTCAGCTCACCGTTCGCATCTCAGCGCCGGGTTTGAATAGAAATCGGTTTATCTACCAGATTAGTAGTTGCCAGGGGATCTGATTGTCCCATCAATTTCAATCTAGCGTAATTCAGTAGGAATTTAAAGTTTTTCTCCTTGAGCGGATGTCTCAGTACTATCTTTGGGAAATGAATTCTGTCATCTGGAAGCTCCCATTAACCCCTTCCTGCCCACCACCATACCTTTGGAGTAGAGCAGTTTACAAGTACAGAAAAGGGAACAAAAGCTACAGAGGTCAGAAACATTCTCTTATAATTAAGCTTAAATCCAGAGAGTGTAAAAACATGCTATGAATGATGGAATTGAGACATTTAACTTGTGGCTCTGTGAGGAAGGAAAAAATCCAGTCCTTAAATTAGAGCAATGACACTGTGTAATTCACTGTTCTTAGATCCATACAGAATTGTAAGGCTCTACTGCGATTACACTTACATTTTAAAATTATTAAGACTTGCAAAGCAATTAGAAGTGTTTAACTTCTTGTTAATTACTGGAGGCCTTAAACAATTTAAGTCTTTTGCATTGCACATTAGAAGTTTCTTTTGGCTTGGAGGAGATTTTTTTCGGTGGTTGAGAAAATTTGGCATAAAATCTTGTAATAAAACCCCAAAATTATGTAACCAAGTTGTCTGTTGACTGTTACTAAAAGTCTGGTTCTCGAATATTTTTTTCTCTGGGTGCACTTTTTATTTTGAATTTACATTGTAGTGTTTGGGACATAACAAACTGGGGGAGAAGAGTTAAATCTGTGATTCTTCCTTTTAAAGGAGTTGTTGCAACAGCTTTCTCTCTTCAATCCTTCAACATCTATTTGTGTGTTTAACTTAAACTGGATTTTTTCCTACTCCTTTTGTTGATTTACTGTCAAATACCTTGACAACTTTAAATGCTTGTTTTTACTGTCCCATCTTTTTTTTATTTTGTCTAATAATTCTTGTGGAACAGACGTGGGATAAAAAATTGCCTCTAAGTTGGTGGAAGTGTTGAGGAGGGAGTGTGTTTCTATGGGGGGGATTGCTGAGGCAATTCTTTCTAGTTTTGTTTTCCTCCTCTTCCTCCAGAAGCTGTTTGGTTATCTCAGTAAACCAAAGGGATGGTGAATGCTAATAAGTTTTCTTCTGGAAAAGCATTATAAGTTTTTACTGACGTGGTGTTTGCTTTGGTTTTTCATTTGCAGTTTGACCAGCTGACACTTGGTCATCCTTTGGCAGCTTTGACTTTTGGCTTGGAACCTGCCTTATTCTTTCTTGTTGGTGAATTGCTCAGAGTAGAAACAACATGAAATATTATCAAATAAAAATTAGCACTTTTGTTGTGCGTAATGAAGTGTGCAAACCAGACCAATAAACCAATTACATGCCTCTGCCCGCTCGTTATTCCTGAGTCGGCATAATTCTGTATTGCAAAGTACTGCGTTAACATAGGAATTGGAAGCTAGAAAACTTTTTTATTTGTATTGATCTGCACATTGGACAAAAAATGTTAAAAACCAGTCTAACCAGCTGGTTTTGAGTGGAAGAGTGTCAGTAGCCATATATGTGATGGTCTGGGAATTACTCTTTTTTCCCAGTAATTAACAACTGTGTAGCAAAGGTTCTTATTGCCTCCTCAGTAGCATTACAGCAACTCTCAGTATTGCAAATGCTCAGTACATGCTTGAGTGTCTTTGTTAGGATATCGAACGAAGTATCAGAATCTAATTAACTTACCGCTATCAAATGATTCTTATGATCAACTTGCTGTAGGAGATGGTTAATGTAATGCTTTGTCTATGTCAGCTGTAGCCAATACTGCAGTCATCGCTGCTGAATTTGATTTATATTTTTTTCCAATTACAAACCACTGCAATGAAGAGCCTGCCAGAAAGGGAGGATGCCCTGGTGTGGCAGAGAACACCACTGATGCCCAAGTCCTGAGGCAGCCCTGCCTGCTACCTCCCTAAAACTCTCACATTAATAATTACAACCTGGCAGCTCACTGAATACAGCGGGATGGCATCCTGCTTTAGGCTTGGATTTGGTCATCCTGATTTTTCTATCTGCCAGCAAGACCGTTGTGGATTGCTTGGCCATTTGCTTGGAAGTGCTCCAGGCCAGGTTGGATGGGGCTTGGAGCAACCTGGGCTGGTGGGAGGTGTCCCTGCCCATGGCAGGGGGTTGGAAACGAGATGATGTTTAAGGTCCCTTCCAACCCAAACCATTCAGTGGTTCTATGAAATACTCTCTTATGTGGCTGAAATAGTACTAGGGAAAGGGTTCTTAGTGTTGACAGGGAGATGGATGTGCTTCTGTCCATGGGAAAGCAGTGAGACCGCTGAGGTCCAGCCTGCTTCTAGGAGGAACAGTTCCTTAGTGCCAGCCTGGAAAGAAGCAGGGGATAGGTGTGGATTAGGAGAACTGTCCTCATCCTTGCTTTACATGCATAAACTTCCATCTTAGGTATTTGTCTGGCTTTAGGTTTTTAAATGAAAAGGTCTAATGTGACTAGAAATGCTTCCATATCCATTGCTTGCTTAAACTAGGCTATGACCATACCCCTCCGTGATGTTCTCCACCACCTTCAGCTCTCTCTAGTTAGCTCTGATGTCACCAACAGCCTCTCTGCAGTAAGGTGCTTGATTTTCCTTAGTATGCTTCTCAGAACGAGGTGAGGGACTGCGACAAGTTTTCCCCTGGTGAGACTCCACTGAGATACTGAAGAAGTGAGGAATCATTTTTGGGGGATGAGTAGCAAGAGAGAGTGAGTTCAGATGGTGTTGAGGTGAGATGTGTTGGGAGAGGACTTGAGCAGGAGATGAGGGAGAGTGTCAGGACTGTACTAAATGCAGGTTGTCTACTTGAGATGTGTGGGGGATTAGATCCAAGAGGAGAAGTGTGGTGAGGAGAGGAAAAGGTGGAAGAGGGAGAGGAGTTGTTGGTGAGAGAGTGCAGGAACCAGCTTTCCAGGAACAGCCCTGAAGGCATCACAGCTGCTTCTGCCAGAGGGGAAGAAGGGGAGGCATGCAAGGGGATTTGTGCTTCACTCCTGTGCCAGGAACAAACCAGAGGAACCGAGGTGTACCCACCAAGCTCAAGGAGTTCCCTAGACATCCCTCCATCACGTGCATGGTTTTCATGGCCTGTCCAGCATGATGTTCTCTGTCAGAAGCTGAAAGGGTTCTTGTGGCTTCGCAGCAACCTTGCAGAGGGCAGGCCAGAGTTTGCACTTTTCTGTACAGCTTTCTCACTGACCGTAGGATGTTCCTGTGTGCTGTGGTCGTAGGCTATTGTCAAATCACTTTCACTTGGATAAAAAACTTCAAAATTTTTGTTTTAGTAGTAATCAGATTAAAATTATATTTTCCTCTGCTGCCAGCTTTCTGTGCCTTTTTATTTGATTCTTGGATTAGCATTTTTGGTGTTTTGTACATGTTATATAATATGCATGTTATGTATTTATATAAAACATTTCCTAGATATTAACATTTTTGTATTTCAGCGTAGGTTGGTGTTCAAAGTGGGGTTTCAGGAAAAAAACAGCTCTGTCAAATTCTGCAGCAAGGATAATTATGATCACAGCAGTGGCCCAAACAATACATAATGTATATATCAATAATTGCCTAGGGTCACTATAAAGCTTCCAAATTAATAAATTCATTAAGACATCATGACACCCTAGATATGTTTATATATTAACTATTGTCTGAGGCATTTTTCTCATCTTTGGCTTTTTCACAAACTCATCAGGCTTCAGAAAACCTTGCAACAAAGAAGTGACTTTTATTAGCCTTTGCAGAGGATGGGTATTTTTTTTTTTTCCCCAATGACATTTGGTACGTTTGTCATTAAAGCAGCTTAATAATATTTCACGTGTCTGCTTGGCCTTACTGCTATTTGCAGCAGGTGATATATATTTCTAAAAATCAGGGGAATGTTTGATGATTTAGTAGTGTGGTACTTAGAAATACCTTAAAAACAGACTTCCTAAAATCTGTCTGAGCTTTCTGAAAAATTGTTCAATCCTAGGTTAAATTTTCAGAGAATTTTGATCTCTATCTATGAGCAAATAAGGTGGATATTTTAAAAATTATCAAACAGATTCAAATAGTAGGGCATCTTATATAAATATAGACTCAGTAGTGATCTAATGTGAATTATATTAAACTCAGTAGGAAGCCATCTATTAACCTTAGCAAGAAGAGAATTACAATTCCAGAAAGTGAATTCTGCTTTAGGAGTCCTGTGTCAGGGGATTATTAAAATACCATCCTGATACTTTATGAATGAATTGGACAATTAGTAGTACTAATTAGTAGCAACATCAGTTTGAAAGAACTACTTAGAGGAAGCGCAGTGTTGACTGTTCCTCGATGGTGAAGGAGGTGGCCTTCAGCAGGCAGCATGGCACGTGCTGGGGAGTGAAATGGAATTCCTTTACTCTGTAAATTTATTTTGGACTTTCTCAGCCTTTCCAGTTCCAGACAGGACGCTTGCTGGAGTACACACTGTCCAGGCTTTTCTGCTGCATGGCAACATTTAACACCTTGTAAGGCACTGTGGAGGTATTAAGTAATGAAATCTCTGCATGGTGACTGTGGTTATCATTTTTCTGAGAGTTTAAGGCTCTGTAACCATAGAGGGATGATAGACCCAAGGAATATGGAAAGTGTGAGTGCTATGGTGATGAAGTTGGTCACATCACTAAATAAGCAGAGAGTAAAATTCAACGTGTTAAAACCATTGGCTGTGCAGTCAGTGGTGGTGAAAGCGGTTCCCTGGCCTTCCTTAATGTAATTCCTCTTTAAAAAGGTTAGTGATGAAAGGATTGTGAAGCAACAACCTTTTATTTTTTGGCTTTTTTTCTTTTTTTTTCTCAGCTTCTTTAAGAATTTCCAACTATCTCATACCAGAGCAGTAACAATAATAAAACCATTTCTAGGCAGTGGTGTTGGTGTACCTGGGTGGTGTGATTCCTTTCAATAGGAGCTTCACATGTACAATGTAATATTCCATATTTAGGAGAAAACAGATTTCTCTGCCACCAGCATTGGTTGTAGCCAGAGTCCAGACCAGAAGAAAATTGATGGAAAGAGTTTGTGCTGGACACCAGTCACTGAGCCCTCCTCCTGTCAACTGCCACAGCAGCATTTGGCCTGTGTGAGAGTTGAAAGTAATCAAGATTTGCCTGTTATGGAGAATTGTGCCAAGAATTTTTAAATAAGAAATGACACAGTTTAGAAAAGTTTGTGTTATTTTCTTTTTGGAGCATTTAATTTTAAACAATGGCATAGTGTCATGTCTAAGATAAGACACTTTATTATATGATGATGAAGTATCATGAGGCAAAAATATAAAGTGTTGGTGTGGTTGCTGCATTAAATTTCTTCTTTCCTAATGAGTTTGAGGCTTTGGATAACAGTTTAATCTTAAAATCCAGGTATCCTGCTCCTTCTGCTGTTGGTATGTTTATTCAAATATTTGCACAGCACTTCAGCTGCTTATGCTGTGTTCTTAGAGGAAGGGAAGAGCTTATCTTGGTGTCAACACAAGTATATTTATATAAAATGATCTGAATTGTAACTGGTGGGTTCAGTTAGGCCCTTATCTGTGAAAGAGGAGTTCCAGCACAATGTGGTGGAGCTCTGGGCAACCTGTTCCAGTGTCTCACCACCCTCATGGTGAAGAATTTCTTCCTAATATCTCATCTCAATCTCCCTTCTTCCAGTTTAAAGCCATCACCCCTCATGCCATCACTCCATGCCCTTGTCCAAAGTCCCTCCCCAGCTTTCTTGTAGCCCCCCAGGTACTGGAAGGTGCTTTAAGGTCTCCCTGGAGCCTTTTCTTCTCCAGCTGAACACCCCCAACTCTCAGCCTGTCCCCAGAGCAGAGGTGCTCCAGCCCTTGGATCATCTCCGTGCCCTCCTCTGGACCCACTCCAGCAGCTCCATGTCCTTCTGATGTTGGGGGCCCCAGAGCTGAGCACAGCACTGCAGGGGGGGTCGCTGCATTTTCATTCAGTTTGTAAATACACTTTTGACACCGTTTCTGCAAGCAGTGTATGTTAAGAAGTGCAGGCAAGGTTAACAGTCACAATCTCGGACTCCTGACCCCGCTGTCAAATTCTCTTTATTAGTTTCTGATGTTAAGGTGTGATGCAACAAACAAATGAAGCCATGTACACGTTCTTTCTCTTCATGCACGGGAAAGAAAAGGGGACTGTGTGCGCTGGCTGACAGTGGAAACAACATTCCTGAGGAAGCAAAAAGATTTATTTTCTTTTTTATCTTCTAAAAAAAAAAATGTTAGCCATAGAAACCAAGAAGAAAATGGATTCCCATCATCCTCTCCGCATCAGACTGGCTCTGTACTGATAGCAAGCTCTTACCCACCTTTTGAAATCCCACTGTGTTTCAGGTAGAGACAACTACAGAAAGAAATGCAGTTATTTGTTAGTTTACAGTAGTAATGACTAAATACATTTTTTTGACTAATTAATTCTTTTGTACCTTTAACAACATTTGTGTAGGGGAAAAAAAAAGAGGAGGGGGGAAAAAACAAATTGGTGTTACACAGAACTAAAATTATTTATCATTTCAGTTCTCATCAGCTTCACAGTTATCTCTATATTAAATTAAAGATCAGTGAAGGAGAAAAGTAGATTACATTTCCATTGTGAGCTCGAAAATAGCAATACATGTACGACAGGTATGCAAAGGAGCTGATGGCAATAAATCACAAGTTTTTAAAATGCTGTGTTCCAGGTGAATGGCAATAATTTTTAAATTATTCATTAATATTTACTTCTACGATGTTTTCACAAAAGCAAACTAAACTGGAGCGCATGATGGTTTGAGAGAACCTTTAGTTTCTGTATCTTACAGCTTCGAATCTTGAGTATTAACTTCATCAAAACATCAAGAAGAAGGAAGCAGAAAACATATTACTGTTTAATGCAGAAAATACAGGCAAATGCTTGCCATAGCAACCAGCAGTTAGGTGAGACGGGTGCTATGGGCCATGGGCCTGCACTGTGCTTACCTCTTTATTACACGGGGTTGTACATGGGAGTGATTTACTTTATAGTCAGAAATTGATCTATTTGTCAATGTGATTGTTTTCCTTCAGTTTTTAGATTGCGGGGTGTAGACTGCGTGTGCTGTTTGTGAAGAGCAGCCTGCACCTTCCCTGTCAAAACCAAGGCTTTTTCTAAAATAAAAGTCTTTTCCTGGTTGTAAGTTACATTATTAGTACTTGTCACTTTCTTTAGGAAAGTATCAGATATGCAGGATTTATTGGATTGGAACTGTTGGCTAAATTGATGTCTGATTTTCTCCTGTTGCAAATGAAAACTCCATTTCTTTTTCTTTTCCCCTGTACCTGGAGACAAAAGAAAAATTAGATGACATCCCTTCTTACATCTTCTGTGTTCAAAGCTGCATCCACTCAATTGACACCATTGCCAAATCTGGGGAAACTGTTAGTATGTTAGCCTGATAGCTATGTATCACATACGTAAAACAAATATGTTGGTGTGTTAGCCTTATAGCTGTGCATCATGTGAAGGAAACAAATGTGTTAGTATGTTAGCCTTATAGCTGATTTTTAAATGAGCTTCTCTGAAAGACCTGCCTGTTGTTATTGTATTTCTTTTAGCTTTGATGGTTTCCACTTGGTGTAGTGTGTTGTTAGGTACTTAAAATGCATTTGTGAAATTATATTAATATGGCCAACTTGTCATGCCAAAGAGCAGTACACAGAGGCCATACCTTCATGCACAAGTATCACAGAATCACAGAATGTCAGTGATTGGAAGGGACCTCAAAAGATCATCTAGTCCAATCCCCCTGCCAGAGCAGGGGGGAACTGGGGGGCCCAGAACTGGACACAATACTCCAGATGTGGCCTCACCAAGGCAGAATAGAGGGGAAGGAGAACCTCTCTTGACCTACTAACCACCCCCTTTCTAATACACCCCAGGATGCCATTGGCCTTCTTGGCCACAAGGGCACATTGCTGGCTCATGGTTATCCTGCTGTCCACCAGGACCCCCAGGTCCCTTTCCCCTACACTGCTCTCCAGCAGGTCAGCCCCCAACCTGTACTGGTACATGGGGTTGTTCTTCCCCAGATGCAAAACTCTACACTTGCCCATGTTGAATTTCATTAAGTTTCATTAAGTAGTCTTGGAAGGTAGGGTATTTCCTTCTTGTTTTCTTCTGTCCTCTGCTATGTATCTATAACTTCATTTTTTCCACATACTGTGTCCAGCAAATACTCAGTTAAGAGATGTGAATGCTAATCAATAAGGAAGCCAGATTATTATTTCCAACAGCTTTATGATGACTTTAGTCAGGTACTCAAATCAGATTTTTATTTTAGACATGCCTACCTGCTCTTTGATATTATAACAGTTAAATTTTAGAATCATATGTTTTGAATATGTAGACAGCTAAATATCACTTTTATTTAAACAGTGAAATATGCCAAGGTCCTCGTAGAAGACAGGTGAGAAGACATTTTCAAAGTGCAGTATTCTAAAATAAAATAAATCAACAATGAATTTCCCCGAGAACATTGGACTGGCATGAGCGAAATTCACTGCAGCTTTTTCCACTTGAAGTTACTCATTCCTGTACACGTGCCACTCCTTCCTAAGCATCTAGTCCAGCACAAGCATTCCTCCAGCCACAGAGATTAAGGAACTGATCTAGGTTAAGACTAATCCAGCAGAAATACCCAAATCAGCTCCCTTATCTGAATCACTGGAGCAGCCTTGGCCTCTGTGGGGGAGAGGGAGCAGCGCCTGGCCTGGAGCAGGAGGAGCCTTGTAGCAGGAGATTGAGTTGTGCCCTTCAACCTGAGTAAGGGGTTACTCCTTGGTGATTTCATCCTCAAGAACAGTCCCAAGTTCCAGGAAGATGAAGAAGTAAGGAAAAAATTTGGTGCCCCCATAGGTTTAAGTCAGGTCTTCTGGATTGAGCGAGGTTCCCAGGTCTACATTGGGGAAAGCTGAAAATCCTGTGATCCCTGTAGTTAGTCCAAACATCATCAGACAAAGGTGTTCTCACCAACTGTTTATGCTGGTTATAGAAATAAAATTAAATACAAGGCTCTTGTTGGGCTGAGTTCATGATTCTCCATCACGTGTTCCAGTCACAGCATTCGTTAGAGCTGTGTTTTCAGTGAAAAATCTACAAGGCGTTTTAGGGAGAAATTCCTGCAAGTCTGAAACCTCTTTCAATGGTATCTAAGCTACTCTGGGCTTATGGTAATTTATATATGTGTGTGAGTGTATCTATGTATAGAAGTGTGTATATAAATTAGTTATAAATAACAAAAACTGGGCATCTTTTTTACAATTTTAGTTTTGTTGGTATATCTTCTCAAGAATATCTCATTTAAAAGTCCTTTTATCCATACTCCAGCTATGTGGGCTCTCTTTCTGTAACCTTAAATTCTGTGGAAGTATAAAGCAGTGGAGGATATAAGCAGAGTTGGACCCGACCCTTGGACAGTAGGGTCGTCTTCTGATTTTGCATTTATGGTCCATGAAGAAAGAGAGATCCTTCTAGAGGGCAGTTGAGAATACAGCTGTATTTAGGATCAGATTAGATTATTTTAAATCACACTTTGGACTCTGCCTTTCTTCACTGACTGCAGAGAGCAGCTAGGTAAACTCACCAGTTTCATTCCATGTTTGTTTTTCTGAATGCACCCATGGCTTTGGTGTAGGGAAGCAGTCTGTTAGAGAAGCTGTGCAGTCTACATGGAGCACAGGTATTGCTAACTTGTCTTTCTGCTAATCTTCTTTTAATGCAATATATACTTTATTGCAGGAAGAAGAGGCTTTATCCCAACAAAACAGGCAAAGAAACAGAAAGACTTGAAGAAACAGCACTTCTCTAATTCTTTCCAAAAGTTCAGAGACCCACCAAAACCTGGTGGAATACCTCCACCAGTCTTCCTGATTTGAGGTGAGTTCTCTCTTTCCCACATATAGTTCTCTCTTCCTGTCACATATATGTGGATAGTAAACACAGTGATTTCAAATTTTAAAATTGTTTCTTCTGTTTTCTTTGATGTGTCAGGAAATAATAGTGGGGTTTAGTAAAATTAATACAGAGAGTGTTCCAGGCCAGGTTGGATGGGGCTTAAAGCAACCTGGGCTGGTGGGAGGTGTCCCTGCCCATGGCAGGGGGGTTGGAATGAGATGAGCTTTGAGGTCCCTTCACACCCAAACCATTCTGGGATTCTATACAACAAGACTGGATGCTTGTAAAAGGGTCTCTAAGCTTTTGCCATTTTTCTCTAGCATAGAGCCCATGGCTCTGATTTGAAATACACTCTTTTGGAGGAACATTTTTCAGTTATGCTACAGGGTAAATGGGAAGAATAACCTGAGAAACAGCCAATAATCAAGTTGATTGGTTTAGAAGAAATAAATTTAAAACCTACCTGAAGAAAAAGGAGAACTGGCTGACTGCCATTCTCTTTCACTAGTCATTGTGACAGCGCACAATCCGAAAGTTATTGAGTTTGTTTCCATTACTGGAAGATCATTTTTTTGATATTTTTCTTTTTTTTTCATATGAAAAGTAGAGTATCTTTAATTTTAGATACATCAAATACCATAGTTGTAAGAATATTGTATGTATCTTAAGAGATTAGATGGGGACAGGGTTTTTTTAATCTGTTAGCACAGACTTGTTATGTAAATAGAGAGCTCACAAAGCGAACGAGACAGCACATGCACTGAAAAAACAGATGTCTCTTCCCCAGAAATACATTCACCATTGGATTCCTGCAACTTGGTGAGAACTCGTTGGGGAGTTTATTGTTATGGATATGTATGCAATCAAAAAATAAACATATTGTAGTCACTGTGTAAGTCCTCTGCTTATCTCTGAATGATAAACTCATCTGTTCACGCAGGGTGCAGTGGTATTTAATAACAGCTAGGACAGTCTGTGTCACCTTCTTACATTAAATATCAGACTTCAGAACTATTAAGTGCTTTTTTCAATGTCAAGTCCATTTTTTTAATTGAAAGAAATCCTTTCCCATTTTTTCCAAACATTTATGCTTAATTCTTTTATCACAAAACTGGTAGCTCCTGATAGGCAAAGAAAGATAGAAAAGCTGGGTAAAAGGAATCATAGGGTCATAGAATAGCCTTGGTTGGAAGAGACCTCTAAGGAGAATGAGCACAAGACTTTCAGGAGGGGAAAAGCAATGCAGAGCCTATGGAATTAGCCACAAAAGTTCTCTTTGCTCAACATATAGGAGCTTTCTGGTCATCACTGGTAATCTTTTCTTATTATTTATAAAACTGTACTCTGTGGGTGGTCATCTATATCTATGGTGCTACTATTTTGATGCTAGTAAGTTTGTAAGTGGCATATGCATTATTAAGGTAATGTCTATTCTTCCAGCAGGAACTTTAATTACATCTCTGCTTATACATTTCCATTTCCGTGTACTCAGGGTGGAAAATTTTTATCATTAAGTTATTGTCACTATTTTATTTAGGTATTCTAAGTTAAAAACCAGGTTATTATTTGAATCCATTTTAATAATGCTTTTCTGTAGATTTCTTGAGGCCTTTATTAGAAGCTGCTTTTACTGATGCTCCTTCAATCCTTAGCACTGTCCACATGACCTAGTTATTTTAAGCCCTAGCATGACTTAGGTTTCCTTCTTGGGCTATTTCATCCATCTATTGAAATTGTTTCCAGTAAATTAGTTTTACAGTGTTTGCTGTGATTAGCATTATATGCCCAGGGGAAGTTCTTCATAAAAATGTCTCTTATCAATACATTTCAATGTGTTTAAACATTAATAAATAATTTTATCTGAAGAATGTAATATCCATGGTGAAATTACAATCTAAAATATATCTGTATGCAAATTGTTGAATGGGAGGTTATACTATCTTTGCATTTGTTTTGTTACTGTAAAGATAAGCTATGTTGTGCAGCCAAGAATTCTTATTTATCTATCATTTTATGAATAGCCTACATAAAAATGCTCATTCTTTGAACTATTTCCTGCAGGTTAGATATAGTAGAAACAAGTTAAAAATTTCTGTCATTTCTATGATTGAAGAAGGAATCCTTATGTTTAAATCATGCCATTTATATGTTTGATTTTAAGATTTGGAATTTCTAGAGTAATTTAGAGAACACTGGCATTCAGTGTCTTGATGAGCTGAAGCTGATAGCTAAGGGCCCATTGCTGCAAGCCCAACCTTGTGAGTCCTGTGGGTGCTTCACAGGAGAAAGTTCAGTGTCTCTCAGGCTCCCTGAGGTTTCTGTCGTTCTCCTCTCACAGTATATCTGACTTTGTTGTGAGTAACCTTTACTGCAGCTCTGCCCATTGAATACTCCAATTCCTCACTTGCTAAAACACAGTAATTTTTTTTTCAGTCATACATATTCAGGATTTAAAACCCTGTGACTACTTGCATTTATAAACTCACATTTTTATAAACTCACTGTTTATTCAACAAAGTTGTTTAACCCTTTTAACTAAGGCAAAGGGGCTTTATTTTACTACTAGCAATAACACTAATTTTGTTATTATGTATGTTTTATTTTTTTTCATATTAATCATTTTAATAATATCTATGGACTGAATGTATTCTAGAGGATAAAAACATTCAGTATTAAGAGCAGTTCAGAAGAATTAAACATAGTGCTTAAACATGGAAGCTGTCTGCTGCCTCAGTCTTTAAGGAAATCTAGATATATATTCATAATTTTATAGGGCCTTAATTTTCAAAGTGATATTGGTTGGGGAAGAATTTTAGAGAGTTGATAATTTTAGTTCTAAGTAGTTTGCATATGAAAAAACTCTTGGCTAAAAGGTTCTTCTGAGCTGGTAAATGCAGTCTGAAACAACCAAAACTCTTTGGTACCTATTTTTACAAAAATCTGTGCCCCCATTTTGCCCTGGAATTGGGAAGCTGATCAACTGATGACTCAGTTCAATTAGTGATACTGATAAAGTCAATGAAGGTCAAACAGCAGGTCATCACCAAGAATGCAAAAAGATTTTACTTAACAAAGATATTTTGATAATCAGAGTAAAATACTGTATTTGGTATTTGCAGCCAATGTAGGATTCAAAAAGCATTGATTGGCTGTGTTGCATCTATTTTAATCAAAGATTTATTTTTTAAAATTCTAAAATCCCCAATAATTCTGAATTTGTTAAATAAGTATTTCTAATCCCTAACTGTGCCCTTACTGAGTCCTCAAGCTTTCAGGTATAATGCTTTAATGGGCTACACTAACTCTTTTGGATATGCCTTTAACCTAATGAGCTCCAATCCATTTCACCTCTAAAAGAACTAATTAATTGACTTAAAGTCCTGCAAAGACTGTTAGCTCCTTTCAGTGTCAGAGACGTTGAAACTGGCACAGTCAGAACCTGACTAACTCTGAGCAAGTGCAGGACTGCAGGTACATTTTGGTGGTGATTCCGAAGGAAATGACTGGGTTACAGGCAGATGTTATGGAATAACCCCAGTTCTGTTTCAGCTGGGGGTTCACCAGTGTCTGTGTACCTGTGCAAAGACAAATTTAACAGCTCAACAGCAGTACTGGTGGAACCTTTTACATAACCAAGGCCATTTGCATCGTAACTCTTTAAAGCCTGGACTTTTTGCCTTTGTAGTTGCAGGTTTCTAGTGTACATCAGTACAACTCAAGTTGTCTGAAGAAGTGACTTTTTTTGTATGCATACTGGTTCCATCATAAAAATCCATATACTCATAGAATCTACTCACTCTTCTGGACAGTGAGCCACCATAATGTAGTAAGAGGTATCTTTTTTTAATCAGTTCCAGTCAGAGCCATCCTACCCTTCTTTAAAAGCAAATATTATGACAGTTTGTACTACCAAGTAATTGGATAAGGGCTGAGAAAGCAATCAAAAAAAGTGATATAAAAACATTTGGCTCATTGTTTAATTTAAATAATGCAACTGTCTCAACAGATGTAACGTGGGGTGCAGGAGTTCCTCAGATGAGGGGTGTAGTAAGACAAGGAGCCAACCTCAATGGACGTAGCCCATTATCGAGATCTGAACAGCAGCCTATCTAAAGCAAAGCTGAAAGTGCATCAAGAATTTTAAGAAAGCTAAAGATCCCCAAGGTAACTAGAAGCAAGACCATGAGGAGTGATATAGGTAAGTATTCAAAAGTAAATCAGTGCAGTTCTTAAGCTGAGAAACTTTTGATCTTATTTTGATAGTTTTATGCTGTGCTAGTAAAGGTTGTTAGAGAATGTATTTCAAGTGATATAATACAAAAGTTTTGAGCCAGTGTTAAAAAAACTGCTCACAACAGCAGAGGACATCTTCGACATTTAATGGTGCTGAAGGAGAAAAGTAAACAATTTAGCAATTCATATCTCTGTATGAGAGAGACAGTGCACCTATACGTGGACCTTTTTGATAACAGAACAAAGAAGAAAAAAGCATTCTTGACCTAGATTTAACAGATTGTATTGAAGCAGCATATGAAGCACAGTATTTTAATGTTAAGAAAATTACCCTTTTGTGACAGTATGATTCATATGCAGTATTAGTCATAATTGGTAGTAATATATTTTGACATAATTAAACAATAGGACTCCAGTTATCTGTATCAGAAAATATTCAGCACCAGTCTTGACCTAGATTATATTGTAGTAGCAAAGTGTAGCTGCCTTGCCCTGAGATGAAGCCAGAACTTTACAGTAAAATGTAAAATGAAATGCTCTTATTCTTACACATTTTCATAATCAAAATATAAGGTTATACCATGTCAACAACCAGCAGATGGAGAAAAAGAACGTCCTAGGAAGCTCAAAGAACACACTAGGAAACCGAGCTATAAATACCAGGCTAATTCCATAGCTTTAAGATTTCTCCAAAGCTTTTTTAAATCCCTCTAGAAAAGACTGTGAAGAGATCCCTAATCTGAAGTGCCCCAGTTGAAGAATTGCATACATTTTTATTTTTAAATAAAATTATGTTAATCTACAATAGATTGTTTGGACATCTTAATGAGTCAGTGTAGTCTCTGTGCTATATTTGTTGCTTCAGAATAAGATTTTTAGCCACATTGGTACAGTTTCATTCTTATCAGTACTTTCTTCTAAAGAGAAAATACAGAACTCTGATCACCTGTGAACCCATATGTATAGTATTTACACAGAGTACTTAAAGTTCACAGCTCATTTTAATCTCTATTTTTTAGAGAGCTGTCCCTTTCAGTAGAGAGAGCTAACAGAAGAGCAGTCTTCTTTGGTACAATTTTATGAACACTTGGAACACCTTTTGCTTTATTTTTTTTTTCCTTTGCATTCATAAATTCTACCTGTGAAACCTGATGTTGTGGCTATATTTAGAAATACTTGATTTTCTGGCTTCCATACTCAAAGCTCTAAATTCTTGAAAGCAGGCTTTCTGATTTCTTGGCATTCCAAGAGGTTATTCTGATGTTGTAATTGAATTTGGTGAACCTGTGATGTGAACAGGTTCTAAGTCAAGTGTCTGTAAGCAAACCTGGATTGTGAGATAAGTGAACTGTTGAGTATGTAAGTGAAGGGATTCTTTTCTCCATAACATTGGATGAAAGGATGTATACACTTGTGTTACTGAAGCACTGTGTAGTGTTTCCTGTTGAAGTTAGCAAAACCGGTAGCTGGGGATGTCATGAGATGGAATTATCATGTAAACATGGACTGATATCAGTTGGAAGGTGATCTGGAGGTCACACACAACGACTGAGGTTGGAAGAGACCTCTGGAGGTCATGTTGTCCAATGCCCTTGTTCAAGCAGGATCACCTAGAGCAGGTTGCCCAAGATCATGTCGAGACAGTTTTTGAATATCTCCATGCATGGAGACTCCACTGCGTCTCCAGGCAACCTGTGGCAGTGTTCCACACCCTCACAGTAAAAGTGTTTCCTGACATTCAGTCAGAAAAACCTCTTGCATTTCCATCTGTGCCCATTACTTCTTGTCCTGACACTGGACACCACTGAAAAGAGACTTGGCCACATCTTTGCAGCCTTCTTTCAGGTATTCATACCCATTGATCCCCCTAGAGCCTTATTTTTCCTAACATGTATTCAAAACTTTCCATGTTGCACGTCTGCTGCTTGTGCTCTAACTGTGGACATCAGAGGAGAGCCTCACTCCACCTTTTCCTTAACCACATGTTAGCTAGTTGAAGACAGCAGTAAGATCTCCCCTTCACCTTCTCTTCTTGAGCTTCTCCTTCCATAAGGATTCCTTCACTCCTTAAAAATATCTCTTTCCACATTTGTGTTTTGCCTGAGAAAATACATTAAAAATAACACCTTTTTCAGAAACTTCTGGGTTTTCATTGCACCTTCCTTCTATAAGGGGAAAATGATTGGAGAACTTGGGAAAAAAATCACAAATCTTCATTCCTAAAGCACTGGGAATTTTTATAAAGAGCCCACAGTAACAGATTCTGACACAAGACTGGGTATATGTTGGCTGTCAGTGAGACCTCAGGTAGAATGTGTTTTGCAGTATTGGACATTGCCCTTTAAAGAAATTGTGTATTAGCCAGAAGAAGGCAAAGCAGAGAAACACTAATGACAGATTTAGAAAGCAGGACTGTTAAAGAACAGCTGAAAGGATTGGATTTTTTATTCTAGGGGAAAAAAAAAAAGAGAACACTGTAGGATGGGCATAAGGCTTTAAAAAGATAAGAGGTTTTTGTAAAAGCAATGGTGGCAGTTGCTCAGTAGATTTAAAAAAAAAAAAAAAAAAAAAAAGAGGAAGCAAGTTTAATTTGCACAAAGAATGATTTAGGATAGATGTAAAGAGAAAATAATCCATGCTTTTTTGTTTTACCTCATATCTGACTGCAAATATGGATGAAAAAGGGGGATGTTTTCTATAGAACTCTCATGAAATCTATGGCAGGGGATTTTTCAAATGGATGAAGCAGCAGCTTTCAGAGATGATCTTGGTGATTTTGACCTTCCATCACTGGCAGTGGGCTGGGCAGTGCTCTCCTGACATCCCTCTTTGAGTCCTCACTTTCTGTAATTCTGTCAATTTAATTGTGGGATTAGCTTTGTTTTGTTTCCCTGCAAACTTTTTCTGTTACTGATCATATCCTTCAGTTTATGGCATGTGGTATTTAAGGTCTTTATGTGTGGCAGTTTTCATTACCAAAAAATGAACCAAAGGACCTGTTTTCTTAAATAAAATGCTTTGAAAAACTCTTATTTAAGATGGAGTGAAGCTGAGGTTCAGCAACCTTTGGAAGTTTCCCACTGGTTTCCTTGAACCCAGGTTGCCATTGAGATGGTAGGCTGAAGTGTAACATAAGAAAACACATGCAAAACAACTGTAGGAAGCTGTTGTACCTGTCTGTAGCTTGAATTCATTTTTCTTAAGATTTTTCTGCCAAGAGTTCATGGCATTTGTTTATAGAATTGTAGAATCATTAAGGTCGGGAAGGACCTCCCAAGATCAAGTCCAACCGTCAACCAGCACCACCATGCACACTAATCATGTCCCAAAGTGCCATGTCTGTGTATTTTTTGAACACCTCCAGGGATGGGGACTCCCCCACTGCCCCAGGCAGCCTGTGCCAGTGCCTGACCACTCTTTTAGTGAAGAAATTTTTCCTAATATCCAATCTAAACCTCCCCTGGCACAACTTGAGGCCATTTCCTCTTATCTTATCACTTGTCACTTGGGAGAAGAGTCTGCCCCCCCCCCCCGGCTACCCCCTCCTTTCAGGGAGCTGCAGAGAGCAATGAGGTCTCCCCTCAGCCTCCTCTTCTCCAGACTGAACCCCCCAGTTCCCTCAGCCACTCCCCATCACACTTGTGCTCCAATGACAGTAACGGCTTTGTCTATGGAGGTTTTTTGGTGACAGAATATATTTGTGTTACTAAATGAATTTCTTTTGATCAAGTTGTAAATATGTTGTGATGAAGAGCTGACTAAATGGCTCTTTGCCTACATTTTTTCCTATAGCTCACTTTTTGGAGCATGGTGCCAGAACGTGCTAAATATCTGTGTTACGTACCTACTGCCTGTGTTTCCAGAGACATTTTTCAAACCTATTCAGAGAATAAAGGACTGCTTGAGTTTTAACTTAGTATCTGGCACAACACATTGCCCTCTGATGGGGATGAAGTATTACATTTTCTAGGTTCTCATCTCTTTGGAGTTTGTTAGACTCCTGGATGTACTGCATCCTTAAAGGGACACATGGTTTTAATTTCTGGGTGCCTGTGGTCCTTACTTTCATTTTTCTTTTCTCTGCTGTAACGAGCTGGTGCAGTTCTCTTTTCTTGTCAGGCTTGAATGTGATTCAACCCTTTTGTTTAGTTCCTTCTGAAGAGAATCAAACTTTTTTTGTCTAGCTTAGGGTATGCGCAGTCTATTGCACGTTAAACCTAACGATGTCGTGTTTGGATGGCAAACCACCTCCAAGGAGAGTTTCACAACCCCTGTACTGCAGTAGAGAATTGAATGCTTTTTATTATCATAAAACCAACTATTTCATTTTCTAGGAGCCAGACTGCAGTCTTCACAGTTTATTGGACAATGAAATTCATCCTTATTAAGGTGTCAGTGTGAATACATCTGATAATCATCATCTAAAAATTCAACCCAAAAGTAAACAGACACTAACATTTATGTACTTTGCTCATTTTAGTAGGCCAAAAATACTTTGGCTTTCTTAAAAGTAAATCTCTGAGTGAAGGGGATGGGACAGCCACACAGGACAAAGACTTTCCACTCATGAAGCACAAAGTCTTATTTAAAACTGTATGCGTATAGTTGAGAACTTTATCATGTTTGTTGCTGGGATATAGATTACATTTTAGTAGAGTATATTTTTTTTAAAAAGAAGTTGTAAATTAGCATTTTCTTAAATATTAGGGTTTTTTTGCTGTGTGCATGACGTGTTGTGGAAATGAAGTGTGTACAAAATAAGAAGTGGAAACAAGTATTTATTCCCGAATTTCAAGGGAACAATAATATTCGAAGAAACCTTTCTGATTAAATGTTTATAAACATGAAGAAACAGTTAAGAATCCTTTAATATTGAAATTTTACCATCGTAAGTGGACTGTATTGCTTACCATTGCTTATCTTCTGTTTCAACTGATTCTTTGTTTTTCAGCTTGGAATGAACAAGATGAACATACCCACCTTCAATCTAATGCTTAATGAGGAAAAAGGTCAGGCTTTTGTTGTGGGTTTTTTTTCCTAACCCTGTGCCCTAGTGTTAATTACTATATTAAAAAGTACTTTATGTTTGCATTGCATAGTTCATATATCTTAAATAACCAACCAAATGTGAAGATTATTTTTTAATGGGATATAATATATTGATAAAACAGCTGGCCCTGGGCAGTGTCAGTAGAAAAAGAAGCTATAGAAGGAAAGGTCATGTATACAAATCTTCATAGAGGTTCATTTAAAAATTATTAAACTTGCAATTAATGGACCTCTTGTGTATCAAGAAAGAAGTATTTGTCATAATTTTCATGGAGTGAAAGCATTTAAAAGGATTAAAATCACCCACTATTTTATTTTTTTTTAAACTACCCTTGAACTTCTGAGTCCTGTTTTAGAAAACAGAGAACTGTCTGTCTCTTAAATAAAATAGCAGGGCCAAATTCTCCAAATACTTGCACTTTCAATTACTGTATCACTGAAAGACAATGAGTAATGATCTCCTAATGCTAGAGATTCATCTATCATATTCAAGCCCAGGCTGCATGAGAGCTTGAGCAACCTGGGCTGGTGGGAGGTGTCCCTGCCCATGGCAGTGGGGTGGAACCAGATGAGCTTTGAGGTCCCTTCCAACCCAAACCATTCTGGGATTCTGTGATATTATACAGGTTTGTAGCACACCAGATTGCAAGAGGCAGCCCAAGCTCTCAAGCACTATTACATTTATACCAGATAAGGCTGTAAGAGTTTGCATTAAGGTGTCTGAATAGCTGGTTTTTAGGGATCATATTTTTTTAATATCTTAAGAGTATTTTTATGAGGGGAAATTGCTGAGTAAAGATATATAATTCAGTAAACAATTTAAAAAATAGCACTTAGAGAAAAAAATTCTGTGTCTAAAAATAGTATAGTCATGTGACTTATTACTGTAGCACAAAAGCACACTTTACAGGTTTAATTTGCAATTTTACTATGTTTCTGACATTCTCTTGCACAGAAACTGAATCTGAATTATTCAGATGATTTAAATATTGCTGTGCTTGAACTTCAGGTGTCTAATACAAAGGAGGTTTATATAGTTTATTGAGGCCCTCTGCATGGAAGATATGGGAGTATGATTTTCATTTTTACCATTTATTGCTTAATTTTTGATATCAAGTGCAGAGTTAATGGAAATCTGGGGCTAATCCAGTAATTGTTATGCCAGCAGCTTGGAGCCTTTCACCATATTTCCAGCAATCTGATTTTTTCCTTTTTTAAGTGCATGTCTAAAATCTAATTGAATTTTCATGTTCAGGTTTTGAAATAGTTACATTTAAATAATTCCTTTCTTTTAAAATTAATTTGTTTTCACAAATTTATATTTCCCTACTACTTGGTAAGTCAATAATGTACAGCAAAGCTGTCAACTATTGCTGAACACTTACAAACAGTTATTACCTGTTTATTTTCTGCATGTATTTATTAGATACCTTAAGGATATTCTGTATCAGATGTGCCTGAAATTCATATGATCTTTATTATAAAACCATTACAAAAATATACTTAATAATTTCAGATTTTTGGAAGCCTGAAATATGTTAAATTAAAGAAGAAATTTGATCCAAGCACATGAATAAAAGTATCTACTTTTGAAATAATTTTAACTTTGAAACTTAAAAATATTTATAGCTAAATCATTTCCTAATAATCAGTGTATTGCAGTTAGAGTTTTAAGCTTATGTTCATTTTAACTTCCTTATCACTTTTTCTGGGAAATGTGAATGTCTGCAGTGGTCATTTTCTAACAAATCTGTGTGTTATGTTAGCAAGAGCGATCCCACTGTGACAAAGCAGATTTTTCTGTTTTAATATCCTCTTCTGCTATGGCAGTTGGTCTTGGAAGGTCTGAATTCTCTCTCTTGTAGAGGCAGATTGCTTTTCTTTCTTACACATTTTGCAGTCATCTTTTTTTCTTGATGTGAAGTCAAAGTAACTTTCCCTGATAGACTCTTCTAGGGCTTGGTAGTTTCTTAAATTGCTAGCAGAATCTCAATTAGGGTAGAAAAGTTTCAGTGTTATAACCATGAAAGATACCTGAAGCCACAAAGAATTAAGATCTACTCATGCTTGTTCCAAAATATTAAATTCTTGAAAAGCATTACATCAGCAAAATCAAATATACTTTAAGAATTGTGGATTTCTCATAGCAAGGTAGGTTTCAGAGGAGACAGAAATTCCTGTTCAAAGAAAGCCCAGAAAAAGTGTCCTTCCCCACTGTAGAACTGTTGGGATATCATTGCTGAAAGAAGAAAAAGAACTGCAGAAAAGCTGTTAACAAAAAGAGTTCAAGTATAGTTTCTCTTTATATTACAGAAAGCTTAGTCCTTTAAAATCCTCAGCCAGGAACCTCACTCTGCAACTCTCCTCTGCTGTGTGATACTTTTACTTGCTTTCTTGTTTCAGAAAATAAACAAAATATCCAGTTTGTGTAAGATCATTTTAGCTTTATGTCTGCAGATTGAAACAAGACCATTGAAAAGTAAATGTATGAATGACTTTTGGCCATTAAAAAAAAAAAAGAGAGAAAACATACAAGTTCAACTTGCTTTTCCTAGATCTGTAGGTTGCTGCAGATGCACACTGTGTATTACACAAGTTCCTCATTTCTTTATATGAGTTCCCCTAAAGTGACAAAGTAGATGTAATAACACTTCTTCACTTCTTATTAACATATAGGTTAGTAATACTCTGTTTCAAAATATTCCTTATTTTGATTATGATCATATTTGATTATGATTTTGATAATGATGACGTGATCCTTATCTACAGAATAACTGGGTGATTTCAATTGCATACCAGATATTAGTCTTAATTTTTAAAAAATCTTAGCACTGACATTATTTTGACAGTAGAGTAGGTGTATGTCACATGCACACAGTTTTGACCTATTTCCCTTGTAAAGAAAAAGATTAATGTAGTGGAAGGCCTGAAAGAGCATTATGGCTCTTGTATTCTGGTAGGGACTCTAGTGGGTGACCATTGTATTTATTAAATTCTTACTGAGTAGACAGAGCTGAGGTTTAAAAAGAAAATCCTTTTGTTTCCTGCCATCATTTTTGATCATGATGTAGCTCAGTTTTGCTTTTTGTCCCAACCCTTTCAGAGATGCTCTGTGTACGCAGGCGTGCACATGTGTACACAAAGGGTGCACGTCCTCCATTCTGTCCCTGGAAGTGAAAACCTCAGTTCCTCCCAGCTCTGGGGGTTACACAGATAGATGTGTTAAAAGGCAGTCATACTCTGAGAAGGTTTCAGGTTTGGGTGCTATACATACCCTAGATAAAGGATGCTAAAAGGATCATGCTCCATCCACTTCAGCCATTGCCTCGGACAAGTGTAGTGACACAGTTAAATCTCCCAAATTGAGGATTCATTGCAGCTCAATGGACTGTACTTTTTACCTGCACTGTGAGCATTGGTAGGAAGGGTATTGGATGTAAGGATACAACTTCTGATTAGTTAATGGTCCAAAAGGCTCCAAGAGAAGAGATTTCATATTGTTTGCTCTTAATGATCAGCTAGAATCCATGAACATAAATCAGTCAGTCTTTATCCATGAGAACTTTTTCCTTATTGTTATTTTTAGTGTAGAATCCTAAATAGTAGGTCTGCAGTGACTGCTTTGATCATGGAGTCTGGCAGCATAGGAGACCAAATAACACAGGGTTCTGTCCATCCATATGCAGGTGAGCAAGGCTGGCTGAGCTGGCAAGGATCGCTGGCTGTGGTTGTGGAGGTAGCTACAGTGAGTGAGCTCTTGAAATGTTTGCTATTTATGAGTGAATTCATCCAAATAGCTATCATTTTATAGAGTGGTTAAATTGGGGTATTCCAGTCCTAGGAAGTTCTACAGCATCAAAAGTTGTATAAATTAGGGATACGGAATAGGAATAGGTAAGCTTTTTTTATAGTGAGTAATAAAACTATCCTTTATACAGTTCAAAATAATTTAATACCAAACGTAGCTGGACTAGTATAAACTGATTCCACGCTAGGGCAATTGTATCTCTTTAATTAAGTCATTCAGTGCAGATCAATTTTCTGGTTGTTGCTATGTGTTCTTAATAGTCTGTATTTACGAGGAAGATGAAGATGTCTTTCTCAATCCAAAGGCTGGAGTGTATCATCTGTACAGCTGTATTGTAATCCTGGATACCAATACAATGAGATAAGATTGAAGGAAGAAAGGTTTCCTTTATACTTTAGGCACATTTGTTTGTTGAGTCACTCGCCTAAAAATAGAGCTTCATAAAGTATTCAATACCAATCTAATTAGTCAAGAGAATGCTTCTTTTCAAAATGGAAAAGCATTCCCAAAAAGTGATGCAACATTTGTATCTAATTAGATGACACAGGAGAATCCTAACTAATTGCTTTTATAGACTTAAAACAGATTAATAAAGTGCAAGTGATAACTAAATCAAAACTCATTGTAACTCTGTGTGGTTTGAAAAGAGTGCTTTTTAAGAAGCTAAAAATTCCTGTTAGCTCTAAAAGCCCAGAACTGTGATTTCCAGACATTTCTATTTCTGAATGTATTTTATAGGTTTTTCCGTGATAGAAAGCAAAGCCTGGGAAGTGAGATTGCTATTTGTATCTATAAGCAGTGTTTTGTGTTCCTTGTAAGTGTTTGCAAAACTTTATACCCAAAATCTGGTCATTCCATGAGTGACCACTGGGTTTTGTGCATTGGAGAGGCAGTTATTGGTCATAGACCTCTAAATAGCCATTCTTGATGATACATGGAATTGTTAGGAATGCTTAAAAGTTCATGGAAGAAGAAAGAATGGAACATCTTTGCCATATTAGACTGTCAAAATTGGTCTTAACTGGCTTTATGTCCACTTATGAATGAAAGAAATGTTATACTGGTATCCCTATCAGTTGTGATAGATCTGAATCCAGACTTTTTGTATCTAATTTCAGTTTCTTTTGACTTTGTACCAAGTTTTCTATCTCACCATGTGACTGAAAAATTGTTAAACACTAACAGCTGAGTGTGCAAAGAGGAGTCTTAAAGTTCAAGATTTCCAAAAGTGCATCAGTGGCATTAAAAATTGAAAACATACTTTCAGCATATGAAAATTAAGGCCAAAATTTCCATGGGGGGAGGGGCTTGAGGGGGCTAAAAGGGGGAAACAATTCCGTGTAGTTTTGTATAATTCTCCAGTGAAATATTTTAAAGGGTTTTGTAATGAAACTGGACTGCAAAACATATCTAAATGGCATGTCTTGGCACACAGGGGAAAAAAATAAAAGAATTGGTTTAGATGTGGAAAGTTGGTTTACTCGTGGTGAGATAGCATGAGTTGCCTGGAGTTGTTAGGAGATTACAGAGCAGAGGTATTTATTACATGGGCTGATGAAAATCAGGCCTTTGGATAGAATCCAGTGTCCAAAGTACCTGGAATTTGCTCCAAGTATCCAAATACTTTCTAACCCAATCCCCAGGACTTCAGGGAGAATACTTTGACGGAGAAGGGGGCAGTGTTGCATCAAAAGAGGCAAGGGGGTTCTGCAGTCGAGTTGGAAGGTGCTGGGCTGGTGAGAAATGTCCAAGTGTGAGTAGATGCTCTCTGTGTCAGAGCACTCATGGTCCCTGACCATGAGTGGTCCCTACTGGTCTTTGAATGTCTTTTTTCAATCACAAAACAGTTTGCCAAACCTCATAGAGTGGTGCCACTGTCCCCTCTGGTTGTCTCTTTAAACTTCCAGCTTCTTGTCTAGGCTGCTTTAGCATATAAACTGTCTTATAAAACCAACCTGCACCATGGGTAGGGTGAAAAAGAACCAGGCCCAGCCTGGTTTAAGTGACTCTCATCCTCTTTTTCACTGCTGTCTTCCTCAGCTCCATTGTCTTTGGCTGATAACTACTTATGGGGAAAATCCAGGTTTGAGAGGTTTAACTCTTCTTGGACAGACCTGTACTGCACTTCACTGTTCTATGGTGTCACGCAGTTAAATAAAATAATACATATCAACTCTGCACGTGCAGTTTAGTGAAGGATTTTGGTACCAAAACATTGATGGCAACATCTGACTTTTGCCATTCAAGCCTAAGAGGAATGTGCAGTGGTTACAGTATGCACTCAGTGTTCTATTCCTGCAGTGTGTGGAAATCTGCACAGAACTGTGCAGTTTGCTGGAAAAATCTCACTTCCATGGGCATTTTCCTGTGAACACATAAAACATGGCTAGTTACACATTGATCAACCATGTACCAAGAACCTTCCAAGGAGCCTTAGTTCTGTACTTCATTGCACACAGGCACATCGGTGTGTCCTCACAGCCCCAGCTGGCACATGAGCATGGTAAACCAGAAGCTAAGAGGTCAGACTTTGATGATGTGAATAGCATTGTTCAATTCTTTAGCCTTTAGCCTTTTCTCAAGAAAAAGTCATACCAACCATACACTTTGACCAAAGGTGTATGATTGAAGCAGCCATTTTATTCCAATTCACTGTACTGAGTGAAAACATTTGAATGTTTTACACAGAAGAAGCAGTTAAGTGAATTCTTTTGCTTCTGATGGCACCATGTCCAGCTCTGTGCAGTACAGAAAAATGGTTTCTCTGATTAGATGATGATCAGTGTTACGGTGGTGATGGAATGGGCCGTTAGCCGAGGCAGAGCATTGCAGAACCAGTAGGAATATAAGGTTGCTTCAAAGTGTCTCTTGCTGTTTGTGCAAAAAAACAATACTTGATGGCTATTATTTTCCCGTAATGCATCCAGTGCAGTTGCCCTAAATAGCAACATGAGCCACAGCAACACTAGGCTAAGAGATGAGCAACCTTCCCTGCACTATGTGCTTCCAGGAATTTAAATATGACTCTGTTTTTACTGTATTCCAGAAAGTTAATTCTCATTAAAAATAATAGGGGAATTATTTACCTGTTTCAGCCTTATAGGGGTACCTGTAATAAAAATGCCAATGAAACATTCAGCAATAATTTAGAGATTATAAAGGATAAGTGGTTTTCATATGAGAGGTGGCAAGGTGTTGGATGTGACATTCACTCTGACCTTCACCAGCTGGTACTCAGTCACCTCTCCATTCTTATCAAGTAGGATCTCATCACAGACTCCTCATCCCTCCCCCAGTTTTGGCCAGCCAAGGATTGCATCCTACTGGTGTGCTCCAGAGTATAGGGAGGTTGAAAGAGATCCCTACAACACGTTGCCGTGCTATTCTAGAAGGCTTCGTCCTGCAGAAAATTGCACTCTTGATTCTTTAGATTTCAGCACCTTAATCAAGGGCGTGTGTCCAGCCAGCTCCTTCCTAGCCCACATCCTTCTTGTAAATACCATGGCTATTTTTTTTCTTTATGTAGCATTTTGAACTTTACATTTACAAGTAGCACGTCTAAAGAGAATTGACTGCGTAAGTGTGCTTAAGGGAGTATTTTCAAGCACTGTATTTATGTCTCTGTAGTCTTCCTGTAGTGGTCTTCAAGGAAGGAGCTGTTGTTGCTGTTAAATAATGTGGTGTTGGTGCTGTTGTTGCAGAAATATTATAGGACTCTAAGTATTTATGTTCCATTTCTATCTCAAAAAAACCTTTTCTAATTAAAATCAGTCAGGCCTATAGTAACATTTCCTGTGTTTTAAACTGTGAGCATACCATTAGTATTAGGAATAAGGCAGAACTGACATGCAATTCCAAATAAAACCTGTTAGCATCTGAACTCCAAGAGTCATCAGTGCCATCTTACATCTGAGTTCTAGGATTGGTAGTTTTTTCTGACCTATTTACTATTTGAATCACATATTCCATGTTTGTCTCACCTGAATAAAACATCCAGTCTCAAGAGTTACCTCTCACTTGGTCAACTTGAAAAACTGTTTTGGGGGAATAACAGAGTCATTCTGAACTTCTTTCATGAAGATTTGCTCATACAGTATAACCATATGGGGAGATATTATTACTTATGATATTCAAGTTGTTTCATAGGTATTCTGAGACCTGTGCATTGATGCTGCCTTTTCGCTTTTTATTGTACAATTTCCTTGTAAGAAATAATTATTTTAATTTAGTCTAAATGCAGAGGTTTTCCATTTTTATGAATAATTATCAATCCTAGAAACAGCTTCCTTCACATTAACTTCATTCAGTTCTATAAACAATTTTTAAAGGGCATTAATTGAGCTCGTCATCTGTTGATAACTCTGAACAGAAGCATATGTGAAACTTTTCAATTAAAAGATACATCCCTTAATTCACCCAAAGGATACATTAACTGTTTAATAACAGTTGCATTCTCTTAGCTTTTAAGACATAGCTGCACTGCATCCACACACAGATGGAATATGCCAGCAGGATTATGTTTACCCTAAGCCTTATTTTGATGGTTCCATTGACATGTAAAATTTTAATTCTAAGCTCTTTAAATGGATGCAGCTGTATAGATCTCCATGAGTTACTGAACTGGGCTGAAAGGCTTCAGAAAATGGCTCATGTGTTTTCTATATCTGTATTTTTCAGGCTGTTTTATTGGAGCCAGGGAGTCATGAAAGAAACTCAAGAAGACAACTTGGATAATGAACGGAAGATAAAAAGAAAACAAAAAGAATGTGGCATATAAAGGGTATAATACCTGGAGGTATTAGATCTGACTCATATTTATAAAAATGAGACAAGCTTTCACAAAATACAAGTTATCTTAGACAGTCATCAAGCTTGGAGCCATGCTGTTGAACTAGAAATTCTCCTTTTCCCCATTCTCCTTTCTGACAGGTAACAAAGGATTGGTGAATGATGATTTTCCCAAGTTGGAAGCACTAATTTTTATCTATATAGTTCATCCTTATGAATATATAAGGAGTTAAACATTGCATATTTAATGTGGATTATAATGGGAAACTGACTCATTAACAAAAATGGCCACTTTTCAGGACTTGGTTTCAAACTGAGCTGGAGCCTCCCAATGCACTTTGTACAATTTGGGGAAAGGTGTACTGAATGGCCATGGGAGGAGGCCATGATGACATGTAGTAAAAGGATATCATCTTACTGTTGATATCTTTGAAGACTCATAAACAGAAACAGAAAAATGAATGGTGGAAAGGAGTGTGACGGAGGGGACACGGATGGAGGGCCACCAGCAGTGCAAGTTCCCGTTGGTTGGCAGCGACGGGTGGACCAAAGTGGAGTGCTCTATATCAGGTAAGGTTATCTCAGGTGGTCACTGGCTTTGTTTTCATTGTAGTTGTGACGGAACATGTGGCAAGTTAGTGACTCAGCTCTTCTGTACTCCAAAACTTCAAGGGCTTCTGCTTTCAGAAGTGGGAGATCATTCTTTCTGCTGATATGAGTGGAGTCCCTTTATGTCAGTTGTGCCATTTGCATGCCCTTAACGTACTCTCAAATCTAATATTGCTTTGTCTTGAAAATTCGATAATCCTTACTATACATTTTGCTTTAGGCACAAAGAGTTCTTTATTACTTATTGTTGTCATATGGAATTTGAAGCTGAGCAGTAGCAGATTTACCCTTACTCAATATCTTTATTATTCAGACCTTTTACACTGAGAGTAACCAGAAGTTCAGCGATATGCCACATCTGAGATGATGAGAAATCTCTGCTGTAGTTTGCCTGCTCCCAGGTACATAGGCATTGCCTTTTCTTTCCACCAGTGTGGGCTTGTTCTAAGAGCCTTTGCTGGTTGAATTCAGAGCAGTGGCCAGGCATGCAAACAGTTCATGGGAGGTAGGGTAGAGTAGGGCTTTCTCCAGCTGTCAGCAACAAGCCTTCAGCTCAGTTCATGCAGTGCCATGCAACTTTATCCTGACATTCTCTAGCTCTTCTTCCCTAAGTCTTTTCTGGGCTTACATTCCAGGTCTCCATTATAGGTTTGTGTTTTACTTACTCTCTTTTGAAAGGAAATTTAAGTGGTGTAACTTCTTATTAGCCACAAAATACATCAGTTTTAATATGCCCTGTGAAGGTTCTGCGTTCAGCAACCCTGACATTCCCCAGCAAGATTTACTTTGATGGATTCCCCACATTTCTCCTGCAGAAAAAAACAGGAACACGAGCTTAAATCCAAATTTTTAGGTATTTTACTTGTTTATATTGTGAGCTTATTGGATTTTTTTGCTTTACCAACTGTTACACTCGCAAAGAAATGCATTGAAATTGCTATTAAATGAATGTGTTCAGACAAACAGACTAGGAATTAAATGTTATTGGGGAAAAATATGGGTACATCAGGTTTACATCACAGAAGTCTGAATGATTACCAGTCTGTTATTTGCTTAATCTTATTCCACTGTTCTGTGATTAAAATAACCACTTCTTCACAATATTTTATGTATTACCAATACAGAATTCTTTAATGAGTCAAAGCATACTCCAGTTTTACACTAAATTACCATAAAAGATCAAATGCAGTCCAGGATTCTTGTTTATATTCTCAATTAGCAGTATCAAACAAAATCCATGTCGGTGATACGCATGTCAAAGAGAAATCGCCTTCCCCTGGTATTTCTCATTATAGCTATAATTTACTGGGCCTCTGCCTTAGTTAAAAATCAATGGGAAAGAAAAAGTTGTGGGTTGTTTGGGGTTTTTTTTTCCTATCATCTCTATATCCAGGCGTCAGGATTTAAAATGCTTTGGTATTTTTATGTACCTGATGGTCCTACCTGCTTTTGAACTTCATTTTCTACAGCTATAAGAAGCAGGCCATGAAGCTTGTGCTGCTTCTTCAAGCATGTGTCTTACATGTTTATAAACTGGTAAATGTTGGTATAATTCTTGCTTTTCTGTCTTCTTCTATACATTCTCTTTATTCAGGGGAACCTTCTTAATATTTCTGTTCTGAATTGCTTTATACAAAATACTGGTTTTATTCTACTTGACTCTATTAATCAAATTTACCAGTTGCCTTTTTCAGCTTGGGGAAGCTTATATTATTTCTGCCCTCTTCCCAAGTTTTACCCATGTATTTTATTTTTCTCTTTAATCCAGTGGTTAATTTTCTGGTTGCCTTGTGTAAGCTGTTCAGGTGACAGGGAAGGCTAGACCAACACATTTGGTGTGGTCCATGGCTCATATGCTCTTATTTGGTGAAAGACATAGGGTAGGACATAGAATCATAGAATAGCCATGGTGGGAAAAGACCTCTAAGATCATCAAGTCAAACTATCAACCCAGCACTGCCAAGTCACCACTAAGCCATGTCCCTCAGCACCTCACCTACACATCAACATCAACATGTTGGTTGCAAAGTATGCATGTCAAATAGTCTGACCTCCTGTCAGGTCAGCCCTTGGGTTCTTCTGATGCACCTTCAAGGGTTGAGTTTCCACAACCTCTCTGGGTAACCAGCTCTAGTGCTGCACTGCCCTTCTGAAGGACCAGCCACCCTGCAAATATACACAGCGTTTATTGAGAGAAGGAAAGGTCAAACAATATTGACTCAAAAGCTATCCAAGGGAAAATTAGTGTATATATTAAGATCTGACATGATTTAACTAGAATAGATGGTCCCAGCTGAATTAGGACTCATCCTATTTGTGCTTCCTTATAAAGCATGCACACTTTTCTATCAACTGTCAACAGTTCCTTTGGATTAAATCCATTAATTAACTAGTTTTTATTACCTGATAAAAGCACTGAGTTGTTTCTCAGTGCTTTTCTTAGTAAAACAGTGCTGCTGCCTTAAAGTAGGACCTAAATCTCTTCTTCAGCTTCGTGAACAGTCATCAGTGGAATAAACTGAGAAAAACTCTTTAATAACAGGAACAGATTTCACAACTGTCAGTAACAGATCTTAATATATTGTGTAGTTTGCTCTCTCTTGTTTCTTTGGGAGGCCTAAAACTTCTGGATGAGCTCAGTGCTGAAAAAAACCTGGTAGTTTCTTACAAAGTTAGCTGTGGATTATCCTTTGCAGTATAGAAGCGTGAGGAAATCTGCACACACAAGGTATTTTGCAGTTCCATTGGGAACAAAATTGGGCCTTTTTAAAGATTTTCTTGTTCCTTGTGGACAAATAACCATGCATATATGTGCACTAGGGATGCTGAATCCCACATGCCACAGATTCAGTGGACTTATCTGTGCACTCCTGGTAAGTGTGAGTGTCCAGACCTTCCTTTACACCCACTGATTATCAGTGCAGTACATATGTGCCTTACAGGTCTGTTATTTCCAGGCTCCAGTATCTCCCTGTGCCTGAGCTGGATATGTGTGCCCAGATTGCCCAGGCAAACTGCATGCTGAGGAAGGTTATTTAAAACTGTTTTATTCTAGAAATAGGAAAAGAATGAACTCTGATGGTATAGCTTTACTCTTGCAGCTCAGTAGGGTTTTTTTTACCAATGCAAATATAATCCATCCTGACTCCAGAGGATATTCCCAGGGATGCTATTTAACATGAGCTTTTTAAGCATCACAGGAAGCGTCCATAGAGATTTTGTGTGTAGATGGAATAGTGCAGAGCAAATGCTGACCTGAGTTTCTCTCATGGGAAGCATCTTCAAGTGTAGACCTTGCCTGGGGCGAGCAGTGGCTCCTGTGTCACACTGCTGTGTCACCACAGGTTGGGAAAGTCCAAAGTGCCAGAGATGGGGAGCCAAAGTAGGGACCAAGTGATACTCACTGGATTGAAATGTGATAATGGTAGCATCATGGTTGAACCAGTCTACAGCTGAAGTTAAAAATAAATCCTTAACTAAAAATAAGAATTCATTTCCCCCTGCTCTCCAAGTATTTCAGTTTAAGACAGGGAAGGTTTGACTTTCTGACTTAACTATCACTGCCTACCTGTGCCATTATTTTTAGATTGCTCTTTTATCTTGTGTACCCTCAGAACTGTCACTGTTACATGTGTTTCACCTGGGCACCTCCCTCTAAAATAACTATTTGGGGGCAAGTCTGGCAAATAAACTACTGACTGAAACTGTCAGCATAACTTTAAATGTCACTTGCAGATGTTGCTTTATATGTGACTTAGTTCTTGTGCAGAATTAGGTGTTTATACATTGGGTTTTAGCTACAAAAGTTCATATTTTGGAATTTTGACTCTTGGCTGTTTTCATGATCCAAGTTATTCAACTTAAGTTGGTTTTGTTACAGTAAGGGCTATTTACAGCTGCCATTAAGAACCAGTGTTTTAGCCAGTCCCCATAAATCACTGTATTCTTTCCCTGATAAACAGTTTAGATGACTAAGTAATAAAGAGCAATCTGGAAGGCAGAGGCTCATGACATGGGAACTTTTTTTCTTCTTATGAATTAGTGATTTTTGCCGTAACAGAATTTCCAATGTCCTATTTTTGGATATGGAGATAATGATTTTCTGGTGGGAGTTAGAGAAATCCGAGTGCAGTTTATCAGAAACTCACTGGACTGGCTTCTGGGTGTAATATTTCTCACTTCCAGTGAGAGGGTTGAAATTTCAGCTGAATGAAACCAAATGGTTTATGCAACCAAGAGACCCAGCCAGTTCTGTTCCTTTGCCCCCTTTTCTGTAAGGGTTTCCTTATCCTTCTTGAAACACACTTTTGTGGGGTTTTTTTTTAAGTTAGATCCCAATCCTAAAAAGTAAAGATGACTTTCATGCCTGCCTGGAACCACAGTGATGTGATGTGATGGAGAGGGAGGAGGTCCATGGGGACTGCACTCTGCCTGTGTGTTATGCTTTATCGGAGAGAGGAGGGAGAAAAATAATCTCAGTGTTGTTAAGGCTCTCAAGCAGGACTGTAATGTGAATAGTAAATACCAATAATCTCAGTTACTTTCTTTTCTCTGCACTTGCTGTGTTTGTTTTTCTATAGTAAAATCTTACCTTAAAATGTTGTTTTGGAGGGGTTTTGGCTGGTTTTGATAAGTATCATCTCAGCTGTTAG
The DNA here is from genome assembly GCA_028020825.1 of Podargus strigoides. Taxonomy (NCBI): domain Eukaryota; kingdom Metazoa; phylum Chordata; class Aves; order Caprimulgiformes; family Podargidae; genus Podargus; species Podargus strigoides. The sequence continues at coordinate 2,580,693 of CM051625.1, read as the reverse complement.
AATGGTAGATAGAAGTCCTGACCTATCAAGTAGCTTGTATTCATCATTTCTGTTCCTTTACAGTCCCAGTGGGTCTTTATTATCCTGCTTGGAGCAGGTGAAGACTTACTTGCTGACTGATGGAACATGCAAGTGTGGCCTAGAATGTCCTCTTGTTCTTCCCAAGGTAAAGAAAAGCATAGTTTTGGATCTCTGTGCTGTAATCCTTATCAGTTATGTCAGCTAATGTGCTGTGCTATGACTTAATCTCCATTCAGATCATAGATATAAAATGAGATACAGGTATATTTGGTGAGTTTGCTGCCTACAATCATTGTTTTAAACGTTGGAATTTTTACTCTCAGGTCTTTAATTTTGATCCTGGAGCTGCTGTGAAGCAGAGAACTGCTGAAGACGTTAAAGCGGACGAAGATGTCACCAAACTATGCATACATAAAAGGAAAATTATTGCTGTGGCTACACTTCATAAAAGCATGGAAGCACCACATCCTTCACTAGTTCTAACTAGTCCTGGTGGTGGAACAAGTGAGTAAAATCCTGCAGAACCATTTCATTACCTGATTTTAAATATATATAATTACTATGCAAAAAACACCTCCACAAGTCTAATGTATCTATCAGTGCAATAGTAAACAGATTGAAGGAAAAAATGGAGGTAGTAATTAGAGAGATGTAGGTAGATAGAAAATGAGTCTAAAAATCAGGTCATCCCAGTCTAAGAGCATGATTTTCTTGGAAAAGATATCAGATTGTTCTAGACAAAGAAAATACATTAGCTCTCATCTTTTGGAACTGTAGTAATATGTCTGATATTCTGTCACATGGGAAATTAGAGAAGCAGAATAAAGTGATTATAAAGGGATTAGAATGTGGCGAAGGACTTGGCTAAATGGGAAATTGTATTGCAAGGCAGAATACACAGCAAGAGAAGATCTCCACTGTAATTTCTCAAGGATTATTTGTGGGCAGCAACCTGGATTAGCATTTTAATTATCCCTATCGACAAAAAAAATGAGGTAATTTGTTGATGGATGAAGTTGACAGGTGTTATCAAAACAAGAGAAGATCAAAACATGTTGAAAAACTAGGGGATCGTTGAGACCTGGAGTGAAAGTAAAGGTATAGCCACAAATCCTGTTAATTGTAAGGTTATTCACCTGGGGACTAGTGAAAAAAAAGCTATTAGCTGCAAATTATTGAGAAAGAAGACCTAGATGTAGTAGCTGCTCAAAGATGCCTGTGAGCAGTACCAGATGGCAGTATGGTGCAGCTCAATGTGACTGGAAGAGAGAGCAGTACAAAGGCTGTTGTATGCTGCTGCCTTCCTGTGCCCCTGTTCTCACCAGCAGCACTCAGGCTCAAACAGAGCAGAGGCTCTGCTCTTGGAGAACTGGAAAACCTGTTTTATGAAACTCATCAAAAAGTGTTTAGCTTGTTCAGCCTAGCAAAATGGTGGCTGAAAGGGGATGGGTTTGCTTGTTGATAAAGATACCAGGAGAATCAGCACCAGAAAATAAAGCTACTTAAGCTAGAGGACAAAGTTAACACTGACAGAAACAGCTACAAAAGTAGAGTTGCACAGAAACTTAAACTGCAAATTAGGTACTTTCTAAGGATTACAAGAAAAGGTTCTGAAGTAGTCTTACAAATCCAAAATGATGAGCACAAAGGAGTGATGTTACTCTTAAGGCAGAGCTCAGTAAGCTTATGGTTATGTATGGTGATACATGCAACTTCTGGGCAATGGCCCTGATAATCTGAGAGCTCTTTTGCACCCCTACATTGCTGTAGGAACAGCTGGGTAGTTGCTGACTGCTCTGTAGCTTAACTTCAAAATGGAAAATTTTATGGATATAAAAATAAATAATAAATTTCTGGTACATAAACAAAACTTAGATACCAGTGCTGCTCCTGGTACTGATGTGCTCTTGCATTTTCAAATTGCTATTTATGATTTTAAAGCTTTGTTTAAGTTGGGTTTTGCAACGTAATCTGTTACAAAAGCAAACAGTGCAGTTTCCCAAATTGTTATGCATTTTCCATATTAATTTTTTAAATTTTTTATTAGCAGCACTTAAATTATATTTGTTTTCCAAAAATTAACAAAAAGAAGGAGGGTAAAACCAGCTAAATATTCAAGCCACAAGTTGTGTTTCTGCAGTCTTACCTTCTCTGGTGATGAGAATTTTGTGCACCAAGCAAAGAAGAAAACTTCCCAATAAATTGTCTTTGTAAACGAAATACCTTTTCATTTACACACGCTTCGACGTGACCGTTTGCTTGAGTCCAGCGTTCCAGGAGAGGGTTCTTGTACACACTTTGTTTTGCAGTTCAGTCTTGAGATTTGTCCCCTAAACGAGCCTTTAGTTGTATTTTGGGAAAGGTAACATGTTTGTTTCTGTCATGATGTAGCTGGTTGAGCAAATGGGATGAAGGCAAGATTGTCAGTGCCATCTGTCTCCTATGGCCAGGCTGAAGGAAGGAAGGGAATTGGGTTCTTGTGAGTAGAGGAGTTTAAAGGCACCTCTGAGTTCATTTGAACACAAGATCTTTAGCTCATTACTCCACTTTAAGTTTGCATATTCAGAGGCTGCATGCCAGGAATGCATTCATTTTCCTTTAGGGAGCTCTCCCTGCAAGCTGAATTGCAAATCCAGAAAAGTCCACCAGACCTGGAGCTGCTTGTGATTGGTATTCCTAAAGTAAAACATGGAAAAAAAATATCTTTTTAAATAAAACTGATATTAGTGGACAGAAAAGGAAAGTGGTCTTGTGTTTGTGGGAAAGCCTGTTCTCAAAAGTGGAATTTAGAGGAAATTTTTCCACTGTCGAGGGGTTCACGTGTGCATATGCAAATATCCCCAAGGCCTTTATCCTGAACACACACATATAAATAGAGCCCCTTCTTAAATTTAGCAGCTTCACCCCAAGCAAAACTTGTTGCAGGAGCTGCAGGAAAAGCCTTAATTCAGTCAAGTACTACAGGCCATGATATCATGTTTGTCCTCCCCTTTTTAGCAAAGCAGTTCCCAGGAACAGATGAACTCAGAGGACTGGAACTCGGTGCCCTTGGTGCCAGCAAGAGATGCAGGGCAGGCAGAGAAGCTGCACCCCACCTTGTGCAGCCATGCTCTCTTAGCTCTGCAATTAAGTGCTTGGCTGAGTCAAAACCTGGGCCAAAGTCATACAGCACTGCTCCCCATTCATCCTCGTCAGGGACAGCATTTGGGGGAGGACCCTCTTCTCTGTAGGGCAGGCTGAGTCTAAACCCTTGTTGGGCTTTGTTCCTCCTGTACTCAATAGATGGTGCCAGAGGCTCCTTTTCCTTGTGACAGCGATAGTCTGCTCCTCCTGCCAGCAATGCCAGCGGTGGCCAAAGTGGTGATGCTGGAGATTCAGGAGTAGGGAATCAGTGATGATGGTTAGAGGGAAAAGAGGGGAAAAAAACCCCACTTTTCAGGAACTGATGTCTCAGAAGGACCATTCTAAAATAGATTTATGTACATAGCAAGTGTGCTTGAAACCTAAGAAACACGAGATTTAAAGCTGTCCTTATTTATGTGGGATATGGAGTTAAGGTCTGTACAGCTGCACTCTCTAGTAGGGTAGCAGGCACCATTCCAGTTACTACGTGGTGATTTAGGTGTTCTTTCTATTTAGGCAAAAGTTTAGCCAAAATGCTTTTTAGCTTTCAGGAATGTTTTTGCACGCCGTAGTTTTGCGCTGAAATGTGTGACATCAGATTTCAAAACAGTAACTGTTGTGTTTTTGCTATCAGGTGCAACTCCAGTAGTTCCTACTCGAGCAGCAACTCCAAGATCAATGAGGAATAAATCACATGAAGGAATTACAAATTCTGTGATGCCAGAATGTAAGACTCCTTTCAAGTTGATGATCGGGGCATCTAATGCCATGGGTAGGCTTTATGTGCAAGACATGGCTGGAAGCCAGCAACAAGAACTTCATTCTGTCTATCCTAGGCAGAGATTGGGTAGTAATGAACTTGGACAGAAGTCTCCGTATCGTGGCAGTCATGGTGGGATGCCCAGTCCAGCTTCATCAGGATCACAGATATACGGAGATGGCTCAATCTCTCCTAGGACTGACCCACTTGGAAGCCCTGATGTTTTCACAAGGAACAATCCCAATTTTCATGGAGCACCCAACTCCAGTCCTATTCACATGAACAGGACACCTCTGTCTCCACCATCAGTAATGCTACATGGTTCTCCCATACAGTCATCCTGCGCAATGGCTGGAAGGACTAATATACCTCTTTCCCCAACCTTGACCACAAAAAGCCCAGTAATGAAAAAACCCATGTGTAATTTTTCAGCTGGTATGGAAATACCACGAGCAATGTTTCACCATAAACCGCCCCAAGGTCCACCCCCACCTCCTCCACCGCCTTCTTGTGCTCTTCAGAAAAAGCCATTAACTTCTGAAAAGGATCCACTTGGCATACTTGACCCTATTCCAAGCAAACCAGTGAATCAGAATCCTGTTATCATTAACCCAGCTACTTTCCATTCAAACGTCCACTCTCAGGTACCCGTGATGAATGTAAGCATGCCTCCTGCTGTCGTCCCCTTGCCAAGTAATCTTCCTTTGCCAACTGTCAAACCCGGTCACATGAACCACGGAAGTCACGTTCAAAGAGTTCAGCATTCTGCTTCAACTTCCCTCTCTCCTTCACCAGTGACATCCCCAGTTCACATGATGGCATCCGGGATCGGAAGGATCGAGGCTTCTCCCCAAAGATCACGTTCTTCTTCCACGTCATCAGATCATGGAAATTTCCTGCTGCCTCCAGTAGGACCACAGTCATCCTGTAGTGGTATTAAAGTTCCTCCCAGGTCACCAAGGTCAACGATAGGGTCACCGAGACCATCTATGCCATCTAGCCCTTCCACCAAGCATGATGGACTTAATCAATACAAGGACATCCCTAACCCATTAATTGCTGGAATGAGTAATGTATTAAATCCTCCAAACAATGCAGTTTTTTCTACTGCATCGGCTGGAAGTGGTTCCTTGAAGAGTCAGCCTGGTTTGCTGGGAATGCCTTTAAATCAGATCTTGAACCAGCACAATGCTGCCTCTTTTCCAGCAAGTAGTTTACTCTCAGCAGCAGCCAAAGCACAGCTAGCAAATCAAAATAAACTTGCTGGTAACAACAATAACAGCAGTAGCAATTCTGGACCTGTTGCCAGCAGTGGCAACACCGAAGGACATAGCACTTTAAATACCATGTTCCCTCCTGCTGCCAACGTGCTCCTACCAACGACTGAAGGGCAGAGTGGCCGAGCAGCACTGCGAGATAAATTGATGTCTCAGCAAAAAGATCCTCTGAGAAAAAGAAAGCAGCCGACCACCACGGTGTTGAGTTTGCTGAGACAGTCTCAGTTGGACAGTTCTGGAGTTTCCAAAGCCGGATCTGATTTAATAAGAAAGCAAAGTCAAAGCTCCTTTCCCATCAGTTCTATGTCCCAGCTACTTCAGTCCATGAGTTGTCAAAGCTCTCACATGAGCAGCAATAGTACCACCAGTTGTGGGAGCTCCAATACTGCTTTACCTTGCTCTGGTAACCAGATGCATTTTGCAGACACCAGTATGAACTCTGGCAGTCTCCAGAACTCGCTGGCACAGAGTTTACCCTTGCGAGGGGACGGTGTGCACTGCCAGAACACAAACACTAACTTTGTCCACGGTACTAGCCCGGGCACAACCAACCATCTTGCAGGTTTAATAAATCAGATGCAGGCTAGCGGGAGCTGTGGGATGCTCAGTCAGTCAGGAATGGCTTTAGGAAATTCCTTACATCCGAACCCACCTCAGTCACGAATCCAGGCATCCTCCACTCCAGTGATCCCAAACAGCATTGTTAGCAGCTGTAATCAAACAAGTCCTGAAGCAGGTACGTTTCCTTCTAAAAGGATACCCCTATGTTTGACTGCTTGGGAATATATGATGGCTGTTTTTAAATGGGTTCCTTTTACATATCTGCCTTTCAAATTTGAGTTTACCAATCTGAAAAGCATACCTATTTCATGCTGATATCCAGAAATTCAAAAATAAAGAACTAAAAACGGTGGTAGACTAAAATATATCTCCCAAAATCATCCTGGCCTCCTTCCTGTGACAACTCTTGCTTCTATTAACTTCCACACACACTGCAGAAATAAAATCCCTGCACTTTTGTACATACCCTGACCTCAGCTTCTGTCACTTGCCCAAATAAATTGGGTTTTTTTCCAGCATGCCCTGCTACTTCAACCCCTAGAATGCTATGGCTGACCTGGCAGTGGATGTCCAGGCTGTGCATTGTTCTTTACTGCTTGCATGGAAGAGTTGGTGTTGCCAGAGATCGGAGCAGACACTAGGAGTACAGAAGTTTACCAAATAACCCCTTTCCAGGGACAGCACGGGGCAGTGCCAACTCTGTGTTTGCCTTTATCATCATAATTTTACGAAGCTGGTAATTAAATGGTTGAATAAACTGTATGTTCAGGTGGAAGGGTGTAGCGAGATCTCGTAGTTTATTCATCAGTGAAGAGCTGGAGAGGAACCAAACAGGTGTGGTGCTGTGCCTGTCTCTGGGCTGGTTAAAGGTAAAAGGGAGACAGCTCAGAAGTGTGTATTCCATTTGACTACTGCTGGTTGAACAAAGTATGCATTTTTTGCATTGTTGATTTCTTGAGCAGAAAGAAATTCTTTCCATTTGGTATTTCAGTCTTTCAGCTTGGTTAACTTGCAGAGATTTGATGCAGTCTCAGATAAACTGCATCAGGTCAAATGAAAGTGTCTGTAGGTGTGCAAGTGGTCTCTCACGTTGACCCAAGATCCTGTTCTGTGTTCCTGAGTTTCCTTCAAGAGAGCTGTTTATTCTTTAAAATAAGGAACAGAATTATATAAGAACCAAATTATATAAAAATAATTTTCTGATGTTATGCTGGTCACAGTTTCTGACGACTGTTAAGGGTTTCTCTCCTTTCCTGGGGAAAAAAAGGCATTATTTTTCCTCTGCTATATTGGTGGTTTGTGTCACAAACCAGCAGCTATTAATCCTGGCATGGCTGTTTTGCCTTGTCATGCTGACAAAGAGGAGCATTTCCTGATAGAGTCTGTCTTGTCTGAGACTTTGTACTCCCTTCTGACCAGAACAAAGGTCTGGCTTTGCCTTAGGAGCTTGCCTCCCAGTCCCACTAAGCACACTATGAAATTGCTTTAGCAGGAACTCTTGGGGCTTTCACCTCTGCTGAGTTCAGTGGGAACCAGTGGTATGTGTGAGTTCTTCTGATTTGTCACTGTCCACATAGCTGAAGAAAGCTGTGAAGTTATTGCAGCATTGGAGTGAATTGACTTCCCCTCCAGAGACCAACAAAGACTGGATGTGATGTGAGATAAGAGCTGTGCACCAGCGGTTGCCATCAAGAAGCCAAGCAGTAGCAATTCACCCTGTGTGGGGTGAGGGTTGAACAGGCTCAAGATTCCTGCATGAAATTCAGGCTGGAACCTATTAACAGAAGCTTTGCACTGCAGCAAAGTTACCAATAAAATGTTGCTTAAAGACTGTTAAGGTGGGTTTCCAAGAACAAGACTCCCAAGTTCATCTCCATGCGGGATCACCTTGTTCCTGCTCCACAGCCGTGCCCTGCAGTGCTGTGGTGGTACCTGGGACCACTCAGGAAGACAGCCATTCCTCATCTTCAGGCAAGCTGAATTCCTTCCCCAGAAGACAAATAGGACAGATCTGTGCATGTGTCAAAGCCCCTTGAAGAACGATTTCAACAGAAACGCCCAATTAAATTATCAATATAGGAATAGGAATATGTATGTAACCCCAGCTGGGAATTCTGCTGTGGTGTTCCTACAGAGTGGTATTTCTGGTACCCTGGAGATAAAGAGAATTACAGCAGTAGAATTCTAGGGCCTTAAACTGATACTTTTTTCCTTATCTAAGTGATGACTGGTGGTTCTGTGTAGGCAAAGACTAGAAGGTTTTGAATACGTTTTGTTCCTCATTTCTAAAGGGGTTCATTTGTTTTGATGCTTGCAAAGTACACACAACCTACCTCTCTGATTATCAACATCCACGATGGCTGGAAGCCTAGAGACCTGTTGTTTTCTTCTTTAAGGTGAAATTTCAAATTTCTTTGTGTTATTCCCAGGGGCAAGACCCTAAACCAGTGCATAAATCTTCATCCAGCCTCCTGCCCCAGTCAGCACAGCAGCCTGGGGCTCAGGGTGAGATTTCCATCTAATCCATAGCTGGGAAAACCCAGAGAGGGGCATTTTGGTGTGTTTGTAGGAGAATGGAAGGGTTTTTCCCATGAACAAGTGTGAAGTGTTGAGTATTTTGCATATTTGGTGATGGGTTTGGTGGATGGAGCTGAGCAGTGGCCAACCACTGCTGCATGACCCACGCCTTCAGGAGCAGGGTAGCTGAGCAAGGCGTCTTCAGGAAACTCTCCTGTTCATATTTGAGTTTTTAGTCCTTTTTTTTTTTGCTTTGTTTTAAAGTATTTTAATTGCTAAATCTGTTTCCTGTGTCTGTGCCAGCATTTGGAATAGCTGCTAATCAGAAAATAGTTCCTAAGAGAAAAAAATACTGAGAATCACCACAATTAGATAGCTGGTTATTGCCTAAGCTTTTAATTATATTTTTACCACATGGACCAAGTTTTATTATGTTGTTTTCTCCTTCCACAGATAATATCTTTAGTTTCCAGGTGTTTTTCAGAGAGAGCGTGATGGAATTAAAAATGAATAAATACAAAAATAAAAATTTTGGATTATGCAGTAGCAAGCTTTTGCAGTTTTCCAAGTTTGAGCCCTTGAGAAAGGGCTCGATTAATTTTCATTAACAATTTCAGTGTCTCAGTTCTATAGTATTTGGGTTACAAACATTGTTTAATAACAGCTGTCTGACACGAGGAGGTAGCAGCAGATCTGTATAGATTATTTAGGGCTATTCCTTTGAAAAATGTCTCTTTTTTTCCCAGGAGACTGGATTCTAGACTCATTTTTTTCTAATGAGTGGTGTTAATATTTCTGCTAACCTTTGATGCTGTGTTCCTCATTAATCAAGCCCTCACACCTCTGATACAAACTAAAGGTAGAATCCAGTTTGCCAATTTGGCAGCTCTAAGATTTATTCATGAAGCCACTTTGCCTTTCTGAAGTAGTCTTTGGATTTACCTGTTCTTTCTGTAAAATGGGACTGTGTCACTGTGTGATACTTTTTATTGCAGAGTCTGGTTCATTTGTTTTTTTTTCTTGCTGTCAGAATGTGCCATTAGTCCAGAAGTTCACAGTGTAGAAAATCTGTGTGTGTGTGTTGAACATTTAACATGCAAATCCTGCTACAAAATGCAGCATGCATAAATGAGGGTTAAATGAAAACAAGTGAAAAATATTTGGGAATAAAAGCTTTATACAGCTGGTAAGGGAAATGAAGGGAATTAATATAATAACCTTAGCAAATAGAAATACAGATGATAAATTGTCTCAAATATCAGAACATCAAGCACTGGCCCAGGCTGCCCAGGGCAGGGGGCAGTCCCCATCCCTGGAGGGATGTCAGAGCCGTGGAGATGTGGTGCTGAGGGACATGGGGCAGTGGGCACTGGGCAGTGCTGGGTTGGACTGGGGGAGCTTAGGGGTCTTTTCCAACCAAGGCTGTTCTGTGATCAGAAATATGAGAAACTCTAGGTCTAGAAGTTTAGTAGGGACAAATAAAGGGCAGATTTAGCAAACAAAGGCTCTGTCCCTTCCATAGGCTCAGAACGGTCATTTTTACTGGTGAACTTTACAGAATAGAAAATAGTAAAATATAATTAAATAGGGAGGAGTGCACAGGACCAGTCCCCATCAGTGAGGGGCTGCTGTCCCACTCAAACAGAATTTCTCTTAATACAGCCAAGTATAGTGTAGTAGAATTAGGAATGGAACACTGCCTTGGAAAACAGTGACTCAAAAAAAAGGTTTTAGGAGGCTTTGACCTCTGAAAAGACATAATGCAAACTGTCAGATCAGTGATGTTGGGGAAAAAAAACCTCCAAAAAGGCACAAAAATGGGAATATACAGTGGAGCTGAGGATGCTCCTGGCTCTGTGTATACTTGAGAAAACCCGAGTTAGGGTGTGGCGTGGCTGCTGGGCACTCCTGGGGAAAGGGCCAGAGATACCAGGGATTTCAGAGGAGGGCCACTGCATGGGTGGGGGTGGTTGCCCATCAGACCTGGGGCTGTCAGCCCTGGAGGCAGTGCCTGTGCTCTGTCTTACAGAAGGTCCTGACGTCAGGCTCACCTCCCACACTGGGAGCTTCTCAGCACACCAGATGCCAGGGATGTGAGGTATTCCAGCACTTGGGAATCTGCTCTTGCAAAGAAGTAGCCAAGAAATAGTAGCACTTCCTCTAAGTATTTATACTTGGGCAGTATCTGGAAAGGTGGAGGGCTGAATTATTTTTACCTTGTTGGCAGACATTCAGTGACAACTTGCAGTGGGTAAACTGAGCACCAGAGAAATGAGTGGTTTCCTTTTTGTGAGAACACTGAACGTTGAAGTTCTCTAGCAGAGGACGTGTGGAGTACAGGAACAGGAAGAATCTTACAGAAATTTCACAACCCAAGTGTGCGTAGGGTCGTTCTGAACGATGATGGGGATCACTTCTGCCCTTGGCATCTGCTCAGCTCCGCTCCCCTCGTGCTGCCCTCCCCTACCAGCCAAAAGGTGGCACAGAGATCTTCACTGCTTCCACACCAACTGCTCAGAGCACCTCTCCATCTGTGTCAGCCACTGTAATGGAACCTCACGGCCAGGATTTAATCCCAGTAGAACCAAAAGGACTTGTGAAAGATTTTTCTTCTGCCAAACCAACAGCTGGCCAGAGCTAGTCAAAGTGGAGCCATCTGGGATTGCCTTTTAGATTGGACATTGGGAACAATCCCTTCCCCCAAAGGGTTCCCCAGCACTGGCCCAGGCTGCCCAGGGCAGGGGGCAGTCCCCATCCCTGGAGGGATGTCAGAGCCGTGGAGATGTGGTGCTGAGGGACATGGGGCAGTGGGCACTGGGCAGTGCTGGGGCAGTGGTTGGACTGGGGGAGCTTAGAGGTCTGTTCCAACCAAGGCTATTCTACAATTCTATGATTCTATATTACAGCTCAGAGAAAATTGCCTTCCAATCAGACCAGCCTTTGTTTTTTTTCTTTTTCAGCAGCGTGGGATATGATCTCTGGGACATGTCCCACTTCTCTGCCATTTGTAACGTGTTGTTGTCTCTTGCTTTTTCCTTGTAGCACAAAGCTCTGTCTCCTGAGGAATTAATTGTTTAGTCTAACTAAAGGATTTGTCCCTAATCTAGGTGAATGTGCTATGTACAGTACCACTTCAGATTTTAATTAGCAGGAACATGGGGGTTTTTTGGTAGTTTGGGGGTAAGTATTCTCCCTTGTCCTCTGGGAGGGCTGTGAATGTCAATGCTTTAGATGGAAAGGAATGATGCTGCAGTTATATCCGTGTTTTGATGATGTGAGGAACCTAAAGCATAAAGTGCTGCATGAATAAAAGGTTAAATGTGCTGTTGGATGTAGTGGTGGTCATCGACATAATGTAGGTCCTTGCTGCTCTGAAAATGGCCTTTCCTATGCAGCAAAGAAGATGGGGTATTATAGAATGTATCACATGAAACAGGTACAAAGTGGCATGTTCTAGTTGATTTGGGGTTTTGGTGTTCATATAAGTGTACAGAGAGACTTTTCTGCAGTGGGAAGGTGGGGTGTGATCGTAAGGAATCACTGTTATTTAAAATCTAGCACTGCTTTTCAATATTCTCCCCTGTTTTCCTTTGTTATTATTTTGGGGAGACAAAAGTTACTATTTTCCTATTCAAATGAGAACTGTAAAGAATGGGGAAAATAAGATTTCCAAGTGTGAGACATATCTGGTAGGTCAGGTCTGCTCCCTGCCCTGCCACTGAGATGAATATTCTCATTTATTTCCTCTTTTTAACTCTTGATAGAAGGTTTATGCACAAACCCAGTCTCATTCTCTGAGCATAATGGAATTACTGCCTTAGAAGGCATCAGCAGTTGTATTGGGTAAAATGATTGTTAATATGAGAGACTGTAAACATACTTGATACCATGAGGTTTACAGAAGAGGAAGAATTTGGAAGTGGAATAGATTTTTCAAATTACCTCTATTTATGTTTATTGTTAGCAAGTGCTAGCAAATTGGAAAAAGTTGGGAATCAGCTCAATCTCTACTTAATTAACTTGGTGGTTTAGTCCAGAGAGCTGAAATGAGTAAGCCTCTAATTTTAGTAGGAGTGGTAAAAAGAAAATTAGGAATAATTTATTTATAGCTCTCTCAGACACGTGATGCTGGTTGAGTTTTGGGGAGTGGAGATCAGACATGGTGATGTTTGCTGAGTGCTGGCTTGTGGTGGGTTATGATGGGATCACATCCCTCTTCTCAGGACATGGGGCAGTGGGGACTGGGCAGTGCTGGGTTAATGGTTGGACTGGGGGAGCTCAGAGGTCTCTTCTGTGCTGTGATTCTCCCACATGCTGGGGCACGTGCTCCAAGGCTCCTTCCTGAAAGGTGTGCAGTTACGTAGACCTCACCATTGTGACTACATCCTTCATCTTTGAGCTTGGTACCATCCATGGACATTAGCTCCACTCTGCCCTGCCCTGCTGCTCGGGGCCCCGCGGGCGCTGCCGTTCCCACTCGGTGAATTGCAGTTAGCTCCCACAGAAACACCCAGATCAAAAGCTCAGCTCTGCTGAGCTCGGCTTAGCGAGCACGTCGCTTGCTTAGACACACAGCTTGGGTTTTTCTTGGCTCGTTGTGTTTATAATTTGAATTTGCTGGTAACTCAAGTCTTTTAGTTAACCAGACTCTTACCTGGTTAGTGTTTTAACTGCCAGACATTTTCCTAGGAATTTATATTAATAAAAGTTAGAGAATTTGTAAAAAATAAAATAATGCCAAAAGATGGGTCTTATTGTATTAAAGATATGATTGTGAAGGAAAAGTGAATTAATTACATGATATTTCCCATGTATATTTAGCTCTCTACATCTTCTGAAGTCATTCTTAAGCAGAACCAGTGGGAATCTCCAAAACATGCCAGAGGGTGCAGTGGGGACTGCTGAACAAAACAGTGCTTTCTATTGAATTTTCACTTCCCCAGATTTGCAATGAAATGTTGTACCTCACCTGCAAAACATCTCCCACAGCTGTGAGTGGGGGAGTGATAGGAGATCAGACCGAGTGCCAGCACTGAGGAAATGCTGAAAGACTTTTCATTTATACACTCTTGTCTTGACAGTTTTTACTAGCAGGCTGCTTCTGCTTTCTGTTAACAGCTAAGCATGTAAGAATAATGTTTTCCCAAAGTAATTTTAAAAACAGCAGTGATGGTGTAATGCAGAAGTCAGAAGAGACAGGGGCAAGGAGAAGAGCTAAGACTGAAATTCAGTCAGATGATTTTTTTTTTAAAAGCCTGATTTTAAGAGTTTCTGCTGTCCTACAAACTGCTGTGGGCTTTGTACCCTTCCTCCAAAATTTTGTCAGGCTCATTTTTGACTAAGTCACTTTTCAGAAGATGCAGAGGTTACATGCTGTAGTCTTCGCTGATTTTCATTCTTAAAATAATCTCTTACAAGCAAGAGTTTGAAAAGCACTATTAAGAACGAGGGCAGCGTTCCAGCTGTTTTGTTGTAAGTGAAATAAAACCCCGTGATCGTGCAGCACGAAGAAGAGCACATCCTGTGGGGATGGAGTATGGTATGGGAGAGTTGTCCAGGTTTTTACCTGGCTCTGAGAAGGGTGTTTTGTTTATTGGGCCGTTGGTTGTGAGTTCTCTGCTGTCTCAAGGAGGAGAGCGACGGGCGTGCGTTGGCGGTTAACTGCTGAGTTCTGGTTTGTGTGGAATTGAAAGCACTGTAATAAATGTGAGACCAGATAAATATCTTAAATGCTTTCTATCCCAAAAAAAAAGAAAACAGAGAATGTAATTATACAAATCTATAGCTCTCAGTTCTAAGTTTATAGGTAAGCGATGGAATATGTTGTTAAAGCAGGGACATGTCTGGAATTTTGAAGGAATATGAGGCCCTATCACGTGCATCAGTGACAGTTAAATCTCTTAAAATCACTAATTTAAAAAACCTGCCACTGATATGGACTATGTGCTCATGTCTCCAAGCTGATATTAATTCTTGCTTCATATTGGTACTGCAGTAGCTTCTGGAGGCCTTGGGCACGGATTGGTCACCCCGTGTGGTAGGAGTTGCACAGACCAGTTGAGACAGAGTAGTGGTTGCAGTGTCTGAGTGCCCTGTTGTACTTTCACACCTTCAGAACCTCAGGGTGAGGTGAGCAGTGAAACTCCCCTCTCCACTCACTGGGTCTTTCTGGAAGGATCTTGCACGTTTGTTCTGCAAGAGCCGCTGAGTTTTACCCTGGGAGAGGATGGAAAGGGTGGAGGGTTTAGCCAGAAGCTCCTTACAGTTTCTGACAGGGGTTTTCAGCAACTTGAAATATCCTAAATTGAAAAAGCAATGACGAAGAGCTATAAAATAGCACTAAATGCCTTTGTGTTGAGCATGCAGACAGGTAAAAATAGAGAAAGTAGTATGTATAACATACCTTTGTTTTCAGCTCTTAAAATTCTTTGGATGTTAATGCCTAATGAGCAAGTTCTGCACTTTCAGTCTCCTAAGCACTTACTACACCTGTCTTATTGGTTATTGTTGTTCTCCAATTCCAGCAATGTACTGTTGAGGCTGTTGAAACTTTGGAGTACATAATGGATAGCTTCTTCCAGAGAAAGGCATTGTAAAATGTTATTTCCATTATAACTTTCTAATTGGTGTATTTAACTGCAATTTTTTAGGAAAACACATCTGTATTTAACATTCTTTAATTTGCTAGAAGTATTTTTAGTATTGAAGACCACACTAGTTTGCTTTCATTTGGAGTTGTTGTGTTTATAAGGAAGCTGAGCATTATTCACAGTGTGATGTCATTACTGTTCCTGTGTATTTCTATGCAGACACAACTCTTCTGCTGCAGAAATGAGAGATGGATTTTGATTCTTTCCTTGTGTTCAGTTTGGAATCAGTAGCTCATATCCCAGCTTCTCTTTCTGAGGACAGCCACTGAAGCTTGCTGTCCAAGGCTTGATATTGTCCAAGTCTTCATATTGTTTAAAAACCAGGACTTAAACCAAGACAGACCTCTGGCTGTGTCCTGCCATCCCAACGGCAGCGTGTGTGCATGTGTGTCCTTGTCTTTCATGCCAGGACAATGCTGAGATATGAGTGATAAATATGTTCCACTCTAAGTCAGAAAAAAGAGTGAATCATCCCAAAACCAAACTGATTTTGGATTGCCTGTTATTTTATTGCATCTTCTTAAGCATACCTGGCAAGCAGTGCTCAAAAAAAAAAAAAGAACATGGATAAAAACGACACAGGAAAACAAACCTGCAAAAGAAAACGAGATTAAAATGTTCGTAAACAAAATCCTGTAGCACACAAAGTAATATTTTATGATATAATAATATAATTATATATAAAAATATATATATTATAATTTTTCTAAAATGTCTATCCCATTCCATTTCCATTTATTTGCTCCCAAAACATTTCTTTGGCCCTTTAAGAGAACAATAGGTGTATTTTTTGGCACTCTGGATGTTTCTTCTCACTGCATTACAAAGTTCCTTTTTCTCAGCCACTGGCAGAAGAGCTTTTGGCAGGCGTCTGCATCTGCAGGAGCTGGAAGCTGGCATTCCTCGTAGGCTTTTGTGGCTTTTAGTCTGACTCCTTCATCGTTTTTTCATTCTGCTTTTAAGAGCTGATTATTAAGGCCCGTTGTTTACTGAGCATGTGTGCGATGCCGTGGATTTCCAGGGTTTAAAAATGGCACAGTTTTATGAAACTTGGGTTCATGCTTGCGTTTTCCTTTTTGTTTTCAATTCCCATTCATGTTTCTCATCCAAAGCCCCCTAATTGTTACCTTGGAGCCTGGGTGCAGTGATAACAAACTGTTTCATGGTGGAGTTTTGGGTGAGCTAACACGCTGTCAGAACTCCTTGGTGCTGCAGTGCATCTTCTGTTCTTCTGGCTGTCATCCTTCTCCAGGCCTGAAGGAAACACAAGTGGTCAGAACTGCTTTTCCTTCCTTTTCCATACTTTCCTTTCTTCTTGGTCAGCACTGACTTGCTTTGATGAGCTCTGTTGCATTTTGCCGTGCTAGTTCACAGAACTCTTCACATCTCCATGCTGCTGATGTTGGGCATCACTGTGTTCTCCTCCTGACTCAAAAAAAAGGACTGCACGTGTTCATCTTGAATCTTGGAGATTTCATTTTGAAAGTAGGGAAGGACAGTTCAGGGGGTTCTGCAAGGCCCTCCAGGAGAAAGATGGCCTTCTGCACTAGCAGGAACAATTATGGAAATTACACATGTTTTATAAAGGGGAAGAAATAAACAATTGAGATTTTGTCTTTTGGAGCGGGGCCGACCATTCAGAAGACATCTGGCAGCACTGTGTTTTAATGAGAACGAATGCGCACGCGTTTCCTCATCTAGAATATTGACTTTGCTGGAGATGGTGTTTTGGAAGAGATCCAGAAGTGATATTCTGGCAGTTCAGTCTGTTGCTGGAGACAGATTTGTCCCAGAATACAGTTGTAAATTAGCTGCTGCTCAGTTCAGGACGTTTGTACACCAGTTCCCGCTGGGTCTTTCTGCCAGGCAGGTTGAACAGGAGCTGGGGGGGGAATATTTGCCTATTTTTTCATTTCTTGCTGAAGTCTGGCTGCTCATCGCCTCCTCAAGTCCCAAACTTCTCAAGTCTGGATTGAAATAAGGACACATTTTCGTCCTCCTACTCAAAAGCCTTCAAGATTATATTTTTTTCCTCCAATAGCAATTAATTAATTGCCTGATTACTCTAGAGAAAGTGTTGAATGCACTCTGACCTCTCAGGTTAGGTCTCCAGCAGCGCTGTTTGACAGGGGATAGACATCAGAGCAGTGTTTGATGAAAACCTAGCGACAATTTTACAAGTTTGAGGTTTGCTTTCCACCCGATCCTCTTCCACGTGGTCATTTACTTGAGTGGAATGGAAAATAGGACCATAAATACGTTAGAAACGGAGATTAGGTCCACTTGAAAATACCAAAATCAGGTTTGATATTCATGAGAGTTCTATATATAGAATATTTTCTCATGCCTGAATTAAAAATCTATCAGTGTGCTGCTTAACACATTGAATGGGATTTCTACTAGTTAGGGAAGCCTTTCTTAGCCAGTGAGGGAAAAGCTTGGACATCTGTCTTTCCCTTCTTGCAGGAGTAAAGAGTTTCCAAAAGCACACTGCCTGAAACGAACCCATGCCTTAGAGAGCCCAGTAGCACATCAGCCCATTCCAGCACGTCAGGCTCAGCTCATGGTAGGCTGTTTTTATCCACATGACAGTAGGATTTGATGGGGAAGGTCATTTACAAGTGGGAGGAATAGCCAGATGAAGACACTCAGGTATTGCCTGGTCCATTTTAAACTAGATTACAACTCGAGTGACTGACATTAAATGTGTCTGGAAGCGCAGTGACAGAGTTTTGCTTCAGTGAGCAATTTTTCAACCAACATTATTGGAGGCCCTATGTATTTTTAAGTGCAGTAGGCATCCATCTTGTGTCATTTCAGTGGGACAGCTGATTCTTGTCTTAAAACCATGTAGGAATGACATTGTAATGGTAGTTTTTAAATCTGTAGTTTAGTCTTTGGGACTTTTCCTGATGTTTAAATGCTTGGAGTGTCAGTTCTGGATACTGATTTAGACAAAACAAAATTGCAGGTTTCCTTTTTTTTGTGAGCAAACGGGAACGTGGTAGTTAATCATGTGCATTGCTGGGGGCTCTGTAAGGCACTGAGCCATTCCAAGCCTGGTGTGAGAGGTTGAGACTATTATAAGTGGATGTGTTTTCTTTTTTCCAGTGAAACAAAAAGAATTTGCTTTTAGCCACAAAGAATTTTCTATTTCTTTTTTTAAATGTCAGAGAGAAGTAAAAGAAGGAGGATGTGCAGTTGCATTTCAGCTTCGGCTCCCCGGGGTTTGTGTGATTGAGTTGGAGTAGCCAGGCTTTATGGTTGTGTGTTGAAAATGAACAGTTAACATACACACTGGATTTAATTTTGTGTTTCCCTGCTCATTTCTATGAACTGTGTTTGTTGGCTTAATAATGAAAATACTCCAAAGTGGACACACATGCCAAAATCTTTCATGTGTTGTCTCAGTAGGCCATGTGCACTTTGATGTGTAAACACATGCTTGAGTCTTTTTTCTGTTACCTTCCATTTTGGGAGGCGTTGCTGGAGGTGGCTCTCTCCAGAAGGAGGTGACCAGGAGTAGAACAGATACGTTGGCAGAAAAACCACCTCACCCCCTGTAGCTGTGGGTTTCATTCATCTCTACCAATAGATTTGCTGTTGGATCTTCATCTCAGTCTGGAATGATTTCTGAGCCATTTGTCTGATGAGCAGCTTTCCATCGCCTTGTGCTGGGAAGGGGGCTGGAATCTGGGCTGGATTTCTGAGCTAGAAAGCCAGGGAAGGTGTGGGTGCCACTCTCTCAGGTATGCATGAGGTATCTGCCAGGCCTGGGGGTGTCAAGATACAGGTTATTTCCTGATCCTGCCTCATCTGAAGTGTTAAAACCACAAGTGGAAATCCAGGGGGATGAACGTTTTCAGTGCACGGTTGGATTTTGTTCCTCAAGTGCATATCTGGTTTTTGGTTTCCAGCTGCTCCCTAGAGAAATGTGCTTGTCATGACCCTGCTTTTATTGCTCTGGTAACATACTTCTCACCACACCACACCAGGATAGCCTCTGCTTTATGATTACAATCTGATCTTACTTTATCTTTTGCTAATTTATGATTGAATTTCTGTACTGACGTGTGATAGTGGGACCTGGGAGAGAGGGTGGGATCTTCCTCCTCTTGAGTTCAATGCACTGTGTTAATTCTGTACCTTTTTGAGTTGTCAGAACGTTCCAGTACTTGGAAAAATGCTATTTTAAGTTACAAATGATGTAAAGGTTTGATCCAGCTCTTACCAGTTACCAGGATGGCTGCATATCCCTTTTAAATAGTAATTGTTTAGAGCAGTGATCCTGGAGACTCGCTGATAATCAATACCTTCTGATCTCTGATCATGTGAGCTGTATTTGCGGGGCAGTTGAGAATGGAAAATCATTTTATTGCATCAAAAACATAGATTAGTGCATTTATAACCATACAGTTTTGTATACATGCAGTAGATAATTTTAGTACTCAAATGTTCTCCAGTGAATGTAGAAAGGCATAGTTCAAGGCATTGCTTTAATTCTCCCAGTCTACTCTCATACATTTTTTGTGCATGACCACTGTCAGTTCAAGACTCAGCCCTCACTAAAAGACAGTGAGTAATCTATTTTATGCTTCAGATTTGGTAAAGGGGTATAAAAATACCCAAATAATAATCTTCATTATTCTCTCCCTCTTTCCATGCAACCCCCTCACAGTAAATCTACCCAGTTGGTCTTTCTTTTCATGCCAAGTGATGGACATGACTGGACCACCCCAATTATTTGTATCTTTTTCATTTTCAGTTGTTGGGTTTTTTGTCTGCTAACCGACCTTGACTGTATTTTACTCATTAGATTTTATCATAGGTGTCATGCTGACATGTAATCATCATCATTGCCTTTCTTAATTCAGGACTCCAGAATAATGCTTTAAGTAAGAATTCTCCAAAACCTCATTAATGGAATAGAGCAGGAAACAGGAGAGCATAAGGGCACACCTACATTTAGATCGTGTGCTCACTCTTTCACACAACATCATTCATGTCTCCCATTGTAGCAGTTAATTTCATACTGGTCCATGGCTAACTACATGAAGTTCTGGTTGCTTTTAGGTTTTTGCTAATCAAAATACGTGATGAATGAAATCCTGTTATATCCCCTCTCAATGAAATTTAAGGGAAATACAAGTGTATGGTTAAATGATTTCTGGTGAGATGTAGCACAGCACGGAGTACTTGAAGTAACTGATGGCAGATACATTTATATTTTAAAAATACTCAAGGCTGGATGCTCTGAAGTTTTTCTTCCCTGTGCATGGGTGCTAAGCCCAGTTACTTTGTAACTTTGATGACTCTCTCCCGACAGGCAGTATTCCATTAATGGTTTTGTTCTTTTGTGTTGCAGGGGGTTCAGGACCGTCGTCATCAATAGCCATAGCTGGCACCAGCCAACCTGCCATCACAAAGACAACATCTGTGCTTCAAGATGGTGTTATAGTCACTACTGCAGCTGGAAACCCACTTCAGAGCCAGCTGCCCCTCGGGAGCGATTTCCCCTTCGCCGGCCATGAACACTCGCTTCATTTTCCGCAGAACAGCTCTTCAAACAACAATCTTCCACATTCTTTGAATCAAAACCTCCTCAATTCTCTACCTATCTCTTTGCCAGTGAATCAGCAACATCTCCTAAACCAGAATCTATTAAATATACTCCAGCCTTCAGCAGGAGAAGGCAAGTCTGAGGTCAACCTCAACCCTTTAGGTTTTCTCAACCCGAATGTAAATGCTGCTTTAGCTTTTCTCTCCAGTGACGTGGACGGGCAGGTATTACAACCTGTTCATTTTCAGCTTCTAGCAACCCTCCTTCAGAACCAAGCCCAAGCAGCTGCCATGCTTCCCCTACCATCATTCAATCTGACCATCTCAGATTTGTTGCAACAGCAAAATAACCCTTTGCCCTCAGTAACCCAGATGACAGCCCCACCTGACCATTTGCCAAGCAATCAGTCAGAAAGCAACAGGGTGGAGACCCTTTTAACCAACCCCCTGGGCAACCCCGTACCAAGCTTTTCAGGCACTGACACTACTTCTAACCCCCTGCTCCTCCCAGCTGTCTCTGGGGCCTCAGCATTAATGGCCTTGAATCCCCAGCTGGTGGGAGGTGTCCTGAACTCCGCATCGGGCAACACCGCTAATCATCCAGAGGTTTCCATAGCCACCTCCTCCCAAGCAACCACTACCACAACCACTACATCATCAGCAGTGGCAGCACTGTCTGTCTCAACCCTGGGTGGTGGGACAGCAGTGGTGTCAATGGCAGAAACATTGCTGAACATATCTAATAATGCTGGGAATACATCTGGTCCAGCTAAACTCAACAATAACTCTGTGGTGCCACAGCTACTTAACCCTCTACTGGGGACAGGTCTGCTTGGTAAGTTCAATTTCTTCACAGATATAAAAGGAAAAAAAAAAAAAAAAAAAAGGAAGAGGGTTGGGGAGGGGGAGTTTTGGATTCTAGTTTCTATTTTTAAAGACCACTTTATCATACTATTTTTTGTAAGGCTTTTGTATGTTACAGCTTGTTCATTTCTATTGAGAAAAACATAAAGTTATTGTAAGAAATTTAAAATACCTTCTAATTTAATTCCATAACATTTCATACTGCTTTTGGAAATTATTTTCTATTCCATTCTTGATTCTGATGCCACCTAGACCTACTATATGCACCTTAAAATTCTGTAAGCAAATTGGACTTGTTTTGTTTTTCAAGTCAGCAAAGCACAGGTGCATCTCTGGGATGCAGTGTTTCCTTCCAAGTGCGTGTGGCATCACAGGGTTAGTACGAGTAGCTGTGCAGGAGGTGAAAAATGGCCAAGTGCATTCTTCCAAATGAATCACAGGTGCCAAAACCATAAGCTCCCTCCCCATAAAGTAATCCATAAAGCACTCAAAGTAGGGCCTTGCACAAGCTGAAAGAGGAAGGTTGCCCTTCCAGCCCTTTATGCTGGATTTATATTTTCTCATTTCTCTGGGTTTTTTTTTACTTTAGCTTGTAGTTGAGAAACCCAGGGTATCTCACTTGCCAACCACCTACATCCCAAAACAAGTGATTAAAAAGCCCTTAAATACAAGCTTTTTCTCCTGGGTCTTTTGATGGTTTTTACCAAGAATATGTAATATAGTTGGTACTCCTCTGTTTGGTCTATGTAATCTAATAAATAGACTAGTAGGAGGAATTAAATCATGGCAGAGAGCTGATAAGTATTTTAACTTAATACCTTGTACTTCCCTACTAAATGGCTGTCGTGAACTCAACCCTACTTTACATTTTCCACGTAAAATGCAACTAATCAATGAGTCTGCAAATGGCAATTTTAATAAAAACCTGAGCTTTTAATTAAAAACCAAAAGAAAATACCCTAGGAAATGAATACGTTTTTGAGCTGTATTACTTCATCAAGTCAAGTTCAACAGCGTATTTATTTTAGTAGAAGTGTAATTTTCATGTAAAGTGAGATTTTTGTGTAATGCAAAATGTTTACACAGTTGTTTCTCTAGAATGTAAAAAAAAAAAAAATCTCCATGCAGAGTGTTGGCTGAGGTGTCTGTGAGCCAAAAAGCCTTTGCTCATTTGCAGTGAGCTCACGTTATGTTGTCATAGTTAATGAAGAACTAGTTTTCTTGGGGTTTTTAAATTATTTTCTCTCCTCCTCCTCACCACCCCAGTACTGTTTGAAGCAGTCACTCTTTGGAAACAAAGAGTAAGGTTCCAAGGCACAAAATACCGTAGCCATACTTGGCTGTGTCCCATTGCAGAGGGACAGTCAGGTCAGAGACCTTTAGAAAGAGTCCAGAGAGATGTGACATGCAAAAGAAGCAATATTGAAGAAATAAAGGAATAAAGAGTAGGAGGCACATGCCTTGAGGACCATTCCATAGAAGATGGAGGGGGGAAGTGTTGTTTTACAGAGTCATTTGCTTAGCAGTCAGTTAAAATTTGAGTCGAGGAAATTCCTCCTGACTGTGGAGAACTCCCCTGACTTCTGTTTCCCTGTGTTTGAATTACAGGTGACATGTCATCTATAAACACTACTCTGAATAACCATCAGCTGAGTCATCTCCAGTCGCTATTAAACAACAATCAGATGTTTCCTTCAAATCAGCAGCAACAGCACCTTCTGCAGGGGTACCAGAACATGCAGGGCTTTCAAGGCCAGCCCCCAATTCCTGGCCCAGCTAACAACCCAAACCCCATGGCGTGTCTGTTCCAAAATTTCCAGGTAGAAAGCAAAATGAAAACAATATTCAAACAAATGTGCAATTCTCAGTAGGTAAAATTCTGTCCTCCATAGCTGGATTTTTTTGCTGAGTGATTAAGACAATGTGATACATACAGTTGCTTGTCCCTCACAGTAGTTTTTGATTTTGCAAATCAGTAACATTTGTTACTGAAATTTTATACCTTCTTCCTTAGGAATTGCATGTAGTTTCTTTGGGAAGAGTTATGCTGCATGTATTGAAATAAAATATGCTGTGTATCTTCTGACAATCACTATACATTTTTAGCAGAACTATTTTCCATTCTGCAGAAATGGTCTGACCACTCTTTAACAGTTCAGTGGTGAGAAATGAATCCACACCACTTTACAGTAATTAGTAACTTCATAAATTATTATGGGTGGCCACATGTGCCAGTCTTCTCTTCCCACTGCAAGGGAATGGAAGCGCTGGCTGTGACGTGGGCTGAAGAAAACAGGCATCAGAATGGATGCACAATGACAAACTGTGCCAAAACGATGCCTCCCTGCTGTCCACCTGAACAGACAAGGCTTCATAATGCAAGCTGAACTATCAAACTAACATACTGACAGGAAGCATAGCAACCAAAATAGGTAATAAAGGCAGAGTTAACGTACCTATTTGTTATTATTCAGCATTGCCGTGGGTGCTGCAGAGAGACGTGAAGACAGCAGCATGCAGATAGTGCCAGGCACTGCCTTTACCATTGCAGAAGGAAAAAGAAGACATGTCATTTTCTCAGTGTAGATATTTCACTGCTGTTGCAAAATCACAGTCCTCTTAACTGCCTGTTACCTCTCTTTGTTTTGGTATGAATTTTGGTAGCATTAGCTCAGTATTTTTTGCTGCAGGTTCTCAGTTATATAAATGGTAATGGTGAGTATTTAAAGGAGCTTTTGGAAATATTTTACCCTTGGTTTTTTTACAGTTTTTTTTTCCAGCACTGTTATTGAAATCATCTTCCTTGCCTTACTGTGTGACAAGAAACATAAAAAGCACAGTTGCTTTAATCTGAAGGTTACAGTTGACTGTGGCAGTGCCTGGCACTACAGCTGCAATGCAAAGGGATGCAGGCGTGGTTTACAGGGGACTGAAGTAAAAAGGGATCCCAGGAGAGAAGCACATAAGCAAAAGGGAAAAAACAGAAATGCTAGCTAATTCCAAAAGGACAGGGATGGCCCCCAGTGCAGAAATTGAATGAGGAGCATTCAAGGAGGCCAGAAGAGTTGGCAGGAAGGAAAGAAGCAAAATTATGGTCTGGGAAGGAACGAAAGGGAATAGCTGAGAACAGAAATAATGACCTTGGGGGAGTTGTTTAGGACTTGAGAGAAAAAAAGGTGAGTGCTGTGCTTCAGTCAGAAGAAATCCCTGAAAAGGCTCTGAAAGAGATGATAATGTAGTCTCAGCAGTGCATGGTAGGTTGGATTATTTCAGGCAAAGCATCTATTTTGATCCACAAGGCAAAGTCTAAGAGGCAGTGGGTTTGTTTTCCTCTAAATTACACTTTTTTTTTGTTTTCTGTCTGGCTTGTTCAGCATTAAACTCCATAACTGTTGTATAACCAAAGTAAAATTTCACACTGTAACAAACAGTCACCCTGGCCACCATCCTGATTTTGTATTAAAATGAACCAAAGTTTGCCTGTTGGAATGGAACGCTAAGCAGAATAGCAATTTCCATCTTTTTCTCTATTTTCTCCCAGGTGAGAATGCAGGAAGATGCTGCTGTCCTAAACAAAAGAATGATCACTCAGATGGGAATGGCACCAGTTCCTGAGAGCTCCAACACTATGCTTCCTCCTTTCCAAGAACCATCTTGTGATTTGCAGCAAAGAACTGAACCATCTCTTGGCCAACAGGCAAAGGATAACCTCAACGTGGCTGCTCAGGGTGATGCCTCGGTGGACGCTATCTACAAAGCAGTAGTAGATGCTGCAAGCAAAGGAATGCAAGTAGTAATCACCACTGCCGTTAGCAGTACAACACAGATGAGTCCCATTCCAGCTTTGAGTGCCATGAGTGCCTTCACAGCCTCAATTGGTGACCCATTAAATCTTTCTAGTGCTGTCAGTGCAGTAATCCATGGAAGAAACCTTGCTGTTTCTGATCACGAAGGTAGGATAAGGAACACTAGAGGAACACGGATACTGAAGAACTCAGAGCACGGTAAAAACTCGAGTGAAGGGGATGGGTATGAGTATTACAAATCAACAAGTTGTAACACCCCCAAAAAACAGTGGGAAGGGGAGCAAAGTCCTATCAGTGAGATAAATAGATGGAAATGCGATGAGTTCCTAGACCACTCTACCCACATCCATAGTAGTCCTTGTCATGAAAGGCCCAATAACATCTCCACACTGCCACTGTTACAGGGCGAGCAGCATCAGATCCTCTTATCCCAGCGAAACTGTCAAGGTGAGAAACTGTTGGAGGAGAATTTCAGGTATAACAATTACAAAAGAACTATGATGAGTTTTAAGGAAAGACTGGAGAACACTGTGGAACGCTGTGCACACATCAACGGAAACAGGCCTCAGCAGAACCGAGGATTTGGGGAGTTGCTGAACACTTCTAAACAAGACCTGATTCTGGAAGAGCAATCTCCAAGTTCCTCCAATAGCTTGGAAAGTTCGTTAGTTAAAGACTATATCCATTACAATGGAGATTTTAATGCCAAAAGCATTAATGGGTGTGTGCCTAGCCCTTCGGATGCTAAAAGCATCAGTAGTGAAGATGACCTAAGGAACCCAGACTCCCCTTCTTCCAATGAGCTCATACATTACAGGCCGAGGACGTTTAACGTTGGCGACTTGGTCTGGGGCCAAATCAAAGGACTGACTTCATGGCCTGGAAAGCTAGTAAGAGAAGAAGAAGTTCACAATTCATGTCAACAGAACGCTGAGGAGGGGAAGGTATATTTATATATATATATGCACATATCTCTCTCTATACACACGTGTACCGATGCCCATACAAACGGTTATCAGAGCTGTCTGGGTCCATTCTTTCTTTTTTTCTTTGTCTCTTATTTTAGTTGTACAAAATTGCTTTTTTTCATAGCTATATCTTGCAGATCTGATTTTTTCCCGTAGTCATCTAATGAGGAATTTCTCCCAGTGCCATGAAACAGATTCTATTTTGGCCTAATTATGCTTTACTAACTTAATTTACACACAAAAGACTACACAAAAAGTGTTGTTAACAGAAAAGTGGTTAACTTACATTGTGTGTTAGTTGAACTTCTGGCTGTGTCCAAAGAAACTATTACAGAGGTATCTAAAAGTGCTGAAAACTGCAGAAAGGAAAACTGATCTAATCAGATGGAGGAGTCTGTAATAAGTAAAAGCTTGCTGATTGACACATCCACTCTTTAAGAGGAAATGCATGCACATTTTCACCTTGAAATGAGGTTTTAACCATGTTTTAATAGTAAGGAAAGCATTCCAGTTTGCTCTTTCGTATTAAAATCCTTCTTTTTGTTTTTTTTTTTGGTTGACAAATCAAATGCTTACTGGGGAATATACAGAAAATACAGTTATCAAGGAGTTATTGGCTATCTTACTGTGATCAATATTTCAAATTCTGGTCTCTGCTACTTGTACAACATTATATTTTTGTAGTTCTTATAAAATATTTCACATCTTCCATGTATAAATTTTTTTAAGTGCTGCTTTATAAAATGCAAATTCAAAAAATATGCAAACAGAAAGGAAAGATCTAATGAAGTAATGTTTTACCTCTGACACAAATCAAACCACTTTAAAATTCCATCTTTTCCCCCTATATACCTGCCTAGTACATTGCACAACAGTCAAAAGAATGTAAGAAGGGTGGTAGTAGGTTGGACCAAAGTATTCCTTTCCCCAAAATTTGGTCAACAGCAGATATCCCGAGGAGAGAGAGTACAGGAACACGTTGAGGACTGTTTCCTCACCAACAGCCTCTGACTCCCACCAGTGCATAGCTCAGGAACTTCTGCAGCTGCAACTGGGGTATCTATAGTGCAGCCACTGCTGGTTGCTGCAGTTCATCATCGTAGAGTTACCTGGGTGCAAATGTAATTTCCCCAACCAGTCCAACAGGTCTTTGATGAATTGGTCCTATAAATAACTGGGGTGATGTTTGGCCAGAGTGGTTTCCAGGTGACAGTGACAGGACGAGGGGTGATGACCTCAAGTTGTGCCAGGGCAGGGTTGGGAACAATTCCTTCCCCCAAAGGGTTCCCCAGCACTGGCCCAGGCTGCCCAGGGCAGGGGGCAGTCCCCATCCCTGGAGGGATTTCAGAGCCGTGGAGATGTGGTGCTGAGGGACATGGGGCAGTGAGGACTGGGCAGTGCTGGGTTAATGGCTGGAACTCAGAGGTCTTTTCCAACCTAAATGATTTGATGATCTGTTACAGGTGGCTACACTGTTGGATCTCTGTAGCCACAAAGGTTTCAAAGAGCTCCCATCCGAGTACACTGAACAAAAGCCTTACTAGAGAGATCAACATGCTTTAGTAACAATATGTGAATGCTTAAGAGCTCGTTCCTTATAAAGGTTAGATCCCCAGGTTACAAGTCAGTTTTAGAAAGTGCAAGCAAATGAGAGAGACCAAAAACTCTAAAAGATTAAGCAAAACTGGAAAAATCAGGTGCACGATCTCACTGTCCCATGGGAATTACAGATACAGGAATGACACTGCAGGAATGTTCCACGTATGCATTTATGTATTAACTTCACAAACTGTGTATCCTTATCTCTATGGCTGGTTTGATATATTTGAAGACCTTAAAGTTTTGTAAAGAAGTGATTTTTTTTTTTTTTTTCACTTGCATTGCTTAGCAATTTCCTGTTTCCTCCCCAATTTGGGGGCACCAGAATGGATAATTGCTTTTGTGCAGACTGGCCTTGTTTGATTTTGTGTCTGCTGTGCATGTTCTGTAAGCACCGTGTATCATTACGCTCAGCAGCACACTTTTGGGTGTCTGCTGGGGCACCAGCAAGGAAGCAAACTGGAAATAAATCCATTGCTCATGCAGGATCATCAAAGCAGTTGTGGAGGCAGCAAGAGAGATCGTTTCAAGTTCTTCATTGGAAGTCCCACGTAACGGATCACCTCTCACATCAGAAGGCCTTTAATTTAAGAATCAGCATTTTAAATTTTAGTGTGTGTAATTTTTCTTCAACAAGTAGAGAGTGATTGACCATTCCTGAGGGCAGGAGCTGAGGGTGACTGGTGGGGTGCAGGGGAAGATGGAAGAGGTGGAGATGTCCAGGTGCTGTACACTAGTTCTGTCTGCAGTGGAAAATAGACAGGAGCTCCTGGCAACCTGTGCACGTGTTCAGCCATGTATAGCTGCATCCTTGAGATGTTTGGGCAGCCTGGTCTGAAGAAAAGGGGGGAAATAAAACCCAAACCACACCAAACCAAAAAAACAAATCCTTGAAAACCAAAAAGAAATAACCTTGAAAATCAAACGGTCTCCAGAAATTCTGCTCTTCAAAACATCCTGAGAGGTTACAGCTCACCGTGGGAGTCACTACCGGCCGTTCTGAATATTGTAGAGCCTGCAGAGCTTTCTTAAAACATCTTCTAAAGTGTTTGTATAGTCAAATGTTAACCTCCTATATTGTAACATTAGTTTTGCTGTGCTGGTGGGATTTCCTGGTACTTTGTATATTCTCTGCTCTTTATATCATACATAATTTGATTTTTGTTTCCATTTAAAAGACTGTGGGTATTAAATGTAATAATGCTTCTGTTTGAAGAGCAGCTAGCACGGTGTTTCCCTGCCAGGAGAAGGGAGGGAGATTGCACCTCTGCTTCCTAATGAGCACTCACTTCTTGGCTGTTGGAAAATTAAAGAGGAACCCAAGGGAAGTGCAGCAGTAGCAGCAGAAGTTTCTGAAAAGGAAAGCAGGAAGCCTGAAGCTACATGCATCCTAAACCAGAGGATGTCCGTTTCATTAATTAATTAACTTGATTATTATCCCCTTGGAATCACCTAACCAGGAACAAGGGTGTGAGAGTCAGAGGGTTTGTGTGAGTAGTAGCTGCATTTCATAGTGGTTCTTACTTCTCAGAAGAACTTCCCATCAGTCAGACAGGGTTTTTTAAACTGAGCTTTTCTAGTTCTGCAGATAATAATAGGTGTGATTTATCAGTGTCCTGAAAATCCCAGCTGTGTGTAATCTGTAGTGTTGCAATGGCTTACTGTCCATGAAGGCACATGATATTAATTCCAATATATCTGTTATCCTTGCTTCCAACTCCATGTTATGTTAGCAACTCCATGCTGCTTCTTCAAAAAAAAAAAGTGCCAGCAGATTTTTTACTGTTCTACCAGCACAAAATTCCAATAATTAAGGTATTGATTCCTTTTTCTTATTTAACATGAGTCCCTGGTTACCCAGACATCATATTAGCTCTTCATAAAAATATTTACCCTTAAACTTCATAAGATATCTAATGGCAGGCATGTACAGCCCTTTGCAGAGTTTGTCCCTTACATACACATACAGATCTTGGGTATGGATAATGCACAATTTAGCATTCATGACAACTCTGTCACGTCATGAAGTGTCCAGGGGAAAGGATTAGGATGATTATTTCATTGCCCTTTAGTTCTGTTCAGTTTAAAAAATACAAGTTTCAGTGTGACATTGCCTCCAATAACACCATTTTAGTGTAGGAGATGTAATGTGTAAGGTTCTGAAGCTGTTGTGCTCATTCTGATTGTTCTCTGCCTTTTCTCCTCTTCTTTATCCTTAGAAAAGCTCCCCAGGTTTTAAATAGAGAGTATTTCTTAACACATGCATTGGTAGTTTTCCAAAGTCTGATTGGGAGAGGAATTATTTGGAGTATTTGCAGTCTGACATTAAAAGTAAGCACAGTTTTAAGGGGAAAGCACTGCGATTTGTGGGATAATTTAATCTCTTTCATCCACGTAGAAGTCTTGCCCCCCCACGTGCAGATTTCACCAGTAATGACTCTTGACTTGTAAGTTCCTGAGACAGCACTATTCCCCAGTTTCATTATCCAGTGTGTAACTCCAAGACACTTAAAATTGGGTCTAAACACCTATTACAGTGGGCCTTATTTCTTGCTCACTCATTAACTTCCCATTGTCACGTCTAAGCTTCAGTTTCATTGTGGATATAAATTAT
Organism: Podargus strigoides; assembly: GCA_028020825.1. Lineage (NCBI taxonomy): Eukaryota > Metazoa > Chordata > Aves > Caprimulgiformes > Podargidae > Podargus > Podargus strigoides. The sequence goes on along the minus strand of CM051625.1, from coordinate 2,550,374 downwards.
TCAGTAATGGAAAGGCTGGGTTTAGAGGGAATTTGCATTTAAATTTCTTTTTTGGGATTGTGTATAGGCATGCTTAATCAATTTGTGTTTATAGAATTAATTTTCCTTGTGTCAGAATGCAAGCTGTACTTGTTAATGACAGAAACACTGTGTAAAGTTCTTGTTAAGTTACACAAAGATGAAAAAATAAGTCAAGCAAAATGTAGCAGTGCTGACAAGGAAAAAAGAATTTATCTATCCATCCATTTTCTTTAAATTGATGTGTTTAAATACTTTTTTTACAAGCAGAAATAACTGAGCCAGATCAAAATAATATGTGGAGTTAAGTGGACTGATGGTTTGAGGTTGCAGATGATAAGATCATACAGATGATGTAATTAATTTTCTTCCATGTTTGTATTGTTTATACTGGTACTAACTGGTACCTGTGGTGCCAGTGACTATATGCAGTGGTTTATATACAGATTGTTTAAAAGATTCTAATTCTGGTTGATTTCCAGTTCAAGTACTTTAAATAGCAGCTGGGCAGCTCTGTTGAGCACGTGCTCAAATTCATTCCTGACTCAGCATCACTGAAATATGTGCTTAAGTACAAAATATTTAAAATACCTTTCTCAGGACCAATAAATTATCTGGCTGCAGTGAGCTCTAGTTAAAACTCATAGATTCCTAATACATAAATAAAGCTCAGCACCCTGCCCACCCTTTTTAAGGCTTTAAGCCTTTTAACTTAAGCAAGTACTTGTGAAATAGGAATGAATTTGGCTGTGCCATGAGCAGCATTAAATAACTGGGGCCTGAAATACTTCATCCAGAAATTTGAGGTGATGTGAAAGGCTTTTGTGTTGATGGCAGCTGTAAAAAATATGTCATGTCTACCAAGGTATTTAATGCATTCTGGGTGGTCTCAAAGATGTAAAATACGTTTGTAAAATGTGAGTGCAGAATGTGAGACTTGAACAACAGCGTTCATCTTAGTAATATAAAGACAAACAAGGTTTGAAAAACAGTCTTTTCCTTCTTAGTTTTGTTTTCCTAAGTGTCGTGGGGTTTGTATTTCTACTGGAAACTGTAATATATACATATTTGTATGAGGGGGTGTTACATAGCCAGGAATTCTTTTCTTCTTTGCTGGGAAGGCTCTGTCTTATGGCTGCAGTGAAAATTAGGCTCCGTAATAATGCATGTCTAGCAGTACAGTAAAAGCGATGTTTAATAATTGCAGGTCTGGGTAATGTGGTTTGGTGTTCATACCTTCACTCAGGTGGAGCCAGAGAAGTTGAAGACACTAACAGAAGGTCTAGAAGCTTACAACCGAGCTAGAAAAAGGAACAGAAAGTAAGTAAATGCTCATTTATTTACTAATGAAATGGAATGATTGAATTCTTTTGCTTCCTAAGACTCTGGGTTTGGGGAGCTGAGCGGGTGGGCCAAACTGAAGAGTTAATTTTCTGTATTCCTTGTGTTGGTTATGATAATCACCCCAGATCTTTGATATCTGCATTTTTATTGCATCTTCTGATATTTATAGTAGCCTTTGTAAAATGTCAGCCTACTTCTTTGAGCTTTCATGTGTGGGATTTCTAATTTACAGCAAAAAAAAAAAAAAAAAAAAGTTATCACATCAAAACTATTCTGACCAAATAACGCTTTTTAACAAAATCTGCCCTTCTTATCTCTCCCCTCTCCCTCTGGCAGCTGCTGCTGCAGCAGAGCCCAGGTTGAGTCAGATAAATCCAGTTTATTTCCCATTGCTGAGAAGCCTGTCTGAATTTGTGAAGTCTGGCTGCATTTAACGAGATGAGGAGCTCAGACATGTATGAACTGTTTGGTTTTATCTTGCCTTTTAGCTTTTATTTACAAATATATGAGCATAGAAAGACAGTGAAACAGTATTAGGACACGAAGCATCAGCATAGACCAAAAAAGAAGGAAATGGTTGACTTTAGGGGAGGGGAAAGAATTGTGGATAACTGTAAAAGGATAGAAGAGTAGAAATTGTCCTGTGATTGGATTTGTTCTAGGACGCTGTTGCTTATTTACTGTTGCAGTGAAAATATATTACTTTGGATCTGTGAGGATTGAAGGTCAGCTTGCAATACTTGCCTTGAGCACAATAAACATAGGCTTAAAGGAATTAAATGATGATTTGCCTTCCTCTCCTTTTAAGGTGTAAGCTGTTCTCCTATTTATACATCACACGGTGCTGAAGAGAAATATATTTTTGTGCCAATGAGACAATGTTGGTGGTTGTTTTTCCCACCATCACCCTCAGAATATCTGACTGGAGTGAAAGGGTGTGTGGTGAGAACAGAGAAGGGCTTTTGGCAGCTCCCCAGTGATTTGCTCGTGTCCCCGAAGTGAAATACGTGACTCGAGTAAGGTGACACTGGGAGCAGATTGCAAGAGGTGTTAAAGTCGAAATAAACAGTGCAATTTAAGAAAAACTCCCATCTTCTGATTGGCATTTGTGTATTTAGCAGACTGCAGGGATTGTCTGCAGGTCCTCTGAAGCCAGTGGCCTTCCCCCAAGGAAACAGGAGCCAGTCTGGGGACGTGGTTGCCCCTTTTTGTAGGGTTTGCTTTGCAGCCCTTACAGGTTTTCTACTCGTACTTATTTCATCATTCAGATCTTTTGGTATTTCTTCATGGACCCTTCCTCTTTTTCCTGTGTACTGTTGTAAATCCATCTGACAATGTTATTAATCTCTTTATGGTCCTCTTTCTGGTCCATGTCTCTGTAACAAGATACTTGTTACACACAGGTCCAGATTTATTTAAAACATTTTGCATTAGGTGTAATTGCTACATGTAGCATACCCCTGTTTCTGTTCCCTCCTCAGCACTTACATGTACTGGCATCAAGCTGAAGACTTCTATAGTAAAGGAGACATAGGTAAAGAAACCCAGGATAAATTTATGTCGAGAGAGCATGGAGTAGCATCACATAAATCCAGTGTGTAGCAGAGCAGGATCAGCATCCAGGTCCTCACAGTGGCATTCAGATACCTTAACTCCATAAATTATTCTTCATGTTCCTACAGTTTTTGTCTCAGCCCTAGTATATTTTCCATTTTTTTCCATCACTGCACAGTCTTGATCTCCAATAATATATATTGATATTGTATATTAAATATTAAATTATTAAAAGATTTTAAATGTCCACAAAGCTAAAAACTGTATTACAATAGGGATGAAATAGAATGTAATTCAAATTGCACCTTAAATCCAGTATTTGAAAACTGTAAATCTCAACCTAACCTCAAGTATTAGGGTTTTTTACCATCCATACTAAGTTATTTCAAAATGAAGTTTGAATAAGGGCTTCTTAGAGGTGAACAGTTGCACCTCTGATGTCCCTCCTGTTGGGCATGGGCTGTGTTCAAAGTTGAACAGGACTCCACTGCTTTTCCAACTCCCAGCTGCAATCAGTCTCCATCCTGACACTGTCTCAGGCTCTCTGCCTTCTCTAGGTGCACGTCTACTAGTGACTTACACCGTACTGATTTACTGAGTAAATCAAGGTGGGTGCACTCAGATGTCCGTGTTATCACTGCCCAGAGGCAGCAGTTGCAGGTCAGATCTGGAATATGTCCTCTACAGGAGGGAACTTCAGCTCAACACATGCTCAGACTTCATTTTGATTCCATTTGGTAAAATTTGAATGGGCCCTAGTAGGGAGGAGAAGGATTGGAGGAATGTTTCTGACAAAAGGTTGTCCTCCCTTCCTGAGGGAAGGAATTTAAATCCTTCTCCAAAGCTGTTGGCCATGAGAGGTTTTCTAAGAGATGATGTGCTGCTCGTTAACGAGTGATTAATCGTGATACTTCCAGGTTGGTTTGAATGGCTAGAGACCTGGTATGTGTGTTTATCTGATGTCAAATTCCCTGCTTTTAAGCACAGATCCTCAGCAAACTGTCAACAGTAGTAACTTGTGCTCAAGTACAATTGCTTGCTAGCTTGAAAGGCTTGAGGTGCAAGGACAGAGCCGCAGGACTAGGACCTGTCATGCAGAGCATGGTGTGGGAGTGGGAGACTTCTTTAAAGAAGAAATATGCATAAATGAAGAGCTGTTGCTGTGAAATTAGATGTGCATGGAGCTGCCCAGTGACTTGGGGTAACTTTTGGGTTGGAAGAAGAAGGTCTTCACCCTGCCTTTACCATAGCCCTTGCTGTGCTGTCGTTCATCCTCATTTAGAGGGTTCATACGAGTGATTTTCCACTGGCTGTTTAAAGTTAGAAGGGATATTTAACTTTGTGCTTGGAGTAAGATTTTTCAAGAAGACAGCAGCGTGCCTACTCACTCCTTCACAAAAGTATTGCTGAAATGTGACCACGTTTACAAAGTAAATGCAGCGTGTCACATGGAGTGGGACGCAGGCAGGGGTGAGCCTTAGGGGTTTAGCAGCATTTGGAAATCTTTAAGAAAGCTCAGAGTAGCTGGAGTGCTCCTGTGCTGCTCCTGATTGTAACCCATGAGCAGCTGGTCCTTGTTGCTGATGATGAAAAGGAAATTGCCCAAGATGCTGTGTTACTGTGCAGTCCTCTTGGTTGTTACTCCTGGGTGTGAGCTGTCTGGTGGGTGTTGGATACAGGTCTGATCTTGCTGGTGGTGCTGCAGCACCCTGGGAGGCTCTACAGTTAGTGGAATACATCCAGGGAGTTGATGTAGTTATTATTAATTTTTTTTTATTATTAAGTTTTTTCTTCTGTTAGTAAGAATTACTAATGGCATTAATTTTTTTCTTCCTAGAAGTGGAAAGCTAAATAACCATTTAGAAGCTGCTATACACGAGGCCATGAGTGAACTAGACAAAATGTCTGGGAATGTAAGTTTCTTTTCACGTTAGCAATCATCCCCTCTTTTTTTCTGTGCTTGTGCATGTGTGTCAGTTGAAGACTAGAAGGGTTGCGTTGCTTTCAAACGTAAATTTTGTTTCTACTTTCTTAAATAATGTGGAATTTTCCCTGTTTCTTCTGCATTAAAAATTTGTTTGCAAATGTCTAATCATTCTAGATATTGAAACCACATTTAAAAGCATCATTCTTTTCAATGTAAAACTCTTTGTATAAAGTTTTTCTCACTTGAAATGAAAGATATTGTCATGAAAGGTAAGTTAAAAAAAAAAGAGTATTCCTAATATCAAATCTAGCAGTGTTCTTTCTAAAATAATGACACTGTTATTATTAGAAAGATCCCAGGCTTCCATATAAACTTTGGTTTATATATAATGTACTTATCTTCATATTTAAGACATGGCTGTAATTACACTGAAGCACACTTAGAAATGCAGAAAGAGTGTATCTCAGCACATGCATATCATATCTTATCATTGGTAATTGTCCAAATTATTAATTATAAAACATTTGAATACAGAAAAAAAAAAGTCTTTTACCTGCTATGCAGTGCTCAGTACTGAAGATTCTTGTTCATGTGCAGATTTAGAAGCAGTAGTAAAAATTCAAGGGAGCTTCTGGAATCTGTAAGAGGAAATGTGTACAGAACAGCAGAGTTAGAGCTGGTTTCAGAACCTCCAAGAACTATTAAGTTACTCAGTAGCTTTAATGGCTGCTGTAATAAAACCAAGTCTGTTGTTTAACGTTGTGAATTGTACAAAATGAGACTGAGTTCTGGTTTGAAATGACGTGTGTTTGCCTCCCGCCTTTGGGAGGAGAAGGAAAGCAGGGTCTGATTTCAGGTCTGATATAAATAATTATGGGCTGTGCGTTGGGGCAGACATCCCGTGTCGGTCACACCACCGCCGAGCTGCTCACACTGAACCATTCTGCCTTTTAACTCCCCTGTGAAGTGGCTCAGGGGAAGTGCTGTAATTGGATTCGCTGATCTGCTGGTTCCAGACAAGCTGCCGTACCAGCCTGCCTGTCATTACCCAGTCTTGATTTATATTTTAATTATCTGATCACAAAATCTGCCATCAGGTTTTATTTCCATGAAGATTATCATTCCTAGAAACACTCGTAGGGAATCGATGGCTCAGTTTTTAGCGACTTCTATTTTTTTTCAGCTCCTGCTGTTGAGACAGTGACATCTGCAATGAAAAGCATGTGCAGACAAGATAATTAGCTCAAAGTGTTGTTGGGGAGAGCCAATAACTGCGTGGTAAACGTTAGCGGTGGGAAGGGATCGGGGAGGGACGCAGGGCTGCAGGGGTTGGTGCTGGTGCCTGGCTGCTGGCTGGAAGCTGCAGAGCCCTGGGCCCCGAACAGCAGCGCGCTCCCGCCGGCAGATGGTGGTGGCATTCCGCGCCAGGCACCGCCGCCCTCCTCCTCCCTCCTTCCTACGGCCCCGTGGATTTTACAGAGCAGGCAGGGATGAAAAACCTTCCTCGCCCTGGTGCCTCCAAGTTCTTGAAGTTCTTTTAATTCAGGCTTCCACACAGAGGTGCAATAATACAGGCTGTTTCATTACAGCACCTCGAGCAATCCTGTAACTCATTCAGCACTACCAATATTCTTTGCTAACTTGTAAATATACTTATTTTTAGGTCCACCAAATCCCCCAGGGAGACAGACAAGTGAAGCCTCCAAAACCCAAGAGGAGGAAGATCTCTAGATAACATTGAATGTCTTTGTTACTGGTCCAGTACTTCTCACAGTGAACGTGCACATAAGTCTCTCTGTAGGTATTGATATAGATGTGGTTATATCAATATTTATATGAAGACAGACAGATTCCATCACAGGGTGCTACGTGGAATAGTGGTACAATATTTTTGATGATTAGGAGGGGTAGCAGTTGCTGGATAAGCCAATCAGAAATCTTGAAAGGTTGCAGTAACAATGTCAGATGATTACTGAAATATTTTTTTTTTTCTATAATACTAAAAATTGTGATTATAAGAAATAGTCCAAATGTTTCTGAGAAATTTTCATTGTGTATATAGATAATACAGAATTTCATGGTGATATCTGAAATGTAAATATTGTACAATATTGTCATGTACAAGCGTACCTAATGCACACTTTATCTTTTATTGTACAAAAAAAAAATAGTGTACAAAATTCTTTGGTTTCTATTGAGTACACATACAAGAGACTACCAGTGTAAAGTGATAAATAAAAATACAGCCTAAATGCTTTTATATGATAATGTAAAAGATGCTGTTTTTGTATTTAACAGCAGAGAGAAGGCATGAGTATGTAATACCTTAATTCTGACATCCACTTCACGCCACTGAGTGTCCATTGATAGTGTCTGTTTGGAATGAACCTTGCCTGGAAGTACTGTACTCCCGTTTCAGGTCTCCCGAGGAGAGTGCAACCTTGCAGATCCCTAACGGGATGTGGGATCACCGCTAGAATTCATAAGTCAGAGGCTGCAACTCTGGGTTGCGTTTTTATTTCCTTGGCTTTTAAAGTAGAATGCTGTAGATTTTATTTAAAAAAAAAAAAAAGGGAAAAAAAAAAAGTAGACGGACTATTTTAGTCAACCATTTCTGTAGTTAAAGTTTCATAGCCACCTGATAAACTAAACAGTTGAGATCTCCCCCCCACCCCGTAACGCTGACCCCTCAAAACCCCCTCGATTTATTAGCTTAAATTAACGTCGTTAACCATCGTGTTTCCTTTTCAGGGGGCAGAGGCCCTGCTTTAATAATGTGATCAGTAGTGATTACGGTTTGGTTTTGCAGTGGAATGAAAGGGCATGCTCCACAGCGTGCCTCAAAGTCATTCCAGTGGCCATCTCCCAGGATTAAAACAACAGAAGAAAAAAAAACAACAAAAAAAAAAATAATTAAGGGTGGCTTACAAAACTATTAGCAACAGTAATTTTTATCAGTATTATGTAACATATCAGATTTATTTTATTTAAAAAGAATTATTTATACCATTAACAGATTCTTATATATATTAATGTGGCTGAAATGTGCAGGTTAAATCTATTAACCAAATTATTTATGTTATATTAAGTGAGAAATGTGAAGCATATGTAGAAAAAAATTAATAACACTACAGATTTAAAAGTCTAAAGCTATGAGCCATTATAAAATTAACGAACGGAAGTGTAGCACAACATGATTTCCATTTTATTTCATTTTTCTTTTGAGCACGGCTGGTGGTGATGGAAGCAATGACACCCTCTGTCTTCGAGGCTTCCCGAAATAACTCCCAGTTCACCATTCCCGGTCCCGGGGTGGAGTGTGTAACCCCTGCCTCTTCACCCAGGACCACCACTTACCTCAGATCTCCTTTTTCCCCCCCAAAATTCCCAAATCTCACTCTCTAGCCAAGGCCAGGCCGTGAGCAGCATCCTGGGAAGCTCTCCAGCCCCCCCGGCGCCAGCAGCACAACTCATTGCTCCTCTTCCCATCCGCCTTGCCCACATCCCACACTCCTCTCTCTCTCTCTCTCTGAAGGACATGACCTTGACCAGCCGTCCCCAAGGACGACGGGACCCGGTGGCTTTCCCAGCCTCGGCTCTCGCGTGCCAGAGCACGCAGCACTACCTCTGGGCTTGCCCCCCGGGCTGGCAAACAGCTCCCCTTCTCCGTGTGCCCCAGCCCCAGGGCTGGCAGTAGCTGCACGGCTCAGGGGCTGGAGGCAGGAGCCTTTCCTTCCACGGGGTAGGTTCATTTGTCTTCTCTGTAACGCCACCGTCCTCCATGCGAGCTCATGTCAAGTGGTTGATTTCAGTAATATTTTAAACTAGTTTTCTTGTTTGGGGGGGGGGAGGTGTAGTTTAGCTCATGTCGAGTCGACGTGTTGGTTTGAAGAGTCGCTGTTAGCCGTTTCCCACCCCAGCCCCTTCTCCTGCTGTCTGTCCACAACCCCCCCCGGGTTTTAATTCACTCTGTGTGTGCGAGCGCCTCTCTGCTTTGAGTTCCTTTCTCCCTTTTTCTGTCCTGCAGAGTTTGTATTGACCGAACCCTTCTTTTGGCATTTTAACTAATTAGGTTTGTACTCTCTCACCAATGTATACTTTACATCAGTAGACCATGTAAAGTATTTTTGTGCACTTGGTTTCATTGGTTAATGATGGCATTGATGTGGGTGCTAGGAGTAGTTTGTTTCAGTCCATACCAATCTTCTTTTTTTCTTTTTTTCTTTTTTTTTTTTTTCTCTTTTAGAGTTTTTATGGTTTCATGTAAGCAGTTAATGTAAATATTGTGAGCATTACAGGTCATGCAGTGTTGTAACATTTTAAGAAATGTTGCACCTACTTTACGATTAAAAAACTGGTCACTCATACTTGAATTTTGCCCATAAGAGCCATTTCTTTCTCTTTGCATTAAAGCATAATATACTTTTTTGATGGAGGCCCACCCCTTCTTTCTTACCTTATTATTTTTTGTTTAATAAATCTATATTTTTTCTAATAGAAAGACTTAAAAATGAAAATTTAAAAAAAAAAAATACTTTTTGCCTACTTTCTAATTTAAGAGAGAATTCCTATATTTAAAAGGTGAAAATAAAAAAAAAAAAAAATACTCCATTGTGGAAAGTGGAACACCACTTTTCTCTGTCATTCATATGGCACAATCACAGGAAACTGAACTGGCTGAGTCCAGCGAGCCCACGGCCTCGATGAGTATCTGGGTAGGTTAGGGAACTACGTGGTTCTTTGAGGATGTAAAAGTGTTACCTGTTCTTGTCTATTTATTTATTTATTTATTCTGCTTTCTTTTTGCTAAGTGGGTGACAATGTGGTTGAAGTCATTCAGATGACGTTCAAATTAAAGGAAATATTCCTCTTTCTATTATGGTGCATTTTGTGAACACCATGGGGGAAAAAAAAAAAGAAAAATATTTTCATTTATTTCAATGGATTTTCTTCATATTTTCACTTCTGACAGAAAAAATAATATCCACATAGTTTAAAAAAGAATCAAAAATAAAACCCACCTCCAATGTCCCAGGTCTGTTCTACTCACAGTCTAAGGTTTTAGGGGTCAAAAGAACTTTAAAGGTATTTCCTAACTGAGTTTTGCAGAAGGTTGATAAGCAATGTGATATCCTTTTGGAGTCCCTGAGTTTGATGGTCTAGAGATATTAGAGGGCTCGTGGTGGACTGAATTACCTTAGGACTGCTACCTTTCTTAGCTACAGTTTGTATTTTGCTATGTAGGGTTGTAATGTGAGAATTCCAGAAGAGCAAGTAGCATAAAAGTGCTTTTCTATTTTTAAAAAAAAAAAAAACAAAAAAACCAAAAACAAACAACCCATTCTAGTCTTACTAAGAATTAGAGATTTTTTTAATATCAGTTTTGTAATTTTTGATAAAGTTGTCAATATTATGATTAAATCACCAGAAAAAAAAGTTACTGTGATGTTCTCTTCGGGGCAGGGACTACGTCTTCCTGTGTATTTGTGAGATGCCACCATGGGATGCCCAGGTTTCCACGGGGCCATGGGCACCGCTAACGAATTAAATAGCAACCAGCAACGTTGAGGTTTGAGTTAAATGCATAAAAGGCAAGAGAATTCACAGTTCAGACTGCAGATCTGATTACCTGTCCTTAGTTTGCCTGCTGTGTCCTCCGTGAAGGGAATGGCATCGTCGGGTGCGACGTCCGACGGGTAAGTCGAGGCAGCTGATGGCTCCCAGGACCTTCTCATCCAAGTGGAAACACCATTAACGCAGCCCTCGGTCCCTTCTCTCTGCTGTTCTTACCAGTGCTGAGCAACTCAGCCTTCATGTCTCAGGATTCCCTAAAAAAATACCATTATCACCAGTGATTTAAGCACATCAGTGAGTTACAAAATCCCAAACACATAAAGAGATCGCTTAGTTCAAAATTCACTGTGAGGTTAACACCGATTCAACTCTAGAAAAACACTTTGAGACTTCCAAAAAAAAAAAAAAAAAGAAATCCTACAAAAAAATAAATTTGTCAACCCAGCACACGAGCCCGGGGGCTTCCTGAGCACCCCCCAAGCCCTGGGAGCCCGCTGCCCCTGCACGAAGAGTTTCTGCCCCACTGCTGGTGTCTGTGGACCTGGTTATCACACACTACTGAGGGCTAGAGACTGGCTGTAAAGGAGTAAGTCTGTGCTTACATATTTCCTACAATAATCCTCCAAGGTCACACCAGGGGCTGGTTTTGGATTGCTGTAATTGCTGCCCAAGCAGATGCACCCCAAAAAGTCCCAGCATTTTGAGCTGCTGTTTAAACTGCAATGGTAATAACGCTCTGTTTGCTTTTTGCATTTGAAAGCTAAGCCGTGGGAAGGCAGGACCCCATTGTTGAGTTCTCTCTGCCAGGTTTTACAATTCATTTACTGGCTGTGAAGACTGAAAAGCAATTTTTATTATTGCTTTTAAAAAAAATAAATAAAAAATCTGAGATTCAATTTGAAATATCCCCTGCAAAAGAAAGTGGTGGAGAGATTTCACCCCTCGTGGTTTTACCTGCTGCGAGATAAGTGTTTGTAATTGAGTGCCATCCCAACAGAAGATAAAGGGTTAGGATATGGAGCAGGAAAAAAGAGTGTGTGTGTGTGTATATATATATAAAAAATAGTTATTTCTGGGAATTCCTATTTTGAAAAAGATATGGGAAATGGGAAGGGGTTTAATGTACTTACCCTGGATGAAGTGGAGAACAGAGTGAGAGCATCCCCACTCATTCCTGCCTGTAGACCCCACAGAGCATTAGCAGAGGTTGCCACAAGTCAAAGAGAACCACCATGCACACCCAGCATCGGCCGGTGTCTCCAAACCACAGCCAGAAATGTGGTGTGGAACGTTTGCAGGCACTGATGATTTCATTAGCTAAGGACATTAGTACGTATTTAATGACATTAAATAAGTATCTAAAACCAGTGGTCACGAGAGACTGTAGGGATAAGGAAAAACATTCTCGCCCTGAGGAAATGTCAAGGTACCAAAATTAAGGCTGCAATGCCAAAAAAACCCAGAAGAAGTATCCTAAAAATATGGAAGAATAAATGTTTTCAGTTCAAAAACCATAACTTCGGTTGCTTTCTGCTTCACATATCCCTATAGCATGTCAGGTGTCACTGAGTCTGTCCTATGGGAGACCACCAACTTTTCAGACTGAAAACAGGTTTCTAGAATAGACTTTTTAATCCTGCTTCAGAAGTTTCCATCTCATCAAATCACATTCATTTCAGGCCTTTTTGAAAGAGAAGCAATTCTTTTCTCCCAGTAGAAATACCACTCATTTTCAGTTCCAGGAAAATAATTTCTTGCTCATCTCACTGATTTTTCTCTATGAAGAGGAAAAAGTCATAAAAATCACAAAAACTGTCAGGGTTTGCCATTATCTGTCCGCAATCATGGGAGCTGCTCTCTGCTTCTTAGGAAAAAATGAAGATTTACCCCTGAAAAATAAGGGAAAACAACTCCTCCTCCTCCTCTTTTTCTTCCTCCTTTTTCTTCTCCTTACGGTAACCAAAAGGAGAATCTGTAGTTCCCTGACTCTGTCTCATACATCTTAAGTATTTCATCAGCCAAAATAACAAACAGGAGAACTTGTGGTTCTTCATCCCAGTATTGCTACAGAAAGACATCCAAAAAGCCAATTTGACAGAGCAAAATTATTTTCCTGGCCACAAAGGTGTCATCACAGTATTAAAAAAGAGAGATCCCAGTGGCACTCCTGCTCTGTTGCCCAATTAATTAACTGTGTGCCAGTCGTCCCAAGCCTGCTCATCACTTTTCAGATATTCAAAAACCACCAAAAAAGTAAAGTTAATATAAATCGTGACATTTGAGGCTTTTGGCATTTCAGATAATGTCATAACAGCCTTCCTGTTAATTTGCTGTTGAAGTTACAAGGAGTTATCGACCATTATGAGCCAGGTATTGCCACAGCAGCGAGGAGTATGGCTGACATCCTCCCCTACTCCAGTTATTAAACATCACAGTTTTACATTCCCACCCCACAGTCCTATGGCTGCACTGGCATGCTCTGCAAAAACATTTTTTGCATAATAAAGCCTCATCATGCATGTGATGTTTTAAGGGGCAATTGAACTGAAAGCAGTATAAAATATGTAGAATAGAAAAGACAGTTTTAAATTTAAAAAAAAAATAAATATATACACCAAACAAAACAACCCAAAGAAACCCCAAAACCTGTTGAAAGATTCATTAAATACCCATGCTTTGAATTTGTGGGTGTCAGTTCAAGTGGAGGCTTCGGGGTATGATGCCAAACGTTGCTCTGTCTCCAGGTAAAGGAAGCAAGCTTGTCCACTGGTGAGAAAAAAAAGATTAAATTAATTTTAAAATAACCTTTTTAGGCCCTTCAGTGTGTGCTATAGTAGTGGAATTAATTTCTCTCATATTGTTTGATCCATTAGTCTCAATGAATAAACTTAAGAAACTTTTCCCTAAGAAAAAGGCAGGGAAACAATGGACAGGGTCCACACCAGCCCCAGGTGCTGCTCTCACAAAGAAGTGCCAGGAAAAACCTGATCCTACCTAAACCTTTGTAATTAATAACTTTGTTTTGACAGAATGGTGAAAATAGACGTGAAATTGTTCGACTTTAAATAAATACAATAAATAAAATAAATACATTTTTAAAAGAAATGCAAATTTTAGGAGATTTATGAAAGGACAAGTATATGGTAATACATGGTATTTGCAACCCTAAAACCTGCAACGGGGCAACCACTTTTAGAAATCGCATATTAAGTCCTGCTTCAGCACCCACTTTCACACATTTCCACACAGATGCTCGATCCAGATGTATCTTCAAACGTTTCCCTTTCATCCTCGGGTCAGAGAGCGGGGAGAGACGGATGGTTGTAAACGGAGAAGGTCTCCAGAGGGCAGTGGAAGAGCGCTGACATCAACCTCATTTGCATCCGTACAAAGAGGGAGGTGGAATGAGTTTGTCTTAAAAGGAGACACATGTAGGGAGGGAAACACACATCCAAACTCCATGTGATCCTGGTTAAAATACTTGGAATAGTTGTGGGAGAATTAGGCTGAAGCCCAGTAATGGTGTGAATTAAATGTGAACAGAGCGTTTCTATTCTAGGCAAAAGAGTTCTTGCTGGGGAAGTTTTCACATGGGTTCAGCTAAACACATATCCACGTTTGACAGAGTCACAACAAAATATCTGCGTTGGTTAGAACTGATCTGCTTCACTAACAGCAGAGTTAATATTACTCAGGAATGTAAGAAAGGCAGCAAAGCCCAGCAAGCAACAAATTATGAATTATTCAATGCAAATGTCAAGTTTTAGGAGTGAATGTAGATGTAAATCTTTTTTTTTTTGAAAGGCTAAGCATTGCCATTAAGCAAGTCCATATGACACTGCATCTGTTGGCTTTCTTTTATATTTATATCATTTATTTTTATGTATGCCGGGGAGAAGCATTGGGAATTTCCACATTAGGATTTTAATAACATCGTTTCCCCAACTTCTTTTGATTTCACTTCAGCTGAAGGGATGGTTTTCTGGCAGTGGTTAAATCTGTAACCACTCTGTTAGCCGCCCAAGCTCTAAGTCTTCAAATGAATTCAATCCAATTTGTCCGCTCTCTTCTCTGTTTCCTCTATTTCAATATTGTCACGTTGGTCCCTCAGTAGCTGCATTCAGACAAAGCCAGTTTAATTTCCTGCAAAAAATGGAGAGCGGTGACGTGCACCAGAAGAGCGAGGAGGGCTCCATTCCTCTGCAGATGTATGAGCAGCCTGTGCCGGGGGACTCCTATCCACTCGATGTAATCAATCTGTCCAAGTATTTCTATGGCTCTCATTATCCCATGTGCCTCCAGGATAAGAAGCCGAGAACAATCGCCCATTGTCAGTTTATGAAGCAACTTTTTCATCTTCCTTCCCCCAAAGACTAAATACTTAATTAAGTAAATTAAAATTAATTATGGAATCTGTACAACAAGATGTTATCACGTCGGTCCCCCAAACTGAGCTCTCTCTGCTGTTCCTGCATGCTCCTAATCACAGAATCACAGCATCATCGAACAGTTTGGGTTGGAAGGGACCTTTAAAGGTCATCTAGTCCAACCCCTCTGCGATGGGGGTTTATCTTTAACTAGATCAGGTTGCTCCAAGCCTCATCCAACCTGACCTTGAATGGGATGGGGCATCTCCCACCTCTCTGGGCAACCTGGGCCAGTGTTTCACCACCCTCGGCATACAAAAGTTCTTCCTTACATCTAGTCTGAACCCACACGAAGATGGAAGGTGCACAGCAGAGCAGCTCGAGTGGCTTTGTTCAGCAGATCCCAGCTGGGGATGGGATCCCACCTGGAGGTGGGAGCGATCCCATCACCTGGCCAGGGCCTCAGCCTTGTGGAAACATCTCTGCATTTAAAGCCAGGCGCTGTGAAACAGTGTGTGTGATTAAACATATGCATTCATCTTCCAGAGCTGAAAGGCAATACTGAAATATACAACAGGCAAAGTCCATTTCTAGCAAACCTCAAAGCATCTCTGCGTTTTTTTAATGACTTCTTCTGCTTTGCTAGCAAGAGGTTTAAACTGAGCCAAATTCCAAAGGATGCAAATGTTGCATTTCTATTAATTAGCTTTCAGATGAAGATGTGGCCATTAACTGTCTACAGTGATCCTCTTATTAGCTGTCTGATAAGGGACTTAAGTATCTAATAAAACAATGGATTAAATGGTAAGAATGAATGAAGTGTATCACGAGAGTAGCTGAACGTGCAGCAAAATGAACACAATTATTTCCCAAATGAAAGAGAAGTGTAATAAGTTTATTGATTTTATTGATGTCCCTGCCCATGGCAGGGGGGTTGGAACGAGATAAGCTTTAAGGTCCCTTCCAACCCTAACAATTCTGTGATTCTATGATTTTGATCTTAACACTTTTAAGATGTCAAGTATTTTTAGAAGAGCAAATGTACCTGTGCCGCAAGCTGGTCAGAACCAGGAGAAGACTTCTCAGCAGCGTGTGCAAGCACAAGCCGAGCCAGGCCAAGGAGGGAAGGGGATGGAGAGCAGGCAGACAGCCGAGGGGGAGCGGTGGGGATGGCTGGGAGCAGTGCCTCTCCCCAAAATAGCTGTTGACTCACAACAGTGGCAGCAAGGCCAGCAAAGGAGCAGGCACGGAGGCTGCGGCTGTTGTGTTGCCCACCATCCTGCTGCCCCAAGCTCCTGCCTCTGCTTAGATCTTATTTTCCAAAAAAGATTAATGAATATTAATTACAGGAGGTGTAAACAGAGCCTCGTGATTCAGGCGCTCACACCTCGGGGGTGTGTTTGGTGGGAGCAGTCGCGGGGAAGTGTAAATAACGATGGCTGTTGGAAGCAAGGGTGTGACGGTGTGGGTTTAACCTCGGGGTCTTGCGAGCTTGGGGTGTGCAGTGTGCAGCGGGGAAGCTCTCCTGGGGCTCTCGTTATAAAGTTGGGATCAGAGAATGGATGATCAACCATGCTCCCCAAAGAGCAGGCTCTAGGAGAGCAGGCAGCGAAGCAGTGTGTCCTACAGGACACACAATCATCCCACTTGGCATCTCACTCGCTGAAAAATTGTCACCAGTGGAAGAAAAGATGCTTTTTGTGCTCCTTTCCTTCAGCCCCAGACTGTTCCCCATTACAGGGAAAGCAGATTTCATCACAATGTCTCAGACATCAGTATAAATCCCCTCGAGTCCAGCTGTTAGGTCATCGTTCAGGTGATCTGAATGGGTAATACTCAGGTTCTTCCCAAAATGTGACTAACAACGTGTGTTATGGAGCTGTAACCAATGATATGGCCTTTAACTATCAGGTCACGTAGGTGTTTGTGGGTTTTTTTAATGA
The DNA here is from genome assembly GCA_028020825.1 of Podargus strigoides. NCBI lineage: Eukaryota > Metazoa > Chordata > Aves > Caprimulgiformes > Podargidae > Podargus > Podargus strigoides. Next base: position 2,533,647 of record CM051625.1, on the reverse strand, counting down.
TCCTTAAAAAAAGGAATGAGGTTTCTTCTTGAAAATTTCCATGAGTTAAGGGGCCTCCTAAATCAAGGAGGTTTATTTCAGCTTTGTCCTTCAATAAAACCAAACCCAGGTAAAGCACTGCCTCCTGGTCAGAAGTTCACATTCCTGCTTCTGGAACCAAAGAGTAAGTAAAATAACTTGAAGTTTACATTTCTCAGAAAAAGGCAAGTTAGAAAACAAGGCTGTTTTAAAAACCTTTGATGTTACTGCTGCAGAAAGGCATCAGGGCCCATTACCAGGGTAAATTACCACGAATCTAACGTTTTCTTGTCTGTCATCTTCACAAATAGCTGCTTTTAACTGAAGTTGCACATTCTCTTTTTTGGTTTGAAATTTGAATGAACTCTTACTTAAGCCCTGTAGACAACTGCATCTATTCAGTTTCTCAGAGAATTTAAAAATGTGGAGGGGGTTGAATATTTTCTAGAGTATCTCCTAAGCAGCATGTTATAAGCACAGTCTGATCTCCAAAGTAAACTCAGGTAAATTTGTTCCTGCTCCCAACCACCTTGGCAAGGTCTCTCACCACAGTTACCTGCTCATACATCTGGGTCAGGGCTTAATGGATTTGAACGGTCCATGAAAATTGTATCACCCTTCCACAAAGGCTGATGTACTTGGAATTGTATTTCTCCCTTCAGCCTCACTGATCTGCTTTGCCCAACTCCTACACAGCTCTGGCTCCCCGTGCAGCAGGAGATCTTGCATGTTTTCTCCATCACCAAAGAAAAATCATTCCTTGACCTGTACACGTGATTTTCTGATCAAGGAATCCACCAAGCAACACAGCGTGCATTACTTTGTATTTGTTTGTTTAATGCTAAAACAGAGAACCTAGTTTAAGGCTAAAAAAACATGCTTAAAAACAAACCCCGTAGGCCCAAAATAGCCTTCCAAGGGCTCTGCCTGTGGGACAGCCTCAGCCAGGGCTACTAAGCAGAGCATTGCATAATCCTTAGCAGTTTTTAAGCTCCATCAGACCATGTTTGACTTCTTCCCCCTGTTGTTCTGACTGGGACATGATCTCACTGTAGGAATCATCTTCTGATTTCCAGTCTATGTTTGCTCAAAGTTCTTTTTCATCCATTTGTTCTTGTTCTGACACAGTTGTTCAGCTTCTCTCTCTGGATATTCAATGGCTGATACCTCTAAAGCCAGAGATCATACTCCTCCTCAGCTTTCACTCTCAGCACAGGCAAGCCACATGCTTCTCATCTCTTTCCATATGATCGTTTCTCCAATCGCTTGTTCATTTTGCCAGCCATGTGTTGCCAAATTCAGTCATCAGTTATACCCAGCACTTGAGCAGCAGTCTCAGCAGTGTGCTGGAGGATAACACGAGCACATAGCTGTTTCTCTTCTTAACACCTTTAGATCATCTGAGCTGTACTTGGAGCTTGTGCTCACATTGGAATCAACTGGTGTATATGGCAGACTGTTGGTTGTTTCTAGTTGATGAGATCTTATTTTATTAGCCCAACTTTTTTTAAGAACTAAAATCAGTATATGGCACTAGATTTTAGACTGAAAAGTATTAATACAAAAAAACATTAAGACAAAATGTAACATTGCTATACAAGACAGCACACAATGTAGGGCTTGTGCCGCATGGTTTGTGCTGTAATGCCCCTAATTAAGGCAATCACTGGACTGATGATTGACTTGCTTGTGCCACCCGTATTCCTGGTCCTAGTACAGAGACAGAAACCTGACATCTGGCAGGGACACCTCCCACCAGCCCAGGTTGCTCCAAGCCCCATCCAACCTGGCCTGGAACACTGCCAGGGAGGGGGCAGCCACAGCTACTCTGGGCACCCTGGGCCAGTGTCTCACCACCCTCACAGCCAACAATTTCTGCCTAATATCTAGTCTGAATCTCCCCTCTTCCAGTTTAAAGCCATCACCCCTTGTCCTATCACTCCATGCCCTTATCAAAAGTCCCCCCCCAGCTTTCTTGTCAGCCCCTTCACATACTGTTCAAATAAAAGCACAATGAGAAGATGCCAATGAGCTGATTTTTGGTATTGTTTCTGTTGCTGGAGGTGTTGACTCTGCCACATCACCGCCTCTTCTCACTCTGTCATCCAGAACTTTACCAGTAGAAGCTTTTCTGCGTGGCTTTCTCTAAAGCAGCAATTTCTCGTGTGGGATCGTTTTCATAATCGCCCGTTCTGGTTAGTCTGGCACCGAAGGAAACTTGCTCCCTGGTGAAGAGGCTCCCAGTAAAAGCCCAAACCTGAACTCATCTCCTTGAAGCAGACACTTGCAAGGAAGAATGAGATGACCCAGTGTCTTCTTCCATTTCTCCTCTTCATTTTCTTGCTAATTCACAGCTAAATCCTCTTTATAGTGAGGAGGTCCTAATAATCTTCTATCATAATATTTTCTAAACTGTAAGAGAAAAGAAGGATGTCCAAGATGTCCTAACACTTGCAAATCCATAGGAGTTTTTTGTCAATAAGAGAAATATAAGTAGAAAACAATATGTTTTTTTCATCTTCCAGTGTGTAAATGTTGCAATTCTGAATATCACATTATAGCATATTGCCTAAATCCTTCTTTTAATTTCCAGAGGACTTTACATCTGGCAGCAACTTGCGACACATTGCAGAATATTCTGGAAAAAATGAAAGTCAGTCAAAGCTTCATCTTCTACTAGGATGTGATTTAACAGAAATATTCTGTAACAGATTGAGTTATGTTTTCTTCTAGCACAGTAATTGGCTTCATGTTTCAAAATACAAACCACCACAAATGATGTTTCCCTCATGTATCCAGAGGTATCTCATATTTATATCACAATGAGCTTATAATATTGAAGAAATATGTTGGTTTTCAGGCCTGGCATGACAGCTGTAGCTCTTTCAATCATTATTATTAAGGAATATTTGCACAAGTTGCCATCTCTTGTCATTTTAGAAAATATTTTTGTGTGATTTTTTGCAAAACAATTTGCCTCCCTCAATCTCTGCATGCATTGTAAAGACTACACTTACTGAGCTGAGCAAATGTCACTTGTTGACTGCCTATTTCTTCTCGGTTCAGCTGTAAATTAGCCTAGGCAGAAGTTTCACAGAAAATTCGAGTCTTTGTTTTAAGAAAGTTAATTGTTGCTGTAGCTCTGATCTGTTCTGCTTTGAGTTCAGACAAATATACGTTCACCCGGTTTGTTGGAATCGATGAGTGAGGGTATATATTGGGAAGTGGTGTGGGTTTGAAGTGGGATTTGCTTTGATATTTCTGTACAAATCCATGTGATAGCTCACTGACTCACAGAGCTGAAAATAGGTAGTGATATCAACCACAGAATTCTTTACAGATTTTCATTTTTTTTTTCCCCCTATTCTTGCTTAGCTAGCTGCTCTTCCAAAAAATCCAGGTCATTATTCAAATGTGTGCTTAGATTAAAACTCCAGATAGCATCACTCTTACTCATTGATGAATCACACTGCAACAAATTTTGGTCCTCCTGAACCAACTATGTATTGCCTTAGTCATAAGTTTGTTTAGCAAATCACATGTCAGGCTTAAATTAAAGCAGATACTTTTTGAATATATTTTGGAAAGTTTGCATGGAAGCTTCATACTGATTTATATAGATAAGATATATATTGAAAACTTCACAAAGCAAAACTAGAGAATGAAAAATTCTGTCCAAGATACAGGTCCAGTCTTTATCCCCAAAATACACCAGTTCAGCTTGTATCATTGGGGCAGAAATAAAATGAGTTACGACTGTTAAGACTGTTAACCTATTACTGTAGAATACAACTAACTGTTGAAAAACATGAGTAAAATGACTATTCTAGGCTGGTTTGCATTAAGCAAATTCAAATTCTTCTCTTTCTTGTTCTTTGCCCATTACATTAATCTGCATGTAAATACATTATTTAGGAAGGAGAGCAATTTTCAGGCAAGTCCTTCCATACCAAACAAAAGCCAACTTGAGGAGCAGAACAGAGACAGGTAACGAGGAGAACAGGAATTAATCTGAAATGACAATTTAAACAACTCAACACAAAATGGGTAACATAAATAAAACCACTTCCAAAAATACTTCTCTCAGAACAGAGAACTTGCAAAATTAGCAGAAGGGAGGGCAGGAACTGAAGTTGTGATGTTCAGATTATAAATCACACAACAGAGGGAAATGGGGTTGGGTTGCATCCATCTATGGCTCCAGCTCCTCTGTGCCTCCTGCAGAAACATTACAGTACACAGTGAACTCTGAAAGTCTATTTTCTAACAGATTAAGGGTATGGTTAAAGGAGGAAAAGAAATTAAACAATTTCATATATTCAAAGAATAACCTGAATGATGATGTGTCCATGGGAATAGGATAAATGCAGAAACAAGACTGGCAGATTGCAGCTAAACCACTGCATGATCCATTGGAAAAAATATCATCACATCTCCTGATGCTGTAGCAAAGGCTCCACTCTCATCCTGAGCTGGAGAAATGCAAAAGCTTTCATGGTGCTGGTTGAGCATGACCAAGTCTCTGCCCACAGTGGAATGAAGACCTGAGGAGCCATTCATGAGGAAATTAATAACCTCAATGGCGTGCCAAGACTTTGTTCCTTGTTGTGGTTGCCTTGTCATAAGGAGAATCTGTTCCCTTTCCAACTGGTAATAGAGCAGAACAAAAACATGTTATTAAAGAGGTGCCAGCAGGAAAGGAAAGCCATGTATATGCAACCGTAACTTCCCACTTGAGAATATTTTAATATGTCCCAGACGACATGAGGTCACTGTTTTATTGATAATCTTTCGAGCTGGTCATCTAGTGGTGGAGTCCCCATCCCTGGAGGGATTTCAGAGCCGTGTCGACGTGGTGCTGAGGGACATGGGGTAGTGGTGACTTGGCAATGCTGGGTTAATGGTTGGACTGGGTGATCTTAAAGGTCTTTTCCAACCAAAACAATTCTATGATTCTATGACCAATGTCTTATTTTTGGTTAAACTCAGCTCCATTTTTACTACTCTTTAGACAGCTAAAACAGACCTGCAGGTACAGCCAGTGTAGGTTTTCCTGATCAGTCACACAGTTGGTAAGCAGTACTCCTGGGTGGGCAGGTCAGGGCTCTACATCCAGCACAATTCCCCCAGAGGACTCCAGTCAAAGGCGATTGTCTTGAGTTAAACAAAGCACATGCACAAAGCACAAGCAAAATGCACCTGCATCCCCAATATATTTCGATAACACCAAGTCTTCTGAGCCACACCTGACAGTGTGAAATTGCTGAGTGCTGAAAGTAAATTAGCTAAAAATTAGAGGAAACTTTAGAATCCTTCAAAACCCAAATAATAATTAAACTTTCTCTTGTCCTGCTTCAAATTTGTCATATAAAATAATGAAAAAAAATTTAAATATTACTTGCTTGTCTGGGGTTTTATGTGTGTTTTCTATTTCTGTTTCAATAGATAAGCTGTTATGCATATCTGTTCCAAAGTGATACTGTCTATGAAAAATCTAATGAGGCCTAGGGAAGCCTTTTGTTAAAAGCAGATCATAAGAAAATTCTCTTTAAGCTTAGCTGAGATCCCTATTATCTGTATCTGGGGAGTAAAACTAAGATTTTACAGAGATACCCCAAGGTCTGACACCAAATCTGTGTGAAAAGATTTTCTAATGTATTTTTCACTTTCCCCAGGAAGTTCAAGAAACTCAGGGTCTAAATTATTAACTGGTTTGATGTTTATGATTGATTTCATGTTAATAAATTTCTGCTTTGAGAGCCTCTGAAAAATGCATAGCTAAAGTCCTAGACTGTCATTTGCCAATTTGGCATTAGTTGTGTCCATACTAAAAGGAAGAACAAAATGGTACCTAAGTTATCATAGACAAAGCCATTTAAAACAGATTTTAAAACCTTACAAGTTGTCTGACACATCAGGAGCCTCAGTTCCCAGTCCCTGGAGATCAGCATGACTGAGAATTCAACCACAGTCACTTCTGAAAAGAATGTCATTTATTGCTAGTGGAGGATCACAGCTGTGAGGTGGTTTGGTTTGATTTTGCAGGGATATGGAGGGCTGGAAGAAGAGAGGAAGCTTCAGCTTTCAATGTAAAGCTAACGTGTGTTGTGTCTTTAAAACAAGATGTGTACCCCCATTTTTTCAAGTTTCATGCTTAGGATTTTTTGGTAGACATATTCTTTCTCTTCCCATTTGTCAGCATAGAAGACAGATAATCTCTCAGAGCCCAGGCAGCTCATTTTCCTTCCACACTGCAACATGTTTTAGGATTACAGACAAATTGAGATTGGAAGCAACTTCTGGAGCTGACCCCTGCTCAAAGCGGCGCCCTGGTGGAAGTTAGGTTTGGTTGCTCCAAGTTTTGCTCAGTGGGTTTTAAGCTGTATCATTGTTTAACCAAACTCACTGTGCATTTTTTTTCCTTATGCTTAATCACTTTCCCTTGTTGCCACTCCCTTCCTTCCTCTTTTTATGGTGGACCTCCAAGAAGAGCCTGGTTCTGCTCAGCAGTCAGATCCATCCTTAGCCTTCTCTCCCCACACAGAGCAAACTCAGTCTTCTCCAATGTTCTTCATCCATTCGGTGCTCCAGCTCCCAACCACCTTGGAAGCCCTCTGGACTTGGGTCCTGTATGTCAAAATCCTCCAGATGGAGTATCACAGCACAGAGTACAGGGGAGGCATCACTCAAATATACACCTTCAATCTTTCAAATTAACTTCAGCTTGTTATTACTAACCTCCACTTTGACCCACGCGATGTCTGCGTGATGATTTTGAACCCGAAATGGGATTTTCCACACCTTGTTCTAAACATGGAACCGTGGAGGAGCTGGCATGGCTGGCATAGGGGGTGGGTCCATGTAGAAGCTCAGCAGCTATTCCTGGAAGGGCACCAGGTGGCCCAGCACAGCAGAAAGATTATGCCTTAAATAGCATTGCAGCTATGTGAGCTCCTGGAAGCTAGGAGCTAGCTGCATTTCATCCTGCCCCACTGAACCAGTATCAGATCTATCACCTGGAGCTTAGTTGTGACTAAGAGTACCTTACAGTATTTCAATATTTAGCTTTGTGACTAATAGGAAAAGGGGAGTTACAAGAGGTAGTTGGTGTCTAAGCCTTGCAGGTGATGAGTTTATGCTGCTGGGCTGACTGGGATGTTCCTGGAAACACATTGTGCTGCTTCTACATTAAAATATTTTTCCTGGGATGTAGCTTATGGCTTGAAGATTTGAGCCATCTGACCCCTTCAACCATTCAGTACTCTCTCTTGTAAGGTTCATAAACATGAAGTTTCCTGCCACAGATAATTTCCCCAGGGGAAGAGAACCACCAGAAAGGCCACCTTACAGCAAAAAAAAAGGGCTTGTAGTTAGTCTGAAGTGCTCTGGTAAAGCACACATCCCGGAACTATTGGTTCTTGAGATCACGGGGACAATGCACTGCAGATCAAATATGTTGAGAGATCAGTTAATTTCATAATTATCACCACAACCTGAGAATGAATCTTGTCCCCGTACTGTGCTGATCCTCAGTATCAAACTGTTGTTTCTGTATTGCTCTCCCCCTTGCCCAGCACTCCCTCTCTACTTCTTTTGTTAGCAGCAATTTAGAATAGCCATTTTGTTTCATTTTCCAAATGTTTTTTTCCTGATTTTGTCATGTGGTACTATATTTTTCTGGAAAGTGGCAAAAGAGTACAGGAAAAGCTTGTTAATGTTCTTGTAACCTTAGGAGGCTGCACATTGCAATGAGCCTGAAGCTTCAAACAAAGAAATTGCTCTTGGGCTAAATCTATGCATTTGTTTTTCTGCTTTGACAGTAATATACTTCTTCCTGCTAGAACCACCACATAAAAGTTTTATTGGCTCTGTGTTGAATGTAACAAGAAATTGATTAGAAAGTGTTTTCTTTTGCTTTATGGGTTGCTGTGGGTCAGTGGTAGGCAATACTTTGTGTGCATTTGTTATTATTTAAATTGGCTTTTGCCAAGAAAGCTTGAACCAGATGATCCTTGAGGTCCTTTCCAACCTGGAGGATTCTATGATTTTATGATGATTGAAATTTTGAGTACAAGCTATTCATCAAGTTCCCCAAGTAAGTAACATCTCAGAAAAATGGGTACCTGAATTACAAAGAAATCTGTCTTTATATCTCCTATTGCAGTTACTGCAATAGAATAGAGATCGATAAGGTGAGAGGAGAAGGTATCTCTCACTTCATTATATTTTGCTTTTAAGGAAAACTTAAATCTGTCATTCTTTTTGATCAAAGAAAGTGCAGCCTGTGTTGCATTATAATTTTACTGAGAGGAAAAAGCTTAGTAGTTTACAAAGGTATTTTGGATAATCCAAACAGATTGAGATTACAACTCCTTGCAACTCCTAGGCTTTATGGATCATTCTCCTCTAAAGGATTAACCTGTGACTTCAGGAAAAGCTCACAAAAATATCTGTGTGTTTAAAATCAAGAAAGAACTGTGCAAAGAAATTCATTAACAACCAACCACCGAATGGAATGGATTCTTTTGGGCTCCTTGAAAAGGTAACTATTGCACCAGCATTTGTTTCAATTGAAGATTTCTACTAAAAGTCTGATTTAATTTTGTTTGTATAGGATGGCAGTGTTTTCCCCTCCTTTACTCCTCGTTCGTTTCTAAGAATGATTAATGAGTGACACCATTCAGGTACTTGCAGAGATGTTACTAAACCCAGTCGTTCTTTTGTCTTATAAGATTTTTGCTACACCTGGAATAGCCAGAAGCACTTGACATCCTGATTTTCAATCTCAGAGGCATTATTCAGGATTTCAGGGTTAGAAATTCCCGTCACACCTGCGACATTCCCCGATTTTCCTATGAACAAGCGTGGGACGTATTGCACAAATGTTACTAGAGCCTTCAAAGCCTCAGCAGCAAGGAGTAAAGCTTGACAGAAGTCAGTCTTGCATTGACTCACTGTGCCTCACCGTGGGGTAACCTAGATGGAAAGTGAAACAGTTGCAACTGGTTTTCTAGTACAGTTTAACAATGCCTGTGCAGCTCTTCAGAAATGGTCCCACGTGGTTTGTTTACCTCTTCCGTTCTCTTCTTGTTTCAAGCTGTTTTCAGCTGCTTCTGCTCCTCTGCGCACGGGTTCTTTGGGAAATATGTAGTTACTCTATGAAAATACCCTCTCAAGATCAATTCAACATAAAAACAAAAGCTCTCAGAGGTGGGAATGGCATTATTCATTCAGTGAGAGTGCCTGTGGATCTGTATCTGCACCAAACTTCCCTCTTCTTGATTACTCAGCTTCCTCCCAGCATCGAGCTGGTGCCTACTCCAAACCGGCCACCCAAACACGGCGTGCTGGCACCGTGCCCTTCGTGCACACAGTCCACCCTTGGGCTGACCCAGCCCTGCACTCAATGACTGGTGCACGTAGTAGCCATGGGCCAGTTGCAGCTCCTCACCCAAGTCCTCCCAGTTCATACTGGCTAAATACACCACGTGGAGGTGACAGCAAGGACTGACTGAATGCTTATGAATATCTACAACTAGTAGCTCGCTTGCCTTTTTTAAGACAACTGTCTCCTCCTCTCTTCTTCCTGTCTGCTCCCACCTCTCCCATCATTTGAGTTCAAATCCCTGAAGTGGGGCTTTCCAGGACAGGACCTGGAATGGGTATGAGGCATTGGGGTCCACCTCAAACGTAAACACACTGCTCCTCCTTCCAAAAAGAGTTTGACTGGGAACCTCTTTGACAAGGAAGTACAGGAATTTGAAGCTTGAATATATTTTTAAATCTGTATGTTGATTGCATAACTTACAACAGAAGACTAAAAATATTCTTTCGTTCTGAATTTATGTGCTGAGAGTGTACGACAAACAGTATAACCACTATTCTTTGCCAATGTAATGTTTTCATTTTCCTTTTGACTTTTCTTGCAATCAAGCTAATATGTTTGTTTCTTGATGCACAGCAACATTGTTGAGAGACTCTTGTTTTTCTGTGATTGCTTTCAGTCCCATTTTCCAGAAAAATGGGGTAAATACAGAACATAGGACGACACTACTCCACTATAAGTGATGATAAACTTCCCTCTGATTGGCATCAAAGTCGAATAAAAGTTCAGTTCAGCAAAATTCAGCAGAATGATGAAGCTCTGAAGAGGAAAAGGAGTATCCCTTGTTGCTGGTGCAGAGTTTTTCAGAGTCCACTTTAGGGAAATGCCTTCACTCTGGGTTCTGAATGTTGAATAAAAATTGTTACAGTTTTTAATACTCCATGATTCTTACTTTATTGGCAATTTAAGTGGCAGGATGGGGTTTGTTTTTTAATGTTTTAACACAAGCTGAGGAGCTCCCAGCTCTTCAAACCACATTGATTTAAAAAAAAAATAAAAAATTATTTTGTGTTTGCCTTCTGAGGTGTGAAGACTTTGGGATAAATTTGTATATATTTGTAAATTTTGTTTACATGGTTTTCTCTGCTACATTTTTCTAAATGACAGTTGAGTAAATCTCTCTTTTTTTAAAGCCTACTGTTATTTTCCAAACTTAAGGGTATAAATACAATCCTTACTATGAAGCAATTTGAACGGTAGTTTTCTAGTTCCAGCCATAACCATTCTTTTCCTCTTTACTGATCACTTCATTGTAAAGTTACCTTTTCCCTGGAGGTAAAACAAATGAATGTACAACACTGACCCAAGCCATGTGCCAGCAGTGGAAGCTGCAGCACTCTCCAGAGTGAGGAAGAGCGGAGTAGCCCATGCCACACCAAGCATCATCTGGTTTGGTTTAGTGCAAAGGGGTTTTTTTCAGTCGAGGGGGAATGGGAGAGAATAAGAAGTATTGAATTGTACGAATATATCATATTTGAGCTACGAATATCCTTATTATTACATACACTTTAGTGAAAAAGTATTGCTGCTGTAGAACACCGGTTTGTTTTCAAACACAGCATTTTTTGCTTCATATTCTCTCCTGCCTGTTTTAAAAATCAAACCCAGACTCCTGAGCTGCACTCGTACAGGTGGCTAATGGTTTCGCTTGATGTTCTACATATGCTCAGCGAAAATACTGTGTGAGAGACATGAATATATACACGGCTACATCGATGAAGAACAAATTTCAGCCTACAAGTTAAAACCAAATGTCTTTATAAGCACCTCCCAATGACCTCTATTGAAAGGAAAGCTTTTGCAACCTCAGCAACTGGTATCTGTTGGGCAAACTAGTTGTTCTGTGTAGCCTGTGTCATATAAGGACATAAGGTAGTCTGTCATATAAACACAGAGGCTTATGAAGTATAATTCTAAAACAAATTCATTTCAGAATTGTTTTGTTGTTAACTTACTCGCTGAATTGTGCTACAGAAGAGCACAGCCACAGTCAAGAGTAGATTTATCTTTTGGCTAAGAAGACAAGATTTTATACAACAGGGAACAGCTGCTCTAGGTTCCTTTAAAGAGCTGACGACCCCTCCCCATGTCTGTGTTCACCTTCAGACATAAAGCACACTTTCCCTTTCATTTTAAATGTATATCTTGACATAGATATTTTTGGAATAAAACTCTGTAATCTGGAGCTTCCTGCTGCTCCCTAGCTCAAGCATCTTTCATCATTTGGGGAATCAGCTGCTTTCACAGCTGCCTTTTTAGTTGGTTTTATATGGTGCCTGTTGCTGTTGGGCTCAAGATTTTACCTCAGTTTTCAACTTTTATAATTTTCCTTCAGAGCTTTAAATCTCCCAAGAAGCTATTCCATACTAGATTTCAGGTTTGGGCTGATAGGTTTTGGTGACCTTAAAGAGGAAAATGTGCAGGCTGCCCATGCCCTAAACCCTTTGAATAATTTGAAATAGAAATGGTTTGGAACAGCTGATACATTTAACTCTGAACATTAGCCACTAAGCATGCTTAGTAGCTACTTTGATCAAGCCCTTTTTCCTGACAAAACCCCCTTTGAAATGAATAGGACAGAGGTTCCTTTCACTTCAATAGGAGTTCTCAGACATAGGGAGAAAGAAGGACTTCATAACCTTTAAAAAGACTCCCCTAGTCCATTCATCGATCTCCTGGAAAGCTCAGCACTTTCCCTTGTGCTGAAGTTACGAAGCCAGCCTCCTGGCTACTTTTAGGCTCTCTTCTAGTGAAGCTTTGCTTCAACGTGAGATCAAAACACTCTATAATGAGGCTGCGGCTGCTGGTACCGAGGCAGGAATCAGGACGTACAATGGCTGTATCAGTGACATTGGAAATATTTGTTAGCATAGATTCCTCAGCATCACTTTCCCAATCACACCTTCTAACCCTCACACACTGTGTCCCTGGCATGTCACAGAAAACAACAACAATCCTTCTGTACACTTTGTATCTTCATGACTACTTTTGTGTACTTACAGCCGAGTCATTAGCACCCTAAAATTCTAGTTATCTTTTAACACCATACAACTAATTAAGGTTTCAAACACCCCTGAATGACGCCATGCCTTTTCAGAGGCTGTTAACCACTTCTGCAATCTCTGTTTCTATACTGTCCATGCATATATATATATATATATATATTTAATACTTGTACTTACAAGGTAACAACACACAGAATAAAGAACTATTAAATACTTATAACACACCATGTTGCAATAATGTATACTGAGATGTCTTGACATAATCATCCCTAAGTGATGCTTATGCTTGGTGGAAGACTAATGCAGGGAGACATTTATTATTAAATATTATATTATTAAAAAAAAAGAAACAGAAGAAACTTGCAAATAGACCAGCAGAAGTAACCCAGGCTTTAAGCAGCTACTGTGAGAACAAGCAGTCCTTGTGTTAAATGTCACTTTGGAGAAGCAGAACCAAAAGCAAGGATGTGATAAAGCACCCGAGCCTATACAACTCTAACATTTGCATTGATAAAAGTGTTCACATGAAATTTGGGTATTTTTGGTCTATCCAGGATGCAAGTGTGCCTATTCAATTGCATTATCTTACACAGAAAATATGAAGACAAGTCAGAATTCAACTACTGAACAAATAATTTCATTTGAGACATTGCTTCCTTGACTTGTGCATCAAAACGAAGTTATTTTATCTACAGGTCAGGTACAGCTCATCATTTTTTTACAGCTGAAATTCTTTAGAAAACCTGTAATATTTTACAAGACAAAGAGATCAGAGTGTGTACTGAAAACATGTATAGTTCTGGCTTAAAGCTAAGCTAATGTAAGTTGAAACTTTAGTTCTACGCATGCTTGGCTCTGTACAATGGCTTTTTTGACTACGTAAAAAACCTACAGGGCATCATTTTAAAAAAAATTGCATTGCTTGTAGAAATAAAATAATGGGATGAGTTTAGGACTAAGAGCCACCTTGAGGGTAAATATGTTGTATTTTTGTTCTTTTTATTTTTTGGTTTAAGCAGTGAAAAAGAACAGAACAGGCACACAAAGGGAAAAGGTTGTTATTATCTGTTTTTCTGTTGTGCTAACCGAAAAAGCAAAAAAATCTTAGGGCAATGTGTAAAGCAGGGTGTAAAATGTCTCTTTCTTGCTAGAAGGGAAGCAGAAAGAGGAAAGTCCTTCTTGTCTTTTAACTACTTGAGGAAGTACTTCAGGAGGAACTGCCTGCTCCATGCAGCTAACCTAACCTTTTCAAACACACGTTATCTGTACAGAATCAGAATCTATGGCATTATATGGAAAATTCATGAAACATGAGCTGAAAATGCATTTTATTTACCGAGTCTGGAATTCATGGTCCTTATACATACGCTGTTTGTTGATGTCTGTAGGGGAAGCTCACACTTGGGTACGATTTCAAATGTCTGTGCTAGGATGTGAAGGTGGGCTCCAGCAGGTCAGGTTGAATTCAGATCAGCATTTACTTCAGGCACACATTTAAGTAGGTGATAAAGACAGCTTCAGGTAGAAGCGTGTTGCAATTACTCCTTAGAAAATGGCAACCATCTGCTGCTACCAATCAATTGTGAATCAGATTGGGGGTATCAAACTGATTTTGGGTGTTGGAAGTTTGGCTGCTTCTAAAATGGTGCTGAACTATATGTTCCGAGCTAGAAACTATACAACTTTTAAATATTCACGTGTTAATTCTCATCCAAGAGTTGTCTATCTTCATGAATAAAAATATTTTAAAAGAAATATAAATAAGTGCAGTCTATCACAGTTCTGTTCTTTGTTCCTTTTCTCATAATTTTTAAAGCTCCTTTTGTTCAAGAGACTATTACTGAACATTAACCTGAGGCTTTCATAGGAGTAGCTAATATAATTCCAGATCTTTTTCCCAAGCTAATTTGGGTCCATGGCTCATGAATGTAATATTGCTGCTCCTTTTTTCCTCTTCCGTATTACTGCACTTGTTTCATCTTCTCTCTCTGTAGCTCACACAATTCTTTATTCTTCATTTTGTAAACCATGTGTTTATCATGAACAGTAGTTTTATTTGCTATATAAAACCATATAAATAACAAGTGCAGCAAGTAATTCAAAATGAACAGTGATTCAAAGACTGAACCTATTTGGTCAAGCTGGTTTTGTGGAGTTTTTTTAAAATAAAAAAATGGAATATTAGATACAGCTGGCACTGTGGTCCAATTGGTAACATGGTCAAGTTTGGTCTGCCTAATAATTCCAGTTTATCCTCTTATGCCAGAGACACTGACAACTCCTGTAAGAGCTCCAAGGTGGAGGTGAGCAGAAGCAGTTGGCCTGATCTCAGGGTGTCAAAATAACATGGAAGTGATGAGGTATTCAAAGTACTAAAGGTCTTTGAGGGTGAGCTTTGCAGATTGAAGTCAATACACTGAACCGACGTGGGAAGCTCTGAGTTGGTAGAGGACCGTGGCTTTGTCCATGTGGAGAATTTGGGATTATTCTCCCCAAATCGGATGTCTTGCTCTTGTTTAGTGTTATATCCTTTGGAAGTGGGCTGAACCAAATGGGAGGGTGGCACTTCTACAGTAGAAGAGCATCAAGGAGCCACACAGCCGTCCCCAAGCAACTCCAGATGGACGGACATGTCCGCAGTACAAACTTCTGGACACAAGAAGTACCTTATTTTGGGGTACACAGAACTCCAGCCCCTCTGAGGCTCAGCCCATGCAGAGAGCAATGCAGGTCACCACTCTTGAGGAAAATTTTAAAAGTACAATAAAAATTGAGTAAGTCTGTTTCTGAAGTGCTGGCTTGTAACAGTACCTGTGGTTAATTCTCCTGCCGGCTGTTTTTTATTGCTAAGACAGCTAACGATGCGGGACACCAGCCCGCGCCCTGCGCTGAGGAGAGCAGCCCGGGCCGGCGATGCAGGCTCCAGCCCCGGGGAGAAGGAGCCCGCCCGTCCCGCCTCGCAGCCGCCACCGGCACGGGGTCACCCTCGGTGTCTCTCCCCGGCTCCGGGACGAGCAGTAGCGGCGAGGGACACCGGGGGGGACAGCGATCCCCCACCACCGCCCGTCCCGCCTCACACGGCCGCGGCCCCGCCGCCCCCCCTCAGCCGCCCGCCCTCGGCTGCGCGCGCACTGCCGCTACCCCTCTCCTCCCCCCCCCGCGCTCTCGCGGTGGCTGTCGGGATCGCTGGCCGCTTTGGTTAATGTCCGCCATGTTTGCCATGGCGCAGGGAGCGGATCGAGCGAGCCCGGCGCGGATCTAGGGCTGCGGGGCGTGCGCTGTGAGCTACGGGCGGCCCCGCGGAGAGCTGTTCCGGGGCGGCGGGACCCTCCATGGTGGTGCGGGCCGGGTGCGGGAGCGGCTGGGAGGCGGCGGCGAGGCCGCACTGAAGGCCCCCCCCGCCCGCCCGGCCCCGGGGTGTTATTGTGAGGGGGAGACAATGAGCAAACTCTCCTTCCGAGCCCGGGCGCTAGACGCCGCCAAACCGCTGCCCATCTACCGCGGCAAGGACATGCCCGACCTCAACGACTGCGTCTCCATCAACCGGGCTGTGCCGCAGATGCCCACGGGGATGGAGAAAGAGGAGGAATCGGTAAGGGAGCCGCGCAGGGGGGGCACCATTGTTTATCAGACACCCCCCTCCCCTCACGGGAAATAGGCCATTGGCATTCACCAAGCGCACTACGCACGCTCCCCACCGCAGCGCCGCACGGTTCTTACGGGGCCCTGCGCAAAGAGCGTAGCGTAAACTGCTGTCCGACGCCGTAAGCGGGCCCTGCTCCGCCATCTTCTTTGCGTCCCGACTCGCGAGTGTTTTGATTAGTGGTGGTGGGGGGAGGCCTTTACGCTAGCGTAGGAAGGAGGAAGGCGCAGGATGCATCTCTGAATGAGCGAGCGAGCGCTGCGGCCGCAGTTGGCGTAGCGTGCCTTTGCTGCCGCCGTTTCCCTTGTGCGCGGGAGCGCGGTGGCGGCGGCAGCCGGGGCTCTCCGCCCGCTGTAGCGGCCTTGCGGCGGCCCCGCCGGCGGGGAGCGGAGGCAGCGGGACCTTGCCTTACTACAGACTGTCCACATGTGCGCTGGGCAGAGTGCGGGGCTGGTTCCTTGGCGCAGAGAGAGAAATTCTCGGTGGTTGTCAGGAGCGCGCATCCTTCTCCTACTTATAAAGAGGTGTTTTGTGTACATGGGATGTCGAGCGCATCACCTGGACGTGTCGCGTGAAGTGTTTGGCTTTGAAGTGTTTAGGTGGTTTCTAAATAAATCAGCAGGTGTTAAAAACAGGTATGTGATGCTCATCCTCGTAGCGTTACAGGGTGAAAAAGCTTTTGTCCGCTGAAATAAAGATAAGTTTGTGGGGGTTTTGACGAGCTGTAGGACAGCACCGCTTTGAAGATGCTTTCCCCCAGTTTTGGTGTCACTCGAATGTACTGGTTTGTCTTACTGGTGTTTAAACACCAACTCCTGTGCCCCTCAGAGTTGTCGCCTGATGTGTCTGTGCTTGTCTGTGGAGCCGATAGTAAATGCACCCTCCACAATTTCTTCAATGAATCCGTGTCTCCGCCTCAGCCAAACCTCTGTGCCTGTGGATTGGCTTTTCCGAGGTTACAGCTGTCAAAGGAGGCTCCATGCCTCTCTCATTGGTTTTTTCCTCACTTTGCTGTTGATATTAAAAGGAACCCTCTGTCTTGTGGGCTTTTATTTTTTCCCATTTCCCCCCGTTGTTTTACAATGTGCAATACACTGTCATCAAAACTTCCAGGACATCCCAAAGAGGAAATTTCCCCTAGAATCCACATATTTAAAAGGAACAACAGTGTGGTTCTAAGTGATCTTGGAGAGTAATTAGGTTTTCTCAGTCTTTACAGCCGACCTTGCAGTGCTGTGTTTACATTTAATGTTTATAAAATACGGCTTATTTGTCAAAACAAGGCTTTAAATAAACTTGTTAATGGAAAATTGCTGTGAGAATTCAAGTGAGCTGCTTGTGGATGGCTAAATAATCGGGTAGAAGATTAGATTTATACTTCAGTAAAACCGCTTTAGTGTTGTATGGAAATGTTGCTTTTCGGTAAGAAAGAGGTTTATTTTTTTTTTCTGCACAGAAATGTGGCTATATTTGATGTATTATGTAATAATCTCAAAATGAAATGGTCATTGAAGCAATATGTAAGTCTGGTGCTAGGCACATCAGCCAGACAAGATTATAAACTGTCCTATTAATAGATGGTTTAGATTATTATTGTGTAGTGCCAGCTTCATTCATGGGGTAGCCCTTTTTCCCAGTGTTGCACAAATAATTCATTAATGTACATTCTGGAGGTAGTGGTATGTAAAGCCCTTCTGGGAAAGACTGTCGTGGGTGTCAGTGGTTAAATATTTGAGAAGTATTTAAACAGCTTTTATTCATAGCAAATATTGCTATGATTGATGTATTTTGAAAGGGACTTTTGGGGGGAGAGAGATATCTGCATATTCATTTCAGACATCTCAATTACCTGAGTGTCTCAAAGCCTTTTTTTTGCCAGGAGTGCATCTTGTGAAGGGTGTTTGAACCCTTAGGGTAGCTGATGATTTGCATTTGCTGATGTTACTCTGCTTTCCCTGCTGTGCCACCCGGTGTGATGCTTTGGTGAAATCAGAAAGGTCTTGTAGTACGGTGTATCATGGGGTCACAGATCATCTTCCAGGGCTACTTTCACTCAAAATAACTGTGTATTTACAGATCTGCAAGATTTAAAATGGTTAAGATGGACATGTCTGGCTGACTTGTTCTTTACCACCTAGTCTTACTACTACAGACATGTGATTTGCTTTATTACTGATTGATATTTTGTGTATACAAAAACACAGATTTTGGACTATTTGTTTTTAATGTGGTGTTTTTGAGTGTTGTTGGGGGTTTGTTTTGTTTTTAAGTAGTACTGTTTGTAACATAGAAAGGTTTAAATCCTGGATGGAGCTTTATGGTTATTACTCCTTTCTACTACTACTAAAGTTATTTGGACTGTGAATTAAAATGTCATACAGTCACTGTAGTCCCCACTACAGAAAATTATGCTGCCCAGTTTGTCAGTATGAGCATTTTTGTTTGACTAGTCTTTTGATTTGATCTTGATGAATATTCTGGAACTATTTCTAGTGAAGTATCTTGGAGATTTATATCCACCTGCAGCGCTTTACAAATCAGGAGCTCGTTTCTCTCACTTGGAGATTCCAGCTGTGAAAGAATTAGGCTTCTGGTCTGTAGCATGTTTGTTAGCAAGTGTTTATAATTTACCCAAAATTAAACCTAAGGAAGAAAATTGTGTGGGTTTGTGTTTTTTTGTTAACTCGTGTAAGAGTGAGAGATTACTGCTAAGCAAAAGCAGGAAGATGCCCTTTTGTGAGCTTCAGAGACTGAGCAGAAGCATTTCGTATTGTTTTGTTTGTTGTTTTGTTTTTTTTTTCTGATGAGTAAGAGTTGTATTTCATAATGCTAATGAATTGTTTTGGCTAGAAGGGGGGAAAGTTGCAGAATAGATAAGCCCTGGTTTTGTTTCGCATAACTGTGTTTATTATTTGAATACATATTACGAGATTGCTGAGTTGCACATTGTGGGGGGGAAAATCACGCTTAATAACGAGGCAAATTCAGGCTTTCACAAGTAAATGTACTTGAGTTGCGTGGATGCTAAAAGCATGGTGGTAATTGATGATCCCTAGATTGCTCGGTCAAAGCTATCTGAATGTTCACCTCAAAATTCTTATTTGAACATACATTCATTTACAGCTAAGTTTGACATCACGTGACAAGGTTAAGGATGTAGAGGGAAAAATGCAGGAGTAGCAAGTTAAGGACATGGTTTAACATTATTAAAATGCTGACAGAGTACAAAAGAGAAGTGACTTTCAATCTCAGTCCTTGAGTGATGACCTCAGGATGGTCTTTCACTGATCATTAAAGATAATGTTCAATTTTGAATATTTTGACAGGCTGGAAGTAGTTAACCTGAGTACATTTTTTTTCTTGCTTTCTCTTCTGTTCATACTTTCTTCATCCCTTAATTCATTCAATTTTGTATTGTAACACTGGAAACTTGCAGTGTTCAGCATCTGGCTTTCAAGGCATCCTGGAGCTAGTGATGTTTCTGAAGCAGCATATTCATTCCCCTTTTAAAGCAGAAAGCATTTACTCTGCACAAGTCATAGTTTTTTGTTTGGGTATTTTTGCTGATACAGTCACCTGAAAGAGTTCAGTCAGGAGGACTCTGAAACATGTGCAAGAACACAGAGATATTTTTTTTAAAAAAAAGCAGGTAAGTATTGCCATAAAATTAATAAGTTTGTTATGGCCTGGTCCTGCATTCACATTTTCTTGCACGTATTCTTATGCCTAAACATTTATTTTGTGTGTGATTTCTGCTTATAAGATCAAATAAAAGTCACTTCTTTAATCTTTTCTTGGAGGGGCTTCATCCTGCATGCATGAGCATAAGCACACTGGTATTGGCTGGGGACTTCAGGGGTGCTCTGATTCTTCCCCTTTTGTCTGTTGTTGAGATGTGATACGTTTTATGGATTTTACTTTCTTTTTTGTACATTGAATTAACTGATAGTGTAATTTTTAATAAGGATGTTGATGGAATTGTTCATATATTACAGCTAATTGTTACTATTAAGGCAAGTAGTCTTGTTTGATACGTATTCTACGCGCTGGTGTTGAGTGCATCCATGCTTCCAGATTGCTTTCTGCAATGAAATTGGGGTTTGGAGTTCAGTGCTCAAGTCTCTCCCTTCCACTCCAGACACGTTTTCCCATCTTTATGGCAAACCACAAGTCATTTAAAGCTGATTTTGTATATGGAAATATTACACATAGTTGCTTTCATACACGAATAGATTTTTGTCTTTTAATCCCAATTTAGCAATAATTGTATATACTAAATTATAGCTGTTAACCAATAGGTACCTTAAAACAATTAGCTTAAATTTTATTATGACAATGGCATTTTCTTTGAGAGAGAGATGAAGTTCTGTTGTTAGTTGTGCTGACATCCACGAAAGATGCTTAAATAAATGCAGTCAAGTATTACAGACTTGCACAGAAAGGGTCATGTTGGAAGGGACTCTGGAGGTCATCTTGGCCAACCCCCCTGCTCCATCAGGGCCACCTAGAACCTGTTGCCCAGTACCATGTCCAGATGGCATTTGAGTATCTCCAAGGTTGGAGGTATCAAATGTGTGAGGACTTACTTAAGCTGTTGATCAGAAGTACCTGCCTCGTGCTGTCTGCACTCAGGGTTAGGTTTAAAAACATAAACGTACATAAATGACTCCTTGTTTGGACAGAACCTCTTCTCACTTGAGGTTTGTATGTCAGATGTGCATTCATAACCTGTGGCTGAACCCTCAAAGTTGCTTACAAATGACGGGCTTTGTAGAACAAAGGAGAAGCCAGGACACCAGTGTGTAAAACAGGAGGTCAGCAGAGGATAACTTGAGTTCGAACCGTGCAAATAGTCTGTAAAACCAAAATCGTTCAGACAGACTTTATGAAACTTGAAGAAACTCAAAAACTAAGTGAAATCAAAACAGCAGACTTCCCTTAGGAAAGAAATGGGATTTGTTTGAGTAGTATCAGCTGGCTTCTGTGTAGGGAAGATGGAATTCCCAGTAGAGGTTAACTCCTCGGTTTCAGTTCAGCACCTTTATTTATTTACTTATTTTAGGTATGTTTGGAGACTGCTGGGATTACTGAAGAATATTTGCTGTGTTTTAGTCTTTATTCATGGAATTTTAAACTTCAGTTCTGTTTGAGATGTCTTCCCCTGCCATCAAGTCCTGTATTTTTCTCCATCCCTTTGAGATCCATTGCACCATGCAGTGATGTTCCTCACAAGTGCTCGTTTCATCTCCATTTCCCAGCCATTATTTCAGTTTTCAGCTGTGATCCTCTGTCCCTCCTGTGCTTTCACCTGCAAAATATTTTTGCAGCTAGCAGAAACATCCTTTCAGTCCACCACTGGTACTTTTTAACGTCCCATTCAATAATGGTATATCAGACTTAATGCTAAGTAGGTTGGATTGTGTTAGCTTGACACTGCAGCGGGGTTGGAAATAAGCTGTTGATGAATTTGGACCTCATCTAAATGCTGCAGTATCGGAGCACAGTTAACTGGTGAACTGTTAAACTGGGTGGCTTTTGTTTTTATTTGTTATGGCTGAAGTTAAACAATACAAAGATTTACTGTTAAGTCTCAAATTCACCATCAGTTTATTAGGGCTTATCACATTAACACCTATCAGCTAACCTTTAACAACTGCCTGTGAGTGTAGGCTTAGCCTGTGACAGATGTCAAGTAATTTATCTTGGGGTTTGCTTTTAAGATATGGCTGAACCAGAGTAACTTGTGGTCTACGACTAGTAGGGATGATCTGCTTTTTGGGGTACTGAGACCCTCTGACTCGATAATGGGGGGTGAAAGCCCACGATGGAAAAGTTGGGCGTCCTGTGCTTTCGTGAGAAGTGATAGGAACATGTGGGGTTAGAACACTTGGGAATGGGGAAGCGGGAGGCTACTGTGCTTTTGGTGTCATCCTGAGGTTAGATGGGTTCAGCCGTATCTTTAAACCACACTCCTAATTTAGATAAAGTTGTGTTTTTGCTGCAGGCTAGAGTCATATGCATGGGGTCAGTGAACACTGGCCCATTAAATCTTTCCTAACTTGTTTGGATGCCTGAGTCCATAGGAGAGAACAATGGTATCTGCACAGATGTTAATTGAGAGTCACACCTCCATTCATCATGCAGGAACTTTCCCTTATAGGTAGGTTTCCTCAGGGTGAGCTGTAATTCCCTGATGAAAACTTAGGAGAACATTGTGAAATCTGCCTTTCTCTGCTCTGTCACTTAGCTCTGGAACATCTTAAGTGGAGGTAGCAACTTTTCCTTCTTCAATTTAAGAAAACCTTGAAAGGAGCTACCTCTGGCAGCTTCCGTTGTGCTTTGAGTTCCATGGTGCCAGATTTCACGTTGCTCCTCTTGGCAAATTTGAGCAGTACTCAACTTTGTACAGTTTCTAGAGATCAGTTGAGATGTCCTGTTTGACTAATTTATGTCAACAGACATTAAATCTGCTTCAATTAATTTTGATTTTAATTATTTTTCATAAGGTAATTTTGATTGGTGCTAGACATTCAAGAGGTTATTTGTAATTTATTTTGCCAACAAGCTAATAAACCCTGCCTTGTTTATACTTATTGGAACATTTATATGCCTTAGCATGTTTATTATTCTAAAGTTCAACTTTTCAAAAGATAAATAACACATTTAATGTTTACATAAACAAAATTACAGTTAAACCTTAGGTGCCCCAAAAGCCATTGGTGGTGAAGATTAATTCTAGAACTGAAATTCCTGTAACGAGTAGAACAGAACTGAATGACTGTGTATGAGAAGAAGTAGAGAAAATAATTTTATGAAACTAGAAGTGATATTGATATTGACTGTCATAATTTTGCATTTAATTTTGATTAGTTCTGAGTCAAAGACATTATTTTGGAGCATACTATTTTAAAGTATTGATTTTAATCCATTTTGCAAATTTCTACTTGTTATAATAATCACTGTATAGCGTGACTGAAGGTGTCCAGTTAAAATGCTGTCCTTGTTCATAACAGAAGTGCTCTGAATATAAGGGAGCAGAAGTTTGCAGAAAAAAAACCTCTTAAGTTCTTATTTTTGTCTAATTTACTTTGGTGCAATTCTAATTGCCATTGATACATTTACACCAAGAAAATGCCTAATCCTTGAAGGTAAAAGGAGAGATTACCACACCTGAAAAAACCTTTATTTCTTCAGAAAGATAAAAAAATAATAATATAGATGTTTCTTGAGTTAAAGGTGTTTGAGATGAAATGGAATTTTGTATATAATTTGTAATAATTTTAATTCCTACCAATTATTGTATATGTACGTGTGTTTTAATTTTTAACTTGGTAAAATATAAATTCCCTGGTATTAGTGTGTATACCCCAGTTAAATAAAAATTCATAATAAGAACTTTGGATCTTACCCCTGGAAAGAAAACGTTACACACAAGTCAGAAGGTGAAATGTTTAGTGCAGTAAGAGAGGGAGAGGTACTGTAAGCAACTTGGTCTGGAATGTAAAAGCTGTACCTGAAACTTCCCAGGAAATTGCATTGCTGATGAAGATTAAATTAATGGGCTCATTTGGTACCCAAACTCTTGGGAACTTCAGTGCTAAGGCAGTAAGTTCTGTTTTGACCACAGGAACTTATTTGCAATGCACATTTTTCAGGTAAGCAGCCAGAGGCGTTCACACCTCTTGATCTCTGACTGTTGTAACCAGCCTTCAGGCTTCTGATAGGCACCAACGGAACAGATTCCTCTTCCTGAGTGAGAACTGATGTTTTGAAAGACCAGATCTTTTATTAAGTTAATAATTAATTAAGGTAATTAATTAATCTGAGGCTGGCTAATATTAAGGTGTCTCTTAAGGTAGCCTCAGATGTCTAGAACCACCCGTGAGGCTCTGTGCTGGGACCAGAAGCAGTGTGTGTTTTCACTAAGATGTTGGGTAATGCCAGTCTCTGGTTGTGGGATGGAGTGAGACTGCAGCCTCTACTGTGCTCTTGCTGCCTTTCCCAGGTCTTTGTGGCCTCCCAGCAGGGAGGCAGATCCCATGGGGAGCTATTAACAACTTCTGTTGGGGAATCTCCATAGTCTTCCCTCCTGGTGACTGTTCCTCCCCTCTCCTGCAAGGAGCAGGTGAAGGTTTTGATGCATGAAGCCAGGAATCAAACTGAGTTCAGATTCTGTGTATTATATAAATATTAATAAAAAGGAACTTAAGTATTTAATAAAGGGGAAAACTAGTTGTGGAATTTCAGCCTTTTAAAATACATGGTGAAGGTTAATTACATGACAAATAAGAGAAAATACCTGTATATGTTGGTGCATACCTCTCCATCACAGTTTATCTGGTTTGGGACAATCAAGTTATGCTAATTGAAGGAGACTGTAAAGAAAACAAAAAGGATTTCCTCAGATGCAATTTGTTAACAATCTTTTTGTGTGTAAGATTGCATTTGTTGTGTGGTGAGGAACTAGAGAAGACTACTTTCTATGTCTTTGGACTGGATGTCAACAGTATTTGTCACAGTTCTGTCTTAAGGTCATACAAAGGCATCTTGGGGAGAAAAGGTCCCTCTTTTCAGGAAACACACATTTCCCATAAAGTACCATATTCAGCCTTTCCAAAAGGAATTCATAATAATGTAATTTATTGTTATTACAATAATTCTGTTTTTAATAATTCACATATTCACGTTTTGGGAAACTGGAAACTTGTAGAATTAAATGTAGCTTTAAAATATAGTGCTGTAGTTTGGGAGTGATGGTTTGACATCTTATAAACAGTGACAGTTTTGTGTCCATAATCTGTTCATAAATAGCAAGCAATCATTACTCTAGGGAGGATTTTTGAAGGATTTTTTTTGGCCCAAACTTTTTTTCCTCATTTACATACACAGCTCCCATGTAAGCCCATCTACCCAGACACAAAGTGTCATCTGAGGATGTTGGGCTCAGTTAGGTGTTGCTGGTGGCCCTTCTGTTGTATTGTTTCAAGCCTGTATCAGCCTTCTTGAGATAACATTCGGGTGGTTTGTTTGTAATCAGATAATTTGTTTGTAAAGTATTCACAGAATGGTTCACAGTCTTTGGTGTTTAGATAGCACCAGCATTGCTTTGTGAAATGACAATTGTTTAAGGATTGGGAAGAAAGTGACAGAAGTGTTGTGTTTGGTTTTTTTTCTGTTGACATATGAGTTCACTCACTTCTGAAACAACAGAATGACCTTAAAGTAGCTAAATTATCAGAATCTTACCCATTCCAGGCACTTTGGTGAATTTTTAGGATGAAGTAGTACAATTTGATTCACTTCACCACCGCCTCCTTTGTTGAGTTGTCTAACAGCAGCCTACATTAGTACATCTTTTTTTGCCTGTAGTGCTAATTTGGCAGTATGGAAAGCAAGTGTGTGGCAAGTGGCTCTGGTGATTATTTTTTTTTTTAAAAAAAAAGGGTGGAGGGGTATGGTATTGGAAAAACCTGATAGGGCCAAAAGTGAAACTGAGAAGTGGTTCCATGAGCTGTTAAGGAGGGCCTTACACCATTGCCTTCTGTTTCTTGGGGTTTTCTTGAGCTTCCTTCCACTGGGTGCCAGGAACCCCATAGGGAAATGGAGAGGAGCTTCAGTCCTATAAAGCAGCTTTGCCCTGGGTGTGTTGGTTTGAACTCAGTATGTGAATTTTTGTTGTTTGCCCAGCTCCCTGCATAACTTGATAACTCATATAACCTTTTAAGGGGACACCACGTAGCAAGAGAGGAAAGAGATCTGATTACTGAACAGATCAATCCTCCATTGGATCAGTAGGAAAAAAAATACATCACTAATTCACTAAAATATTTCCTTTTCAAAATAAATTGGAAATGAAGCAATGAGTTTCTCCTAAGATATTCATTGGTATCTCAAGGGTGAAAATTGCTGTGGTGCACAGACAGGTTTCCTGCTCTATGTATGATTCCTTATTTCAGTGAACTGTTTTCCATCCCCAGATGGAGGGAGAGGAAAGAACGGAAAACAGATCTGTAGGTATCTCTCCCCTCCTCCCTCCCCCTTTTTGTTTTTTCCTTCCCTCCCCTCTTAAGTCTTTTGACTGCTTGGATCCTCTTTCAGTTGTGATAATGTTAAGACAAGAAGTCAATCATACTTCAGGTAGTTTGTCATAATTTTGTTTATACTAAGTTGATGTGTAGCTTTACCAGTAAGCTGCTGACAGCTCAAGAAGAGGTTCATCCTGTTGGTGGTGTTGAGACAAATGAATCCTTCTTGATAGAAAAATATCCAGCTCGTTCTGCACTGAGGAGGATAAATACTGATTGGCCATGTGGTTTCTTTTGTGGCAGTTAAGGACTGATAGGGTTAACCTCAGAGGGGAAACAAAAGATGGTGCTTGAGTTGACACTTTTGGCTTGGAAATCTTTTATTAAAAGAAATGGGGATGTGTGTGTGCAAAGAGGGAGCAGATAAAAGTGCTGTGGCTTTAGAAGGGGGAGAGGCTTTTGATCAAAGCTTTTGAGGTTCGCTGCACTTTATTCTCTAAGTGTTGTCACCAGGTGTTACTAGCTGTGGTTGAGACTCTGCAAGATGAGTCCGTACATTTCAGGTTAAAATGCTGTAGTTTTGGTTTCTGAATCCCCCTATTACATAGAAAAATGTCAATTAAGTTGTATTTTCTAACTTGAATATAATGTTAAGCAAATAAGATCTCTGGGCTTTAAGCTTTCCTTGTTTGCTTGCGCGTGGTTCTTGATTGCAGGTAGAATTGAAGGCTGGCTCTAGTTGGCCTAGAAATAGCTTATTTTGAGTAGATAAAGCTGTTAATAAATTCACTTTTCCGTTGTACTTAAACTGATAGAGTTAAAGCCATCTGTCTGAAGAGGGTTGATTTTAACAGCTGAGCTATGGGATGTTATGTTTTGTTTCCCTTAAGTCTGGGTAACATCTGTTAAGATAAATTCCTTTCATTAAAGTCTACAGTGTTGCAAATATCTAATGTAAATTGTGTGACCTGAAGCTCTGTTGTGAAAGGTCTGGCAAGGAGGAAATTATTTTCTTAAATAGCACCACTCTCATATGTTTCATTACTTTCTACCTCACAGGGAAATGTAAATATTAGGAATTGAATAAAAGTGGTGAAATAACCTTTTAAAAGAGTTGCAGCATCACTTGTATGGTATAGTTTTAAGGGATGAAGAAGGTAACAGATATGTTCAGTCCTAAAGGTTTGTCTTCTAGGGTGTCTGTATCCAATATGGAATTGCTTATTGCAGTTTCATAATTAAGATGGATCAGCTTTTCATTATGAAGATGATATTCAACTGTAGCCATCTCCAACCATGCGTATCCAAAAAACCAGCACATTTATTTCAAGAACATGAAACCTGTGGTGTTTCAGGGGTGAGCAGACGTAGCAGTGAAGATGCCATGCTCTTGGATTTGGACTTTGAACCTGGTTCTGGATGTGTGCAACCAAAGCAGAGTATTTTTAGGTACCAGTGTTGTAGGATTTTTCAGTTTTCCCCTCTGAGGAAAAATTCTAGCAAGGATTGCAGTGTCTCAGCATGGGCTCAGAGGTGTGATTTCAAGGCTCGCTCTGGACTGAAGCTGATCCTTATTCTGTCAGCCCTGTTGTGAGTGGCTGTCAATTCATTTGGGTTGGAGCATCAAAGTGGGGGTGTGAGACTGCTAGGTGCAGTGTACTCATCTGTGCCACTCGACACGGAGTGAGTGGGTTTGTGCTGGCAGGACAGGCTAAAGCAGCAGTTTTACAGACACTAAACATTTAGATATTTCTAATTCCTTTATGCTGTTAGTTGGAGAAATAGGACTCTCGGCTGTATTTGTTTTAAATTTTTTTAGTCATACTAGTGAGAAAGGTTTGGATGTACTTTTTGAGGAATTAGTGGGTAATAACTCTCTGACAGGTTCTCATTTTTATTCCCATGGCAGCGTGTTCTGTTTCCCATCATCACTGTTTCTTCTAATGTTCAGTTATTTTTTTATGAGATCTTTTTATCTCCCCTACTTCAGAACAAAGTACAACTTAAAATATGGTGTATGCCTTTCAAAACCATAAGGTGAAAAATAGACAAAAAGGTGTATTGTAGTGTATACCAGTTCCTAAATCTATCTTTAAAAATGCTTTTTCTGGTTTAATAAAGCCATTTAATTAGATCAACTTGCATGTAAAAGTCTTCAGAGTTTGTTTAAACAGAACTGTTTCAGGAGTTTAAATTTTTATTTTCCTTAACTTCATGTTCAGCAGAAAGATACTGTTTTTTTCCCCCTTAATTTTAAAAATTACGTAGCTTATCTGTCTCTTGCAGCTCTGCTGTTTGCTGAGTGACAGTAATACTCTTCAGACTTTTCTATTTGAAAGCTGGGTTATGCTTCAAGGCTTTTTATAGTAAAGTGAGTCCTAACACCTATTGTCAGATTTTCCTTGGGAACTCTTTGTATGCTTACTAGTAGTGTTACAAAAGCTGAGAATCTGAATTACTCATCTGCTCTGTTTAATAGGCTATGGAGCCAAAAGATGTTTTCAATTTTTGTTGCTCTGTGTGTGCTGCTTCAGTACTTTTTCTGAAAGTTAAACCTTGTTTATCCATGCATTACTTAGGCCACTGTGGACTAGTGTGGCTTCTCTACAAGTTATTTAATCCTCTTCCAGAAGAGTGTCTGGGTTTGTTTTATTTTGGGGGTGTGGTGGGGAACTGTAAGCTGGTCAGTTTCAGTTGGTTGGCTGTGTACAGAACGCATCCTCAGCAAATTTGTTGATGATCCTACATTAGGAGTGGTTGGTCTGCCAACAGTGGAGCATCCGTCTTTGTGGATGCTGAGAAATTGAGAACTGGCCCAGCTGAAACATGGAGTTGAGTTAAAAGCACACAACTTCTGTACCTGGGGTGGAATAACAACGCTGTGCATCGATATGGGCAGGGAACTGCCTGACTGATGAGCAGCACTGGTGGTAAGAAGGGGCCAGGAGATGGGCTGACATGTGCATGCACTCTGTGACCAAGGCATGCTGTAGTCTGGGCTGTGTTAGGAGGAGTGTGGCTACCAGATGGGGAAGCTCCTCTACTTGTCAGTGGTGAGGCTGCTCTTGGAATGCTCTTTCCTGTTACTCTGCTTTCCCCAAATTTCTCAAAGATGTTGAGAAACTGGAAGATGATCTGTGGGTGGGCTGCCAGAGTGGCTGAAAGCTGAGGCTGTAGCTGCTCTGTGGAGAGGGTGAGGGCACTGCTCTTGTTGCTTCTGGCAAAAGAGTTGCTGAAATAGGTTTCTTTCAGGGGCTGGGGAACCTGGAGGTTTTCAGGACTTGGAAAAGTCATGGCTGAACTATGTAGTGTTGGAGATAATAATCTTCAAGTGGGAGTTGGACAGATAACCTCCACAAGTCCTTCCTGACAGCATTTGTGTGGTACTCCTGTGTATGGCACTGTTAACTGTTAGGAGACAACTCTAGGGACATCAGTTGAAAGCAACACAGTAATGAAACAGATTTTATTTTAGTTGAATTACCTACTCAGCGCTGTGAAGCTCTCCAAGACACATTCTAATGGTGGGGTGACAGATTTACTCAGTGTATATTAACTCAAGCAGATCACACCAGATATTTGATTGCATGCTTGTCTTAATTCTAATAGCATGCACTTGGGAGCCTGATAGTTTGATTTAATGTTGCTTCATCTGCTACAGGAGCTTCCCAAAGCTGCTCTTCCACTCACTGAGTTGTTATATTCTAATTTTGCAGAAATGGTGTTATTTATGTTTCTGCAAGGTCTTAATATTTAAGAGTGTATAATTTATTAAATATCATTTACATATTTCTGAAGATTTGCTTTCATTCACTACTCTTTTAAATAATGTTCTGTAGAATTAAAGAGGAAGAAATCCTGTTCTTGAGCGAATTTAGCAAGCCTGTAGCACAGAATCTCTGCTGTGTCATCCTCCCTCCCCTCAGATTTTGGCTGCTGGAAGTAAGAACTGTGGTGGGGGAAAACAGTGAAAGGAGCATGTCACTTTCAGGCTCCTGGTTCTGTTGCAGACTAGTAGTTAAACTGCTAGGAGACTGCAGTTTGCTTGTTTTATGTTTAACTTGCACGGATGGAGAGCCCATGACTTCACTTCCCAGAGTAAATGGCTGTGGTGATTTAAGATCTCGTCCTGGTGAATACTACCACTCTTCCTCATTACTGGACACGCAGAAAGCAGCATGTGCCAACTTAGGCATTGGGAGTCTTAGCATGAGACATGTTTGTAATGGTTTAAACGAGTAGACTGCACTGGAGGATCTGAAGCACACACGTAGACTGTACAGCTGCCAGCCTCGGGCTCAAGGAGGGAGGCAGGGAGAGGGGCAGCATTCAAAGTCATCCCATCATCTGACAGTCTGCCAGACAGGCTCCTGGTTTTGCTGCTCAGCTCATATCAGGGGTTCTGCAGACCACACTGAAATGATACCTGAGTGCAGCATGAATCAGAATACTGCATTTGTGCTGGTTGTCTTTAACAGGAGTATTCATGAAAAATCTGTAAGAGGAAAGTTTACAGGTTAGTGCTAACTTGTAGCGTGGGTTTCACTGAGTTAACTAATAATATGTGAAAAAATCTTTGTAAATACAGACATGATCTGTGTTTTACTTGAAATGATTCTGTAGCAATTGAAAAGAACAAAATGAAGCAATACCTGTTTAGGGAGTCTGCTTTTCAAGTGTGACTCTGTGAGGACTACTCTGTTGCTCTTAACTAGCTGAACTTCTAAAGAAAACCCAGTAAGAATTGCTGGGTAGACAGGAATGATGAAATTATCTGTTCTTTTTGATTTGAATCTGTTGCTGATAATACTTCAAAGGATTTACTATGCATCTGTTAACTGATCTTGCATAAATTTACTCTATGACAGGTTTTGATGAGTTTGGCTTTTACCAGCCCTAACAATCTACGAAGGTTATTTTGTGTAGTTTGAACGTTTGACTTTTTCCCAGTCTGGTAGAAGGTGTGTGCTGTTGTCTGAACAAAGGGCTCTTTTCATCTGCTTGTGGTCCTGCCTTCCATTCCCTGTGAGCTCCTAAGATTCCTATCAGTTAGGAACCCCACAGTGTAGTGAATGATGGAGTACACATCATCTCCTGTCAGTAACCTGGAAGTGAGCATCCTGCTGTCCTCTAGTAGAGTAAAGCCTCAACTCTTTTATCTGGGTGTCCTGTAGAACACCAGGAAAACAGTAGGGGAAAAGGTTGGCTGTTTTTATATGCACTTCTATATACTGATACCTAAATAAACAGACTTTTAAATTTTCCTCTTGCAGGAACATCATTTGCAACGGGCTATCTCAGCACAACAAGTTTTCAGAGAAAAGAAAGAGAGCATGGTTATCCCAGTCCCTGAAGCGGAGAGCAATGTCAACTATTACAATCGTTTGTATAAAGGAGAGTTTAAGCAACCAAAGCAGTTCATTCACATTCAACGTAAGTTAACAAATGTTGGTTTTATTTCCCCCCCCTTATTTAAATTGAGTAATCTTCAAATGGTCTTGAGGACAAAGTTTCTACAATCTTTAGAAAGTGGGAGGCCTCAAAAATCCAAGGGGAGTTTAGATATGTGAATTCCAGAATCTCAAGTTCTGGAACAATTTAGGTTGAAGGGAAGTTTTGGGAGGTTTTTCCTGCTGTGTTTGTTTATGGGCTCTGTGTTGATTCTGTAAGTCCCTTTCTGTAGGGAACTCTGAACTTATTTTATAGATAAAAGGAAGTATTCTTTTACATGAGTTTAGCTTCCTGTGTCATAAAAGATCTACTTAATTAATCTAAAGTTGTAGTTAAGTATAGTGGTCTTTGGATTCATTTTAACACTTTTTTGGTTGATGTTCTGTTGAAAAGTGACACACATTTACAGTTCAGTTGTTCCTTGGCACACAACTCATGTTTGTCCTTTGCAGCATGTGGTTCTAGGGGGGTTATTTTGTGACTTGGACTTCTCCCAGGAGTTATCTTTGTACCAAAACCTTAGATTGAATCATCACAGTGGCTTGTCTGTCCTTATCCTACAAAATAAGAGATTTTTGGAAAAAACGTGCTCAAGATCCTTTGTGATACAGTAGAGATAATACTGATAATGTGAGAAATGAGCTAAAGGAAATAAAATATTTTTCTCCTTAATAGAAAAAAAAAAGCTGCAAACAAGGCAGGCTGAACTAACTGAAACAAAGCTGCTGAAGAAGGAATGTGTTTTATTCTTTTCCTTGTTGGACATTGCCAGAAACACTGTAAATGTTGTTAATAAACATGTCTAAAAGTGTTAAATATATTATGCCAAAATGTTCTTTGTCTTGTTGAGACTCCCAGTCTTTCTGGACAGAATTACAGAAGATATTTGAGCTGAGGATAAACATCAGATACTGCTCCAAAATATTTTTTCCCACATATTCTGGATGGAGTAGGTGTGTTGCAAGGCAGCTTTATGCTACATAAACTGTGTAGAACTTTTGGTTTAAAACTAAAAGCACAAAGAGCAGCAATACTTTCTTTGGCCAGGGAAGTGAAGTAAACCGACAGATGCCAAGAGGCCACATACTGCAGGCTGTACTTACTGGTGGTTATTTCTAGAAAATCACGTTTTGCTGTTCATCTGGTAGCCAAGGATTTCAATATTTTTAATTTTACCAGTATAATTCTTTTATTTAGACCTGTGGTTCCAAGCAGAGAACAGCTAATTTCTTTATGAGGGATGGAATTCATGAATAAGCATGGTTCCAGGTGTTAGTTGACCTAGGGAGCACCAAATCAGGTGACTTTGAACTGAACATAAAACAAAAGCCTTGAGCTATTTTAATTATTCCAGTATGCTTGATAATTTTCCAAGAATGTTTGTAGTTTCAGATGCATTGTAAGTTATTAATATGCAGCAAAGAGAATAAGTTAGTACACTTATACCTGTGCTAGAGTTATAGCTGAGTGGATGTAAGAAAATTAGTGTCCCTAAGAGAGTAAGAATGGAGCAAAAAATACTGTTAGTATATGTATGTATTTTACCTGTGTATGTATATAAAGGGTAATGATACCCAACTGATGCTTTATCATCAGTAATGCAGTCAGATTGCTCAGGTATTGGTCAAATAATCTTCATTAAGTCATGTGGCATGAACTCGAGTCACTCTTTAAATTAAAAAAACACAAGTGAAGTGTTTGCATTTCCTGTCAGTGCGAGTTGGCCGGTTGTTGTTCCACGTTTTCAGAGGGTGCAGTAGCAGAATCTGTAAAACAGGTATTTACATGTTACCCTTACTGAGGTGTATTTTGGTTCAGGAGGGGAGTGCTGGAAGCTCTGTCCCAGTCAGGGGTTGCAGAATTGCCATCGAGGTGGTGTTTTGCTGCATTGTTACTACTCTGGATATAATTACTGCAGTTCTTCGTTTGCTCTTGGTCAGCCCAGATGTGTCTGCTGCCATCAGGATCAACACTGCCCCCTCCTTTCTTCCTGCCAGCACATTCCTGGTGGCAGTTGTGTTCACGGGTGAGCTAACTCAGGGAAGTGATCTGGCAGAAAGCTTATCTTTTGTTTTTTGGTGAGGTGAACCTCCATACTTATCAGTTTTCTGTCTTGGCTCGTTGCATGATTGCTGGTGTTGGCACAGGCAAGGTGGTAGGAATGTGGCTTGCTGGGGAAGGAAGCTAGTGGAACCGCTTGTTTCAGTGGTAACTGTGGAACCACAGCCTTAATTTAGTTAGCTAAATGAAATTAGTTCATTTAGTTGAGTTAAACCCAATTTAATGTAACTTAAAGTGCATTTCTGTAAGTTGGTATAAACTCAGTTCCTAGGGGAGCTCAAGTAAACAAAAGCGAATCCCTCTGACAGGTACTGCCATCCACAGTGGTTAAAGTGGCAGAGGATGTAAACTAGGATGTTGGGTTTGCAACAGCAATTAGCAAACCAACATGTTCTGAGCATCATGTGAGGTAAACTTTCCTGGTAGGATCACTGGGGCCCCATCCAACAGTGTGCTGTAAAAACATGTGGTGTGGAGAAACGCAGAAGTTTAGGAGCAGGAAAAGGAGATTCAGTCAGTCACAAGAATCTCCCAGGAATTACCAGGAGGAAGGGATAGAGATGATCCATTTTTAACTACATGAACCAGCAGATTGGTTGTTCTTAAAACGCTAACTAGTAGCAGGTCATCTGAAATACAGTGCTTCCTGTGGCTGAGTCTTGTTCTTCACTAATTCTTGCAGGCGTGAATGAACAGTTGCATGTGTTGCTATGGCAGGGGCAGAAACAGAGGGTGGTGATGGATGGTTATATCACACAGCACATAAACCACCTGCGTCTTGTGATGGCTTTTGAAGCCAGCAAGCTGCCATACTAGAGGCCAGCTCCAGGATGAAAAATGGCTTTTTCTGGAACTAGTACAGTTCACTCAGTGCTTGGGAAAAGAAGGAAACTGATGATTAAGGATGTCGCTGAAAGTACGTTTGAAAGAGCAGTGATGGACAAACTTCAGGGAAGGAGGACACTTCCATGCCTGTCCCAGAGCTGTGATGAGACAGCTTGGGGTTGATTAACTCCTTCCAATTACATGCAGCAGTTAAAATAAGAGTGATAGCCTTGCATTTCATCAACCTCCACAGGCTGCTGAGACTCTGTGGCCTCCCTCTCTGCATTGAAACAGGAGGGGGAATGCAAGTACTGCTTCCAGTGCTTCAGTGTCATTAACCTGCAACCTCCACGGGAACCCCCTTTCCTTGAAAGTGAACTATATTGACAATTACAAGTCATGACAGATAGAATGAGAAGCTTTGCTAGCAAAAGAAAATTGCTATAAGATATGGAAAGCAGGATCTGTGACAAGGGCTACTGCTGTTCTCACAGTGCTGATGTCTTTTTGTATAAGAAAATGAGACTAGATTTATTCAATGCAACTTGTTCCTGGCAAGTACGTTTATCTTGTCATTTTGATTATTTGTCAAAATCTTCTTGTAGGAGTTGAAATTCAGGGTGTAGTTTGGGGATTTTTTTTGGGGGGGAAGGTTTATGAGTTAGTTTTCTCTGTTTTTCAGCTCTTCATTTGTTGTTCATGAAGTCTCAAAACAACTGCTAAGAGAGCTGATGGTTTATCAGAGAATAATTTAGTACTATGTACGGAGCTTGGTGACACTCATCATGCCTTCCTGAGGATGGCTGGTCTTCTAAGTTGCCTGTTGATGGAATGGTGGTCTTTTTCTTGCTAGTCTTGGTGTCTCCTGCTAGTTGCATCTCACTTGAGCCTGTAATTTTGTTCTGAAAGGTGGTTCAGGAGGGTGCGTGGTTCAGGAACTTCCAGTGACTCTTCTTTCTTCCTTGTGGAAATGAAGGCAAATTTACTGGCACTGCTGACAATGTACAGGTGAACAACATCATGTCTTCCCTGTCATAGGGATCCTCCTGCTCACTGATATTCTGGTTTAGAAAAATTGACTTGAAACATTTTGCTCACACGTGATTACTGACTTATCTACTGGTGGGTCATAGGTTGACTTTTTTTTTGGTGTAAGATCAACTCCTGTCTGACGGTAAAGCATCAGTGCCTTTTCTGGACTTGAACAGATTTCTGTGCATTCTCACATCACCTGTGAGAACATGGTTAAGCACCTGTTTTTTGGAATGGAGGGACCTGCTCTATTGTTAGGAAAGCTCTTCCAAAATGATGGGAATATCTGGTCTATAAAACTTTTGGCCACCTCCCTTGAGCAGAGCTGTTTGAATGTGATTTCACAGAGTACATTAGGACTGTAGTAGTTTTGGAGGCTCTGGGGATGTTCTTGGGGGAAACGTTTGCAATTTCCTTTCTGCTGAAAGTGGCAGTTTATGCTTAATAGGTCATCAAATTACAGATTGTAGTGGAGGGGAAGTGCAGTATCGGGCATCATTCTGCAGGAGAAGTATGAGCTGCCAAGGTTGGACTTGCCTGGGAGAGCTCTGAAGAGTTTTGAAATTCTGGTGAATAACAGATGGAGTCAGATGTACTCAGTCCACATTTGAACCGGTCAGTGCTATATGAGAGAGAAGCTTTTTCCAGTATTGGAAAGTGGAGCTAAGGAGTGCGAGGGTCACTGCTCAAGTGGGACCATTCACCCCTTTGCAGTCTGTGGCTGCTGGTGGTGCTGACACTGCAGTGCTCCCAGGTGGCTCTGCTGGGACCAGGCAGAGGTTGGAGCAAAGCTTACTGGAGCTGAAGATGGTATGACTGGTCTGGCATGGATACTTGGCAGCTAGTCCATTAATATTTGGCTAGTCACCTCTTTGAACAGGATCACCCCAGGTCCTTCTCTCAAGTGCATAGCCCTGTCTGGTGATGTTTTTAATGCAGTTCTATAGAACTTCAAATCTGGGTCAGCTTTTCCCTCAAAACCTTTGATTCCTACAGACTGCCACTGGAGAAGCAGGATCCAATGTTGTAAGCTGTAGTTTAATAATACAGTTGTTACTAGTGCTGTGGAGTCACGTGCCCAATGACAGTGTCTTAAATAAAGTTGCTCTGCAACTTGTATTATTGAATTAACATTATTAATAGTTCCACTTAATACATAGTTACTGCCTGCTATTATTAATTTTTTTCTTGAAATAAATGTTTGAGTATGTAGTTAGTGTTTCACTTCTTCAAGGTTTTGTTAGGTACAATTAATATTTCATATTAAGAATTCATGCTGTTGTATGCAATTTGCTCATACGTGTTCTAAAATTTAGGGTAACTAAAATTTAGGATAACTTCCTTCTGCATTTAGCAGGGCCAGAAACTTTGTCTAAGTATGGAAAATGATTAGTGCAGTCTGTAGTAAATACATGAGCTTTGCTGTAAAGTCAGGAGCTTACTATTTGGAGAGTGTGGAGGAACATTTGGGTTCTACATGTAGAGCTGAGTTTGTTTTGGAGAAAAAGTAACAATTCCCACAGGATTGGTCCAGCACTTTTACAGTTTGTTGCATGGTTGTATAAAGAACAAAAAAAAAGGTAAATATTTAGTCTAGTAAGTATTTTAAAACTCTGGGTTTGTTGAGCTATTTAAAAATGGGTAACTGACTTTATATGGGAACTTCAGTGTAAGTGTTTTTGGTCCAAGTTGGGGACGTGATTGAAAATTATCTTAATTGTTAAGAATCCTACTGTGATATTCTGAAGGAGCTGTATTATCACAGCACTGAGAAGCATTTTTGCTCTTGTTTTGCAAAGATATATTAAAGTTTCTGTGCCTTTACGATAGCTTTTTAAACTAAAGCTTTTTTTCCTGTTACCTCTTCAAGCCACTTAAAATAAAATGAAACTTCTTTGATTCCCCTCATACTGGAAGTCAGAGACAAGCAACTTCTAACTGTGGTCTTGCAGCTGTTACATGGGGAAGGTTTTCAGCAGAAAGAAAAGTGTTATGGCAGAGATGTGCTAATCTGAAATTATATTGATCCTTTGACTTCTGATGGTCAGATTCCCACTTGTGTATTTCCATAGTGTTATTTACCAAGGATTTCACTCTTATTTTCGTATGTGTGTTTTAATTTCAGCCTTTAATCTGGACAATGAACAGCCAGATTATGATATGGACTCTGAGGATGAAACCTTACTGAACAGACTAAATCGGAAGATGGAAATCAAGCCGCTGCAGTTTGAAATAATGGTTGACAGACTGGAAAAAGCCAGTTCTAGTCAGGTATTGTACTGTGTTAAGAAATGACTGAGCTTTTGTGATTTCTTCGTTTTCTGGTGTGGTGAGTCTACATGGTTTTTTGGTTGCTTTTCAATTTGTTTTCTTTCCTACTAACAGGATGTTTGTGTGAGTTTGCAGTTATACAGAAATCATTGTCAATATTAGTAACTTAGAAAAAAAAAAAAAGTGAGAGGAGAGCTTTTGGGGGCTAGTTGGGGGGAGTTGTTTTTAAATTTTAATTCCTAACCACAGTCTCTTAGAGAGGACAACTTAAAATATCTGTGTTGGGATGAAAGAAGCTTGTGGTGATCGGTAGGTGTATAGATTGGGCTGTAAACATGTATGAGAATCCAAATCCTTGGTTTCACTTGGTACTAGTGGGCGTTGACTTCACTTGATGTTTGAACGTTAGAAACTTAGAAGCATAGACAGTGAAGGAAAAATCTGTTAAGATTGGATCCATGTAGTAGAAACTGCACAGATGCAAGAAATACAGACTCCAGTTCAGACTTGGAGGATGGTTTCCTTGCTTTAGAAGCAAGCATGTGCTGTTTGTTATTTAATCAGAAGGATACCTATCTTAATAGTCAGTTCCTGAGGTGTTCCAGGAGGCTGGTGTCTGGAGAAGGGTCTTACAGCCAAAAACACTACTCAGAAATTTCATCTGAAGGATCAGTTTCTGGAAGGCAAGTTTGAAATAGGCAAAGTTCTTTCTCAGTGAGACTGGTGTTTTGAGGGAGTGAAAAATCCATTGCGGGATTTGTAGCTCTGCCTCAGTTGATTTAGTTCAAAGCTGTGTGTTAAGAGACCAAAATGTTCTATTCTCTACATCTCAGAGCAACTTTAACAAGGATTAGGTAAAGGTTTTTTACTACACTAAGAAGATGGTATGTGAAGAAAAAAAACTGCAGAGTACGTTGGATGATACCTGTCGAATATGTGGTACTTGGATCACAGACCTTTGATGTAGGTGCTCCTATTTTGGCTTTCAGTTAAAGCAGTTCATGTTGAAAAGTGATAACCAGAATTCACATCCTCCTTATGCTGGTTTCATCTTTCATTGCTTGAGTAGTGAAGTTAAATTTAGGAACTGAAAGATGTTTTCCTAAAGTAAAATACTACAGGAATATGGATTTTTCTCTGTAGACAGCTGCCCCTTCCTCTTTCCCTTAAATGTCAGTAACACTGAAGCATTACAGAGGTGAAGAGTAATTTGAACCAGAAAGTGCCAATTTAAACAAGTCCACGACAGAAAAGATCTTATGTGTACCTGAAGCATTGTAATTGATTCTTATAACGTAGGCTCCCTCTTGAAGGTAAGATGTGTAGGGAAAAATCCTTCTTTGTAGGTGAAATTTCTGTGGGACTTCTTGTGTAGTATCTTCTGCCTCACTTCAGGGATTGCCATGTTTGCATTCAAGCTCTTGTCCTGCTTTTGGGCTTCAGAAAATTTTCAGCAGATGTTGCGTAGCTCTCTTGTGAGCTCTGTGATAGGAATGGCAAGATAAAAACAACTCTTGCAGGTTATTGGAGGCTGGGAAAGAAAGAAGTTTGGCTGCCTGGCAGATTCCTTCCCCCCATGGGGTTATAATGCTCTCGAATCCTACTTGGGGCTACTGCACAATTCACAGTTTACATGACTTACCTCTGAAATAGAAAAGGCTGCTGGTGGGAATGCCTTCTTTGCCAAGGAGAGGCTTTAGACATTCCTCTTGGGCATTTTGATAACCTGATTTAAGCAGGGACTCTGCTTCCGTGTTACTGGTGGTACTTGCAAAAACAAGCAAGCAGGGTCAAAATTTAACTTTTTTAATCACGTATTCAAGGCTGAGTTGATTGTTTGTTTTGTTTTTTTTTTTAAAGAAATATGTTAATGGAGAAAAGGGAGCAGAGGACAGACAAGACTGACATTGTATTTAAGCAGTATTCACAGGGGTGGAATGGTGTTTAAGTTGTGCATTAGCTGCACACACAATCATAGCAACTTTTACATATAGATGGGGTATGCTGGTGAGTATGTGTGTTTGATTAACCAGGCTGATGTCCATTCTAGGTAGAAGAGATGCAAAGTTATTGTTTTAATGCTGCATGAGGTCATAAGCACAGAAAGATTAGTGACTTTCCCCCCCCTTTCTTTTAAAATCAGTTAAATGCTTTTCAAATTCGACTGTAGATTGCAAGGGTTTTATCCTGTTCTGTCTGGAATTAACACTTAGAGTAGCAGTGGTTACACTTAGGTTATCCTTATCTTTCTGAAATGTATTGTTTTTTTTCTGCTTATCCTAACGTAGGGGCAAGATTTAACATAGTTTGACATGTTGCAAAACTGCAAATGTAAGTTGTTCAGTTGATATTTTTCAAATTAGGGGGAAGACGAAGTGCTGTCTGACTTCTGCTTTAAGTAATACTAGAGATACTATTTTCTTTTTATGTAATTAATAGGTTTAAGATTATATGAGCACATTAAACTAAGGTCCTAGTTAGTCAGTGATGGGTTTTCTATTTATTTGTCTGATTGCCACATAAGTAGCTGAACATAAAAAGGAAAAAAAAAGTTATTTAATTACCTGTGCGTAACTACCTCCTACTGAAGTAGCTTTCTTAAGAAGTGAATGTCTTTGTGTCTCTGGGCTGTAATAAACAAATCATTATCCCTTTCTATCACAAAGTAAACATTTTTGGGGGGAAAAATTAAGAAACTAGTTTGCTTCAGATTATATTCTACAGTAAAATATCTTCTAGGGGAAGCAACATTAAACTGCAAAGAATCATACATTAATCATGGCTAATCAATAAGTTACTTCTTTTTTTAGGGAAAAAAAACAGTCAAAGTGATTCCCAAATCATGATCTGCAGACTGTAGTAAGTTATTTATATCCTGTGCTTGTGATTGTTTCAAACAGTGTTTTCAAATTTCATGCAAAATTTATGAAGTTCTAGACTATTGTGTGAAAGTTTCTGAGAGCTGATGCTGCTGGTTCAGAATAGTTGGTAACTAGATGTTTAACTTAGGAGGGCCAACTGTTAGCTGAAGTACTTCAGTTTAGATCAGTGTTTTTTCCTCCTTTTACTCTCTTGTGCTAGAAAAGAATCAAATTTATTGAGGAAGTGTACAAGAGATGTGAATGTGCAATGACTTTCCCTGCACCACTCCCTCACCCCCATCTCAATTACACCTTTTGAATTTTCTCTTTTAGCTC
The DNA here is from genome assembly GCA_028020825.1 of Podargus strigoides. Lineage (NCBI taxonomy): Eukaryota > Metazoa > Chordata > Aves > Caprimulgiformes > Podargidae > Podargus > Podargus strigoides. Next base: position 2,492,734 of record CM051625.1, on the reverse strand, counting down.
GTAACACTTCAGGAAGCTAAATTGCTGCTAAATGAGGATGACTACCTTATTAAGGCTGTATATGACTACTGGGTAAGAAAGCGTAAGAATTGCAGAGGGCCATCTCTCATCCCCCAAATCAAACAAGAAAAGAGAGATGGCTCCACCAACAACGACCCTTACGTTGCCTTCCGGAGGAGGACTGAGAAGATGCAGACAAGAAAGGTAAGTTGTCAAACTTTACTGTTTTAAATTTGTCATTTTAAATCCTGCAGTGATAGGATTCAAAGCAATTCCTAGCCAGCGTCTTGCAGGAGGATCTGTCCTATGGTATCCACAGTTACTCATCTGATTGTCACTGTTAATAGTTGTAATATTGGACAACCCATCTAAATTTCACACCTGCTGAATGATGTAGTCAATGTGTAACCCATCAGTTCTCTATGGACAGTTTACAGTCTGTCCATTTTCTAGAAAGCTGAAACTCAACAAGCAGCTGTGGGACCTGCTGGGTTACAAACTTCTTCTGTGGAAAAGGGGAAAAGGGTCTTCCATTTGCCATGGAGTAAATAGTTCACTTTTTGAACTAGGAAATCTGTAATTACTCAGCGTTTTACATCAACTTTGTACACATATGTACACAGTCTTATTGTGAGCAGAATCAAGGTGGGGAAAGTGTTTTAGGAACCATGTCTTGAATTCCTTGTTCTCTTCCACTGGGTTGGTATGGAAGTTCTTTTTCCCCTTTATCTTAAAAGTTGGGTTTTGTTTGCTTTTTCTGGCTTTGTCTGCCAGCTTTAGGAAAAGTTCCTTCTGAGTGTACTCGTGTGATTCTCACTTGCAGCAGTATTATGTAACTTTTTTTGCTATTTATGCCTCACAGGTTTTCTATTTGGCTTAAAATTCGTTTAATCTTTCCATAGAATCGGAAGAATGATGAAGCGTCTTATGAGAAGATGTTGAAATTAAGAAGAGAGTTTAGCAGAGCCATAACAATTTTGGAGATGATTAAGAGGAGAGAGAAGACAAAGCGCGAGCTTTTGCATTTAACATTAGAAGTTGTTGAGAAAAGGTAAAATTGTGAATTATACCTGTAAGAAGTGATTTATAACACCAAGCTTTTAATTTTTATCAAATAGGTTTGAAAACTCTTCCTGGAATTTATTTCTAGTCTTGTCCACATATGCATGACTGAAGACTTAGGAGCTAAAATAGAAGGGGTTTATGCAGACTGTTTGCCTGGTTTGTGTATTATATTTTTAATTGTGTTTTTTGAGGTACCATTTGGGTGATTACGGAGGTGAAATCCTCAATGAAGTGAAGCTTAATAGACCTGAAAAAGAGATGAGCACAACTGCATCCACTCTTCATAATGGAAATCATCACAAAGTTCAAGAATGTAAAGTTAAGGTAAGCTTTCTGCTGCTGCGAGTCTCTGGTTACCCATTTCATCATTCTTTTGGACGTACCCTGCAGATGTTTGCGTTGGAAAACTGAGTAGGACGCTGCCATACTTGAAGGTAGGAGACCAGGGGATTACTATGCTTGCTCCCAGTTTAACGTTTGTTGTCTTTCCCACCTAAGTTTTAAACTGATTGGCTGACATTGCTGTATTTTTCTTTAAGCAGTAGCATTGTAGTAATCTCCATTTTCCTTCTCAGATGTCTCTTCCCTTGTAAGGTGATATAAACATGAACGTGTTAAGTGGACGTCAGGACCTCCATGAGGTTGCAAAGTGTAGTGAATTATTTTTCCTTCTCCCCTCAAGGGGAGACAGAGCACTGAATGTTTCTAGTGGGGTTGTCTAGGAGCACTGAGTGGCCCTCAGTGCAGAGTTACTCCTGAAAATGTGGATTTTACAGCCAGAATGCCAGAGGATTCTAGAAACTCTTCTGAACTGTTGCAGTGATGTTTGATCAGTAATGTTTCCAGGCACAGGAATGCAACTGTTTTATCTTGTTGACAGCTGAAACAAGTTGTAAGCAACTGATGTTTTAAAAAACTCTTACTGGAGTTGGTAGTAGTTTGCTGTTACTGAGGCCTGTACACTTCTCAGTAACACTGAGTAGTCATTTTTATATCTGCTACAACTTGGCCCTTGGTACTGGGTAAGTGGCAAACGGAGGAAGGTGGAAGAAAGGGTGGCTAAATTTGGGAACCTTTAGTTTCTGCAAAGGTTGCTCTGAGAGAATGAGTACGGAAGGGTGTAAGACTTGAGTTGCTGTGTCACATGCTAGTTGTTTTGGCATTTTAGAACTAGTGAGGTTGTGCAATGCTGTGCTTAATGCTACTTCAGCAAAGTCTTCCTTTACATTTTTTTTACCGATACAGAAACCCAATTGATCTAGTTTTGTTTTATAATTTACCTTGTTAGTAACATCTGCAGAAGTAGTAATATAAGAACAATCCATAGGTAGAAGTGCTAGACTTTAATGGTTTTATTTTGTCTCATGAAGAAGCATATTCCACTCAGAAAAATACATCAAAGGGAACTCTGTATCTGCTGTCACTGTTCAGATCCAGCACCCAATCAAATTGTTATGTTTTGTATATTCATTCCAGTCTTCCTGCAAGGACAGTCTTCACATCTGTGCAGAAGAGAATTAAAGTACTCTTTTTAAGGAGGATCCTGGTTAACCATGACTGTAGTTGTTGGTTCTGGTAACCTATGGTTCCAATAGAATTAAATGAAAGATAGCAGTATATAAGCAGATTACACTACAATCAGCAGTACTGATAAATGTGTATCCATCGTAGGTTAATGTTTTTAAAATAACTGCTTAAGGATAAGGTTTGGGGTTGTTTTGCACTTAATACAGGCATTAATTGCAAAATTAACTGCTTCCAGTCTTAGTATAATTGTATTATTACAAATGGTTGTCCTGCTTGTTTTGTTTCTCCTTTTTCATACCACATTTCCTTTAATTGTTACTTAAGCCATAAGTATCTTATGTCCTCTTAGGAGCTGACTCTGCTTTAAAACATAAATCCTTAAGTGGTCATGTATTTAAAACAAACAAACCAACCCCCCAAACAGACCAAAACCAAAAAAACAAGTTTCCATGGCAAGCCATTTGAACGTCATCATTGCAGTTAAGCTCACTGAGCTGAGCACAGTGTAGAAAAAGAAGTTCTGATGTTCCACTGTTAATGTGACTGGGGAAAAAAATGCACCAGATTTTGAGTTAAGACTTGTTTGTGAGGAAATAACCTGAACTCCTAGTTATAAAATGCTTGGATGTAAGGCTGGAGAGTTGAAGACCTTTTGAAGTTTGTATTTAGCACCCACGGCACCTAGTGGTGATGGGATTTAGTGCAGATCCCTTCCCTTGGTCCTTGCACAGGAATGTTGTGACGCCTTGTGTTTCTCCTCTTCGGTTATGGAGCTCAGCTCCAGTACTGGAGTTAGTTTGTCAGATGCTTATTGATAAGTGGTAATCTGGGGAAAATTTAAACACTTTTTCAAAACTGCACTGGCTTTTACTTGTAATGGAGAATTTTGCAAGTGAGGTAATGTGCCTTTTAATTTAAAAGCTTTGAAGTTTAATAACATTTGTGTTCAAGTGAACAGTTTAATATTGATGGAGTTGCTTACTTGGAGGATTTATGTTAACCTTAAATAGCAAAACAGAGTAACATTACATCTTTTGAAAAATACAAACTGAGAAACATGAAACAAATTGGATCATTTCTTTTGAACGTATCTGAGCAGTTCAGAAAATTCAAAGTGCTTGCCATAGAAAGCTGAGGTTTCAGAAAATAGTTGGAATAGGATTTCCAGTTACAATATACTGAGTGTGCTGCAAAACAAGGAATGTCTTAGGTATTCATGTGGCTTGAAGGCTTTCAGTGTGTTTATTAATTAATATCTGTAAAGACAATCAGAGGTAAAGTTCTGGGGGGTTTAAACATTTTGAATACATTTCACGTTATGTGTCTGAAATAGCCTGCAGAGGCTTTGGGAGATAAGCAGTCATGTCTTTAAGGCATGAGAAGAGGAAAGGTTAATTTTTATTTAAATCTTTTGTTTCTTTTTCACAAACAGCATCCTCATCATTCATCTCTGAAGGAGGAGGTGTCAGATGTTGTACGTCAAAAGAAGAAGTATCTAAAGAAACCTAAACTAGAGTGTGTAGTAACTGCTCAACAGCCCTCTGCTGAGCCCTTGCCTGCTATCAGCAAGAGTGATATTAAGCAGTATGACTTCCACAGTTCAGATGAAGATGAGTTCCCACAGGTAATAAGACAAAATCTCAGCATACAGAAGGTAGAAATTCCAGTTGCCTACAATTTGGCCAGTCCAGCTTGAAATGGACAGTGCATATATATATATGTATGTATAGATATGATACTTTAATCAACTATGAGAAGCTTGTATTTAATATATAAATTGTTTCAGGTCATGTTATATAAATATAAACTTGTATAATAAATAATATTATCTAATGTGGCAGTTAGAAGACTGACTTTGCTTTCTGGTCTAGGTACCCTCACCAGTGTCAGAAGCAGAAGAAGAAAACGATCCTGATGGACCTTGTGCTTTCAGGAGAAGAGCAGGATGCCAGTATTACGCTGTAAGACTATCAGCTGTTGGATTTAATGTGGTGGTTTTGGTTTTGTATTGTTGTAAATTATGACGAGCATAGTGCTAATGTAGTATTTCTTCTGTTCCCGTTTTCACCACCAAAGCTTTGATGATTTGGTGAATCAGAGAAAATTGGGTTGAGTTTTCATGAGAATTCTTCTCATTGTACTGTTCCTCTGGGGTAATACAATGTGTTGCCTGCAGACCAATTCAGCCACGGTTAAGAAGGGAGAGATTCTTTGTCCCCCTCGGTTTTCTTAGCACGTCCTTTCTTCCCAGCTTGTAGAGCTCATTAGTTAGATACCAGTTGTCCCAGTTCTTAGACCTGCTGAGAGATCCTACTGGGACATTGAGTAGAGTCAGCTATTGAAGCAGAGGGGTTTAATCTGTTGAGGATTTTTTTCACGTAATTAAGTAAGAATTTTCTTTTGAAATCAGTGCAAACTGTAGATATATTGAAAAACATGAGGTTGCAATTGCAAGAATGAGCAGAGAACAGAGACTAATTAGAGATGTCCTGTCATCATCTCAGAACCACTGAAGGGATTTTTTTTTTTTACCAAGTGTGTGCTTCTAGATGGGGAGTTTTAGGCTGCAGAGGATGAAGCAAAGCAACACAACACTGCAATGGGTCTGGTTTTTCTTTCCTTGCTTCCCATGGGAAGAATGAAGTTGCATGACAAAATAATTGTGTAATTGTGTAGCCTTTAAAGCCACTTACAGAGAAATCATTTAGTCATCAGGGTCGGCTGAATTTTCTTTCTTGCTTAGAATTTATCTTTTTTTTTCTTAGCCTGTGAGTTAATTCCTTTGCCAAAAGAAGTTGAGATGACTGAAAACCTGTATTTCCATTCTTTTCCATTGCTCTTTAGAAGCAGGTTGTTTAAGAGCCTTAATGTTTTTTGTTTTAACTGCTGAAACCATTTGAGTTTGGGTTAACTCTTAATTTAATTGAAACTACAGCGCTACTGTTGCTGTAGGTTTCACCTGATCACAAAATTTGATTATTTTAATGAATATTTATTAACCTGTCATATAAGACATTTCAGACAGCACACAGCATTTCTGCTTGTAAAGATTATGCAGTTTTGAGTTCATAATAATAATGAAGATACTCATGGAGTAATAAAAACACCCTAAGGTAAGCTGATACAGCAAATATGCTGACAAGGTCTGGTAGTTGAATGCTGTATATTGGAACAGAGGCTGTTCAGAGCGGTGTCTGTTACCTTTAGCAGTATGTTTCATGAGTAAAACTAAATGAAACTTAGGAACCCCTTTTGAAATTCCCCACACGCTTAGGTTGCAAGCTGTCAGAGTTGGGAATTGTTGTCACTTTGCTTTGTAGTGTACAGCTTGTGATTCAGCAGTATCCTTGATAAATGAACAGGCCTTCTTGGTATTTCCTTTGCAAGAAGCTCTAAAAGTATTCTTCTGTAGCGTGATACTTAGCACTGGAGTTGTGCCTTTAGTTTTGACGTACTTCTATTGATTTTTTTTTTCCTAAACTAATTTTTACAGACAAAAGCTTTATGCTACTGACCCTTACTAGCCAGATTAGACAAATTCATGAAAAGGAAAGGCCCTCAACTGATGACAAAATATAATCAAGATGCAGCCTTGCCTGCAGGAAGTCCCTTGGCTTCTGAGAGCCTGAAGCTCAGAGTCTGTAACAAGAAAGTAATTGCTCCCCGTGTTTTATATCATGTGATGAATCACCAGAAGAGCCATTATCAGGCAGGAGGTGCTGGGCCAGATGGACCTGTGTCTGTGTAGGACAGTTTCATGTGCTTGTTGATAGAATGAATTAATTCTGGCTTGTTCTGTATTTTGGTTATGGTATCTAATTTTATGACTAATCAAGGAAAGAGGATTTTCTGTTTCATGAATTCATGTGTGTTTTTTTTAAAAAAACCATCTTCCAAGTTCTTTTATGACCTGAATATAATAATCAAGTGATAGTTCTAGGCATTTTCTGTACCATAGCCTGTGCATGATAATCATGTAGTAGTAACCTAACCAAAGTATACACTTTAAATGAGTGTAAAATTGCCTTTTTTTTTTTTTCTTTACAGCCTCGTTTGGACCAAACTAATTCTTCATATGAAAACTCAGAATTGGCAGAATTGGACAAACTGAGGTTCAGGCATTGCCTTACAACCCTTACAATTCCAAGAAGGTGTATAGGATTTGCAAGAAGACGAATTGGCAGGGGTGGAAGGTAGAGCTGAATTACTTTTCATTCCTCTTCAAAGGATCAAAATATTAGAAGGAGATAGTTAAACTAATGTCTTTTATCATCCTCTTTAATTAGGGTTATAATGGACCGAATCTCCACAGAACATGATCCTGTCTTGAGACAGATTGACCCGGAAATGCTGAACAGTTTTTCAAGCTCTTCCCAGACTTTAGACTTTTCTTCTAATTTTTCACGGACCAATGCTTCCAGTAAACGTTGTGAAAACAGACTGTCTCTTTCTGAAATACTAAGCAATATCAGATCATGTCGACTGCGGTGTTTTCAGCCAAGGCTACTAAATCTCCAGGACAGTGATAGCGAAGAATGTACCTCAAGGAAACCAGGGCAGACTGTGAATAACAAAAGAGTTTCTGCAGCGTCTGTAGCTTTATTGAACACCAGCAAGAATGGCATATCAGGTAGGCAAGGATTTGAATTCTTGGGAACTTAAAATACTAAATTCCAGTGTTGTTACTTGTGACTGGACTGGTAACATCTTCAGCTGTGACACATACTTGAAGAGACAAGCTAATTATTTTGTATTTCTTATAATATACAGAAATTTTCCACAAACAGTCCTCTTCCTCCTGCTGTTAGTTCATTTTCAACAGAACCTTGATAAAGTGCTGGACTTAAACGTTGTACTTGTATTTAAGAATTGCTTAGGTGTGATTGAGTCTTAAAGACTTCAATTGGTCAAACCTTGTTTAAGGACGGAAGAATGCTCTTTATAAATGCAAAAGAAAAGCAAGTGATTTCTTGGAGGAGGGCCTTCTTTTTTGTTGTTGGAGCTTTTCTTTTTAAATCTGGCCAGAACATCTCAGAAAACCAGTAGTAAGTCAGTAAGCATATTGAGCAAGCATGAAAAAGTCTGAAAACAGTGCTTTCTGTTGATATCTGTCATCATAAAAATTTTGACACTGAAAGCATCCAATGATGCAATTTCTCTATTGATTTTTCAGAAAATCATCAGCTGTTGGTGAAGTGTGATAGGAAGTTGCCTTTTCCCTTAAGTGTCGTCTCTAACTCTCATAACCAATGCAGCCATCTCTTACCCTTCAGCTTTACGACCTGATAGCTCCAGATGAGCAAGACAGTTACTCAAATACAAACAGTTTTATGAGTTTTGGGGTGGTTTTTTTTGTTTTTTAAAGTTTATTGTAGTATCTTTACAAGGATACAAAATCTAAGCAACAATGCTGATGTTTGTAGACTCTTTGGTAGCGATTTGGGTATAGAAGCACTAACGTTGGAATAAAAGCCACCGAAAGAAAATTGCTTTAAGCTTACATTAGCAGCCTTTACATCACTTTTTCATGTACTAGGACGGGTAATTGCTTAAGGTTTAACATTGCTACTTCTTTATAATCATAAAAGGATATATGATTCTTCAGAAAGCTGAACAATTGGAGATATGCCAAAAGAGATCTACTACCAAGCATCAACAGGCATCTCTGAGTATTTTCCTACTCTATTGTGTATGTACAGAATTAGGTATTGTAAAGCTGGGTAATTAGACAATATAATAGGCTGATTCTAAATTCAATAATTAACTTCAGATGAACCATTCCACATCCATATAAAATCAGTTGCAGGATTGGGTATTTAATCTTCAGTAAGATACCTTTAGAACTCGTGAGTAGAAATTACATTTCTTGAAGTTATAATACTTTTGCAGCTTCTCAGTATAGTTATCACAACCTTTATATTGTTTTCTCTCTCATGAAAAGATTTGCACAAGAATTTTTTTTCTGCTGTATGAAGAAAATAGACATAATGTGCTATGGTCATATTTTGTGTAATTTTTTTGTTTTTTGTAAGGAACTTAAAGGTCTGGAGTGTTGCACCTGTAGCAGAAAGGGGCAGTTTTGTGTGATGGGATTATTGATAAGCACCAAGAGATGTCTTGTTAAAGCAAATGCAGAGAACAGAAAGGAGTACTATTTGTCAGAGTTAAGGATGTGAAACATCGACTATAAGCTGTAAGGAACATCAAAGAATTTGCTGGTAGCTCTTTATAGAACAAGAGCAAGTAATACTGCAAGATTTCTATTTGCATGAATAAAGTGTGATGGCACCAAGGTAAGGAAAATTGCTTAACAAGATACAGGCTGATTATTTTTTCCATAGATTTTTCAGTGATAATATAAAAAATACCAATTATTATTTAAGGATTAGCTAGATGTAAATTTTTGAGGCTTTGAATTCTGCTCTGGGGAGACTTTTTTTTTTAATCCCCTGAGGGTGGAGTCTACTTTAAAAACTAGAATATTGGAGGATGCAAGCTGATATATCTGATTTTAATAGTAGGTGAAGAAATGAGGGAAGGAAAAGGGTTGAAGAGATTTGTAAAATCTCCATACCTGGCTTTAGTATAAGTGAAGGTGCAGCAGTGGGAGAGAATTCCAGTAGCTATAGGTAAGATGGCACATAGTAAGAAAACAAAAATGAAAAGAGTGTTTAAGCAGTATATTTTGGGGGAGAGGAGCATGTCTTTTGGTAGGGAACTGTGTATACATGGGTACAAAATGTCAGCCCTTTCTGATTCAGGTAATAAATACCATCAACAAGAAGGAAAAACCCTGAATTGTTGGTGCTACATAGCAAATTAATGACAGATCTGATATACAGCTGTGGACTAGCACTTGTACTCAGGCTCTGCACTCTTACAGAAAAAGAACTAAAGGAAAGGATAAAGAAATATGCATTTTAATGATGAGAGAGGTGATATAGAAATATCTTTAAAAATGCCTGAAAACAAACCTGTTGGGTCTAAGCCACTTCGTAGAGGAATAATAATGAACTTCCATTATATAATTTTAGAAATCATCTGAAGAATACATTTAGATTGGAATAGAGATCACTCAGCTAAAGCACCTTATGCAGAGAAATGTATGGTTATGGGAGACCTTTTTCTTTCCAGATGTAAATTACAAAACAGCTCCTGTAATCCTGGATGCAATAGACAACAGAATTCTTCACCAAGTAACTGAGCCAGCCAGAGGCACTGCTGTTAGATTTTCTTGTTAGTAAGTAGTGAGTAATTTTAAAAGGGCTGATTCTGGCCATGTGTATTAAATGAGCACAGGTACTGTCACTGCATTTATGGGAGATGATTGTTGGAATCAGTTGATTTTACAGCACACGTACCTCTTAAGCATAAAGCTGCCTCTAGAGGAAACAAGGGCAGTAATTAAACTGATTGGTTTTGTATTTTTTTCTTTCAGTTTAGAGAAGCCTTGGAGTTGCTTACTGTGGTTTTTCAGTGCACAAGGACATTTCAAGTTATCTCTGCATTATTTTTCACTTGTCTAAATAAAGCAACTCTTACTCTGGGATTTCCTCAAAGCCAGGCTTTGTATAAACAGAAAGAAAGAGTTATTTTAAAATGTGTGAGACTTTTTTTTTTCTTGAAAGTGTCTGAATAAAGAACTACGGTTCCAAGCTAAGTCCCTCTCTTGCTCATGTTATAAGAACTGCAAATGGGAAAACTGAATCTGAGGAACTTTAAGAAACAAAGTAACTGAAACAGTCTGATCCCTTTGATCAGTTGTGTAAACTCCTTGTATTCTTACACACTCTGTCTGGAAAAGTAAGCTGGTCTCTTTGCCAGAGACACCTCCAGAAGAATTCTCTGTTTAATCTAAAAAGAGATAAACTGATGAGCTAGGGGTACAACTGGTCACCAGAAGAGATGATGGAGGAAGTTACCAGGAATTTGGAGATGATACTACTTAGAGCAGCTGAGTAATACTTCACCTGCTTGCTGAATTCCTGGAGTGCAACCCAACTGATTTTTGGGACTGAAGTAAGAAGTAGGCAAAATCGTCAGCAATTTGCAGTACAGTCCTTGTGTTGCATTTGGCTTCCAGTCTGCTTCAGCTGCCTGTTCCAGTGACCTGCTCAAAAAGTTATCCATTTAGTTACCATTCTTAGATACAACTGCAGTTCATGACATTCTCAGTTGAAAAGTTTTGCTTATGGAACAAGCTTTTACCTTTTAGAGGTATTTTTTTTCCCAGAATTAAATACTGTGTAGAAGTAATTAAGGAAATATTACTTTTGGGGCAGCCTGAAAGGTGATCTTTGATTAAAGCCTTCAAATCCTAAAAGAAGTGACATAATAGTCCAAACCAGAGCCATTGAGGGGGAGAGGAACCTGGATGACTTAATTTTACATTGACTTTTTCACCCTGTTCTGTTGTAGTGTTTCAGCACAGTCGGGCCATGATAAAATAGAAAATCCTGATACTCAGCAGTGGAAGCTAAAATTCTGGTAAATAGAACATTTTAGAAGAAGTATAGAACACTTGCACTTGACTATGACCTTCAATCTACATTGGGACACTGTAGAGGTTTGGTAGTTTTGTTTTTTTTTCTCTAGGACCCTTCAGTTTGATTTGGCAATAGCAAATGATATTAAATGTGTTAATGAACATCTGCTGTTTTGTAACAAGGCTAACAGCTGAGTTCAGCCTGGCCACTGAATAAATACCTCATGATAAGTAGTGAACCAAGTGGAATTTAAACATCTAAAGGCAGAGTAAGCAATTATTACATTACAGTAATCTTCCCTGTACCTTGTAACAGTGTTTCATGACATCGTGGTCTGTGTCAAGCTGAGAAGGAAGGGAGGTTGAACACATAGAATTGATATGTAGGCTAAATCAGATGATCCTCTGATGTAGAGACTGATTTCTACATTGTCTTTACAGTCCCTAGAAGAATGCAACTTTGAGTCTAGTACCCCTGTACTGCAGACAAATAATAGCTAATTATGGCTCAATGCAATTTAGGTATTTCTTTGTGCCATATAAGCTTGTTCTAAAACATTTGTTCAATAAAACAAAAGACATGTTCTGGAATTTTTTACCTCAGAACTTAAAAATAGAAACACCTGTATATGTAATGTTCCATAATGCTGTTCTTGGCTCTGTTGCCTTTAGTATTGCAACATGTTTTGGGAGACTGTTGTGAGGAAACTTAGCAGTTTTAGCTGATTGAACTTTGAGTGCTTGAAGTAATAGGTAGGAATCTTCAAGAGGAACCAAGTACAGCAATATGAAATAAATTTGATTTTAGAATATGTTGGAAATGATAATAAAATCCCTAGAATCTAATAGGGGTAACTGTGTAAGTCATTGGATTTTTAAGTGCCCTCCTAACATGGTTGAAGCCTATTGTAATAATGTAGTAGAGACGAAGTTTCAGTACTAATTTCTGAACAGTCACAGTCTTAATTTTGGTATTTATTCAGAGTGGAATTTCAAGTATTACAACTAGTAAGTGAAAGAGCCAGACCCTGAAAGATAGATCACTTTGTATTTTCATGTTACCTCCCTGTCCCTTGATCAGGTGCTATTGCTGCAGAATCCAGGTGTTTGAGATGAATGACTGCTTCATTCTTTAAAAATTACAGTTCAGAATAAACTGCTGGAATGTAGTTAATGGGAATCTTTGAGAAGTGAATTCTCTTAACTTCCTTATTGGAGAACTTAGTTCTCAGGTTAACATCAGCTGCACAGATCTCAGGTTTTAGTGTGAAACACTTGACAGTGTTTTCAGTTATCAAGTGTGCAGTTCTTTGGAGGGAGAATATTGAGAACAGCTTCCCTGACTTCACCATTCCCTTCACTGCTTGAGAGTATGGTACTGCTGGGATTGCATTAACCTGGTTCTCATAAATAAACAAACATATGACATCACTCTTAAACTCTTATTCCATTAAAAAATAGAAGTAATGACAGAGAAAATCCTGTTCAGATGAAACTTAAGCATTTCCTTCAGGGGGGGAAAAAAAGTGCTTTTGTGATACTTGCAAACATTTACTGAGTTTTAGACCCAGAGATTAGCTTTGTCATTTTATATTAGTTTATAGTCCTTTCACATGAGAATTGGTATAGAGCTGTATACAGGCTATTTAAATATGTGAATTCTGGGTGTGCTGTTGAAGTAGGTGCTCTCAAATGCCAGGTGTGTGCTCCCTTTACAGAGTCTGTTCTGGTGTCAGCAGCAGGACTGTAGTAAAGAAAGTGGTACAGGAGTACACTGACAGTGTTTGCTGGGAGAGAAGACACCCAGCTCAGCCCAGGGTACTTCTTCCTCAGCTCTGATTTTTAGGACGCACTTGTTTTCTGAAAACTGGGAAAAGAATTTCATTAGGCTTTTTTGCTTAAAGCTACTGGAGAGAAAACCATCAAAGACAGAAACTATTTAAAAGCAATGAAAGCTATGAATCCTTTTGTTATACACTGATTCAGAGCTAAAAGAACACAACAAACAAATTGAGCTTGACCTCTCCTTTACATAAGGGTAGATGCAGTACTACAGACTTGGGGAAGAGTGGCTGGAAAGCTGCCCAGTGGAAGGGGGCCTGGGGCTGCTGGTCAGCAGCGGCTGAACATGAGCCATCAGTGTGCCCAGGTGGCCAAAAAGGCCAACAGCATCCTGGCCTCTGTCAGAAATGGTGTGGCCAGCAGGAGCAGGGCAGTGATCATCCCCCCATACTCAGCTCTGGGGAGGCCACACCTCAAATACTGTGTTCAGTTTTGGGCCCCTCTCTACAAGGAGGACACTGAGGTGCTGGAGTGTGTCCAGGGAAGAGGGCAGTGGAGCTGGGGAAGGGTCTGGAGCACAAGTGTGATGGGGAGTGGCTGAGGGAACTGGGGGGTTCAGTGTGGAGCAGAGGAGGCTGAGGGGAGACCTCACTGCTCTCTGCAACTCCCTGAAAGGAGGGAGTAGCGAGTTGGGTTGGTCTCCTCTCCCAGGTATCAGTGACAGGGCGAGGGGTGATAGCCTCAAGCTGTGCTAGGGGAGGGTTAGATTGGACATTGGGAACAATTCCTTCCCCCAAAGGGTTCCCCAGCACTGGCCCAGGCTGCCCAGGGCAGGGGGCAGTCCCCATCCCTGGAGGGATGTCAGAGCCGTGGAGATGTGGTGCTGAGGGACATGGGTAGTGGGCACTGGGCAGTGCTGGGACAGTGGTTGGACTGGGGGAGCTTAGAAGTCTTTTCCAGCCAAGGCTGTTCTGTGATTCTAAGATCTTTGCAAGCATCTGCCACAGTGTATGTTGTCGTCAACCACTTGTTACCCAGCGTGGATGCACTCTTGCATTTCAGATGTATCTGTTGTGTGCAGGCCTGTTTAACACTGACTTCACTTTCTTTTCTGTAGTAACGGGGGGTATCACAGAGGAACAGTTTCAGACACATCAACAGCAGTTAGTTCAGATGCAGAGGCAACAACTTGCTCAGCTTCAGCAGAAACAGCAATCTCAGCATTCCTCACAACAGACACATCCGAAAGCACAGGTAATGCACCTTACACGTGGTCTTCTGCTGATATCTTCGTTTATGCTTACTGTGTTTTCCATTTCTCCTGTAAGCTAAATATAGCACCTCAAGTGTATATGTTAAATTTTAGAGTGAATGTAGAATGCTTTTGGTCAAGGTGTTTTTCCCAGTTTGCTGTATAGTGCCTGGAAGGCAACTTATGCTATAGCTAGTACAGATTTTTTTATTTGAAATGAGATTTTAAGTTTCAACATCAAAACCTGTTGTGGTTTGGGACTTTTGGGGCATTTGTTTTAAGGTTATATATCATGGCTACATTTTAAAAGTTAGACTTTATACTTTTAATGTGTTAGTTGCATCCATAGAGTGTTGGTCAGTGTAGAAACAGCCAGTGCTCTGTCAAGTCATGCTATTTTCACTGGTTTTATCTGACTTTGTGTAAGTGCTCTGAAGCTTCTTTATTTCAAACTACTTTGAGGTAATGTACTCTGTTATGAACAGATGTTGAGTAAGTACTAAAACTTAGTCGCTTCTGAGGGGAAAACGGTAGTTTGGGATATTTAATTTGACTCCTTCCTGCTCTCCATCCCCAGTGTTATTCCTTCTGACTTTTAAGAGAGTTACATTCCTTCTGTGTAGTGCCTTGCAAGGGAAGAATGTATGTTTTTTCTGATGAGCTTAGTTTTCTGTGACTTCCATACCAAGAAAATATACAAAAGCTGTTGCTGTTGTTTGTTACTGGGAAAACTTGCTTTACTTTGAGCATATTATATCTAATTGCTAGTTTTCTGCTTTGAATAATCAGGGATTCTGTGTTGATGGTAACTGATGACACTTTCTGTAAGTGTAGAGACACAACAGTGGAATATTTAAACCAAAGAATGAATTTTGGATTTTTAAGGTATTCTGGATGTCTATGAAAAGTAATTTTCTTAGTTAATATAAATGGAAATTGCAGAATGATGCATTCAGCCATTTCAGGGTCTTTCCAGTACTTACCAGTCTTTCAGAGAAACTGGCCTAATAGAAGATGTGTACTTCTGAATGTAGTGGGTGCTTACACTGTGGTACAAATTACTCTGTGAGAATGAATGTACCATAAACACCAAAAATCTCAGACTTGCAGTTGCAGCTTCTTTGCTGCCTGGAGACAGAAGAGAGAAGGAAACTTAAGGCATGGTCGTTTTCTTAGAGGAAGCTTCTAAAACACATACAATCATAGAACGGTTTGGGATGGAAGGGACCTCAAAGCTCATCTGGTTCCACCCCCTGCCATGGGCAGGGACACCTCCCACCAGCCCAGGTTGCTCCAAGCCCCATCCAACCTGGCCTGGAACACTGCCAGGGAGGGGGCAGCCACAGCTTCTCTGGGCACCCTGGGCCAGGGTCTCACCACCCTCACAGCCAAGAATTTCTGCCTAAGATCTCATCTAAATTTCCCCTCTTCCAGTTTAAAGCCATCACCCCTCATCCTATCACTCCATGCCCTTGTCCAAAGTCCCTCCCCAGCTTTCTTGTACCACCCCAGGCACTGGAAGGTGCTCTGAGGTCTCCCCAGAGCCTTCTCCAGGCTGAACACCACATCATGAAAGTGATCTGTTGTGCAAAGAACTGCATTTGCCATTGACTGACTGAATTGGGCAGGACTTACTCAACACTCATTTGGACACTGATTTTCAACTTTCCATCAGACTTTTGACATGGAAATATTTAACGTTACAGTGCGTTAGATCACATTTAGAAGATGCATTTATTTATTTGCTGGTCATTGGGAATTATAGCAATCCTAACATGGCATTTTATTTTTTTACTTGGATAATTGTAAAGTAAAAAAATGTATTTTTTTTTTTTTTTATTCCCACAGGGCTCCAGCACCTCTGACTGTTTGTCAAAAACACTTGATTCAGCCAGTGCCCACTTTGCTGCATCCGCAGTGGTTAGTGCACCTGCTCCTACTCGCAGCGAGGTAGCGAAGGAACAAAACACCAGCCACAACAATATTAATGGTGTTGTCCAGCCTTCAGGTGATGATTTCTTAAAACTCGTGGTGTAGTGTGAGCTGAGAATATGTCAACTGGTCAGGCCAAAGCGTAGACATTGGCCTTCACTCCCTTTCCCCACCCTTCCTTCTGAACCTCCATTACCAGAAGGCAGTAATGCCAGCCATGTTGGCACAGTAGCCATGTAGCTGAGAGACAAATGTGATTTGGCATTTGACTGCCATAACAAATAAAAGGCTTTTAGAGTAATTTGTTGTTTTTACAGCTAACGATGTGATTAGTTTTATAGACCTTCTGCCAGGCTGGGTTAATGACAATATGAAATTAATAGAGGGAGAAAAAACACAACTGAATAAAATCAATATGCTGGAACAGTTCCAGGAAAGAAAAAAGACATCTATGTGTAATTCTGTAAGATGATATCTGAGAGGGTGATGTTTTGTTCCCCAGAACCTCCTTATGTTGCCAGCAGAACAAGGTAGGAGGTGAGGAGGTGATTCAAAGCATCAGAATTTCGCTTCACAGTCCATCTCTGAGGTTGCCTAGCTAAGGTGTCCCCCATTCAATTTACTTCTATGGGTTGTGTTGGCCCCTTTCCTTTCAGGCATTTAAAATGAGGTGTACAAGGTTGGGCAATGTAAAAGTTCTTTGTCGTACAGTAACTTCCTTCAATTTCTGATGTTCTTGTGAATGAAAAAAAGCATGAAATAATTTCTAATCTTAACCAGAAATATTTCTAAAATTTTACGTTTTGTAAATCTTTAAAAAACAGATTCTTGCATGATTCCAGTGACAAATATACTTAAAGCATTACCCTTGAGGTAACTCTTTGGCTTTGAATCTAAGGCATGGCACATTTTTAATTAACAACGTTTGTTTTGTAACAGGAACCTCTAGAACTTTGTACTCCACCAACATGGCTTTATCATCCAGCCCAGGGATTTCAACTGTACAGCTTGTAAGGACAGTTGGCCACACCACCACAAACCACTTAATTCCAGCGTTGTGCACAAGCAGCCCTCAAACGCTTCCCATGAACAATTCTTGCCTGACGAACGCAGTGCACCTCAACAATGTCAGTGTTGTTTCTCCAGTCAATGTGCATATCAATACAAGGACTTCAGCACCATCGCCAACAGCCTTAAAACTTGCCACAGTTGCTGCCAGTATGGACAGAGTGCCAAAGGTAACTCCTAGCAGTGCCATCAGCAGTATAGCAAGGTAAGCGTGTAGGAAGTTGGAGCAGTTTTAAGTTTGTGCTGTGGAAATGCACTAAACAGAATTGTTTCCACCTCTAAAAGACTTCTCAGTATAGCTTAACCTCACAAAAACATCCAGTTTCTGGCGTCTTCATGCCAAGAGCTGTTTTTGCAGATTAACCCCAAAATAATTTGTAGTGATTTTAGGCAGTTGTTTTGGTAAATTCCCGTTGTGTTTAAAATGGCTTCGTTTTAACCATTTTCATTTGTCCCTTCTCATGCAGCACTTTCAGGTGGATTCCGTCAGACTCTCCACGTGTTCTTTCCATAACTTTGTGTCCACATATTGTAAGATGCAGGGTGGCACGTACCTATTGTATATATACATCTGGATATATGTGTTACATATTCATGTAAAATATAAACCAGATAAGTGCCAGCCTGCATCTTCAGTATGTAGATAGATACTTATTCTCATTGAACAGCAACACTGTTATTTTAGGATGCTTAGAAGTTGTTTCACAGAAGTGGCAGGAGCTTGCAGTTGATTAAGTTTTCTGCAAATGACAATATTTGGGCTTTGGTTTATGTCTCTGCTCGATTGTATGATGTTTTTAACAAAAGTCACATTTGTTTATAAATTAGAAAAGTGGAAAATAGGTGTCAGGAAATGTGTCTTACTGATTATTTGGCATATCATGACTTTGTTCCTTCAGGAGGCATTTTAGTACTCTTATTCATAATTTAGGCTGGTAATTTACAGTTAAATGCAATAAAGTTGGACCATTTTGGTTCATAATCTTGTAGAAGGGACTGCACTGTTAGTGGAGTAAAAGCAGTTCTTAAATGCTAGGGTTTAGCTTTAAATGTTGCATTTCTAGTGTATGTATTAAGGCTTCTCCCCAAGCCAAGTAACAGCTGTGCAAAAATGGCATAGCACATGGAAGAAATTATTAAAACTGTGGAAGGAAATACTCATGTTCTGCCTGTAACTCTTGAATATTTCTTTTATTGCAGAGAGAATCATGAACCAGAACGCCTGGGTTTAAATGGCATAGCAGAGACAACAGTAGCAATGGAAGTGACATAACCTCAAACCAGTGTCTCAACCTGTGCTAATGGTGTAGTCATTTATATTCCAACTGAATGCAAAATACAGCACTCTGTGGATCACAGAGAACTAAAATGGACCTAAATGGACTATCATTATATCGTGTATTAAGTCGATATATAATGTAAATTTTGTAAAATTGGGAAAATCACTACCTTGTAAAATAGTTTTATTTGTATCATCAATATTATTTCTGTTACTTGAATAGTAGATATTCATCATCATGCTTTTGCACTTGAATTTGCAACTGAATGGATTAAAAAATAATTCTTTAATGGGATCATGAGCATGAAATGGGATCCTGCATCACTTGTTTTAACTATTTATTTTGCCATGTTTACATTTTGTATCTTGTACAAATAAATCCAACTTTGTGTCTAAGAAGAAAAAAAAAAAAGTTAAAGATTCATAGCTAGGAAACAAAATTCTTGTAATTTTTTTCTAAAGAAAATGTAAAGTTTTCACTTGGTTCATTTTGTTTCACAATTTGACTAGATGGACTTTTTGGTAAATACTTTAGTGGCATTTCACTGTCAAATATGAAGTTCAAGGCAAAATAGTATTTTCTATTACTGTGCAGGGGAAAGGGATGGATCGATACATGCAAATTTAATGTAGTAACTCACTTTTCCATATATTTTGAATGTATATTTCTATTTATAATACCAGTTTATAAAAAATAATTACACAGGGGAGAAAAAAAAAAAAAACTGACTAGGAAAATTATGCATCTAGCACATATAAAATTGTGCAGATACGAGAAAATTTTCAACTGATTACATTTTATCTGAAGACTGCATATTTTAACCGGCTTTAAAACTGTAACACACCACATTAAAGGATATTTTACCAGGTATGTATTGCATTATATATCATTGCAATAATTAATTATTGGATGTCTAGATATCGAGCCATCCCAGGTGGTGGGGGGGGGAGGGAGGGTTGTGGCAAGATTGTCTTTTCAATTTTGGAGAGTTTTCCTGTGGCTACAAGGCAAGTAACGGGTTGGAAAAAGTCTGACTGTAAGCGTTGGACACCTTCGTAGTGTAGTGTTTTAGTGACTTTTTTTATACGGTTCTTGTAAATTAGATACGTGTAGTGGTGTTTCCGAATGTTTGTTTATGCACTAGTTCAGACAACTTTCCCTGTTACTTGTTCTTGATAAGTGAAAACTGCAGGGAAATAAAAATACATATCAAAACATGGACATGTTGCATATGTGTTTCTTTCACAATGTGCAAGCAGCAGAAGTGTTAATTGTGGAGGCTGTTAATGGTCTTGTGGTGGTTTTGAGGAAGGCATATGCACTTTATTGAAAAGGTTGCAGTTTGTGGTCATTCCCTGTGCTTTTACAGTATGTGGTAGGGGAGGGACAGTCCACTAGTTGGGACCTCAGACCTGGGGATAGTCGGGATGAGACAGTTTCTTGTTCTGCTAAAGAAACTTCAGGTATTACTTTGGGTGAATAGTTTGAATTTTCTGCTGTTTGGTTCTCCACCTGTAATTTGAATAATGTTTCTGTATTTCCTATAAATCACAGAATCATTGAGGTTGGAAGAAGCCTCGGGACGTTGTCTAGTCCAGCCCCCTCCCTCAAGATAATCAAGATATGATTTGCCTATATGTCATGCAGTCAGTGTATTTTTCTTCTTGGCTTTTTATATAAAGAGCTATTTTTAATCTGAGTTGTGTTTAAACATGGTTTGTCTTATGTTCTGTAAGTTAAAAGTTCTGACAGCTGAAAACACTTGCAGGGCTTTAAGCACTGGGAGCTTGTCAGAAACTCTGCTGTCTAAAATGAAGTACGTTTTGCTTAACTAATGCTTTTTTTTCTGTTTAGTATGAAGTCTGCAAGGAGAGATGATAATACAGAGGATTAGATCTGTTGAGAATAGTCAGAGGAACCCACGACAATGTAGTGTCACTGCCTTGGTCAGGTGAGGCATGATGGCAGGGCTGGAAGTTACTCTCTTTGGTCTATAAAAATAACGTTGCTTCTAACATATCCCTAAAACATTTTTGAGGTTTAATGAAAACACCAAGTCATGTTGTACACTTAGCCAAGCTCTGTAGTACAGACTCTTCCCACTCCAAACATAGGTCACCTTCACAGAGACATTTTTGGTCCAGTTTATTAAGATTGCTGTGTATCTGTGACTTGGTATAGTCTAATCTTCATCTAATTACTTAAAAAACCTTTAGCTGGGACCTAACTTTTTATGGATTCTGGAAAAATGTGAGGTGGAGTTAGGGATCTCATGAACTCCAAAGGCTGTAGTGGTAAGTGTGCCATATGGTGAATGACTTTCATTTAAAGGCTTAGTATTGACGTAGCTTTCTGTAGCATAGAACTGTAATAGTCATCTTAGGAATTTCTAGCAATTAATTGTGTGCCTTAAGTGCAGGAAAAGGAGAGTGATGAATAATACTGGAGTCCATAGAAATCTTCATTTAAAAAAAGGAAGTATTGTTAGAAAGTCTGCTTTCTCCTGATACTGGTACATGGGTACCCAATGACTGAGTTATTTTTATGCAGTATTTTAAAAGTGTGTGTTGGGGTTATGACATTATTCTTTTTTAATTCCCTTATTTGGTTATACATAGCTGCAATACGATTTGAAAAGTGATTTCAGGTTTATTACATATTGGAGAATGTTGTTCAGGTAAGACTTCTGAATGTAGTGTATCTACAGCAATTTATACTGTGCTTCAAGTGTAATGTGCAGAGTTTTCCCTTAAATGTCAGATATGTGAATGTGATGATTCTTTTTTATAATAATGTACTTAATCTGTAGATTGACTAGTTTTGGTCTGTGTTTCATTGTAGACAACTTGTTTCCAATTCTGCTGTAGGGCTTTTCCTCCCCTCTCCAAACAGCATCTAAACAATATCTTACTCTATTTACAGAAAATTCTATTTTTTCTTTAATCCTCTAGACTGTGTGTGCAGGTTTTTTCCCTTGCAGAGAAGAACAGAGTTACTCAGATACTGCAGCCCTTTGTGGGTTTCCTGAGGCTCTGACTTTGAGACTCCTTTTCCTTCCCTGATGTTTTCCTTTACTACCTCCAACTCCTTTGTAGAGAATAACAGAAATGTTTCCTATTCCTTATTACAGTAACAATGGTTGAAGCAGGATCCTCAGACAGTGCAGCCTTTCAGGAGGTGACTGGTTTATCCTGTAGTATCTTCACAGCTGGTCAGCAGTCCTCTCAGTTTCCAGTACTGCTCGGGAAGAACTGCTTAGACCTTGAGAATAGAATGTCCTGGTAGAAATTCGTATCTCCAAACAAGAAGGCTCTGAAGGCTACAGCAAACTAAACATTATACAGGACTGTCATCTCAACAGAATTCCTGCATTTGCCTTCAGGGAAACGGTTTGAAATCTCACTTCTTATTTCTTCTGCTTTTAGGTTTTGCAATATTCAGACTTACTCTTAGAAGGATAGAGAGTAACCTTCATAAATTAAAGCATGTGTTAGCAGTAAACTGCTACGTGAGTAAGAAGAAAAAAACCCTTTCTGACAGGGAGAGGAAATGTTTGCTGTGCAGCAGCAGAGCCAGGCAATATAACTTGGGTTAGCTATTAACATCCAAGTGTTTACATTTCAACAAAGGCACATGGTGGATAATTGTTTTTCCTTCTCATCTAACCAGCTAATTATGTGGAAACACTAGATACAAGCAATTGCTGTCTGTGAGCCAAAGCAGCCCTGGGTCAGCTGAATTTCCCAGAAAAGCCATTCAGACCAGTCAGCGTGGAGACAGTGGTACGCTGGTGTGTGGAGCCCCACTGTGGAACCACTCAGGGAGCACCCTAAAGCAGGCAGCTGCTTGGAGGGGGATTCCTTGGGAAAAGAGCAGGCAGTTTCAGGGTAAGGGCAGTGTTACTTGAAGCCAGGGCAGATGCTCAGTGAGGGCTGTTGTGCTTCCCAGCACATCCTAGCGGAACTGCGTTATCTGGAGCCCTGCATTCTGGGGAGCCTGTTGCTTGTCTTTAGCAGAGGTCACGTTACAGATACCCTGCTAGATTGCTCTGGTCTGCAGAGAATTAAAGCAGCCTTCTAGCTATCTGCAGAGTGCCTACATGCATTTAATGGCAGCATTTCTCTTGTGGGCCAGTGATAACGTGTGAGAACAGCATATGTATGAAATGGGAGTATATCGGAGTAATTTTCTTTACAAAGCTTTACTTGAAGGCCAGGAGGAGAATGTAAAGATGCACTTTTGAGAGAATGTAATGCTGATTTCATTCCTACTTGATAAGAAAGTCCACTGGCTAAGAGTGAGTTAGAAGCAGGCTGTGATTCTCACTCATACGCTATCCTGTCCTTTTAAGTACTTACCTTGTGTCTTGTCCTCCTGCTAGTGAATACAGCACCTTCTCAAAGGAGTGACTTCACAACACTTGGAGATGACTTCTGTTTACTGACTGAAGGTAGTTGCATCTTTGCTGACTGTGTAAGGGAAAAGCTAGAAATACCAGCGTCCTGCCTGCAGGAACCCAACATCCATGTCTGAAGCTAGGTGATGGGAAGTTCTCACTTGTCCCTAGACTGTTGTTTTTTAAAACTAATAGTTATTTTTTTTCTGTGTGCGCTTTGGATTTTTTTTTTAATGGTGTAATCTCAAAAAATTAATGAGCATTCGTGTAAGTTACATTTTGCTATTAATTTAACCCCATTAATCACAGTCTGTATTATCAGCCAGTAACTACAGTTTAAAGAAAACAAAAAAAAAGGAATGAATGTAGTTGGAATAGGACTAAAATCTGAAAACTAAAAGGGAGTAACTGTGGAGCAACTGAACTGTGTCCTTTCCCAGTCTCGGGGATGATGTGCAGGCCTGAGGAGACGTGGTTGCCCAAAACCACCTGTGCAGAACATTTGAGAGATGCCTTGAGCCCTCTGGGTGTACCAGAACAGCCTTTCCCTGTACTCCAGTTACACTGCTTTTTTTCCCCAAAGTTAGATTGTTTCTGTGACTAAGAACAGGAAAATCTGTTTAGCCCAATCTGACTTCAATCCATTACACACTGATTTAACTCTGATACAAATGTAATTACACAGGGAGATCAATTAGAGAGCAAGGGGCAAATGAAGGAAGGGAGGCAATTACAAATGGTAAGAGAATATTTGTGACAGAACAGATATATTGGCCTAAGTCCTTTTGTCTGACAGGAGTACAGAACCACTTAGAGTTCTGACAGATAAAACTCTGACAGCAGCACCAAAGGTATCGTATTCTGGCAAGATCTTATCTATTCAGGAATGTCTGCAAAAATAACCCAGTCCTGTGCCTGTCAGCTGTTGAACTCCTGAGGACAGCAGGAAGAAGCTAATGGGGCAGAAGATGATCAACTGACCAAGGCCAGGCACAATTCCTAGTTCCACTTTCAAAACCTTAGTAGCAGTTCAGACCGATTTGTGAGGAGATGCACAGCCCCATCTGCCCCCACGTGCCCCCTGGGGACAGGCTGGTGGCAGCTGGCTGTGAATCGATGGCAGCCTGGTGCTGGCTTTCCCACCATCGCTCTTCATGCCTCACTGACCCTTCCTGAATTAATGTTATTTCATTGAACCCTGCCCTGGGGATAAAGTGATGCTGAAAATAGCATCGTCCCCCATCTTCCTGATGGGGATCTGACTAGAACTAGTCATCCTGGGTTTAAATCAGCAGCTGTGTAAGTGACACCAGAAGATGGCATCATTTGCCTGTGATGCTGTTTAACTCTTTCTGGATCTTCATGCATAAAAGTGAGGGTTTCTTTGGCAATGGACATGTTCAGAGTGATCAGTGTGGAG
The DNA here is from genome assembly GCA_028020825.1 of Podargus strigoides. NCBI lineage: Eukaryota > Metazoa > Chordata > Aves > Caprimulgiformes > Podargidae > Podargus > Podargus strigoides. Next base: position 2,468,527 of record CM051625.1, on the reverse strand, counting down.
GCTTGGTGTTTCAGGGTTGTGTATTTTTTAGTGGGCTGGGATTTTTGTGATTGCTTTATAGCTTCCTATAGTTAATGAAGACAAATATTTTTTTACTCCGAGTTGCACTACTTTTTCATTTGAGTTAATAAATAAATAAAGGATTGTAACTTGGAAAAATATTTTGAGTATCAACCAATCAAGTGAAACATTTTTGCTGCTTTATGCAAAGCAGTAAAAATCGATGTCTTTATTTTTAGCAAACCCTTTTTATTTTATAGGTGGGTTCACACGATATATATGACTCTGCATAATGTGAATAATTTATATGAAGGTTGAGATTTAAGTGTGTACTTAACATACTTTAGATATATACTTTAAGCATATATTGAAGTGTTTTGTAAATCAGAAACAGCGGCTGCTCTTAAGCTCCCTCCTAGCATAGCCCAAACGTTTTCTGAGGGAGTGTCTTTTGATAGGCAGTGCAGATTCCCAAACCTGACCTTTCTGTGGAAGTGTGAGAAAGGAACCCCTGTGGCCCCTAATCACCAATCAGTACTTGTCTGATGAAAGGAGATGCTGCTCCTGGGATAATCTTGGGTGACTGAGAGTGTCAGTTATGCAGATCCTATACATTTTGCTGTTAAATTTTTCCTTTACCTGGACAAATGGTCTTTGTAGCCCAGTCTCTCCTGAATTATACATGTCTCCTTGCCTTTGGTGATGCCTGGGTATGCAGATCAGGTTGTTTCTGTGTCTCAGTTCTACCTTCTCAGCATTCTTTAGCTCATTTTGTTGCCTGTTCTTCAGTCTTTGGCTTCCTTTATTTATTTCCATTCCTGTTAAGCACTTCATGTTCTGGCTTTGTAAATGCTTTCCCTGATGCACTCCTAACAGTGTCTTCTGGTGTCTGTGGGACACTATCCTTGACATTTAAAATGGCTTTTTGTCATGGGGATTCCAACCCTTTTGGTATCTCCTGGAAGAAATCCTTTACCATCCCTTTACCCATAGATGTATCTCAGCACTGATGACACAAGCATATCATCAAATTTCATCTCGCTGGCCATTGCTGAGACACCAGGATCAATGGAATCTCCATTAAAGCCACTCTCCCTGCTGATAAATTGTGCTCCTGGTCAGAACTGGTGTCTATTCATTGCACTGAGTCATTAAAGACAGCAGAAATTCAACCTTGTTCTTTTTCTCCTGAAGCTCCTTCCCAGCTGCAAAGCTCATGAAAAGAAGCAATTTTCGTTTGGCTCTGTGGATAGGAAATTGGTTTGTCACTTCTGAAATGCCCAGGTGTCTGTTCCCTTATTTCTGTGGGACCACCTCGCTATCGGAACCTACATTCTGCTGTTGTTCAGAACCTCTCTCACATGTCCCCTTCTTGGTTTTCCTGCAGCCTGGCTATATTGGTGGCTAATCTACAGAGAAACAGGATCTTGTTGTTCTCTTGTAGCCATCCCCCTTCACCTCAGTCTTCAAGGAATGGATTTATTATTCCTTTTGGAGACCTCTGACATCCCGGGCTGTTGAGTGAACTGTCCTAGCTGAGGTTGGCTCAGCTTGAGACTTTCTTCAGGAGCAATCAGAGCTCAGAAACCATATCTAAGCTGCCAGGGTGAACTGTGGACTTAGTATCTAGCTGGAGAAGTAGAAAAATGAGATGACATCAGGGTTTGCTTTCTTTCTCTTCTGTGGTACAGGTAGCAAGGAAATTCTCTCGTGTTTTGGTGTAGCTCAATAAACCCAAGCAAACTATAGCTATAGTGCTGTTTCTTCTAGATACACAATCTGATTAAAAAAAAAAAAGGCATGATTTCTGAAATGAACGAAATGAATAGTGACAGTGCTTAAGATTACAGCAGCAGGGTGTGATGATTTTTCTGAATCTTGATAGTTCATGTTTTATGTGAAGCAGTTTCCCAATAAGCTGTAAATCATTCCTTCCATCGGGCATCCAGAACAGCCTGGAAGAAGCTCACAAGTTCAAGGAGGTTCTGAACACTCCCGAATCTGGCTGAAAACTTGTGTTCCTCCTACTAGGCTGCTTCACCCAGTAATCTGGTAATAAGTAGTAAAAATAGCAGCTCTGTGACAATACAGTATTGTCTACAATGGAGACAATGTAGTATTGTTTGTGACAAAATTGCTGAGAAAAGGTGGCTCTTCAGTGCATTCTTCCTGATTGCAGATTATACCTACTCTTAACGGGAAGAGAGAGGTTTGCCTGTCTTGCTCCAAAATGAGCTCATGATAATGGAGAAAAATAAGGATTAATTCATCGAAGCGGTTGTCTTTTATGGCTAAGCCTCTGCTCGTCATGGCTAACAAATTTGCTATTCAGGGTAAAAGCTTGAAACAGAAGAGAAATAAAAGGGCCAGATAATTGTTAATCCAGGGGAATAAATCACATTATATAATAACGTCTTATCACACGCTGCACATTGCGGACTCTCTACGATGTAATTGCTTTTCAGAAGGGCTTGAGAGCCTTTGTAGCTTGAGCTTGGGGCTCTTCTCGCATCCACTTGAAGTGACGAGGAAGCCAGTGTGGCTCGAGGATATGAGGTCTCTAGAAATGCCAAAGGACTGACCACTGCCACCTTCATTACGTGACTGAGGGTGACTTGGTGAAACTGGGGCTCTGTGCCTTGGAGGAAGGCGGTCCCAGGAGTTGCTTGGAGTTGCTGAATCACAGAATGTCAGGGATTGGGAGGGACCTCAAAAGATCATCCAGTCCAATCCCCCTGCCAGAGCAGGAACACCTAGGTCAGGTCACACAGGAACGCATCCAGGTGCGTTTGAATGTCTCCAGAGAAGGAGACTCCACAGCCTCTCTGGGCAGCCTGTGCCAGTGTTCTGTTACCCTCACTGTGAAGAAGTTCTTCCTCACATTTATGTGGAACCTCCTATGTTCCAGCTTGCACCCATTGCCCCTTGTCCTATCATTGGATGTCACTGAGCAGAGCCTGGCTCCATCCCCATGACACTCACCCTTTACATATTTATAGACATTAAGTGTCTGCAGCACCAACAGTTGCATCCATCAAGCAGTCTGGTGTCTTGCAGGGAGGAAATGATGGAGGAGGAGGAGGAGATCCCGTGTGGTAAATCACTGCACTCCCGTGAAAGGGACTCGCGTGGGGTGGGGGCAGGAGGGCGGGCTGGGGGTGTCTGCAGCAGGGGATGGAGGGGATGGAGGGGATGGAGGAAGAAATGGAGAGGAGGAGGAGGAGGGCAGCACCCCTGAGTTTTAGGAGCGTTTTTTCCCAGCCGCTGAATCACCGCCCGCAGCGTGACAAACCTCCCGTAAATTTAACAAGGTCAAAGCATCGCGCAGCGGCACTCCTGCCTTTCCTCACGGAAAACGAGGGCACCGTGCTGAGGGGCAGCGCTGGTCTCACCATCCCCCAGCCCGGTTACCGGCCGCCGCTGCTCCCCGCCCTCCTCCCCTCCTGTTCCCTCTGGGGGGCGGGGGCAGCCCCTGCCCTTCGCACCGCGCCGGGGCGGGGCCTCTCCCCCCGCCGCGCGCTGGCCCCGCCCCCCGCCGCGCGGACTACGCCTCCCGGCAGCCCCCGCGCGCACTGCGGTGAGGCGGCGCCGCCGCCCCGGGGGGCGCTGAGGGGACGCTGAGGGGGACGAGGGCTCCGCGCCGCCCGCCGCCCCTCCCCGCGCAGCCGCGCCTGGCCCGGGGGCGAGCCGGGGTGCGCGGGGGCCGCCGGTGCTGAGCACCTCCTCGCCCGGCCCCGCCCGCTCGGCGGCAGCAGGGCGTCTGCGGCACCTGCCCGGCGGAGCGCTCGGCTCCCTGCGGCCGGCGCCCGCCCGCCCCGCCGAGATGGCGGATCCCGCCGAGTGCAGCATCAAAGTGATGTGCCGGTTCCGGCCCCTCAACGAGGCGGAGATCCTCCGGGGGGACAAATTCATCCCCAAATTCAAGGGCGAGGAGACCGTGGTCATCGGGGTGAGTCTGACGCATCACCTCCGCTCGCTTGCGCCGTGCCGAGCATCACCCCCCCCCCCCCCCTCCGCCCCGGTCCCGCCGCCCGCAGCACCCCCCGCGCCCATTGTTCCCGCTGCGGCGGGGCTGGGTCCCCCCCCCAACCCCGAGCGAAGGGGCCGGGGGTGCCCGGCGTGGGGAGGGGGCGCGGGGGCGGCCGCGGCTGCCGGCGCTGATGTCATGCCGGGGACTGGGCATGCTCACCGGCACTCCGCGGGGGCGGCCCGGCCGCACCTCCGCCGCGCCCCTGCGGCAGCCGCCGCGGGGAAAGTTTGCCCGGGGGCGCGGGGGGCTGTGGGGGGTTCGTTTCCCTTCGCCGAGGCTGCGGCAGCATCCCCCGGTACCGCGCAGCATCCCCTCGCGTACCGCGGAGCATCCTCCGGTACCGCGCAGCATCCCCTCGCGTACCCGCGCAGCATCCCCCGGTACCCAGCAGCATCCCCCGGTACCGCGCAGCACGCCCCGCGGGCGCGGAGCCCTGCGAAGCGAGACAAAGCCAAATCGGCTCCGAAATACCGGTGCGTGTCCCCCGGGGCTGCCGGAAGGACACAGCGAGGTGGCAGTGCTGGCGGGTCCCTGCAGAACATGGCACGAGCGTGCATCCCTGCACGAGCATCGTTAGCTAAAATGACTTGCGGGAGGTGAAGTTGTTTTGTTCTCGTTAAAAAGAATATTCACCGTGAAGTCACTGCCTGCTTGCAGCACCCCCACCCCCACCCCGAGCGCTGTCCCCGCGCTCTCCGAGGGGTGGCTGCTCACAATAGCCACGGACAAAGCGTTGCGGGTGCCGGGGCCCTCCGAGGTGCGGGATGTGGCGCAGCGCGTTCGCCTGCCTCGCTCGGCAGAGGGGCCTTTGCCTTTCCTCGGGGCTGGAGCTGCCCCCGGGGGGGTCTCGGTGGCGGCTGTGGTCAGGAGTCTGCTGGTGCTGCCTTGGGTGGGGGTACAGAGGCGGTGGGTTGGGGTTACTGTCTCACCAGCCCATGTTTTCGGTGCTTTGTTTTATATATTGGTCTACTAATAATATCATCCATACCATTCCATGACAAAGAGTTCTTCAAACTAATTGATAATGCAAAGATCGTATGATTTGTCAAGATTCTCATTAAAACCTCAGGTTTATTACAAACTTTTTCTATGAAAGTTGCAAAACAATTGTGAAAACCCAATGAAAATCAATTCCAGACATAAATGGCCAACTTGTTTTTCTTAATTTGTTTTTATTAAATGTTTTCTATGTAGCCAAATTAATCTTTATTTGAAGGTTAAAGTCCTAATACCCACAATGGTCTGTTAACAATAGAGTGATCAAATTGGTTATCAGCCTCAGTCAGTGATGGAGGGCTGCCTTTGGGCAGCAAATATTTGTAACTGTGGCACAGTCATTTGGATGTTTAAGAAACACCCGTCAGCAAATTCCCCTCCCCTTTAAATAAATAAACCCTCAGACATGTTAAAATCCCATAAATCCCTTAGCAGTGTTATCTTTCTAAGAGCAGTAGAATTTAGAGTCCTTTTTTCCCACCTAAGTGAACGTGCAAATGTGTAACTTTTTCACCTATAAAGTATCTGTTGTCTGGGAAAACAGCAACAATGATGCTTTGAAAAATATCTTTGTATATTGCAGACAGGAGGTAATTCCTTTAGTTAAGGTGAAAAGGAAAAATACCAGCAACTGTCAATTTCCTACTATGGAAGTTTACAAAATAGAAACGAGAAAAGTATGTGTATTTATTTATTTATAAAAATACATATAAATATTTATATATATATATATTCAATTTGGCAGGATCTATTTGGAGGGTTATTTGCTATCTTGAAAATCTAGTCAGAAGCTTAGAGCATGCCTTTCCCTTCACAGGGTGACAGACATACAGGTCTTGTTTAGGTGCCCATTTCAGTCAACTAGTGAAACACATCCTCAAATTTTGCTGCTTTTTGTCAGAGAGAAACCATCCACTTGGGGTTCTCTGGGCATATTTGTAGTTTTGTAAGTATAAACGAACATGGAAATCTTTCCATATTCCTTATCTTCTTTATTTGCAGTACTGAGCTCCTTGAGCTTTGGTGTAACTTGATCTACAGTGGATGCCACCACAGTACATTAGTAGAAAGTGGTACCATTTGTTATTATTTACTGGTTTAGAGTGACTGCTCAGCTCCAACAAATAATGTCTGGCAGGGGGAAGGAATCCTAATTCTGGTGGAAGGGCGTTACCAGAGTAAATCCCTTCCAGAAAAGCGGGATTGCAGTCTCCAAAAGCTCCTAGAAACATTCCATAAATCCAAAATAAACCAGAACCAAGCACTCTTAATTTTGTGTTTTATTATAGCATCTGAAAAACGCTGCAGTGCAGCTTTTATTTTTGTTTCATAAAATATCAGAAAGGAAGAGGTTCTGTGAAAGTTTTAAAGAACCAACAAAACCACCAAAACCCCTCCAGAGAAATTCTGTCATCATGTCAGAAAACTTAAAATATAAATGATTTAAAGGAAATATCTATTTTTTCCTGACTTGTAAGTCTGAAAAAATTTACTTCTCCTGCCCAACAAACAATTGGGGGGAGAATGCTTTCTTTCTGAACCTCCCACCATCACCTCCCGTTACACTTCTCTAGCACCTTGAGCAGATTTTCCACCAAAAATTAAAGATCACGACTTGATGAGATTTGTAGAGAACAAACAGCAGTGAAGGAAGTTTAACACCTTAGGCTTGAGTTTCCCAGGATACCTTTTGTGCCATGAATAAAGCTGTGTCTCTTGTGATGTCTGTGGTTGTGGGGTTCAGAGCTCTGTCAGGGAAGTCTTTGGGTGATACCCTAACTCCATTCAAACCAGTTAAACCCCTCAGAGCTGGGATTTGACCCAGTGTCTTGTGTTCTGGCCTCTTCCATCCATCTTCATGCGCTTTGCCCATGCAACGCTGTGAAGTATGGAAGATTAAAATGTTTTACGTTAAATTTTCCTTTGGTTAAACCAGAGAAAACCCACTGTATTTTGATTCTCCTTTAAAGTTGTGAATATAAAAGCCTTTTAGATGTATCTCATCTTTAAGCATGGCAGGAAAAGGTGACAGTGGTAAATCCATCCCTTGCTTTTGCGGTGAGCTACCCAACAGCCTGCAGTTTCATTTTATGCTTCTGCTCCTCTGCAGCCTCAAGGTGACTCTCGGATTGATTGTCTTGGCTGACATACCTAAAAATGTATTTTTCTAGCTGCCTTGCTTCTGATGGTCTCATCAGAGAGCGTGGAGCTCTTTGCTGGAGTTAGCAACTGAGGCAGCCTTGTGGCGTGTGGCTTCTTCATGTTTCTCCCTCTCCCTCCTAGTGCTTTATTCCTGAGCATGTGCACAGGAAGGATGCAGAGAGGCTCAGCACCTGGCGGGATGCTCCCCATGAGGATACTTCTCTGGTTTGGGTTTATGGGGGGAGTGATTCCAGCCCTTTCCCCCTCTCCTGTTGTAAAATATTTAGGAATTTAGTTGTGAAGGAGTTTTTTAACCTCCTTTTTCTGTTATGTCTAGAGTCTCCGCATCCCTTTCAGTGCAAGGGAAACTGATTTTTCAGGTGAATAGATTCGTTTTAGACATTCTTCTTTCGAATTTTTCTTTCTAGCCAGCTCGGAAACCTCATGTTAATATTACCAGAAAGGGGTTAAAAGACTCTTCATTTTGGTTGTCAGCTGCTTTTTGAGCTGCAGCGTGAGGGCATGTGGAAAGCCCAGCTTAGCAGGAGCTGCTGAGCACCGCAGTTCTGCGCTGTGTGCTCGGTGTCAGGCGGGCAGCGCAGAGCCTCCCGCAGCCCCTCGCTGGGGGGCTTTGGCATCGCTCTCTGCCAGCTCCCACAGCCAACTGCCCGTGGGAAAACCAGCAGAGAGCTCCAGGGTAAATGGGAGGGTCCCTGCAGCATCGTGCTTTATTCACATGGGAGAAAATGCTGTTATTTCATCCGTGGAACATTCCACATAATTAACTATTGTACCTGAAAACAAACAAAAATATCATCGCTTGATACTCTGCAGCTCTGCTTTGGTCACTGCTGGTTTTGCAGTGTCATATTCCCTGAAGTAAAAGAAAACAAAAATTGATGGCTGATTCCTTTGCAGCGGGGTTGGGTGGAATCTGAGCAGGGTTGTGGGGGTATTTTAAATCCTTTCTGCTATAAGCACTGTTTGGAATGTTGCCTTGTGGAGAGATTCTCACTTATTTCCATCCCTAGAATATTTGGATACTGTGCTGTGTGGCTCTTTTCATGGTGTGTGGTACACGGTGCTTCTAACAAAAGCCAAGCATCCATCTCCACCTCAAAAAGCACAGGAGGGTTTGTTCATGCCATATCTATAAATATGTTTTATGAAAACCTTGTACCAGTTCCATGTAGGATGTGAAGTGATATGGGACTTGCTGTCTTGGTGTAAAATATGTCAGTGGATACACACAGCATGCTGTTTTCCTAGCAGAAGGCTTAATTTGGGAACCTACTGCTTGCTTTGCCTCCCAGCATCTCCAGTGTGTTTTCCAGCTCTGCTCAACTCTTCTGTTCCAGTGCAGACTGAGCAAGTTTTGTAGGAAGGCTTCTGGGGAGAGCTGTTGTGAGATAAGAGTAGCCAGCGTAGCTAAGCATGATATTTATGTGGAATCCATGGTATCTGAAGACACCAAGAGCTGACAAATGCCTTTGTGGGAGCTCTTTCTTTCAAGTGTTGCTAATCCTCCTGCACCCCAAGACATTCCTGTACCCTGGCATCAGCTGCCAGCCTCTCTAACCTGCTGCATTTTCCTGTTTTGTGGATGACATGTACCACGGTGTGCTGTTCTCATTCCCCTGTGGCTTTGGGCTCTGTTGCTTTCAGGTCAGACTATTTCCAGAGCAGCAGCAGCACAACTGACAGATTTGGCACTTGGGGTTTTTATGGTCAGCTTCTCTCAGTAGATATCTTGGGAATAAGCTGAAGTCTGGAGATCATAGCACATTGCTGTTCATTTGGGAAAAAACAAACACAGGATGGTTCTATTGGGTCTGCATAGCTTTTCTGTGCCTTGCAGAAGAAATTATTTCATTGACTGAGCAGCAGCTGATTCAGCTCCTGGGACTCTGCTGGCACCAAACCTGTTTTCTAAGATGCTCCTGAGGCAGAGATACTTTCCTCCCAGTTTAGGTTCCAAGCAAAATCCTTGGCTTGTTAAACACTACTCGGCATGTTCTTGCTAGATTTCAGCATAGATAGTCACATCTGGGGGGGGCAGCGTGGTTTGGGGGGTTTCTGCTTGTTTCTTTTCTGAATCTTCTGCTGTTTCTCTTTAGGAAGGGATATTATTTCAGGCTGGTCTGTAAGTGCTGAACTGGGGGAAAATTATTCAACATGGATCGATGGGTGAAGTGGTACTTGTATGTCCTGTTCTATTTTCTAAAAATGCAGTGAGAATAAGTTGTGAAAATAGCTTCTATTTATTGGTGCTAGAAAGATGATTTATTCATAATATAAAGCATATTATTTTTTTTCACAGAGCAATTTCCCTTTTGTGTTTCCTCAGGGCATCCTTTTCTAGTCCCATTTGGATAGCTTTCTCTAAAAATACCTTCAGCCTGCATACTTATCCTGTCAAAAACATGGATTCCTACTTAAAGCTTTGCAACTTAAAATATAAGATGATATATTTTAACAAGATAGATTGTCAAACAACTGGAAAACGTAAGCCTCACGCCACTCTCAGTGTTGTCCTTACCCCTCTGGTAGCTCCTGCAGGATGCTGTTGGTTTCGACCAGGAGACTTGGACCATTCAGCATCCGTGCCTCGCTCCAGCTTGTTGCAGCCTTTGTTTCCTCCCCCTGAGATGCAGTAGTTAGTCGCTGGTGTTTGGATTTGTGTTTGCAAATGGCTGTGCAGTCTGGTACACTCAGATTGATCGGTATTTGGGGAAAGCTGGGAGCACTTCTCTTTTCTGCATCGTTGGAGATGATTTCTCCCAAAGCTTCCTGCCTGAAATGAAGGCTTAACGTGCAGTGAGGATGCTGCTAGGGAGTGATGTGTACTTACATCTCCATGTATTGTTCCAGTGTTTCAAACTGTGCCAGAAGAGTGAAAGCTGTTAGAAAAGATAAAATGAAGGATGAGATGCCACTTAGAAGTCTTTAATATTAACATGCTTTTCTCTGTAGTAGTTTTTTGAGGATGCCTCCATAAAAACAGATACTTAGAAGGAGAGATGATTTATTTTTTCTTGACAGTTTTTAACTAGACTGCTGATACCCTTGGTATTACCTTTGGGTCCTTCCTGTTATCATTAAAACGACTCACCTTAGCATTTGTTTTCTTCCAAATCTGCTGGTTCTGAAATGCCTCACGTGTCTCCAGGCACTGTCACACATCTCCAGCTCTGTAAGCAGCATAGTCAAGTTGCAGAGCTGCAGCACATCACAACTGTGTTCCTTAAAGACGGGCTTTTCCTTCCGCTGAGGACAATGTCGAGGTTAAATACCTGGTGTCATCGGGATCTGACAGGTCCTTGTTTGAGGATTTCAGTGTGTGAGCTCAGTTGTTCATCGGTGATACTGTGTCCCTAGGGAAAAGGGGAGCTGGGGACATGTGTTGAATAGGGGACAGTGACATAGAAGGAACAAATGAGTGGGGTGATCTGTTCTCTGCTTGGCAAAGGAACACAGATAATGCCGTTTCCACCTATTACCTCCCGTGGCTTGGGATGGTCTGGTTGCTGATGCATTTCTTGTTACATTCTGGCTGGTTTAGTTGAATGTAAAAGCACATTTGGAATTTGGCATGAATGTTTTCATCAGAAGATCTCTTCTACACGAGGGGATTTATTTGTGTGGGGTTTTTTTGTTTGTTTGGTTGTTTTTTTTCCTCAACAGAGACAGCAGTCCTGTGCACAAGATGTTTTGTGTCTTTTTTTGTTAAGTTCCTTTGAGCTTGACATGTTTTGTCTTAGTGTAGCCCAACAAAACCAAACACAATTACCTACCAATGACTTTCAGACCCTCTACTTTCCCTGTTTTGTTTGCTTTTGTGTTCCTGCAGCCTTTTAAAACTCAAGCAGTCACGCCAAGGTAAGATTTCATTCTGAAAAGTTATTTACCAAGATACTCAGGTGACTTAAAAACAGATATCTGTGTGGGAATGAGCCTTGGTTCAGGGTCTGCTCTCAGTTCTCTGGGTCTTTGAGAACCAGGATGCTGCAGGGTGCAGTGGGCAGAGAAATAAAGGGACATGGGATCCAAGTCATCTGAGACAGCAGCCTGGATGTGCAATGCAGGGTGATCCGTGCTTCAGCTGACAATGAGGGTGGAGAGGCAGAAAAGGGATTTGGAGTTGCTGGGTAATTGTGTGACACTTTTGATTGTGTTGCCAATGTTTGTTTTTCCAGCTCCACTGGAAGGTGCACATTGGGTAATGGTGCTTGTCTGTGTGATGGCTTTGTGAACTGGGAAAATACCTTTATTCAATTTAATTGGATTTTAGAGGGTGAAAATATTGCATACTCAAAAAACCCCAGACTAAACAACAGCAAAAACCCCTTTACCTCAAAAAATCCAAAATGGGATCCTTCAGAATCTTAAAGGTGTGGAGTCACAGGCATGGTGCTTCTGGTGGATTCCTGGTTTTATTCATCTACTGGAAAAAGCCAAGCTGTTTCTATCTGTTTATGGGCTCTTTGGTTCTTGACTTTTTATGGGATGTCCTGGAAATGCATGTGATTGTTACCATATTCCCATTATAATACCAGTAATTGGTCCCACGACAGCTTCAGAAAATGCATATTTTCCAATTATGAGACAGAGTCTAATTGAAACCAAGAATGTTGGAATTTTTCCCCGTGAGAAATGAGTATTCTGAGATAAGAACTTAAATATTTAGTAGTAGTCCTCTTAGATGTCTTTGCTGAAAGTGATTCATTTTTTTTCAGTGCTTCCTCTCTCTCCTAAAAGAAATCTTATTCTGCTGCTTAGTTATAATAATGGGTAGGTGACACTCTGGGTTGGAGTAAAGTTTGCAATAACTTTTGCTGCACTCCTGAACAAAATATTCCTGAATTTACATAGATATTGCTGCTATGACACAGTCTTTTCTATTTAATTCTCCTTGTGGCAGCCTGGGAGTTAAAGCACATCTCTTATTTTGGGGGGTGAAAGTTGACTTTTAAAGTCACATTGGGAATCGCCAGGCGAGTTTAGTCTCTGGCACAAAAGTATCATTCTGGCTGTTAAATTCTTCTCTCACTTAGCAAAGGATTTGCAGGAGACCGTTATCTGAATCGGGGTAACTGGGTTAGTGAATATTTTTAGCAAAGCTGTTAAGAGAAGTCGGGTTTTTCTGCAGTTGTAATCCCTTTCCTTGGCCGTACCGTTCTCCCAAATTGCTCAAATCTCTGTATTTAGGCCAAGAGTGAGATGTGGATAATGCTGCAGCTTCTCCCAGAGCCTTGAGATTTTCTATTGTTCACTTAGTAATAATCTGTTCCAAAAATCTCCTAAGGAAAGTCATTGGGCTTTAGTTTTCCTCCATACATTACTGTGTAGTACAAATAGCTGTGCAGCTGTACTCGCAGGCACTGGAGCCCAGTGAGGGAAGCAGGGACTGCAGCTGGAGGATGTATGTATGTGGATATCTATCTATATGTGTAGTGAACTAGCTCATAACACGCAGTCATGTTCCATGGAGAGGTGCTTGTGGCTCCTCTCTCTTTTTATATTACCTTTTATTTTTCCTCTTCCCCTTTATAATGCATTTTGTTTGGTTTTCTCCTCTTAGAACCTATCTCTGTGCTTTTTTTTTTTATTGTCTTACCACTTTCTGGGTCATAAATACCCCGTGAAAAACTCTGCTGTCATTTGATAAACACATCAGCTTGATTATTTTTCACTTTACAGTATTTTTTACAGTTTAACTTCAAAGCAAAGTAGTTCAGTGATGCAAACAAATCTTAAAGTTAATCTTGCTATACAGAGCACATTTCTTTATACTTGAGAAAAATGTTTCTTTATATAGATAATAGAGGATTTCCTCTGTCCATTGCTTGCTTTGAATGCAGCCCAGATTTTGAGTATTATAGAATACCTTTAGCCATAAACTTCAAACAAAACTGTTGCTGGCATAAAGGATTTATTTTAATGGTACCATATGTGATTGTTGAGCTGTGAAGCACCACGTAAGAGCTGCCTCCCCTCTGTCTGTGCGGGAGGAAGGCTGCTGTGAAGAGCTGAAGGGAAATGGCAGCACCTAAGGTGGTTTCATACCGGCGTGTTGTGTGAGCCAGTGCCAGAACTCAGCCAAAAAAAGAGAAATGGGAACCCCTGGTTGGCAGTGCCTGGCTCGGGAAACACCCAACACAGTACATTGTTCTTCTGGCTTGATGCAACTCGTAATCTGTTCACTCTAGGAGAGTTTGCATTTGGCCTGGTTTGGATTCAGACTTTGTTCTGGAACTGAACAAACCTGGATTTTACTTGTGAATGACTGTAGGCTCATCAGCTCTTTGGGCCCCTGTTCATACCATGGAAATAATCCTTCCTTTTCTCTTACCTGTTACTGGGTTTGGTGGTTTAAATCTCAGGGGTTTAGGATGGTTTGGTGCTATGGTAGCTGCCGGTCCACTCTTCGATTTCATTTTGAGAAATGAAAGGTGAAGCAGCTGTGTGTCTGTGTGGTCTTGCTTGTGCGTGTGGGAATTCAGAGCAATTATTCTGTCCTGGAAGGAGGTACCTTGTGTCTTTAAGATTTGAAATACATTGCTGTGTATCTGTCCTGCTTTTCTAATGAGCCATTGGTAACTGTGTAAGTGTATTTCTCCTGCGTGCAATGGCTGAGCTGTGTGAACGCAGCCATAGGTGTGCAGGGGTGAGTGCTGGAGCCAGCTGGTGAGCAGGAGCTCCTGCTGAGAGCTGTGCTGGGACAATGGCAGCAGCACTGTCCTGCTGCTACAGCTCTGATCCCACGGTCATCACAGTGGAGCAGTGCTACTAAAGATGCCTTGTGGCCCTGGATGCTCGCAGCAGGCGGTGCCCAGCCTCTCTAGGTAAGCTGCGGTGAAGGGAAAGCAGGCAGCTCCTTCTTGCTGCCACAGTGCTCTGAGTGGCTCTGGGAAAAGTTGCCCTCTCCTCTTGAGGGCTACAGGGAGAAGGGTCAGGTGGAGAGGAGACTCTGTTCATTCACTGGTCCATGGCTGAGCTGCTTTCTGTAATGAGAACTGCTTGCTTTTCATTATGATTAAAACCTGCCATTTGGAGTGGCATGGGTTTCAGAGACTTTGGGACCTGGGAACTGTAACTTTGATAAACATCAAGGATGGGGAAGGCAAGAGACCTCTGTGGCTTCAGAGCTAAGGAGTTTGCATGGGGTTTTTTTGGAAATAGTGCCAAGTGATGAGCTTAAAGGTAAGCGGGGTGGCTGGAGGTTGAATTCCATCAGCAGAATGGGTTGTGACTTAATGGGAAGAGCAACTGCTTGTGCTGATGCAATTAAAAGGTCTTAATGATTAGTTGCACTCTCCTTATTTTCTGCTAGTCGACAGTCCTTGCAGGTTTTGTTTGTTTGTGTGAGAGAAAAATAATGGGAATCATGATTTACATACAAGACAGGTACTGTGTTTATATGACTGTCCTCTTACAGGTCGTGGTCTTCATTTTCCTTCCCACAGTCAAAGAACAGCACAAGGGCTTTCACTCACATGTGGAAGTGTTCAACACCATCACTTTTTATGCTTCCTCAGCACTGTAAGGGAACGGAGTGTGGCAGGCCAGATTGTACCCTGCTTTGAAGATTTGGAAAATGCAGAAGGAATATGTCAGTATTACTAAATCTGATAATAGAATTACTGGCAGATAAGTCCAGCCAGCATTGCCTGTTTCTGGATAATTTAGCAGACAGTGGGGCTGGTCTGCTGATCTCATTGCTACACTGGAAGAGATGTGCTGTATATGTAAGCTGTGATGCATTTCTAGCTGCAGGGAACGACAGGAAGGGGTTATGAGCCAGAAAATGTTTTTGCATTTAAAAACCCCCCAAAATTACCAAAGAAGGTCCAAGCAGTGCATTTCAAAAAGACATGCTGCAGCTCTTTGTTCTTATGAGGTTCCCAGGAGGATATTCTGTTCTATGTGCCTGGCTGTGTGTTTTAACCAGCTCAATAATTTGACTTTTATTCATATTATTTGTGAAACAGTTTGAGCTGTATTCAGTGTAGTAGCACAGTCAGAACCCCTTGGCCAGCTGTCCAGGAGAGCACACCTTGTCACCACAGATTCCTCAGTATGGGACAGATTGGTATATATGTTCTCACTACCAAATTCAAAGCTATTTGGGACCAGTTCCACATGAATTCTGAATGTGATTTAAACTCTGAATTTCTTAATCATTGACTTAATTTATCATTGATGGATTAATTTATCAGAAATGCAAAAACCCAGATTCTTAAATACTCTGTTTTCCTCCTGATAACTTATGCAAAAATGGAGGAAGCAGTTGTAGTTTGCAGTGGGTTTCAGTATTTTCCAAAGATGATTTTTGGTCTCTACTTGTCTAGTTACCTAATGTGATTTTTACAAACTAAAGGCACAAGTAAAATACTGGAATAGGATAGCTGAGCATTGCCACACCAACTGCTGCAGTCTCATGATGGTGTCCCCACGGATGCAGGGGGTTTACAAATAGCATTGGGGTCTCTGTTTAACAGTTTCCTACTTAAACTTTCCTATCTCTCATTACATCAGAGTCCTTATTTTGTAATTTTATTAAAACCTATGTTTTTTGTGTAATTACCTGGCCCTAAATGCTTTAGCTTGAGGAAGAGTGGATGGTTGGTGCTAGAGCTGTGAGATTTGGACATATCAAGTAAAGATGGGAGTTCTGTTTTGGGTTTTTTTCCCCAGCTAATGAGATGAGATATGTAAGGAAATCAGTGCAACAAGCCAAGAAGCAGAAGCTTGTTGGTTGTGAGGTTATGGATGAGAGTGTTCCCCTTTGTACAAAGGATAGGGATGGCAGGAACCACTGTTCCTGCAGGCTAGAGCTGAGGCTCCCGGTGACTGAGCTTGTGCTTGGCCAGTACCTGGTGGCTTTGTTCCTCCCAGAGGGGAGCTGCCTCCTCTCTCCTCCACCCCTGCCTGGCTTAAATTGGGTGAAATTGCAGAAACTTGGAGAAACCAGGCAAATGAAGATGCGAATCAGCAGAAAAGGTAAAAGGAATCAACAGAAGTGTAACCAGAGTGAAAGGAAGTCAGTCATTTTGCAATAGGAATCGAAGTTTGTATGAAATGCTGCAGTTCCTGCTTGTTCCTTCTCGTAAGATCTAATCTTGCTACGTATTCTTATTAAATAAGCTTTTAGATGTGCATTTCAGGTGTGAAGGCTGGACCTGGCAGTAACAGGGTGTCACACCAGGCAACCCCAGTGCTGGAGAGTCCCCAGGACCAGAAGGCAGAGCAATGATGGGTGTGCAGAGGCTCCTCGAAATGGCTGCATGCCTGCACGGGGGTCTCTGCTCTGTCAGCGCTGCTCTCCGTCCCTGTTTGAAGAGGTTTGTTGCCAGGAGCAACTTGTCTGCATTACTCAGTGACAGGGTAATTGCTCTGCCTGCCTTGACATCTGAGCTCCTGTGAAAGCTCTGCCATGCTGGCATTGTGGCCGTTACTGCAGTCACTGAGATGCAGAGCTGAGTATTTCCAGTACAGCACACAAGGCTGCAGACAGTCCAGCTACAAAACAGAAGGTAATGCCAGGGCAGCTGTGCATCAGATATCTCTGTAGATAAATTGAGGTGCAGCACTGCCCTGTCTGCTGCCCTTTCAGTTCTTCTTTTGAGTACCCCTTCTCAGTGGAAAAGGTAGAGGGAAGTACAGATGTTGTGATGCTGTCATTCTCCTTCCTGAATTCTCTGATGTGTTTTCAGTGCATGTGGTTTTCATTTCAGCACGAGAGGAGGCTGGAGCATACTAGTGGTAAGATGTTCTGTTGTATGCTTTTAAATTCCTGCTGCAACATTCAAGCTCCCAGCACTACGGGCACTGAGTATCTCAGTTTGTAAATGAAGAGTCAAGTCTTGATTGTTGTTACTGGTCTTCCAGTGACTCGGGAGCATGCTCAACCAGCAAGGATGAGGGCGATTTCCTGATCTCTGGGAGTACAGCTACTCCATTAAGTTATGGATGCTGGTATCTTCCTCTCTCACCTATCTTGGACACTATTGGTCTGGTCTTTTGAGCACTTGAGATCTCTCAGTTCTTGCAGGCACAGGACAATAGTCTACAAGTACCAGTGTTGCTCTGGGTCCTGTGGTTTGCTATAGGTGCTAATGGAATGAGAACAATTCAACCCTGTTTGGTGGAGTGTGTAGCCAGTGGAGAACCATGTTCTCACCATGGGGTGCCACCACACAGCTGGCATTTTGGCTCCACACTGGTCACGGGGAGCAGAGATGTGTTTGGACTCGCTGTGTCTGCTGGCTGTTGGGGTCTGGGCTCGCTGCTGTTGTGATGGCCAGGCCAGTTTTGAGACCCTCCAGGAGCTCCTCCCTCAGGATTCAGTCACACAATAAATCAGAGGCCGTGGATTAATCCCTGGGAGACTGAATGAGTATACAGCCCAGCTTCAGCTGTGACAGGGTATGCTTGTGAAATGCTTTCTCTGCAGAACAAATACCATACAATGCAGGCAGTGGGGTGCAAGCGTCTCACTTGTTTCTTTTTGCCAATATATATCCAGCCTGACGGGATGCTCCATGACCAATGGTGTAGTTTGTTCTTTGATCCCCTTCAATCCTTGATTTTGTGAAGCATGCTGAAAAGAAAGCTGCTCTATGGCCCAGTGATGCCCTCTCCTTTCATTTCAACCTCTCCTGACCTGAGGTGGATTTGTATCTACAACTGCCAGTGCTCAGTATCCCGTTACTAATCTCCTGAGCCACCCAGTTGCCTCGTAAATCTGTAAGTGATATGTTTAACAGAGTGGAGATTAACACAACACTGTCACAGAAGAATTAAGATGTAGTTATGTCTTGAACTGGGCCTGGTTTATGTTGTGCGTGTCTCTTCTGTAGGTGGAGCTGAAGATCAGCATCTTCCTTGGAACTTTTACTTCACCAAAACTGCTTCTTTTCATGTTTTGAAATGCCCACAGAGCCCCTCTGCTTTTGTTGGAATACTATAAACACTGATGGTAAGCAGAGATGCTGCTCCACACATAACTTGTTCCCACCCATGAGGTGGCCTTGCCTGGCCCCTCTTCCATTGCTGCTGTGGAAGCTGCCTGAGGACAGGTTTTACTACATTGTTTTCCAGCTGTGAAATTTTTATTTTTGTTAAAAGAAAATCGTACTGTTTTTTAAATAACAAACCCCCAGTAATTTAAAACCAATTCTGAAATATTACATTTTTACAAATTAGACAATTAATGCATTGTTCTATTTTTCATTCTCGACTGCTGCTAAAATCACAAGACCTTAGAGGAGTCTCAGGCTTCTATAATTATGATACCTTTCTTTCTCTTTTCTTCTACAAAAAGTATTTTTCTGTCTTTTCTTTCAAAACTGTTCGTT
The DNA here is from genome assembly GCA_028020825.1 of Podargus strigoides. Taxonomy (NCBI): domain Eukaryota; kingdom Metazoa; phylum Chordata; class Aves; order Caprimulgiformes; family Podargidae; genus Podargus; species Podargus strigoides. The sequence continues at coordinate 2,449,999 of CM051625.1, read as the reverse complement.
TGCATGGTTTTATATGCAAAATAAATTATCAAATTCTCTTATTCTTTTGCTGTAAGGGAGTAGGATAGGTTGGGTGAAATGCTGGAGCCTGGTAAAACCTGAGAGATTTGGGATAGTTTTGAGTCTGGCTCACCTTTAGAGCTCGCTGAGTGCTTTTTTCCTAGAAGGGTTTGGAAGGTGTCTGTTGAAGGTGGAAGCTATCAAAAGCAGGTTAGACAGTTAGGTCCTGTGTGTGCTAGTTGTGGCTTGGAATATTATATAGTAAATATCCTTGTAAGATTTCTGTTTCCTTAAGAACCTCTGATGTCCAGAGGCTCTTTGTCTGAAATGCGAGTGACAGCATTTTAAAGTTGAGTTAATTAAGCTTGTCTGTGCTTTGCTGAAGTAAAATGAGTAGATTATGAAGGTAGCTTTGAACAGGCCTGAAAAGGTCTATTAAATTAGTTAGAGCACATTAAATTAAACCAGTAGTTATCTGTTACACCTAATAGAGTGGTACAAGCTACCTGAAAGCCAGAGGGATGGTGCTGGGGATGATCTCCTGTTTCCCTTAGGATCATCAGAGCAGCCTGTGTCCAGTTCCTCACTCTGATGCTTTTATAAGTGATGAGGATAGTGAGGAGCTGGAGGAGACTGTGTCTGGGGACTTTTCTGCCTCCCTGTCCCGTTCCTGAGCCACACAGCATTGGGGATCCTGGAAGATGGAGGAGGAGTGAGTTGGTTGCCCTCAGGTAAGAAGAGGTCCCATTTTCCATGGTGCTGGTGGGTGCTCCCAGCCAGGCTGCAGCTCCTGTGGTAACAGAGCTGCTGAGCCTTGGGTACACCGGGGTGCTGCTCCTCCAGCCCCTCACCCCTGCAGTGTATCATCTGATGGATGGGCTGGGAGACAGTTTCCACAGCTTTTTTATTTTTGTGTCTGGTGTTGTGTTGGTAATATCCCATCTGACAGGCTGAGAGGTGCCAGCGAGGTGTTGGAGCTTGTGTGGGGTCCGTGGTGGCTGGTGGCCAAATGCACTGGGTTCATCTCACCTCTGGACAGTGGTGGCTAGCTTGCACCAATACATCTAAATAATAATGGGGAGCTGTGACCCTGAGTATTGCTGTGTCAGAAGTATAAAAAAATTGTTGCTAAAGCATGTTATTTAATAGTGGGCTTTGTACCAGGAGGTCTTAAAGAGTGTATTTTTCCAGGTCATGCATCTATGTAGAAGAAAAAGCTTTACAATAATTTCTAAGGCTTGGTTTCCTAAATTGCAGATCTATACCAAAATAAAAGAATGCTTTCCAAAACCAGGATTTGTTGCAAGGAGTTAAAGGTTCTTTTTGCCCAGAATGAAAGCGAAAAGTGGATCTCTGGCTGCGAGCCACGTTTCCTCAGCTCCACAGAAATATTCATAAGGTAGATCAATAATTAAGCCTGCTATGCAAAAGTAATGTTGTGTTTGATTCAAATTGCTCTGCAGTGCCTGGTCGTACATGACTGCTTGTTTTAATTTCTTTTCCAACTGAATTTTAGGAGTATTACCAAGATAGAAGAATTTCTTTTGGAGAACTTGCTTTGACTCTGTAGTGTATTTGGGGTATTCTGAATAAATTTCCTTGATTTTTTTTTTTTTTTAATCCCAAGCACTCTGAATCCTCATCTACTTGGTGAATTGCTGCTGCCCCAATATTTTCAAAGGGCAAGTTAGCATAGAAAATGGATAGGAAAGGGAAAAATAACTAAATTTAACTGGTTTGCAAACATGTGTTTAGTTTCTCCCTCTGTCTTTAATACTCGTGTTTTCAGTCCTCACTAGGGAGAGATGGCTTCAGGAGAATGGGATAGATCCTGTTTATTTCTTGGACTTTATCAGAAAAATAGGAACAACCTGGCAGCTGCAGAATCTCTATAACTTGTGGGGGAAAGAAGTCCTTCTATCTAATAAGTTCTGTCTAATTCCAGGGGAAATTTGCAGGGCCAGCTCGTTATCCCACTTGCCAATGGAGCAAGTTTGATGCAGCATTCAGTAAATGTGGTTTTTACATTTTCAAGAGCATAAAGACTTTCATTGCTGCTCCTATAGGCTAGAGGGAAGAAATGTGTTTTATGCCACCTTCTAAGAGAGGAACTCAGTGCTGCACAAGGGATGTGCCTCGACTGAGGAACTGAATTGCCGCTGGTAACAGTTTCATTTCTGCTCTTTGAAAAATTCTGTCTTCCAGGCCTTCAATTATATATCTTCTATTTAAAAAACCTCTCCTACAAAAGCACTTGTGGTAGTGAAAACTAGCTGGGAAATCATTTCCCATTAATTAAGCTCCTACACATCATATAATCCTACTACCTATATACTCATCTGTTGTAAGTCCTGGCAGTGGCATCTTGTATGGTATGTTAAACCCACTCGTAGATCCTTCATTCCAACTGCATCAGTAAAACTCTTTGACTGGAATAGAGAGCCAGAATAATAACGACAGAGTTTCACCAGAGTCATGGTTTGCCAAATGATTCATCTGATAAACTGAGCCCTGTGATTTGGCACTGGTTTGTTTCTGCAGGGGCCCAAAGTTTTCTCAGTGGTGATTGGACAACTGATGCACCCCTTTTACAAGGATAAAGGGGATGCCTTTATTTGACCAGGTCATGGAGAAAAGAACATTCCTGCCTTATGAGGGGACAGAGGACTCGGATGAATGAGAGGACCCCTGTGTACATGATCTCTCTGCCCATTTGAGCCTGTGGTCCCACTTCAGTTGCTGGTGTTTAGACCCCTGTACACATGCATGCATGCAGAATGAACTCCCTCCCCCAGAAAATGAGTTAGAAAGGAATTTAGTGACAAGATAGGACTGTGCTGAGTGGCTGTGGGGCATGGCAGGACAAACACAGTGACCAGCAGCCTATGTACATGGCTGGTGCTGTTGTCCCTTCATCCTGTGTTTGTTCCTCCCCAAATCACCCACATCCCTCCCTTTCCTTGCATTTATCCTCCCCTAATCATTCCCTAACTCTTGTGCAATCCTGAAATGTTCTTCCCCTGCATCCCTCTGCGTGCTGTACCTCTGAGCAGTCTGAAAGGTGATCCTGAGAGCTGTCTTGGTGACTTTCAGACCTGGGACATGGGACAGACAGGCTTGGCTGGAGTCCTGTCAAGGGTGCCTCTCCCTGGAGGCTGCCATTTGGGTCCCCCACTTGTCTCTGTGCTTCTGAGCTCCTTGGGATGTGTGGAGGTGAGCCTTGGATGGACTGATGGATGTTTTTCTGTCTTTCAAAAATAAATGCATGACCTCTTGGGTCTCATTCAAAACGATGTCCCCTGCAAGGACATACTGGCATGGTATTTTGAAGGCAGGTATGAATGAGCTTCACCTCTGCCATCAGCAGAGCTTCTGTGTTTGGGGTCCGAGCTGCACTGGGCATATTGACAGCTGCCAGTCATCATATAACCTGCTCACAGCTGTTGTCTGCTCAAGCAGAACAAACTTCCATCTGTCCTGGGAGAAATGTGGATGATATCCCTAATTGTAGGGGATGGTTTCAGGCTGTAATTCCTCATCAGACTCAAATGTCTCCTTATAGCCCCCTTAAAAAGCCAAGAAACCCAGCATTTTGTATGCTTCCTTTCTACTTTAGCAATTAAGTATCTTAGCTACATGTTGGCTGTTGGAAATTCTATTCGAAGCCCTCTCACCTTGCCTGTGGTTTTTATGAGGCACTTTGAGGATGGGACTGGGATTGTGGATTCCACCTCCAAGCTCAGATGCCTGAAGTCAGGTGTCATCTTGCTTAGCATGGTAACCTGCGGATACACTGGTGGAGTTGACCCTGATCATCTGCCTGAAGATCACAGGGAATTAATAATGAAATTGTATTAAGGCTCCTAACTCTTAGCATGCAGCTCTAAGCACTGAGCACTTCTCGTATCCTGTCCGTGTGGAATTTTGGAGAACTGAGATTTTAAAACAGGAAATGTATTTGGTTGTCTTTAATTGAGACTGTTTTAGCTTCTGGTGATAGAACTGCTCTGTGATGTTGCTTGCAAAATGATGAGTTTGGTAGCATGTGCATTTATAGTTAAGATCCTTTTTGTGCTTGTGAAATCCTCATATTTTTTTAAAAAATGCCAAGCCTATAAACTCAGTAGGAGCCTCTAAACATAAAGCTGGTGCAATAATAATTGGCAATACGAATGAATAGCATTCTTCATGCTATCGAAGGGCCAGAACAGAGTCTATCTTGCTGTCAATACAACTTCAACAGGAATTGTGTGGGTGGATTGGAGCACTTATCCTAGCCATTATGCAGCAGTGGCATAGTTAATGGAACAGATTGTCAGGGGGACTGTAGGAAGTAATGGCATAGGAAGGAAGATGTGATTTATGTATGAGAGATAATATGCTGCATATAATGAGAAAGTTTGAAAAATAACGTATGGAGGAGGCACACAGATAAAACTGGTAGCATCACCTCAGAAAATAACACTGTATTTCTAGCTGCTTATTGCTTTCTTGAATAAGCTCTAATAAGGCTGAAATCTTCCTGATTTTGGTATTTAATTCAAGCTGAGTTACAGTTGAATAGAAAAAAATAAAAGCAGTTGTGTTATGTCTGAGGATGACAATAGGGGGAAAAGTACTGCTTGGGAACATGCTAAAAATGAGGCGACATTCGTGCTTGCTCACCCTTCCTCTGTTTTGGAGCAAAACCTTGGGATCTGCCAGCACGTTGCCTTCGTAGGATGGTGCCTGGGTGGCCTGGTGTTCACTCCATGCCAGCACAAGACCATGAATTATTTACTAAACGATTTATAATTTGCTGCCTTATCCTTGAGATCTGAAATTCTAGGATGAAACATGAAGAACACACATTGCAGGCAAACACCTCTGTCTTATTTTCCCCCATGGCTGTTAAATACCCAGAGTTTAAAGAGCAGACAAGTGTAAGCTTATGATCTGCTCGAAGTAAAATCAAAGTGTGACAAGAATGGCTAATTGAGCCCAGCTTTTGAACATCTGGCTGCAAATGGCAGGAATGGCACGTTGGTGTGACAGAACAAGGCTCCTGCATGGGGGATCCAGCCACCTCGCAGTTAGCTTTGAAGCCCTCGTTACTCTGTTCTCAGAGCAGGTATCATGTCTTGGAAGGGAAGGCTTTGATGGGAGATGAGAAAGATGTTACACATCCGCTTAGTGTAACTTTAACTAAAGGAATCGTATTTTAAGTGCAAATGTCTTGCGTGGTTTTGAGTTGTCAGGAGCTGTGCTGCTGTCTTAAGAATTGATTGGCCTTTTAAGTGTCATACAAACCTATATTTAGGGTTGCTAACGTGTGTTTCTCCTGTAACCAATTATATTTGCTATGAGGAGGAATCAGAATTTCCTGGAAGTGTGTGTGGGGGTTGTGCTACACCATATCTACATGTGAGTAAGTGTCAGTGGAGGTGTCACCTGGGAGCTGGGGCAGCTCAGTGTCTGGGCTGAGAGGCTGGTGGTTCACAGCCTGGAAATGGCCCCCATCCCGTTCCAAACGTCGTTCAGGTGCTCTTCCCACACAGCATCTTGTTATTTGTTGGTGTGAAGGATAAAAGTCATGACAATTTCTGAATAAAATACAAGCTTAGGGCAACATAATGGTCGGACTGGGCTGCCTGGTTTGGGTCTAACCTGTGGTTCTACTGACACACAGTTAGCACAGAAATGAAACCAGGCTACTTCTGCTGAGGAACTCGTAGTGTGCTGGGACCATGCTGGGCCACCCCAGCTCTCAGCACCTTCAAACTTCTCCTTCCCTTGGGTCTGATTGCTATTTCTCACACTGCTGCTTTCATGAGTGTGCAGTAACGAAGAGCAAATCTTTTGCAAATATTATATAGCTATTTCTCCTTAACTCCTAGGAGAGGGAGAAAATAATCAACTTTCAGTTGTTGATACTTCAGCATATTGTTTCTTGCGACTGTAGCTGCTGACCCAGATGTGAACACACAGAAAACATATGCTGTGTTTCACTGGCCATCTATAGAAAAGATGGTTTTGGAGCACGCAAGATGTCACATCTGTTTAGCCAACAAAATATTGTCATCTCCGTTGCACTGAATGGCTTCCTTTGTAGTACATGCTGCATTTCAGGATGCCTGTTAAATCGGGTCTATAAACTGTTTTAAATGTTCTTTGTCTCACGGAGTTTCTCTTTTGTTTGCAGCAAGGGAAGCCGTATGTCTTTGATAGAGTGTTACCTCCTAATACAACCCAGGAGCAAGTTTATAATGCCTGTGCCAAGCAAATTGTTAAAGGTAGGTGTTGTCTTTGTTTATTCCCAGGTAACAAGATGTCTCCCTGTCCCCTCAAGCTATTTAAAGACAGGATAATAAGTGTTTAGATGTCTGAATGGGAGTTTAGTAATTAGTGGTTCCAAGCGTTTCCTTTTTTAAAGACTTCTCTGTTTAAGAAAAAAAACCAAACAAAACCCCAAATTGCAGTAGTTGTTCCTTACTTTCTCCTTGTGTGAGACTCATTCTACACAAATACTTGCTTTTTGTGATATGTGATAAGCAACAAAAAGCATGTTCTTCATGCATTGTGGGACTGTTCTGTATGGGATGAGTGTCTTTGAAAGCAAGGATGGACCAGTAAAGGAAAACATAGCAGGCACTGGTTCAGCAGCTGCTTTGCATACAGGTAGCTTGCATTTAAAAATGAAATAAGAACACAGTGCCTGTTGGATAGCATCCTGTTTGTTTAAAACAAAACCTCCATAAACTATTGAAATTTCAAGACTTTAACTTAGGAATCAAACTTTTTGGGTTTTAATTTCATTTAGATTTGCATTTTAATTTCCTGCCATGCTCCCCCACCTCCCAGATCACCCTCAGACCTCCCACTTGTTTCTGATGCTGGATAGTCCATCCATCATGGTATTACAACAGCTACAGCATCTCAGGTGTTAGGAGTGGTACCTGCTCTAGTTGTTTCCTGGCCTTGTGTGGTGGCCCTGTGCACCCCCAAGATTTAGTCCTCACTTTTTGTTTTTAAATCAAAGCGTGTAGGTAGTTGGGATGGTGTCAGAGTTGTGCTTGTATAGCAATCCAAGGCTGTGTGTTGAACACTGGAATTTATGTGGCAGAAGAGGTTTGGGGTTGCTCAGAGGTGCAAGAGCTACTGAAGGACTCGCTAGCATTTGGGGTGTGGAGCTGGATCTGCTGAGAGCTTATGTGTCTGCCAGTGGGGAGAGGTCCCTGGGGTGAGCAGCCCTGCTCCAAACCCTGGGTTCTCTTCTGGAGGAAATTGGTTGGCTCACTCAGACAGCCTTGAGCAAACCAACATGTGTGTAGCCTACATAATTGAGGGTGAGGACCAGAAGCTAAATTATTTGGTGTTGGAGAGAGGAAATGAGTCATAAGACTTCAGTTGTCTCTTCTCAGAGGGGAGCCTAATTACGGCAATTCTGACTTTAGAAGGGGAAGCCTTTATTAAAAACTGGTGGGACTGGAGTTGTGGAGCTTAGAAATCATTAATTCGGGTTGCTGACACACCACTCAACTTTTGGAAGTTTGGGGAACTGTTTCAGTACTACCCTGTGTGCTAACAGGAGCAGCACATCACCGTTTGTAGACTTGCTGAGGACATTGGTGTCCCCTGTGGAAGCTGGTTTCCTCTGAAAGTGGTGAGAGAAAGAAAACCCTGTTTGAGAGCAATTCAGAAGACCTTAATCAGTGACTAAGTCATCTTCATTAACCAAATAGTAAGGGAAGTAGTTTCCAAAGTCCTATCTGAAAATAAAGTCAAACATGCTTTTGCATGTGTGTTAACTTAGACCTTCTAGATGATGTGAAAGGCAAGTTTGATGGGGGGAGAGGGTGTAGAAGAAAGGAAAAGAGAAAGAGAAATGGGAAAAAAAGAGGAGAGAAAGGAGGAGAGTGATGAGGAGGGAGAGAAAGGGAGAGGGGGGAGAGGAGGAGAGTGTAAGACAGGGAGGGAGGGAGAGCACAGCATTACTGGAGTGATGTTCCTGAGCTCTGGACTTACATTTCCTTATGTTTAATTTCCAGTTTAAAGCCTAATAAAGTGAAGAATGTGAAACAGACTGGGCTGTTTCTGATAGACTGAAGCAATGTAATTTACTACATGGAAATATGAGCTGAGTCCATTACAACCTGGAGCACTACTTAAATCTTTGAGACTTTTTTAGATAGCTTTTCAAGGTTAGCGTTTGTTATCAGATTTCATTATCCTCCCATGAAATGGTTTCATTGTGATTAATGTTATTACAGAAAACACCAGCTGGCCTAACAATCTCTAAAACAATGGTTATAATAACTGTGTTGACAATAAGAATGATCTAAATGAGTTTTTTTTTCACTCAATAAGAAATGGGATTAGGTTTAAGTGTACAGCTCAATGACTAAGTCAAAGTATCTCACATACGTGAGGAACATAAAACAAGTTCTATGGAGGAGGAGAAGCAATCTGTGGGTTACAACAGTTTGCATCGGGGTGGGCACTGGGCTGGTGTTTGTCCAAGGTGCTCCCAAGGGCAGTAGTGGAAGTGTGTGGGGAATCATCACTGGTGCCTATGACCACAGTTTGGGAACTTGTGCATGCATTTTCTTAGCCAAAGAAAGAAATATCACTACATCTGAAAGGGAACAATAGTGTGTGATTGCCACCACTTTGGCTTTGTTTCCCATTGCTCTCTATTGGCAACAAACAGCTTTGTCTTCTCAGTCTACACAAATGGATGTCTGTAGCCAGGTTTTGCATCTTTCCTACAGTTACAGCAAGGGGAGAATATATAACAGCCCAAGCTATTGCTGAGCACTGGAGCTGTGAGCACGCTAGTGCACTTGTGAACATCTGCACATTCGTGTGTCCTGTGAGGAGGAGAAAATTGCTGTAATGATTTTTTGAGTGGTGGGGTTGCTCTGAGTGGAGCCTCAAACGCTGCGTCGCAGAACTAGAAAGTTTAGAGATGGAGAAGTATAGAGCTAAAACTTTGGTCATAGAAATGAGGCTGAAAAGAATTCTGTAGGGCCATTTGTTTTTTCCTCTTGCTGTTAAGACTCCTGTAGTTGTCAGTGGTCCATCTGATCCATGCTCATCAGGAAAAAGGCCATCTGGCAGCAGTTGAGTGCCTGGCTTTTGTAGGGAGGGTAAATCAAACTGAAAGTCATTGTAGAGAGAGTTGGACCTGGGATTAAGAAAAAGCACTTAGGCTTTTTTTTCCTTTGTAATGAGTTATGTAAAAATCCCAACTGATCTTTGTTTGGTCACTTTGCTCATCTTTTTCCCCCATCCCTCTCTCTTGCTCCCAAGTTTCGTGCTGGCTCTTTCTCTCCGTACTGTCCTCTCTCTTCAGTCAGTTGACAGATGGTTTATTAACTACCTTAAGGTGAAAAGACTTCCAACAAAAATAACCTCTTCTACCACTGAGACCACCAGCCTTTTTAATTGCACGTGATACAAAGGACTATTTTTTAAATTGAATGAGGTATATTTTGCTAATTGGGAAGGTAAAATATCTATGCTTCCTCAAGGTGAATGTAGCTTGGTATACATTAATGCAAATTCTGAGCAGTTTTCTTACATAACAGTTGATTAATTAGATTATTTTCCCCTTAGGCTGTGTACCAGTATAGAGCTGACATTGTACCTTGTTTTAACCTGGAGATAAGAAGCCTCATTTTTTTTTAATGTTTTTTTTTTTAACTATTATTTCAAACTAATTTTTTTTTTAAGTTAACCAAGTTTGCCAATAATAGGAAAATAATAATAGTGAACTCTTGGATTGCATTTGACTGTCCTGGGAATTTAAAGGGATTTGGATGCTAGGTGGTGTTTTAGAAACAAACAGGAGCTGCATGTTTGCTCAAGGCTTTCTGAACCATCCCCCTAGGACAATTATTTATATTTTTTGATACCCAAACACCTTTGAAACTCTAGTTCTGTGCAGACACTTCCAGTGTCTTCAAAACACTTGAGCTCATCTTCCCCATGTGCTGTTTTTCATCTAAAGAGGAAAACAAGGAGTAATGGCCTCAAGTTGTGCCAGGGCAGGGTTAGATTGGACATTGGGAACAATTCCTTCCCCCAAAGGGTTCCCCATCTCTGGCCCAGGCTGCCCAGGGCAGGGGGCAGTCCCCATCCCTGGAGGGATTTCAGAGCCATGGAGATGTGGTGCTGAGGGACATTGGGCAGTGGGCACTGGGCAGTGCTGGGGCAGTGGTTGGACTGGGGGAGCTCAGAGGTTTTTTCCAACAAAGGCTGTTCTGTGATTCCTTTTTTCCCGTCTACCAGCTAGATTTTAGTTTAGAATAAAAAAGTGCAAACGCAAAGATTTTCTTTCCTCGCTGGCTATCATAGATGGAGCCTTCTGTACTCCATAGATACAGAGTGCTTACAAGTGGATGTAGCCTCTGAAGTTAAATATAACTGCTTCCCTGCTGTGCTTATATATGTGTGTGTGTGTATAACAGGAAAAGTGTCAAGTAAGCTTTTTATTTAAAACATTTCAAATACAGTTGCATTAAATATTGCCTTGCCTATAGGCTGTTTTGAAATTTAGCGTTAATCTGATTAACTTTTTAAAAGGAAATAGTATATTTGTAGTAGATAAGATATAACTTTTACCTCCTGTGAGCTGCTGCCACTACTCTTATGCTGCAGATCAAGTTTTAATCTTCAGTGATCTTCAGGAATCTGCTAAGCAGCTAATTTTCTTTTGTTAATGCTTTAATGTCTTCCAAAGGCACTGCTTAGTGTATATTGAGGATCTGTTGGAAAAAATGCCATGAAAATTGCACCCATGGAAGTTCAAGTGAATGGGCGTGGGAGGTGATGGTGCCACCGGAGGGCCAGGAGCGAGGGTTGCCAGTTGCTTCCTCTTGCATTCAAGCTGCCCTTGTTGTAGTCCTTCCCTTCCACTCAAGTTCACTCTGTGTTGAACTGAAAATCAGTGGGATGTTCCCTTCAGAAAAAAACTGGTGAATGAATGTTTTGAAATATCAGTAAAATGAAATTAGCCCCTTTTTGAAGGCTGTTGGTGAAATTATGGGTCAAAGGCATGAACTCAGGACAGAACTATATCTATGGCTGGACATTGGGTTTTCTATCTATGCAATTATTATTTATAATTATTTATTTTAAACCTTGTTTCCTTAAAGCAAGGATAAGAAGTGCCTTTTTTTTTTAAACAGATGAGGATGCTAAATTCATACAAATTGTTAATACCAGAATGACAGTAATTATAGTCTCTAACTTTGCCTTTCTCTTAGATTTTAAGATTTGAAAACCTTACCCAGCAATACTCTGTGGAGGTCTACACAACCTCTGGCATGTAGTTCCATGTCTGTCCTCTCCAGCTCTCCAAAACAGTTCTGCCACAGTTTAAACAGTTACACTCTGTGTTTAATTAGGATATATATTTTTCAATGGCTTCATTCCAATTTCATCCTTACTCAGTACTGCTGTATAGGGAATGTGGGTCTGTGTCATGGTTGTCTTGGAAAAAGGTATCTTTCCTTTTCCTTTCTTTTTATCCATTTCTTTTCTTTGAAATCATCTTTCTGTGGTTTTTATCTCTTGTTTTTAACACTTGTTTCTTCTTCTTTCTTTTGCCTTCTTCTAACATACCTTATTTAATTCTCCATCCTAGCTGGACCATCTGCAGACATCTAGATACAAATAAGGAGATTATATGTGTGTGTGTCTATGTATATGTCATAATACAGTGTTACATTATGCAATAATATATAATCTAGATGTGTGTATATATTCACTAGAAATATGTGTACACATATATACAGACATACATTTTTATCTGCTGGTGGCCTCTATTAGTCTAGCTATAGAGGGTGGGAAACATAACAAGTATACTTAAGACTTTAAGTTCACTTGCCTGGAGCAAGTCCAACCCAATAATCCTTTCAACAGCAATGAATGGATGTGGGACTGTGCGTAAGAACCAGCTGGTTTCCAGCCCTCCTGGACTGCTGAAAGCTACCGTAGGCATTAACCACTGCCAAGTTCAAAAAGGATGTTGTTTTATCATAATGCAATATAAAATTATACATTCTGCTTTGAGAGAAGTATATTTTCAATAAAGCAAGCTCTTCCTTTGCTCTCCTGCTTTGCAGACAAGCTTGGAAGGTAATGAGGCCATGAAGTGTTGAGGGTGTTGTGGTAGTAGAAATATAAAGTATGAGTTTCTTTAATTTTCTCTATGGTGCATGATGGTTTAAAATGCAGGCAATTAAGTTTTCTCTTTCCCATGTTACACAGGTATATTGGATAATGTCTAGTGTCCAGACATTTCCACACAGCCCCCTCAGGAAACTGGGATGTCAATAAATCTGTAACTCTCTAATTTAGATTTTGTTATGATTTTTTTTTTCCCCCTAAAAATAACTAGTTGTGTCATGTTTTTTCCATTCTTTATTGCCCAAACTATTTTCTAATTGATCTTCAACCTGTTTGTGGGTGAACCTGCTTTAGCAGGGGGGTTGAACTAAATGATCTCCAGAGGTCCCTTCCAGCCCTGACCATTCTGTGATTCAGCATTGGGAAAGACTTATGAAATGCTGATAATCTACCTTCAAGTTGTCAATATGACTTTTCATTGTTTTCCTTCTTCTTGCAGATGTTCTTGAAGGCTACAATGGCACAATCTTTGCTTATGGACAAACATCATCAGGAAAAACACATACAATGGAGGTACGGTGGCAAAAATCAATCAGTCTGGTAGCAGCAGTAGAATTAAATGTACCAGTTACCTGAACAAACCAGCTATCTGGAGCACTCAGCTGTGAGTGACACATAAAAAAAGGTCTGGGTATGTTTAGCTTCTACTGCCTTTTAAGCTGTAGTATTTCTTTCAGTGTGGAGTTTTTTTTTTCAAGAGATGTCTACAGATAAACTAACAAATACTGAGTGGAAAATATCAAGTAGAGCTTCTCCATATTTGTCATAGCAGTTCGTGTAAATTTTCAAGGATCTGAGTGAGATTTGTTAATCCACAAATGAAAGCAGTAATAAGGGTCTGCAGAGTTCCCTTGCATGCAGGATTATGAAAATTCATGCCTTGGTTATTGGTTTTCTCGTTTGCACTCCCCTTCTGGGAATACCACTCTTGTGTTCCATGCTGCAGCACAGATGGATGAATTAGAGAATTGTTGCTTTGGAGGAGAATAATACCAAATTATACCAAATTCCAGTGGCTGAGGTCCTAAAACTGTTCATATTTCTGCCACATGAGGTGTGACAGTGTAGTTTTTGTAGACATTTAGGCCCTTGCTAAAAAAGGAGGATCATTAAAGCGTTTAATCCACACGTAGGACTGTTCCATCACAGCGCTGTACAAACTGGGTGTCACCACTGTGGGCTTTGAACAGCAAAGTTTTTGCTAAACTAAAGGAAAAAAAGAGCTTTCATATGTTTAACAGCATCAGATGGGTTTGCTACATGGTTAACACAGGTGACCTACCTAACCTGAAGGTTAAAGGAGAAGGAAAGCAATATTCTCTGGAGTCAACAGGCCCTGGAGAAATTGCTCTTCTATTGCCACAGTTGCTCCTTTCCTGGAGGATGCAATAACTGATGCCTCATGTCTAATTAAGTCCGTCCTTGCGAGGATGGGGGGAAATCACTAGCTCAGCCCTCACAGATGGCACAATGGCTGAGTAATCCACCAGCTCTGGATGTAATTAAATCAAAATGACTGCAGGGCTTGAGCTGGTGCTTCCACATGGCATAGGGAAAGATCTCGTAAAGCCAATTTATATTCAGAATTACAAGCTGTGATAAAGAAAATGACTGTGGAAAAAGGGGTGGTTTACTTCTTTGATAAAGAAAAAGCTGTCATTTTAAAGTGGAATCAAATCTATATTCGGTTTTAATCCCCCTTTTAACCTAACATCCTCTTGTAAAGTTGCTAAAGTATGTTGTGGAAGAAAAAAAAAATAGTCTGAAGTTGAAGAAATAGGAAATCCTCTTGGTAAAGCTGTTATGGAGGATTTTCTGTGGAATGGTGTTAGTGTTAAGCTTAAACAGGACACGGTAGTATAATGTAGCCAGGAGAGGCTTTCTGACCTACCCAGATCTTTCTCCTCTGCTAGGTAAAACATTTACCAACCTCTATAGCACAATATAACCAAAACCTTCTTAAAAATGACATATTTTTTCCCCATAAGATTATATTGATAGGCTTTGACCTTCTCATAACATTTTCAATAGTGGCTCTCTATAGACTGTAGTTATTATGTCAACATCCTGAAATAAAATGTTTCACTTCACTACCTGCTGCTTACCTGCTATGTTTAAATGTGGAAATTTATGTTCTTATTAAAATGAGAGGCTTTAATGAGCAGAGAACTCTCTGTCCTGGTGCTTTGGGGGAGTTTACTAACTGCAGTGTCAGCGTGGCAGCACGTTTCTCCAAACTCTCCCTGAGGTTACAGCTAAATCCATGAGAGTGGGTTGGATTTTTTTGTTCCAGCTGTCCTGTGAATAGCCTACCTTTACCTGTTTTCCCCTTCCACTCTGTGCTCTCCATAAATTCCAGTGCGACCTGCTTCAGCCATCTCTTGTTTTAATAAAAATCCATTGAATATAAAGTAAAAATTATATTTATTTTCTTCAATACATCACAGCGTGCTGGCGTTACAGAGTTTTAAAGATCTTAACTCTTTCTCTGCAGAGCAGTGAATGTGATCTTGCTTCACTGAAGTTTCCACTCCCTTAAACAGTGGGAAAGCCCAGTTGTAGATGCAGTGACTGAGTTACACGCACACATAATCGTGTCTTACTGATTGCTTTCTCTCCTGAGCTAGAGAAAGCTCTGTAATGGAAAGCAGAATTATTACAGGGCTTGTTGAGGTTAGGAGAATGTATAATTAAATACTTTTATAAGTTGTCACTTACCCAGAGCCCAAGCAGCTCTTCAAGGAAAGGTTTACGTAGTACAGTGATCCCAAGGTTGATGCACCTCGGCAACAAAACTTTGGATTCAAGCTGTCCTTTGGCTGAGCTGACAGCCCAGCTCCTGCAGAGCTGCTGGAGAAAAAGGGGACTGCAGAGCTCGAGCACTTCTGGTTCTGTAGCTGCCTTTGTCTCTGCTGCCATATATCACTGCCAGCTGTGTCTTGCAGTGATATATAGTGTAGAAATACCTTTGGTTGCATTCATTTGCACTGAAGAAATACCAGCAAATCTCTGCTTATTCTAGATTAGGAAAAACTCCTTTCCCCTCTCTCTGTGCAATAATACAAGGTGGTCAGTTGGTTTCAGTGAACTCCTCAAGGACTTCTTCTGGGAGAAGGGATGGGTAGTATGAAAACTGTGCTGTAGTCTGTATTGTTGGGGTTTGCTTTAAATGTATTGGTGCATACAAGTTTTCCCTTCCATCAGGGATTTAGTTTATTTAATCGCCTTCTTTTTCATTCTCATACTCTGAAATAAAATGGTGTCACATAAGACAAGGAGTTTTTAGTTTTTGAGAAGCTTAATAGGATGTTGGATATGGTATAGCATTTACTGCTTCCACTGCAGAAGGTAATATTATTTGTTTAATATATATAAAATATTGACAGTTTAGATACAACTGAGTGCAGCTTTATAGGGAAGGCAGTCAGCTATGTAACTGATTTATCTATATTCCCCCTTCCTTTTTATTTCCCCCCCCAAGATGAGTAATTCCAGGGCAGAAACACCTAGTAACTGCTTTAAATACAAGCTTTGAGATAGAGGGAGAGATTGTGTCACTTCTTCATGCTAAATTTCATTCACCCTGGGTTGATGCTGAGAAGTTGACTGTCATTTCATCAGCTTTAGCAAAAAGGATGCAGTCTAGAAAAACTATATTTGAGTGTACTAGTAAAGGCTGAGAAACTTGGAAAATGAGTTAATGTGACTGACTAGTCACTCACAAGCATGTGTAAGATTGAGAAACACGTGTGTGTGTATATGATTTTTCTTCTTATCTTGCTAAAATTTTTCAATGTTTAATAATTATAGAATCATAGAATTGTTTTGGTTGCAAAAGACCTCGAAGATCATCAAGTCCAATGAATTTGTTAGCAATTACAGGTCAAATCTGACTTCCCATGATTTCAATTGTGTGATTACCCACTATATTTAAATATAAATAAATAA
Organism: Podargus strigoides; assembly: GCA_028020825.1. Taxonomy (NCBI): domain Eukaryota; kingdom Metazoa; phylum Chordata; class Aves; order Caprimulgiformes; family Podargidae; genus Podargus; species Podargus strigoides. The sequence continues at coordinate 2,433,877 of CM051625.1, read as the reverse complement.
TTTCTCTGCCAGTATGTGGAGTAAGGTGCTTTGTTGTGCTGACATGGGCAGGAATACTTGGACAAAGATATATTCAAAAGGTGTGTTAGAGTTTCTAGATGCTATGTTCTGATAGAGTCTTATGACTACTGACTTCTTCTTGCATATTTAAGCAGTTTCATAAAACATTTGGAAAACCAGTACAGTGTACGCTGTAGTTGGAGAAGGTTTTTATTTTGAGTTGATGTTTCTATTCAGTTTTCAGGTGCTGTTAGCGTTCCTGTACACGTCTAGCTTTTCCAAAAAGAGGGATGCAACTCAAAGGAGCCAAGCAGACAGGGAAATTGTTGTTTTTTTATTTAATATTCAGTTCTTGAAAGAACAGAGGAAGGTAGTTGTGCAAATTACCACGAAGAACAGCAGTGTTTGTAAGGCACAGTTCTCTGGCAATAGGCCCAGCAAGCTACCATCAGAATATATTACTCTAATCCTCAAATACCCACAACCCAGATTTCCCTTTAGCTTCCTAGCCTAGTGGTGAAAGAGAAACAAAAATGCTTTCATACTTCTTGTTTCTGACATGTTTCCAAGTACCTGATTTAACTGGGAGAAACAGGCTGCAATTTGTATGTATGTTTGTGTTTATTCATCTGTCTTCACTCCGAGAGTGACAGTGAATCTAGTGGCACGACGGCGCGCTCGGCAAGTGGCAGGAGCTGACAAAACAAATAGGTGCTCCCTTGGGTGAAGAGTGCTAACACATTGGGTCATTCTGCCACCTTTTCTGTACACCTACATCAAAGAAATCCCCCCAGAGCAGCAGACAGGTTCATAGGGGCCCACTGGAGGACAGTGTGTTTGAACAAGGCTTTCTCCTCTCTAATGTTTGAGCTTTCCAAGTTATGGATGGCTTTTGTGTCCGCAGGGGAAGCTGCATGACCCACAGCTCATGGGAATCATTCCAAGAATTGCACATGACATCTTTGATCACATCTATTCCATGGATGAAAACCTAGAGTTTCATATAAAGGTAAATGCGGAGTGACGTGTTGTGTAATGGGTCGGGTGGGAGAAGGTTGAGCTGGATGGGAGACATGCATTCACACTGCAATGTTCTGCTGCAGAATTTTTCCTTTCTCCATTTTATAACTCAACAAGACATTACTTTGCTGAAGACATTTGCTAGAAAAAATCCAACACGGTTACTAGTCCTTGACAGAAATTTTTTTTGGAGTGTTTTCAGCTCAGGTTTGCTAGTCCGTTGCTTGCTGTGTCTCTCACCACAGTTGACAGGCTGGGCAATGTGGTGAGAAAGAACACACTTATTTCCCTGCAGCTTCTCCAAAGCCTGTGCCTCAGCCCCTCTGGTTATGACCATAAATACCACTGACCTGCATGACGTTTGAGAGAATATTGATGTGTTATTCCTTACAGAGGGATGTTTAGAAGTAATTTCTAGCTCAAATGCTTATGTGTGGGTTTCTTGAGATGGTGGACTAAGTCTTGATTTTGAGAGCTGCTATGTTTTTCCATGTCCCTGTCATGATCCCAGCCATATGTTCTCTCAAATATTGTTGAGTGAGCTTTAATTCCTACTGTTCATTGGGTCTCCTGGGGAGCTCTCGGCCATGGCAGGGAATCAGTCTGTCTGGCAGAGTTGGGGTCAGGGTACAGCTTTCTTCTCAATGGACATCAGTAAATTTGCCCAATGGATTGCAGGAAAAATGAGTACCCTTCTGTGTCAACCCTCCCTCAAACTCACAAAATATACCTAGACAGCTTCAGAAAAGTTGAGCTGAGCACAGGTAGAGTGTGAAAACACTGTCCCTTCTCCTGCTGTGACCAGGTGATGCTCTCTGAGAATGAAGGTCTCCTCCTCTGTCCCTCTTGTGCATAAAAGTTGGAGATGAGAGACTTCTTAGTGCTGCTTGTCTTTAAGCCCTTGAAGCATTTTTGGGGGTATACATATATATAATATTTTTTCCCAATATTCTAGCAGAGTACCTCTGAACCAGTTACTGATCTTCTGGAAGGACTGGGTCATTTTGTGTTGAGAACCTTCTTATAGCAGTGTCCATTTGTGGGTGTGCTTACAAAGTACAGACAGAAGAAGCAGACATACAAAGTACAAATAAACCATCTAAATACTTTAATATATATAAAAATAATATTTTAATTGTAAAATATTGAGCTCCTTAAGGAGGGTCACCTCTGAATTTTCAAGGAAATGACTTCCATAGAAGTGACACTGATTTCTTTTCATCGTCTGTAAAGCTCTCCTGTGGCAAGTGGTGTTCCACATGATAACACACAGATGGAGGCCCCTGTACAAGACACGGTACATTCCTGTCCCGACAGAAGATTGTAGTTTAATAAATCAGGTTCTGCCAGCACTGAGTTGTTTCAGTGCTTTCCTGTCGTAGTTGACATTTATGAATATCTTAACAGAAAAGCTGCCTAAGTAGCAATGAGTGAGTGAGTGATTGTACAAGGAGCTGTCATTGAGAGAAATGCATGTTCTGTCATCGGGAGCAAGAATTTAACCAAACTGTCACACACTTTTAATAACTAAGCCAACATTGAAAATTAAAATCCCTTTTTTTTTTTTCTCTCCCTCTTTAATAGAGACCCATTTAGAACTTGGTGTCTCCTGTGTGTGTTGGTCCTCAGGGCTGTGGTGATAGGATAATATAAAGCACAGGAGATGAGTCTGGGGGAACCAGACTGCTGAAATGAGCTGGGCACAGGATGGCTTTAAATGGTGAAGTGAATGCACAACAGTAAAACAGAGTTGTATTTAATAGCAGTTGTCACATAGGAAGATCAACTCATCAGTCTGAAAAAATAGATATTTATTTTTCACACAAGAGAAAATGATACTTTACTAAATAGGTAGAATTTACTGATATCTAGGATTTAGTCATCTGGTGTTCTAGCTAAATAATCCCTGGGTAAAGATTATTTAGGGGACAGTTGGGCACTACCCCCCTAACACATTTCTGAGAGTCAAATACCCTTTTATCATAGAATCACAGAAAAGCCTTGGTTGGAAAAGACCTCTAAGGTCATAAAGTCCAACCATTAACACAGCACTGCCAAGTCACCACTGCCCCATGTCCCTCAGCACCACATATGATAGCATCACATGCAAGATGTAATTCAGGCTATGTGGGAGGTGGGTTTTATTTTTAGCTTGCTGCTTTTTATTTTGACAGATATGGAAGTGTAGGTACAAAGGTTTTTAAACCGCCAAAGTTTAAATCTGTAATGTTTTTGCTTACTCAATTAGGTTTCCTACTTCGAGATATATTTGGACAAAATAAGGGACCTACTTGATGGTAAGTTCTGCATTTCTTGTGTGACTGAGTGGTGTTTGGCTTGGTACCATGCTTTCAATCAATGCTTAAGAGGACACATTTTCTTTAAGAGGACACAGAGTATTTAAATCTGAGCTCTATGACTGGGTTTGTGAAAGAGAATTTTGCAGTTTAAGTCATCTGCTCTCTGACTTTTGTATACCTTCCTCTGCAGTGCTACACAGCTTGATTATAAATCAATGACTACAGAGAATTTTACAGACTTCAAGGCATGTCTGAGCCTCATTGGCAATGTGTATTCTTAAAGTAAAACTATCATTTAAAAATGTATGTAGTGTTCTGTTGAGTTTTTTGGGTTAAATTTAAAGTGCATTCAGTTCACCTTATTTCTTGCTTTGCTTCTGTTAGGTTTTGTTGAGAGTTACCTGGCTCTTTTATAATTTGTGTGTCTGTATATGTGTGCTGTATGTTAATTGTGTGTGTTGAATCGTTCTGAAGACAGAGTTAATGGTAATGCAAAACCAGGAATGTGTATTGAAGCTTTTTTGAGTTCCAGTGAGTTCTTCTGTTTCTTTGGAAATTCTTGTTGCTTTAGCAAAATCCAGGTTGGTCTGTGTTTATTTTATTAATCCAAGCAATAAGAAAAAGCTCTGGTGCCATGAAGTTAGCTTTAAAGACCATTACAAGATTTACAAGACAAGAAACAAGATTTATGTCACAGAAATTGAGGCAGTTAATAAGAAGTGGGAAGTGACTACAGCTCTCATTTACATGTGTAATATATTCATGGTAGTTGTCTGTCATGCCTGTAGTTGACACATTATTACCCGTGGAATACTCCTAATGATCTCCATCTTTTTTTCCTAGTGTCAAAGACAAACCTCGCTGTACATGAAGATAAAAACAGAGTCCCATATGTTAAGGTACAAGGAAAATTTGATGCTCATTTTTTCATTCTTTCTCACATATGCATTTATTTACACATTTCCATTTCCATCCCAGTGTGTTTGCTGAGATGATTCAACTCATGTTCAGAGTCTTGAATGCTCAAGTAGCATTAGTCCCTAGATTTACCGTTTCCTGAAATATTAATGGGCTTGAATCATATTTGCTTTATTTTCCTGACTTTAAACATTTACATTTTGTTAGTATGGTGTTAAATTTTAAGCACTCATATTCCCATTTCATGTTGGATGTGAAAGAGAACATCTTGAAGAATTTTGTTCTTTAAGATTTTGTTGTGTAGATGCTGTAATCTCGCAACATTTTAGAACAGATTTGCTGGGTTAGGAGTTTTTTATGTCCTCCTGGGCCCTCGCTTGGATGGAGTAGACTTGTTATGAACATATGTGAGCCTTAATAATATATATATATATATATATATATATATAATATTGTTCTGTTCATTTTCATCCTGGGGAGTGCAAAAAAAAATTAAGGCACAGAACAAGGACTATGCATCTTGTCTTATAGTTTGAGAGAGAAAAACTAATTTGGGTGTGTAATCTAACCCAGATTAGTAACAAGAACATACGCTGTATCATTCCGTGTGTGCTAAGTATAGAAACTCTTTTGCATGTTTGGATTTGAATCACAGAATCACAGAATGTCAGGGATTGGAAGGGACCTCAAAAGATCATCTAGTCCAATCCCCCTGCCAGAGCAGGAATAAAAGTCCTGCTCTTGAATCTTGTGAAGGAAAGTTGTCTCTCAAGTTATCTCATGGACTCCTACAGAGGCATGTTTTGGTCCATTGTCTTGCTAGTGATCACATTGGCTCTTGATGGTTCTTCTAATTATTTTGTCCATCAATGCTAAATGTTCTTCCTGATGGCATTTAGAGCATAGACACTTCCTAAACTTTTCTCTCTTCGACTTGTGTATTTCTAGGGTTGTACAGAAAGATTTGTATCTAGTCCTGAAGAAGTTTTGGATGTCATTGATGAAGGGAAAGCTAACCGTCATGTAGCTGTTACAAGTAAGTGTCCTGTGGAGGCTTTTCTAGCTCTGAAGTGTGGGTGGTTGTAGCTTCCTGGTGATGTATTGATTCTTCGTGTTCACAAAGTACTTTGAGTTACTTACGTGAACAGTGTCAAGAACTTGGAGCATTTCACTGGTGAAATGTCAGGCAAAGACTGCAGAGCTGTTACCAGACCCTGCCTGTTTCTCTTGCGAATTATCCCAGTGAAGCAGTGACTTGGCCTGAGTTCCAGTGATGGCAAAGCAAACAAATCTTCCTGAATTAAAAACCATAATAATCGCTTCAGCCTTTGCCAAATTTGTTGACACTGTGTTGCATGCAGCCTGCTAGCTTTATGGTAATAAAAAGGACTGCTTTCCCAATTTATACTGTAAGATGTCTTTGATCCAAGCAGTGAGCTTGGCAGAACCTCAGCTTGAAACTCCAATCGTGGTGGGGGGGTGGGGTTTTTGGTGCGGGGGAGTGTTTCATTTTGTTTTGTTTTAAATATTATTGTATTTTTTATGATGCACTGGGTAACTCCCTTCTCTTCCGTGTCCCTGCCTTCTTGCCCCTGTCTTGCTTTTGCTTTCCCATGCCTTTCTCATCATAATAATAGAAATGTATTCTCTAAGTGACATTTCCTCCCGTTGTTGCTGCTGTTCTCATTAACAAAAACTATCCCTATACACCTTTTGCTGTGATACTTCCTTCCTTTCTTTTTTCCTTCCTTTCTTTTTTCCTTCCTTTCTTTTTTCCTTCCTTTCTTTTTTTCTTCCTTTCTTTTTTCCTTCCTTTCTTTTTTCCTTCCTTTCTTTTTTCCTTCCTTTCTTTTCCTTATTATTACTTCTCTCTAAATTTTCTTGCTCAGCTCAGTTATTCCTCTGTCCAGGATGCTGAACATCCTCCATTTCTTGTCAGGTTTTAAAGTAATTTAAACAAAACCCTTTCAAATGTATTTGCAGATATGAATGAACACAGCTCTAGGAGCCACAGTATCTTCCTCATTAATATTAAACAAGAGAATGTGGAAACTGAGAAGAAACTCAGTGGAAAGCTTTACCTGGTAGACTTGGCTGGAAGCGAGAAGGTAATCTTTCTTTTTTCCTAAAGTAAAATGTAATTTTTATGTAATTTGTCAAATTAGACAGCTCTTTTAATTTGCTTATATTCAGGCATGTCCTATTTCTAGGTTTTCTGTGATTATTTCACATATTACATCAACGTAATAACAGCAGTTAATGCAATTATACAGCTGAAGTCTATTTGAAGCTCCCTGAATGCCTCTCTTGATGATGGTGACTATTCTGCTTTCCAGTATAGAAAAATATTAACCAGAAAAAAATGTGTATCTGTTTACCCAGAGAGTAATGGTATAGAACTTTAAAGTGAAGACTGTAAAACTGTGTTGCTGTCTAAAGGAGTGCTGGTCCCAGGCCACGAAGCTTCTCACCTGGGCCACCTTGGCATCCGGTTTGTGGACCAGCAAACCTTGTGTTCAGGATGAATGAGATCACGCTTTTTCTGTCCCAATATTCTTGCTCCATACAAGCAAAATAGAAAGCCAAGATACTTGTTTGGTGATATATGCTGTGCCACTGGGTGTGTCCTGAGAATATACCTGTGGTGTTCCCACTCTGTATGGACAGTCTGGTCTTGGAAGTGGTCTCCAAGTGTCATCAGGAGAGCCTGGGGCTTTCCAGCTTTTCAGTGGTCAAAGTGAGGGTTATCTTGCTCTTGCACTGTTAGAAAGGTGGAAGAATTACAGGCTTGTGCTGACAAAAAAGTGCATATAAAATTCTCCTCCATGCTGACGATAAGCTTGCTTTGTTGTTCCTCCAAGAGCCTCTGTAACAGTTGCACGATCTGCATTGTTGCTGGTAGCTGAGCCTGACTGTTGCCTGCTCTCTTTGGTAGGTCAGCAAAACTGGAGCGGAGGGCGCTGTTCTTGATGAAGCTAAAAATATCAATAAGTCTTTGTCTGCTTTAGGCAATGTGATATCTGCCTTGGCAGAAGGAACGGTAAGTAATCCTGTTTTGTGTTGTTGAAGAATGGCTTTTTATCTGTCTGTTTCTTTGCCATGCACATCAAAAAATCAGCTAACATTTCAACTCAGAAAGAAGAAAATATTAGCTTTCCAACCACAAACCAGTGACTCTTTTGCTATTCCACTGAAGATAAGAAACTAATTCGCAGTGATTTCACTTGAGTGATTATCCAATCTTAGCACAATCAAAATGATTACTCTTTGGGATTGTGTGCTTCAAATCCATTAAACCTATCATTGTCGACTCATGTTCTCTCTCATTATATTATTATTTAAAGAAAATATTCTTGTCTCTTATTTATATTTTGATTAGAAAACCCACGTTCCATACCGAGACAGCAAAATGACCCGAATACTCCAGGATTCCCTTGGTGGGAACTGCAGAACCACCATCGTGATATGCTGTTCTCCTTCTGTGTTCAACGAAGCAGAAACAAAGTCAACTCTGATGTTTGGACAGCGGTGAGTCCTGCTCAGCATTGGGCTGGATGACACTTACTGGGGCTCTGCCAGCTCCAAGCCAGCCGTGCCGAGGGGAGCGAGATGAGGAGGCATTTTAAAATGTGGAGTTTATGGTTTCTGAAGTTGTTCAAAAATAGGACTGGAGAACTTGAGAAAATTATCTCCTCCTTCCCTATGGTACCAGAAAAATAAATGTTAATGTTGGCCAGCAGCTGCACTACTTAGAAGCTCTGATAATTTGTCCTGCAGAAAGTACAAAGGATTAGCGTAGTTCTTCAAAATTTTATGGGGAAGGTAATGGTGTGAGGCAGCCTTCTGTTGGCTAACTGAATGGAAAATGTTTGGTTTTACTTTATCTGATTCTATTCTTGATGCTTTTAAGATGTGTCTTCTCCTGGAATGGCATCTCAGGGATTATTGTTATGGTTGTAAAAAGTATTTTTTAACCATTAAGAAAAATGAAGAATGTGGACTTTTTGTAATATCAACAATTTTGATAGATTACCATGATAGCTCATGGACATTTCTATGTTTGAAGGATCTTAAAAATTTAGCAACAAGTCCTCAGGAACAAGCAAGGGTAAAATAGGTGAGGAAGTATTCAGAAAGCAAATTTCCCTTCCGTATGTGTTCATTGGCAGTAGTCAGATGAAATACATTTGGAAAGTTTGCAGAAATAGGTCAGGCTCATTACGTAATGACTGCTTTTGCTGTCATTGAGGAGAGCTCTGATACTTTGGAAAATTACTCCTTTTGTTTGATTTGTGCAATAGCAGAAAGAAAAAAATACTAGTAAGTTATGATTGAAATAGAATTTCTTTAACAGTTTGTACAATACAATGGATTTGTCTTTGTCTGAAAATGGGTTGTTTTCCACCGTGCATAATTTTTGCTTCGAAGCCCACACTATTAAGGAGCATTTTATATTGGAAAGTAAAATCATGTTTGAAAGATTAATCTGACAATCTTCTGTTAATTCTTTGCCCCATTTTATCCTTTAATGTGAGCTTTCCTTAGGTTTAGTGAGGGAAGATGATCTCTATAATGTATTTATATAAGAGTATGTGAAAGTGCAGGATGTGCAGTGCAGGACAAAGAGCTGCAGTTTGGTGAAGTCCCTCTTAAGGGACATTGCTGCTGCAGGTTAGGGCTGGAGGATGGTTCTGCAACACGCTCTCCATCTGGCATTGCCACAATCAGTATTGACTTGTCCTTGGAACCTGCTACTGGGATTTGTGGAAGGTGGGGAGGGACCCACGTGCTGCAAAAAGCAACAGTTCCTCAGATCTCTGCATCATATAGCGTGTCCTTCCTATAAACTGCTCACTTAAATAACAGCACGCAGGAGAAACTCCCCAAAGGGAACTTCACAGTGCTCCAGGATCTCTGGGAAGCTGTGTGCTTGGGTACTTGAGGAAGTGTGGGTACAAGAAGTCTAGTTTCTGCATTATTTCAGTTCACATTTCTCTTGGGTTTATTTCTCTCTTCAGTAATTGGTATAAGTTATTGTTTGGGGCAAAATAACTTTCAAACCAACTCTGCACATCCTGGCTAGCAGAGCTGGGAGGGATGTGACATGAGTAGCACTTTGCTAGGCAAAGGAACATTTTAAAGGTATTTTAAGTCATCGTAAGATATTTAGGAGTGCTTGGTTGGGGTTTATTATGGGGTTTTTGTTTGCTTAAGAGCTATAAAATCGAGTTGAGTTCCTTGTGGAGAGCATTCAATTGTGGGAAAGGGAATACAAGTGGGAGGAGTGGTGATGCACCAGACCTGCAGAGCAGCACATAACCTATACACACACAGTGTTATTGATCAGCAGTTTGGGTAGGAATGTTGCTGCCTACGGGAAAAGGTTTTGCAGGCTCTTTGGTTGGGGTGTTTCATTTTTCTGATGTGACAGTATTAAGGGCCTGACTAACATTAAAGGGAAGGTGCATGAGTCACAGGTGATGACTGGTTCCTCCATTTTTCCTAGCAAAAAAAGAATTAAATCACCATTAAAATAAGTGTTAGGAGTAAAATTCATCTTCACAGACCCACTTATACCATTCAACATGTGCATGTGCTCCTCTGTTAGTAGTGAGTCAGTTTCTTCTCTTTCTGCTCTGTCTTTTCTTGTTTGTTTTATATTGTTTTTAATTTTAGTTGTTAGCTGCTTCATCCATCATAACACAGTTGATAAACTTTATGGTGTGCATTTTTTCCCTCAGTGGAAATGAGTGGAAACTTGAGCCATGCTTTTTGGCAGAGACAGTATGTAAAAGCTAACCATTAGGTGTCTGCCTATTTTAAAAGTATGGGGTTATTTTAAAATGTTCCTAACAAAACTCCTGCCTGGACATAGTGCAAGTCATTGGAGTGCAGTTTGGAGTATGAGGCACAGATATGGGAGTGCTTTCTTGCTGACAAAATGGAGTTTGGGGATTTTTAGTGGTTGGCCACATTTAAAGGATGTTTTAGCATCATTAGGTGGGAGCTGTGAGGAAAACAATGAAGACCATGTGCCCTCCCCAAAGGAGCATTAGCCAGTGAATCTATAGCTGATTCCTGGGTGTAGTTTCTTGTACTGGCATTTCAGCTTACGCTTTACAAACTGGTAAAAGGTTTGTCTGGTGTTCCTTTACTTAGTCTGATTTTTATCTGATACCACTGGAGTTATTTGGAGAGACTCGGTGTCTGAGCAGTGAAGGGCGAAGATCCGAAGCTTCCTTAATTCATACTGATTTGTTTGGTTTTTCTTTTTAAATGTGGATTTGCTAGAGTACATGCCATGCATTTTTTTCTGCTTGCTTTGCATTTTCTAGTGCAATTGTTTAGGTTCAGTTGGAGCTAAGCGCTGTCACAATAACAAAGTGGTGGTGGTTGTTGTTAGAAGGGTTTACATTTTATGATACTTTTGCCTAGAGAGGCAGTAACTCATGAACCTGCCTATGATGGCACAGGCACACATTCAGGCTTCCTTCCTCAGCCTGGCAGTAACCTGGTTACCTGGTGGTGACCAGTGGTTCTCCTCCTTCCTTCCCTTCCACCCCCAAAAATGCATTTGAAAGCACTGTTTGGCTTTCAGGAAGGGGGAGTTTCCATAACTCTACTTTGTTATGTTGACATCCTTCATGCTGTGATGCCTGAAATCCTGCTGAGTTGTGTTGGTGGAGTTTCAGGGATGGGTGAGCCCGTGGTCAGACACTGGTGTGGGGTATCTGTGGTGGTCCCAAGCCTGGAGAAGCTGGGAGGTGACAGCTTACCTAGCAGAGCAATAATGACAGGAATTGATACTGTCCTTAATCCACAAAGATTTTCCAGAGCTTCTCTTTTTGGAGGAATCTGAAGAGACACATCCATGTCTGCTCCAGGTCACTGACAGCTGGATTTTGATAAGGAAAAATTTCTATTGAGGCTTCCAGGTAGTAATGCTGCTGAGGGCTTGAGAGAGAATGGAATCGTGGCATTGCACCTCAGAAAATAAATTGCAAATGTTTTTTGGTTTCCCTCTGCATTACAGAAAAAAATGCTGAATCCTTACTGTTGTATTGAGATAACTCACACTGGTTTTGTTGCACAGAGCTAAGACCATTAAGAACACGGTCTCTGTGAATCTGGAGCTGACTGCAGAGGAGTGGAAGAAGAAGTACGAGAAGGAGAAAGACAAAAACAAGAGTCTGAAGAATGTTATCCAACATCTAGAGCTGGAACTGAACAGGTGGAGGAACGGTACGTACCAGAAAGTGGGAATGGGTGTGCATCTTTGTAGTTTTAAGTTATATATGTTTAAATCCTGCTTTAAATCACGACAGTCATGCTAATTCTAAGCTCACCATTTAGAGTTGTAGCTCACGCTTCATCATAATAACTGAAAGGTGAAGAAGCAAAAACCAGGGAAGCCACCAGCAGCTGTTTCCTGAAGGTACCATTTTAAATGCCCAAACTAGTGTGCTAGCAGATGTGGAGAATACAGGAAGGCATCAATTATTTTTAATAATGTTACAAATACTAATAAGGAAAAGGTAAAACATCATTATGTTTGTTCTTTTTTATTCTTCTCAGACATGAGAAGCAGTCCCATTGTGCTTTAAGGTAACTGGATCTTGGAGGGGTTTTTATAATTGATTTTAACATTAGAATAAGTAGTCCATCAGCACAGTGATTAGGAGTGTTGTCTGATGAGAATAATCACCACTTGTCTCCTTCTGTGGCTTTGAAGGGAAATTCATGTTGAGAACAGCCAATTTTCTGTTTAGAAACATAGGGAATTGCTGTTCAGGTCAGGTTGTAAGATCAAGTGCAGGATGGTAGAGGAGGATGAATATTTTTATGCATACATACAAATTAAAGAATTTTTATTTAATCTGGAACACTGACAAATAATTTTAGCAAACCATCCTTTTAATTTTTACTCCCCATACTAAAAAAAATATAATCAAACCCTACACCTCAAACCAACACCCAACCAACCCCTCAACACAGACAAACCCACCCTTGCACCCTGAAATCCCAGCAAACCCCCAACAGGAAAATACTGCTGCTTTGGAGTCGTTTTCATTTTCTGAATTGCTTGTCATCCAGGGCTGACATGTTGATGCCTCTCGCAGTTCAATAGTGCAAACCTGAAGTATCTAAAGTGAGAACAAATCTGTGATGTAATTATTAGTCACCATTTGTTTTGCACAGTCACGTCTGGCTTTGAACATCCTGGGTGAAATCACTGCTTAAAAAATAATACCTGACCTTTATGGCTGCAAAAAAATTGCTTCCTTCTTTCAGTTCCCTGTGCTGTTTCCTTGCCTTTCAGATGAGATCGTTACCTAATGATTGTGCTCTGTGTCTTTCTCTGGAGACTCCAGCACAGGGAATATTTCCCTTATCAGCACAGTGCAATTGCTATGGAGACGGTCGGGCTGCTGGTGGGGCTTGAGGAGTGTTGGGGATTTATAACCTGCTCATGTTCTGTGTTTGCTAAATGTGATGACTTTTCCTTCCCATTCTAGAAACCATTTTTTTGGTGTGGTTTGTTGTTTGGTTTTTTTTAGAAAACCCTGTATAGATCCTTTCTATATGCTGTGTAGGCAAGCCTTATAACATGCTGCCTCTATTGTTTTCCTTACATATACGCACCTCCTCTTCCCCTCCATCTGTCCTGCTTTTCTCATTGGCCTTACCCAGCAATACATTCAATGCATTCAAAATACTATTGATTTCTTGTCTGACCTTCTGAAATAGCATTGTTTGGAAGGATATTCTGTCAAAGGAGGCTCTTGACAAATGGAAGCATCACAGAAATTGCATCTTAAACATCAAATGCCAGATAGATGCATAAATATTCACTCTGTATAGCTTGTTCTATAAATTTAGAAAGTAATATACAAAATAGAATTGTAGCAGAAAATGGATATGCCCAGTTCTCACTGCAGCAGGATTTCAGCAGCTTTGTATCCAAGTGCACAATTTGCTCTGTGTTTTACAGGTAGGAGATTGTTCTCCTCCAAGCATCCCTGTCAAATTTAGGCTCCCCTCCTCCTTTCACCTGCGGTACTCTGCCATACAAAGCTTCTGAGTTAAGTGAAACACCACAATGAAAGGAAAATCTAAAGATTAATTTTGGGAGGCTCCTGATGGATTCTTGGCAGCCTGAGGAGCGTTGCTGTGTGTGCAAGGTCCCACGGTCTGACCCAGCCCACCTTTCCCAGTCTGCTCCAGTGAAATGCAACAATGAAAAAAATCAATTTACAGTTTTTCTCATTAACAATGTAAAATACTATGAAGCTATTAGAAGCAGGGCAAAAAGTGCTTTTATAGAAGTTATGGTACTTGATTTCAAGTTAGTTTTTTTCATGCTTTAAGCTTGAAAAAAATTATCTTCTCCATTAGTCATGCTCTTTCATGCCCTGCTTTGTTTTACTTTCAGGTCTGAATTAACCTGCCTTTATGTTTTTTGATATATTTGTCCTGGTTACTTCTTTCCCTGCCAGTCAGATAAATAGTGCCTACACTGTTTTGACAAGAGGAATGCCTAGTGAAGCTTTATGGGACTGAAATATTGTAGTTTGTCGTAGAAAAGGAAAAAAACCTGTTTGTGCAGAGGGGTTGGGTGCAACCTTCCCACACCTTGAGCAATGTGTGCAGCGTTCAGCCACATGCAGAGTCCCTCACCAGGCTCTGAGGGTAGATTCAATTTCTGGCATGAGTGCCTTGCCTGTCCCTCTTCACTGAACTGCAGCAGGCTCGTAATTACAATGCATTGATGGTACCAAAGAAAATATTCCTTGGGAGAAAATGATTTTGAAAGAAAATGTGTAGGAATAACATCGTATTTGGTATGCATAGGCTTAGAATGGGTCTGTGCTCTTTAATTTTAGATGTGACAAGGCAGAAGGTGAATATCATTTTAAATGCAGCTGTCTTGCTTGTTGTCCTGATGCTCTGGCAGTTCATTATGGGCGAGGGAGAGTTGATAAGGCTGTTGGAAATCTGGCAAGGAAGAGACATTTAATTGCCAGTAGGCTTTAGGCTGAAAATCGGATTTTTTTTCTTCCTTATTTACGCTTCTGTTAATCCATGGAGTTTATCCCATCTGTAGAGGGCTTGAGTGAAAGGGGAGCCAGGAGTTAAGCTACAGGGCTACAGAGATGATGAGGGGACTGGAGTGTCTCTCTTATGAGGAAAGGCTGAGAGACCTGGGTCTGTTTAGCCTGGAGAAGACTGAGAGGGGGATCTCATCAGTGCTTATCAATATCTCACAGTGTCAAGAGGATGGGGCCAGACTCTTTTCAGTGATGCTCAGTGACAGGACAAGGGGCAACAAGCACAAACTGGAACACAGAAAGTTCCACCTGAACATGAGGAGGAACTTCTTTCCTTTAAAGGGTGTCAGAGCACTGGCACAGGCTGCCCAGAGAGATGGTGGAGTCTCCTCTGGAGACATCCCAAACCCACCTGGATGCCATCCTGTGTGACCTGCTCTGGGTGACCCTGCTCTGGCAGGGGGTTGGACTAGATGATCTCCAGAGGTCCCTTCCAACCCTGACCACTCTGTGATTCTGTGAGTTCAGTGCTTTTAATGGCAGCCATTCAAACTGCTGCTGCATTTTGTGCATTTGTGTTTCTAACCATGGAGGATGACTGGCCATCCTTCCACACCTAGCTTGGCCAGTCATCTGTAGGCATGGCGGTTGCCTGCCTTGCATACCTGGATCTTGTTTCCTTTGTGGAGTCCTTCTTGGCCACTCTGAAGGACCATCCTAGGATGTCCATGGTTTTGGGCAACCCTGTCTCTTGGATTGTAATGACCATGGATTATCTGCCCACAGGAGAAGCTGTGCCTGAAGATGAACAGATCAGTGCAAAGGACCAGAAGAACCTGGAGCCTTGTGATAACACTCTGATTATCGATAACATCACGCCGGTTGTTGCCAGCATCTCGACAGAGGAGAAACAGAAATACGATGAGGAGATTGCCAGTCTCTACAGACAGCTGGATGACAAGGTGTGAACATTTGGTTTCTCTCCATTCCCTGGGTGTAAATGGAAAACTAAGGCAGAACGAATGGGTGTCTCTGTATTTCTTGAGCACCGTGAACTGGAAAATGTCCCAAAGTTCAAAACACTGTCACTGCATAAAAACAGATCTTGTCTTACCGTGTCAGATAACTGCTTCTGTTCCCTCTGCAGATAGGGTTTGTGGGTGTTCTCCATGAAATCAGAGTCATCTTTGCCTTTCATTTTAAGGGCTCGATACAGGCTTTTCAGCCCTCCTTTTCTTTGGTGGTTTTAGTAAATACCATGCTCCCTCAGCAAGCTGTAACATCATCTTGGAGCTACAGGGGCAAGAAAAAAAAAAAGGAGACTGTATCTTCATATTTTTGATATATTTATTATATATTAGAATTTTAAGGAAAATATTCCCTTGGATCTCTTTTGTTCATGTTGTACTAGCTGTGAACACTGGAGTTCAGGTGGCTTTTTCATTTATTTATTTGCACAGTTTGAAATAGATCATTGACACTTAAAGCTATCAGCAGTACATTTACTGAGCAGTTGCCATTAATAACTTTGGCTTGTGTGATGATAAGAAGGGGGGGGAAAAAAAGGCTATTGACCATTATGGATGAGAACAGCTTAAAAGTCTATTGAGCAGAAGTTTTCAGGATAGCTTTAATCTTGAATCAAGACTTCTTTTTAACTTTCAATTGTAATGAGCAGGAAAATACCAGAAAAAACATCCTCTCTTTCCTTCTGTGTTAATATTAAAGTTTGGCTGTTTGTGAATACCGAGGGAGGGAGTGGGTAGTTGTGTTTGAGCCTTAACTGATGTGCCTGAGGTCTCTCTGCACAGTCCGATTGCACACAGCAGTGTGTTAATGGCATCAAATTAACAGTTAAGGTCTCTAAGAAATTACAGCTTTTCTGTGATGGAGAATACATTCCTGGTAGCAATCTTTGAGTTTTTACATATTTATTAGAAAAAGAAAACAAGTCAGTCATTCTGTCACTTTCCCTCATCAAAAGTAGTGAAGTCCATTGAAGGAACTGACAGCAGGTTTTAATTTCACTCTAGAATAAACATGGGAAACATCATTTGGTGTGCTACTGCAGTACTATAGGAATGAGAAGGTATTTGATCCCCAAAACAAATCCAAAATATCTCCATTTAGAACTTGTTACAGTGTAGACCATTTTGTATCTGGATGTTTTAGTATTAGCAAATGATTCATTATATTCTACTTGATAGCTGTATTTGCTATGAGAAATCAATCTATTGGCATGCTTGTCAGTGAAACACAAAATATCAATTGGCTCTGCTGGGGGATAAAGCAACTTGCAGATTTAGATATCTTATGCAGAAATTGTTGTCTGTGAGGGCGGTGAGACACTGGCCCAGGGTGCCCAGAGAAGCTGTGGCTGCCCCCTCCCTGGCAGTGTTCCAGGCCAGGTTGGATGGGGCTTGGAGCAACCTGGGCTGGTGGGAGGTGTCCCTGCCATGGCAGGGGGTTGGAACCAGGTGAGCTTTGAGGTCCCTTCACACCCAAACCATTCTATGATTCTATGATCTTTGGTGAGCTCATTTAGAGAAGGTTCTCCATCACAAGAAGAGATGGACTTGGTGAGGGGCTGTGCTTGCTGTGCCTCCTGGAGGAAGGACTCAGCATTTCTCTTCTAAGATCAGTTCCTACCCATGAGGATGCTGTTTTAACAAGGAAGTTGAGATGCCAGTAGAATCGGATGCCTGGCTCTGTGTTACCTGGCAGTATTTTCTTCAAGGGCTCTGATAGAGTTGGAAAACACAAATTCTGCAGTTGAGGGGTCCAAAATCTGTGTTACAGTTTGAGCTTCCTCTTTCATTAATGCAGTTCAGAGCTAGCTGTAAATTAGAGTTGATTAATAAATCTGTCTCTAATAGTCTCTCTTCAGCTAAAATTTGGGGACAGAATAAGAGAGTATCTATATGTATTTGTATATCTATAAAACATCACACATGTTGGCCAAGCCTCCTGCAAGTTATAAGGTGCAACCCTGACCAGTGTCTTGTTTACCATCAGGGACACCTCTGTTAGGTATATACTAGAGATAACTGCATGTATGCATTGCTTTTACTAGATAGCTTTGTCTATGTATATTTTTCTCTCCTCTCATACCACTCAGACCTGCACAAGGTTTGCTATGGCGTTATTCTTGCTTCTTTTCTAGAAAAGGGGAAATAAAAGTGACCAAATGAGAACTGTGAAAAGAAACTAAAAATCTCCATCCCTATTTCATTGCAGGATGATGAAATCAACCAGCAGAGCCAGCTGGCTGAGAAACTAAAACAACAAATGTTGGATCAAGAGGAGGTAAACAACTAAACAAATCAAAAGAACCACCTTATTTTTTGCTAATGTGACCCTTGTTTAGTGATTCTGTCACAGTTGTTGGCTAGATATGTTCATATTAACTGACTAAAATTCAATAGGTGAGAGAAAATAGGCTTAAACTTCAAATTTCCTAATATCTTGAGAAGAGCATTAAGCCTTTCTAACTCCCTAGAACAGCCTATCATCCTGCTGGGAATGATGCTGGAGGTACCAAGGTAGGAGCACGGCCAGTATTTTTCACTTCAAATGTGTTTTTCAATATGTCTGTATCCTTTCAGGTACCCAGACACTATGAACTGCAGGTGGTTAACAGATTTCCTAGTTTGACAACATAAAAATTATTCCTGGTAATAAATTACTTGTGTTTGTTATCTTGGCAAATAGAGGCAGTAGTGTGAGAAATCTGTGAGGCTGAAAAACTGGTTATTGGTACTGCCACGGGTTTGCTTTAAAATCTTGGATTGCACACTTTAAACATTTTATTTCATTGTTTCTGATGATAAAATGAATGTGGTTTTTAAGGTGGGCAAATATGATCACTAAACTTACAAGTCAAATCATGTCCTTCTCTGTCCTTTGTTTACGAGAGGTTTGGAAGATGTAAAATATGGCAGTGACACCAAATTACCAAGTTCTCCACATGTTGCTGTGGTGTTTCTTAGGAGATGGGTTTACGCTGGTTTTCAAGCTGCAGGAAACTGGAGGAGGACCATTCAGACCAAGAACATAATCTTGGTGTGGGCTTCACCCATCATTAGTGTTCCAAAACATTGGTCTCTCTTGGCACAAAACACTGCTGTGGTTTTCTAGGAGCATCCCTCTCCCAGCTGCCTGAGCCACTGCAGCTGGAGTACAGCACCATGCTGGCTGCTTTTTCTGGGTGTGAAACCTCTCTTGGAATTGAAAAAAGATTCTGTCCATGTCTCAATCCTGATCCAAGCCCTCAGAAAGGTTTTCCAAGGTGTAGCTCCTTAACAGAGAGAGAACAACATATGAAAAGGTCTGTTACTCATCACTCATGACTTACCTGCCACCTCTGGGGTCTTACCCTCACTGAAGGAATTACCAGCTTTACTTTGCTCCATGATTATGCTCTTCATTCACTCGCTGCAGCTTTCTTTTCATTACCCTGGACTACATCCTACCCATGTCTGGGGGTATGTAAACGTAACAGAACTTTATGTGTTCTCAATAACATATTTTTGTGATGTGTATTATTCAGGCCATCTCACTTCTCCCACCTTTTGTACAGCAGGGTTCTCATCTAAAGCTTATTTTTCCCTGATGGTTTTTCTTGTGTCTAATTTTTTGGGTGATGTGCATTCTTTTCTTTGTGTTAGATATTTGGGACCATGCTGTACGCTGGTTTATTCCCCACCTTCTTTGTGTTCCATAGTCAATATTACATCTGGAAGGTGAACCAAGTTTTTGGTGGTCTCTAACCCATGCCTACAGACCACCTTTTCCCTGGTTTTGCACATGTTCTAGTCCAGCTTTGCTGATTTACTGCAGTCTCTGCAGCTGGTGTTGCACCACTTGTTCCAAAGGTTTAGCTGGTTCATCTGAGAAGCTTGTCCACCTCTTACCTTTGAAAGCTAATGCCATAGTTTTGTTTTCTTCTTTAAGGGAATTTGAATTAATTTTTCAAGGTTTTGTCTTCCACACGTAAGCTTTATGTGCGCTGCAGGAGTGATGTACCCGTTCTCTCTTAGAGCTGTGATTAACTCTGTGATGTATGAGCTGCAGAGCAGCTGCCTCACTCCACTTCCCCCTAATTAACCAGAGTACTTTCTTCTGCTTGATTAAGCTAGCAGGTTAATTATAAAACTAAGGCCTGCTGCAGATGGCACTGTGCTGATACTGGTGTCTTTTGGTGCCTTTTCACCACTGGCTGCTTCTTAGGGTGTGTGTTTTGAGGGGGAGTTCTGAATTGCCCACCCTTGGATCTCCTGTGCTGTGAACAGATCCACCAAGTGCTGCAGCCGTCGTGTCCATCCCTTCATTTACAACTGATGGATATAACATGTTATTAATAGCCTTTTAAAATCTTGGTGTATTTTTCCACATTGTATCAACAAGAGTCTTCTGGGGAGCTGTGTTTATGCTCTAGGTGATATATAACACTTCCCTTTACTTGAAGTCACAGTAATATTCAGAGAAAATTTCTTAAGTAAATGTAAATAATAGTTCCATCTGTGTTTAGTAGAAAGATTATTTTAAGCTATTTTGTTGTTTAAATATTTACATACCATC
The DNA here is from genome assembly GCA_028020825.1 of Podargus strigoides. Lineage (NCBI taxonomy): Eukaryota > Metazoa > Chordata > Aves > Caprimulgiformes > Podargidae > Podargus > Podargus strigoides. The sequence continues at coordinate 2,414,010 of CM051625.1, read as the reverse complement.
TGGCTTTGGCAATTCAGTGGGTTTTTCTGTAACGTGAGTGCACTTCTGAGGCTGCAGCATTACCAGTGAGATAAATTTCCCTTACATCTGAATCCTCCCTTCACCACTTTGGGCACGTGCCAGTGTCTGAGCTGCCTGGTTGGTTTCCTATTTTCCATTAGTGCTCTGAGCCAAAAAACCCCGAGGTCTTCTCTGACATGTCTCCTTTTAGGTGGTCTGTTTTAGAGGGATGTTTCTGTTCTGCTTGGGGTCTCATGCTGAAGTTCTTCGTGGCCTGGGAGTCAGTGGGCAGGGGTGGGACCAGTCAGAAGTCCACTCAGCACACTTCAGTAGGGCAGATTTTGTTCTGCTGTCCAAGAAAGCTGCAGTACAGTAGTATTTTACTAATCTATACTTAGAAAGGCTTGGAAATAAGTGAGTTTTGTGAATAAATGTCCAAACTTTGCTGTTAGGATGAGCATGAATGCCTTCTTGTATCTCATGCACTGGTTTTATATGTTACTGTTCTATATTTTATGTTCTTATGCAATATTCAGTCCCGATTTTGATATTATTCTTGTAAGTACAATGTTAGCAATAAGTGTTAGGTAGCACCTTCTATTTATTTTCACTTCAGCCTGCAGTATAAGGCTGCTGTGGAGTCTGGTTTTGTGCTAAGAACCTGATATCTGAATATTTGAGACTTTGACATCTGAATGAAGATGGAGTGGTGCAAGGGCAAGGGAAGGACCATGAACTGACCTCTTACAATCACCATTGTCACTGAATGTTCAGCATCTCTTCCAGTAGCATACAAAGAGTAAATTGAATAAGTTTTGCAAATCAGAAATAGTCAGTAGTATGTGTGAAGTCTATGTTTTTTTCTTTAGTTAATATTTTGCCTCAGCAAATATGAGCCGCTAATCTGTCTTCAGCATCATGCTTCAGATGATAACTAAGAATAATCATCATAGGCTTGCTTATCAAAATATTCCTCTAATGCTGCAAGATCTTTGAAACTGCCTCAGAGAACCCTTTGACTTGGTTCAGTTCAAAGCTGTGAGTCTGGGTTTAAAGATTTTCCTTTGTGGTGTTTTTTTTAGTCCCAGTTTCAGCATTGGATTGAGGGCAGAAAATTTACTTGGAGCTATGATACTGCTTAAAATAAGTTTGTCTGCCTCAGTCTTGTGCCATAATAGGATTTGATTAAGATTTTTCTTTTCATTGAAGTTCAGAGCCTTTTTTGCTTCCTTCAAATACATTTATGCTGAAACTGATGCTGTTTCTGGTAGAGTAGCAGGATTTCTTCGCTCCTTCATTCTCTCTTGCACACATACTTGTGTTCTCGTGCTTTCTCTCTCTCTTTGTCTGTTTTTATCTCTTTCAATGATGTCCTTTGAATGAGTTCTCGGGTGATTTATGCTTCTGTGATACCTGGTTTCCAGCTGTTGGCCTCCACTAGGAGAGATTATGAGAAGATTCAAGAGGAGCTGACCCGTCTTCAGATTGAGAATGAGGCAGCAAAAGATGAAGTGAAAGAGGTCCTTCAAGCCCTGGAAGAGTTAGCTGTCAATTATGACCAGAAATCCCAAGAAGTGGAGGACAAGACAAGAGCCAACGAGCAGCTGGCTGATGAGCTGGCACAGAAGAGTGTAAGAGCAAGTGGTTTATAATAGTGCTGAATTCCTCCTTGTCCCCTAATGCATCTCCCCTAAAGATTTCCATAGGGGTTCCTAGATAACTACTATAGCTTATGCCCTTTCAGGAATTGAGTCCTCATCCCTGGAGGGATTTCAGAGCCGTGGAGATGTAGTGCTGAGGGACATGGGGCAGTGGGCACTGGGCAGTGCTGGGTTAGTGGTTGATGATCTTAAAGGTCTTTTCCAACCAAAACCATTCTATGAATCTTTCAGATACTGCTGCTAAGTATGTTGTTATGTAGTTTAAAAACTGGAGTAGCAGAGAAGCTGTTAAAAGATGCATGTTTTCTGTTACCAACTAAAAGATAAAATGAAGATAAATCAGAAACTGCTCTATGGAAGCTGATGGCAGATCGTGGCTCAGTTGCAAGCTCTACATTTTGCACACCATAGCAGCAGCTGAGCTGAATGTGAGAACTGGCCATTCTGTGTTTTGGTTATTTAAAAACTGTATTATGCCAAGAAAGATGTGAAAATCTGCTTTGTGCAAATTGCAGTGTTTTGTTTTTCTCTGGACTCTGCGCTGCAGAGCAGGAATTTTGTATGGAGTCAGGGGAGCTCAAGGAAGGAATGGGAAAAATTCAGCTTTTTCAGCTGATGTGTGCTGATCTTAAGGAAGAAATCTGATCTCAGAAAAATCAAGATTGGCTTATTAGCTTAATTTATCTTTGTTCCTTAATTCCTTACACAAACTGAGGAAGCTGTTGTTAACACGTCTGTTTTCATGGCAGACTTTCCTCTCCACTTCAGTAAAACAGATTACTGTGAAATCCATTAGAGAAAAATTGGAGTTTTATATCCTTCTGTACCTGTTTCTCTGTGATTAACCTTCTTTGACATGCATTACGCAAATAAGATTCTTATAGGATTTACTGCATTTAATAGATCTAAAGTAGCCTTGTTAGCAAGTGAGTTGTGAAAGTGGATTATGGCAAGGTGGAATTGTACGTGTCAGCACGTTGAGCCAGCAGACGTGTTCAGGAAAATACAAGATAATACAGCGTAACCTGGATATTACAGATGAACTGATGCCCAGTCTGCAGAGGGAAGGGTAACTTTTGCTTTTAAACCTTTTCAGAGCACTCTGACAACGACTCAGAGGGAGCTGGGCCAGTTGCAGGAGCTCAGTAACCATCAGAAGAAGAGAGCTACAGAAATCTTGAACTTGCTGCTTAAGGACCTGGGTGAGATTGGAGGAATCATTGGCACTAACGATGTTAAAACAGTAAGTTGGCTATCTTTATTGCTTCCCCCACCCCCCAATACCTCCTGCAATATAAAAATACTGGATGTGGAATGTGTGTGATACGCCTGTCCTTCTCCCAGGATACTGCTGTTTAAATCCTGGCTACAGCACAGTGTGAAATACTGAGGAGACCTTTTTCTGGGTCAGAGATGGTCAGTGTCTCAGCACACAATTACCACATTTATTCCCAGCTCAGTGTTTGAGGCCAGACTACTGCAGCCCATCTGTGTGCTGATGCATTTATTAATGGTGGGAGACCAAGTTTCCCCCATAACAATAGACACAGAGCCCTACTCCTTCCTTAGCTGGCATGACCTGTTATTCCCAGAACCTGAAGAATCCTTATTGGTGAGATCTGGCTTCTGGATGACTACCTTTTTGATTGAAATTTGTCCTAAAACTGCTGTGTAGCTGAAGGTGACTCAGGTCTCAAAGCCAGAGATCTGTACTGGGGGCTGCCCAGGGCACCCAAATGAAAAGATCTGCACAGAAATGGTGTTTTCTGCATTCTGATGTTTATTACCTTTGTTACCTTTCAACAGTTGCTGGCTTCATCAAAGAGCTCAGGCTTTCATGTGTGTTTCTGACCACAAAATGTTTTAAAAGTACTGGTGTCCAGCACTGGTAAATTTGTGCTAGATACCACATAACTATTTATATGACAGTAAGACCAGCTTAACTTGTGTGTATTGACTCCTTTATAGAGGAAAAATTGCAGAGGATCATTTTCCTCTGAGGTGGGAAGCTAAGAATGGGAGTGAAGGTGGTTGAAGCAGCAGAAACCTTGGTATCTGAATGTGACTGGAGGTGGTGCAGATTGGGGCCAGCTTTGCTCTAAAATTTCCTTCAGTCTGGCTCTTGGGTTTCCAGACATGGTAAAGGAGGTAGCTACTCACTTTGTCACACTTCTGTTGTAGATGAGCAAAATGTTAAACCCCAGAGAAGATATTTGTATGGTTGTTGCTAAATGGCACATCTCTGATAGAAACTTTTCAAGGCCTGGAAAATCTTCCTGGTAGATGATAATGTCCTCTTATTTGTCCATTTAGAACCACGAGAAAAAGAGCAATTGCTAAAGCTAAAGAAATTAATTTTAAAGATGTATATACAGTCCTTGCAATGCAGTCCATTTTCTGGCTTTTAGTTGACTTCTCAGTTTTTGAGCAATGATCTTTCCTGAACATTCAAAGCTAAAAGTGAGCACGTGTGGCTGGAGTGCTCTGAGTTCACTCTGAGAGTTGTTGATATCCTGCTAAAGCCCCTGAATCAGCAGATGCTCCAGCCTGCTACTGCTGCAGAAGACATGAACCCTGTTGTCTGCTGTGGTTATGCAGGTGCCAGGACCACAAGACCAGACTTTGTTAGATGTTACAGCAACCTCTGGTGGCCGTTGTAATAGGAATTATAGGAGGAAATCTTTGAAAATGGAGGCGGAGGCTGTTTGGTACAAATTTTTATAGTAAGTAAGATGTCAGCATTTTAGAGGACAGCTGTCAGTGTAAATAAGGCCAGATTGAGAAGCTTTTAAGGAGAATAATTTCAAATTTGTTGGCAATTAGCATCTTCTCTAAGTATGTTTAATTTCAGACCAGACTGAGGGTTTTGGAGGCAGTCACATTTTTTAGGCTGCTGGGAGGAGATACAGCACGTGTTATCTTCCCCTTGGCAGTGCTGGGGAAAAGCAGATGAAGTTGTTCACCATGTGTTTGCTCAAGGAGAATCTTCACAGCTCAACAGTGGGTTACACAAATTAGGTAGTTGAAAATCATGAAGAGAAGGACATACAAATAAAAGGCAGCACATTAAACCAGGGAAGGAAGTGATGTATAAATAGCACAATATTAATATTTAGAGGTGAGAGCAGTTACCTTCCTCTTGACAGGTGAGATTTCCAGACCTGTGTCAATCTTACAGCTCCTTATTGAAGAAGTACAACCCTTCAAGAGGAGAGTTCTTTAAGGAGTACTTTGAAAAGTCTCCTCAGCTTTCAGCTGCTTGAAAGAAGAAAAATTTTCTCTGCTGGTGGCAGGAGAAGGTTTCTCCAAAATATTCCCTTGCCATCATGGTGGGCTTGATTACTTTACATGTTGAACCACTAAACTGGTGAAGCACACTGTGAGCACAAGCCTGGATTTCTCACTTTTGAGGCTTGTCAGTGAAGATATTAAGAAACAGAGTGGTATAACAGTTTAAAGGTGACCTGAAGGTCTGTGGGTACTCTGAGTGCTGCTCTGCTTTCACAGAGGCTTCCTAGCTCTAGACAAGAGTTTTCACAGCAGGAAGACTGCTTTGCATTGACTTACCTGTAAGAACTACACCATCTTCTTTGTGTTTAGTTAGCAGATGTGAACGGGGTGATTGAGGAGGAGTTCACCATGGCACGGCTTTACATCAGCAAGATGAAGTCTGAGGTGAAGTCTCTGGTGAACCGCAGCAAGCAGTTGGAGAGCGCCCAGATAGACTCCAACAGGAAGATGAACGCCAGCGAGAGGGAGCTTGCAGCTTGCCAGCTCCTCATTTCACAAGTACGTTTATTCCTTCCTTGTCCTTTTGCAGCAAGGTTTGGTGACTTTCCCAGCCTCTTTGCTCATGAAATGTGCGTGCTAGGAGCGAGAATTGAGACTTCACTGAGCAGAGTGTCTGCTGAGTTGGGTTTTTTCCCTTCTCCCATTTCTCCCCCTCAATGTTTCTCAGCAAATTTTGTGGCAAGGTTCTATCCTGTTGTAGATCTCAAAATGTGTTCTCTGTGTTCTACTGGTTGTTCAGCCTGAAGAAGAGAAGGCTTTGGGGAGACCTTACAGCACCTTCCAGAGCCTGGGTGGGGCACAGGAAACTGGGGAGGGACTTTTGACAAGGGCATGGAGTGACAGGTTTCCAACCCAAACCATTCTATGATCCTCCTCAGCATTAATTTGTATCTTGTACCTTCACCTGAAAAGCAGCCTGAGAAAGGAAGCAGTGATTTTATTGTTTGCTAGCAAAACATTCAGAGAGCCCCCCATATCTGGTCTGTGAGGGAGCTAACAAGATAACTAGGCAGCAATATACAAAATCATGTGTTATGGAAAACATTACTGTATAATATAGAAATCCAGGTGGTAGGAGAGCTTCACAGTGGGTGGCAGTTAGAAGCAGTGATGCTTGCTGCAGCCTGCTGCAGGAAAATGGACTGACTGCTTTGACATGGTCAACTGCTTCGAAGTGGACATGTAAAGGGCAGGAGACAGCTGGAGTTTACTGAATTTCATTTGCTACCAGTCTAAGAAAACCTGGAGCAAGGATAGCCTCTTGTCCTGCAGCAGGATGTCTTTATTAAGTTCTACTTAATAAAGATGTAGCTGGAAGCGTGTTCCTTAGTATTACAGGGAGGCTGGAGGCCTGAGGGTATCAGCTGTCCAGAAACATGAAGTAAAAACTACACTTTTCATCCTGTCTTAAAGTAGACCCTGGGCTGGCATGGCCACTAAAGGAAGTCATCCTGCCAACCCATGCTGCTCCCTTTCCTTGGGGACAAGCTGTGGTACTCATTGCTATTCCCCTTGTCTTTAAAGCATGAAGCAAAGATCAAGTCCCTTACAGACTACATGCAAAACATGGAGCAGAAGAGAAGGCAGCTGGAAGAGTCACAGGACTCCCTCAATGAAGAACTTGCCAAGTTACGTGCTCAAGGTACAGCGCTGGGTCTTGTGGTCATCATTTCTTTTACCAACCACATCTTGGAAAATTCAGTATTGGCTGAAGTATTGTATGTACTGTAGTCCTGCAACATCTTTTGACCCCATTCATAAGAAATGACCTGGTTCTGGAGGCCACAATTTCCCAGCAGAAAGGAAAAGGGGACAAGGAGGATTGTGATACATAGGGTTACAAGGAGACAAGGGTTGGCTGGAAAGGTGCTGGGTAGGCAGAGAACAATGTGGGCGCTCAGTAAAGAAAAAGGGGTTTTGGGCAGTGTGGTCACAGCTTGGGTCCTGCAAACCATGGCTGTTTCTGCCCCTCCAAAGCTGTCAACCCTGATCCTGCTGCCCCCTGCAAAAAGAGGAACTGTTGTGGCTTGGTTGTTTTTTTTAAGTGGCTGGACGTAGCACGTCCTGGACTGTGCAGTTAATCCTTGACTGTCTCCAACTTTAAACAGAAAAAATGCATGAAGTCAGTTTCAAGGACAAGGAGAAGGAGCATCTGACCCGGCTTCAGGACGCGGAGGAGATGAAGGTAGTATGGCGTGTGGCAATTTTAGAGCAAAATCGTTCATTAAGCTGATAATTAGGGTATCATTTTGTCTTCCTGTATAGCGTGTGCTTTTAGAAAACACTTCCAGCCTCTGTCAGAATTGCCAGCTTCTGTTCAAAAACCTGACCTCATGTAACTGAGGGACCTTCACAATTTGAAATCAGAGAACTTGCTGGTATTGAGGTTGTTGACCAGATGATGGGAAAAAGTAGGTTATAGCCTGAATATCTGAGGTGAGTGTGTCTTCTGAGACCAGTGTGTAAGCTGAGCCAACACCAAAGAGTAGAGAGGTTCAGTGGGCTGTCTTTGCTGCATCGGACATGCCTGGGTTCCTCAAATCCCAGAGAGAACTGAAATACAAGACACAGTATATTGCATCCATAGCTGAGAACATTCTTGTTATGTATGATTGAAAAATGATCTTGATTCACCTCTATCTTACATTAATTTTTTGCCAGTCAATTTGCTAAGTAGTGAATCGGGCTACTTGGGTTAATATAATTTAGGTACTAAAATTTTATTAAAAAAAGAGGCTAGACCACTTTCCCAAATCATTTGGCAAGAATTCTGACTATGTCCTAGAAATAACAATGAAATATAAACCTCTTTTCTGGTATTTTTCCTTTGGAATGCAAAGAAGAAATGTTAGGCAATAGCGTGCGAGTTGTGTTTCTGATGGAGTTACAAATTGCATACAAGGAAAAATCTAAGTTTTCAAAGATAGTGGCAGAGGTGTTCAGCTTCAGAACTCTTTTGCTTCCATTATGAAAAGTCAAAGTTATTAAAACAGTTGTATTTTATCAACTGGAAGAATTCCTTACAGTCGGAAGGAAACAAGCACATGTTTTATTAGCCATCTGCAGAGATGCATTGAGTTTTTCTTACTACTTGAGATATATCTTGGAATTTAAATAACAGGACTGTGGATAAACAGTTCTGTCACAGGTATAGCTGTGCACATATTTTCTTGGTGAATAAACCAGTGAAATAAGAGAGGACTGGTAAGAGCAGCATCATTCTTGGCACTTGATATGCCACAACCCTGGCTTTCACATGTGGTAGTTTTTGCAGGGAAATGAGTGGAAATTGGTGTACATCTGTTGCTAAAAACTGTTGGAATTAAATGCTTGGATGAGTAGATGCACAGTTTTGTAACCACAGAAAGACTATCAGGCAGATTCCTGAATTAACCTAGTCTGATAAGCTTCCCTCAAATCCAGAAAGGTAGGTTGGGTGAGCCAGCACGTAAGATGGAAGCTTAGCTGTGTGTTACTTGACTTCTGTTTCATGCACGGCTCTGGTTTTTGCACTCCACAGAAGGCACTGGAGCAGCAGATGGAGAGTCACAGGGAAGCCCACCAGAAGCAGCTGTCCAGGCTGAGGGATGAAATTGAAGAGAAGCAGAAAATAATTGATGAAATCAGAGAGTATGTTCACTCGCTCCATCACTTTCTCTGTTCCTCTACTGTTCTGTGACATTGTAGGGATATTTTGGGGTTGGTTTTGTTAGTTTTAATTGATATCTATATATTTTGGTGTCTTACAGAAAGTAGTGTGCTTATGTGCAACAACCAACTCTATTTTGTATGGTGGATTATAGTGCCTAATTCTTTATTGTGGAGCTTTAACAAGTCCATAAAATTATAGACAGGAAAAAGAAAGATAATGTTACACCTGCAGGTGTAAGAGGGGCTTAGAGGAGAACAGATTTTAAAAGATAAAGGTTTTGGGAACATCTTACACCTCCTAGTCCTGCCACAGACTTTCTGTGAGTCTGGGTGACTCGGATGTGTCCCATTTTCACACCCTTAATATTTCTTCCTGGCACAGCAATGTAACTCTGTTAGTCAGATACTCCAGCACTTGAAAAACAGAGTTCTTTGCTCCTGTGCTCTTCTTTTTGTCAGTGTTCATAAAATCCAGGCAATCCTAATGTACTGTTCATTCTTTCACCATATTTATTGTGTGGCCAAAGGCTAACAACAGGGAAATGAGAAACATAAGGAAGTGGGACAGAAAGATTGCAAGAATAGTTTTAAGTCCTTTAAGATAAGGGAAGCAGGCCACTGAATTTAATTCTCTAGTATTTTAAAATATTGTTCTTCAGGTCCTTTATGCTTAATTTCTTTCAGATTTTTTCAGTGGAGATTTACTGCTTTACCTTTTCTGTCTCACCCCATTTTCTTTATTGAAATTTACCCACCCTTGTTTATAGGTTTCAGGACTGAGCTCTACTGACACTTTTTCTTTCACATTCCAGTATGAATCAGAAGCTGCAACTGGAACAAGAGAAACTGAGTGCTGATTATGATAAATTAAAAATTGAGGACCAGGAAAGAGAAATGAAACTGGAAAAGCTCATGTAAGTCAACAGTTTTCTCATCAGGTTTCCTCTGAATGTAACCACAGGAAATGTCCTCGAGAGAAGCATTTGTGTAGAAGCATTCACACTGAAAATATCACTCCAGTAACAAAGCCAACATGCAGGACTAATAAATGATTGCTAATTATTCCATATCTTTATATCATAGGCTTTTCAATAGTGGGTTTGATACCTGCCCAAACACATTTGTTTAGAAGTCTGCTTTTATGAACTATCATAGCAAGTGTTAAATCCCTCATTCCTTAATGCACAGCAAAAACAAAGAAGAAAAGTTAGGGATTCAGGGTGGTTTTTTGTTGGGTTTTTTGTGGTTGTTTTTTAAGTAATAAATCAGATGTCTGAGTAAAAGCCTTTCCTGGAAATGAGAGATGAAAATTTCATGTATGGACAGAAAAAAATTGAGATGGTGGCTCAGCTGCATATTTGGGACAGTTAAAAGCATAATTACAGATGCCAAGACATACAATTTGCTCACATCTGCAGATGTTCTACTCAAACTGAATGTTGATTGATTCTCTTCTGTCTTGTATGACTTCAGCATTTTTGATTTGTCTTTAATGTTGTGATCTTTCTAGACTGCTTAATGATAAAAGGGAACAAGCAAGAGAAGATCTTAAGGGGCTGGAGGAAACAGTGGTATGTCTATTTCACTTTATTGAGCTTTTTTCCTCTAGGTCTTCATCACTGATATATTACCCAAACACTTGTGTGTGTGCCCAAGAAAATGACCACTTTATGTCCTAATAGATTAAATTTGGGCATTTCACCAAATCATGAAATTGAATTTAAAAATTGAAGATTAAATGCTATTATTGTTGCTTCCTGTGAATAAGCTATCACTGTGAAAGCCTTTCCTTTAAATCACCTGAAATAACCAGTGTACTGAACAGTGTAGCTACAGTGTGGTGGTGTGTGCCTGCCTCTAACTTGACCAGTTTAACAGCTGAAACATGAAATATGATATTGTGCATGCAATGTTAAAAATGCAATCTGTGATGGATGGCTTCAGGCTTGAAGCTCTTCCTGCCCAGTTTTGTTGGGACCTACATTTGTAGCCTGTAAAATATGCAAGCTTTCTCAAAGAGCTCAGAAGCTGATCAAAACCATAGCTGGTTAAGGAGCATCATATAGTGATTTTTGGTAGTGTTAACATAGTTGTTAACTCAAATCCACGATTTTCTCCTCTGTGTGCTGCTTTAAAAATTAAGCTTATAGTGGCTGCAGGATCAGGAGGAGTTCATTGCTGCAGCTGAACAGTTCAAGTCCTTTCAGCTTTGGCTCCTGATGGCTCCTCAGACATAAGCCATGTTAAAATAAACGTATGCAAGGGACAGATTTAACCAGCCTTTCTCATATGAACTGTACTCATCAGATACTTACAGAGCTTGCATGTAGATTTGATTTGCCCTGTACACCAAATGAGTAAGGCAGCTGGAAATGAGAGTTAGGCAGCATGATGCCATCAGTTTGCAGAAACCCAGATGGTATTTTTTAAATTTTTGAATAAACATCTTTGAACTATCTTACATTAAAATTTTATTCACTTTGTTAGAGTTTTAATAATTGATGCAGCAGGAATTAAAAATCAAGAATAGCAAATTACAGGAAAACATGAGCTATCAAAGGCCAAATGGGGGCTCATCCCTCCCCGTTGGTATGGGGTAGCATCAGGCTGCGTGGGCATTGCCTGTCCTTTGGATGATTACTTTGAGAGGAAGGGATGAAGAAAAGTTTAGGTGGGACCACAGCTGCTGCTTTTCTTTGACCCATTCTCCTTCCCACTGCTGGGCTGGTGAGGAAACAAGAGAAGGGGCCCTGTGGGAGAGAGTTATGGGGTGGGTCTGCTGGGGCAGCATCCTGAATGGGAGCTCATGGGGAGATGTCTGCTCTGAAGCTATGCTTGACTTGGAGTGGCACACAGTGCCTCTGCTGGGTACCACATCACTCACACAGAAATGAGCTGTGCTTTGAATGCATGGTTTATATACCAGTCCGTGAAGAAAGCTTCTCCTTTTTGGCTTCTAGTCAGTTTTGCATTTTTCTTTTGAGAAATAAAGATAAAATATTGAAGTTCAAAAGCTTGTAGTTGTGATGGAGCTTACTGAGCAATTTCAATTCTAGTGTGTGAGTGGATAAAAGTAAAATGGAAAAGGAAAGGTTGCTCTTACTGACTTTGTAAAGAGAGTTCCCTTCAGTGTGGCTTTGGTGCAGAATGGGGCTGGGGTGAACTGCCTGTCCACATCGTTTCCTTTCCTGCCAATGGCTTAGTGCTTCCGTCCTTCTGGGAGTAGATGTAGGGTTCCCACTCCCACCTCCAGTAAGGTGGTTGTTTCACTGAGCCTGAGGAGTTGATGCATATTAAAAAAAAAAGGCTGGGAAAGGCTGGATTTTTGCCAAAACTTAAAAAGCACTTAAGCACGTGAAGTGCTGTGAGTAAGCACTCAGAGTGGGCCAACGTGTTTGCTAGAGAGTGAATCCAGAGCTCTTTCACATCACTAGGTGTGTGTAACCATGGCCAGTGGGTGAGACTTCAGCTTTCTGCTGTTGTTTCTCCATGCCCTAAGACAAAGTAGCTTTGGTGTGGTGAACACCTTGGGAGGGAAAAGAGCTCTTCAGTGGGGAACAGGGTGGGCACTGCCTTCTGTGAGCTGCATATACCTACTGGCAGGTATACAAATACCCTGTAAATAAATCACAATAAAGTCATGTTATCAACTCAAATCCAAGCAGGGTTTTTACACCAGAGTATCTCTTACTGTTTGTGCCTTTTTAAAATTATTATTTTGATTCCAGGCAAGAGAACTTCAGACTCTTCACAACCTACGCAAACTCTTTGTGCAAGATCTCACCACCCGCGTTAAAAAAGTAAGATCATACTCCTTTAAACCAAAGTCTTCTCTTTTTTTACAACATTCTTGTGATTTGCTGGAAGCCTTTAGTTCACATTGTTATAAACAGGGTTATTGTCTTTTTCAGTAACAGTGAGTAATAAGATAAAAACTGTTCTGATGTTTAGCTTTTATTTGGTCCTAATTTGTTAAGGATAAGTCTTGGTTGTTAAGTGAAATGAACCAATTTGGTTACAAAAGTCTCAAAGATGATATTAATAGGTACCAAAAATGATTCAATATAACTTGCACTACACTGAATGCTTCAGCCCTTTCTTTCTATGGGCTGGTGACTCGTCAGCCTTTTCCTGGCAAAATTATTGTTTGGCAGAAATTAATGTGTATTTAAGTGTTGAAAAAGAGTCAGAGCTGCATAAATAGTCAAAGGCTTCACAACACCTTTCAGTCCCTCAGAGCAGTTGTGGGGAAGAGTCTATAGACTTTTTTTTTTAAAGGTGGAAAACCCATATTACACAAAAATGTCTCCCAGGAGTGGAAAAAAAGAGGGAAAAGGGGGTTTCCCCAATAAATCAATGATTTTCCTATTCAAGATCCCCCCCATAATTGTTGAATAAGAATAGTTCATTTTTTCTGTAGCAGGGAAAGGTGGCTGTTAAATACCAAATGAACAGGTAAAATAAATTGTCTTTAATTTGGGGCTCTGGAAGACTTTTCTGCCTTTGGGAAGCTTAAATTTACAAAAGACCTGAGCTTCCCTTATTTTCTGGCTGGCTTTGCTGAATGCTACAACTCTCTGTGCAGAGTGTTGAACTCGACAGCGACGACGGAGGTGGAAGTGCTGCACAGAAGCAGAAAATTTCCTTTCTTGAGAACAACCTGGAACAGCTTACAAAGGTTCACAAACAGGTAGGGGCCCCCCTTCCCTTCCTTCCTTCTCCCCTTCCCTTCCTTCCTTCCTTCTCCCCTTCCCTTCCTTCCTTCTCCCCTTCCCTTCCCTTCCTTCCTTCTCCCCTTCCCTTCCCTTCCTTCCTTCTCCCCTTCCCTTCCTTCCTTCCTTCTCCCCTTCCCTTCCTTCCTTCTCCCCTTCCCTTCCTTCCTTCTCCCCTTCCCTCCCCTTCCTTCTCCCCTTCCCTTCCTTCTCCCCTTCCCTTCCTTCTCCCCTTCCCTTCCTTCTCCCCTTCCCTTCCTTCTCCCCTTCCCTTCCTTCTCCCCTTCCCTTCCTTCTCCCCTTCCCTTCCTTCTCCCCTTCCCTTCCTTCTCCCCTTCCTTCTCCCCTTCCCTTCCTTCTCCCCTTCCCTTCCTTCTCCCCTTCCCTTCCTTCTCCCTCCTCCACTGCTCTGTAGTATTACAAATTACTTTTTTTTTAAAAAAAAAAAAACAACCAACTTTTTATATTTAAAAGGATAATTTTTGAAGGTAACGTGCTGCCTGTAGAAATAGTACCTATAGTTCTGAACAAAAATTCTTGGCATTAGGAGTTGGAGCTGCTCTTCCCACTACCTGTACTACTTGTGAAGTGTTAGGTAAACAGTTATTTTTGGGTATACATCAAAAAAAGAGCCTTCCCCTCTGCTTCCTGGAAATGTGTCTGTATCAATGGCGTGTGTATACATCTAGGCAGCACCTCGTTAGATAAAACTGGGTCATTTCTGCCAATCAGCATGCATCCACCCTCTTGTCAGGCGTCAGTATTTCTGAGCCGTGTCCCACTGTTCAGGTGCAGAGCACAAAGTAGTAAAAATGCCTTGATTTCATGTCTGAATAGTGACACAACATTCTCCAGTGCCATTTTCTGAATCTGTTGTCAGTGAGACACAGCATTCTCTGAGATTTGCTGTATTTGTTCCTGTGGAAGTGACAAAAAAGCAACCAGTGCTGGTCTGTGACAAGTGTCCGTTAAGGTTCCATGTTTTGAGAGTCCCAGTGAACAGATGGTTGAAAGACCCAGTTTCTAAATGTGGAAATCGGGACATGTTAGGAGTGGTTTTCCTTCTACTGTTTTGCCTTTTCTTCACTCAGCTCATGCATCTGCTGAGTTTTCAGATATGGATTTTTATAGCTCTCATTAGCGTGTGTTTACTCAAAACCCACTTGGAGTCAACACCTCATAAGAAACTTAAAGGGAAAAATGACATTGGACTTGACCTGAATGTGATATCATCCTGCTCTTATTTCAGGTCATCACTGTTTGGTAGAACAAGGGTTCAACACTTGCAAAAAAAAGCACATTGTGACAATTTTTTTTTTTTTTGTAGCTCTGTTTGTGTTTTTCTTCTGGCACTCAGCCTGGACTAGCAGGTGTAAAACATTTTGATTGTCAAACAACGTGTGAATGTTAGTACATGCTGGTGCTTTACTACATTATTAATGAGGTAGTTAAACCACTTTCTTTCCTTCACTCCAGAAAAGGGAGAATCACTCCTTTGGAACAATTTTCTGTTGACTTCTAGTAGTGGTATAATCTCTTCATTGCAAATTGTGCTGGATTTTCTAACTATTTGCATCACTGTTTTATTTATGAAAAAATCAATTCTCTATCTTGGCTATTCTTGCTATACAGTTAGATGTTATTCAGATAATCAAGAGACCTTGCTCAGGTTCATATTTAATTGAGGAAGTGCATGAATTCAGAGTTGCTTGTAATCATCCCATTTCTACCTACAGGCCTTAAGTGATTTCTTAGTGATGTTTGAGGCATTGAAGTTTCTGGTTTTCCCATATGCTTGAGTAGGGAACAAGTAGATAGGCATGCCATAACCAGTGGAGATGATGAATTTTTGATGATACCCAGTGTTGTCTCTAAGCCATATTTAAGCATTGCCTTTTGGAAATAATGAGATGATGAAGTATTTGCAAAATACCAGACATTTCTGGAAGAAACCAGTTTCATTCGTAGTAGACGAGGTGTGAAGTGGACTCGGTGGTATTTAGTGTCTCTCCTTGTAGGAGGACCTTTCTCACAGGGTGTTTTTGAAACTTCTTTTCTTGCAGTTGGTACGTGATAATGCAGATCTTCGTTGTGAGCTTCCTAAGCTGGAAAAACGACTTAGAGCTACGGCAGAGAGAGTTAAGGCCCTGGAGAGCGCACTGAAGGAGGCCAAGGAGAACGCCATGCGAGACCGCAAGCGGTACCAGCAGGAGGTGGATCGCATTAAGGAGGCTGTGCGAGCCAAAAACATGGCACGGAGAGCACACTCTGCTCAAATCGGTAAGGACACGGAGCTAAAGGGTTGGTGGTTGCTCACATACTTCATGGTTGGTCTGTTTGCTTGTGGTTAAATGGAGCAAGCTTTGAAAGCAGCAGTCCGGGGCAAACCACAGGGTTTGCTTCTCCTCTGCTGCACAGGAATCTTCAAAGGCTTTTTAATAGAATCTGCCCCACCTAAAGTTTAAAGTGCCTCTGCTATTTAACTCAGTAAATAAATGGCATAATGGGTCTTGTGTTGCCCTTCTAGTGACCTGAAAACTTGTCTCTTTAAATTAATCTCTCACCTTCTTCCTCCTCTCCCACATATTCTCCTCCTGCTTTTACTCCTTCCTTCCCTTTCCGGACCTTGCCCTTTCCTCTCTTCTTCCCTGATTATTCTTCCTTGTGATTTAATTTGAGCTGTGTAGAGTCAAAAAGCTTCCTACATAATTTAGATGCTTGATGTATCTTTGTGGTGCAATCTGAATGCTTTCATACAATCAAATGAGATTTAGGCTGAGGCAATATTTGAAATGATTTGCTGGAATTGCTAAAGGAGAAGGATAATATTTTGGATGGTGTTGCTAATACTGGAGTATTAAAATCTGAGAGAGAATTAGGCAGCACACAGTATTTTCCACTGAATGCTACCTCTTGTAGAAAGCCATTGCTAGCTTTGTCTTGGCATCTTCTACAATGATATAGTCAAATTGGACATAGTACATCACTGACCACCAAGTGGGTCTTGACTTCCCTCTGTTGTGTAGACAGCCTGTAGTCTTTGCAGAGATGAGGGACATACATGGGATGGTTCAACAGCTCTGTCACAGACAGAAATGTATTTGCTGTTGGCAGAGGTAAGGGAATGCTGTGTTCCTCAGAGCTAGAGTACAGGCTACTCTGCCAAGCACAGCTCCTTGTTTGGAAACAATGGGGTTTGTATGAGAGGAGAAGGTGAGGTAGAAAACCTTGTGTGAAAGCTAAATGTCTTGTTTGGTTTCCTACTTCTACTCTGCAGCCAAGCCCATCCGCCCTGGCCATTACCCAGCGTCTTCTCCAACGGCTGTCCATGCCATCCGCGGGGGAGGGATGTCCAACTCCAGCTACTATCACAACACCAAATAGACAAGAAGTAAGAACAAAGTAACTTGCTCATCTCTTCTTTCACTGATCACACAGTTTTCTTATATTTCAGTCTTTTGGAAGACCCACAGTATTTTTTTTCCCCCCTAGTTTTAGTAGGAGTCATTTGCTGATAAATTACTAATTTTCACAGTTAAGTGAGGAGTGCCTTGTTAGAATGCTTTGCAAGCTCCTGATGAGAGTTTTTATTTTAATGAGTTATGGCTTAAAACTTTTTTAATAAGCTAAAATGCTCTGCCAAATCTGTACTGAAATTCACACACAGAGGTGTGAAACTCATGTAGCAAAAACAAAGTTCCAGTGATTCTTTCTGCTAATATAATTTTCTGCTTTCTTTAACATGAATGTGTTTTCTTGTTTTGATACTCCAGCCTGGGACAGGGGTAGAGCAGCCATGAGTGGCAGCAGCACAGAGCTCTCCAAATTCGAGTGTCAGAATTTGGCAAACTTTACTTTTGTTTCCTTTGTTTCCTTGCACTCTTATTCAGCTCTCTTCAGAAAATTATGTAAATATTCTACTTCATTTGCAAGGGCTTGAGGGTTTCTCCTAAGCAAAAATCTCATCCTGGAAAGATGAGCAGCATATTCTCACGAGACTGCTTCATGTGCCCCACTCCCACATTTGTTTCCTGAAATGCTCATTATTTCTGAGGTATTTTACATCTGCTGTTATTGTAGATGATAACTTTATGTTGCAGGCATAGTAAGAGTTGGATGGTAGTGAGTGGACTGCTAAGTTGTCCCTCCAAGTTTGGCTTTTTTATCCTCCTGAGGATTAAGTCTGTCTTACAACTCTCCTGGTAGTATGTGGTTTCCTTTAGGCACTCTGCATTCTTGGGTGTTTTTTTCTTTTCCTTTTTTCTTTTTGGACAATGTTTCATGTCATGCATGCATGCAAACCATCCATCACGTGGCACTCAAGCTCTTATTGTGTTGTGCAGATTGTTTCTGGTCATTGTGTTTTCCATGAGTCCTGTAGCTGCAAGCAACATATTTTCACTTTAGATAAATTAGGGCAAGTCTTTGCTGGGTGTTTTTGTGCATTAGTTCGCTCTGAACTGAAATTGGCTTTTCCATCTTACATGAGAGACAGCCTCTGTCTATCTACTTCATTGCATTCCCACCTCTGAAAGAGCAAAGGGAAAAGAGTGTGATACAGAGGCATGTAAAATATTTCCAAACATATATCATAACAGCTGCTCTGTGGGGAAAAAAGCTGTTACCTGCCTAAACTGGGTGGGCCTTCATTAGAATTGTCAGCCTCAAACAGGCCACACATTAGGTATGGGCACATGTCAAGTGAACAACTGTAGATTAATAAAAAGCATTAACAAAATAAATACACTTAAAATTAGATGGGTTTATAACAAGATAGGGTTTTCAAAGTCAATAAAAAGCAATCAGAAGGCGTAGAATACCTCTCAAATGTTTTAGGTGCTGGTTTAGATTTGAAGGTAGTGGAGGATGAGCAGGTTCAGGCCATGCTTGGAATGTGTTGCAGAGGAGCTCATGGATAATCAAGGTGGAGAAAAAGGAGATAGAAGATCTTAGAAGAAAAAGGGTAAACTTACAGATTTATGGTTTCTGAAAAAAATAGGAAAAAAAAAATCTGAAAAGCAAATGGAAGCCCTAGAGGTTGGAATGAAGCCATTTTCTAAAAAAAGAAAAAGTGTGCATGTATGGGGTTTTTCTTAATTGACAGTAATGCTCCTTTCTGGCTTTTATTGATCTAGTTTCCTTATTGCTGGAGATTGAGTAACACTTGACTGTAGTATTAAATATTATATGTATTATAAGTATTATAATATTGTACTATAAGTACTATAATAAGTATGTATTATAAGTATTAAATATTGTATGGAAGGCAACAATTTGAAATGCTATGGGAGCTGGACTCAATGATCCTTATGGGTCCCTTCCAACTTGAGATATTCTATGACTCTGTTCTATGGTTACTACTTCAGAGAACCATATTTTAGGCTTTATAATTGGTTTTTAAACTCAGTCAAGTTCTAAATTCCTTGCAGACATCTAGAAAGATGTCTTGAAGATGTAGTAAACTAAGGCCAAGCAGTGATCAAAGAAGGTCAGTTCTCGTCATTTTTGGTTCTTTGGTTTAGAAGATTACTGACAAATTGCAGCTATCTGACTGCCAAAGGATTTTGGGAGTATCAGAGTAATAGGAATTCTGAGCTTATTGGATGAAAGCCCAGGGGCCTGAGTAATAGTGTGAGTAAAGATACTGCTTGTAAAGGGAAAACTTTATACAGATTATTTCCATAATATTGTTGAGACATTTCTGCGCTCTGTAGAACTACACCATGCTTTTGTGGTGCAGTTCTACACAGCTAGAATTAGACCAGAACTGTCTTTCGCTCATTTAGCAGCAGTGAAATAAAGGCATGGTTTCTATATAAATGTTTGCTGTCAAGTAACATACCCTATCTCTGGAATGAAAATTTTATAGCAGAGTGAGGGGCAATTTATCTTATGTTCATTCATCATGCACCATTCCCAGTAAGGATAACAGACAGTTATTGCTGTTAAACTGGTCAGTGATTATGATTTATTAACCCAGCAGCCTGCCCCGCAGTAACGGCCAGTATTGCTTTTGCTGGTTTTACCAAGCTCACTGGTAAAATGTCTTCTGCAGAGCTGGGCAAGCCTGTGAGGACAGAGTTCAGACTTTGCCTGGTTTGGGCCTTGTTGCCTAGGTGCAACAGGCATATAACTAAACCCAGTGCAGGTTTCAAAAACAGTTTTTCAAATAATACCAGGAATTGAAAAAGCAAAAAACTGTGGTATGTGTTTTGCTTTAGATAAGAACAAAAAACCCAAACCAAACCCCAAATTATTATGATGGTTTCTCGTGCTGCCTCACAAAGCTTAGGCTAAAAGCTGCACAAAATTATCAAAGTCACTATACAGTCTGTTTTCATGCTTTTTTGTACATCATTAAAGAAAACCTGTGATAATAAAAAGTTTTACAAATGGAAATAAGCATAAAGGGGATGTCTGAGCACACTTGAATGTCCTTTGCAGCATGCTAGTTAGGAGCTGCCAGCTTGAAGTGAATACTGGGGAAAATGCATTAATTGGTAGAAATCTATGTTGAATTGTTTTTCATGCTTAAAATATTTGGCCGGATCAATGTTAGTACAAATCAGCTCATTTTTTTCAATTCAGAAAAGTTCTGTCTTTCAATTCAAGAAATGGACCTGCTCTGAAAACCCCTTATAACCCATCTGGAGGACACAGGTCCTGTTATTTAGGTTGCTCATGGAGAGGTGAGCCACTGTGATGCTACACTTCTCTTGTAATTACATCTTAGACCTAATCTGGCCCCGCACACAGAACAGGGTCACTAGCAGAGCTTTGGGATGGTTAAGGTTAGGGCTCAGGGAAGGTGTGCATGGTAATATCACTCTCTACAACTGTGTGAAAGGAGGGTGTAGTGAGGTGGTGTGTTGGTCTCCTCTCCCAAGTTAAGAAGCAACAGGACGAGAGGAAGTGGCCTCAAGTTGTGCCAGGGGAAGTTTAGATTGGATATTAGGATACCCAAAGAGTTGTCAGGCACTGGCAGGGGGGCAGTCCCCATCCCTGGAGGGATTTCAGAGCTGTGGAGATGTGGTGCTGAGGGACATGGGGCACTGGGGACTGGGCAGTGCTGGGTTAATAGTTGGACTGGGGGAGCTTAGAGGTTTTTTCCAACCACAACAATTCTCTGAGTCTATATTCAGCACTGGACAGGCTTTGTTGCAGAGCACTTCAGGTGCTGTACGCAGACTTCTAGGTTTGCTGTCACTGTTTTTGTCAGACCATTCTCAAGGACTGAGCTGCAGGCTGGAGGATGCTCTCCTGGTAAACAAACTGGCACACTGGGATGCTCAGGCACTGCCTGGAAACCTTGGACAGACAGACAGACCAGCAACAGATGATGTGTGTCCTTTCCTATTTCATATCTGCCTGTCCTGCCCTTCTCATATTTGCTCAGACTTGTCTGATCCCTCTTCTCGATAGAGAAGGAAAGGAGTGACGTGAAGATACGCTAACGATGGCAGTAATGTTCCATCATGGCCTACTGAAATTATCAAAGCAACTTGTACTGGGATCTGTATTTGTGAAACACGCTCTGCAAACAGCTTATCTTGTCTGTACGGCCCTTATCCTGAAGTCTCTGGTATGTTCCCAGCACCTCCCCATCCTTGAGCAAGGTGAATAGCTATATTTAATCTAGCCAGACCATAGTTAATCTAGCTAACAAGATGCATAAATTAATAACCATCCTGGTTTCCTTTAAGGTGTTAATAAGGATGACAATTAGGAGCTAACTGCAATTCCCACAGTTAATTTAGGGTAAATTTTTAAAAAAATTGATGCATTGGAACAAGGTTTTTTTAAATAACTGTGCAAGAAAATGCTGGATTGAGGAAAACACATTTGTAAGGTTGGTTGTATATTAGCTAATTTAAAAATGTGCTATGCACATTCAGTTACTTACATGCTGCTTTCCATGTGGCTATTGAGGAACGTGAGGGGAAAACAATTCAAACCTGAGAGTGTTTAAAAGTCTGTATTTCAACTGTTTTAAAATCAACTTTAAATCACCTTTGTATTTGGTAACGTGCTTTGAACTTTGCTTCCGGATGGAATTACTGTTTAGTAATTAGGGAGAAAGTTGCCTGTATAATATGCATATATGTTATATAAAATGATATATTTTTATATTACCAGGATATGATATACAATATTTGTATATATTTCTGTAAGCACATATTTATATATGTGTGTGTATGTATATATTAGCAAAGCACCTCTCTGTCAGGAGACGTATCAACCAGATTTGTTTGGGATTTGTATTTTTTCAGCTTTTCATTTTATAATGTTTTCAAACTCAACTGTAGTTACTTTGTTTATTTGTTTTTAGATACATGAATGTGTCTGCTCTTCAGCATGTCCAACTGCTGACCAGTGGAGAGAAAAAAAATCCCATTAAAAGAGCAGAGAGATAAAAGGGGAATAGAAGTTAGACCTTTAGATAGTGTTTAAGGATGTATTTAGGCAAGACATAACACTGGTACAGGTGGCAGAGAATGAATTTCATGAAGAGAATTGTTTCATGATGACCATGCTGATTTGTGGGCTCAAAGATAGACCTGACAAACTTCCCCTCCTTAGTACCCACAGCCCTAATTCCACGAGTTGTTCAAGCTGTGCTTTGTGTGACTCTCGTTCCATAGCTGTCACAGTGGCTCTTTGCTGCGTGTCTGTGAAGCGTAGGTATCAATTGATTTGCCATGTTGCATATCTGCTTTCCAGTCTCAAACATCCACTAACTACCATTACCTTTCTTGCTCTCTTTTGACAGATCAATTCCACTAAGCATGTTAAGGACTGTCATTAAGTCACTAGTTTCTTTTTTCCCCCCCTTCCTCTTCAACCTGATCCACACCCTCTTCATCCTGCGCTTCCTCAGCCATCTGCAACGCACTGGTCCCGGGTATTTTTGGCTTCGTAGGATCTCCACGTGTACAGAAGTGTTCAGCTCAACTCTTCTACAGATACTTGTACAATGTATTTAACATAACCATCCAAGTACCGATAGGAAGTCTGCCAATCAGAATCTCTCACTGACTGCGTTCGACCCCTTGGCGCTGGTTAGGTTGGGGCTTCTACACTCAGATTGATGCTTTTTGGAAGCCCGCTGTTGCATCGGTAAATCCCGACTTCTGGCATCAAAGAATTAATTATTCAATGACCAAGTGCCATCAAAGGCAGGTGATTGTGCTCTGTCATGACTGATTTACTGTATAATATACATATTATTTTATATTTTTAGGGGAAGAAAATGTGCTGCTATATGGTTTAATTTTACTGCTTACATTTTCAGAAGTAAATTTCCCCAAAGAACCATTTGTAATATCCTAATTTAAAAAAAAAATAAATCTTTGGACTGTATAAAATAACCTTTATTGCAGTACCTGGTAAAGATCAAACGGGATGCAGAGAAATCTGTTAGTATAGGTCTAGGTTTTGAAGTTTGGTAGTGACATGACTATATCTGTGTGACCTATCTTAAAATTAAGATCTGATCTGCTTGTTAGTTCTCCCTACAGTGGTGGGTTTTCCCGGAGTGTGATGGCTAGCCATGTGTTTGTAAGCATTGTTCTCTATGAAATTACAAAGGCTTTCAGAATGCTGTGGAAATCTTGTCTCGGAAAAGCCGATGAGCATCCCACCCCCTCCCTCCTTTCCCCTTCCCACATGCCTTCGGCAAGCCCTGATCTGTTCACGCTGGAATTCAGGCACCGGAGTGAGTGGTCCCCTACCAGAACAGACACTACCTTAAAGAAACAAAAAATAACCCCCCAAACCCCAGACCCTACCTTAAAAAATGTAAATAGAGTCCAAAAGGAGGTGAGAGGCTTATACTCCGAGCTGTCCTTTGCAGACCAAATTTGGGAATGTGTTTGTTAGGAGGTGAAGAGCTTATTGCAAGGGGAAAAGAATGTCTTTCTGAGTTCCAATGTGCAAGTTGTCCCAGGGCTGGTGCGCGGGGAGCTCGGGATGAGCCCGCTCGCCTTGCTCGGAGCTCTCTTTCAGACAGAAAGTTTCCACCTTCTCAGCAAGGGGGCACTGGAATCGTTCCTGGCAGGTTCTGCTGGCGGCCAGAAGCTGCTGCTCCTCTCCCTGCCACCGCTCCTGTCCCCCACACACATATCCTCCTCGTCCAGATGTGCTTAGTGCAGCGCTGTGTCTTAACCAAGTGTGGATTCTAGGAAGGTGGCGGCCGAGCGTGGCCCTCGAGTCTTGTTTTGCAGACGTTTGCTCTAATTTAATTTGAGATTTTTAATTTTTTTTTTTTACTTATTATTTCTGAAGACGTTTGTTAGTAGACATAGAACTATTTAGTTAACGTAGAGCGTTTTGAAAGACAGTGAATTGACTTTAGACATTTTTTTCTACTGAAATTATGTAGGTTGTTGCAAAGTTGGACTTAATTTAACTGTTGTTTGGTTGTGTTTGTTTTTTTTTTAATGTTGCACTATTTGGGGAAGCGTTTTGCTGAAAATATTTAATGAAGTTGCAAATGTGCGTGTATTTATTTTATTTTGTATTTTCCAAAGTTTTATATTTTCTTTCTTTATGTGCATGTGTGCACTGCCAGAAAAATGAACTGTGAACTTGCCATATGCAATCTTTAATAAAATGACGAATTGAGAACTACTCTGTGCTATCTCCTCAGCTGTTCAGGGCTGAAATTTCTACTATGAACTAATGATCCTCTTGTTTTGGTTCTAAAACAGTTGTCTTGGAAAAGATAGCAAACTTAGTTGCTGTCAAAGATTTTGTACTGTGGTAAAACTTGTGTTCTGTCTCTCAAATTCCAAGTCCGTTATGGAAGTGTGTTGTAGATGCAGCATTGGCTTAAGAAAAACACCTGTATTAAGTTCCTCACAGCACCACCATGAGTTGTGTAAAGCAGTTTAGACAGTTTCCTTCAGCTTGAGTAATAAGTTAGCTTTGACATCTCTTAATCCTGCTAGTGCTGATCAGCCAGTCAGATCACTAGCTAAAATAATCCAAGTTTCTCCAAGTTAACTTTTACATCAATGCTGAAAAGCTGCCTTAGGCTAAAATGCTCAACAAATAAATACAGAAGGTATTTACTGGATTGGAAATGATTAATTCTGCCAATTGAACTTACTCTGCTTATGTATAGATTCTTTTTTTTTTTTTTTTTTTTTGGTAAGCCTATTTTAATTAGGCAACTTAAGTTTGTATTGCGTATTGTATATTCAACTTTTGTACCATTTTTAAGTCTTAACACATTTTATATCTAGAACTGAAAACCACACCTCTGCTCTGCAGAGATCGAAACCTGTCTCCTGCTCTTTCCACTACTTGATGCTATCTTACTTTCTTTGCTCTCTGAACGCAGTGTTATATTTATTCTAGGCTGGTTTTCAAGTTGTGATTTGTATAGCGCAAATGAAATTTCACATCTAAAAATGTGTCATGCATGGGACAAATTTAGGTGGAAATACTGTTCACAAATGGAAAATGTACTGCAGATGGAACTCAAGTGCATATTGTTCTTTTCGCTAGTAATTAAAAAGTATTTGTTGCTCAGTTGAGCTTCTCTTGATGATCTGTTCAACTCTCTTGTGTTTGTCCTTGAGTTCACGTTTCATCAATTTGTTTTCTCGAAAGCAAGGAAAGTTTTAAACCTGGAAAGATCTTGGCTGATGCGTTTTTAAGTTTGTATTTAACTCAACAAGGGTAAGAGTAGATTATCCTGAATATGTTGAAAACTTAAAAGTAAGTCACAAAAAAAAATTTACTGCGACAATTTCTGCCTACAGAACCTTATGAGTACCTTTTAAACTTTGTTTTATAAAGCCTAACGGACTGAGGTGGACATTTGCCTGAAATGTTGATAAATAAGGCTTGGAAATACAGGAAATAATTTTCAGTTGAATATTGTTTCATATGAGTAAATGGATGTGGAAACCAAATGTCATGCAGGTCCAAAAGGCAAAGGCCTAATCAAATTTCCCCTATTGGAGGAGAAAGACTTTGTGTAAAGGTGAACGAAGCGCGTCTCAATTGGAAATGGAAGGAATCCAAAGATAAATTGGCAGGATAATCTTAATCTACCCTTGCTTTGGTCATTGTCTTCACTGTGCCTGTCCGAACTGCGAAGTGCACTGGAGAGCATCCGCTGTGCAGGATGGAACACCGCTCCACCGGTTCCTCTCGCTCTCACAGCCTCGTCCATTGAAACACTTTTCGTTGTGGGAGACCCACGGGGGTTGAGGCATTCTGTAGAATTCTACATGTCTAGTTTGTAAAGTGTGTAATGTGTACTGCAGATGTGTATTCTCTGGGCTCTATGTATCTTTACAGTAGTGTTCAATTTAGGAAAAAAAAAATAAATTGTGGACACATTTTGCTGGTAACAAGGGGAAATTTTTTTGCCATTGCATCAAACGATGCCGAAATGTATTAAACTCTTGACAGCAGATCTGAACCCTCCTTCCCCCATCCCGTGGAGATAAGTCTTTTATCTTCGTTCGAAAATTCTCTCAGAGATGGATGGATACACTGGCAGACTGCATGATGTATCATTCGAAAACCGTTACAGTGGAAAATAAAACTGAACTAAACTTTGCGGTGTGCACGTTGTGTGAGACGTACGTAGGGCATCGCTGTGCCAGGGGCTGGGAAGTGAACACAGGGCTGCTTTTATAAATAATTCCATCTTCTCTGCTACCTCTCCATAGAAATATGCCTTCTTCCTACTCTTTTTCAGCAGCCTGGAGGGTGACAGGCAGACTTTTCCACTTACACTCTGCATGCATTTCTGTTTTTATAGGAATGTTGCACTCACTTTCTATACAGCATCACGGAATGTTAGGGATTGGAAGGGACCTCAAAAGATCATCTAGTAAAAGTTCCTGCATCCTTAAGTCATACTCAGGAGCTTTATAAACAACTTGTTATTAATTATTGCTCTGAGAATTTCTCAATCATATCATTACTTTTTTTTGAGCTTTTGATGATGCCACTGCATGTGGAATGCAGAGCTTTGGCTCCCTCAGGGATGAAGAGGCTTTCTGAAGGCATAGACTCGCAGAACAGCCTTGGCTGGAAGAGACCTCTAAGCTCCCCCAGTCCAACCATTAACCCAGCACTGCCCAGTGCCCACTGCCCCATGTCCCTCAGCACCACATCTCCACGGCTCTGACATCCCTCCAGGGATGGGGACTGCCCCCTGCCCTGGGCAGCCTGGGCCAATGCTGGGGAACCCTTTGGGGGAAGAAATGTTCCCTGATATCCAATCTAACCCTGCCCTGGCACAACTTGAGGCCATCACCCCTTGTTCTGTCACTGTCACCTGGAAGAGACCAACCCCTGCCTCGCTGCCCCCTCCCTTCAGGGAGCTGCAGACAATGGTTTGTGCTGGGGAGCCCCACGGGCCCTGCAGGGGAAGGAGAACGCTGCGGGGTGCAGGGCCACGGGGCTTTTCTCATGAGTCAGAACCCATGCGCCCTTCGGGATCTGTGAGATAAAGCTCGTGCCTGGAGGATGAGCTCAATTACAGAGCAGGCTCATTGCGAGCGTAGCCCTACAATTTCATTTCCCGACCGTGGGATCGCGTCAGTTAATTAACTCTATCAAAGCAGCACAAACCATTGTGTCCATTCCCAGGGCTCGGCTGACACACGAGGACGGTGACAAACACAGGAGCGGGGGGTGCACCCCTGGAAAAAGGCACTGCAAATACCGCTATGGATGGAAAAGTTTGTGAAAACTTAAATATTGTGTCTTCCAGCAGCGCTGAACCCAGCAGAGACGGTTTTGACTGAATTATTTGGGGTTAGGACACCTGACGGGCATACTTCATGTGCTTGTGGTGCTCGTGTCGGAGCGGTGCCTCAGCCGGGGGGTGCTGGGGGCGGCTGGGGGTGATGGCGGTGCCAGGGGGGCTCCTGCGAAGCCGCAGCGGGTCCGGGGCTTTGGGACCCCCTTTGAGGGGCGCTGGGCGCTCACCTCCGCCTCACATCCCGGCGCCTCGGAACACACCTTCACCTGCCGGGGCGGCTCACGGGCCGGGAGCCCCTTGCAGGGTCGCGCCCCGCCGGGGCTCGGCGGCACCGCCCGGGGGGCGGGCACGGGGGTGTCCGAGCCGCTCGCTCCCCGCCCCGGCCCCACCTCCAGCACCGCCCGCCTCCCCGCGGAGCTGCCGGTGCCGCGGAGCGAGGGTGAGTGTCCGCCGGGCTGCGGGAGCCGCTGAGGGGCGAGGAGGGGAAGAAGGGGCCCGCGCGGCGCCGCCATCGCCTCCCCTCATGGCGCCGCGCGGGGCGGGGGCGGCGCAGCGGCCGGGGCCGGCTCCTGGCTGCGGGTCGCGGCTGAGCGGGGAGCGGGAGGCAGCCCTGGAGCTCGGGCTGAGGGGAGCGTTCAGCCCCGGTGTCACGGGGGTGCTGTGGGGCCGCAGCTGTCACCACAGGACTCTCCCTCATGGTAGACCTGTGGAAAAATCCCAGCTAAACACCTCCTGCTCGTTTTTCACAGGTGTGTCAGCAAACTTTTCCCTCAGAAAACAGCAAAACGCTAAAATACCTACGTAAGGCAGCAAATCGGAGTGAGTAATTGACCCGAGTAGATAAAACCCAAAGCACGGCAGCAGGTGCTGCGCTGAGGCTGGCTGCCCTTTGCGCCGTGTCGCTCCTGGGAGCGGACACAGCCTGGTCCGGCACGTTTTTCACACAAAAATGCCCGTTCTGGGGTTGAATGAGGCCCCGGCCCAGCAGCCTCGGAGGGCGCCGAGGGCCGGGTTCCGCGCGGGGCCCGTGGGTGCCCTGGCTCTGCTGTAAGAGCAGTCCCGGGGCGGGTGAGTGTTGGAGCGGTGTGCGAGACTCAGCTGGCTGATTCCTAAGGGCAATCGCAGGAAAATCGGTTCCCGTCTGTCGGAGGGCGATGAGGGTTGAGCCTGGAACCGCAGATGCAGAGATCAGGGGAACTGCAGAAAGCCATGTTCTGTGCTGGTAATCCCAGATGCTCAGATAATGAGTCAAGTTTTCCTCCCTCTATAAACATGTTTTTCTTTAAAATAATGAAATATTAAATGCTGAGATCGCCGTTTCTCAGGTTGGTTTTGAACCTCTTAAATTTAAAGTTTCCTCCGTAACTATGAACCCTGATTGCAGCGCCCCATTCTGCCTCTCCTCGGGTGAGTTTTTAAGAAAAGGACAAAAACGTAAAGGTTTATGATGACAAAGATTCCTCCTGTTTGAGAGCACGTACACCAGCTCGGAGGAAAAGAACTCAAAGCTGAAAGAGCACATCCTCCTCTCGGTGCATCGGGACCTGGGCTGAGCTGTGTACCTGCAGTGCAGTCCTGCAGGTGAACTCCAGAGGTAATTGTGGATGGATGTTTTAAAGCATGGATGAAGGGAGTTGGCCTGGTTGTTACAGCGGGCACGGCTCAGTGATTCATCAATCTTTGCGTGGTAATACTTTTGCTCTTCTGGTCAATCCACAAATAACTTAGGTACCAGTGTTGCTGATGAGAGTGTCCCTCTTCTCATCATGCATTGATTGCTTTAAGTCAGTTAGCATTTCCCAGCGTGATAACTGCAGCGCTCTGTTCCCAGTCAGTCACATCCTCTCGGTGACATCCCCTCCAACGGGGATAATCTCAGCGCCTTTTGCCTTAGCCTGGTTTTATCAGCGCTGTCTCTCCAACGCTTGACATCTGGCGTTCTGGCTGTGTGATGTTAACTGTCAGGAGTCCAGTCAATCCTGTAATCAGCTTACAGAGGATGGATCCCATGTGGTGATCCTCGAAACGCTTCGGATGAATCCCATCCTCTGGCTGGCACCAGGTGCTGGATGCTTTATCTGGCAGAAAGAAAAGTGGGAGAGCGTAGCCAAGGTGAGGGTAGAACTGGGCTCTGTGTCGGGGAGGCGTGCAGTTGGCAAGTGCAAGGTGCTGCAGGGGAAAGAAGCGGTGATATGAGAACAGGCACCTTTTCCTGCACGCTTGGGAACTCTGTAGAAGAGCCACCTGCACCTTGTGAACTCGTGGGTTGATTCATGCTACGCAGTCTATTTATCGCGATCCCTTCCCGTCTTGTTTTTCCATTTGCCCAAGCTTCAGTTGTGGGAGATGAGATAGATAGGGAATGTTTCCTTGTATACTGTTCACACAAGTTGTGTCAATTCCATAGGAGAGCTCTGTCTGAAATTGACTTGCAAACTTAGTTGACAGAACTGAAGTCACCCAGACTGCTGTGTGTGGGGCAGCACAATGAATCCTGCCCTTCCCTGCCAGACACTCCCAGCACCAACAGCAGGTATGGAACTCGGTAGCAGAGGTGAGAGGAAGAGAATGACAACACCTTGCATATTAAGGGTGCTTAATGTCTCTCAAGGAGAGCAAGGCAGTTAAGGGTGGAGAATTTTCCAGGGCTGTCTGTCATGTCTCAGTCCAAATGGGTCCTGAGCTACACCAAAAAACCCCTCCTCTCCCCTCTACCTTGCAAGTTTGAGGAGTTCTTTAGAACAATAATCATCCATCTTAAAAGCAATTTTGCTGCATATATTCTGATACTTTAGAAAATTCTCCCCCCTTTTTTATTTTAAGCCTAAATTCCTCAATATTTTCATTGCTTTCTTCATATCCAGTAGCTGGGTTTTGTCTATTCAAAGGAAAGGAATGTTTCGGTTATTCCTGTGTATGACTCAAAAGACTTCTGGATGAGGTGCATGTCTGAGTTCAGAAGTGGTGAGAAGGTGCATAGGATAGTGCCACGCCAATAAACATCAGGAGGAATTTCAGATGGCAGCTTTCCTCAAGGACCGAGTTGGATTATTGGATGCATGTGTTGCTGGCAGTTATTTTTCCATTAATTGCTGTGAGAATCTTTTAGTGTAAGGAAGAGGCTTCACCTTCTAGACTTTGCATGTGCTTTCAGCGGAGAGCTGAGTACCAGGCTGGTTATTCTGAGTGCCAAATGCTGGAATGAAGGCTCAGTATCACTGCATTTGTTGTTTTTCTTGCTTGGAACCCATTGAGAAGCCAGAACACGAGGCACGAGCCACGATCTGTTTTCACATTGAAACAGCTCCACTCCAGCTATGCCAACAAAACTAGATTGGGATTTCTTGCCCGAAGCTTTTTGGGGCTTTTTGATGTACCTGGTTTGAACTCCAGGCTTTGGTGAGGACCCAAATGAGGGTGAAATGGTGTTCATTTGGTCGGTTTTGTCTGCATTTTGCTTTGATATTTAAACAAATCTGAACAGTTATGTGAAAACTGCTTGGAATAAACTAACAAAACCCATTGTCAATATCACTTTACAGATGTGGAAATGGGGTGGTAAAGGATAAGAACATAGGTCTTTGTTAAAAGCTCTAGGCTTTTGCTATATTCTGACTTGCTGAATGGTTTTAGAGAAGGCATTTATCTTCTTTCTACCTCTTTGTTGTCTCATTAGTGGGAATAATGATGACTTTTCTATTTCCATGAAATTGATCAGTTTGTAAAGAATTCTCAGTGCAAACAGCGTTATTAAGGGTGCCAGTTCACCCCAAGGAATTAAAGCACACTGAGCTTCTCCATGTTTCAGTCTAACCAGGTCCTGCAGTACCATATGGAAGGTGGAATTCTCTCCTATTAAAGATGATGATAGGTCAAGTGCAGGTATTGGGAAGGTCTGGGATGAAGATTTCCAACTCATTTGAACTCTAATTACTTACAGATCGATCAGATGATGATCTCTGAGGTGATTGTCTGAGCTGGGGAAAGGAGGAGATTGCTGCTCCCACTGGGACAGCTGGCTGGGGCCAGGAGGTGTTTCCTGGCAGCTCTCAAGCCGGAGGAAGGTCCACTCCATCCTGCAGAATGGATCTGCTGGCTAGCTGCATGGAAAGAAGTCTTTATCCTTAGCTTTTTAAAACAGGAGTACATGCTGAGAAGGAAAATGAGAGGAGATGCTTGCAATAAGAAGGGGAAAATCAGGTGTATAAATAGAACGTACTGCTTATTCAAAATTCTGAAATATAGGTGTTTTCACATTCTTAATTTGTTTTGGTCATAAATTAGTGTGCTTGTGAGAACTGTTTTCTTTCCTGTGTCAGTCAAAGTGGCCTTGTTGTGTCTCTATAAAGAAATGTGCCTACCTTGCCTGTAGCCTAAGAAGATTATAATGGTATTTCCAAATGAAAGAGAAGCTAAGCCTGAAATCCTTTGGCCTATCTTGGGTTATACAGATTGAAAAAATAGCACCAGTTGTAGGAGCAATACTGGATTTGTATCTGTGTGTTTGCCCTGGGTTTAAATGCAAGATGTTGTAATTTCTGTCTTTTATTTAAATGGAGAGTTAACAAACAAAAAAACCTCTATAAAATGCTCACTATCTTTAGTGGTCTGCAGGCCCTTGGTATAATAATAATAATCCCTTCCAAAACTGCTCTGTGAAATCTTGTGGCACACTGGTAGATTATCACTAATTTGTATTTGAAGTGCGATGTCGTGTTGATGCTCTGGGCTGCGGAGTGCATTTCAGAGATTGAAAGAACAGGTTGCCATCCTAGGCTGGCTCATAACCTTAGATCTGTAAAGCTGCCTCTGGCAGTGATGAATAACTAACGCTTCGGGGAAGACTAATATCCCCTATTATGCACCTACCCAATTGGGCAATGTCAGAAACAGAAAGATGGGCGTAAGATTATCTTTCTGACCCCTGCAGATCGTGCCCTGAAGTGTGATGATTACCCTTCTCGGAGTCTAAACACGCATAAGTGCAGATGGTAGCAGTTACAGTCATCTAATCCTTTTTCTGAAAAATGCTGCCCCCAGCTTTGTCTTGATGTGAATAAACCTGTTGTGGCAAATTGCACTAATTTCAGAGCTCAGCTTAATACAGAGAAATGGAGCTAAAAGCTTATGAAACAGAGGGGAATCCAGGCACACGTACCTGTGTCACTGAGCTTGCTAACATGGTAAGTGTTCTGTGTGTCTTCTCTGCACTTAAAACCTTGTTTTGCCTTAGACTTAGAACTTCATTTAGAAGAGTTTTGGTGCCTACATAAGATGTATTGGTTAGATGTGAGCTTAAAGTGCTGATGTTCCTTCTTCCAAATCCATTTTGGCTGTGGTTTCCTATGGCCACGTTTTCCTTAGCTCATAGCGTGGTGGCTGCAAAGTGTCTGGTGGGTGTTCAGGTCTTGCCACTGTTCTCTGGCTGGGGTCATTGTTTTTCCTTCAGGTCCAGTGTCTCCATCTGTTGTGCCTGGCTGGAGTAATGCAACATCTTCCTTACACTCATCATTACACTTGTTTCTGTGGTTTCCAGCTCTTTGTGGCTGCAGGACTGTGTAGGACAATCCTCTAATTGGTGTTAGATCCGAGAGTGGCAGGACAGGGAGCATCATTGGGTGTTTGATCTCAGCTATCCAGGGTCATGTGCCTGCTCCTGCATTGGATTCTACTGAAGGGCAGGTCCTCTATCCATCCTTTAAAACTAACCCTACAAGTCAAATATTAAAAAAGAATAATTAAGATTTCCGTGGTTGTTCCCTCTTTGTGACTGTCAGAGAGCAGACTGGTTTCCAGACACTGGTGCACTGGGATTACAGAGTAAATGGTGAATTTTATTTTATGTGGTTTACCTGAAGTCGTGACCCTTTCTTAGTCTTTTTTTGGTACATGTCAATTTAACATTGCATTAGTGGAATGCACATTCAAGGTAATGGTATCTCATATGCCTTATATGGTTTGTAACATCAAATGTTTGTATAAACGTTTAAAAACCTATTTTCAAGTATATAAAATAACACCACAGATCCTACAGAAGTCAAGAAAGCAATTTGTCCAAACAAGCAAGGGGTGAGAGATACTGGTACAGCAGCTGTTCCTCTGGGGTACTGGTTATTGAAATGCCATGTGGTTGTAAGGGCTGGGGAATCCCCCCGTGCAGAGCTGGTTCTGGATGCTCATTTCAGCCTTGGGCAGCATTCTGTTCCTCTGAATTATTTTATTTTTTTAAGGTTATTCCAACACTGCCTGATACCAGTCTAGTCTGATAAAATTCAAAAATCAGAGCACAGAAAGGAAAGATAATTGCAGCTTCAGGGAAGCTGTGTGTTTTTTGTTGTTGATTCGGTTTTTTGGACAGTCCTTTCTCCCTTGGGAACCTCTGCTAAGGATGCTTGACATTCCCCCCTGCTTCACATCACCATCTCCCACGTCTGCCTCTCATCTTGCTGAAAACTTGCTGCTGTTGTCTTATCTAACAGGAGATAACCTGTATTTAGGCCAATACTTGCTAATAGCTGAGTAGTATCTTTTATTAGCATGATGAAGCTACAGTAATGACTACTTATCACTGGGCAGCCACATTCTGGTAAGATCATTTGTTTAATGAATGACTGTTGGATTTAATCTAGTTTAGTTTATTTTTTTTTAAAAAACACCCCTAAATATAACATTATGCACTGAGGTATGTACTGTAGTTTTACAGGAATTACTGGTCAATTGTAGAACAGGGTTTGAAAATTCTCAGGTTCAGGAGGACTGGCTTACCTCTTTATAACATTTCAGAATTGGCTATTTGACTTCATTTGTGGAGGACAGCTGAGCAATGGGACTGAGGAGCAGTAAATACTGTCTGTATGTACAAAATAAAAGCAGAGGAAACACTGACTACATTTTTTCACTACTTCCTCGCTCTCAGCCTACCCACATCCACTAATTTTATAGTTTCTGTACTTTCTAAACCTTTTGGTAGTCTGAGTAGTCTGACCAGCCTCTGCTGCTGGCATCCCTACACTGGTGAGATGTGTGGGAGAGAGGGTGTGTACACGTACCAAAAGCCATTTTGTGGCTCCCACCTGCCTCTGCTCTGTTGATTCAGTACAGTTCTTTTGCAAGCTGGTTTGTTGAAATGATCCCAGTTCAAAATAATCCTATTCAGAAACAGAATTCCCATCTTTCCCTTCCCTCCCTGTAACAAATCTCACTTTTGGGGAGAATACCACATTTGTGAGACTCTGGCTAAAAAGAATTTATGCTGCCACAAATTATGTGGAGAAACTCAAAAATAGGTGTTTAAAATATGCATGAGGTATAGAAGAGCTGGAGATTTACAGCTAATCTGCACAGACTTGAAAATATCTCTTTTTCTGTGAAGCAACGAAATTAAGTTAATAATTACAGTATAATTAGACAAGAAGAAAGATGTGTCAAGTGAGGTAGGATTTCTGCTTCAGTTGTTACAGGAAATGAGAGATTTGGTGTGCAGGACAGATTTGTACCTTTTCTGACAGAATTGTGTGTCAGGCTGCTAATTTAACTAAAATCTGCTTGGCTTTTTTTTTATTTCTAGAGGCATAATTTAAGGTCTGTCACTGACTACCTCGGGTACCAGGTACCATGAATTCTGTGCTAAATCAAACTGGTATTCAGGGCATCTGGTGTTCAGGCTCACAACAGTTCTCTATTTTTCCTCCCTCAATACTGTGAATAATGAGCTTTTTAAAATTATTGGGTATTAGGGCTTTCAGCTGATAACACTTCCCAAGACTACTGTACCATTGTATTCTCTGGCTGTGTGGTGTATGTCCTCAGTGCTGCATCATCTTGATAAGGACTTGTAGAGTATCGAACGTGCAACATGATGGAGTGGAATAATTTTCATAAGCAGGATATCTGTTTTTATATAGATATTTAACTTGTGTTATCCCAGCTATCTTCCTCTTCTTTATGTCCAGGTTAGTGAGTTATGATCATGTTATGTGGTCCTTTTTGTTTTGGCATGGTTTGGGCAATGGCTTATTTGGTTCTAAGAAGAACTAAGCGTATTTTATTTTCAAAATAATGAAGGTAT
This sequence comes from Podargus strigoides, assembly GCA_028020825.1. Lineage (NCBI taxonomy): Eukaryota > Metazoa > Chordata > Aves > Caprimulgiformes > Podargidae > Podargus > Podargus strigoides. The sequence continues at coordinate 2,378,895 of CM051625.1, read as the reverse complement.
CAGTTTATATTATTTAAGAATCTCTTGCAGAGGATCAAAATACAACTGGTTTGTGTTGATATAGCAGCTGCCCTCTTGGATGGTGCCATTAGTCTTGAACTGGAAAACTTCTGGAGCTAAAAACATGAGCTTGAGTAGGAGATCCCTGCTCAGAGTCACCAGTGATTTCACCTCTGACACATCACAGTGCTTGGGGGGCTGGGACTGGCAAGGGGTGTATATCTGGGTGTATGGCAAGAAGGAAAAATGACACATTGGTCCATATTGGTTTGAATTTATCATTACATTGGCTTGTGAGACTTTATGCTTCTCCAAGTAATAATTTTAATTAGACTTGCACATCTTGGCTAGGGTGTGGAGCGGGGTGAATACTGAAGACAGGTGGTGGTTGTGGTGGTGGTGGTTGTTCATTGGTTTTTATGGTGAGTCTGTTTGTGTGCGTTTCACCGTGACGTGCCCTTCCTCAGTGATACTTGCCAACTGTAATCATTCCTGGTTGTGACTCTAGGGTTGATTGTTTTGTATAATCACTCTTGATATGTAAGATTTATACGTTCCACTTACTTGCCAGGATTCAGAATCTCAGTTCACTTCGAGCAATTCCTCAGCTATTGTGAATGTCCTGAGAGAATGCTGAAGTAGACTTTACTCCCTTTCCTGACCAACATTGACTTTAGCAACGCCCTGGTGATTTGACAAATAGATCGCTGTCTGATGGGAAAGAATTGTTTGCTGTAGTTCAAAGCCAGATTTCAGAGGCATAGAAAAATATTTCGCTAAGAATTAACAGGAGAGGAAGAAAAGACCTTTGCTGACATACTTCATTGCCACAGGACTTGTTTTTCCCTATTAGAACTTAGTGAGCATGCCAGTGTAGTAAGGCAAGCTTTAAAAAAGGACAGTTATTAGTTGTGGCCAGGTTTTTAAACAGATGTCAGCTGTTGAAGCAGAAACACAGAAATATAATGACAGTAGGTACAGGGAATCAAAATGTAACAGGACCATTTTTAGTTGTTTTATGGGTTGTTCTTTCTTGGAAAAAAATGTCCCGTGGTGTCCAAACACCGGAAAATGTCATTGGACACATGAATTTATTTATGAACATTCTTTGTATCCCACTGTCATGCTAGAGTAAGTACAATTAGAGATAGATTTTGAAGGCTGAGTGAATGCATTGTGTACAGTCTTGATAGTCACAGAGATGCACGTGGGATAATTTTAGGCAGCACAGGAAGAGAAGAAGGTATTCTCTGTCCTTTCTTTGCTTTGGGCAGCCTTGCATTATTTCTAGGGACAGCTCTGACTTAAGCATTCAGAAATGAAGGAGCAGAAATGGTTTTAGGGTTGACCTCAAGGCCTGGAGGTCTTGGGAAGGACGTGCTCAGGGTCCGTTTCAGTTGCTTATAGGGGAAATAGTAACATGGCTATTATAAACCATGAAACTGGGCAGTTCACACTGTCAGACAACCATGAGAACGTGATGGTTCCTCTGGCTGGTGGCCAGAGGAGACTACAAAGACTTGTTTAGAGTAAGACTGCAGGATATTGCAGGCTTCCTCTGGATGTGTACTCAAGAAAAGAGAGTGCTAACACACTTGTTGCACTGGCATAATATTTCCAAATCGCTTTTTTCCCATTTTATTAATTGCATTAATATTCTACCTGAGTATGTTTAATTGTGGAATTCTGTGTGCACTTGAAGACTTTTGATCTTTTAAAGCACAAATTAGTTAATCCTCTAGTTATTGCTAGGGTTTGGGGTTTTTAAAACCATATTCCCATCATCTTTAACATTGCCAAGAGTGCAGCGTTGCTTCTGTGATGATGAGAAGGTCCAATTTGTATCATTCTTCTCACAGAGGATTTAATTTATTCTGTGTGGATGTATTTTTTTCTGTGGCAATACCCAGGGAGGTGGAAGGTGTATGTTTATTAAAGATACACTTCTGTATGTGGCTTTGTGAGTTCTCAGTGTAGTTTGGCCAGCACAGAGAAGTAACTATGTGGTAAACTCTCTTAAGAAGAATGTGTAATTGCAAAACAAATCTTTGCTTGTGTGCTTAGTTGCCAAAATAAAGGGAGTTGAGATCTGCTCTGAATTGTCAGAATGCACACTTTAACTGGTTAAATCCATGTTTACAACCTTGCCTGTGGTTAACCACCACTAGATAAGATCTCAGGACTGTCTGATTGTGAGTGCTAACAAGTCACAGGTTGATGATACAATTCACATTTAAATTATTCTTCTTTGTGCTTTATTTTTTCTATTGTCTTTGGCTTTGAGAGGAGCTTTCTGTGCTGTGAGGAGTGTTATCAGGGACTGTTTCTCAGAATAATCCATGGTAGCTGGGAAGGTAATGACTGACCTTCCCTAGTACTGCACTACAGTGTTTTCCTGCAGTGCTTCCATTGAAGAGGCTCCACTGGTTAAGACTGCCCTGATAATGTGCTAAATCACATGTCTGGACACATGTGAGATGTGAAACTTGAAACTTGGCACTAAATATGCTTTTAAGTCAACACAGCTAAAAGCTGCCACAGTGCATCTCTTTAACTGTTGTTCCTGTTAGTTATCATGGAAAAGCAAAGAATATTTATTTCAAGCACTACCTTAATCTGGGCCTTGTCCCAGCTGTTAGCATAAGTATTCTTCAGTTTTCACTAAAGTTTATCAGGTAAAAGTGATATTAGAGCTGGAGCATTTGGGGCGTGCCACCAGGGTCATCATGTTTTAGTACTGGTTATTTTACCAGAGAAGTCATGGTGTGTATATATATATGTGTGTGTGTGTGTCTGTATATTAAAATTTTGCATAAAATTTATATAGAAATACAGTATAAAAAACTGTTAAGAAATGCATGAATCTCATTCAGTCAAATTATCTATGCAGGTGGTATTCCTCCACCAGACTGTAGCCTGCTGCAGAATTGTTCTGCAGAACAAATCTGAAAAATAATAATCTTTGCAGCTAAGTTTCTAGGTAATCTTTTGTGGAGTATAGTTCTTACGTATTTCCATTTGAAACTGGGTATTTCAATAAAGGGATTTTGTTATGAGCACCTCGAGCATTTGATTATTCCCCAAAACAATGGCAGTAATAGGGACTGTGTGGATTGTGGCTAGTATCTTTCATTTTCATCTGTCTGCTTGGTTATAGCTTTTTTTGATCTCTTCTTGTACTTTGCCATGCCAGATGCTTTGATTAGGACCGTGTGCAAGATTTACATTCCTTTGGTCAGCCTCAGCCCTGCTGCTCCTTTGCCTGAAGTGAACAGTATACATTCCACAGAGTGCCTCATGGCTCTGTACCTACTGTTAGCAGCGTTATTGATTAGTGATTTTAATGTGAGCACTGTGGTCAGAGCAGGATGTGGGCATCAGTGAAAGGTGAGCTTTCTGCATGGGAGGGGAGATGTTGCATATGGTGATTATGGAACTGCTCCCAGTCCAAATGCTTCAGAAGTAAAGTCCTGTGTGGTGCTTATAATAGTATGATTGTCTTTATTTTTAAAGGTGTCCACTGGAATCTGACCTATTGGAAATTAGAGGCTTACACCTGCAGAGAATGTAAATGCTTATAGCTGCTGCTTTGCTAGGAAAAGGATGTTTAGCTCTTCTAGCACTTAGGTGCAGCCTGGCTTAAGCTTTGTTTATTTATGAATATGAAATAAAGTGATTCAGTCTTTATTTCAGATTACTTAAAAAATGGCTGTTGGTGAGCCTGGATTTTCCAGAATACCATTTCCTTGGTGGCTTCTGTCTCTGGATCTCACTCCTGTTATATTTTGTGTCTCTCCATAATGGACTTTGTGCTGAAATGCACATGCTGAAGAAAGTCTTAGTGACACTGTAGAGGATCTGGCATTCTGCTGTTGGGATTACTGATGGGAGATGCCCAGCTGATTCCCAGTTCACACTGTTCCCACAGACAACCTGGAAATGGGTGTGGTTGAAATGAGGAGCAGCAACAAAGGTATGAAGGGAAGATTGCCTTCTGGAATGGCAGCTCATCAAAGGGCTGGGAAAATCTATAAAACGAGCAATAAAATTACTTTGAAAGTTTCAGGGTTACTCATTTTACTACTGCAGGGAAATGCTTGTGATGCGTATACACCTAAAACACATTGGTTTGTATTGTGAATACAATACACATTCTTTGAAGAAGTAGATAAGGGGAAATCCCTTCAGAGCTCTTCTAGTAACTGTGCTCCTGTAAGTGGGTTATTTTCTTCTGGGAGAATCTTAACTGTGTTTATTCAGGTTTATTGAACTGAATTGTTTCCTTTCTGTATGAAGGATGCAGTAGTTAATCAACTTCTGAGTATGCTTGGAAGAGGGGTAATTGTTAATTGCTATCAGCAATACTTAGAAGTGTCTGAACTAATTTGGTGAAACACATTTTCCCTGCAGCAGCAAGTGTTTTCAACACTCTGCTATAAGAGACATCGATTACACAGCTTTGGCATCATCATAGAGTAGCCTTGGTTCGAAAAGACCTCTAAAAGCATCAAGTCCAACCATTAACCTGTGGCTAAAGCCAGAAAAACTCTGATATGTGTTTCAAAAATAGCCCTTAAAATGGTATGAGAGTGAAGGAAATGCTGCATGAAGCCATAACGTCAGTGTTCTGTATGTCTCAGTAATACAAGGGAATTCATGGCAACTGCAAAGGGCCTGTGTTCCACCTGTGGGAAGGTGCCTGAAGGTATGCAGAAGAGGGAGGCTAGGGAAATACAGGTTTGCAAGCCATGACTCTCTTGGAAATAGGGAGCTTTATTCTGGTTTACCAGAGGTGTTTATCTTCGCTAAAAATTCAGATGTTTTATATGCCAGAGTCATTGGATAAAAGAGTTGATAACTGAAACAAAGACTGGAATGCAGATCTTCCTCCTCCCAGGTGATTGTCTGCTCTGTGTGTGTGTGTAGTCTTTCTGTCTGCAGGATGGACCTTTGATGTTCCCTGCAAGGTGTATCAGTTTCAGCAGGAGGGAGCAAGAGCTTCCCACTATAGATGAACAGGTCAGCTGCTGATCAGAACATTTTCTTGGAGAAACAGTGGTCTGACTCCTAGCAAGAATTAACCCACATCTTTCTCATCTGAAGTAGTGTGCCAGGTAACTCCTGCTGAATGGAGCTGCTGCGTGGGGCAAAGCAGCCCTACCTCCAGTTACTCCCCCTCCATTAGGCTCCCTCCCCAGCAGTGAAGGAATCTGGTCTGAGTGCCATCTGGATCAAACCCCTCAGATGAAGCCCTCAAGAAGGGCTTGTGAATACAAGTGTGAGACTAAGCTGTGAGATAGGGTGGTAAGCTGCTCAGGCCTGCCAAAACTGGGTGTGCCTGAAAGCAAAATTTCCTGTGATTAGAGAATGGAAAACTCTGAGGTGCCTGAGGAATCCTGGTAGCAGCTGAGAAGGGTGAATGTGAAGTCTGCAGTTTGTCGTTTGTGTGCCTACTGTGATTTTTTTTTTTAATATATTTTTTTTTAAACATAAATTCCTTTTGTGAATTTAAGCCTGGGTGCTTGAAAAAAGTTGCTGTTAGAGCTCTGCGAGAAGATCACATCATTCTGTGCCATCAAAACCAGCTCAAGTCTCTAATGTACAGCTGCAGAAATAATTTCTGATGGTGGATGTCTCTATATGAATGCATGGGTAATACCAGTTCTAACACAGGAGTGGTTCAACTAGAGTTTGGTTTAGGCTTTTTTCCCCAGTCTCTATGCTGATGAGGAAAGAAAACTGAAGGATTAGCAGGTTGTGCTTGGATGCTTTTTCACATCCAAGAGTATTGACAAATCACCCAAATATCTCTCTCTGCTGGATGGATTGACCTGTCAGTGCAGTGTCCACTGGTTTAGAATGCTGGAGTTCTTATATTTTATTTTAACAAGGAAGCCTGAAGCTGTGAGTACGTATCATGCAATGCAGTACCCAATAGTATACCAGACATGAGGGAAGTTCATTGTGCCTGTAGCTAGAACACTACATTAAATGCCAGGGTTATTAATCTTTCCTCACCTCAGAAACTTGTAGTCCAGGTATTAATGTGTTTTTGTATGAGATTTAACTGCTTAGACTTGTATCAACTCAAAACTTAAGCTCCTGTTTCCCACTGTGACTTGAGTCTTGAGAAATCAGTTTTATTTAAAAGCCACAAATTGTTGTTTTGATTATATTACATTTTTAATGGCATGTGGAGGTTCATCTGTCTTTGCTTGGAAGATTAATTTTTAGAGGATGGGTATTAGGTGGCTGAAGTGTTGGGGTCTGAACCCCAAGCCCTGAATTAAGGTTGACGTATGGGTGGTCCCCATGGTCCTTTAAAAGGAGGGGATGAGTTTGCCTTTTGCCTTTCCTCCAAGGTGCAGCTGGCCTTGTAAGGAAAGCCCTTGGGTAAACAAGCCCCAGGTGCCCTGCATTGGGTCAATGAGTGCCAGGTGTCCTGCTGTGGGGATAAAAGCTGGGACCACTTACAGGAAGGGTGCAGTGTCTGTGTGTGAGGTGGATGCACTGTGCAGAGTTTCCCTGTTGGGGAAGGACCTCCTGACTCTTCATGCAACTGGATCCCAGTCAGGTTTGGGATTTACAAACGTGGGCTTTGTGGGGAGGCAACATGGGGTTACCTCTATCGTATGTGATCACCCTGTTGACTTGATTGTCTCCCATTTTTTCCATGGGATACCTTGTGTCTTTCTTTGTTCCATCCATTGCGGGTCATGCTGTGTCATTCCTGGGGTCGCTGGGGTTGATGTCTGTTATTTGTGATCTATCTGACTTGTTTGTACCCCCAGAAATCCCCTATATACTGACTCCTTTACGTGCAATAGAATCTACTCACTGGATTGTTTTTCTGCTGCTGGCTGTGTCCTTTGTACTGGGCCTGGTAATTGGCAAAACAGTGGCAGAGAGCAGATACACATTGCAGTTCGGCAACCCCAAAAGCCTGTTGGTCCCCACACAGAATCACAGAATGGTTTGGGTTGGAAAGAACCTCAAAGCTCACCTCGTTCCACCCCCCTGCCATGGCAGGGACACCTCCCACCAGCCCAGGTTGCTCCCAGCCCCATCCAACCTGGCCTGGAACACTGCCAGGGAGGGGGCAGCCACAGCTTCTCTGGGCACCCTGGGCCAGTGTCTCACCACCCTCACAGCCAACAATTTCTGCCTAATATCTCATCTCAATCTTCCCTCTTCCAGTTTAAAGCCGTCACCCATCATCCCATCACTCCCTGCCCTTGTCCAAAGTCCCTCCCCAGCTTTCCTGTTCCCCCCCAGGCACTGGAAGGTGCTCTAAGGTCTCCCCAGAGCCTTCTCTTCTCCGGGCTGAACACCCCCCCACTCCGTCAGCCTGTCCCAGAGCAGAGGTGCTCCAGCCCTCGCATCATCTTTGTGCCCTCCTCTGGACCTGCTCCAACAGCTCGATGTCCTTTTGATGTTTGAGGGCACCAGAGCTGAACACAGCACTGCAGGGGGGTCTCACATGAGCAGAGTAGAGGGGGAGAATCCCCTTTGCCCTGCTGGCCATGCAGCCTCTGTGAGACACATCTGTGTCTCTCATGTGATAAGGGTGTTAATAATATCATGAAGGTCAGAGTCTCCCTATCGAAGTGCACCGTCTGTTGGGGTTCTGTGTTGCTTCTCCATCGTGGTAGATGCTGTCCATGGAGTTTTCTTCCTTTCTTTGGTAATACAATGAGCAGTATTGCATAAGAAGAAGTTACTGTTTTCTGTAATGTCAGTGTAATCCCAAGAGTCAGACTAGAGCAATGATTTTCGTAAAAGTAAATAGCAGCCAGAAGTGATGCTGGGAAGTGAATTCCAGAGTTCTGGCTTCCTGCACTTGACTTGAAGCATATCAGCACCATATTTGCTATCTTAAAGAAATTAGCACAATAAAACACCTAAATGTTTATCTTAACATAATAAAGAAAGTTATTTCTTACAATATAATATGATTAGATGTGTGGAAGAAGTAATAATCTCTAAATTAGCTTCACGTGAAGGGAAAGTGTACCTTTTGTTACACGGTTTTGACTCTCGCGTTGCATAAGCTGAAAGTAGCAATGCTGCTTTTTAAGAGTTAAAAAAAAATTAAAAGGTTGGAAATTTTTTTAAAAGGTTTTGACATTCAATCTGTCATCATTGTCTTCTCAAGAATGCTTGCAATGTTTAAAGAAAAAGCAAAAATAGAGGGTTTTGTTGAATGACATTGATCTTCCTTGGAGTTCTCGTTTGGTTTTCTGCTCATTAAGCTCCTGACATGGAAACAGACTTGAAAAGGCTGGGGACTATGACATGAGATGTGGCTTTTAGGTATTTCATCAGGTCTGGTAATATAATATATACTGAACTTGAGTTTTTTAATTATTTTTTGAACAGCAAGAACCAATATTGGAAAATAATGCTTTTCTTCTGTGTTTTTCTTCACTTAGAAGTACAACACCCACTATACCAGAAGTTTTATAAAATAGGCTATTTGCAAGGTTTCATCTTTATTTTTTGAAAATTAGTGTAAGTTCTTCTCATGTATACCAACAATATCTTTGTGGCTCAGTGCATATTGGTAAAAATGAGCCCAGGACAGGAATGTATGGAAAAATGGAATAGAAGTTTGGGCTTGAGATACAAAGTGGTTGATGTAAACCTAAATTTTCATGTTGAGTGACAAAAATGATAGACCTCAGTACAGCCAGGATAGAGAAGAAACAGTATAGAAGATGTAAGTAATGTACTTTATAATTTTCTCATGAAAAAAAAAGGGAGCAACTGTATAGTCCAAATAACTCCAATTCAAATGCCATATATAATACAAAGCTGTGAAATTCATTACCAGAATCATCACTGGATAATATGAAAAGGGGGAAACTTCATTTATTTTTATTTCCTAGAGTGTCAGACGCAATGCAAAGCCTCACGCCAGCAGTACAGCAGAGCCGTGGGTGTAGGGTAGGACATGGGCACTTCCCTGGGGTGGTTTGGGGAAGTTTCTGGGCAGTATTTGGCAGAGGTGGGTTTCTCTGAGCCACGTGGCCTGTTAATAGGCTATAGCTGTTTGTTTTTGTGGTGCCTGTGGTGGCAGAAATGCTTTGTATGTGTATAAACTGCACCGTGGGAGGGATTTGAGGGTTTTTGGATGTTATGCTGAACTTGCTCAGAAATATTTAGAATACTTGACTCTTACATGACTTTTTTTTTTTTAATACATGTTTTTATATGCTGTGTTTTTATACCCAGGAAGAGACCGAAGTGCCTTTTTGTGCAGCCCTCCATCCCTTGGTTCCTGTAGCTGGGTGTTAGATGTGAGTATTCTGCCTGCTGTTGAACCACTGCACTGCCACTACCACTTGTTACCACATTCCCTGTGACCTTCCCAGGCCTCTTCCAGGGCACTGCTGAAAGTATTTTGCATGGTTGTTGAGATACTATTTGTGAATCCCCTCAGTGTTCCATGCCTTAATTTGTATTATGGTCGTGGAAGTGAACCAGGGCAATTAAAGTATTTTAAATACATGCTTATTTTTTTTGTGTGGATAAAACAACCCCAAACAACCAAAGCAACAATCCTTTTGTTTTGAGAAGCCAGCAAATCTTTCCCACAAATTAAATTCTTTAAGATTTTTATTTTGTCGTAATACAGTGTCTAGAACCAGACAACATGTTTGTAGTGAAACTCATTTTAGTGCAAACGAGGGGCTAGGAGGTTTCACTGGAGCTTGCCAAGGGGGAATGTCCAAGCAAGGGCCTGGATGGAGACTGTGAAATTAGAAGAGACATCTGAGAGTATGTGCTGAAGCCCTCTTTCTACATTCACTTGCACTGAGTGCAAGAGACTTCAGAACGTGTTTGAAATAGAATTGTTGAAACTCTGGAGAAAAACTTGAGCTAGGAAATGCATCCAAGTGGCTGACAGAACGAGGGAAGGGGAGGTGATGCGAGCTGGCTCTGGTAGTAGGTTGTCCAAGTCCAAGGGTGTGATCAGAAAGCAGGGGAGGGGAGAACCCTTTTTGCTAAGAATCCGTCTGCAGAGTTGAGCAGCTGATGCACCCTGTGGTTTCTTAAAATATATCTGCATGGGACATAAGTATTTTCTTCTTTCTTCTGGGAAATTACATGTAACTTGCACTGTTCCTGATTCATCAGTGCTGCAGAGCACTTCTCATCCATAATCATGCTCCTGTCTTGCAAATAATTTATGTCAAATATGCAAATAATTTCAATTTATGAAGTATTTTCTTTAATTAATTATTAATTCAAGCAAAGCAAAAATAAGGAGTTAATTGACTACTTCCCATCAGCAGGCAGATGTTGAGCCATTTCCAGGAAAGCAGAGCTTCATCATACGTAATGGCTACTCAGGAATATTAACACCTTAACTCCAAATGTTCCCCCTTCCTCCTTTCCCCCCCCATCTTTTATTGCTGAGCACGATTCCATATGCTGTGGGATATCCCTTTGGGCAGTTGGCAACTGTCCCAGCTGTGTCCCCTCTCAGCTTGTTGTGCACCCCAAGCCTCCTCTCAGGGTGAGAAGCTGGAAAGTCCTTGACTTATGTGTAAGCACTGCTTGGTAATGGATAAAACATTGGTGTGTGGTCAACACTGTTATGGTCATAAATCCAAAACATAGCACCATGAGCTACTATGAAAAAAAAATGAACTGTCCCAGCCCAAACCAGTCCCATCCTACTTGCATCTAGTGATGTTTTCTTTTAGGTTTCTGTTAATCTCAACATATTTTACACAGTTTGTGCTTTCATCACTTCAAAACCCAAGCAAACATGTGTTCCTTTTGCTAGGTAATGGAGGGAAGAAAGCCTTTTTATTTTTTTATTCTCCTTCACTTGTCTAGTTCAAAATGTGGTTCCAGATTCCAGAAACAAAGCAGTCTTTCCCCAGGGATTAGTTGTCCTGCAGAGACTTCTCAAATTCTTTAATCTGTAGTTTCTCCTCCCTTGAAGTGTCAGGAATTGATGTAGACCATGTGCTTGTGTATTGTCTTTGTATTCATGTCACCAGTCACAGAGGAATGGAGAAGCTGTTTATTTTAATGTGTAGGGTTTTTCTCCAAGCCTAAGAAATTGTTTGCCTATAGTGAGCATTAGATACCCTGTTTTAGTTTGTATGAAAGAAGTATGTGGTCTCTTTCGCTGCACAGAAGGAAACAATTGTTCTTGAACTCTCATTATTTTCTCCTTGTTTCTAAATTTAAAAAACAAAACAAAACAAAAAACCCCACTTGTTTAAAATAACAACCAATTAAAAAGTGTGCTTCAATTGAAAATGGATTTGTGTTGCTGGGAAAAGAAGGTCCTTATGCTCGATGTGTTTTAAGTGTGAAGTTTCCAACCTACAGGTGTTGAATATACAGTAATTCTACTTGGCTTTAGTCCATTAAATTAGCCACCCTGCTTTCTTTAGCTGGCTGGGAAAATTGCAAATGTGTTGGTTTGTGTCTCCTTGGCAGTTAGGAGTTTCGCAGGACACTGATTCTTAGCGGACTTCCAGACAGAGTCCCCTTGTTTATCATTAAACTCTGCCAAGAACTTATCAGATGCTGTGTAATGAGCCCCCTTCTTTTAGAGATGCTTCAGGACTGTAAAGAAACTGCTCACAACTATTGACTTTCATTTTCTAGTGGTCATTTTAAATGAGAAAAGCTTAGCCTTATTTTAACTTTTTTTTTTTTTTAATGGTTTCGTTTGGTATATTGGAAGACAGTTGTTAAATAGGATTTTTCACTCATGGGCATTTTAAGCATTTGTGTGTGCATGTGCTGATGTGTCACCATGAGTATTGGTGTGGGTCAGGGATATGTTGCTTTCTCTACATCAACGTGCCAGCTCTGTTGATGTGAACCTGATAAGGAAACTGATTTAGTAAAAAAACCCAAAATGACACATAAAGATGTGCATTCTGTGCCCTTTTGTGATAACTGGTGAGGTGAATTAAAGGCTGATTTCTGCCTTTTCCTGACACTGTGGCCCTTTTCAACTCTCCTGCTTGATGTCCCCAGATGCAATGGCAGCTTGAGAAGTGCATCGAGCTGGCGCTGCTCCTGCAAAGGCAGTGCTGTTGCTGCCTGGTGCTGGCAGAGCTGATTGGGAGCAGGGAGCTCAGCTGGGTTAAAAAAAAAAATAAAAAATTGGGTTGAAAACAGGCTGCTGAAAGCTGGGAAAGGCCTTCACCTTTCAATACAAACTCAACCGTAAAGTGCCCCCCAGGCTATGGTATTAGTGTTTGCTTCTAATACTCCTTCAAACGGCAATTTCTAACACTTCTGCCTGACTGCCCTGGGTATTCTGATTTTAGAAATTAAATATTTCATCATTTAAATATTTAAATCTTTAAAATATTACTCCCACTGACACTACTGGAAGTGATTTCTAAGACTGCAAGTGAATTAGACATCTCTTCTTTCACTTGGCTTCCCTGGTGTGATAGAACATACTGGATATATTCAGGATTTGTTTTAAATTCAACATTTCTGTTTTCTAAATTATAAAATGCAGCAGAAGGGGCTGTCAAGTTCCAATTTCTTAACAGTTTTTAAAAGCCCATCTTAAAAGTTATTAATTAGTATCCTATAAGAAGCATCATGTTAGAAGTCCTAGAAGATGCTGCATTTCACTATAAAGCTGTGTTGGTTATTAAAATGAGATAGGAGGGGATTACAGAAGATAGAATGCAACCAAGTAAACCTTCAAACCATTTAGAAAAATATTTGAACTATTAATTCCTGTCAGGGCAACAGTGATTAATGACCACTGAGCAAAGAAAATTAATCTGTAGTGATAAAAAGCTTCATTGCTCATATCACCTGTCTGCAGTCCCTCTTGATCAATCAGTACTGCCATGGGTTGCAGCAGGGGAAGACCCACGTGTTGAAAGCCAGGCTCCAATGGATAATTTAAATTCAGATACACTGTCCTACCAGCTGTGTACCTACAAGAGAGCTGGAGAGTAGGAGGGCCAGGAGGGGAAAAGGCTAATTTTTGCATTTAGGTCATCGAATGTAAGAGGCTGTGGTATGGTTCAGCCACATGGAAATGCATCGCTTTTCCATACAGACTCTCCTGTCTTTTGTTCTGACTTGTTCTCTCCCACTGTGTTTCACAGTCACCCACTGCTTTGATTTCCTCACAATTTGTTTCCTTCTTAGTCTTACGAGTTGTTGATGACTTATATCATCTCCCTTATATCAAGGGAGGTTCATCTTTGTTTAGTTTAAAATTGTGCCTAAGAATATTTCTATTGTTTCTTCCACTTTCTTTGGACTCCATATTTATGGAGAAGTGCTGACATCCTCAAAAAGTAATCTCAACTGTATTTCTGTACCTGGATGCTAATCTGGTCCATGGGAAACAGTTTCAGTTTTGTTGTTTGCTTGCTTTTTTCCCATTTCAAGTTTTTTACAATATACCAAGCTTGTTACATTCTTGGATATTTGAAATCCTCTAAGCTAATTGTGAAAAACCTGTTCATAATTTTATCTCTGCTTTAAGTTACCTTTCTACTTTAAATCACCTTTTGATGGTAACACACAGCCTTCTCTCCTCTATTGTAGGAATACTTCTTCTACACTCTTTGTTGAGTGACATGGAAAAATGAAGCTTAAAATATGATTTTTAATGTAATAATAAGAAAAGGAGTGATAAGAATGATTTAATCTTACCTTCTGCCTATGCTTTTAGGTAGACATATTCAGTTCTATAGACTTTCTTTTTCTGAAGTTAAATTCTGGCCCTGTAGAGGCTGATGGGAAATTTTGCTTTTATTTTCAGTGATCAGGAATTAAATTATTTTAAACACCCTTAACTCTGCATATTTTGGTTCTTCTTATTGTACGGCAAAAATAAGATTTTTAATTTCTTTTTCCCCAGCTTCTCTCTTCTACATTTTTCTGGGGTTTAGTTCTTACAATTTGCTGCTCAACTTTCCTTTTAGTTCTAAAATGGAAAGAAAACAATATATAATTAAAGGTTAGGGGTATTTTAAGCCCAAAATGAAATGTTTTGGTATGATTTTTTTAAATAAAACCAAAACCACTCCTTTTAAAATCTGAGGTGTAAAAGCATCCTCTGGATTTTTAAAGAAAACTTTCCTCTGTTGAAAGCTCTAGTTGTTTTGACTGGGGTGTGCTTTAAACACCTTTTCCCAGTTCTCCTGTAATGCAGTATTTTGGACTGAGTGGCTTTCTAGGATATGGCATGGCCACATCAATGCATCCTTGTGTCTGCATGGTGGCTGGGCTGGGGTAGCAGAGTGCAGACCTCCCCTCCAGTACCAGTACCAAGAACCATGTGGAGCCCAGTGCCCTGAGGTCTCTTCCAACTAAGCTTGTTCTGTGATTCTGTGACATTCCCTTGCTCTCAGGTGGGTACAAACTCTGTTGCTGGAAGCTGAGGTTGGGGATGGGAGCACAAAGAGGGCAAAGTACAGCAACCTATCTATGATAATTAAGAGACATAATCTTCACTCTCAGTAAGACGGTTTAATTATTACCTTTTTTGTCATTTATGTGTAAATTCTCCTAGATTTATTTTTTGAACTGGTGCAAGAGCAATCAAGAGTACTCAAGGTGATGTGGTCAGTAACAGGCACTGGAGTGTAAGTTAGCAAGTGCCTCTTCAGCCAAGTTAAGACCACTTGAAAATAGTTTGTGGTGTAAGAGGAAACATTTTGAGTGATATTTCCCTTCACAGAGAGAGAAGCAAACTCAGAGCGTGTGTCTGCTTACTCTGTCCCTGTTCTTTGACTCACACATCCCCATAAAGCCAAGTCAAATTTCATTAATTGCCTTGAACAGTCATAACACTTTTCTATGAGTACTTGATTTCTTTTTTGAATGGCCTTTATAGACAAGTCCTGTTTTAAAAGGAATGGTCACTCTAGATATCCTCTCTCTATAAAAGCAGTGAGAAGACTCCCTGGGTTCAGTAGCTGACTAAACAAAATAGAAAAGAACAGAGTGAACTATTTAGATGTTGGCAGATACTAATACAGCAGAACAAAGGAGGCAAACACCATTGGAGATTATCATCTAGTCTTCAAGTTAGTCATTTAGACTAGAAAATAGATTTTGCTTCGTAGCAGATTTATTACAAATCTATGGCCCATCCAGCAGCTGGAAATTATTCAGTAAGTCTTGCTGCTATTCCATGGCAGCCTAAACCCAATTTCACTATTGACTTCTGTGATGCAGTCTTCTTTTCTGTTTTATGCCTTTTGTTCCCATCTTTTTATCTTCAGGTCTGCAACCCACTGGGCCTGTGTGCTTCATGTGGCAGAAAGATCCTCTGCCAGAAAGTTCACTCAGTGTGCTGCGTGTGGGGTAAGGTGGGCACAGAGCTGATGCCAAGGAGGGCATGAGGCTCCAGTGGTTCCTGTGTGTTGTTTGGTCAGCTACTTCACCCATGATTGTTTATTTATTCATTTATTACACTAGGGCTTCTCTACATGATCCCTTCCCACAGAAATGATGGGTAGAGAAGGGAGCTGATAGCCCAGCACTCACATGGGTTTAGCTGTGCAGCCAGCAAACCTTTGGATCACTTTTATTCGCCTGTATTTTATTGTCCGTGAAGACTAGAATGCACAATCACGCACACAACTCGTGAGTGTACAGCTGCTCCTTTGTCTTCTGCCTAATCCCACAAAACACAGATTAAAGCAGCATGGCACGAGGTTAAACATTAAAATACTCGCTGTGCGTGGTTCAGTGGGCCGATGGTGTTTGGTAGGCAGGTTGGGAATGTCAGCCTCTTACTGATTGTGTGGTCCTTGCAATGGACTGGTCCTTGTTCTTCCTGAGTTACATCCTTCGGAGTCACCACTTCTCTCAGGGCTTGGTGTCTTTTCACATTGGTTGCTTTCCCAACCCTTGCAGTTCCTTAGTTGTTATTAAACTGGTGGTCTCATTTCTCCACTGTGCTCTTTACTTGCTTCTGCTTTTTTGTTTGACTACATAGCCTGTGTACTTTCTTGCATATGGATGAATGACAATAACCATGCTCGACAACAACCTCTGCAGTATAATCAGGTCACAACCACAAGCCTGTGCCCACCAAGCTGTTTGTTTGGGTCTAGTCACATACCCTTCCATAAATCTGCAGCTGTAGCCCCGTGGGCTTTTGTACAGTGCAATTTGCATTCATCCATGTCTAGTATTTATATCACCTAGGTGTCTAACTGTGGGCATACCTGCTGAGTATTTATTGATCTATTACCAAAGCACGTGAGGAATGCAAACCAGCTCCCCAGGAACCGGCTCAGAGTGGCAGTGAAAGAACAGAGTTTATTTTAAGGCAGACTGCTTGGGGGGTGAAGTTCACAGGTAGCTTTCTGACAGCATAAAACAGTAACCACGTTGTCTGTCCCTGCTCATTCCTGGGCTGTGTTTGTGTAGGCGTTTGTACAGCTGCAAAGTGAACCCAGCCAGGAAAAGGAGTGTGGCTGAAAAGCAATCTTTTCTGGGTTTATTTTAACCTGGAGCAGTTCCTCCGTGTGGTTCATGGTGTGGCCACACACACCTTCTGGGGGGCAGGTTGGAGGTGGGAATGAGCAGTTGGGGACTTGCAGGTGGCTGCTGCTTAGATGAGTTGAAGGAACAGCACTGTTGAATGTCTAACTGTCAGGCTCGGGAGGTGGTGTCACCTTGCTGCTGGCTGCAGTCACCTTCCAAAGCTTGGCTGCCTTTTCCCACCTCTTTCCTTGGCCTCCCTTCTGCCCTCCTGCACCTGGCAGGTGCCTGACCTCAGCACCAGGCACTTCAGGATGCTGAATCATAGAATCACAGAACAGCCTTGGTTGGAAAAGACCTCTCAGATCATCCAGTCCCACCACTGCCCCAGCACTGCCCAGTGCCCACTGCCCCATGTCCCTCAGCACCACATCTCCACGGCTCTGAAATCCCTCCAGGGATGGGGACTGCCCCCTGCCCTGGGCAGCCTGGGCCAGTGCTGGGGAACCCTTTGGGGGAAGGAATTGTTCCCAATGTCCAATCTAACCCTGCCCTGGCACAACTTGAGGCCGTATTAGTACCTAAATTCTGCAGATGTGCGTGGGTAGTGCTAAATAATTCTCAGTCCAGACCGTTTTTAGGCAAAAGTTCATCATGCTAATCTCTAAGAATCTGTGTGTAATTTGGTTCTTATGTTTCCTGTGAAAAAGATTTATTTTTTTTCCCCTGCACTGTACAAATGGTGGTAAGAAGGTGGTGTAAGGTCAGAGAATAGAATTTTGGATTTTTTTTTTTCTACTTTTTTCTGGGTTTACATTTTGTTTTGTTACATTATGCAAAACTAGAACCATTTGGTGTATTTTAAGACACATGTATTAAAAATTAAAAAAAAAACAAGCCAGAAAAGTCTGAATATATTTGCAAGCTGTTTGTTTAGAAGTAGAGGACATCTAAGAGATTTTCATACTGGAGACAGGGAAAAAACCAAACCTGTCAGCAACTTAATGGGAGAGAATGTCACAGTTGTACAAGACACACAGCAGAGTGTTAGTGTCTTTGCAGCTGTGACAGTTCCATGATAGCTAAAGCCTTGAAACTTCTGTTCAGCATTTTTACAAGCAAAACACCACGCTTGAAGTAGAGAACTCTGCCAACAGTCGTATTTTTGTAAGTAAAGGGATTATGAAGCATAAGCATTTGGATGCTGATTTTTGTATTGTCTGTCAAGCCTGAATAAGCAGAGACTGAAGAGATATAGCAGGTTTTGTACTTTACATCCAAGATTAACTGTAGGGTGACTTTTAGAATGGAAGGTATGTAGGATATGTTTCTAAAAAGAAATTTCTAAGAAACCCTCACAACATCTGGTACTCAGCAGCAGCTGCTAAGCAGAAATTTCTAGCTGTTGGAACTGGTGAGTTGTTGGAGGAATTCGAAGTCTCAATACAGTAAGAATACTATTTCTATCTCTTGTGTAATATTTTGATAGTGGAATGAATTTTAAAAAAAGAAAATATTTTGACCTTAAAATATGCCATGTATGTATTCTGTCATCCCAGAACACAAGCTCAGCACAAGTCAGGCCAGGGTATAGAATCATAGAACCATAGAATGGTTTGGGTGTGAAGGGACCTCAAATGTCATCTGGTTCCAACCCCCTGCCATGGGCAGGGACACCTCCCACCAGCCCAGGTTGCTCCAAGCCCCATCCAACCTGGCCTGGAACACTGCCAGGGAGGGCACAGCTTTTCTGGGCAACGTGGGCCAGTGTCTCACCACCCTCATAGCCAAGAATTCCTGCCTAAGATCTCATCTAACATGTTTCCACCATACAATACAGTCGTTCCTGGTCTCACACCAAATAATTCTTGCTGTGCACGGTGATCTGCAGTGGCTTTGTAGGCTGAGTGCAGACTGCACAGGCTGCCCTGGTAGCAGTGAGCTCTGTAGTGTTTTGGGACAGCACTGCTGTGCTGACTGTGAAACATTCCCATGGTACCACCCCGCGTTACCTAATGTTCCTGATCCACTTTTCAGCTTTTCGTGGGGTTGCACGTTGTATTAGCTGTCTCTGCAGAAGTTATCAAGATAATGCTAAAACAATTATGTGAAAATTAATGTCATTTTTCTGTTTGAACGTGTTAATTCTCTGCAAATCATAAACTATTGAGAGCTCCTACAGCCTTTGTATGTGGCATGGAGTTATTTCAGACATTTTTTGCAGTCCCTTATCGCCTCAGTAGATGTGTTGGTTGATGTTGGTAGCATGCCTCTATAGTGACAAGTGTTGAAAGGGAGATGAAGCAGCAGAGTAAACAGTTTCCAAGGCTTGTGATCTTTTCCTTATGCAGTTTGTGAATTATGGAGAACTCCATTTGTCACACTCTATATTTGTGATTCAGAAGTGTCCATACACTTCCCAGAAGGTTACTGTGCCTTCACTCAAGTAGTAGTTGAGCTCAATTCAAGGAAAAATTTCTAATAAAGCTCTCCTTTGGGTTCATTTGCAGTTATATCACAGTTAGTGGTAGGCTCTGTGGTGTATTAGTGTAATTTATAACAATTCTTGATGTTGAAGTAGCAGTTGATATTTCAAGGACTAATTCCATATGGTTTTTAGTAAATACAGCTTTGTACAACACCTTTAGCTCTTTCCTTGTTTGGTGCATAGTGCTACAGTCATCTTTGCTTGCTATTTGTTAAATGTTTGATTTATTAGTATTTTCTTTTTCTGCTGAGATGTCAGTGGTTATGTTTGAACCCAAGGGGTGCATTTTAAAGTAGTGGGACTCTTCACCTGTATTACCACTCAAGAGCCACTCACTAGAGTCATTCCAAGTGTTTTCTCTTGAAGGCAGCTTTCTGAGCCCTGGAGGTATTCGTGATACAAAGCAGGAGAACTTTCACGTGGATTGGATTCTTCAACTGTATTTATAATTAAGTTAGGATTATTTTTTTCACTCCACCCCTGTTTTCCCCACCCTACCCTTCCAAGCCTTTGAAGAGAGGCCAGCTGCCTGGCGTGTCTGTCCTAGTTCTCCTGTTCCTGGAGTGCTTCCAGTGTCAGAGATTTCTGGCAGCTGATAGGATTTTATTGAATAGGGACCATAAGGTGATCAGACCAGCAGAACTGCTGCATCCCTATTCTTCTCCATGTTACCAGAATAAATCAGAGAGACAAACTCACATAGTTTCCAAACTGAAAGATGGAACCAAGCTAGTCTTCCCAGCTAGTGGAGATCCCACTTTTTAAAGCTCTAAGTTGTTTATTCAGAGCTCTCATGACCTGTAAATCCCAGCCCCAACTGGACTGAAGTGCGTATTAGTCTGTAAATAGACCGCCATCATCACCTGGATGCTTTTGCTGCTATTCTGTAGGAAGACCCCTTGATACTTAATTTTTCTCTCGTTAAACTGTGGACATAATAATCCTTTTTTCCTTTTATGCAGTGTGTGTCAGTGTTAGTTGGTGAAATCCTGGCTATTTCTGTTCTTTAAGGAATCGCAATAATGACACTAAATTGTGTATTAGTTTTTGAAATAGTCTGATGTTTGTTTAAGGTTTGACTGGGGGTTTCAACAAACTTTCTCCCTTTGAGATTATTAAGTGTTAAATTGAATTCATACCTATAAGAATACAGCATTTGTGGCTGTCAACAAATGCCTCCCAGTCTGTCATGGATTAGTGTGGGATTAAGTACGTTTAAGGTTTGCAGTTATTCTTTTGATGATGGAAAAATGAAAGGCTAGTGGCTCGCCTTGGATGATAGATGGTTGTAGTGGAGTGGGAAATTGGGCTCACATCTTCCAAGTCCTAGTAAAAATATAATCATTTTTCCCTACTTGATATGCTGCTAAGAGCTCAGTCAATTGATTTTTTTTTTGTTGAGAGTACTTAAATATTTTTATGAATAACTTCTAAAACTAATGATAATTACTCATGGTCTTTTGTCTTTGGAATCGATTCTGGAGAGGTTTGTACAACAGTTAATTAATTTTCTTGTCTCTAGTTATCGATTACTCAGATTGCTTTGAGTAAGCTGTTCTTGGTTCAGTTTAACCAGTCCTTTACATGCCTTATCTCTTGTCTTTGAGAATCTTACATAAAAAGTAATTTTTTTTCTTCTCCAAATGGATAGTAATGTGGCTTCATTCTTAAGGTCTTAAGCTATAAAAACCTCATGCATAAGCTGGGTGAGTTAACTTTTGACCCCCT
Source organism: Podargus strigoides (assembly GCA_028020825.1). NCBI lineage: Eukaryota > Metazoa > Chordata > Aves > Caprimulgiformes > Podargidae > Podargus > Podargus strigoides. The sequence goes on along the minus strand of CM051625.1, from coordinate 2,358,221 downwards.
TTTGGCTAACAGTAGCAACCATCAGCAGATGGAGAACTTTATCTTTCCACAGCACTTTATAGTGTTTACATGGTGTCAGATAAGAGCTGGAGGAATTCTAGCTCTTCTTATGGCATCACTTCACTGTGTTCAATGCAAAATTATTTTGTAGGTATAAAAGTATACTTAGATGGCTGCATAAGGCAAAGTATGCATTACATTTTTTTTCTCCCAGATTCATACTTTATCCTGTGTGGAAAACTAGAATCTTTTATATTCTCTTCTTGGCTAATGAATTTCTTTTTTTACCTAAAAATACTTCTCCCATGCTTTTCTGGTAGTTATTTGTTGGCTGGTTGTGTTTTGAGTTCTTTGGAATAGGCTAATGAGTATTTAACCTGGGTTTTTCTTTTAAGGACTGTGCTCTAGATGTGATAGATGACCCTCAGCAGGCTTCGTCCTGTAGGTTTGGTCTCCACTGTGGTAAGGAGAACTGAAGGATGGATGCTGAGCTGGTGGTGCTTTGCTTGCTGTGGGGTAACCACTGCTGTGGTTTTGTGTTTGAATTTTCTGAATTGCTGTTTTTCTTCTGCATGAGACATGGTAGAAGCATGCAATTTGCATAGTGAATGGGCAAGGGGAATGTATTGCCACTTCCTTGTACCTGTGATGAGAACAGCAGCTACCACAGGAGAAGTCAGAGACTTGCCTAGGGGAGGAAGCTCACTTCATTCTGTCCCCAGGCTGTGGGTTGAGATCTGCCTATGTGCTTATGGTTAGGTCTGTGGCAAGTGTTTTCCTAACTCTATCCTTGAAATCATCCGGCTATATTTCAGACCTGCAATCCAGTCTTCAAGGTCATCATAAACAGTTCAAATTAAAGGTCAGGCGCAGATGCACACATTTCTCGTGGTGGAATTACAGGATGAAGCGAGTGGGGTGATGCACTGCTAGACTTAGAGCTATGAAACATCAAAGAGGTATAATTCACACTGGTGTGTCAAGTGCAGGAAGTGGCGTACGGATAATTGCAAATTAGCATAGTGCTCTTAGGCATTTGAGCTGAAGCCTCTTCTTGCACCCTTTAGTGTATCAGCACATCTGACCGGGTTGGCAGGGCTCCCTGCAACTGGGAGGATTTGAAGGTCATTCATTGTTTAAACGTTTTCTGGAAGATTTGGTGGTGGTGGTGTATTTAACTTTTAATCTTGTTTTGCATTGAAAACCATATCATACTGTATCTTCTTGATATGTTGGTGGGAAGAGGTTTTTGGGAAAAAACCCCACAGCACTAGAGAAATCTGGCTGCATTTATCACCAAAGCTTGTTGGAACTTCTTGTTCTTTGTGGCTCGCAGGGATTGTCAACAACAGAGGAAATACTTAACCGTGTCTTGGTGTTGCTCTGTCACCTTCAAATCTCTTGGGGAATCAAACCCTCAGAACTTTAACACAGAAAGCCAGACATAAGCATGCTTATGGTACAGATTTATTGACTGAAGGAATATGTGTGGGCAGAATCATAAGTAGAGAGTATAATAATTATCCAAATGAGAACCCTGCTTGTTTCGTTAATTAGTTGAACAGTGTGTAAGCAACCAAGGATTTGGGGAGAGGATGGAGGGAGGGAGACAGGGCAGGAGGAAAGTAGTATCTGTTTTTGCAGCATGCTCTATCTTGGTCTACATTGAAAGAACTTAGTTTTTAGTCTTTCTCTCTTCTACTAACCTACGTGGTCTTTCCTAGAATGGTTTTTTTTTTGACCTCTCTCAGCACCTTTCCACCCAATGGTTGGTCTTAGCTACTGATTTATTTTTTAAACAAACACAAGTACCTTTTATAGACTCTAATCAGTTGCTATGGTTAAATGGCCTATTTAATTTTTATTAAGATCACAAAGCTAAGTTACAGATTTACACCTACAGTCCAGGCAAATACCACCTAGCATTGTATATTGTTACCTTTTGATACCTAGGTAACATGTGTAGCTGCATGTATCAGTATAACTATTTTAAAAGATGAAATTTTGTTCTGTCAGAGGTAGTGACCAGATGCACATCATTATTGTTTCTGTTCATGAGGCACTGATGGTTGTTAGAGAAACTTCCATTTTATAAGATGTGTAGAGAAAATTCCCTTCTATAAGCTGTGATCCCTTCTGCTGCTGCATCCACTTTGCAGATATTGCAGTGTTTCTCTGATAATATATAAAGATCCCTCTTGAAAACACTGAGGAGGTTTTGGTGATGCAGCATCCTTTTATACCAGTAATAGAAATGATTAAAGCATCAGCTGAGAACTGTTCAGGAATGTTGCCTCTTTTTTTTTTCTTTTCCCTGCTGCTGGTTTTCAATCACTGCAGCCCATTCATGATAGATAAGTGAGAGCACAGAATTGCAGCAAGAAAGTTCTCTTATTTCAAAAGGCCGTTGAACTTCTTTCTTTTTTCCTGCAATAAAGTTTATTGCTTCCTATATATTTGCCTGGTATTACAGAAGAGAGAGCTTTCCACTTGCTGGGTAATTTAGTTCTGTAGAATTCTTCAGCTTACATTTAAAGCTCTAAAATGTGCTGGTTCAGCTCAGCTTCTAGATTCTCCACCTATTAACTTGTCCTGGCCCTTTTGTTCATATTTGTATTTAATTTTCTTGTAAGGTTTATTGATGCAGCCCATCCTGCATTTCTTTTCCCTGTTTTCCCTCCTCCTCTCCCTGCACAGTGAAGAGTTTTTGCTAACCTCTAGTTTTCAGTGCAGTAATAATTAAGAGTCTGAAAGGATGTTCTTTTTGAACCTTCCATGTTTGAAGGATTTAATACTGTAGCTCAGACATAAAATTTTGCTCCAGGCTGACATTTGGGATTACAGATCTGAGTTTCATTTATGTTCTTGTTTTGTTTATACACAGCTGTAAATCCTTGAAGTAGATAATTAATTTTCTGTTTGTGTCAACTTCCGCATAATCTGTGCATCATGTTAGAAATACCAGAATGAAAGTAATAAGCTGCAAGTTAACACTCTGAAACGATTCATCTGTTGATGTTCACAGAATGTTTTGAGGAATTGCTTGATGGGCAAGTAGGACTTGTTCTCAACTGTAAATTTCTGGAAGTCATTTAACCTCTAAAAAGGTGTATTTCTAACCTATAGATAATTGGTGTATCACATGACCTGTGTTGTGAAAGTTAATATAGTTAACAAAAGGAAATTTAGTATACTATTAGCAGTAATGAAAATGTAGTTTTTCCTTCAGTTTATGTATGAAGTCTGAGAGGCTGGAGTAGAAGGCGTGTGTGTGTGTATCTCTTCCCCTCCCTTTGTAATATGTACCCACACTTTGTTTAGAAGTTATTTTTCCCTTGATTTCAGAATATATACTATGAACCAAAACAATGTGCAGAAGACAATAAACAAAGATCTTCTATGAAAAAGGCTTGCATTTTTCAGCTTGGAAAAAGAGACAACTGAATCAGGGATGTGGCAGACAACAATTACATCGTGGCAAGTTCAGGGAAAGGAAATGGAGAAGTGGTCATTTGTGGTTAGTCACAGAGCAAGGACTAGGTGCCATAAACCAAAACAGGCAGCTGGTTTAAAACAAAGAGGAGGAAGTGCTTTTTCAAAAGGTACGTGTTTGTAGTTTATTGCCGTAGGATGTTGTGATTACCAAAACTCTAGATGGGTTCAAAAACTGGCAGTAATAACCCATGGACAGTTCAATTAACCAAGTGATGGTTGGCAGTTAAACACCAAGGTATGTGCATCACCTGCCCCAGGAAGTCCCTGACTTGGAGATTGTCAGGAAGAGGGTGAATATATACAGGAGGAATTATCCACGTAAGGTGAGATGGTTGTGTATTCTTCCCTGAAACGACTTGTTGCTGGGCAGTTTGGGGGAAGAGAGAGCTTCGTAACTCCTGCTTCATCAGACAGGTCTGAGGCGTCTCCCAAACCAACATTTCCGTCCCTAAGGGAAGAAGCCTGGCAGAAAAAACTTTTAAAAATGTATTGTCTAGTGGGAGAAAATCAAGTGAAAGATCTCCTGCCCTCATCCATTAAAGGAGAGTATTGAAAGACACGGTGAAATACTTAGGTACTGTCAGTCCAAAGAGACAATCATTAAATCAACTGAAATCCTATAAATCCTCCAAAATTAAATGCCCTATCATCTGTATTTCCCAATGCTTCTTCTGTTTGCCCTTTTCATATGATGTTTGGGAGCACTGAGAGAAATCTGTACAGCCTGCTGAAAGAGTGTACACCTACAGAGACTGACAATAATAATAAGTAAAGGTATGCAATAGTTTATGTTATGAGAGATTGCAGGATTTTTCTTACTCGTGCTTATTTTCTCACTAGTGTTTGCTAGTATTTGATTTTTTTCTTTTCCATTACTAGTGTTTGGGGTTTTTTTCTTAATAGTGTTTGGGTTTTTTTTCCATTACTAGTGGTTTGGTACGTGGTTTTGTGTTGTTTTATTTTCTTACTGGTGATTTTTTTTTTTCTTGTGTCTTTCTTCCCAGTTTATCCTGGTGCTAATTTGATAGTGACCTATCAGCCTAAAATACACCCAAGGTTATACAAAGGATTTCTGCAAGGCTCTGAGTAACCTTACGAAAAAGCACATGGTGCCTTTGATTGTGAAGAGTTAGAATGTGAGCTCCCGTACACAAAAGGAATAAGATTTCTTCTTTCCCCCAGTGAATTGCTTTCTGTTTAGAGGGGAAGAGTAGTAAGGCAAGTTTTCATCTGTGTTCATTTATATGGATAGCTTACTCAAATGGCATCTGATAGTTCCTGGAACTGGCCTATTGCTGCTGAAAGGCACAATAAAGAGAAACGGCTACAATAAACTAGTTATTCACCCTTTATGTTGAGTTGTGCACCTGTTTTGAAGCACAGGGTGAAAATATTGCTTGGTTTGTGCATAGTATTTTATATGTGTTCTGGCTGGTGAACTTTATCAATAGTCAAAGTTAGTTTGCTGTAAATGGGTGCAGGAGTGGGTGTCTGCTACTCTTGGGAAGGGAAAGTTATCAGGCTGTGTGGAAATGCATTTAATTTAATTTAAAAAAGAGAAGGCAGATGGAGCATTTGGCTCTGGAGTTTGAGCTCAGTCCCCTTGTACCAGTTCCTAAATCTCTGAAGAAATTCTACTGCAAAACAAGTGATGATATTTCAGATGCAGAAATTAAAATAAAATACTTTTATGTTTTTACTCAGGGTTGTTTTACCTGCGAGGGATTTATTGTTTTTAGTAAAGCAGGTTTTATTTTATTTTATTTTTTTCTATTTGTAGTGCTTTTCTGTTTAGCATTATTCTCAATTTCTGAGCAGGAAATGAAGGAAACAGAAAAATTGCCAACTTTAATTTGTCACATTAAATCCTGCCCATTGCAGGCAATATGTGTAGTAAATAAATCTCCCCACCCAGAGGCGTTCTTCTGGTTACTTGTTACCTCACTGCTGGTTGATTTATGAATGTGCCATTGTTATTTGGACAGATAAGGCTTTTTCAGTCATTAGGCTTTGAGGAATACAAGGCAGTCTCTGCTCTGCAGGAATATCCAAAAGCTAAAGATGACTTCTTCTCAGAGAAGACTTCAGAGATGTGAAGGTGGGAAAGACCATTTGAAGTGTAAATAGCCTTACTGTGCTTGGAAAATACCACAAAGGGTGGTACTGAATAGACAGGGCTCTGTCAGTTTGATTATAAAACTATTATGCAACTTCTTCTAGCAAGGGTGAACATTTCACTGCCTTGATAGCATCATGCTAAAGAGATAGGGAAAAAAAGGAACAGCTGAGGAGTGGGAAATGTGTGTCAAGGGAAGGGAACATTTGTTCTAGAAAAAGCTAAGATGCTTGGTTGCTTTCTTTAGGACAAAGATCACGAATCACACCCACAGTCACAGTATCTTTTGCAGTGTGAAGAGATGAGGAGAAGAGGTACGCCTGTCCCTTTGGTGGCAATCAAACAGGTGTTGGGATTGGATTTTTTCTGCCAGTATGCAACATGCTACTAAGTTGAGGATGGGACCATTCCAAGGAGTTAAGATTTGTAAGATAACCAGTGCCATTATTGCATTACTTCAGCAATTGCCAGGGAGAAAAGTGGGAGCTAGGGCTGCAAGGAGTGGAGGGACTAGAAAGATAGTGACACTTCAGTGAAAAATATGAAAAAATGCTATGAAATGCTAAATGTCTGTCCTGGACAATGGTGAAAAGACCGGAAATGATGGCTGTTTGGGATTTTTCCTGAATTCTGGGAATGTTCTCTGAGCTACTGTAATATTCAAGGCTCAGCCTTTAGCAAATGAAATGAGTAACTACAAAATGATGGAAGTGGGGTTTCCTTTCAGCCACTATACATAGTGATAGGATGAGTGTTTATGGTGAAGGGGAATGAGAGAAACTGTACAAAACTAATTATTTTCAAATAGTTTTAATTCAATATTATTATATTGAATTATTAATGCTTAATACCAGGTTGTGTCTACAGACATGGAAGCTATAAGCTTCTGCTCCAGAAATTTGAGCCTTAGAGGAAGAAAACAGTGCAGGGGTTGGGTTTGGGAGTTGAAGATATGGCATATATGTCAACACAGCTTTTGTGAACCTGTGAAAGGGCGCTTTTTATGTTTGTATTGTCCCTCCCCTTAAAATGAGGGCAAATCACTCTCACAATGCAACAGGAGGCTGACTGAGGCTGTTCAAACAACAAATTGTGCCAAATACTGCTTGTGGGTAATAGTTCTCAGCTAGTAAAAACTGCAGTTTGCTTTTTGCTGTTTTCAACTGTCTGGATTAGAGTGTTGATTGGAAGACAGTGCCATCTTATACCAGGTCAGATTGGATGGGTCAGCAATTTATTAGTTCATTTAAAGCATTTCAAAACAAACAAAGGACTCTTAAGCCTTTTTTGTGTTTGTAACTGTGTAAGGAATTGAAACAGACTTTGTTAGTAGTCTTAGAAAAATAAAGCCTTTTTCTCCTTACCCCCTTTCATCTCTTGCTTTTGCAGAGTTCACATACCTCTGGACATATCTTCCAAGTAAATCTTTCCTTAAGAAAACAATGCTGTACAACATAAGTGTAGATATATTCTGTCATGTATATTAAGATTTTCCTAAAAGACATAATCAAAAGCACTCTCATCGGTGTCAACTTCTCAGCTCACCCTTTGGTGGCAAACAGTAGAGGGAAAAGTTCATCTAGAATGGGTTGTAGAAGCTAGAAGGGGTTGTAGAAACCAGAATACTACAAACAGAGAAACCTTGGCTTGGAAATGGAATTTATTTTTTTTTTATAGAATCATAGAATAGCCTTGGTTGGAAAAGACCTCTAAGATCATCAGGCCCAACCATTAACCCAGCACTGCCAAATCATCTCTTCTCCATTACTGGTTGTAACTCATGTAGAAGAATCTTGATCTGTAATTTCTGAAGCCATATTTGAAGTATCCATTGCTTCAGAGTGGAGTAGTCTTGAGATTTGAAAGAGAAAACTGGGGGGAAATGCACAATTTGAGTTCATCTACTGCAAGCTACATCTGCAAGACTATTTGCTTGAGCTGTTATGTCAGCCTGTGTAGGGCAAGGCAGAATAATGGGAATTACTCAAATACTTGATCAGTTTTCAGTGACTGAAAGTGTATGACTTAGAAATGAACAAAAATGAACAAAAGCTCCTTCTCAATGAGGTCAGTATGAAGACAGATGGTTCTTCACAACTGATTTTTAAACTTAATGCGTTCAGTGGCAGGAGTTTGTCATTACTATTCCATGGACATTGTATAGCAGAACTGGGAGCTGCTGGTATCTATCCAGAAGCATTTGCAGTCATTCCTGGTGCATTCGAGGAGATTATATTGTTTATGATATGAAGGATTGCATAGTAATGAAAAGCTGATATAAACATGAGGCAAAGATAGTATCAAATGAGTACCAGTGCTATAAATTTCACACATTAAACCCTGCCAATGTAAACCACTGGTTGACTCTGTGTGTGGGTTATTGCAGTTGCAGTGTAGATTAGTTTGTGCTACTGTCTTAAACTGGCATAAACTGGTGGTGGAAGGGCATTGCTGACCAGTTTATTATTACTGGGGAGGTGAAGGCAAAATAGTCCCTCTAGTATTGTGTTACTGAAGAAAACAGAGTACCTGGTTTAAGTGGAGCAAGGATGTTTTGCTATGAGAGCTTGAACCCTGACACTTGGTACAGTAAGACTAAGCAAACTTACTTTATTTTTTCTTCATATTCTTTCAGTTCAGAATTTTTGTTACTGGCACATACGTGACACTTGAACCCTTTGTGACTTGGGAAAAGGTTGCAACCAAGATTGGAGGAAAGGGCAGGGGGACTGAATTTTTTGCACCCTTCATTCTTTCCGAGCAGCTGGGAAAAAACCCCAAACAAACCCAAACCACCCAAGGTACTGAAATAATGACCAAGAGTAAAGAAGTGATGGCTATGTCAATTAATTCACTCCAGACATCAGTGCTGGGCAGAAGAGCACACTTTAGGTTCTTGAACTCAACTAGTGTGTAGTTTAAATCTTAGTTTGAAAATACAGCTGAATGTGAAGCTTGTGAAAAATGTCCTTTGTGATGGAGAAACTGTCAGACCTCATTTGTCTGATCCCTCAGGTTCAAGTGGATTTTGGTGAATTTAAGATTTGAAATAGGACTGTATGCAAACACTGTTTTCTCCTAACAAATCTCTTCTGTGCATAGCTTGATTTCACATTGTGTTTTGAAAGGGAATGTAATATTTATTCCACAAGTGGAAATCATATTGGTTCTCATTTCTGTTGTCTAGCATGTCTTATGTTTGATTGTCTACAATGGTATATATAACTTCATGGTGTATGCAACTGTGTACATCAGGCATAGTTTGTGTTAGAAATAGGATTTCACTTGGAAGAACAGGCATTAATAATGAGGCATATTTCTGAAGCTGAATTTAGCTGGCTGAAGACCTGCATCTTCCATTTAATAATAATTAGGGGATGGTGTATAGAAATCTACAGGTATCTCTTGGTTTTGTTGGAGCAATAGTGTTGTCCCACCGTTCTCATGTTCTAAAATAGGTCTTGAAGAACTTCATTCTTGTGCAACATGCAGTAGTATTCTCTTGTAGTCTTGCTGAATATGAGTAACTTTAGTTTGGCAGGAATATAGAAGTCTTTTAAACTGTGGTCTGGAGCTAAGCTTGTGGAAGGATACTGAAAAAACAGAATTTTGTCTTCTACTTTCAGCTGGTTGTGTGTTCACTGGGGCCCCTGGCTAGTGTAAACTGGGTTCCCAGTAGCTTGTGTACAGAGAGGTAGGTCTGCTTATCTTCTATTCCACCATTTGTAGTGAATAATGGTCTGATACACTGAGGTATTTAACCAAAAAATCTGTAAAATTAATATAGTTAAACTGATTTTTACAGAAGTGCTCTGATGAGCTCAAGGAAAGAAAAACCACTGCTTATTCCTGTAATCTCTTTTCTCTAGAGTAATATTAAGTTCTCATTTCCAGTCGTGCACAGGTGGGAGAGAGAAATTTAAAACAGTTGCATATGTGATATATGGAAGCTGTTACAAGCTGAAGTGTAAGCTTTTGTCATCTATAGCTTTGACAAAGTGCAGTTCTTTGAGGAAATTATATACTTTCAGAAGGGAATTGAAGATTTCTCTCTCATTAATAGATTTTTAGATAAAATAAATTACTTTCCAAAGATGACCAGGGTTTCTGAATTTTAAAATAATGTCAGTGCTCAAGGCTAGTTTTTGCTGAGCAGATTTGCCTATAAAAGGCATGAGGTGTAATATCATGTAATGCAATTTTCAGTCCACAGATCATCTATTTTTTTATGAGCTTAAAAAGTGTTACATGCTTTATCCTTGCAAATGCTTCACCTCAGTCTCAGATTTATCACATAAATCATACCTTAATTTTTCAAAATCATTGCAGTTGTGTGTATTGTGTAGTTGGACACCTCCAGGTCTCGCAATCAGTTTGCATCACAACGTCCCATGCCAGCATTGTACCCCTAAATGATGTTGTCATTATCACATCTGTATGTGTTTTATAAGATCTTAGATAAAGAACTTTATAATTTCTTGTAATTAAGACCAAATTTAATTCCAGGCATCATGGGTGAGTGTGCTGTGGGTGAAGATAAATGTGTTGTGTTTAAAAATAGTGTTGATAAATTACATTTTATTCTGTCAGTGTTACTAGATGTCTGTCAGTGTAATGTAAAATGTTTCCCTGTGTTGATCTGTACTAATGATAATGTGGTGTAAGGACAAAACTCAGAAAATAGAAAGTTGCACTGAGTAGGTAAGAAAAGGTAGAACTTGTGTAAGAAATAGTTTTAATTAGCAGATCTTTAATAGTATTTTGGGTTTTTTTAATCCTTCAAAATATTTCCTTCCCCCTCCCCCCCATTTTATTTTAAATGTGCTCTACGTATTTCCCAAAGAAAATGAAAGTTTTCTCTTACTCATTCCATCCTCTTATTCACTCCCTGAGTTTTGAAGTGGGGTAAATGGTGGCTCACAGGTCAGATTAAATGGTCTCCAGAGGCAAACATGAGAATGGCAGCATTTATCTGCGAAATGGGAAAGCTGAGGAGCTATTTTTGTCCTTTTAGATAAGCTGAAGTGTCAGTTTTGGCCTTTCTCATGTGTTGTAGGGAACACCTGATGATGTCAGGTGTTGCTTTTAATTTTTTTCAGCCCTTAACATACATACCTTTGTGCCTATGTATTTCTGACTCTTAATGTCCTGAAGTGGTATTTAACAAGCTTAACGTAAGCATTCACAATTATCTAATAGCACCTGAAAATTGCTTACTAAATGACAGGAGGAAGTTTCATGTGCATTCCATATCTGATGTTCAATCTGCTAATCCTCCACAGAGTCTGCCAGGAAAAACAACGTAGACAGCCTTGAATTTTATTAAAATCAGAAATCAAGCACGCTGCTTCCTACTCTTCTCCTACGTGCTGCAAAGATAAAGTTTAAAGCTTTCTGGTATATATTAATTGTTCCAGCCATTCTATTCCTCATTGTTTTCTTGAAATGTGCTTGAGTTACAAGTTCTTTACAGAGCATACATTAACAGACCTTCCCTCGTGGGACTTCTTCCCTCGCCCAGGAAGGGCTGTGTCTCCATGTTTGCTCTTGTTTATATAAATTAATCTTCTGTGTTCTGACAGTTTTTTTCCTTCATTAATGAGAGCTCCTAATTGGGCATAATGAAACGTTTACACATGCTACTAGATGATATGATATGAAAGAACAACAGAGATAAGAGACTGTGAAGAAAATAAGCATTTGAAAGATTTTTCGATAAGATATGAAAGTCATTTTTTTGCCAATATTTTCCTGGTTTGTTTGAGAATGGCTTGTGGTGCAGCTGTGTAACTAAGAGTATGTCAAACGTCATCCGTTGTTGGCCTGGCAAACAAGGACACCTTGGACTGCAGCAAATGGTGGGGTCAGTTTACTGTGCTTTATACCAACTGAAGACTCGCTTTTTTCTATTTATAATCTCTAAAATTTTCCATTTGGCATGAGCTCCTCTGGGAAAAGTGAGAAGAAAGAGGGGAGCAGGAGAGACCTTGACTTTGTAGAAAGCTGGTACAAGTGTAATTCTGCCTTTTCTTTCCTATCCAGGTGCATCATGTCAAGTTACAGACCAGTTTCCCCATAAAGACAAATTTTCCTCCACCTAATAGAAACTGCAGGAAATATATGTTAAGGAGATGATAAATTTTGCAACTGTTATGCATTGAAATGCTTCAATACTCTATCTTCCTACAGAATAAAACTGAAAGAATTAAATGCTATTGAGCCACCTAAAATACACTGAAATTTGCTACTTGATGAAAACTGGCTTGCCAATTTAAAAGTAACTTGCTTGTGCTGTTCAAAGGGTGTAAGTAGAGCTATTTTGCAAGGGAAGGAGGATGTTGGCACTAAAGGCACAAGAAAGATTGTTCTCATACTCTTACCAACAAGGCTCAAGCAGTAAGGACCTGATACTGCCCCACTGGAGTCAGTGCAAACTGAGTCCATGGTTTTCCAGGACACAAGAGCAAGAGAATTAGGATCAGGAACATGTGGCTCTGAAAATTGGTATCTATTTATACTTGGAGTTACTGTATTTTTAACTCCATGCATTGGCATCAGTTTCTGTACTTTTTTTTAAAAAAATATTTTAATAGTATTAAACATGTAGCAGTATCAGAGGAAGGAGGGAATCTGTATTTCTGCAGTAGGATGGCACTCAATAAGGCAGAGCCATACTGTGTAGTTCAGGTGCTTCTTTGGAAATTATGTTATAAAAACCACCACACTTCTATGTTTCTATCTTAATTTTCAATATAAATAAGGACATACAGTGTTTAAGCTAACTAATTCCTTCAGGACAGAATTATGACGATCGGTTGCTGTTTGTTTTCCACAGATTCTTCTTCTTAATCCTTCAGATCCTGCACTATAGTCAGAAGAAATCTGGAGCATCCACACAAAGTAGTCTGGGAGGTGCACTGGAGGTAGAGGTATGGTATGCTGTGGCTTTCTCAGTATCTGCTGAAATATATACATAAAGCCATGATTTTAAAAAACAAATGTTAAGTGGGATGGTTAAACTCCCAATGCATAAGTTGAACTTCCTGTTGATTGGTTTGTTGGCAAAATCATCTTTCGAATAGTTAATTCCTGTCTGTCTCAGTTGGAAAAAACAAAGTAAAATAAAAGAAAAAAACAACAGGAAAAAGAAGGAAATCCTTTAACTTCTCTGCCATGGTCTTGAGTTGGAGCGAGTCCAGAGGACGACATGAAGATGATGCGAAGGCTGGAGCACCTCTGCTCTGGGGACAGGCTGAGGGTGTTGGGGTGTTCAGCCTGGAGAAGAGAAGGATCCAGGGAGACCTTAGAGCACCTTCCAGTGCCTGGGGGGTACAGGACAAGGGCTTGTAGCAATAGGATGAGAGGTAATGGCTTTAAACTGGAAGAGGGAAGGTTTAGACTAGATCTTAGACATAAATTGTTGTCTGTGAGGGTGGTGAGACACTGGCCCAGGGTGCCCAGAGAAGCTGTGGCTGCCCCCTCCCTGGCAGTGTTCCAGGCCAGGTTGGATGGGGCTTGGAGCAACCTGGGCTGGTGGGAGGTGTCCCTGCCATGGCAAGGGGGGTGGGAACTGGATTATCTTTAAGGTCCCTTCCACCCCAAACCTTTCTATGATTCTGTGAGTACCATTTCCAGTTGGGTGCATGGATTCATTCAGAGCTCCCTGTGCAGGCACGGTGTGCATCTCCATAGACCTGTGCTGGGGTGTGCAAGGAGATTTCTGAATGAATGCAGAAAAGCAACTCAAAGGAACGTCTCTGGTTTGGCAGGAGCCTCCACTCAAGCTTGTTTCTCCTGCTGGGGATTTGCATGGGCGGAGTGCCATTTAAGCTGATTCTGCTTTTCATTATCTGAACTAGGTCTGCAGTATCACTGCAGTTTGCTGTACATACCTGTGTGCATGTATGTATGTGCATCTGAATACCAAACTGACCAAAATGTTCATTGATCAGTTCTTCTCCATAAAGCCTTACCAAACTACCTGGGGGGGGGGGGGCAAATAAATATGCAAAGCACACCCAAAAGATGTCCCTCCTCTCTCTGAATGTTCCACTTTGTAATTCTCCAAAACTTGTGTACCATCACCAGGCATCTTCCTTCCTTGGCATGCACTTTAAAAATAAATAAATCTAATTTACACTCATGATCTTTCATGCTGTGCCACTGAGAAAAGTACACTCACAGTTCAGATGATGGAGCTTATCTGAAGTCAGTAGATGTAGGTTGACCTATATCAGATAAGGAACTGGTCTGGCATCCTAGGTGTTAAAAGTTACATTTATCTGCATTTTGCTTTCTTTAATGGTATTGTAATCCTGCCTGTTTCAAGTAGGATACAAAGGAGCTCAGTTTTGGTGTTGATTGTTAGGAATGCTTACCAGGAATCTCTAAGATTTACATTGCTTAGAAGAACAAATAGATTAACGAAATAATGTTACATTTTTTAAGCCTGTGGAAATATAAGCACTCTGTAGAGGATCCTGGCCAGCAGAAGGCAGTAACTGCTCAGCTTTGCATTGCTCATCGTTGCATGCTTGCTTGCATTAGCCATCTTCACAGTATAGATCTACCCACTGGATTTTCAAGGTTTCAGGAGTAGTTCATAGGGAATTTATCGTTCTACATGCTCGGTTCTTTATGATTACCCCTAAATAATGTGTTCCCTTTCTTTCCTAGGCCTGAGAGTTTAATGTACAATAATACTCAGCATGTTGTTATTTTATCACATGCTGGCCGGAGCATTTTTTCCATTCCTCATCCTCTCAGGAAATTGGGTTTCAGCTGAGAACATCAACTTTTACAATGTGAGACCTCCACTAGACCGTAAGTAGGCAGTTATGCTTTTTTTTTTTGGTGTGTGTATGCAATTGTAGCTTAACATTTTAGTTAATTGCCATATTTTTTCAATCCTTTGGTTTTTAGGTGTTTATTTTCTTCAGAGATGAATGATAAAAAGTTTTATTTTAAACTTTTGCTTTTCAACCCATAGCAGTTCAGTTTATTTCTAAGATTTTAGAAGTTGACTGAATGAAAACAAACAGTTGCATGCATTGCTGAGTTAAAGAGTGCATGAGGGCAATAGTTTTTGCATTTTAAATGCTTTTATTATATTTTTCTGTCTCTGAAATGTCTTCCTACAGAGCAAACTATGCAGTGCATTTCTTGTAAATAATACAGGACAGATGTTTTTGTCTTTTGTCCTGTTGAGGTTTCTGTAAGGGAAAGGTGTGCTGTATGCAATTAATTCAAACTGAAGGTAATTAAAAACCTTGTGAGACCTGTGAAGCCAGTTGTCACTAATAGCATCGGGTTTTTTGCCTCTTATTTAGCATCAAGAGTGTTCTATCCCTTCATTAAAGGGGGGAAGATTTTCATGATATGTATCATTGAAACAGTCAGGACAGCTAGGTATAATAGGAACATATATGCACCTAGGGAACCATGCATCTTAAAATAATGTATATGTTTATTTAATGTAAATCAGGTTTTAAAATAGTCCTCTTGATCCCTTTGTCAAAGGGTTCAGACTTCTTCAGAGTTGGAGATCAAGATCTGAGGCTGGTTTTGAAGATGTATTTTTTTTCATCAAAGGAATCAAAAGCCAGTTGAATGTAGATTGTGCAAACATACACACGGATGTGGCTATCATGTGCATATATATAAGATGATCTCTCTGTTTTTCCCACCACTGCTTAAGTGGTGTTTTGGAATGTAAGAGAAGGAAAACAGGAGGAGGTGTTTTAAAAGTCAGGCGTAGCAAAACCAGATAAAACGTAAAAGCTTTCTACAAAACTTGTTTCATAGGTTTTATTTGTCTAACAGTGATGTATCACTGAAAAGATGGAAATGTCTGTAACATGTTTTTGTGAGTATATGTGTGCACAAGCACTTACAGTATTATTTTGAATATTGTTTTTGCTTAATATTTGAAAACTTACTGTATTTTAATACTTTTAAAGCCACTCCATTTCCAAACAGTTTTAAGTGCTTTACCTGTGATAATGCAGTGGACAATTACAACTGTAACAGATGGGCTGAAGATAGATGGTGTCCTGAAAGTAAGTGTGTCTCTACTAAAGAGATTCTTTCTGATAGTTAAATTTGCTTCTCCCTGACTCAGCCATCTTTTAAGAGTCTGAATAGGATTAACATGCCATCACAGTGGTGCCCTCACTTATGTTGTTAGTAATACTGAGTCATATGATTTCTGCTGAGGTGAATATTTTGACCATTTCAGAGTGCAAAGCAATAGTGAAAAAATTAATTATATGTATGTATATAGAAAATATTTTATATAACATAATAATATATTATTAATATAATAATTAATATATTAATGACATTGTAATACTATAATTAATTATATGTTTGTGTATATATAGGTAAATACATGCTTCCTAGGAATTAATTCTTTAAGAATTGCCTTTGTAGCCTTATGCCCTTCCTTTTGGATACCATCCCAAGGTGTAATGTTCTCTCTAGTTATAGGCTTGCCTGAGAGCAGCAAGACCTGAATGACTGGGGATCATACTTGTGCAAGAGAATGATAGATAGACAGAAAAGAATGGAAATATGTTCCTTCATTTTTCTTCTCAGTGATATTCACAGTAACAGTGGGAAAAGGCAAGAAATGAACTAGAGGAACAAGGAAATGTCTGACACAATGAACACAAGAATGTGCTGCAAAAAAGAGCAGAGAGTGGAAGATAAATGTGTAGAGTGTATTGCTAATAAGTAGTTTAAGTGATAGCAGCCTTTCTGGAGGTATGAAAGGTCAGATAAGCTCTCTGGTTTCATCACTAATTAATTTCTTGCTAAGTGGTATTTCGATCAAGTTGAAAAATAGCTTTATACAGCCCAGCAGGTCATTCTAATGGGAATGTTTTCTAAATGGTGTGAAGTTTTTAAACCCTGCAAAAGAACGCATATTTTATGCAAATAAACATTTTAAAATTTATTTTGTAGGTACTCGGTACTGTTTGACAGTTCATCTCTTCACAGACCATGGGAAGAGCACATCAGTCACTAAAAAATGTGCTACTGGAGAAGAATGCCATTTTGTGGGCTGCCACCATCACAGGGAAAGTGGCCACACGGTAAGCACTGCTCTGTGTAAGAGCAGCACACTGGATCTGAGGTTTGCATTGCAGGACTTGTTTTTCCTGCTGAGCTGAAGAAGATGTGCCAAGATATACTCTCCAGTATTTAACAATAGAAAGCAAATTGCTGCAACAGATGCATGACTACCCCTGCTTTCCTATTTGTGCTGCTGTGTGACAGATGTAATAACAACTTCTAAAGAAACACCTGAGCTCTCTGGAGTGTTGCTAGTGTGTTCCCAATGCATGGGCTTTGGTTTCTGAGCTCTGAGTAAAGTGCCCTGAGTAGGCTGTACAACCTGTGTCACTGTCAGCCCTTGGGCAAGCCTGACTGGGAGTGGGGTACTCCAGTCATGTCTCTGTGTAACATAGCTTGGATAACACTGCACAGTACACAAAGTGGGGCTGTATTTGTCCACCAAGCCCACACTCTTAAGCAAGATACAACTGAGTTTTCATTCCCTGACAAAAAGCTAGAACTGCTGCCTTCTCTCACCCTGGGGATGCTAGGTAAAAGTTTAGTCTTAATAATCAATATCCCACCAACATATTATTCCCTACAGTAAAGTATTATCCACTAATTCCTTAACAGAGAAGGTTATATTATTTTTGAGTGAAATATTTCAGACACCAAAGAAGAAGCAGACAGCATCCATGTTAAATATAAAACAATCTGTATGTTGTCTGAATTGTCTTTTCTTGATCTCAATAGGTTTTGGTGGACTGAGGGTATGAAATAACTATGCAGCCTGCCTGGTGCTGCATTTTATCTTAGAAGAATTCTCGTGCCTTTGGATTAGATAAAAATTGGCATTCTCTTGGCTTTTCCTGTAAGGAGTGTCAAGTAAGGAAAATGATTTTCTGATTCCCTCCTGAAAATCAGCTGTGGCATTAGAAAACTGGAAAAAAAAGCAAGTCTGAAGTTCAGTGTGCAAAGCCACACTGAATACAAAAGCTTGAGGGCAAAAATGAATGGAAACGGGGTTTACAGTCAGATTTTTTTTACCTTAAAAAGCTGAAACTTGAAACATTCAAATGCCTGTTTTTAGCTTGTGTGTTAGAAGGGGAAAGTGGTGGAAAGCTTTCTCAGTTTTCTACAGTGTTGATGAAGTTGTGAGTATAGCTGATAGGGCTATATTGCATCACATCACAGTTTCCAAGCCCTAGGTGACAGCACTAGGTGATGAGTTACCCTGGGAAGGCTGTGGTGCATGATTTGGAAGAGAAGTCGTAGCATATATGCTCTATAGGTGTAAGCTTGGCAGTCAGTTGTAAAACACATATATCTCTAAAAGCCACTGCTGAATTACCCTATATCCAGTGATCTCCTTTTCCTCACCAGGAATGTGTTTCTTGCTGTGAAGGCATGATTTGCAATGTGGAAATACCAACCAATCACACAAATGCAGTATTTGCTGTACTGCATGCCCGGAGAACGTCGGATGGCAGCAGGAGGACAGTCAACGTTGCAGTGCTTGTATCGGTCATGATGGTCGCGTTGTCGTGATGCAGCAGCCTCCTGTTACATCTGCTTGAGAGGGTCCATCTTTCTGTGAGCCATCAGAAAGATTCTTTCAGTGTGTGCATGGAGAAATCACTGATACTTCTTAATTACATAAAATGTAAGGGGTCAGTGGAAAGACAAGTGTACATCGTGAAGTCCTTGGATATTTTAGTGAAGATACTCCATGGGGCCTGCAGTATTTAAAAAAAATGACCCAAGATGACCCACTGGTTGACTAGGCAGTGGGGTGAACTCAAGTTATTACAATTCACTCTTTTATGATGAAAATGCACATATGCATGGCATGTTTTTTGAACAGAGAAAAGCGTTTGTAGACAATCACTTTCCCAGGTGGGATGAAAAGGAACTCTTGGAGGATGATGTGCCAACAGGTGTCTCAATGGAAACTGCTTTTAAACTGGTTTTTGTTGTGCATAAACAACATGGAGTTTCTTGTCTTGATCAACAGGTGTATTTAAGCTTATCTGTAGATATGGTTTTCATAGAGAACATGTATGGTTTTCTTTGAGAACATGTATGAGAGAATTTTTTTTCTGTTTTGATCAGAGCTACCATTTCTACTGGAAATAATAAAAAAATAATACTTTATATATTTCTTTTCTGTAAAATGTGGTCTCGTACTCAGATTTTGAAACTGTGTGGTGTAGAATTTCTGTCTAAAAATGAACTGTTTGAGCACCTACATCAGAATTATTTCCCCCCCACCTCAAAGGGATTATTTTCTTGCAATAGAGTTGCACCTCATCTGAACCTTTGTGATACTGTTCACAGTGGTGGCAGTACCATGACTTTGAAATCGCAGCTATGGTCAAGCTATGTTATCATAAAAATTGTAAGTGGGCACTTGGTGTAAATCAGGAGAGAAGTCTACTGTGTTCTCTTGATCTGCAGAAATTTCTCCCAGAAATGGTCCTGTCCTTGATGGATCTTCAACTTGGCAGTCAGCACTGGTGGATGTCCCAGGGCTCTGGACATCATTGTGTAGCTTTGCCACCCCCATTTGAAAAGCTCGGGCCAAGATTCTGGTTTTCATTACACAATTGGGGGGTTTAATGTGATTTATTTATGTAGTTTGACTATTTGACTCCTTCACATTTAGTTAATTTTGTCAATTAGATGAACAGTTGCAAATTTGACAAATAATAGAGTTTAGATTACAGTTAGATGTGCCAAAACCTTCTTTGTTTTCCTTTGTGATGCAGAGCAGCTTGTGTGGACTCTCACACCTTCTAGTGCAGAACAGTGCTTTCCAGGGCTCTGCTAGATCGAGCTGTTACTATTTTATTCATTTATGACTCTACTGACATGATTATGAATAAGATAGATTGTTCTGATCTTTTTTTTGTGGCTTTTTCTCATCTTAAATGAGATGGCTAAAATCATGATTAACTGTTGAAATATTTTTCAGGGAGGACAGATCATTAAAACATTCTTAAAAAGAGATTCAAAACTGTTCTCTGAAAAATTCAAGTAACTATAAATTGGGATTTTTCTTCCATAAACATTGGCTTAATTATTTGCTGGTTTATGTCACTGAATGTATTTCAGCTAGCAGTTGAAAAACAGATTTTGAAATGGGTTTGGGTTTGTTTACATTCTAAAATTGCTTACATGATATTTTTAGAATATTTAAATATGTCTAAAAGTCTGTGATTTGTTGACAGGCAATTGGGTAGTTACAAAAATTAAATGGAAACACTTTTTCCTTGCCAATGCAAAATAGTTCTTGCTGTCTAAGTCAAGGTTTTCCAGGCTCTGGGTTCTGATGACCATTGCTGAGCCATCCAACAGGCCAAGATGCTGAGGATGTTTTGAGGAAACTTTTCATTTGTTCAGTGGTCATCCCTAGGTAACACATCTATAGTATTAATCTTGGTGTCAGACCTAGTAACAAGCACATTCGTTGTTTTTCATCATTAAACATCATCTTTGTGCTACATGATCTACAGGGTACTTGAACTTTTTTCTTGTGGTAAAATCATTCCAGATCTGCTCAATGGGGAATTCCTCAGTGAAGTGAAAGCAAGTTGTCTTCAACATTTCAGGTCAAGGTATTTTTCCTGGTTTTGCCTCTAAGCTCCCATAATTCAGTTTCTGGGAATAAGTATTGCAATCTTAACAAGGCCTTAAAGTGCCCTGTGGTCTTATGTGAGTTTATTGTAAATAATTTAAAATAACCTAAGTGCTGACGTTTGTTTACACACCATTCCAGAGTGTTTGGGAGTGCCAGGGAGACCCTGGAGAGCTGCCCAAAGGAGGGCTCGGGGCCAGAGGAAATGGGCTGCAGGTTCTCTGCAACTGCCAAAAGACCTTTTGGGAGGGGAGGTCTCTGTTTGTTTTTCTTGGTTGAACTGAATTATTTTCTTTCCCTGTTTGCCACAGTGAAAAGTTAAAAGATCTGCTCATAATTTAAATACTCAATGCAGTTAGTAAAGAATTGTTTGGGAAAAAACAATAAATAATTGAAAAATACCACTGAAGTGCCAAAATGCTTGATTTTAGTTGTCATCTTTTTCAAATTAACAATCAAGACAGCAACTTGGGTATACGAAAGGATTTGGTGTTGCCAAAGGTTTATTTTTTTAGCATAATAGAATTCCAGTAGTGGAGGATATTAAGGATGAGTTCTAATCATCTTGATACATCAATACCTTTGTTATTGCAAAGTTTAGGGGTATTGTTTCTAGAAAAATGAATATGCAAAAGCTGTTACTGCAATGTTAATGCTGCACAAATAGGTACTTGGCTGAAGAAATATAGAATTTAAGAGTGAATATCAATTTTACTCTTTGTTGCATTTTATCTATGTAAAACCTGTGTGCTTCTGCTTACGTTTTATTTTAGGCCAATGTTAAATGCTGACTGTAGGAAAAGCAGTATGTGCTGATTTTTAGAGAAAATAGAGCTAAAATTCACAACATAATGCATATTTTTGGCATGACTCAAGATTGACTGCGTAGGCAATCTTAACATTAATTTATGGTAGAATTTTTATATTTTATTAAATAGATTCAAGTATATTTTCTCTTCAGTCTGAAGAAGTACTTCTGTCTGAAGCACTCACTGAGGAATTTACAAGAGTATTGTTTGATTTGAGGAAAATAATCCTCAGGCATTCCGTAACGTGTGTATTTCATGTGTCTCAATTTTGGTTTCACAGATGTTGTAACTTAAGTACATATGACTTGTTAATGCCTAAATTAGCCATGCAGCTTTGGGAATGACTTTTCTGTAAATGCACACCCATAACTTTATATGCAGAAACGTGTTTGCTAATACTTCTGTGTACATCCAGCTTCCAACAATAACATGTTTAACGCTGTATTTTCACTCGGTAATGGGGCAGGTGTTTATCTCCAGAGACAGCAGGTACTGGGTAAAATCAGTGGGTCTCAAACTCATGGGCAAAGTGATCCCTTTATATTGCCCTTAGAACCTGAAAAGAATTCATGAGTAATGGCAGGTAAATAAATTTGTGCAGTTGAGGAAAGATAAATGTTGTTTTATAATAGATGTGTGTAATAATGAGTTTTTTTACATTGCACTAGACAGTCTATAGAAGATCTATTTTTAAAAGCTTCTTCGCTCTTCAGTGCTGGTTTGTATGATGCTTTCTTACTGCTGTGTTACTGTTTTAAATCTTCTCCAGAAATGGCACTTTTAAATTAAAAATATTACAATATTTGCGGGTGGAAAATCCTTTTGCTTCTGAAGGCAACAAGACCAGTCCTTGGCTCTGGGGAACTTACTGAGCTGAAATAGCACTGAGGGCAGATTCTACTGCTCTTTCTCTTCTCATATAGGCTAGAAATTCCCTGAGAGGCCAGCTGGGAGGTATCCTGAGTACAGCATGGTAGGAGGGATGTGCAGCTGACCAAAGGCATGGGGTCAGCAAGCCTAGACAGGAGAGCACTTGAGCCCTGGGGCGGCCAGGGGGGAACAGATTGTTATTTTGACTTTCCCAGTTGATGTAATTGTTTCCAGAGACATCAAATTTTTCAGGGGGTGGAGATTCCCTTTTCCCCCAGGCAACATAAGTCCAGACTCTTCTGATGATATGAAATAGCTCTGCCACTTCAGAAAATGGAAATAGTGAGAAACTGTGCATCTCTGCTTGAGCCAGCTAAGAGAGATGCAGCTTCCCACTGGTTCCTCATGGATATGCTGGGCTGAACAAGCATGCTGCAGATGGGCAGTTGTGGGTTTAATTCCAGTTCCTAGGTGAGAGTCACCCTTCTCTCCTGGCTTTACATTACAAGGTGTAGCAATGTAAACATAGCTTTACATTGCATGTGTAGATCCACTGAAGAAATCACAAATACCATTATGGATAATATATGTGTGTATATCTATGTACCTGGGGCAGTCTGCTTGTTAAACTCCTGCTGCAGCTAAGGAAACACTGGCAAAATCTTAGTTTAAATGAAATTCTGTGGTGGCTTCAGTATGGTTTATAATTTCATCTGCTTTGACTTTATCCAGCAGTGGCTTCAGGAATCTTTACCAATGCCAATCCTCCCTTCTTGGAGGGGAATTTATCCTGATAGAGACATGCTGTGCCCAGAAGTATTTAAAAGGCATGAAGAAAACTATTTCATTTGCATTTCTGAAAATGTGAGTGCTGTAATCATTACTAAAGTAATTTTAAGTATTTAAGTGGAAATAAACTTCTACTATTACATAAAATCAGAAAAGTTTCAAAGCAAGAAACGTGCTTCTACACTGGCCTCTTAACTTACCAGAAAAAATGGAAGTCCAGGTTAAAATTCCAAATTAAGGAAATGAGCAGCACACAGTTAACTCATTTAAATAGGACAAAATGCCAATTTCAGATTCTTGTAGCAAATAACATCAAAATAAGATTAAGATTGATTAAAAAAAAAAAAATCTAGATATTTCAGGGCACAAAGCCATTTCTTTAGAAAAATGTATGTTTAACATTGCTTGACTGGAAGAAGCCCTGTAAGAAGTGCATGATTTTACAGGGCTTGCATTTGCAAGCACCTCAAATTAAGATAAGAAGGCCAGCAGCCCTCTCTTAAAAGGAGCAAAATAACTCTTCACCCCAGTAACACTGTTCCTGACTTCCAGCTCATGTCTTTGGCAGGATATTCTGGAGCAGGAGCAGTTTATTGGGTGCTTGAGCATCTTCTGGTCTTTGTGCCTCCTCCCTTTTCGCTGTAGATTTAGGGTGTGCAGTGATACAGCTCAGTGCAGCCTCGATGGAGAAACTGGGTCAGGTTCTCAGCTGGGGCAGGTAACAGCCTGCCCGAAAGCCAGGGAAATGGTTTAAAGGTCAGGAGAATTTGGTCTCCTGTAGGAATAAGGCAGGCATCAGAGCACTAATTAGTCTGTATTATCTCTCTGCAGAAAGTATGTCTGGGGTTTTCTATGGACTTTTAATGTGTGCTCTGCTGTTGCCTTCAAGAAATCACGGAGGTGCAGAAAATAGGCTGTAAGTTTGGGGGAGAGGGCTGGAGACCACGAAAGGATCGATATATTTAGTAGCCCTACTTCACTATTTTAAATTGCTTAAATTTCATGGTGATTTTTAATGTCATTGTCAGTGCTGTGTTAAGAAGCTGCTGTTACAGGAGGGAAAACTGTAGGTGTTTGAATGGACTTATGCAAGAAGAAAGGTAACGTTATATGGAGATTTAAAGGTCACATTGCACAAATCCTTTGTGTTAAGAATAAGAATTAACTCCAACTTGTGGTCATAGCTATGTATTTTCAAATCAATTGATCGAATTTGTCAGTTTGATTTGGTTGTCAGCTGGCTGTAACACCGTAAGTTCAAATATATTCTTTATAGCTAAGTACTTCTTGGTGTCTCTTTTAAACATATTGTAGTATTTAGATATATTTTTTTTTTTTTGCTTTTGTGTGAATAAGCAGAAATGGATGCTGCCCCTTGTGTTCATTATTGTGAATGGTTTAACTAAAGGAGTGAACTAAATGCTGACTCAAGGACTTTTGTGGCTGACTTCTCTCCACTCTCTTATTCTGAAGGTATTTGTATTAGAAATGATAACCAGTCCCCTGAGCTATAGCCAGAGTCTCAACTAGCAGATTACTCTTCTGCTTATTTGCAGTTGTGACTTACAATGCAGATTTAACAAGCAATAGGACAAGAGGGAATAGCCTCAAGCTGTGCCAGGGGAGGGTTAGATTGGATGTTAGGAACAATTCCTTCCCCCAAAGGGTTCCCCAGCACTGGCCCAGGCTGCCCAGGGCAGGGGGCAGTCCCCATCCCTGGAGGGATGTCAGAGCCGTGGAGATGTGGTGCTGAGGGACATGGGGCAGTGGGCACTGGGCAGTGCTGGGGCAGTGGTTGGACTGGGGGAGCTCAGAGGTTTTTTCCAATCAAGGCTGTTCTGTGGTTCTATATATCATCATTGCTCACATGCAGGTGTTGCCGTGTAATTAGGTAATTTATATTATTACTTTGATTAAATCAGAGAAATATATATATTGGCTTGCAGTAAATTATGCTGGGGATTACTCATGGTGATGTGATCGTTAGGAAGGACTTTTAAAAAGACCCAATGACTTTAAATGATTGGCCACAGATGAGATATGTGCTTGTTTAATTGTGTCTTACAGCTGAAAAGATTTGTTTGCAAGTTGGCCTGTGAATTGGTAGCCAAAGTGGCAAAACAAAGGCTTTTAAAAAAAAATAACAGCCTAATTGTTGTCACTGTTGAAATGCTGCATGGATCTGACTAGACACAGTATTAAGAAATAACAAGAATCAGCCATATGGCTTACTTTAATGTTAAGATTAATGGTGCAGGAAATACTTAAAAGTTTAAAAACTGACTTGATTTCAGGAGAGGAACTGAAGTAATCTGAAAGCAGAAAGGTCTAAAAAATGTGACCAAAATTGCATTATTCTTGGAGGTTAATGTGAAGTTCGTCCTAAACATCTCCAGCTTGTAGCTGTCACCTCGCGGGCTGTGATTCTTGCTTGGAAAAAGGCCAGATCTCTCCTTGCCAGGTCTTTGCCATTTCAAATTCTCTTCTTTCGGCTCTGTCAATTGGACTTGATCATCTTAGAGACCTTTTCCAACCAAGGGTATTCCATGATGCCATGAAGAAAGACCTCCAGGAAGAGTAAGGTTGGAAGGTAAACATTCAGGGCAGTTGAAAGACATGAAAAAGACCAAAATCTCTGTTAAAGGGAGTAGACTATGCAAGTATTTTGGGTCTGGAGGTGTTTTTGTTAGGGTTTGGGGGTCGTCACACAGATGAGCTGAGGTTACAGCATGGAGTGGGTGAATGCATTTAGTGGCAATGCATATTTTTTTCTTTCATGAATGCCAGTAAGTTTACAGCAAATGGGAAATGTGCCTTTGCAGAACCTGGGAAGATGCTGACCACTCAGCAATCCTAGAGTTCAATCTGGAATACCTCAAGGTAGAAAATTGATTACTATAATTGATTAAGAACTGTGCTGAGTGCAAATGCTTTCATTTAGTTTGAGAGGGCAGTTGTGGTGTATAGTTAGTCAGCTCACATTGGTAATATATCAAATATTTTAGAAGTGTCTCCGTGAACATTATATTAATGAGCTTTTCCTGCAGAGCCCCCCCCCCCCCCCCCAAACTGAGACATCATTCCTGTAGTCTGGAAAGCAGCCCATGGAAGTTGTTAGTAAGAAGGAATTCCTGGAATTAAGTTTTTTCTCGTTAAGTTCTTGGGTCAGAACAGAACAAAGGTGGGGATTTTTGGCGGTTTGGGGGATTTTTTTGGGGGTGGGGGTTTTTTTGAAAGAAAATTGATTTGTCTTAATGGAAGATGTGGAACCCAAATTGGAAAAGATTAGAGAAATTGTTGCAAAGCCTGCTTCTGTTCATGGTTGTCCTGGTTCCCCAGGCACAGCCCCATGGGCCAGCCATGCAGCAGCCACGGGTCAGTGGGAGATCCAATCAAGGCAGTGACTCACAGGTGTATCCCATAACACCTCATCATGCTCCTTATAAAAGGAGGGAGCTCAGTGAGGGTGGAGTTCCTCTTCCTGAGGCTCTTCCCTCCTGGCCTTCTGCTGCTGACCTCAAGGGCCAGGCTGAGTAGAACCTTGTACGCTTTATGTTGGTGATTGTGTTAGTCTTGTTATTTCATTAAATCTCTTTCTACTTCAACCCATGGGGCTTCTCCCTTTTTCCCCTGATGCCCCTTCTCAGCTGAGGAGGGGTCACTGGGTGGTAGAACAACTGCTGCAGCTCAGCCCAGGTACAGGCTAAATGTAGACAAGAGTTCACTTCCATCCTGTTAAATGATGTAGGAATTTGTTGGGGATGAGAAGTACTGGGGGGAATAAAACTGCTTTTTTGAAAAAAGAAATATAGGTATGCACAAGATGCCAATGTATTCCAGATAAAATACTGAAGTAGGAAATGAAAGTTATGCTATCTCCTGCACAATTAGCAGTATATTTTGCATACAGAAAGCCAGCTCTGTGTCTGTGAATCACTCAACCTTTTGAAGTTGTCAAGTAAGGGTTTAGGGACGGTTTAATGGATGCCTTAGGACTTTTACTGCCTGAGTTGCCAGGATAATGCATAAGAAAACACAGAGCTCCCAGTCGTTTGAGCATCACTGGCTGGTTCAGGAGGGCAGTTGCCCTGCCCAGTTGTTGTGTGCATGTACTTCAAGTTTGTTTAAAAAGAAACAAAAAAATCCTTCTCAGGGAAACCGTATTTTACTAACGAGCTTTTCTACTGTGTCATTGTTCATGGTTGTTTACCAACTTGTCTTTAGAAAATATCATCTCTTGCTCCCTGTGAGGAAAGTGTCTGCTGCTTTACCCTAGAGTAACTAGAAGGAATATAAATCAAATAGAAATCAGGGTGTCAGGAGCTGATAATGACTGTTACTTTTTTAAATCAAAGTAGCCTTCTCTACTCTTTGTACTCTGGCTCCTTACAGGATTTTTTTCCTAAACTGTGTAGAACTACAAACAGCAGTTTTTTCAAATGAAAGCTTGTTTCCTTGCTTTTAAAAGAATATAATTTTAATATAATCCCATGGCTAAACTGATTTGTGCATTTGCAGGCAAGTTTCAGAGGGTTTACTTCAGCTTAATTTTTGTTTCCTTCAGTTAATTGCTGGATAGTTTTCTTCTAACTGCCCCTCTGGCACTCAATAGGTGCATTTGTGCCATAGAAGCCCAATAAAATAAATAAATAAAATGCCCCTCCTTTTTTTCCCCCCCTTCTCCTCCATTTGGTTCAGAAGTTCTCCCATATATTTATCTTGGCTTTTGGTTTAGCATGATCTGCCAAAGCCAACGGGTCTGATCTCTGAGGTGAGCAGGGTTTGGCGGCAGGTTTTAACATTGGAGATACGATGAACTTGATGCCGTTGACTCTCTACCTGTTCTGCTTTCCATCAGTAATTACGTAGTCTGCTGACCTAAAACACTGAGTCTGAACCAGATGAAGAAATTGTTGTCTTTACAGAAATAAATTTTTGGAGAATATGCCCTTCCCTTAGGCTCTGGCTCTGTTTTGGCCAGAGGTTGGGCTGGATAACCTTGGGAGGTCTCTTCCCACCTACATGATTCTTGCTGGCTTATCATTTTGGGGAGCATCTTGTCATTCTCAACTTGAGCTCTTAAAGGAAGAAAGTCTGGGTGAATACTTATTTTCTAGGGCAATTGTGATTCCTTATTACTGCAGGTGATGTAGGTAAGCATTTCGCTTTAAATAATTCCTGCCACGGAGTGGTAATTACAGGTTAAAGTCTTTGTAGGTTTTATGACCTTATATCTTGGTTTTTCATGCATTGATACTTATGGTCCTTAAACCCTTGTAGAACAACCCCTTAGACTCTGGTCATACCAGGCACCTAGAGAACAGCATAGCAGGCTTGGTAAGAAGTCTGTGAAATGAGAGAACACTGAGTATTTTATTACTAGGATTCTCTGTTTGAAAATGAGTTTCAAGGCTAAGTGGCCCTCTGGAATGGATTACTGCAGATGGTTTTAATAGGAATAATTCAAAACATTTGATTTCTACCTTCTTTCGCTGTTGATGTACAGATATTTTGGTTAGGCTACCTTCTTATATCACTAAAACTTTTCATTTTTACTGTGATATTCTATACGAGATTCATGTTTATGTGTTATATACACAAACTTTTCTCTCCTATGCTGTGTAGTATTGGCTGAATCTTACCTAAATGGAATTATGCAGTGGTTATGAATTTAAGGTGATTTTAATATTACTTTAAATCCGTTTTTTGAAGAGTTAGTATAATTAAAAGTAATTAGATGAAAAGTAATGACATTCACCAGATTAAAAGAATCTGCTGAATACCTGATCATAGACTTTTTTGGGGGTGTCTGCATACGAAACTTAGTATGGAAATGTGTCTTACAGTAACTGCAGCAGAGAGTGCAAGTCTTGTAGTTTCGATTGTTGGGGTTTTTTTGCCTTTGCTGATGATCCTGTGTGTTTAATTGGCTTGGTCAGCGTGCGTAGAGCTGCTTGGGGAATTGTAACGTCAGAACCATGTTTGTGGTTGATACCTGTGTGCAGCTGGGATTGCTGTTAGCATTGTCTTCTGAGATCCCTCCTTTGCAGTGTCACTGCCCTGCAAGTGGATCTCACCTATCAGTGAGAGAAATCTCTGTCTCTCTGCAGCTTCCTTCTCTTCACTCAGAAAATGCTTTGACTAATCTAAGTTTAAAAGTTTCTCTTTTAAAGTAATATAAATCTAATATAGCTTCTGCCCTAACTGTCAAAAATCAGGAGTGCTAGGGGCTTTAGTTGAGTGACATTCGACTTACAATTTATTCCTTTCTGTTTGTGAATTATTTCCAGAACCAGCTTTTTCTGTTATTACAGCTATAAATAACTATTCTGCTTACACACATCAGATATGTCAAGAAATCCCAGACTTGGTCTTGACATGCACTCATTCTGTTTTTCTTCACATATACTATTAATAGTTACTAGTGACTGAAGGCTCTAAATACATTTGTACACCTCTGATTCTTGGGATTCTCAGCAGCTGAAATTTTGCCCCCCTTTTAAATTAAATTGTAAAAGTTTAATTTAAATGAGCATAAAGGCAGTTGAGGACTGGCCAGGACTCTGTGCTGTTGTCCACTCCATGCTTGGCATGATTTAAAAATATGCACATGTAGACATGCACACCTTGAAGCATTTGGCAGCTCTACACCATTGATTAAGATTTACATTGCCTTAATGTATGTTTATCCTTTTTCCTCCTAAGTTTAAGCAAATGAAAAACATTAAGGGGCTTTAAAATGTTATTACTGGTATAGGTTGCATATAAGCCAGACCATCAGGTTTCTGTGCCAGTGTCTGTCAGCAGCTGTGTTTCAAGTTTTGTTATGTGAACTTAGGAAGACCAGTGAGAGCTCCTGGGATCACCACTTGGTAAAGTTCCTTCTGAACTCTGTGAACATTCCTGACAAGTTTTGAGTTCATACGAAATGTTGTGACCAATGACCTTTGTGATTTCATTTCATGGGCTTTATATTTTTTTATTCAAATATTCTCTTTTCTTGTAACCAGTTTTCCTAACACCATTCTATCGAATTTCTTTGAGGCCAGATAGGAAAGTAAAAGAATCTCCAGAAAAATGCTGGATCAACATTTTTGGATCAAAGGTTGGTCTTAGCCTATGGCTGTAAACTAAAACCTGGGGGGTTTGTGGATTCTCTGAAGGATCCCCTGAAAGAAAACCTTTTTAATGGAGAGGAGGGAAGGAAGGGAAGATTATTTTGGTAGGTTCAAATTAGACCTAGAGGTGATCTCTCTTTTAGGAAACTTTAAGGGATGTGTGAGTCAGGAAAGGTTAAAAAATACACCTCCTCCTTCACTTAACACCTTTTTTCAACCAGTTTTGTTCCTTTTGTGGGACAGGAACTGGTGGTTTGAATTAGTTGCAAAATAAGGTCCGATCACTAGAGTATTCATCAAGGATTCTGCTAAAAATTGAGGTGTTCTCCCCCTGTTGGGATCTCCCCTCGCTCTTCACAAGTTGCCTTTCTGCAGCCTCCTTCCTCTTACAATTAATGTTTGGAACTACACATTAGTTGTCTTGAAGGCTGTGTAAAATAGGAGCCTTTGTCATACATATCTTGGTATTTCAGAACGCACTCACGGTGATCCTCGAAATCCCACGTGTGCTCTGGAAGACTTAAATAGTTCAGATTTTAGGGTGGTTCTGGGTCCTCATCTGACAGACACTATAGATGTGATGTTGTGCAGTTTTCCTTGCTAAGATAGTGTGCCTTTATGTATGCCTTCACACAGGTCCCCTTTTAAACTTCAGATTAATTTTTTATCTCTTCTTTGGCTATTTAAGTTTCTGAAAGAGATTATTATCTTTTTTCTTTAGGAAGTGAGAAGGTCTCTATCTGCTTTGCTTAAGAAGTGAGCATTTCATTTATCTTCTTTATCTTTCATGTGGCCCCATCCTAGGGAACTCCAAATTAATTCCAGCAGAGTGGAAATCTCTCCTTTTTCCTTCCTTTGTGTTGCCTTGAGAGCATAACATGCCTTTTTCATTATGTCATATAACATTTTATGCTGCAATCTCTATTTTGCATGTAGCCTTAGAAAGTTGCTAAGTATTTGTAGGTGGCTGTGGGCAAAGGAAAGCTCCTCAGAATACTGTTCTGTTGAAAAGATTGATCTTTTTGCTAATAAAAGCCAAAGGCAAATTAAAGAGGACACAGTAATATATTGTGCTAAACATTTTATAGAAGATGTTTCCAAAAAGGCTCAATATAAGCTTAATAAACTTAGAGTAAGCTGTCTTTAAAATATTCTGCACCTTCTTGTGTAGGTTGGAAATATGAGGTTATCTGGGTTTATAGGAAATGTATTATTGATTTTTAAATTTAAAAAGTCAGAATTAATCCCTTTCCCCCTGTCCTCTATGTTCACTGGTACAAAAATGGCAAAGGTCACTGTGGGGACTGAAGTAGGGTGAGGGGAGCGTGATGTTTAGTGAGGTCAGTACTGAATGGTGCATCATGGAGTAAAGGTTGAATATCCAACTGAATGATCTGGATCATCAGGACAGCTGGCAAGACCTTTTACTGGGGGGGTTTGTTTCACTGCCTTCATCACTGAAAAAAATAATCAAAAGTATGGAGAAAAAGGGAAGTCCTGCTGAAGTATGTGAATTAATTAGGAGAGAAGTGGCAAGGAAGCATGGTGAGATGGTGGCTGCTGAGCTGTCCCTGCAGAGCCCACCGTGTTGGAGAGGGGGCTGCCCAGGCACATGCTCCTGAAAAAACAATTCCAGAGAAATCTGAGAGTTAACGTGGGGAAGGAAAGGCAAAAACCAGCAATAGCATGAGGAAACTTGACTGAGGGAAATCTTCTGCACAGAGCAGGATGAAAGAGCAGTCTTGGCTACTGACACTGTGGTAGCTCAGCAATTCATCATATAACTGCAGGGTGTAAATAGGATTTGAAACCTAAAACCCTTTTGGCTAGAGCAGAGAGAGAACACCTGTGTGAAGGTATGAGTTTGTACGTCCCCGTGGTGACCGTGTTCGCAGGGACACTGCACTTTTAACTGGGATGAACGCAGAGTGCAGTTAGTGGTGCTGCTTGGGACACCTTCAGTCACAAAAGGAAGTCATGAGGAGGGACATTGTACAATCTCAGGAGGATGTTGGCACTGCAGGTGTAACAGCACTCCTCTCCGTCTGTCATCGGCGCATTCAAAGCAGTCATCATGCCTCTGCTCTGCTGCAGCTGCCGTGGAATTTGCTGTCCTAAGGCAAGTAATTTCAGAGCTTCCTTAACTGACCCCAAGCCCTTGCTGCCATTAAGTCCTGTAAATCTCTCTGGTATGAATCCAGCACAGGTAGATGATTTTGGAGATAGTAATAGGGACTGAATGACAGTGGTTTGTTTTCTTTTTTTGTTATTTCATCTATTTTATTTAGTGGATCTTTGCAGAAAGATAGCAGTGAAATGGATGAAAGCACTTGCTGGATTCAGAAGCTAATACACTAACTTAATTTTTTCAGTCCTTATTATAATTGAGACAAAAAGGTTCTGGTATGTTTAGGTTAGCTAAATTAGTCACATCAGACTCAGAAAACAAAGGTACAAAATGTTTATCTGGTCCCTATAGGTTCATGTGCTCCTGTGCTTTTGTTTTTTAATGAGGATGCAAAAGGCTTGTGGCCAGGCACAGTACTGGGATGCAAGACATACCTGTGTGTGTTCCTTACATGACTTCAGCTAACTTTATCTCCGTTCCCTTTCTGCAAAGTGGGGATAAAAGCTCTTCTCTGTGTCCCTGCTTCACTCTGCCTGGAGTCTGGGGTGCAAAACTTGTTTGGCCTTAATGACCACAGAGAACATGCTCCCTTTGGGTTCCAACTTTACAGAAGGCATTTAGGTCCTACTTTAAAAATTCATTTTATAGTTGTTATATGTTACTCTTAACCTTTATAGAAGAATTGTGTGCTCAGACCAAAAGCTCTGTGTGTGTTGAAAGCACACATCTGACATTTGCCCCATAGCATCTTCCTTTTCAACAGCTCAGAGCAGCGTCACAAACTGCCTTGGGTGTTTTTCAGATATGTTATTAGCCTTTTTTCAGAGAAGAAGCTTCCATTAATAGCCAGACTGCTGCTGTTGACCGAAATGGAGCCCAAATACCATTCAGAATGTCTCTTTTGTTCATCTGACTCTCTGCACTGTCTTCTTGCTTTATTCCAGACTCACTGTGTGTTGGCCTGGGCAGCCAGTGCCTGCAGTGTCAAACTGGTACCCATTTAGCATCCTGTCCTTGTCTCAGATATAGGGGTCCAGAGCTGGCACAGGGAAGAAGAGTCATTGCCCTTCCCTTCCATACCTCATTTACAAATATCAGTAATTCTTAATTTTCTTTTTTATCTTGTGATGCACCCTGTGGGAACTTGTGGCCCCTCGCTGCTTAAACTTTAATTGAAACCCAACATCAATCTCTGTAGGCTGTCAATTTAGGCTCTGTTGGCACTAATTTCATGGCCTCTGCATCACAAGCCATAGATGACAACAAGGAGTGTGGGACATGTGGACTTTATTCTGTTTTTTTTTTTCCTGCCCAAAAGCTGGAGGTAAATGGCTATTAAGGAGGAAAGAATTTATGTGGGGCCTTAGGCTAGAAATGCTCAGGTTTCCCTGTCAGCTCCAAAGTGAAGCAAAAGGATCCACCTGACAAAAACAAACCTCCTCCAGAAAATAAACTGTAGATGAGTGTTGTGCAGGAAAATCCCCATGCAGAGGGAAAAAAAAATCCTTTTTTTTTTTTTTTAAAAAAATTCTCATGACTTGCTTTCATTTTTAACCAAGAAGTGCCCCTACAGCACACATCTGTGTGTGGTCTCATTAAAATAGTAATAATCTTTGTGTCCCATTTGGCTCTTTAAACTGCAAGCCATAGTATCATTTCTGTGCCACACACCTTTATGAGACCTTATTAGTTATTTATTGGTTGCTGTTAGCCAGTTTACACAATATATGTGCACTAGTGGTACTTGTATATAGCCTTGTCTTGCACTGATACCCACCAGAGCTGTGCTTCAGCAGCTGTTTAACCCCCCAATATTCTCTAGGATTAACTAGTAATTAGACCTTTGGCCACAGCTAATAAAGTAGCACTGAAAAAGGTTTGCCCATCATAAAGCACAAAACCAAACACAGAACCAAGCATTTTGAATGCTTGGGTAATTCTAATTCTTTTCCCAAGATTGCACCATGTAAATTTTTGCTGTCTTTGCTCTTCTGTAAAGTAGACAATTCATGTGTGTCAGAGGTGCTATGAGGATGTATTAAAGGCATTGTCATCCCTGCCAGCTTTGTGTCACTGTGCAAGCAAGGCTACTCATGGTATTAAAAATTCACCTTCTAGGACACCGAAATACCTAAGTGTCCTTCCATCCAAACAAGGGGAGGGAGGTGATGGCTGAAGGTCCTCTCACTTTCAGTAAAAGACTTCTCAGGGGTCAGGTTTTAAAGTTGCTACTTGGCAGCATTTTAAAAAGCCATCTGTATTTCTGAGGAATTTTACAATACCCTTAAAAACCCGGCCAAAAATATCAAAGCCAAATGTTTAGACTGGTCAGTTGGCTGCAAGTCATTAAGCACACATGAAAATATCATCCACAGAGAATAAAAATTGTAATAATTTCTATTGCTGATAAATCCCTGTGGTTTTGCTGTTGAAGCTGTCAGAACTGCATTAAGGAGCAGATTTCTGGGTGTTTTAATCGTATGACTAATCCTGGCTGAATTCAAACAGGAGAACGAGCACGAACATGCATTTCTCAGTGCAAATAAAGACCAAGTAATTTGTCTCATGTGAAAAGCAGCTTTGCTCGTTTTTGTACTCCTACCTCTGCTGGTTGTCACCAGCCATAACGCAGTATCATGAATTTCGCCTAAAGATGCGGTGAAGTGCACTGGTAAGGATCTCTCTGCGCCCTCTTTATTTTTCTCCCTTCTTTTTTTTTTTAATTTTCTGGATGTTATAACTGATGGTCAAATAATGCTGCTTGACTGGTATGGAAGCATCAAGGTTGACCTGACTGTTAGATAAAGTGGATGCAGGTGACTGTTTGTACGCTCTACTTTGGGTCTGTGCCTTGTAAAAGTAACTAAATGTGAAATGCAGTCTCCTCTGAAGCTCCTAAGTGCACAGCAATTACATAAAATTTGCTCAACTCTTTCTGGTATCCGTTGAAATCTAAGCAAGGAAGAATGTGGCATTAGACATTAAGATTGATAGAACCCTTGATAGGCCGTAGCAGCTCAATAGCTCTGTGTTTCCTCCCTGGATTTCTTCAGTATTCCCATTGTTAGTTTAAATTTGATAAATGCGAGGAGATAGTGCAAATGGAAGGCTGGGCTGTTTTCATCTAGAGGACAGGGAGTGTTTTACCTTGTTTGCTAGCTAGTCAAAATCCATATATTTTTATTCTGAATATAAGCTAATAACTAATTTTCTACTGTTTGTTTGATATGCTGTTATGCCTTTTAAAAACCCAAACATGATACTTGCTAGGGAGGGGCAATCCAAAGGCTACTTATTTCCAAAAGTAGTGTAACCCTAGCATTGGGCACTGATATGTCTACAACAATGGTGTTATTCATGCTGGTCTTCAAAGATGGAAAATGAACGATTAAATAGTCTACCCTTCTGGGTTTGAGAAAACCAGGGCTGTGTGCTTTTCTGCAGTTATATAGGACAAGGTATTGGAGAAAATAATAAAATAGCATTTTCCAATCCCTAGTCTAAGTTGCATATTGGTGTTAATCCTTTGTTCTGTTTTTTGGGGGGTTGCATTCTTGGATTTGTGGGGGTTTTTTGCCTTAGCATTTGAGATCTTACTCTCTGTGTTGTCAAAGCTTAGAACTGGTGATTTCACTCTGGATAAAGTCTGGATGCTAGGACACCATGTTTGAATTCCTCATACTGTGGTTTTCAAATTCAGCCTGACTTCTGAATGTGTGAAATGACCCATCTCTGTTTTCCAAAACAGCAATTGACAATAACATCATCAAACCAAGACCTTCCTCAGAAAAAGCACCTCTGCTCTGGGGACAGGCTGAGGGAGTTGGGGGTGTTCAGCCTGGAGAAGGCTCCAGGGAGACCTTAGGGCACCTTCCAGGGCCTGGGGGGGACAGGAAAGCTGGGGAGGGACTTTGGACAAGGGAAGGGAAGGATAGAATGAGGGGTAATGGCTTTAAACTGGAAGAGGGGAGATTTAGGTTAAGATTTTAGGCAGAATTTGTTGGCTGTGAGGGTGGTGAGACACTGGCCCAGGGTGCCCAGAGAAGCTGTGGCTGCCCCCTCCCTGGCAGTGTTCCAGGCCAGGTTGGATGGGGCTTGGAGCAACCTGGGCTGGTGGGAGGTGTCCCTGCCATGGCAGGGGGGTGGAACCAGAGGAGCTTTGGGGTCCCTTCACACCCAAACCATTCTGGGATTCCATGATTCACTACATAGAGAGATGACCCAAGTCAGCTTACACAGCATTAAAGTAGGTTTTGCAGCAGCATTTTAGAGCAGATACTGTAAGAGAACTCTCATTGAGCATCCTGAGGTTTAGATTTGCAGTTTATCCTTTTGCATCTCTCTTTCTGGGGCTGAAATCTCGATCTCCGATTCCGTGTGGCTTTGAGCCATCCCAAGCGGCGTTCAGCGTGTTCTCTTTGGTTTGGTCCTGCCTGATGGTTGCTCATATTGCCTTCAGACTCTGCTCTTCATGCATAGTTTTCCCATGCTGCTTTTATAGCCTATACCTGCCCAGGCCTATGTGTGCACACCTGATGTGTTCAGCTGTGATTTTGCTCCTGTTCCTCTGTAACTAATCCACTAACGCAACAACTTCATGTATATGAAAGAGGAAAAATTTCCTTACTGATCTTCTCTGACTGAGAATCTGAGTTTTATTAGCTTTGTCCTTCTAAATACCTATCTGGATAGGAATAATTTGTTTTACAAGTGATGTAGGACATATCTGCGACAGGCTGCATGAAGTTTGGAACAAAAAAGCAGGTATTTGTCTCTTGTGCCTTTTTTTCCTCCTCTTTAAAAATAGGCTGCTTTTTATTTATTTATTTTAAAGAAAACTATTGTGGATTGCCACCATTTAAAATCCGTAAAGAAAGGGCTTTGAGCTTCAGCCCATGCAGACCTGGCTGCTGCAGCTGGTGAGAGAAGTTTGCTGACTTGGGAAGGTAAAAGCAGGGTGCAGGTGCACTCAGAAATGTCAGAAAAACCTATTTACAGAGCTGCAGAAGAGCAAAGGTGCTGAACTGCTGTGGGTATACATGGCACAGGGCGAGTTAAACATTACCAGTGGTAAAACAAGTGCTGCAGAAAAAGAAAGAGTAAGAGATACAGGCTTGGGTTTTCAGGAGAGCATCAAATGAAGGACACTATGAACCACTGTGGGAAGAGTTGCACCCTAAAGACTTTGAATAAACCACATCCAGTGTCTCTGTAGCAGCAAACTAACTTTGGGAAAAGACTAACTGGAGAGAAAAATCTATGCTTAGAAGAACAAAGTTTGGCAGACTGGGAGTAAAGAGTCCAAGTGGACAGAAATGTTGTCAAAACACTGCTGGAGAGCACAGGGCTGTCAGAAGGCTCCCCAAATCAGAGCTGGCACAACTGCAACTGCAGCTGTTGTATGAGCTGGGAGGAGAAAAGATCTGGGGATCTAGGATGGAGGGGTGAAATAACATCCCTGAAAGGAGCTGGGATCCTAAATTGATGCTCTGGTTTAAGTACAGGGTGCAGCATTGACATCTGTCTTGCTGCTGCTGAGAAAACGTGGTGAACCCTCTATTTTTCACTCCACTACTTTGAAAAATTTAATAAAATCGATACATACAGCCCATTGGAGAGGCCATTCTTCTGAATACTTCAGTGTCTTGGCTATTTTGCACTTGCAAATATTTGGGTGGTTCAAAATAACGGAGGATGATTTGCAAGAGGAGACAAACCTGCCTGAACTGGGGAGTTTCCATACCTCAACAAAAGCATCTCTGTGGCTGGCTGAGGCACTGAGAACGTGAGTGCAACAGGAAGGGCTCAAAGGGCAACAACAAGAGGGACATGGCTGGGGATGACAGTAGATGTTCTTCAGATGTTGGAAATCCATATTCCCAAGCCACCCCAATGCAAGGACACTCATTGTCCCTGGAAAAGCTGTCCACGTTGCTTTGTTAAGACCAGGTTTGCACAGGATCTCGCTTTACAGAAATGTATTTTGGTCATAGCCCAACTCATAATATAAAGGGAAGAAAAAACCTCTTTGGCAGTTCGTTGGCAATAATCTTTATCAGCAGATTTTTGGAACTTAGTCTTCTCAGCACTCATCAAAATCATTGGCTAGAAAACAGTTTGGACATTAGCAGGCTGATACAAAGAGTTTTGGTTTGCACATACAGACATATGCAGTTGGCCTGTACGTGTGAGGCTGATGGGACATGAGCAGTGAAGTGTTTGGTTATGGGACAGTCTGTCCCTCTCTTGTGGAATTTAGATTTGTTGAAGTCTGGGAAAATTTCAGTTAATTTGTAGTCCAGGAGAATGGGATTAATTGTGAAATCTTGAAAATGTACTTTAATAAATTTCTCCGTTAATATATTATCATCCTTGACATTAATCACGTTGCCTTAGCAAAATATGCCCTTGACTTGAAGGAATTTTGCTTTAAATTCCCCTCCCTCCCAATTTCTGCTATTAATCTTGAAGACAGCTATGCCTTTCCAGCTTTTCAGATTAACAAGATAAAGTATTCATTAATTAATTGGAAAAACAAGTTAGAGCTCTCAAATGCTATTTGGAGTGTCCAGTGCCTCTGGAAAGGGATTGGGACAACTGATCATCATTAAATTTAGCACTGTCCAAGCAGTGAGAGATGGAGCAGGTGTTCCTCATGGTGTGCAGAGATGTGCTCTTTGCAGAGGATGTTCCAGTGGTGTTCTGGTGCCCACATGGTAGGGATCACCTGCAGTCAGCTTGCTTGTAGGTGCACTTTGTACTGGGGACCTCAGGAAGTCTCAGCTGGATAGGTATGAAGGCAGCTCCACTCCCTGTCCTCCTCAGGAGCCCTTGTCCAACCTGGACTGGAGGAACTCTATGGAGGGCAAGGAAAGCTCTTCCTGTGTTTCACTACCCCTACTGTTAGGTTTTTGCTCCTGTGTAGCTTCAGTAGTTTTGGTTGCACTGGAAGTGTTCATATCTATTGTGAACAGGTTATGATTGTCTCTTGCTGATCTTTAATGAACTTGCCCTTTCGTTCTGTCATAAAGTGTAGGTTGAATAGCTCCCACTCACTAGACCTTCCTCTGTGGGATGGGACTTAGAGCTCTGTTCTTTCTTGTTGCTCTCTTTTTGATGCTTTTCCTTCTCTGCTGGTTAAGCCTCTCATCTCTTCCTCTCCTGTTCCTGCCTACTCGTAAAGTGATGATGTGGAAAGATGTGAGTGCCTTCAGGGCAAGAGGCTCTGGGGAGCAGAACAGGGGTGGGCAGAGGTGAGAAAGCAGCAGAAGACAGGGGTGAGTGGGAGGAAGAGTGTGTGTGTGAGGCTGAAGGCAGTGGGGAAAAGGACTGGAGAGCCCTGTTCAGACTGTACCCCACCTCTTTGTGAATTCCTTTGCTCCTCTTTGTGCCTTTCTGGAGAACAACTCCACTTCAGTGTGTTTCCTTCAAGAAAGCACAGTGGTCAGTTTAGCAATGAGCTCTGGTTTGTCTAAAGAGAGACGAGGGCATCTTCAGGGGACGGGGGCACACATGTGCCATGGGAGCCACACTTGAGAGCACGTTGTGTTCTGCAGTGGAGAACATTGGGGAGAACCAAGATTCACCCTCTTACCTTTCAGAGTGCTGGTGCAGTTTTTCCTAACTCATTACCTTTGCTAGAGATGGTGCTGTGGTAGTTCTTGCAGACCCTGGTGCTGCTGTCCTGCTCAGCCACCTCCTGCACGTGCTGCTGCCACCCTTCTGTGTTGGTTCTCTAACAGCACACAGCTGTGCAGCATTTCTAGAGATTTATCCTCAGCTCACTTCTGTATCCTGTTAGCAATGATGGACGTTATTTGCAGTTAACCTCCTGATGTGGAAGTGTTAACTGTGAGTGTTGCTGCCTGGGCTGTGATGCTCACCAGTTCTGTTAGAGCTGTAGATCCTCAGCACCTTCTGGCCTTATAGGACGCTTAAGTCCTCCATTTCTTGTACGAGCTACCAGGTGACAGTGAGAACCTTTCTCCTCCTCTCCCTGTGAATCCAGATAACCCTCTGATGAGTCTGTTCCTGTTGCTGGCTGGACTGGATCCAAATGTAAAACTATTTTAAGCATACATGTAAAGTCAAGCATATGAGAGTCTAACTGAGTCCAACTCACTGTTTTGGGGCTGGACCATGGTAGAAGAGCTGCAGAGCTTTGTGGCTGTAAATAAGCATTCCTGTCCTAGTTCAGTTACGTTCTTGATTAATGTGCTTGGCTTTCCCAGTGCTGAGCCATGGCTGCTGCTGTTTGTCAGAGCATTAATTATTCTTGAGCAGGGAGTTTTGTAGCAATTACGTTTTGTGTGAAACTGCGTAATGTTGGTGATGAAAATTTCTGTGATTAAAGTAGGCTGGAGGTAATTAGTTGTCATTATGCTATTTTAAGAACAGAGCCATTCAAGTGTCAGCTAATGAGCTTGAAGAACACCCACACAAAAAAAAAAAACCCAGAAAAAAAGTGCAAAAAGGCTTTAACTCCTACTGGTTTCTCTTCCATTGAAAAAAATTATCATATTCAATGTCTGATATTCATAACCAAGGTTTGAAGACAATAAAACACCTGAATTTTCAGTACTCCAGGAAGAAACACACAAGCACATTTAATATTTTAAAAGAACACCCATGTATTCCAATGGATCGAAAGTATTTGGAAAGCAGCACTTAGCAGCCTGACTGCAAACATTTTGCACAGTGATGGGGAAAGAGCTGAATTTCAGTTCTGTTTCCTGGGTTTTGCAGTTTGGGGAGCGTTCATGTGTCGCCCAGCTACTATCGTTGTGGCAGATCTCATCTTACATTCTTTTCTGCTCGTGGTGGATCTCTGTCTCTCCCAGTCGAGGGCATTTATCTTTACACTGATGCAATTTTACAGCTCCTCTGATTTCTGTGGCCATGCAGACTGCTTGGCTCCGTGGCTCTTAGCATAAACTGGTTACTGAGGAGTAAACAGATGGGAGAAGTTGTGTTTATTTTTCAGGTTTGTTATGAATCCTTCAAAATATTGCTTGTCCACCCATGGGATAAGAAGATTCTAATCCCACAACATAATTCTAAGATTTCCTAGAAATTGTTATTATTAATTTAGTACGAAAAAGCAAAGTTATTTAATGACTTACAGGTGGTTTCTGGTAGGTTTTTTGGGTGGTTTTACATTTTCTGTCCTTATACTTAGAAGTTAATGTACTGATGACCAAGGGGTCTGGGGTGTAACCGTGCTGGTGAGGTTCATGGCAGGTAACTCTGCTGTTCCCCAACCTTGACTCCATCACTGCTCCAGGGACACATTCTCCTGCTGTGTAAGTAGTTTGAGGACCGAGGCACAGAGCAAGTCCTATGGGTCAGGAGCACTTGGGAGAAATAGGACTGAGTTACCCTGTGGAAAGCACAAGTTGGCCCAAGAACAAATGGGACCTCTTGGAGTCAAAACCCATCATGCCAAAGGACGTGTGTAGATGCCCTGGTGTCGTAAGGGGACATACACCCTTCCCTCTGATCACCTCTGTAGTTAATGCACCAGTCACTTGCTTAGCTGCTCTTCTTTCTCTGCTTGAACATCATCACAGCATGCAACGAATTGCAGTGCTGGGGGTGAAATGAACTCGCAGTGCAGACTGCTGTGATGCCACTGAGATGGTGAGGGTTGCAAGAGTGGAGCCAGCACTCCCACAAAGGCACAGGACAACTTCATTAATACCTACAGTTGTATGTGTTTGTAAATGGACACTCAACACAAAGGTTGTGGAGTGAATCAATAACCCTAGCAGTTTCTTCCCCCCGTGCACCCCAATTATTCTTTTTGACCACCTTGACTTTTCATGTGACAGGTTTTTCTGTGCCCACTTAGGAAAAGGCTTTTCCTCCAAGGATTCTACTTACTCATGTGAGAAGATTAATGAGGAGAAATAATCCATTCCTAGTGATGAAGTAACTTTTCAGACTCTCTCAGCTCATTTCAGTTTCCCATTTGGGAAGGCAGTGCTGGCTCTGCCAGGCAGCTCTTTGAGCAAAGCAGAGTCCTGCAGGTAACCCACGTGATTACAGCTGCTGCTCAGGGTTACCTAGTGAATAACTTGGGAAAATGGTTGGGATGCTGGGAAAGAAGGAGAGATTCCCAAACAGAAGAGAGGACTGCATTTATATCAATGTGTGCAGTATTGTAAATAACCAGAAACCCTCTACTCTGCCCAAAAAGATGCCAGCAGAGTGGGAGAAAAATATAGCTGGTTTTTTATAGCACTGTCGACAGCCGCTCAGTGACTTGTTGGCCCCTTCATTCCACCCCACTGCTGGAGTGAAATAACTGGGTCAGATCTGTTCGGGCCATCTTTGCGTTGAAAGTCTCGAAGTTTCTCTCATCCTCTGTCATAAAGATTCTTTTTAGCCAGCTTGGGAGCAGCTTAAAAGAAAATTAAGGAAACAAAGATGCAATCTTGGAGTGACATATCATAATGAGGCCTTTCAGGCTCTCCAACTTTCTCATTAACTTGCACCAAACGCAGACTTCAGAAATTACAAAAGCATTTTCTCTCGTAGCCCACAAATAGTCTGTGCTTGGAGTACACCACATTGTCTCAATCTTTTTGGCTTATTCCCAAAGCAGCTTCTTTTGGCACACTACAGTCGATGGGAATGATATTGCAGGAAGAACAAAGTACAACTTTTCCAAAGGAAATAATAAATCTGCTGTGGGCTTTCAAAGCAAGCTAACATAATCAGCTAGGGATTTTTTGTTTCAAGAATGTAGGAAGAACACAGATGTTATTTTGGACCATTAACATCTTAACTCTGAAGACATGCAAAATATTTTCCAGTGGATTTTCCTTTTTTTTTTTAAATTTTTTTATTTTATTAAACTCAAAGCTTTTTTTCATCCTGTGTATTAAATATGGCAACATCACATCACAGTTCTGCCAAATTGACAGTATGGTATGAACAGTTACTGCTGAATATGTATACACATCTATATATGCTTGTCAATCCACCATTTCATATTTTATCTCATCAACATGTAAGCCCAAAGATGTCTGGCTGAAAAGCAACTCTGTCTGTAAAACAAAGGCAACAGACAATGTGGTTTGGTTGCTGACATTAGATATCCAGTAAGTTTGACCTAAAAGCAAGAGACAAAACCCAGGATGTTCTTGATGCTTTAAAAAATATTAATCCATTGATGGGATTTAGCTACAGGGAAAAATAGATAAGTTTATTACTTTTTTTTACAACCTGATCTAACAAGGCTGAAATTGGTGGGAGGCTTGTGTTAATTCAGCTTCAGTGGACATTGGATCAGGTGCTTAATAAAGTTGAGTGTCTAGCTTCAAACTGAACAAGGGCTCTTTGCTCTGGGGCACTGTGCAGATCAAATGGTTCTAACGAAGGCTGGAACTGGCTCCAGATGAAAAGGTCATGCATGTGATGGTGGCAAAGGAAGCAGGTTTCAGGAAAATTCTCCCATTCCTAGAATCTTGCAAAATCCTTTAGGGAAAAATGGCACATCAGTCTTTTTTTTTGGAGTCTGAGAAGAAGAGTTGAAGCACATGTGTGTATGCATACTCCTCCAACAGATTTCTGACCTGGGATCAGTGAATTAATTGATGATATATTTTTAGTAGTACAGGCAAATGGTCAAAGAAAGAGGCTGGAGTTACAGAACTGCTTTCTTGGCCCAGCTCATTGATGCAGTGGGACACCGTTTCCACAGGAAGGAGATGTAATTGCATGAGCATGTATTTTTTGCTATTTCTTCCATGTTTGCACTGCTTTGTTGTGCCTTCTGCTGCTTATCTCTGCACCTGCTTTAAAGACTTTTTCCCTGAGGGAAGAATATAAAACTTGTCAGTTTAACCCTCTTTGGTATTTTTTCTTTTAAATCCATCTCTTTTTTTTATTTTATTTTTTCTTTTTTTTTTTTTTCTTCTTTTTTTCCTAAATTTTGTCTTGGTTGTTCTCTCTACTTAGTTATGCTGGAAAGTCGAGATCTTAAATACAGATATTTCCCTTGTACTTAATCAAGGATCCAGCTGTTAAAAATAGTCAGCTTTTATCAGAAATTATTTGGTATCTTCTTCAGAAGATCATTTTTCCTCCTAAGGAACCAAATGGATCATCTCCAGAAAGCTCAGATGTTTTGCATCTGAATGTTTTGGTGCATTTGCAAACAGAGAGATGTTCCTCATGTAACTTTTACCCAGAGCAATTGTCCTTGCTAGCAGTGGTTTTGCTAGATAATAGTGGTTCCTCTAGAAGGAAATTGTGAGAAACCAACCAAACAGGAAGATATAATTTGGTATAATTTTGTGAAAATAATAGGTTATTTATCACACAACCTAGATGCTCCCTAGGGTGTGGTGTGCCTACACACACT
Source organism: Podargus strigoides (assembly GCA_028020825.1). Classification (NCBI taxonomy): domain Eukaryota; kingdom Metazoa; phylum Chordata; class Aves; order Caprimulgiformes; family Podargidae; genus Podargus; species Podargus strigoides. The sequence continues at coordinate 2,313,831 of CM051625.1, read as the reverse complement.
CATAAATAGGATCTGCAATGAATTACTCCAGGCCATCCACTCTTTTTTTTTTTTTAAATTCAGGGAAGAAACAGGAATGCCTGGGTTGGGGGGACAGAGGCTGTTCTTCTAACAGTGATTGAAGTAAGTCTGAATTGCCAAAACAGAGTTGTAGGGTTTTTATTTACCAAACCCTAGCAGCAATGAAAACATCAAGCAGTTAAAAGATCTGGTAGCAGTATGAGAGGTGAGGTATGCACAGGGACACTGCACGGGGGGAAAGAGGTGGATGATGTCTTTGGAAAGTCTTTGTGGACTTGGCAGTCCTGGGTTAATGGTTGGACCTGATGATCTTAAAAGTCTTTTCCAACCAAAACCATTCAATGATGCTAAATGTATAGCTCCTTGCAGAAGAAACAGCCTCATTATTATCCAACTGGTTGAAACAGTTTTACTGTTTGCATCACCTTAAACTATAGCAAATGTCACCTGTTTGCTTCTTGGTCCTCTACGGGATCCATGAAAAGTTTTCAAAAGCTTTGAATTTCTTTGTGCAGTGCTGTTGCTGTATTCACTTATACTGGAGTTTCTAAGACACTTACTAAGCAAAGGTGATGAATTTAATTTCCTTACCCCATCCCAGCAGATACTGCAGTTTGCTTTCTATCCTCTCCTCACTTCTTGAGCTGGAGATCACGTTTATCTTTACTGGTTACTGAAGGAATTAATGTTTCCTTGCACCATGCTGGGGGGGTGAAGTGACTCTGCTATATCCCACCATGGACACCAGGAGTATTGGGAGGCTTAATTAATTACATTTTGTGCCATGCTTTGACAGACCCTGATCAAAGGCACGACAGGCATATAAACTATTATTACATTGATGGTAAATGAATTTTAATGTAACACCACAATGCTAGGCATGAAGAGGAAAAATAGCAAGGAATCTTCTACTGGGGGGATTAAAGTTGTCAAAAAACCCTGAGGAGCTCCCCTGGCAAGTATGGCTGGACACAGGCGTCTGTGTTTGCATTTTCACACAGATCCCAGAGAAAGAGTTAATGGAGTACAGAGCTATCGGGTTCACTTCCAATTTTCCACCTGACTGTAATGAAATGCCACAGTGCCTCAAACCAAACCTCTCATTACTCTCCTTATTAGTTTTCACTCTAGTAAATAAACTAATGGTGCTACTAGCAATTAATAATAGGCAATCAGGGTCTCTTTCATGCCTGTCACTTTTCTCTGTGCTCTTTGCAAATAAAAACGCCCCACCAGCACGTGGAAAAAAAAAACCCCACACCCTTTTTTATTCTACTAACTCACTCTTTTTTTTTTTTTAATCCTTTATTTCATGGTTCCTTGCTTTTTATGGCTGCTGCTGATCCAGAAGCACACTGTCTGTGGGGCATCCTTCACCTGGCAGGAAGGCTCCTGATGATAGTGTCTACAGTTGATCCCCACCTCTGGAATTCCCTTCCTGGTAAGGAGATGTCTCCTGCCAGAGCCTGGCAGTGAAGGAAAAACACACCATAAGTCATTGCTCAAGTGTTTTTCTTGGAGGGTCTGCCAGGCACACTGAAACCATAGTTTATACGTTGCAGAGCGTGTTGTTTAAACATGCCACACACCTTCAATACCTTTGACTAGGATATATAACATTAAGTAGCTGGATTTATTTCCCTCCTACCTTACCTCCCTATCTTTCTGTAAACCTTACCTCATTCTTTCCTATAATATTTCCTTGTTTATTTGAAGTATTGAGGGGGTTTTATGACACCAGATAGGTGTTAGGTTTTGTTCTATCAAGCTGTGCTCTCCTGAAAGGACATCCAAAAGGAGTCATGTTTGAGAGTTACCACTGAAAACGAAAGGATGCTGAACTGGTATGAAATCCTTTTCTTTTTGATACTGCTGTGATGGTTGGGCATCAGACTGGATGCAATTCAAACAAATAATTGATCAGTTTTGTCTGTCTCTTCAAATGATATTGTCTGAAATCAATAAATCAGGGAAGTCTGATGTCAAAGGAAGGATACAAGAATGATGAGTATGTCCTGTTCTTCATAAAATGCTTAGTAGAGTGTTCCCAGTTTCACTACTGGGAAAATAATTCCTAAATGCTAGGGACCAGTAACACCATAGATATTTACCTTAATTCCCTCTGTAGGACTGGAAAATTCAGTCTTGCTGATATCGTAGAGAGGTGCCCATTTAGACTGCTCATTCAGTCTTCTGGCCCTGAGTATCTGTTGAACATTATTAAATGTTGTTAATTATGTCACTAACTCCATAGGAAACTGAGGACTGTTGGGGCATGTAGGAATCTGATCCCTACATTTGTAAGATGACTGTAAAACACTGATAGCTTAGAATATGTCCCCAAGCTATTGTCCTTGAATGTTCCAAACAAGACAATTTGGTAGAATTTTGGTAGCCACTAAACTTGAAGTCTCAAAATGTGTTCCTTTTTCCATTGTGCTTCAGTTGTTTCAATTGTGTTCCTTTGGTGTGAAGTTTAATGTCCTTGTCACTGATTTTGGCCATTTTCTTGCTGAGACTGCTGGTTTTCTGAGTGGTGCTTTCTGGGGTAAATAGTAATAATACAGTACACTTAATAGGGGACATACTGTTCTGAGACACAGATGCAAAGAAGTTCAGCCTTGTGCCTAGAGTAGGTCATGATGGACACAGAGAATGGAAGGATAATAGTCCAAATTTAGCTGTTTTCCTAGTGTTTATAGGGAACTTGAGGAATCTGATCCAGCAGTGCTGAGAGCCACAGATGCACACTGCTGCTTGTTTTAGCTCTGTGCAGCTAAAGCAATGGCTTTCATGTTCCCCAGCTATGAAGTGACCATTCATAAACCATCACAAGCAAGTGGATGAATAAAATGCATTGAAAGCTGGCACAGAAACCGAGGGCTGCGCTGCAGATACTGTGAAATAGTGATGTGACTTCATGCTTGGACAACAAGGAAGTGTCTGAAGACATGTGAAAATTTAAATTTATTTTTACATGGTGCACAAAGGCAGAGTCACAGCACTTAAGGGCCTGCAAAATAAGCCCCAAATCAATTTTGAAGGAACAGATGTCACTCCTTCAGTCACCCTAAAGATAAAACCAGGATTTGCTATCAACAGAACTAATGTTGCCAGCCCATGTAATGTTTAAAATGAATGAATTAATAATAACTATTAATAGCTGGCCTTTAATGCCTGATTTAACTTGGCATGAGATACCACAGTGCTCACTTGGACCATTGTGGTTAATTGCTGCTTGTGAGCCTGCTTTAAATATCCTGTGTCGGTGCTCAAACTCTCAGCAAAGGGGTGCATGAAATACTTGGCTATAGTAAGCAATCCTCCTTAGGAGAAGAAATAAATGTCTTTCACAATAAATTACCTAGGGTTTTTTTGTGGTTAACATAATTTATTTTTTTTTTAATCCTCAAGTCTGTATGAGAGTCTTAAAATGCTTTACAGTTAATTTCATAACTCTACATAATTCTGTGAGTTATTTTAACTATGATTTTATATGCAAAGTTTCCAGGCTGTTTGAAATAACTCTATACATGGACATCCAGGCAGGTAGGTGTGGCTTCTATGGATACTGATGGAGTGAGCTGGAATAAGCTGTTTCATGTAAACCCCTTTTCTTTTGGATGTTTTGTCCTCATAATCTCCCTTCAGAACCACCAAGCTTTTGTAACCTCCACGAGACTTACAGCCCTTATAATGCTGATACTGGTGGGGGATTTCTTGCCTGTCCTTTTCAACTTTCCATCTCCACAGTGCCATCTCATAGCCTAGCTGTTCCTTTTGTCTTCCCTTCAGTGAGCTCCTTGGCTGTATGTTGTGATCAATTGTGATGATTCACAAGCACCAAAAGCTCCAGCCAGACCAGTCTGTTCCTATTAATAGTATTAGTGGGAATAAAAATGAACATAATGACTTAAGTGTTATTAGATTCTGTGTATCAGGCTAGGGTTTCTTTGGTCTGAAGGATGATCTCTGAGCTGAGTCAGGAACGCTGTCCCAGGGTGTCCACCCTCTATTAGCAATGCTCCTTGTCTGTGCCACTCTTAACCTTGTTTGCTCATTAGCTCCCCTGAAAAGGAGATTTTTCTCCACCCATTTACTTTTGGGGATAAGGCTGGCTGCCACCTCAGGCTGCAGAGGACCACTGAGTACTTGCTGTGCTACAGCCACCACCTGGTGCAAACTGTGAATCCAGTCAGGTGCCCTTCCGTGGTCCCAGCAATGCCCTGTGCCTAACTGGGATTGCCATAGCTTCCTCCTTGCATGGGCTTTCTGGCTCCTGTCCTCTCCAGCCAAGCGTTGCCTTGCTCAGCACCTACCTCTCTGCCTCCACACCCAAGTCTTACACCCAGAGCTGGCATCTGCCTTTCAAATCACCTGCCCCATCAGCTTGTCACCCAGGAACACCCAGCAGTCCTGCAGCAGGGCGAGGAAAAGGACCTTGCTCTCCCCACACAAAGGTTTGGTGCTCAGTCTCTAAAAGGCTTTCCCAGACCTCTGCCTTTATTACCTGTTTTGCTAAACCATTACTCTTTCTCAGTCACTTTGAGTCCTCCTTCAACCTTTATCTGACTTATGGGATACAATGGGCTAAGGAGGTCTGCCCTTGACTTTTTTTTTTTTTGATGCTGTGTCAGTGCCCCATTTTGCAATATTTTACCTGCAAAACTCTAAGGAATCTTTGAAATGAATTGTTATACTATAATAACCCTAAGAGGAAAACATGGACCTCTTCAAGATGCTGTGTAGGTAAATAATAAGCAATTAATTCAAGACTTGGGTCTGACTTTGCAGGCTTTCCAGTGAGTAAATAATGGTTATATCAACAGAACAACTCTTAAGAACTGAAATTACACGTAAGAGCACACACGTGGCAGTGCTCAAAACCCAGAGGACAAAAATACCCTTGGCCATGTCAGAGAATTGTTTGAGGATGTTTATATTTTGTAGATTACATCCCCATAAACATTGCAAGAGGAGATGGGAGCAGCACGGAGCAGGAAAGACCAATGTTGCCACACTGGGCTCCTGCCAAAGCCTTGGCCCCTGATTTGTGTTTGGGATGGGAGTGGGGGACAGGTTGTGTAGCTTCTCCCATCAGCAGGAGCATTCCTGGCTTTAATTAGCAGCTTTCAGCTGGCAGCCAGTGCTGATTTATTTTAATACTAATGCTTTTTTTTTTTTGATGAATTGTTGCTTAGTCTGTTTTGAATACTTTCTGCATGACTAATTAACGTGCTAAAATGAATTAAATTGTGGTGTTAAACCTTACTCTAGTATGTACAAACAAAAGGCTGGTAGTCACAGGTCTTCAAATTTATATCTAATCTTTGCATTCTCAAGGACGGGGCACTGCTTGTTATCTAAAAGCCATTTAACTGAGCTAAAACGTGATGTCATGCTTCTCTAAGTGCATGTAGGTATTTGTGTTCAGTCTGTTGAGCAACAGGCTTGAATATAGTGAGATATACGTAATTACATTCTTTTAATGATAACAAACCCCACTTGCAATTGGCAAGAGATGAAAACCCGCAGCCTCATATATGGAGTTTTGCTTGAGTAAAGCGTTCTGTAACATTATGCTGGGATAAAGCAGCGTGATTCATCGCTGGAAAGACACTCCCAGCCGGGGCAGATAGTCAGAAATCACTCACCGCTGACCCTCGGGACGAGCAGCAGCAGCCCCTCGCCGAGGAAAAGCTGCAGGGAATAAGGTAACCCCGCAGCCAGGGGGGCTCTGTTTCATAGCTGAATAGTGCTGGCGAGGAGGGGATGCGAGTCCTCTCCCCTTTTGGCTGCTCTCCCCTCCCTGGACTGCTTCTCCTTCCCTGTGCTTTTGCATTTATGTTTTATTACCCATAGATTTTTTCCCTTGAAACAAAGACGACTTGTGTAAGAGCGCAGGATAACAACATAATTATTTGATATGTGTATATATATATATATGTATATATATATATATATGCTTGAAATAATCCAGCATCTGATTTTTACTGAAGAAAAGTAGCACTCAGCACAATCTGCACCCGGCGAAGATCCTGCTCTTCCCTTTCCGCAGCGCTGCAGCGGGGCACGTTCGTTCCATGGCCGTTGAGCACGGCTGCTGCTGGCCCCGGGAGGGAGGGGAGGCAGGCTGCTGCCTGCCCATGGCACCCGGGCTTCGGTAGAGAGCAGTGACCCAGTGACCGACCTGGCTGCATCCCCCGGGGGAGTGCTGCGGGGGGACCCCGGCCGCTGGCTCTGCCGAGGGCGCGATGGAAACTCCCTGAACCACCAGCCAGAAAACACACGCTACTGAGGTATGTCTCTATATATCTTACACAAAATCCCTTCTTTCTCACCTTTTTTGTAATTACAGCAAAAAAAAAAAAAGAAGTGGTGATCTTAGTTTAAGTCACTTTGGTTGACGTGCTTAGAAAAACACTCCAGGTAAGGGAAAAGATAAACCTGAACATCAGCAGTGCATCCATCGGGTTGGTTCAGCTCAATGCATGGATTAGTGGTCCATGAAGGGAGCAGAACTGGACCTCACGTTTGCGGGAGGGCTGGTGGGGTGACCCCAGGGTGGGGATGGTCAGCAGAGAGACCCCCTCCTGCCCTCCCATTCTGAGGTTCACGCGAGCCGGTGTTGCTCCGCAGGGCGCTGAGCAGCTGCTCTGTGGCGTGGAGGGGGAGCATGGCCGGGGGGGACCGTGGCTCATCCCGCAGGAGCAGCCCCATGATGCTGGACCCCGAAGGAGGGCACTTCCAGGGGAGATCAGTCTGTCCAGCACAGGAGCAGTTTGCCCGGGTGCTTTTGGCAGTGAATTTGGGGTGATGGAGCGGGCACAGCGCGGGGCTGGTCCTGCCCTGCTCCCCACTGGGCTTATCTGGAGGTGGCAGGAAACCCTGGACGTAATTTTTTTTATTTTTTGGAGAGCTTGCTTGTGAAAATGTAGTTCTTTACACATTGTTTTCTAAGCAGAAACAAACAAAAGAACTATATGTGTTGTGAATCTGCAAAAAAAAGAACGGCATTGCCGGTGCAAAAGTGCTTCCCACTCTTCCTCAGTATTACAAAATATATCACTACGTAAAAAAATAAACTAATTTCTTAGACAAAACAGTTGTGTTTCCACTTGTAGCCAGTGCATGCGCTCTTTTCTGTTAAAATATAATTTTTTGGGGAGGGAATATTGACAGTTTCTTAATTATAATTGCTTTCTATAGCTAGTGTGATGGAAAACACTAAGTTACATCCCTTGCCAATGCAACAGGCAAGCTGTATAATCCTTTCTTTTATATATCCACCTGATTTTCTTAATATTTTTGAAACTTTTACTTGGTAATGGGTATAGACAGGTATGAAAACCTGCCCAATACCTGCAGGAATACTCGTGGGGTTTCATACAGTACACTGTTAGGTGTACGCTTGATGATTTTTATAGCATCAGGAGCTGCGCAGAAGGGCTGTGGGTCATCTTTTTTTCCTATGTGAGACTCAATGTAAGGCCACTGCAGAGCACAGGGCTGGTGGTTACCATGGGCTGTGAACTTTAAGTGGGCAGAACTGGCAAAATATATGTATTTTCTCAAAAAAAATAATTATGTTGCCTCAGAGCTTGTTCTGTGGAAATTAATAGCAACTAACAAAGATCTCAGTGTGAACTGGGTGGAGATCCCCAGTGTGGCCATTAACATACCTTTACAACTCTCTTTGTTGAATTTTTTTGCTTTTATTGCTGTGGAAACCCTGTTTTGCCTGGAGATACGACTATCTCGATGGGTCAGAGCTCAGGGACACTGCTGGATGGTGGTATCAGGAGGTCAGCCTGGCTCTGGTGTCCCCGTGGCTGCGGAGCCCCAAGGATTTCAGACTCTGTTGGGTTTTTCTGGTGTGGGAATGTAACGATGCTGTCCGCTGCGTAAGAAGCACTGAAGCAAGGACAGCTGAACTGAAAATGTAGATATTGCTGCTTTAGTAAGGGATGAGCTTGCAGGCTCCATGCATCAGTAGAGAGGAGGTGTCAGGACTAAATTCACTACATCTGCTTTGCTGTGGAGCAAGGTAAAAACCTCATTTTTACAAAAGCCCTGGTGAGGGGCTTATGGGTGGGTGATTGCTGCAATAATAATAGTGATTTAGCTCATTAGCACTGCTCAGATAAAATGACTCCCCACTCAACTAATTAGTTATGCAAACATTGAGGACAGGCTTTTAATCAGTTCTAAACCTGCTGCCTCCTCTATGACCTGGGGAGGTGCCAGTGGGGAGGGAACCTGACCCTTTGAGTTTCCACTGGAGTTTTTTAGGCCAGTGTTGACACAAAACCATTTGAAAAGTCCTCCTGGTTCTATTACAGTAGGCAACTTGTTCACTGTAAAGCTAAAGCTTTATTTATGCGTCAGTGATCCGCTTGTTTGATGATCTGGCACTCGTGTGTCTGATCTTGAGTCTGATTCCCTCCAACTCTCTGGTGTAAAAGGCAAACTATAAATTACAATGTAGTTTGGAAATGGAATGATTTGGTCTTTTATCAGTTATTGCTCATGAGTAGGATTGGGGTTTTCCAATGGAAACCCAAGTCTGAATCACTTGATTTATCCAGACTTCCCACCACCATTAGAAACTGGGTTGATCAGCAAGTACAGCAGTTTAAGGAGTGCTGAGATAATTGCTGTGCATCCTTCAAGGTGTTATTTAGCCATGTATGAACCTGACCACAGTAAGCTATAACCCTCTTCTCCTTTTCTTGGCCCCCACATTGCACACAGTGTCTGTCAAATTGATGTGATGGAAAAGGCAGAACCACTCGCAGGGGTCAAGTGATACACCAGCCAAGCTGGGGCAATGGTGAACTCTGCAGAAGACATTGAAGCATGTATTGGTGTGGCCAATGGCTTGGTTTGGTAAAGCTCAGCAAGACATACTTAGTTAAAATGAACTCACTTGCCTTGAAAACAAACTTCTTTTAATCCTAGAGTGGCTGAGGTCACCCCTGGGTAAAACACGGCGTATCTCGATGGCTGATAGGTATCTTCCTTTTGTAAGGAGATATTTACTGAGCGCAAGGAGCACAAAGGAGGCGGTAAAGTAGAATTGCTGGTAGTTCTTTGGCACTCTGAATGGATTTTTGCATCAGACAATACCTTCTTGTGATATAATTGGCAAGGAAGGACATGAGTACAAATATATTACGTGTTCATTTCATCTTTTTTTAGAACGATTTTGGATTCCATGATTTTCTGGGGAGGATGGGTTTGAACAAGAAGACTGCCTGCTTGTTGGAAAGCCTTCTTTCTCTTATAAAGTGAATGATTCTTCTTAGTTTTCCCTGTTTCCAAGTATGACAGTAGCTGCAGTAGACCTTAGGTGCTCATTTTCCCCCAGTGAATTTACGGTGTTCTTTGTTGTGTGGTGTGACCTACTCAGAGAGGAGCACAGTTCTTATCCCTCAGCCGCCATATGTTCACAGCAATAATCATCGTTTTCTGTAAGGGCCAGTATTTGGTCTGTCCTGCATACACGGCACTTCCTTGTCTCTGAGAAGAGTTTTTATAAAGCTGCTGTGGAAATTGTGAAGGTTTCGCAGTAGAGATGTATGTAGGTGGGACTGCTTCATCACGGGTCATATATCACGGTTAACAACTTCAATATTTTTGACATTTGTACAACAAAAAAATCACAGCTTATCACTCAGCACGTGTTAGAAAAGGGAAAAGTTCTCTGTACACAGCACTGCCATTTGTACGTTGCACAGCTTTGTGCCTACGTGATCGAAACCCTCTTTGGGTCTGAATCCACAATATTGCCCTTTATTTGGCTGAGGCAGGGCATGAAGGCTGGGTCTCTCTTCGAAGGGATGCTGCAGACACACACAGCAGGAGCTGTGCCTCCTGCCACGACTTTGCTCTAATGCTTGGAAAATTCTTCATGGAAGCCCTGAAGTTAACTGTTGGGGTGGAGTTAGGATGAGGACATAAAATATCCTGCGTGCTCCTCCATCGGTGGGTATTTCTGAGTAAGGGGGCTCGCCTTGCTGCTTTGCCTGGCTGTGTATAAACAGCTAAATATGCTATAGAAACTGCTAAGTGTAACAGGAAGAATAGGAGGAATAGAGTAAATTATAATCAAAAGTTTTATTGTGTTCTTTTTACCTGTACATATATAAAATTCCTTGTGCTTTCTCTTTAAAATGTGTGGATTTTATCTGAACTTTCATTCTCTTCCTATTCAACTGCCTTTTCCTTTAACAGAATTACATAAATTACTGTCATCAAATTCTGCAATTACTTTGCATTTGTCAGCCTACTGCTTTTGTGTGTATCTGCTTTCATCTCATTAGCTGTTGTACAGGTGAATTATGACTTGTAGGTAGTTGACTGACTGGCTGTCGGGTGATCCCTTTGTGTGCTGAAGGTATTTGGCTGGTAAAATATTGATGTAAATATTTCAGCATTAGGCATGTTGCAAAATTACCAGGGTTTGTATAGACAAGGGTGTTTCCATACTAAGGGATATGCTGTGCAAAAGCAGCTATGCAAGCAGATTACCAAATCAAATTATTGGGATTCAGATCAGTTTGTAGTGCGGTGAACAAAATTATCCTGGAAAACTGGAAGTCAGGCAAACAGGGTATTTTCCTGGTATTTCATAGTCAGAAATACTGAAGGCTGCAGACTCATGATCTTGCCTAATTTTGAGCTTATTAGACATGGCTACTAAGTCCCCACCCATAGGCAATTAAGAAAATTCCTCAAAAAAATAGCTTTTCACAGGAACTTATATGAACTGCTGCTGCCTTCTTTTTTTTTTATTTATTTTTTTTTAAGTGTCCCTCTCCTAAATAGTTGGAAGTTGCTAACTTCAGTCCCTGTTACCTTTCAATATTATGATTCCTTTGCTCATGCAGAGATTTTTTCAGAGGAAATCACTTCACAATGCAAATCCATGTTATTTTCCAGCGCTCGTACTGAAGTGTGGTTGGGGTGATGGCAGCTTTTTGTCCTCTTCAGCCACAGTATTCACATTACTGTTAGGGAAATCAATGGGGTTTTGTCTGGATGGTGGAGGGAGGGGCCTGACAAGCTCATTTCAGGAGTTTAATCAGCTGTAGGATGCATGTTTTTGTGTAAATAATGTGTGTCTTTGGAAGCTAAGGTAGAGGTAAATTTATGCCATAAAGGTACACCTGAAAATAAGGCTGGTAGGAAGGAGAAGAACAATCAAACCAAAATATCCTTCACTTAGACCACTGGATTTTTCTTTTCCAGGTCCAAGCTTGCTTGTGCAGGTTTCCATTTGCTTTGTGTGGTTTTTGAAGTAAATGAAGTAGATTGAGTAAACTTACTTTTCAGATGTTATTTTTGAGTAATTAAATAAAAGCTAATTTTGGCAATTGTGTGTATGAGCAGTTTCCCAAAATAGCGCTGATGTGAGTGGAAACAATACCTCTTGTCTCCAGAATAATGGAAGTCCTTGATAAAATGTTAGCATCTTCAGATACTGCTCTGTGCATCTGTTGCTAAAGTCATACGGTCTCATGGGCTTCCACTGACCAAAAATCCCCAGGAGCAGCAGTTTTAATTTCAGCATCCCAAATAAACTTAAACCTTTTGATCTGGCAGTCTCCTTTCCACTTTATTTCAGTGCAATTAGCAGAAACAATATCTGATTGGGTGGCCACTGGTATGTTGTGATTTAGGTCCTTTTTTCACGTGTGTTGTCAGGGATGGAACATGTGATGCTTATGTTTGTTTTGGAAAAGCTTCCCTAAATTACAGCCACGCTCACTTGGTTTGAGTTGATCAGTAAAGTGTGTTTAGGCAGGATAATCAGTTTGGTAGTTCTGGTGTGCACATGCTTTAGGCTTGATTCTATAAATACCCTTCTCATGCTACTTGCTAAAAAAAAGCCACATAAGGTTTATGCCACTTCTCTAGGTCTAAATACATGAAATAAAATAGACAAATTTTCATAAACAGGGCAAACCTTCAGATAGTGATGGTTTTGACATGAGCACTAGTGGGTTTTCATGACCAATTTGGCTAATACTGTTATTTTGCTATTGTGTATGTTTAAATAATGGAGATTAAGATGTTTTTTACATATTTTATTTTTACTACATCTATTCATCTCTTTGATTTTGTGGATTCTAATGATCAAAAGTATTCTCAGACCTTTCTGGCCTTAAATATTTAGCCAAAGAAGTTTGTTTTCCTGAGGTGCTTGTGTAAATATAACAAGAGTCTAAAGCTAAACCAGTACAGAGCAGGATTTCATAGAAATCCCTCCTGGTTTTAGAGCGCTCCTTCCAGACAAATGTTTGGGGCTAAACTGCTGAGGAAGCAGATGCCAGTCTGCAGATATTAAGAGTTAATATCTCTTGAGATGTGTTCATTCCCTTAAGGAGCTTCCAGCCCACAGCGAGGCTTCTCGTCAGCGAGATAAGAGGGGCTGGCGAGGGTGGTGGCCAGCATCTTGGGTCGTGGTGTTGAGCAGTGAGTAGGGAATACATCTGTCTTGTGTGGAGGTGACTGTGGGTGTTGAACCCTGTGCCACTGGGATAAGAGCTGTGATTTCGGGTAGGTTTACAGACCTTCATTTGGTGGATAAATAACTGTGGAGTTTCAGACCATTCAAGGGAGTCAACTACAAGAAGTTTGGAGTGAAAAGGCTAAGTGTCCTTGTCCTCCTTGTTGTACCTTCTGGCTCTGCTGATTGATGAGAGAGCACATGTAAGTGTGTATATACACACACACACATATGTTATGTATGTATGTATATTTATGTGTATCCATATATATACAAATATATATGCATTGTCTATGTATGTGTGTGCATTATAATGTATTTATTTTATTCTTGTCCTTCAAGGACTGAAAAGATTTAAATGTTGTTTTATCAGCATTAGGCAAACTGCTGTGTCCGTGTGCAAGTTTCATTGCTATGAAGTTGTTTTCAACAAGACTTTAGTTTGCATATACCAAACTGTACCAGTACTTGGACATATAGTAGAGTACAGAGGTTTGTGTGGCTTTACAATGTTTTAAACATTCTTACTGTAATTTTCTTGCTTTTTTCCCAGATAAAAGAGGTTTTAAACAGCTTCTGCCTTGGTATACCTTGGTACTAGATCTGATATTTGAGTGGCAAAAAGGAAAAAGACCTTCTTGTTTTTTGTTCTTGTGAGCATTTTTCAGTTGAGGCAGCCAAGGGCATTGTTAAACCAATGATTATTTACCTGCTTAACAAAGGTAGAATTTTACATACACTGAAATATTTTATCTGGGAATAACATTTGATGTTATTTAATTTGGTGTTCAGACAACAAACCTCTGGCTTTCTGGAGGTGATGAAATAAAAATCTTTTAGTATGACCCAGTTAGCCAGCAACATGCATTGCCCCAGGTAGACCATGAGCCCCATGTCTGAGGAAGCCTAATTTCTTATGGTTTTGTGTCTTATGGTGGTTTGTAATTAATTTTTGCCAAGATCAGGGAGCCTAAAAGTTTTCTCCTTTTCTTTCTCTGTTGGGTTTGAATTTTTTTGAGGAGGTTTAGGGATATGTTTAGTGGTTTAATAGGTTGGGGTTTTTTCTGTCTAATGAAGTACTAATACAAGCTGCAGTGTTTCCTTAATTGGGGCGCTTGGAGGATGTTTACAGTGTGTATTCACTAATTTCCTGGACTCTACCTCTATGTCCAGCCTGGCCGAATGCCACCAAAGGGTCCGAGTGTTGCTTTGGATGGAGAAGGGAGTGAAAAGGCACATAATGACACACACTATGATAAAATGGCAAAATCCTCCTTTCCCCAGGAAATTGTGCTGAAGATGGGATCAAAAGAAGGATGAAAACAGGGGAGATGTCGTAACATGGATTGTATCAGGTTCCTATTTTACCCATCTCCAGTGGAAGGGTACAAAAATGGTGGGGAAACCATTGGGTGACCACACTGGTGGTGGGATTTGAGGTGGGAAGTCCTCACATATGGAGCTGGGTGTTTTTCCCTCACCTTGAGAGCTTGGTGTCATTAAAACTTTTTAGCACTTCTAGTAATATAAAAATACTTATTTCCTAGCTGACTCTTAAATGCCTTTTAGTGGATTAGTTTGAATCACATCAGCTAAGAGCTTGATCATCTGCCAGCTGCTAAAGTTGGGCCAAAGCTTTGTAAATTAATGAGCTCAAGGTGATTAGTACAGGTTTTGGTGCTTTGGACCATGCACCAAACTGTTGCCATGCAAGGTGTGTAGTGCTGTACGTCTGTCACTTCTTTTTTCCCTTTCAATTCTTACACTGTGAGGGTGTTTGCCTGGCTTGGCAACCAAAATACACATGAAGGGCTCTGTCTGATGTCAAGGAATGGAGGTTATATCGAGGTTCCAAAAAGCAGGATCACCATATTAACCACTGCTTTGTTATAGAGATGCTTATTGCTGTGATAATTGTAACCCCAATTCTTGTTCAAGATGGTTGTGTACTTAGCAGCCCTATCTCTGGTATCCATTCACAGGATGTGTTATGGGAAGAGGTTTTGGAGTCTTGCAGCAACACTCTTGTGTTGCTATTGTGAATAGAAAAATGTCTTTGTACAAAAGAGTTGGTACACCTATGGTATAGAGCTGTGGAAGCTCCACAGAGGTTTTGTGGACACCAGTGCATCTCACTGACTAACTATTGACTGTTAGAGAATCCAGGAGAGGAGCTGAGCTCTTGCTGTTACCCAACAGGGCAAGTTCTGGTGATGTCTTTGGCACACTCATTATCTGTAGAATTTTGAAAAAAAGATTCCTGCATTTCATAAGCTCTCAGACAGCTTCAGATGAAAGAAAAATGATGTGTGCTGGATATTCACTCTGGCGTTCGTGGTCCAAGGGCATTTAGATGGGTTTGGCAGTGGAGGCTCACATCCCTGAGGCTCGTCCCATACCTGCCCGCTAGCTCGTATGCAGCATCTTCAGGAACAGAGAGCACTTCCACACTGAAAGCCATTTGATTTTTGTCCCTTTTGGTCTCGAATACGTGACAGCCGTGTTCATTGATGCCAGCCTTTGTCTTCACTCTGTTTTTCTCTCTGATCAGTGTCCATACTATGCAATTGCTTTTCTGAGATCTTCACAATCCCCTTCTTTCCACATATGTCTGAAAACAGTTTACATTTGTTGGATATCATAAGCTTTCTTGAGGGAGGATTATTTTCAAGGTGCTTTGTCTTGAAATGATTGCACGTGCTTTTGGCAGCTGTCAAAAGCATCTGGCAGGGCTGGACCACCAGTCAGCAGTCTTAGCTAGATCTGTCTGAGCGCCCTTCATGTGCTGGATTTTTCGCATTATTCTCAAGTGTTTCAAGTAAGACTTTAATATCTGCTCGTTCTTTCTGAACCCAACATAGCTGCAGATCTGTGTCTGTTAACTTGGTATTTCTCAGAGCACTGTGTCTCACAAGAGTTCTGTTAAAATTGATTCGTTATTCAGGAGTGAGGCTTTAACTATGGTCTCCATTAGGTTAATGGTTGGACTTGATGATCTTAGAGGTCTCTTCCAGCCAAGGCTATTCTATGATTCCTTGTACCTTTGGGAGGTATATTAATTTTGTCAGTCTGTGGTTGTCCCATCTCCTGGTGGGGTTCAGGTCCATCTTGTTGGACTCACTGAACATGGAACATATTTGAGGTCCATGTATAGTTGTGCATGTAGAGGCTGGAAGAGAATCTGGGTGCCATTGAAGTACTAGAAAAGCATTGTCCCATGGACTGACATTGCAAGACATGAGACTTGGCTGTAGAACACAGAACTTTGTGTCAGATGAAAATTTTTGGTCCTGTGACACTTAACACATTGAGATTGCTTCAAGAAAGATGCACCATCACCAGATCTTTGGTTTGTTCTGTTTGTTCTGGTTCTTTCCCTGCTGTTACTAAGCCCAGCTCACGCTGCATGAGATGAACCTACCAAGCCTGGTCCTTCAGGGGTGACATCCTCCACAGCTGATGCTCAGGGACAGCTGGGCACTAGCAGAGTGTATTTTTGCACATAAAATGCTGTTCAACTTAAACAGCCATTGGCCTTGGTGTGAGTTGTGACATCTACTTTGCAGATTCTCTCCAAATCTGACCCATGATCATACTCTTGGCTTTAACATGGATAAAACTCCCGGGTGTCTACAGCTATCAGAACTGGTTGGCATCCAAATGATTTCTCATCACTGAAAGCAAATAGTAACTCTTCTATCTCCAGCTGGGGTCTGAGGTTATGTCTTCTACCCCATGCCACGTGCTCCACGCTTGGGAAATGAGCAGCTGGGCAGGAATGTCCTGTGGTGGGCAGAGCCCAGCCAGTGGATTGCTGCCTGCCCATTCTGAAGTCTCTCCGTGTCTGTCTGCGCTGACTTAAATATAGCCACATGATGTAAGAGCCCATGCTGTGTTTTGTTCTGTGTAGAAGCTGATGGTGTGATAAGATGGTAACTGTGCCTTGAGTTGGACATATATATTTCTATTAACCCCGAGGGCAGCGTTGTAAAAGTGCTCTTTTGTTTCCAGTTGAGCGCAGGAAGCTCGTTTTGGCTCCATTTAATAGTACTGCTCAAGCTGGCATGGAATCAGAAATTTAGTTACATGACATCATATCTCTGGCACAGCAGCATGGCTTGGAGCTTCACAGAAACCAACCCCCCCGACACTAAATCAAACCACTGAACTATCTCCAAGTCTGTCATAACAAGAGAAGGGTGTAAAGCACTTTTTTTTTATTGCTTTTCTTCCGTTTTGAGAAGATAGACAACTGTTGCAATGAGGTCTGGAGAGTGGAGTATAAGCAAGCACAGGGGATGGAGTGAGGGGTTTGTGCTCTGGGGTTGGGTTCCTGCCCCGTCCCCCTCTGCTGCTCCCAGGGCTGGAGATGCACTTGATTTCCCAGTGCCATGCCTCCACCTCAGCCTGGGTCTGCTCATTGACTGCAGAGTGAGTGTTGGTGTGAAGATGGCATGCTTCCACTTGGGCTACCAAAAAAAAATAATTAAATAAATCCGTGCTGGCAGATAAAAACACGTGGGGGTTTCACTTGCATGAGTTGTAGCTACTGTGTTTCTGGTGTAAAAATGATTCTTTTTGGGTTTTTTTTTTTAGCTGAAAGTATATAAAGCAACGACTTAACCCACTGATTATTTTCTTTTCTCAGGTGCATAAGTTTCATGGCAAAGTTTTAAGTTTATATAGTGGGTGAGTCTGGAGAAAAATCACTTGGAGAGGGGTGAGACGGGATTTTTTTTGCTTTCATTTTAGTTTTATTGCCTAAGGGAGCAGACATGGATGTGCACAGAGACTAAATATGAAAGCAGACTCTACAAACTTCTATCTAGTACTTTTTTCCTTGATTTCTCTAACATTTTTATCCTGAGCAATCCTTTTTATGTTTGCTTTTTCCTCTACAGGAGTGTAAATAGAGCAATAGGTGTCAGCTTGTTCTGGAGGAGTCAGCTCTGGTGCCCATCTTCCTTGCAAACAAAGCTGCAGCAGAAAGAGCAGACACCTGATCAGAGGTGGAAACCTGTTTTCTAATTAATTCCTGATGCTTCTCACGCTGCTGTATAACTTTATAAGGAGTTCAGAGAGATACTGTTCCCCTGCTTCAGGAGGCTTGGTTACTGCCTGCCTTATCCTGCTGCATCTCGGCAAGCCTCCATTCCTTTGGTTACCTCTCCCTTCTCTGCAGAAAGGCATATTTTTAAAAGCACTTGTTGTGTTGTGAGGGGGTTTGTACGCTGCAGACAAGGGACCTGGCTGATGGTGAGTGAGAGCAGGCTGGTTCCTCCATTGCTTTGGCTCTGGTGCTTGGATGAGTGGGATGTGAGCACACTATTTTAATTGTCTGTTGATAACTGTGGTGCTCAGAGCTGTGGGTGCAATGATGAGCTTGTGTGTGAGGCTGCTGGGGGTAGGAGGTGCCAGGCATGGGTGCATGCCGCAGGTCTCTGGGGGAGCATGGGGCTCAGGCTTTGCAGGAGGGTGCTCATCTCACCATGCAGTGCCATAACAGCCTGATGGAGCTGGTGTTTGAGGTCAATGGAAAGTTTTCTGCTGACCCAAATACTGTTGCACTGAGCCCCAGAATCTCAGAGGAAAACAGAGCAGGTGAAGTGTCTTCTATGGGAATTTCTGCTTTCCTCATGCTTTTGGAGTTAGAAAGTCTTTACACTACTTAAACATAGAAGCAAACCCTGCACACTTCCACTGAGGGGAGTGTTGAGGGTGTAATCACTGAGATAACCCCACTTTGTTTTCCAATAATGATGTGGGCCACATTTGCTGGCCTGGTTGTGTTGTCAGCTGTTTCTCAGTGCTTAGGCAGCTCTTTGCTAGGGAAGAAGTATAATGAAATCTAATGATATTAGCCCAGTGCTTCAGTTGGAAAGCAAAACTGTACAAAGTGTCAGTTCAAATGTTTTAAAGGAAATGGGTTTGTTTCATCTCTAATAACTTGTTTTATTTGTTGTGGTAAAAATATAGCAGTGTTGTGGCTGTGATTGTGGAGTGCCTTTGCTGGAAGCCTGTTTTCTGGGGGAAGAGGTGTTCTCTCAGGCTCATTTTTTATAGTGGTATATGCTTACTGTCAGCATTGGAAGTAATTGTCAGTAAAGGTCAATTTTAGAGGAATTAGTAGATGAAGAACAGTGTATTTTCAAGTCAGATCAACATTTTACTGATCAGACATGGATTTCTCAACAAGTTGGGGGTTGGACTCTCAAGGACTGAGAGTGGAGATCAGGTCTGATGAAAACCAGTAAATCATGGGCTTCCAGCAGTGAAAATGTCAGCGGTGACATAATGAAAGCTATATATCGTGGCCTGTGGAATGCCAGATGATTCATGTGTGAAAATTAAGCAAGTGGGTAAATGAAGGGGGTACATTTTGAAAACTACCTCTGCTTTTAGCATGTTCTGTTGGTGAGTGTTTAAGGCAGATGAGTTGGAGCATGATTTTGAGGTATTCTTCAGCTATGTTGAAGATAACATCTCTTAGCTGGCAGACACTTGAATTACTGAGGATGCTCCATAAACACTCTGTACCTTGGGAAAGTGGACTTTCTAATGCCAAGATGATGAGGCATTTGGATCTAGCAAAAGGCAGAGCAGATAAAGAGATAAACAAAGGAGCAGAGGAGTCTGCAGTGAAGCTTGATTTCCAGGATGTGAGAGGTTTGATGGAGCAAACTGAAGATGGAGCAGGAGGAGGTCTGCCTTAGCTCCCTGTTACTGATAATCAGGTTATGTTATTTAATATCCTGTGTAATACTTGCCATCCAGGGAACTGATGATATTAAAGCACCTCAACTGAATGAAATGGGCACTGGTGGAGATGACAGTGCATAACTTTGTTATTTTCAGAAAATATCCTAGTTTCGGGGACATTCACTTTATCTAACCTTGTGCACTGCTGTTATTTGAAGCTAACCATGAATCGACACAATAAATAACCCACGAGCTCCAGGTAATTATTTTTGGTGGGTTAAAGTAACAACTGGGGAATTATAAAAACCCACAATCACAAAACAAACAAAAAAATCCCATAGCAACAGCAAAAACAATGAAACCATCCTTTTCTGACATTGCTTACAGATGAATAGGTCTGGTTTTGTGAGAAATCCAGGAGGATGAGGGGCTAGTTTTGTGCTTGCAGGGGTTCTAGTGCAACAGTATTAACCTCTATGCATTGTCTAGGTTCACTGTCATTACAAAAGAACAAACATAAATATATGCATTAGCATTATGACATGTTAGCAGATAATTAATGAACATGGGAATGTTTTCCTGTTTGTGTGTCACATGACAACAGTATTTTTGATGAGAAAGTTGCATTATGCCTGTATCCTTGCTTAGGTGATTTGTATGCAGTTAAATGGAGGAATGACAGTGATTAGCTATAAATGAAATGCAGGGAGGATGCAGAGCTTGTATGAAAGCAAGTGAAAAATTAAATGCACAAGGAAACTGGTGCAAGAGGGAATGAATATGTCTCTGCTTTAATCCTGGAGATTTCTACCTACAGTTAATTCACTTTATAAGCAGTTGCCTCCAAACTGAGCTCTGAGCAGCAAAGTGGTTCACTTTAGCTCTAGAAAGATGAATTAAAACTAGCATTAATTCCACTATTCAGCTTGTGTTACGGATAACACACACCAAGCAGACTGTCCTGCTCCAACAGACTCTGTTTGAGTTAGCTTGCAGGGCTCAGGGATGCAGGTTCATCTATAAATGGTAATGGCATCAACAAGGGTGGGTGACTACTGCAGAGGAGCTTTCTGTCAAAGAAAAGGGTAAAGAACTTTCTGTAGGAAAAGCTGCCCATCTTCAGGGGTCACGGATGTGCAGAGAAGTAGCAGGGAGCAGTCTGAGGTCTCCATCTCGGAAACATCCACTGAAACCCTTCACTGTGATGGGTTTAGCCCTCGGGTGTGATGGGTGGTTTACAATGGCATTTTGCAGCTCCCCATCACAGTGGAGATGATAGTTTTCTTTTAATTGGCTTTTTTTTTCACCAACAAGCTAGAAAAATAAAGGAATTAAATGGCTTTTTCTGGGCAGACAAGGGCCAAATAATTGGCCATTGAATTCAAATAAGTCTTGTAAAGCAGAGGGGGGGTTGTTTGTTTGGGGTTTTGTTTTTCTGGAAAAGCTATTGACAATCTGAATGAATTAATGATGGTAGTGTTTGTTTACTCAATGGATTAACTAGACAGCTGAAAGAACACTAATTGGTCAGTTCTAATTTGAGTTTCTTTTCCATGACTTTAATGATATGTGGCTTTTCTAACGTTTATACCAAATAAAATATGCATTAAAATCAGAGGGATGGCAGTGGAATAATTGTGAGTAAAGCTTAATGAGAAAAGTGTTTGAATCTCAGGATCAGGTGATATAAAATATGAAATCAGATTAATTTTGCTTTTAGAATGTAATTTAGTATAGAAATTTCTGCAAAAGGAGATTTCCTACAAAGTCTGTGTGGTGGTTTAGACCCTGCCGGGACCCGAGACCGCGTTGCTGCTGCCCCTTCCCCGCCCTCGGAGGGGGACAGGACAGGGAGTAAAATACAAACCCCGGGGTTGAGATAAGGAGGATTTAATACAACAGTGTAACAACAACAACAACAGTGATAATAATGTACAGAACAAGAGCTGTACTGCACAGACACAGCACGAGGGACAGACCCGCACAAAAGCTGCTCCTGCACTCCCTGCCCTGGGCACCCAGACATGCACAGGGTTTGGATGCCTCCTCTGACTGGGCTAGATGTGGATGCACACAAACATGAGCTACTTTTTTTTTCTATCAAGAGAAAAATGAGAATGAGATGCTTACCTAAAGGGTTGTTGTGCGAGGCTCAGTTTGTTATTCATCAAAATTAATGTGGGTGCCAAAAGTGTGCAGCTGGGAACGGCCAGCCCATTCCCAATTATTTCCAACATCAATGGGGCATCTCCTTCAACCCACTTTGAGATTTGCTCTTTGGAGTTGAGCAAACCCAGCCGTGTTGCCCTCAGTTGTGTCCCCTCCCTTTGTGGCTTGCTGGTATTTTTGCTGCCGTGTGCCAACGGGGATTCACGTGTGTGATGGGAAATAAAAAATGGCATGAACTCTGGGTGAACTGCCAGGGGAACAGAGCCCTTCTGCAGCCTGGTCTGTGCGGGTCTGCAGCTACAATGATACCACCCAGTGTTCATCAGCTGCTACGTAAATACGTTAAGTTGTCTGGGGGAAAACCATGGCACTACAGCGTGAACGGGCAAAGCGAGAGAGTTCATCAATATCTCGCCCATCGCAAGGAAGGGTGACAGCCCAATGGTGTTTATGCCACTTTTGGTGACAAAGCTCTCTTCTGCAGGGGGAAAAGCTCAAGTGTTGAATTAGTTCGTAATAACAAAATCTCATTTCCACAATACCACGTTTTCGGGGCTGATCTCTGAACTTCCCCAAGGCTCGCTTCGGGCCGATGGCGAGCAGGCGGTGACTCGGTGCCTAATCTACCATGTCAAATGTGTGGGGTGATGTCCGAGAAGAACTGTCACAAATTGCTCTGGAGAGCTGAGGGGGGACGGCAGCAGCAGAGCGAGGACACAATGGTGCAGATTGATGTATGGTTTTATTAAAGCACAGTTTGTTGCACGATGGACAAACGTTTCGGCTCATTCTTTAACGTCTCCATCAGTGTTTAATACAATAAGTTTCTTGTTGTCAATACTTTTGGTACAAAAATGCTGAATCTTGCCTTTAACAAAAGTGGAACAAAATAAGTATTTTCATTTGAAGATGCCTTTTTCACCAATTAGATTTTGGGATGTCACTAAGCTGTTTTTTTTTTAATTCAGCCCAAGCATGCTTGGTTAATTGGGTAGAACTCATTTCTGTAATCAGAAGGGTTTGGTGCTTTGGCTCTCTGCTTTGGCCTCTCCCCAATTATTCTGTGTAACAGTCTCCTTTCACAGCCAGAGCTGTAATCCTGCCCAGTTGAAAATGACTGGTTTGTTTGGAGACCTCTTTTCCAAAAACTCCTACCAACCCTCTCTTGAGATTTTTTACGACTTGAAATGTTTGGTGCTGTAGCATAAACTCTTCTATGAGTTTACCCAGGACTGACTTTAGGCTAAGCAGTTCTTCCTTTGATCCTTTAAAAAGACTGAGTTTGTGCTGATCATCCTCCTGGTCTCTAGATTGTCCCAGTTTTGTAGACTTGATAAAAATGAAACCTTAAAAGCTCAGTGGGATCATCTCATTCTTTTAAAACTGTGTATATATATATATGCCAGCCTGGTGCATAGACTAAAAAGCTATTTTCTTGAAGAGTTTCATGTCTTAGTTGCATACTAGATCATTTACCAGGTGTCCCTTGGTCAGCATGGGATGTGTTCTCCTGGTTGGTTTGATTTCACTTGTGTCTCTGGCATCTTTTACCCTTTGCCCACATTTTTAGTTGGTAACATGGTGTAAAGTTTTTCTCTTTTTCCTAGCAGATGCATTGCACAGATGTATTGTCAGTGCTTCCCCAAGTTTTAACTGGAATCCTCTTGATTATTGAGTTAAATGTAAATAGGAAAGATGATCCAGGATGATCCCAGTTGCTGTTTCTGTACCAAGCCTCATGCAAATTCAAGTTACTGCATGGGCTCAGGACCCCTTTTTTCTTTTCCCTGGGAGAGCATCACCACCCTGCCCACTGCCAGTGCTGTTTCATGGTGTGGCCACCAACCCTGGACCAACAGTCACAGCCTCCCTGCCCCAGAAAACCCTTCCCTGGGCACGCTGGGACTGGCTGCATGGAGCCTTGCACCTTCTTTTTCTACAGGACTTTTACAAGGAGCAAAAAGGAGCTGTATGCAACATGTGGTCCACACAAATAGCATCCTTGCCTTGGAGAGAAGAACCCTTTCAGTTGCCCCAGTGAACATAAATGTTTATTTAGGGAATAATTTGCCCCCTTGCTTTCCCCTTTGCAGAGGGGCCTGGCTGTTGGAACTCAACAACTTTTTTTTTGCTTCTTATTAGCAGGAAAATCCCAGGATTTCTGTGCTCACGCATGGTTTCCTTTTCCTCTGTCTGCATGGAGCCGAGCTGTCTGGGGGCTCCCTGCACGTTGAGGTCAGCCCATATGCTGTGGGACACGAGGGACAAGCACCAGCTTCCAAAACTCCCAAACTGAGCGGAATGCAGACCTTACACATCCCACTGAGTTCAGGGCTCGCTGCCCCCTTTGCACACCATGCAAAAACCTGGGGGATAGGTCTTGAAATGACTTATCAGATCATCCATGTCCATCTTACTACCAATTCAGAAGTGTTCATAGTTACACCCTTGAATATCAGGTCTAATTAAATAAATAGTAGTTGTGGCCCTGCACCACTGTGTATAATATGTGGTGGAGTGAAACGGGAGTGAATAATGTCTAACTTTGAATATCAGTCCTTCTCTGACAATTAATTTGCATAAATTGTATTTTCTCATATGAACAGCATGGCCTGTGTGATTTTTTCAGCTGACTTTTTTCTATCATTTATGCCAAGCACTGAGTATCTGAAATACTCAAGTGAGATATATCTGTTCCAGCTCTCTCCTGTGTTTATCTGAAGCTGAACTATCCTCTGGGGATGCATGAATAGAAGTGGCATTTTACTGCAACTCATTAAAAGATGAGGGGTGTGTACAGGTCCTAAGTAAAGTTAAGCTTTCAGTCAGACTGCAAACATCAATAATACGAGTTGAAAATAGAAGCAATGTGGCACTTCTAAAATAATCTTGAAATTGCATCTTGTTAAAGACTAAATTGCATCCAAGGGAAGATGGGGTGAGAGGGAACATATTGTCCCCCCCTTCACTTCCCCAGGATGTGGGCTTTTAGCTCAATGAACTACAGGCTTTGTAATTAGCAGCAACACGATTAGATCGCCCACGTTTCTGGGAGTAGTTTGTACACTAATTGTGTTGATTGTTTAATTACTCTTGCTTACTGTAATTGAGGAGAGGTAGTGAACCCCTTTGCAAGAGTTCCTACAGGTTCCTTAGAAAGAAGTTGCATGTGCTTCACTATATTCCATAGGGTCAGGAGGGTAACATATATTTAATGAGATATTATAGTTTCAATAGAAGCTTTCTGTGGACTGGAAGAAAGGCAGGAGAGTATATAAAGAATAGTGAATTAACTTGCAGTTTTTGAGAAAGTCATGTTGGTGATGTGCATAAGGAGAAACTACCCTTGGGTAGACTTTGCATCCAGGACTGGGTCTTCCAGCATTGTTGCACTGGTTGTAGATCCTTTGACTTGGTTTACCACTGATGAATATTCATGATAACGTAGCAGAAGGATGGTCCAGCTGATCTTGCACAGTGGAATTTGCAGGAGCAGATGACTTGTGCTGTGGTTTCTGCAATTTCTCACAGATGCTGCTGTTTTGGCATGCTGTGCTTGATGTTTCAGGGCTGACATGTCTACTGCCTGCTGAGAGGGAGCTTTTATTTGCTTCTGCTAGTTTATTTATCTGAAGGAGGGGTTGCTTTAAGGCATTCTGAGATGGAGGATCTTCCAAGTGAAGAGATAAGGGAAAATTGTCTTCAAGATGAAATGAAGTAGTAAGCTATAAAATTTGGGGATGGGGCCTGGACAGTGTGGAGATGTAGGAGGAAGGTGGAGCTGGCATGTCAGCAGAAGCATCAGACTCCTTCTCTGCAACCTGTGTCAGACGTCCAGGGAGAGCAGGGCAATGCTTCATCTCCCATGGGCGGAGGTGGGGGGGCACTGAGCAGTGCAGCATGTGCCATACATGAGGAGGAGAACCACAGAAATGTGCACAAACCAGGAATTCCTTCATGCCTGGCTTTGGCCAAGTGTTTGTATGGAAAGATTTGGTGTCTGACTTCTTTTTTTTTTTCTCCTGAAATGCTGCAACGTTTGCTGCAACTTCGCAGCTGGCAGCAGCCCAGCTTGTGGCCTCCAGTGAAGGCCAGATAGCAGGTATCTACTGAGCTTGCAAGAGGGACAGGAGGGACAAATACATCCTCACAGGTAACTGTCATCTCTGGCAGCGCATAATATCCCCCAGAACTGGAGGTCTGACGTTCAGCAGTGCCTCTGCTTGTCAGCTCCCCGATCCTTCCTTGGAGGACGGAGACCCTCCTTTGTCCCTGGCACTGGTGACAACAAGGATGAGATGTCACCACCCTAATGAGACCTGACAAATGGGCCATTGGGCTGCTGCTTAGGGAATTTAATGGTTAATTTCCATAGCACTGTGTCAGGGCAAAGGGCAGGAAGAAGTAATCCTGCTGCAGAGTGGGGCTGGGCATGCCTTTCCCTCTGAAAGCTGCTGGTGAAGCTGGAAAGATTGAGTTAACTCAGATTTCTGTGTCAGCACCCCAGACCTTTTATAAACAGGCTGTATGATCTAAATACCATGTGACTATTTCCCTTAACTGCAATGGTATCCAATTCAGAGTGGGCCATGCCATTTTCAATCAGGCTGGTGCATGCACGAGAGGCTACTGCATCTAGAAAAGGGTCGTTTAATTCAGAAGGGATAAACCACTGGAGAACGTCGTAGCTGATATGCCAGCAATTGCCATTTGATAAAATATTGTTGTACAGAGTTTGGTGGTTTTGGCTGAAAGCTCGTGAGCAAAAGAAAAAGCCTTCAAACCCTTAAAGAAGCTTCTTAGGGCTTACGAAGAGAAGCCCTCCTTGTAGAAAAATATCATTTTGGATGATTTTGGAGAAAAAAAGTTGCTGCTAAGACCATGCAAACTGACAAAGAGTTTCTTTGCAAACTGGTGATTTCTTGAAATGAATAATAAGGCTTTTAAAATCTGCCTTGTTTTGTTTGGGATAAACAATAATCTGAAAGTCCCTCTGTCCTCCAAACCTTCATTATCTTAACAGTATGAATATAAAGCAATTTCCACATGTGAAAACTCAGTTGCTGTTGAATGATTCTGGTCATGCAGTGAGCAGAGAGGCTGATGTGTGTGCGGTGATGAACAGGTCTCCTCTTGCTTAGGAAAGGAGAAGCTCAGCTCAGGAGTCCAAACACATCTTGTTTCCTCATGCTGAGCATCGTGTGTGACTTGTGTTATGTATGCATACGTGCCCCAAAAGCAAATGCTCCTGGACTGGAGTGCATCTACCCAGTGCCATTGCTTGTGCAACTGATGGCTCCCATTGTCCTCAGCTCAGGACCATCTGAGCAGCATCAGCATTTGGCCACCTCAGCTCCAGGTCTGTGCATATTTAGCCATGAGGACCTCAATAATGTGAATAGTCCTGAATTCTCTGCTCCCTCGTCGAGGTAGGCTCCAGCTGGCTTTGATATTGGCTCTTCCTCCAGACCCCACCGAGAGCTGCTGCTCCCGTTGCTTTCATCATTCACGTGGCTGGGAGAGGTTTGTTTTATTTCCTTTCTGCTTCTAACCAGGATTTCATTTTCCCCTGGCTGATATGTATCTGTGGAGTGAACCCAATGGAAATTGGCATTTCCCCCTTCCTATGGCTAAAACAACAATGCTTAATGCACCACGTTGATATCTGTTTCCCTCCCTATTTTTTATGGATTTCACAGTGTTTTAATAAAAGGGCTGTTTTCAGATAAGAGCCAAGGATAACGACAGCCACTCCGATGGCCACCACGCTGCTGGTCCTGTGTGGGTCTCTGCTGCGAGACACACATTTGGAGGCAGAGGTGGGAGGTTACATCCCTGCCCCTGGAACATCTTTCCTGAAAAAAAAAAACAACCCAACACAAACCCAAAAATTGATTTATTAAAGAATAGCTGCCACACTTTCAAAGTTGCTTGGGAAATATCTGGGTATTGCAGATCTCTTGGTCAGTCTGGGTGGAAAAATAAACTCCAACCCTGTGTGTGCTGGATGGATGCCAGGGGAAACCAGCTCCTGCCTGGCTTGGCAGCCACGTCCTCTCAGGGCTTTCCTGTCCTGCTTGGGTTTTGAGGCATATTTTATAGAATCACAGAACAGCCTTGGTTGGAAGAGACCTCTAAGATCATCAAGTCCAACCATCAACCCAACACTGCCAGTTCACCACTAACCCATGTTCCTCATCACTTAAGGAACTGTAATAATACAAGCTGTGTATTTAATGATGCGTTAGTGTTGTCTGTTCTTGGAGGGCTCCCCACAGCCTGGGTGCAGGGATTGGGATGCTCCTGAAAGCTTCTGGTGCTTGGGATGACTACACGAGTGGTACCACAGCGGGTATTTGCTTCTGCTTAAATCAGTTCCCTTCCTTCAGGGATGTGGGAAAAATCCTCTGCTTGTCACCAGTGTCACAGAGGGAACAAGACCCTTTGGAGCATGGTGAGGAAAATGCAATAACAGTTTTATGCTGTTAACAGCAGCCAGCTGGAGTTAGAGACGAGCTGCAGCAGTTGGAGCTCCTCGCCTTTCCTGAGCTATGTGGGAAGTGATGTGGAGCTTCTGGTTTGCTGAAAAATTGCATTTTTTGAAGGGTGTGAGCCTGTGTGGGTGGGGAAGATGCATTGCTGCTCCCCCAGGCATCCTGACAGGTCTCCAGCTCCCCTGTTTCCTTTCTTCCTGGTCTAATTCTGGTCTAATTCTAATTTCCAGTATTCTCTAGAAGAAGCTGTTAAATCCCATTGCAGCATCCAATGACTCCATCAACGTCCTACTGAGGTTTTGAAAACCAGTCACTGTCTGGTTAAATTGTAAACAGTGACAAACCCAACCACCCTTCCCCCTGGCTCCTGTTCGCAGCTCTCTGGCTGGCAGAGGGTTTGCCCAAGTCCTTCTCCCAGGGGGTGCCAGGGCTGTCACTGAAGCTGAGCCAAAGTCACCACACCGCTGCCTGCCCCTAGCATGGGGTTCCCGGGAGCATCGTGGGTTTGGTGAGGTTGGGTTGCTGGGGGGCTGAGGTGGTGGCCGGGCTTCTCAGGGGTTTTCTCTGCTCACCCTTGTTCTCTGCATTGCCCAGGTGAGTTCGTTCGGCCGCCGCATGAGTACGGCCCGGCGCGGCCATGGCCTCGCAGCCCGCGCCGCCGTGGGTGCTGCTGCTCAGCCTGCTGGCCAGCTGCCTGCCAGCCGTGTGGCCCAGGGACTTCACCGTGAAGGACATCGTCTACCTCCACCCTTCCAGTAAGCCACCGTCACGCGGGCTGCAGAGCCAGGGCGGGGGTAAGGAGGAGGGCGAGTGCCTGTTAAGGCAGCAGAAACACTGGGGTTGAGCTGAGAGCTGAGCAAAGATTGAATAAGCATCCCCAGTACTCACACAACTCATTGATGTAGGACCAGACTGCTGCCGTCTTCTGTTCCATGACCATTAGCATCTGTGGCACCAGCTGCTCCTGCCTTTATTTCAGTGGCTCCCTGAAGCAATGCTGTAGCAAGGTCGTGCATCTTCAGGTCTTCCATGGACTCTCCTCTCACCGGTCTGTTCACTTCATCACATACAAGCTTATTTAATTCTGGAAGAAGAGAGCATTTGCAGAGCCATGCCTGCCATCTATTCCCAGAGAAAACTCACTCCCTTTATGAATTTGGCTGAAAAATTTATATTCTCTACAAGCAAGATGCAATTCCTGTTTTATTCCATAGCCACAACCTTCTAGAGGTGCAGGGTGACAGGGGTGAATTTAATTAGTGCTGTTGTGTTGTCTCACCCCATGCTGTTCCTTGGGGGCACCACCAGCCCCACCAGAGATGCTCCCAGGCAATTTACTGGCCCTTACCCAGAGGAGCCTGGGGAAACGAGTAGGGAATGCCTCTTGCTTCACCTCTCGTGCCTGAACAGGGTCTGGTTTGGAGCTGGTGGGTAAGGAGAGGAGACACCTATGGAGGTTCAGCTTGCTTCACCCCCTGGAGGCAAACATGACCCATTCACCATTTGGCTTCTGAGAAGGTGGCAGCATCTCGAAGATGTATTGAATGTGCTACAGAAGCCCTGCCAGGAGAGCACTTAAGGAGTTATGCTCTTCGTTTGGCGAGATAAATTAGGATAGAGTCTGCTGTTAAGAACGGGAGGTTCAGCAAATTGATTTTTCTTTCCTTTGGGGACATCAGCCTGCCTTCAAAGGGGGTAGCTCGTTTCTTTGGTGGGACAGTTTCCAGAAGTATTTTATTCCATCTGATAGTTTGTTATCAGCTCTGATAAAGTAGTGGGATTGGATGTGAGCTCTGATACCAAGAGAATAAGTACTCCTTGCTCCCATTAAACTCCCTTTGAAGTCAGCAGTGGGCACTTTCACTGAGTAAACACAGCTCAGCTGAGTCCTTATTGTATCTGTGCGTGCCTGTCCTGCATTGCTGGTGGTGACAGGATTTTTACACATCAGGACCAACTTGATGAGGTGGACAGGTATTCTTGTGCAAGGATATGTCCAAAGAGAACAAATGTTGCTGTGTGCCTCTGAAAAGCATAGGAGAATGGGTATTTGGCTCATTTTAACTGCACATTGTCCGTTCCTTTCAGCCACCCCGTATCCTCATGGATTTAAATGCTTCACCTGCGAAAAGGCAGCAGATAATTACGAATGCAACCGATGGGCTCCGGATGTCTATTGTCCAAGAGGTAACCAGCTGCATGCTTGCATTTAATTCAAACCCACCTTACGACAACCGCTTGCTGTCCCTGCCGTGGGACCGCCCTGAGCCCCCGTTGTTCCTTGGTGCTGGTGACTGCTGCTCCCTCTTGTAAGCCTCCTCGACAAGAGATGTGTAAGCGATACGAGTAATCCTTTAAGCTTTTCTGTCTCTTCGCAGTGGATGAAGTTTAGGACTTTCATCTGCTCCTCGTACACCTCTAGATGGAAATTAAATCAGGCTGATGTTTATTTAAGGGTTGTATTTCCCTTAGGGGTGAGTACGGGACCTGTTCTCGCTTTGTTTGCTTCCCTCCCCCTGTGGCACAAGCCCACACTTCAGAGCACCTGAGGTGGCCTCTTTTCAGCTGCCATTGAGATATTTTCAGTATTTTGGGCTCATAACTCCCACTGGAGTCTGAACAGCTCAGTATGGGCTTTGGGATACAGGCACCCAACTATCAGACCCACGTATCAGCGAGTTCCCCAGATCTCCCACTCCCTTACCACTTCTCTTTTTGAGATACTCACAAGGCATTGAGATTGCCCACAGCCCCTGCCAAAGCTCTGCACACAGGTTGGACACAGGCTGTGTTCTCAACAGCGTGGGAACCACGTGCAGGCAGGAGGCAGCTGTCACAGACCCCGGGATGCTGCCAGGGCCGTGCAGGCAGAGGGATGCTGCCAGGGCTCACTGCTCCCCCGGTGCTTTCCCTGGGATCAGCAGCGTCGTTCAGCATCTCTCCAGGATGTCTGTGGGACATTACAAGCACCCTTTGAAAAATATTTGCTTTGGAAGGAGCAAGACAGTGACCTGCACTGTGGGGACAGAGCAGCTGCGTTGGCAGCCTATGTCAGAGCGTGTTATCTGTCTGAGAATTTATTTGCTTTGAGCTGAAATCACCACAGCATCAACAAGGATGAAAGAGCTCAGGCTGGCTGGCATCAGATGGGACCGATGTTTACGGACACTCCCTGTTTTGACAGGAGTTGGTGGTATTTATGTGACTAAGGATGGTGTTACCCAGAGATGGCTGGGGAGAGGCGTGACTCCACGGTCTGCCTTTGGCAACAACCAGCAGAAATTACTTGACCCAAAAAAGTGCAGCTCTGGAAAGCAAAGCTAGTACTCAGTGGCTGTTTAGGGGAGGGGAAAACCATGCTTTGGTGTGTCTGTAACTCCTCAGCTGCGTTCATCCAGAGCAGAGCTGCTGGTTACTGCCACCAGCCCTTCTGCCTGCTGATACAGGCACCCGCTGCACCTTCACGCAGGAAGGATGGGGTTGTAGCCACGAGAAGAGACTAGCTGGAAACCTCAGTCTATCTTTATCTTCAGCACAGAGAGCCTCTTATCTCCTCACACTGAGAATGTTTTACTCCAGGCACAGCTTGTTAGTGCCCACACTGCCCCGACAACACATTGCCTTGGGGCTGGAGCATGGCACTGCCTGCACCATGGACCCCCAGCCCCTCACTGCTGGCTCTTGGCCGATCCCAGGGACCCCCTGGTGCACCCAGTGTGACAGTGGCCACGGGAGGAGTAACTACTGAGTCAGCAGTCACTGTGTTTCCAAGGAGCAGGGAATAGTGGAAAGGGGATGGGGACTGTGGCTTAAAGGCTCTGTCCTTATTCTGTTGCAGTGGAAGCAAAGCTGATAATGTCATAGCTCCCCACTCTGCAGGGATCAGCCACTGCTTCGGGGTGCCTCATCACCGATGACTTTTGGTGACATCTCTGAGCTTTACATCCAATACACTGCCAGAAAGCTTATTTTAAAGCAGCTTTTTTTTTTTTTTTTCCCCTCTGTTGCTTTAATTTTCAAATGTGCTTTTGAGTTGGTGTAAGGAAGCCACAGAAATGCCAGCTCAGGTTTGAGGCATGACTCCAGGCATGCTCTGGGGTTATCTGCTCACACCATTACCTTACCTGGGAGTCCGAGGGGTACGCTTGCGGCACAGCCTCCCTCCCTGCACTCATCCCAACCCTTGCTTGGGTTTAAGTGGTGAGAGGAAATGAGAAAACTCCATCCTGCTATGATATTTATTTATTTTTTTTTAAGACACAATGCTATTAAAACCAAGCAAACCAAAATATTTTCATTAACTATAATGTAGGGCTTAAAGGGAAGCGCATTTTGCATATAACAAAATTCATTATAATGGAGAGTAAATGCAGGAATCTCTGTATTGAACAGTGATTAGAAGAAGCACTTCCTAGAAGGCAGGCCCCCTGCTGTGCATTAACCTTGTTTTCTGTTATTTATTGGCTTCAGCTCAAGCAGAAACTGTGTTAGTGATCTAATTTGTATGGGAATACTGCACTCAAAATCCTCCCAGTACTCTATTTTTGGGTGGCTCGTGGGTGGGCTGACATCTCAGTGATGGCCACCACCGCCACGGGGATGTTCCAGCCACTGCAGGTGGCACCCAAAAGCACTGATGGTGTTCC
Organism: Podargus strigoides; assembly: GCA_028020825.1. Classification (NCBI taxonomy): domain Eukaryota; kingdom Metazoa; phylum Chordata; class Aves; order Caprimulgiformes; family Podargidae; genus Podargus; species Podargus strigoides. Next base: position 2,281,288 of record CM051625.1, on the reverse strand, counting down.
CCTTGGGGTAAAACCATGTGCTTCACCCCTAGGGCAGGAGAGCCTGGAAAATGTATTAAAACCTGCGTGTTGCAGCTCTGGTTTGTTTGAAGGAAGACAGCACACGGAGCATGTCCAGCTCTGGTGATAAGTTAAGTCTGTTTGCTGTGGATATCGCACTTGAGTTAAGAGCAGGTCAAAGATATGACAGATGTCTGAGGGGTTTTATTGCCTAATGAATGACGTGTTGGGTCGACAGGCTCACTGAGCTGCTGCCAAATGGCTCAGACATGAGAAGTATGCAGGGTTTGCCCATCAGAGACAAGGGCTGAACAGGAATGTTCACTTCCAATTAATTACACTCATTTCATCGTCCCTGCAAAAGCAACATTTTTATTAATAATAAAGTTGATTAATAAGAAGCAAGGTATAATTTAGAAAATAAATATATAACATTGTGTTTCCTGTGGTGAAAATCCAGTGTTTTCATCGTGGAGTGCCAGGAAGGGGAACAGCACCTTCAACTAAAGCATGAAACGAACCCAAATTCCTTTGTGCCTGAGGATACCCACAGCACTCATCAGTCATCCTGCTTTGGGTTCTCTGTGTGTTTTACAAGTGCCACTAGAGGAGTAGCTTAAAAAAAAGGAAGGATGATGATGTCCCTTGGGGATGAGGGAGCCCAGAGGAGAAGGGTGCAGAAGATGTGATGGGAATACCCATTTCATGGTGCTTTTTCCAAAGGCTGGAAAACTGAGAAATACGTAAATCCTCCCAACTGCTCTGCCAGTGTTTTGGCATTGTTTTATAAATGATAAAACTGAGGGACAGAGAGGGTGAAGGAACTTCTCTGGGCTGTGCAGGAGCCATGGCAGGGCCAGGATCATAGCATGAGCAGCGAGGATGGCTTGCACAAGCTGCTAGGAGAGAGGGAAAGGCAGCTCTACTGTGTAATGCTTTAGGTTGTTCTGCAGAACCAATGGTTGTGCATGAAGCTAGGGGAAAATTAAACCTGTACAAATGAAAGTCAGCTTCAGACATAAGCAGCTATTGTGAATGTTTTCTTTTTTTTAAAAGACAATTGCTACAAAATGAACAGAGCACAGAATTGGGGGTGTTTATCTGAACCTCCCTCCATAACTTGAGTACCCAGTGTCCATTTCTTTATCTGTAACACAGAGGCTCACATCAATTTTGGGAACAAATCTCCAAGTTCCAGAGTGCTTTGAAACCTCAGGTTTGTGCCAGAGCTTGGAGCGTGGGTGTGTATTTAGTGACATTTACATATTGCAATAAATACATCACAATTCTCTATTATTTAGACTTCCTTCCCATCTCTTCCTATTTGTAGACTACCACAAAACTCTAGTTTGACAGATAAACATATTTTTTTTGTCTTTCTAGGTACAAGGTACTGCTTTAGCCAACATATCATGAAAATTACTGGAGAGAGTGTATCTGTCACCAAACGCTGTGTGCCATTAGAGGACTGTCTGTCAACGGGATGCAGATACATAAAGCATGAAGGATACAAGGTGTAGGATAAAAACTGCCTTTTTCTCATATGAAAACTGGCTTCTGCCAGAAGTCTGACTGGTCCAGTGGGTAAACTAGCATCATCAAAAATGAATTTCTCTTCTTAACGAGTTCCAACTCATTTCCATTTGTTAGGGAAACAAAGGAATAACCTCTCCCAGAACAAAAGAATAATCTCTTTATATAACTCTCCTGCCAGCAGCTCAGGGATGCAAACCACTCCCTTCTGCCTGAGGAGCACTTGGCCTGCAGAATCACACCGTGCTTGGTCCCCTCTGCTCTGCAATGGATGCCCACCAACTGTCTCTTGGTTTTCTTACTGAAATGGGGGGGACAAAGCCCCAAAACCTTTGGAGCAGACACTTTATGTCCAAATCAGTTATTTATTAAAGATTTTTCTGGAGGTCAATAGTTGATCTTCTTGAACTTCGCCACCACCTGATGGGCTGGCACAGGAATTGTCCATCACTCCAGTGCCTGCACGCTATGTGACAGGCAACAAAAAACCCCTATGTGAATAAATACAGATTTCTGTGAGTTCTGGCTTGTGAGCTCTGTTTCAACCAGACAACACTGGTTCTCATCTCTTATTGGGGGTAGAAAAGAAAATAACCTCTTCAAAATGGATGTGTCCTCCTTGCACCAGCCAACGTACTGTTCCTGTACAGGTGAAATTGTTCTCCAAGTAGATGGATTTAAAAAAGAAAAATAACCAAAAAAAAGGGGGGTGGGCAGAAATCAGATTGGCCACCATGCTCCTTTGCAAATGTCATATTATTTTCCTTACATTTTTATTCAGTGGCATTGGTATTTTTCAAATATCCCAAGTTGTAACTTGGTTTCTTCCAGATCTGCACCTCCTGCTGCGAAGGAAGCATCTGCAACTTGCCCCTGCCCAGGAACACAACAGACGCTGTATTTACCACCCTCTCCCCCCTCAACAAAACACAGAGACTCTCACATCCCCTCCTGCTCACCACGGCGTGTCTCTGGTTGGGGTTGATGTCACAGCACTGGGTCACGCTGCCACGCACGGCGGGTCTGGACAGCTGAGCTGGATGAGGACATCTGCACGGACCTTCACCCTCTCCCTGCAGAGCCTGGAGGGCTGGCTTTCCTCTTTATGTCTGGTTACTGATGAACTAGTGAGCCTGGGATGTAGGTGTATCTGTAGGGGGTAAAACCATCATGTTTCTCCACTGCTTCCTGAAGAAACTCACGCTGAATGTTCCCAGAATCCATGGCTGAGGCTGGTACATACACTTTTCTTCATGCCTGTCTTTTCTCCACGAAGAAACGTTATCTGAAAGTACTGTATCACTGCCAGCTGCTATGATCATCACTTACACGTTTGAAGCTTTGTTATAATTTGTCACAGCACTAACCTGGTGTCTCATTGAGCTTTGTACGATAAATAATAGATAGTCTTTGCAGTCTTCTCATGTCTGCTGCTCCTCTCGGAGATGGCAGGGGTCTGCAGCAAGGGATGAGGTCAAAGGAGCAGCAGCAGCTCGGATCAGGCCGGCATCGTGCACAGATGCTTCCTCTGAGATTGTCCACCAGCAGCATGAAGAGCCCACCCCCTGTGACAACACACCCTGGGATGTGCAGAAAACCACTTTGGTTTATCAATCAAGTGAGAGAAACTCTAAAAACTCTGCTCCTGAATCATGATTAGAGGGGAGGTGGGTGGCAGACTGCCCCCCAGTTGTGAGGAGAAAGGTGTATGGGTTTCCAGGTCGAGATGCTGGTGCCTCTCAAGCTGAGTCCCTGCTGTTTTGGGGCTTTACATTTTGGCACCCAGTCCTACAGCATGAGAGAGTGGACCCTGAGTAGCTTCTCTTATTTTATTTAATGCACTCCTGCTGTGGAGCATGGACTACTACCAGCCACAGCTGTATTTTGGTGACCTGTGTTGCTTGTTTTGCTCGGAAATCATGTATGCAATATTTATTTTTGTATGTTGAGTAGGATCTAAAGTGTATAAAAGATTCTTAATACTGATATGGCCAGAGAAAATGGCTGTTTTGCCAGTGGGTAAGCCTGTAATATATAAATTATCATAAATATATATATATATATAAAATGTTTTGCATCGCTATTGAAAAAGAATCAGCTTTGTTTTGCAAGGTCAGTAATAAAAGCAGGATGCACATGGACTTGCTTTAAAGTTAAACCAAACTTTGTAAAAAAACCCAACAAACCCAAACAACAAAAAGCAAACAAAAAATGTTGTAGTCATAAATTGTTCTTTTATGAGCTAATTTTTGGCTCCTCGTGCCCCAAGGTAACTTGCACTTTATCAAGTTACAATATGCTCTGAAGTGGGTTTTTTGGTGAGTTATGCAGTGAAAGGCAGATGAAAGATGCCAATGCTGAAATCCAAACGCTTCATAAACACCTTCAGTGCTTGGAAAGGGCTCCTGGAAGGTACCAGCACGCCCCCAGCTAGCAGCATCTGTGCTGGATACCATTAATAGGTGGGAAAGTGCAGATCTGAGCACACAAGGTGCTGTCGTGGGTTTTGTGGCCTTTGGAGGAGCTCTGCTTGCACTCCAGTTTTACTGGAGGAGAAGGAGAAGGAGAAATGAGAGCAGGGCTCGGTTCTTGGTTTAGTTACAGGTGATTCCCCTGGGGAAGGAGAGCAGGCTGGAAGCCTTGGGGTGTTTCACTGAATCATATGGGGTTTTTTTTAAAATGTATATGTACTTCATTGGGAAAATTGAACTTAAACCACCATTTCTTTCCTCTTTTTAACTTTTAATGTAAAACCAACGTTGTATGACCTTACTCACACACCCACCTTGCAGCTTGGTGTCCTTTCAGTTCTCCTGTGACTTGCTCACAGATCGATGGTATTAAGAGGGTAGTTGCAATCTGTTATTTTATGCAAGTTAGACCTAGCTATAGCAGACCTTTTCCAAAGCCTGACCCCTCCTCTGCAAACTTGCTCGAGCAGAGCTATGCAAGGTACTTATGGGCTGGGGGAGAATGAGGTGGAGGGGGTTACAACTTCCCCAGCAGCAATTTAAGTATTTATTTATTATTATTATTATTATCCTGCAAAACAGAAGAGTTTAAGGCTGGAGGACCTTGTGCAAAGGTTCAGATACTCTTCTGGGGCAGGGTTTAAACATTGGCCGAGTGTCAGAGCAGAGCCAGCTCCAGGACACGTGCTTTGAGAAGACATGTTGGAAAGCCAGTGTGATGCAGATGCACGGGAAATCTGGGATTACTCACGAACATCTCATCTGTTCAGCCAAGGTGGGCTCGAGGCTTGGGCCACCTTGCATGTGGCCAGCAGTAGCACCACCTGGGGAGCTCCCCACCATCTCAGGGCTCACACGCTGGTGATGGCAGCTCAGTCCCCACCATCTCAGGGCTCACATGCTGGTGATGGCAGCTCAGCTGGACGTTTTAAGGATTTATATTGTTCCTTTGGGCCTTGCTAAACATGTACATTTAGAAGTCAGGCAATAAGATACCTAACCAGCAGCAAGAAGCAGATGTTACCTCCTGGCTGCCTTGGTTGACAGCTTACAGCCATGTTACCACCAGTGTCTTCTGGCCTCTCTGTATGTCATCTCCCTTTATTTCCCACATATTTTGCAGTTTCATCGTTATTTAACCAAACTCACCAAGCCTAACCTGTGGCATGGTAACTCTGAGCTAGACATGTATAACCACGTGGGCTGAGCTGCAGGAACGGCCAGCTTGCTTCATTGAGGAGATGTTGGACTTTTAGGACCAGTTCCCCTATGTGAAAGGTGTGGTACCTGTGGTCACCAGCTTTGCTCTGACTGTGCTGTTGCTGCAGCTGGAGAAAGTCCTGGTTCTCATGCCATGTTGGTCCCCCTCCTCCACCACTGTGCCAGTTGTGCTCTTCAAAAGGGACCTGAGCACTGTCCAACCAGGCTGCTACCTCTGGCTGTGGGACGAGGTTTATGGACATTGAGCTTAAAAGAGCAAATTAAGGTGATGGAGAGCAAGCAGGGAACCTTCCCAGGACCCTCCCTCTGTGCCAGCAGGTCACTGTGCCCTGTCTGCCCATGGAGCTATTGGTTTGCTTTTTTTAAAGCACATAAATGCTGAACTGCACCGTATTTATTTTTAGGCTCTATATATGATATTCCTTTTAAATGTCTAATTTTTTAACTCCTGTAAATGCTGTACATTTGTATAAATAAATGTTTTAAATCTTCAGATGATGTGTGAGGCTGCATCATGACTTGTTCCTTCCACCAAGAAACTGCCAACAAGTTGAACTCTGGTTCTGGCAAACAGTACCACCATACCTATATGTAGATAGTGGGGAAGGGAGTGGAAAAATGTACTTAAAATACATATATGATGGAATCAATGGCAAGCATAACTTAATCCTCATGATCTGAAGGTGCAAACCTTGGAAATGACAATGCCCCAAATGGCATCAATTCAGAACTAAAAAAACCAAGATGGGAACCAACCCTCTGAATCAAAGTCCTTGCACACCCCACAGCATTACAATTCCAGATGCATGTCAAAAAGGGCTTCCAACTTTTGTTGCATCTTGCTAATAAATGTTTTACGATGCCAGCCTCATGAGATCATTTGATTGATTCTTGTACCAATGTATCTTTGCTTGTCTCTGAGTGGGATTCCCCTTGGCATTAATCCCAAAGTCCACTTAGATTCAGCCTTAGCCAACCGCCAACCACCCATTGCCTGGGCTGATCTAAGAACTAACTTCATTCCTTTAGCATTGACATTATATATTTGAGAGCATTTTAAATATATCTATTACAATTTACATGTATTTATAGAGTTTAAGGTTTCCTAGCCCATTGTTAAGATTTCATCAGGTTTTAGACGTGTAACATTTACACATTTCATCACACGGAGCTCAACCCTACCAGTCTTAAGACTACAAAACCAGCAGGATATCTGCAACATGACAGAGCCTATCCACAACAGAGGCAAACAAACCCAACACAGGGCTGATGAGCCTGGGAAAACAAAGCAAGTGATACCAAGCTGTCAAAAATACTTCCCAGAGGTTTTAATGCTGAGAAAAGCATCCTGAAAGAGCCAGCTTTACTGATCACAGCATGTTTACAAACACTGCTCTCCAATGTCAAATTTAAATAGCTTCTAGTTATGCTAAACCCACCAGAATGATGGGTTGTGACCTAAAACCAGCCCACTAACCAAAATATATTGCAAGAAGTTTACTTCCCAACGTTTCCTACCAGTCATCGCTTCCTCCCTACGGGATATTTCTGCGTCTCTTTTAAGACACAACCCCACAGACTACATTTCCTTTTCCTAAAGCTTTTCCAGCCTCCCAGATGCTGCAGTTCTAGCAGCAGAGATTACTTTCTCGGTGAAGCATAACACGCAGCTGCATGAAATTTCAGTCTCATAATCCTGTTAGGTTTCCCCTGTCAGACTCCAGACCTTTGTGTTTGTGCAGTGCCTGAAATAGCAGCCTGAGCCTTATTGAAAAAAAATTAAAGCAAGAATTGCCATTGCCAAGGTGAAAAGGCTTCTATTTTAAAGGCACTGCAGTAGTCTGTGGAACATAAAAGCCACAGTCAGTTTGCAACTATTATTTAGTTCCATTTTTATGTGGATTTCATGTTTGGGTGCCAGGCTCAAAACTCCACCACCAGGGTTTGGCTTTATTCCAGGTGAGACCACGGTTTCTTTCCTGAATGGATGATGGTAGGATACTTGTCAAGAGGAAAAAAAAACCAAACCCATCTATTTCTTATCCTGGCCATTAGTGCATAGCAGAAAGCCTCATTCATTACACTAGAAACCTGGGAATAATAGAGCTGGCCAGTGCTTTCACAGTTTAATTTTCATTGGGATACTTTCAACAGGTTTTCAGAAGCCATTTTAGTCAGTGGGTGGGCAGGAGCAGGGATGGAAGGCATTAATTTTACTGACACTTTGCTCATTGACATTTCAGTGTCTTTTCAGACTCCCAGATTTCCTCCCTGGCCCCTCATGGCTTCCTGAGCCCCTTCCATCACCACACAGTCAGCAGGTTTGCAGCAATTTCCAACCCAGCAGAAAACACGAATGACAACAGGCTGGCAGAGAGAGGAAATATCCTACAATTGCCCACGTGGCAATACCAGCAAACCTCATCTGTTGGGTTCGTGAAAATCCTCTTTTGTAAAAGATTCCTATGTTCAAAGACAGATTTTTCAGTCTCTCTCTGCACACAACCTCAACTTGTGTAAGAGCCAGGCAGGCACACTGCTATCCATCTAAGTACCATATATATTTATATACATCACACACTATGCATCTACATATATATATTTGTCTCTTCAGAAAAATGAGGACAGGTCATGCCTATGGAAAAGGAGTTGGTCACATACCACTGCTGAACACGCAGCATCTGTAGTGAAAGGCAATGGTCCACACAGGCCAGGGTCCCCACGCTCAGGTGCCTCATCAGTGGTTTTAGGAAGGACATGGTCATGTTTTGTGTCAGTGGTGGAGCTTAGAGGAGCAGCAGGAGAGGCAGGAATGGGGAGTCCCATCCCCTGAACTCTGTGGGCACAGCCAGGAGGATGTTGGCTTGTAGGGAAACCCCTGAGCTGAAAGTCCTGTGTTGCTCTGGATGGCTTTAATGAACAGGATGGAGTTAAACATCTGTGTTTCCTTTGATCCCTACTCTGATTCCTGCCTGTAAGAATTATTACCAATGTTATTGTCTATGCTTTTGTCTCTAAATCCCAAACTTTTCTGATCTCTCTCTCCTTGTTCCCACACTCCAAAGTACCAAGTCAGCAATGATCCTGCCCTGGAATTTGCTATTTTTGGACATTTTTTTTTGAGTGTACCATTCAGGATGCAACCAAGAGCAGGCAATTCAGTCACCAGGTTAAGGCACATGTTAGTGCACATACCCTAAAGGTAAACCCTGTGTATTAACAGGGCACAGAAAACCCTCAGGTGGGAAAAAAAAACCCACTTTGCATCTCTAAACCAGACCTAAGTGGTATCTATCATCCACACTGTGTCCCCTGGCAAAGATCTGCTCCTAACAAAGGTGGCTGTCAGATGCCGTTATTCCCCTGCAAACAAAGAGAATTATAACAGAGCAGGACCCTATGAAAAAGCCAACACATAACAGCTTGGATCAGCTGCAAGAATAAGTTATTGTTGTCACGAAGCAGCTGCTGTGAGCCTCGGGTGCGTGTGTGCATATGGGCATGTAGCTCCTGGACAACTTCCACATTTAGGGGAAAATTCCTCTCTGCAAGTGCCAGCCTGCACGGAAACTTAAGGGCACCAAAGGCTCCAACTGACCTGCTCAGAACAGCAAGCAGAAAGCATGCATGGCAACACTCAGCCTTCCTTGGTGCATTAAAGTACAATGAGCTGTACCTTGAAATGAGATCTGCTGGCTTCAATGAAATCACCTGTGCCCCCCCAGAAAAGCCCAGGTCATAGCAGTGGCAGCAATTAGTGCTCAAGTGGAGCTGAGGTCTTGGTGGAAGTTCTTTGGCCAATGGTTTTAATAGCAGGGTCAAAACTTCAGCACTCTGATAGCCATGAAAGTCAGTGAGCCCTGCTGAAGTTATGCTTGAAGAGGAAAGGCACTGCAGAAATTTTACCCTATATTAATCTCTTAGAATCTCAACCCAAACCATTCTATGATCTTATCTGTAACTAGTTTCCCAATTACAGTGCCTTCCTAGCAGAAGTTACTAAAAGGCAAACCAACACAGAACCACAGGATCACAGAGTGGTTCTCCTCAGGGCTGCTCTCCATCCATCCCCTGCCCAGCCTGCATTTGTGCTTGGGATTACCCCGACCCATGTGAGTACATGCCAGTGAGGGCTTTCCCCCCCTGACAGGACACACAAGCCAGTCCCAGAGCAGCAGCACTAATGCATTGTGCCTCAACTCCCTTTGGAAATGATTTTGCATTACAGCCCTAGCATTAGCTAATTAGTTAATAACTAATCACAGCTCTGTGATAACAGGAGGATACCTCGGTTCGAACAGGAGTTAGCAAACCTGAGTCCTGGTAGTGTTTGCACTCTGGATCCTCTCAGCAAGATTTCATCCAGAGCCATGAAATCCACAGAGATACAAGCTATGAAAACACAACTGTGAAAACAGAGAGTTACCTCTATGGGTTTTCTAGTGGGCCCTAAGAAACCAGTGTCAAACTCTGCTGTTCAAAGGGAAGCTTAAACCAGTGTTTTCCTGGCTGTGACTTCTATGCACACAGGGACAGCTCAAGTAAATGATAAATATTGATGTGTGTGTGGTAAAAATAGCTATTCAGAGAGAACATCAGTAATTGTGTATATATTTTGACTCTGTGAAAGAAAAACAGAAAAAAAAATCCAGAAATGTTTGTAAACTTTGTGTGAAATTGTCCTATTTTGCCAGAAGAATGAGTAGACAAAAATATCCGTACCTGGGATGTTTCATTTTGGTTCCAGTGAGGCATTTCAGCCCCTGACCATCCCCTCACCAGGGAATTCACACAGATGCAGTCAATTCTCCTTCCCCAGCCAGCCCTCCACACCACTGCTGCCATGCAAATCATGCTGTCAAATGCAAGGGCTGTTACCAGTGTCCACCAAGACTAGCTCAAGAGCAAGGGAAGCAATTAATTTAATACACATGGTCACAGGGGCAGCTTTTAAGTGAGCAAATTATTTGAGCAACAGCATCAACACAGGCTCCATGCACTAAGTTCTTCCAAATTCATGTTTTCCCACTGTATATCCAGATTTCTGCCATCAGTTCTCACAGCCCAAGTTCTACGTGTATGTTACCATGACAAAGTACCTGATGTCCTGCAGCCTCACCTTCCTGGATCAGCTGCCTGGAGGCGTTTAAAGTTACAGCCGTGCTTTCCTCCGGGTTTATGAACCTGAATATCTCTTGTTGAATGACACTGCAATTAGCAAGAAAGGGCAATGAGCCTGCAGCCAAGGTGGCAGTCGAAAAAAAGGGGCCCTCTCCCCCAAGAGATCCCTCTGGATTATTTTGAGAGCTTTTTTTTCCCAGCCAGGTGGCTGCCAGGGGAAGGAGAAGAGTTCTTCACTGTTGATGCTCTTATAAATACGAGCTGTTTGATTACCTGGCTTATTTTTTCCTGCTCTCTATAAATGTATGCACAGTGAACACCAGTTCAAATGACAATTTCGAGGCTGCTGAGTAATAAAGAAACAACTCTTAATAAAAAGAGGCTTTAAAAGGACTGGGCACATGAGGTATGTAGTAATACAGTCACTTTGCTATTACATTTCAGCTCTGTGTCACTAACAGTATTTTTACTTCCTCCACATGACTGACTGGGTAGTGTTAATTTTTCACTCAGTGAACCAAAGACCAGTCTACCTGCTCTCTCACAAGTTAAACACAGTTGAATATAAAGCTAAATTCTAAAACACCACTGTTACATGAGGATGTCAGGAGTAAATCAATGTATTCACTGAAGTGGTTGAGTAGAGGATTTGGAATAGATTCCTCCATACACAGTCCTCAGCCTGTTAAAATACAGTACTTCTGTCCTACCCACCACAAAATCAACACCACAACTCTCACAATTAGCTCTTGCTGTAGCACAGCTTAAATATGAACATTCATGGCACTAAAAACCATGTAAGAGTCCCACTTAGTGCAAGCAGAAACATTTTTGGTAGTGGCTACTTTGACATTTCTACCAGCAAAAGCAATCACTGAGTCTAAACTTCAGCAGCCTTCAGGTGACCTCACATACAGCAGCTCTTGTGTTTCTTTACCCTAGAAAGGAATATAATTTTGTAACACAAAGTTGGTTTGGTTTTTATTATCAGAAGTACAGTTAATCACACTGTATTCAAGAACTCCTCTCTCATAGTAGCAAGTTAGCACACAGTACAGCTCCTCTGATGTCAGGGAAATAGAACTGGAACACTTCTAGCTTCTGAGAATTAGTAAGCATGAGAAAGTTTTACTTACAAAAGTATCAGGAAATCGTACCTCCCCTCAAATTCTGGCATCAAACACTAGTATTAGTGAAGTCCAGGCAAAACTCCCATCATCTTCAGTGAGATTTTTGCTATAGTTGAAGCCATTTGAAAAGTCACTGTAAAAGTCCTTTCCAGGGTGAAACTTTAAAGGACACAAACTCACAATCTAGCACTAGTTTGTGTTCTGCAAAATAACTGTATTTTGCAAACAGACAAGACACAGTGCAGCTTCTCAAGCTTTTTTAATCCTCTTGATAAGAAAAAAAAAAAAAATCATTAAAAGACTTTGAAGTACTACAGCTTCCTTGGAGAGTAGAGAGGAGATGAAGAACGTGGGCTCTGGAAAAGCACCACAAATGCCACCACAAAGCGATAAGCAAATCCTGCCTCAACAGCCATACACTTCAGCCTCAGAATGTGTGCAGGCTAGAGCCAACAGTGATGACAATGGTGGCAGGTGAACAGGGTAACTCCCAAACTGTGGGCTTAGTGAGTGAATCGAGAGCAGACAGCACTCACTTCTCCAGTGGGAAGTCTTCCTCACTTCCACCTCTGTGATCCAGCAAAGTTATGGGCTTGCAGCAGTCAGTAACAAGGACAGATACAGGCACTTGGTAAAGGATCTGGTTCTAAACCCATTAAAGCCAATAAAAAGACTTTGGTGACAACTGGCTTCGACCCTGAGTACAGAATACAAACCTAGAACAAGTTTTAAACCCATAATTGTTAGTTAGCATTAGGAAAAGACACAAGGATTGACATCCCTAGCTACCTGATGGGAAGCTAAACCTCTCAGATGGTCCTGTGCAGCCATTACCCAGACAGAAGTTGTACTGCATCATGGCAGATGGAGACTGAAGGATCCCCATTGCTGCATGAACTGGCAGGGCTCCGGCAGCGGTGTGTTAACACACAGCCCCAGTAACTGACTGCAGTGAGATTAAAATCTAGACTGTTAGTTCATCTCTGCAGGGAGGCAGCTGACAGAGCTTTGGAATTTCACGTGCCTTGAATTTCCTTCGCTATTCTTCCTCCAGGAACTCCAACTGACACAATTGTTTTTGTGATACCTGAAGAGACTGACTAGTTTACTGAAACCTTCCTGCTGAAATATTTTTCTAATTGATCATAATTGCAATAATTGATCATAATTGCTCTTTGCACATTTCGAAACTCTGCAGAGACAAGTCTAAATTGCATCCAAGTACACACACAAAATGATGATATCCAAGCATTGCCCTATTATCTTCCCCCCCCCAATGACCTAAGAAAGTTACAAAAGCAACTTTAAATTACATTTACATACATAAACTAATTAAATATACTTAGCTAACACTGAGAAAATAAAATCCCAAGCAACACAGACAAAAAACATTAAGAGATGACTGATTCTAGAGTAATTTAAGACTTTTTACTGAGTCTCTGGATGTAGCAATCAAGTCAACACTTCCCTACTGAAGTATTACTTGCAGTTAGAGACCACTGAAAGCTTATTTCATTATTCTCATTTTGGAACAGCGAATGAGTGCTTAGTCCAGCATTAACTTCTGCAATTTTTATTCAATTCTATTCTGGAAATACAACTTTTGCCACTTGCTTATTCCAGTAAGTGGCAAAATTCCTAGAAACTTCAGTGGCATCAGGATTTTTAATACTAAGTGCACAGATTTTTCAGACACTGCAAGACAAAAATGCTTAAGTGTGGCTTGTTAAATGGTATTAAAAAAGGATAGGCAGATAGCTATCTACATGTATGTTTAAACTCATTCAAGATGATGGAAACTCACAGCTTAAAATTCATGTGGCACAAAGGTATCTGAATGCCATCAATGAATGTTCTAAGTCACATGTGGTGAACACATTCACAAAGACTGAAATAAATAACAGCTACTTTATTATCTAAGAATCCTTTAAAGTGTGGCATCTCCTGACAATGCTTAGAGAGAATCATCAAGTAAAACAAAGCAAAGGTCATAAGAACTTGTGAAACCCTGCTGACTGCTAGTTTCCACTCAGTTTTCTCATGATAGGGCTGTCAGCCTCAGCGTTAGTGAAAATACTTCCTACGACCATGTGAGTACCCCAGATGTTATGGCGGATAACTTTGCAGCAGCCAAGATCATCAATGGCAAATCCCAAGTGGCGGTAGCGCTCATCGGTTTCAAACAGAGTGTTGTTTGTGTAGGGTCCAAAAAACTAGGTGGAAGGGAAAAAAAAAGATAAATTTTTCACGTGAACATTTCCACGAACATTAAAAATGTCAGAATTACCCCTTTTTACATCAAAACTTAAGCCCAGTTACAGCTGCTGGAGGAAATTTTATGTACACTTTTATTCCTGGAATCTACAGAGGAAACAGAGCAGAGCACCTCTGGTATCCCATAAAAATGTCCCTTTGCAACTGACAGCATAAAAGGCATATCAGTGTGTTTGACTATCTAATCAGTTATACATACAAAAAACCTCAAGTGCTTTGGAAAGGTTCTGCTACTTCTACAGGCATTAAGGATAGAACCCTTCTGTGAAACAGCAAAAATAAGACATGTACCTTTCCAACAAGCTCCCTATAAATAAACATGCTTTCAAGAGCAAAAATGTGTGTAAACTGGAAAAGACTATCTCAAGGAGGAAGCTTCTGACCAAAAGCCTACTCCTGACGAACAGGTTATTGGTAAGGATGTCACTGAATTGGAGCCCAAAGACTTTACTTTGCTCAAGCCATAACTATTCCTTAAATGCATGAAACTTCTGGGAAGCTTTTCAGCACTATACACCCCTTCAAAGGCCCGCTCACCTCATAAACATCTGCTGTTAAACCTATTTGTTGACACAAATTGCTGCTTTTCATAGTGTTTTTAAATAAAAACCCACTAAACTGAGCTTTGCCATGACTGTGTTCAGCTATGATATGGTTTTAATGGTTCTCAGACAAAAATACATATATGCTCATGCTTTGGTAGATGCTTTCTCAATTCTCTCTTGTAAGTTTTACGACTCTCTATGTTTCACAGATGTCTTGGTAAGAAACTGTCAGCTCCTCCAGAGAACTGGGGTGAGCTCATCATGAATGCCAGTGCTGTTTAATAGGAACAGGCTATTCATTTTTTCTACATAACAAAGATATCCTTAACTAGAGCAAAGACTTTTTAAAACCTTCCATCTGCACAAATAGGTGTCAGGACTATTGAGTTATCATGGGAAGGCATAACCAGCACACTGTGCACTGACCAAGAGCTTTGGTGCACAAAACTTCCATAGTTATCTAAAATTCAATCTCATTGCTGAACAACGTTCTCCAAAGTGCCAACTGCAATGACAGCTGACACAGGACAGTAACCCTGAGCCAATACCATAGGATCCTATGGTAACAGCAGTGTCCATTGCAGATTCCACACAGCATGTAACTTACTGCCAGTCCCGAGGATGGATCGATGAAGTCAGCCCAGTAGCCTTCAGAACAAATGGCATAGCAAATCTCCTTGGCACCATTAATGAACTTGAAGAAAATAAAGGGAAAGAAGGATATCAAATGAGATTTTTGTTACATATATACACACACATCAGAACACATACAACATATGCTGAAAAAAAAAACCAAGCACAGATTTCTTTTGGCCTCTACTAATGAATGAGAAATTCAGCATACTTTCAATAAAAATATTAATAATATTAAGAGGATTAGAATTAATGGCATACATTAGGCTACTCCAATCAGATGAGATTTACACGTGTTCCTTGTGCCAGTCAGTAACGGATTAACAGCTTGTACAAGGAATAATGCAATTGCTTTGATTGTTCATGCAGATTGCAATCATACCTGTTATCCTCTTTAAGAAGTCAACCATTACTTCGGGTATTTCTTTTATATTCCCACGAGTTTACAGATCTCACCTAAACTCCACAAATTCGACACTAAATGTAGCATTACATTTATTTTTATAAATATATGAAAAACATACTTTGGCTGTAAGGTTCTAGCTCAGCCACGAGGACAGTATTATGTAGTTCTTCCTGCACTACAAATGTTTAACTGCAAATCATTTTAAAGAGCATTTCAGTTTTGCATCATGATAGCAAACAGTTTCATAAACATTTGACTTTTACACCAATCAACCCTAATTCTCTTGTAGTGAACTGGTGGTCAGGGTGAATGATGATTTCAAACTCTCTCACTATTTGACAATCAACTTTGTAGGTCATGTTTCAAGTACATGTTACAAGCTGGAGGACACCAGCTGATGTTCCTGAAAACAGTATTTTCAATTAAGTAACATGCAAGAAGTTCCCTCTTCTGTAACACATCATCAAAAACTTCCCTTCTCTGAAGAGACAGCTTCAAGAATCTTCTACTTTTTTTTTTTTTAGCAAACTTTTCACACAAGGCACACAATTACACAACCTACAGGTTACACAGCACATTTTTTCCACAGATAAATCAGTAAGAACAGGGGATATCAGTTATATGCTTTTAATCAGACCAGCAGTTTTCAACCTGTGCTATGAGGGCCAGCAGGGACCCATAGAAAACTGAAGAAACCTGCAAAGGTGAGTGAGGAAAAAAAACCCCACAGAAGTGGAGATATGTGATGGCTCTAAAACCATCCATGAACTCTGAAAAAAACATGTGTTAAGTGCAAAAATCTAAACAGCTGAATACACTGAGCTAAAGCACAAACAGAATTCACATAACTTCCTCAAAATGTGAAATCCCCTGATCTCATTTTAAAAACATTTCTAATTTCAGAACAAATGCAATACTTCATCTACTTTCAGTTCTAAAAACTGGACTGTTCTCTATAATTAGTGCCCTTAGCAGTTCAAGGTTTCAAATGTATAGATATATTATGACAGCTACTCAGCTTCAGGCCCTAACAGTCCAAGATAAGGGCAGTTTATCCCTTACAGTAATCCCTTCTGTATTTTGAGGTTCGATGGCTCTGATGACTAACTATGTTTCAACTGTAAATTAAGTCACAAATAAAAGTAAGCCACCCAAAGACAGCATTTTAGGCATTACATTGCTGATACAGTACATCTTTTGACTCAGTGTTGTAACAACCTCAGCAGAGTTAAGAAACACTTGAGATTCCCTACTGTAAATGCTTTGATTTGGCTGTACATAACCCTCATTATTTTAGCACAAGCCTCTCACATTAAATTAGTATTTTTAAGGTTACTTCTAACCATCTATGAAGCAAACAAACAGACCATTTTCTTGTGAATTTGCTGTTAGTAACCTTTAGGCCAGGAGGTTACATCCAACATCCTAACACCCCTACACTGACTATATTAGACTTGACAGGGAGGTGCACAAGGAAGAAAGATGCCAATTAACATATAATTAGACCAGATTACAACGCCAAAGACCAACAGACCATAAATAATTCAAAGAGAAGAACGCACTAAAATGAAGGGAATTTTAATTTGTGTGTAATCTTTCTGTTGATCCTTCAGACTGCTGCTTCTTTTTTTAATCTGTGGTAACCCTTACACTGCTTTTTGCAAATTTACAGGATGGAAAAGGACATTACCAGACTATTTTCAAACATAAACATAACCCTCACTATACAGATAAAAATCTCACAGGATGATTTTAAATAGTTTTAAGAAAATTATAACGAATAATATATAGAAACATTGTATTTTGAGGTGCTAAGAATGCCAGTGGTGGTGAACACTGACACCTGCTGGAGTATACACAAAAAAAGAAATTCCTGAAGAATGTGAAATAAAGCGATTTTCAGAGCGACCTCTAGTGGCAACAACGTGATAAAGTTGATGAGGATGGTTAAGATGTAATAAATATAACTGATACCCAGGGTGAAAGCATTAACCATGTAGCATTTTACAACGTTTCAAAATACTTTTGACTCACCCCATTATAAAGAATTTAATAGTTCTATTTCATGTAGAGTAGTCAAAAAGCTAAAAAGCTGGAAAAAAGATGATCTCCATTTTATCAGTAAAAGAACATAGGATTAGCCCAAAAATGCTCTACAAAGTAATACAGGATATTGTTACCAGAGCTAGAAATGGACCCAAATATACACATACTTCACAAAAGATTAATCCACAAACAAAAATAAGCTGATGCTAATGTCAGTGACTTACATTTTCTAACAACATTTCTCTCTCATCCTCCACTTCTTGACTCCACACAGTCATATCATTTTTAGTCTTCTGGGTGACAGTTAATACTGTCAAACGGTTGGCATTGACTTCTGGAAACATTGACTCAAAGTCTAAAAGAAGTAAAACCAGCAGGTTAAGACTTGCTCTTACATTTTACTTATGATTTTTCAGTTTTAGACAAACTACTGACCCTACTCCAGAGCCTTCCTTCTATTTAAATCCAAGATATGCGTGTGAAAAAAAGCACTTTCCAGAATTAAGAGCCCAAAGGTTCATTCTTTTACTCTCTGAAAAGTATGTTCTCACCAGCATCTAGACCAAAATTTCAGCCAAATTTCAGTCTCTTTCAGTACATCACTTTAAAAATTAGAATGTTTTATTCCAACTTAATTTCAATCATTAATATTACCATGGTCTAATGGTCAGGAATATGACGGGATAAAGGTTGGACTTGATGACCCTGGAGGACCCTTCCAACCATAGTGATTCTATGATTTCCTCCTTCAGCAAAGATGCTTTAAGCAATTTCATCATTTCAATTTGCTATTTTACTAAGAAGCAGTGCAAAAAGACTTGATTTTGTCACAAACTGGGTTTGTTGGTTTTTTTTTTGTGAAAAAAACTACTCCCTGCCCCAACTGATCTTGAATTTAAATGGCACTGAATTTTATTTCTATGAGATCCAAAGCATTGTCAACAGCAAGGTTTCAGTTTTCATTTTAAAGCATGTATTTTTCCTTCCTAAACTATTAACTCCGGATTACTCTTTTCTATCACACATTCTGTGGTATCAGTTACAACAGAATGTATTTCTACATTTTAAAAAGTTACAATTTCTTAGCTGTCAAAGTGAAAATATACCTTTTCGTAACAGTTCAGGACAAGCTTGTACTGCACATTCTACCTTGGCATTTTCAAAGTAAGCTTCAGCATTATTTATTTGCTGTTTCTGTGGAACATCAGCACCCTGGAAAAAAAAAGAAAATTGTAACTTTTCTATTCATTAATATATAACAGGAATAACTTTGTACACCAGACTGTTTTTGTGATTAAATGTCCAGATACCTTTGGGATGGCAACTGTAATAGGTGCAGAATGCCTTAATACAGTTTTTCTAGCTCTAACTATGCCATAATTTATATGGAATTTCAGTGAGTTTCTCCAAGATTGAAATTACAATGTTGAATAGTACATGAAGTCCTATGTAACACCTCTTTGTATCTGTAAGTTCTCTCTAGGGGTAATTGTTACACTAAAAGCACAGTGGGGCTAGCATTTTTGTTCTGGAAATTAACATTCAAGAATAGCAAAACCTGTAAAAAACAGCAAAAAATATAAACACAGTGCTAACATCAGGAGACTACAGCCATTTCCCAAAGAATAAAATCACTTTCTGATACTGACAGGCCCATTTACTCTGCTGAGATGAAACTAACACACCAAGCTCAGGCACACAGAGGTCAGACACATTTGCCATTTCTCTGGTTCAAGGACTGGTGCATGAGCTTCAGCAGCACTGAGTTTTTCTCCTGCTTGCTGCAGTAACCTATGGGAGGTTCCTGTATGCAACTGATCCCATCATTCAAATGTGGGTCCTCTCCTAGGATGAGCAGTTTAGCATTTTTGTTAGCTAAACACAACTAATATGAAGCAGAGCTGACTCTCCTTGACTTTCTGAACACCAGTTGCAAAACCTGCCTCTGCTCTTTCCAGTTTCTCCCTTCCACTTGTGACAGCAGCCTCTGCACCATGCATTTTATTATATGAATCACCTTGCTAGAAATGAGCTGTGCATTCAGTGCAGCTGGTTTGCCCTAAATGAACTAGACTGGAATTTTCAGTTGGGCTTTTAACAGAAACTATTACCCACACAAGCTGAAAACAGAGTCAGGGGAGCTCACCAGAAGCTTATGTTTCCTGTACACTTTGGAATACAATACTACATTTATAAAAACCACTATACAGTGTTTTTACAACAGAGATTTGCTAGTTGACTTCCAAAGTCTGAGCATGTCACAAACTCAGAGCCTGGCAAGTTGACTCAGCAGCTAGTAGCAGTAAACATTCTTTGAAATGATGCAATCAGGCTGGCAATTATCAAGCTGCTTCTTGTTAATAATGCATCTGACTCCCTGCAGGCTCTGCCATCACCAAAATGCAGCCTCACCGTGAGACCTGAGGTACATTGATCTGCTGCTTGGGAACTCAAGGGCTGTCAGAACAAAGCAGGTAGATCTAAACACTGTCCAAACTATCTAAGTCCAGAGCCATAAAACAAAATACTGAAGAAACTCCTAATACCATTTGATAAAAGGCAGTGAGTCTTGGTAAAAAGCAAGTTTAAAAACTGGTTTTCTTCTCCATATCCATATAATTAAGTCACTACTAAAATGCTAATTCACTAAGCACTGTTTAGTCAAAATAAACCCACAACCTGAAATATTTCTTTCTCCTGAATGAAAAAACTTCAGCTAGGTTCTGTGTAATCTCTTGCTCACCCCAACTGATCTTCATCTTTCAAAACCATGTAGGAAATTAACAATATGTTTTTTCAGGAAGAAAGATTAGATTTTCTCTTAGACAAAGATTAGTTTCACATAGATGCAGCCAGTTCTTACCTGAAATTCATTTATGTATTGTGCCATTACAAACTCATGCCTTTCACTTGCTGAAGGCTCTGCTAATATATCAGGCAAACTTTTTGAAGCTTGGCTTTTCTTCTGAGAAGCAGTGCCATTTAGGTGACAGTCAAAACCAATGTTGCCAGGCAACTGGAATCTCTGGTCCTGAGGACCAAATGGACCCATTACTTCATCTGGCCATACGGTTCTTGGACCTGCAAAAATCAAAGCCTTGCTTTAGTCATGACATCTAAAAACCAAGAGGAAAAATAAAGGAACAAAACCCCTCTCCCACACAAATATCTCTATTTGACCACAATTGTATAGAACCAAAGTAACCACGATGCAAATCTAAAAGGGCCCTGACACAAAAAGCACACTTCAGAACTCCCAAATTTATGGGAATGGGGTGCAAAGTTCTGATAGCACGTGAATTCAAAGAAAATAAATTTGCTTTTTCTTACATAAATCTGGAGGTGGAGCAGCAACATGAGGCTCATCTGAGCCTGAGGAACCTGCTGTAGAAAAAGCCTTGGGATTTACAACTCTTTTGACTAAGGAGTAAAACCCTGGCAGGTAGGTGACCAATCTTGCTCTGTTACAGAGCACCTGAGAAGACAAAACAACAAAATAAGCATTAGATAAACTAGTATTTTTGCTAGCAGTAAGTACAGCTTTGTGGATCACAAGAGAAATCTTCATTTGATAATTAAATTAGTTTAAATTATGATTAACTGTGTTTTTATAAAAACAAGTTTTTGAATTATTTTATTATTATTTTTATATTTACTAGTAAAAATATTCTAAGTAAAGGAAAAGCCTCGAAAACAGTTACTGAAAGGTGTTCTCATGTCAGGAAAAAGCCCTGAAAAGTTTAAATAGCACCACTGAAAGCCCACAAACTAAGTTATGGATGAGGATTGTTTCCATGATTATTTCCATGCACATCGTTTCCATGATTGCCACAACTCAATCATGGGATTATCAGAAATACCTAAAAATATTGTTAATCAAGTAAACACTGAAATCCAAGATGTCTGCCTTGCAGGCTAGCACAGGCATTTGCCAGCCTATGCTCCTACTTGAAGACTGGAGGGAGACAAGGTAATATCCCTCCAGCTACTATGTCTTGGAATACACCAGAAAACCTGCTGAACACCAGAGAGTTGCACTGTCAACATAACTTCCAACTGCTGAACAAGATTCTATCAGAAACTGATTGAGCCACACAGTAAACAGAAAATGATGCAATGCTCCCTGGGTGTGCAAATGGTCTCAACAACACAGTTCCAAAGAGCCACGAGGATTAACTCTGAGGCCAAATGATATTACCTTAAGTAGTAATAGGAGCAACTGTTACAGGAGTTTTTTTGGTGGGTTTTTTTGTTGTTTTTAAACAAGAAATATCCAAGTGATGTAATTAAACTGAAAAGTCTGATCTATTTTTTATACTTTAAAAATAAACTGACAACTTTTATGATCCATTTACACAAGTATCACAAAAAAATAACCAATTATACACTCAAAACAGAGAGTTAGAAGTGTCATTTTTTAAAAAAATAAAGACTACTTAATTCTAGCACAAAACTACTAACGTTCTTGAGTACAGTTGCACAAAAGCATGCATTACTGGAAATACATAAATCCCATCTGCTATGGTATGTGGGCTTTCATAAAACTTTATTTTCCAGGTGAGAGAAAGAAAACCTCTTGAGAAACTGACATAAAGGGATTTTCCTTAAGTGCTGTATTCTCAGCTCTGTAAAAGTTTATGAATGTGTACACTAAATATGTATGCAATGAGGTCAGTTCAAAAAAAGTGAGAAAACAGGACTATTTGTATGTTTCAGCTAAAAAAACTATTCAGAGTATCAGAAGCTAAGTCAGTTTCTTACCTCCTCTGTGTAAACATACAATGACTACTAAGTTCTACCAGCAACACGAGGCCTCAAATGCATAAAGGCACATTTGATTTTCTGACTTAAATCAACTATTTACAGTTAAAGGCTTAAGCTGTCTAGTTCTAAAACATTTTAAAGGTTCCTGTAACAACAAGGGAAGCCTGCTGATTTCCCTTGGATGTTTTTTTTTTTCCTCTATCATGTAAAAGCACTACTAAAATTAATTTTTGCATAGTGATTATATTACAGGTAAAAAAGACAAACAGTTACAGCTGACACATAATTATAAGAAAAAAGCATTTTTTTCTTATAGTCAGGATCACTTACCATGGGGATGTCAGTGTTAATTACAGATATGTTGGCTAAGCTCACTTATGCATGTGTTTACACGCCTGGCATTACACAAGGGAAAAAACACCCCTGAAATCAATAAATTATTCATGTCTCTACGGTAAGCCTAAATCACTAAAGCACATTTCACTTCACACTGAAAGCACCCCGCTGAACCCGAGTATTGCATCTTAACTCCCGACGTTAAAAAACCACCACCACCACCAAGCAGGTCGTACTCAGTCCTTAATTCGATTAGTCCCGCGATCTCCACGGACACCGGTTTCCGAAGCTCAGATGGAAGGATGACACCACCACTGCCTTCTCATACAAATACACCTTGGCATAACCGAGGTTTTTACGAGCACGATGGTTTACAGGCAGTTTTGAGGCGGAAATAAAAGGCAAGCGCCCCGCACAGCACTGAGGAGTGCTCTCCTTCGATGGTGCCGGTTTGCCTGCTCACCGGGACGGGTTTACAGCCACCGCCGTACCGCAAACCGGCGGCGGGGGTCACTAAGGCCCGGGAGGCGGGGAGCGGCGTTACTCACATTGGCCATGGCAGACGCTGGGCTCCCTCTCGCCGACAGGCCCGGCTGCCCCTGCAAGAGAAGCGAACGCACTGGCCCCTCAGGCACCGGCCAGACCGGGGCTGCCCGCACGCCTCCCGGCCCGGCCCTCACTCCGCCCGGCGGCACCGATCACCCCTCACGGCCGCCCCCCGTTTCCCCCGACAACAGTCCTACAAAGCACCGCGGGGCTGCCCGCGGCCGAAGCTGCCGGGGACGGGGAAGCGCAGCGGGGCCGCCCCAGAGGCAGCACCGGAGGCAGCGGAAGCGCCGCACCTCTCACCTCTTCCTCAAAATGGCGCCGGGCGCTGTCCCCCGGCGCACCTCTGTGACGTCACACTCCCCGCCCGTTCCCAAGCCGAGCGAGACGATCCACCGACACCTCGCTTAGAGCGTATGACACACACAGACACAGCGGGCGCGCGTCGTTCGGCGGCCGATTGCTTTGGGCTGAGCATGGGGCGGTGGGTAGACCCGGAGGGGACCGGCGGCGGCTCAGCTCTACCGGGAGTGACCGCGGCCGTGTGGCGGCGGGGCGGCCCCTCCGGGCTGGGCAGCCCGGAGCTGGTGTTTCCCCTTGTTCCGCAGCGAAGGGCACCTCTGGCTGCCCCTGCGGGGGCTCCCCAGAGCCGTGGTGCCGGCAGGGGCCCCGGCGGTGCAGTACCCGCTGGGTGCACCAGGAGTCAGTCACGTAACGCGGGCCGGGCTCCGTTACGCGCGGGCACCCCCCGGCCTCGGCTGGGGCTCTCTGGGGCCGGGGAGTGCAGTGGGTTCGGGAAAGAATCCTAGAGGGGGGTGTTGTTATTGATTCCAGTGCAGGGGGGCCACCGGAGGCCGTGGGGCCCGGGGAGGTCGGTGAGGGCGGGGAGCAGAAATGCCACTTCTGCGAACGAAAGTGGCCCTCCAGGGACCATACGTAGTTTCCTCAAATAACCGTTTTACAAAATAAGAATAAAACCCTTCTTAATGAACCACAACGAACCAAAGCCTCTTTTCCCTCATTTCATTTTGTGGCGCTGCCTTTTCTCCCTGCTCCTACATTTTAGGGTCTCGTTTGCTTACAAGGCCAACTTTTATTTAAAATGAACATTCCCATTATGAACTAGGTTTGTCCTGAGGTAATTCCATGGGCTGAGCTCTGAAATACCTTAATTTATATATTTACTGCTACAAAAAATCAACTGCAGGATTTATTAATGCGAACGCATGCGTTGAAAGCATTCCCTGAGTGGTGATGGAGCAGCTCGGCGGTGGGAGTCACCCCGAAGCCCTGCACAGAATAACTCTCCAGTGCTCCAGGCAAAGAGGAGTCACAGTTTTACTCCACTCTGCTCATCGTCTGTGGCTGAAGATGCTCCAGGCTGTGGTTGTGGGCAAGTCCTTGTTGCCCCAAGAAAAAGAGGCACTACACAGACAGCTTGTGTCTGGTGTTGAGCCCTGTTGGGTTCTGCTGGAGATAAATCCCTGCCCACAGAATGTGTGTGGAATCCATGCCCAAAGTCAGTGGGGCTCAGCTGGAGGACTGATTCCAAAGCCACGTCCCTGTGCGTGCGTAGAGTTCCTACACGTGTTCTACAACTGCAGAGTTGTACTGGTTTTCCTCAGTCTCAGAAATCTCGTACCTCTTTGCAGCTCCATAACCTGGGTTCAAACTGCTGTCCTTTTTTAAATGTCACTGGGAACATGACACTGCAAGTGTATTTGTAGGAAGGAACATCTTAGCTTCTTTTTCGTCTTCCTATTTGCCTTTTTCCTCATCCACTTCATCCACTTCAGCCATCGTGCCGTATCTCCCAAATCCTTGGCTTCTCATAGGTTACATCTCCTCAGCTTTTCCTACAAAGCTGTCTTTATCAGAGTCTGGAATAGCCTTCCACAGGCATTGTCCTCAACAACCCATCGTCTTTTCTGTTTGCCTAGCACAGGCCATCACCCTCTATATCTTGCCTTCTCGTAAATCTTGGCAGCAATGGAAAGGAGAAAGCTTTGTAACTCGTTTAAGACTCTCTGTTGTTTTCAGGTATCTTTTTTTGGTCCTTTTTTTCATTGTTGTTATTTAATTTAGATCATGAGCTCTTTGAAGCAAAAAGCTCCCTACTTGCATATGTGGAAAGTGCTGTGCATACTAATGCAACTATTTAAATGCTGAATTAAAAATATCAGGGGAGAGGTGCCCAAACCCAAATCTTCTTTAAAGCTAATATAAAAGAGCTGTATTGCTGTTTGCTTCTGCCATAGAGGGGAAGTGCACATGAGCCAAGTTGGAATACTAGGATTAAGACTCTTCTTTCTTATTTTTTGCCATTTCTTTGCTGTCTGTTCAAAGCAGTGACTCTGGTTAAAGAAAGGGAACTTTAATCTCTTCAAAATAAAAGTTTGGGCATTCAAATCCCTCAGTGAATGTGCACATGGCCTGTAATTTACTTTAGTTATAAGCCAGGTATTTCTTGACAAGCTTTTTTGCTTTGCTGCTGGGTCGTTTGCATAAACCAGTTCTAAAGGTTTAGATACATAATAGCTAAAAATCAGAGCAAGAAATTGGTTTTGTTTTATTTTATTAGGATCAAGAGAAAGTTCTTATATCCAGTTCTAAACAATATGATACATTAGATAACTATAATGCTGCAATTTTGATTTTCAGATATTTTCATGAGAACATTTGCTCACTGTTGCATGCTACTCAAAATTTTATTAATTCAACGTTAGCACATTTACTTCTCATTTGCTTTTAAATTAAATATTCATGTCGAATCTCTGAACTTCAGGAAAAAAAAAGGCTAGATAAATTCAACTTTAACTCTTTAAAGAATGTAATTTATTCCCTCTAATAGGAAAGCACTCTGGATTACATTTAGTCTGTATTGACTTGTCCTTAAGCAATCCCAATTTATCTTCTCTCCAGGGTTACCACTTCAGGATACTCAAACCAATCAATGAGTTATCATCCCCTGAAGTTTGTGGCCTGAATTCATAAAGATTAATTTCAATAAAGTTTCTACCTCTATTCAAAGGAGACTGCAAAATCAAACGATCCAATTACAGATTTATCAAATATTAATCATGAAAATCTTCCAGATCTTTCTGATGCCAACATTCTTCTCCCCTGGTGTCAAGAAAGTAATTAGCAGCTGGCTTTGATTAAATTCTTCCCTTGGAGATTACTTTTCTCAGTTTGGGGAAGAGGAAGGAATGCACACAAGATGATACCTAATTGCTCATTTTAAAGTCTTTTCTGAAAAAATAGGTTCAGTTAGCAGGATGCTTCTTTCCATGACGATGGAAGAAATGGTCTCTGCCCAGGAACCTGCAGTGATTTTAACAGTGAAACCTGAAGTGCACCACCAGCTTTTCCTGTTGTGCTACTGAGATGTTCTTTTTCCTTATCTGTCTTCTTTTTGGTGGCAGTGGCTTTCCCTTGGCGGTTTGAACAGGGTGCAGCATGGGGAAGTCTCGGCAGCTAAAACATCAGAGCTAGAGGGACATGAGAGGGAACTTTCCCAGTCATCATTACCCTCTCCTCTACCTGAAAACTGAACTCCAAGCCCTAGTTGGTGTTCTTCTTTACCAGCCCTTGCTGGATTCCTTGGTCTGCAAGCAGAGGAGCCAGAGGTTCCTCTGAGAAGCTGTTTTGGTGCCTAAGACAAGCAAGGGGTGAATTTTCAGCCCTTCCTATTCCAAGGACCCAGAGAAGCTGTGGAATCTCCATCCTTGGAGGTCTTCAAAACTCAATGGGATGAGGTCCTGGAATTGGACTGGAGAGCTCCAGAGATCCAGTGTGGAAATGTGGCTTTTCCTGTGATCAGGTGCTTCTGCGTTCATGAAAATCAGAGGGTTCTGCTCACACAAACATCAGTGCTCCTGGGTGGTTCAGTGGTTGTCAGCCAGTGCTTGCGCTGATGCAGATAGACGTGGTGTCTTCACTATCTGCTCAGCTCTGTGGCACTGCTGTTGTAACCTCTTTGCTTGGGTTACAAGTGATGGACCTGGATTCCTGTCCTGATCAGTATAGGGGAAATTTGTCTGTCTTTCTGCAGGGAACTACAATGCTGTTCCTGAAGCACGTACACTGCTATATAAAGCCCAGCCTCGAGGGGGTTCTCCTGTTCACAAGGAACAAGACCTTAATAAAAAACTCGTTGTCTTCGTCTTTATTCAGTAGCTGAAAGGTAAAAAAAAATCTTTCAGCCTGTACAAATAGAGGCTCTTGGAATTTTTCCATAAGCATTAGAGTTGCAGCTTTTGCCTGTTTTCCAAAAGCCAGGATTTCATCCCTAATGTAGGTCTTTGCTGCTTATATGGCCCCGTTCACCCTGCAGTTAGTCAGGTGGGATTCATCTGAAGGCACTGGAATTGTACCTGATTATGAGAGCGGTGGTTTTTTCCTTTGTAGGTGCTTATCAGAATACTGCAGAAGCTTGTTAAGTAGCCATAAAAATAATGAGATATTCTTTATTCTTATTGTACTGATATAAGAAACTTTAAACTGCATTTTAAAGTATCTCCATTTCTGTGCAGTGATGGATAATGCTGGCGCCTGCAATTTACCTAATGGCGTCCATTAAACTTCATTAGGACTTTGTTAAACCGGAGTTAAGATCGTTGACATTGATTTTTATTCTCTAAAACCTGCTCGCAGCAAATCAGTAACTGAGCCCACCAAAAGCCAGCTGACTCTCGAGGCACGCTGGTCACATTCCCCGTGAATCAAAAGTGCTTTGTGAGCAATGGCAGAGGGAGGGTGGAGGATCTCAGCCTGTGGTCCTTGTTAGAGCTTAGCCCTGGGTTCGTGCCCTTTGAATTGACAGACTTCAGCCATCACATTCCCTGCCTGTGTCACTGCCCCAGTCGGGACACTTCTCATCTCCAAGCTCTAACTCAACCTCTTTGTTTATTCATTGAATTCCCCGTGTTTATTTTTTCTTGCGTATACAACTTCACTTGACCTGCTAAACCTCATGTTTGAAATAAGGAATGTCTGTTCCTAAGTGCCAGTGAAATGGTGATGAAGTAGAAGGGAAGAAAGGTTTTAACATACTCTTTTTTCTAGAAAAGTAAACATCCTCTGGCTATAGGAAGAGTAAACTTCCCCTGGAAATGTATGTGTTTATATGAACAATCTCTTTCTTCTGGCATTTCCAGATACTAGGCTGGGAGATTTGTTCATACCACTGGGAAAAGAGGCTTTTTAGTAAGTGGTGCAAATGCACAAGATAAGTCTTCACATGATTTGTTTTCTCTGTGGAAAGACATCCCTGCCGGATCTCTTTCTGTGAACCTGAGAGGGATTTCCTCCTTTATCTCAGGGCGTTGCTCTGTGTCTCATTCAGCTCTCCTGCTCATTGGAATGCACATCCGACTGAGCAGACAGAGGAAGTGAGCATTTCCCCCATAACTGGCTGGGTCGGGAGCTTAGGGAGCTTTACTGGAAATCCTTTACCACCATTGCTTCCTCTGGATCTCCAAACTACCAGTTTACATTTTTACCAAAGAGAGAAATTCATCAACCATGTTAAACTGGGATCTGTTTCCAGATGTGGCGACCTCCTTTGAATAGGAGCCCTGATGTGTGGTTACCCAACTGGATCTGAGGCTGTAAGGCAGGCACTAATTCATCTCAATTCTTAATGTAGCTTTTAATGTCTGGCTGAAGAGGGGGAGGTTGAGTTTTAAAAGCTTTATAATTTGCTTGGTAGGGATTAAACAGGCATATTCCTGTCTCTTGTCTCTCCAGGTTTCACTTCCACCAGCACCTCTGGGATGCTGTCACATCCAACATGGCCAGGCTGCCTGGAAAGTGGAATTGGGGGTGTTTGTAGGTTGGGAGTTGAGAGGTATTTACGTTTAGGACTGGGAGATGTTGCTGCTGCTCTGAACCTGCCTCTTTGTGAGAGCAAGTAGGTCATTTAGGTATCAAACACGCAGTGCTGAGACTATCACCAAGATTGGAGGCCAGAAGTAGCCTGGACTAACCTTAGTGTGATCTGAATTTATTCCATATTGAACTTGAACTTGAAAGGGGTCTGTTTTGCATCAGGACTTACACTAGAGTGTTGCTGTTCTGCTTGACAGAGGTCCCAGGGCTTGTATGGAGAGACCTGCAAGGAGGAGGAGGAGGAGGTGGAGCTCTACCCCTTGATCTCCTGGTGGGAAGGACAGTGGGCTCAGTAGGCTGGAAGCTCTCCAAGCCCTGGCTCTTGGCCATGGTGGTCAACAACAATGTGTTTGCTCTGAAACGTGGTCTTCCAGGCGCTTGGCTCCAGATCTGTGTGCCAGATATGTTAGGTGGCAGGTAAGGAGACAGGCTCCCATCAGAACTGTATCAAAATCAGAGTTTTTATAGGACGTTTCTATTTTGGTATATGCTTATTTTTCCATCTGGAAATTGTTCTCTTAGGAAATCTGAGACGCCAAAATTCATGCTTGAACATAGTGCCATGCCTAATGGGCTACTTACTCCACTAAATTCCTCATTTATTGTTTTTTAAATATATGGGGTCATACTTTTTAACCCTCGTGGTTATGAAGTATGTCTTGCAAAAAGGTTTATGGCATCGTGTGTTGCCTTATGAGTTATGAGAGTCTGTTCCTGTCTGGCAGGGAATGAAAGAGCCCAGCATCTGGCAGTATGTAAAACCAGATATCGCAAAACTTCCCACTTTGAGGAGATGGGATGGATGATGGATGCTGTGATAAAGTATCTCTTTTGACATGTAAGTCAGAACAGTTGGAGGCCCTTTCTATGAAAATTTACAGAGCTTAACCAAACCTCCTGGCTGAAATCTTGAGGAAATCAGTCACTGGGAAGCATGCCGCTGCCATGCGATAACAGGAATGCTTAAAACTCTGCCCCCTCGTCCTGTGCATTAGGAGCAAACCCACGACTTGTTTCTGGGGAGAGGGAGGTGAGTAGTGCCCAGAATTTCAGGGGTCAGTCCAGAAAACCTTCTTGCAAAGTCTCCTCAGGGTTTTTGTTACCCATTTTTAGAGCCTATTAGAGTCAATAGAAGACCTTCTGATGCCTTTAGTGAAAACTGGAATAGTTTTCACTAAATAGACATACTTTACATATTAGTATGCAATAGAAATACTTTGCATATTAGTAATTCTCCAGATATTTCTTATCATGAGTCACTGAGTGAGACAGAATCCACTTGTGAAGTCTCTCTGTCCAGGCTCTCCAGCACTGGTCTGCTCCTTTGGGGGTAGAATTGTTACTGTGCAGTAGCCTTGAGTAGAGACAAGAAGATGAACTAACAGTCATTCTAGTTATTGCATTTTGTCTTGTAACATATCTAGAGCTGAACCGATTAACTTAGAGGGCATCTTTATTGTTGAGAGCAAAATGCTCCTGCTGACAAATCTGGTTAGGTGCTGTTACATATTTCTGTCACCAAACTCTTGTTCATACTTTGCTATTTTGCTAATGCATTTTTGGCCTAATTCCATGGCACAACACATAGTTATGCTTTAGAAAGAATAAGAAATAGTGTAATTTTCAGAACACGTTCCTGGTAAGTTTAATATTCTCTTTTAGCAGTGTAGGAATAACAAACAACCTACTAATTTGTCACTGACAGATTCCTTTTGTTGTGTTGAAGTGACTAAAACAAATGACTAAAGACTGCATTTTGCATGCGTCAGCCTCCTCCTTTCTAAAGGTAACCTAAAAGAAAGGCTCTTTGCTTTTCTTACATGAACTTCAGAAGAAAACATCAGACATCCTCTTCAAAAGTTATGATATGAACAGGTGAGACACATAAGATGATCAAAGGAAGACTGAAGTTAGCTGAAATGCCCTGCTCGTATGATGAAACCCATAAAATGCTATGGGTTCACATGCTGTGTTTCAAATTTAAACCTGCAGAGAACAGCTGACAGCTTGCTTAATACAGGTAATTTTGTGGTTTTCTTTGTTGGTATCTTTAAAACTACTGAAAAAAGGAAATCAGTGGTGTAAATGATCAGTTGATCTTGTCTTCTGCTTGGATAAATACTGATCAGAAGAAATGGGTTTAGTGGGGACAAACAGCAGTGCCACTTTGGAAGGGATCATTCCTGGTCCATATCACTGCTGAATCTGTAGTTCCATCTCCAATTATTTCCCAAACGGGTAAGGCCACTGTTGAAGCACAACTTCAACAGCCACAGCTTTGGCTGAAGTATCATTTAGCTGGAGTTAATTTAATACTTGTTCCAAACCTGTATATGAACTGTGTGAAACCCAGAGGCACAGCAACGTACATACAATTTTCTTGAACATACAGTTTTATTTAAGCTCCACACAGCAGACCCTACATTTTCTGCTGTCTTCCAAATGCTATCTTTAGCTTCCTTTTGACAGCAAGTATAAATCAGGGGCTAGGGTGTCTAACAAGAGGCATCATCAAGCATATCTCTATGTACTTGAATATTCAAACTCGCATCTTTATTCATCTCCCTACAACAGTTCCAAAGTTGCTCATCACCAACTATGGTGATAAACCGTTTGAGCTATGAGCTCATTGAAGGCTTCTCCATAGACAGACAAAGAAGTCCCATGAGGTCATGGTAAGATCATAATTTCATCATGCTGAAACTCATCTGCAGTGTCCCCTGGGAGCAGACCCAGCTCAGCTGCTCGCAGCCTGTTCTGATCAACCTATATAGCAATGTATAGCACGAGGGAAAGGAGGAGGGAGACTTGTGCTGCCACTTGACAGCCTTCACCCATCCTTTCTGCCTTAAATAAACAAGTTTTAGAGTGAATCAGTTTTGATGGAAGGATGCTTTGGGGCCAAATATTTAGTTGGGTAAATCAGTTTGGTGTGGTAAACCAGCAGAAGGGCTGAATCTTTTTTAAAGCTTTATCCTTTTCTGTTGTGTTTGCTTTTTCACCAGGAAGAGGCTTTTTTTTTTTTGGCAAGCTGCCTTCAACTGGTGGGTTGTGCTACTTGGACCGTGTGTACAGCAGTGGCTGCACCTATTTCACACTGCTGTGCTGTTCCTTTGAGAGCTTTTTGGGAGTGAAGTGACTTGTGGAGAAAATGAAATTTCCTATAAGTGTGAGCACAAGGAGATGACATTATGGAACTGATAAAGTGAGTGTATTTTGAAAGGTTACTGAAGCAGGGTGCCTGTAGTGTGTGCACGTCTCTCTTGTAGCACATTATTGCCTGACAGTCTCACTTTGAGCTTGCCTGTCCCTCCGGTCTTCCTGATGATGTAGGGAAAGTGTCCACAGGATGGTCACCCGTCAGTGAGAGGGCAGAGGAAATGAAAGCACTGCTCCCTGGAGCACCTCATGAATATTTATTGTAGCAGTGCTAAGCATTTCCATCCAGCTGCCCAGCCTTTAGGGGTCTGCAGCTGATTTTGCCGCTGATGTTTACTTTAGCAAATGCATGCCAGGAACCATCCCAAAAGACAGATGAAATGTTTCAGTGCAGTGACAGGGGCCTATGCCAGGCATCTTGGCAAAGACCACACGTCTGTCATTACGTTCATGACAGTTGTTTCCCCTAATGACCTTGGCCAACAGCTCGGGGGGTGGAGATGGCAGGGCAGAGCACCCCCAAAAAGACCCCAGGGTGCAGGTAGAGGGAGCAGAACTGATTTGCACCACTGAAGACCTGGTTGGCCAACTGAGAGCTCCTGGGGAGAGCTGATGTGCTGCTCAGTCTCCCAGGTAAGCCCACATGCTCTTCTGCTTGGCCATGCATGGATGCTGTGTAGTTTAAATACTTGCCAGTACTTAAAATGAGCACATCAGCCTTTAGCAGTAATAAAAGTCAGTGTTGTGTGTTTGTGTGCTGACTGCAGATAGCTTGGGTAGAAGAAAAGTGGGTTAAACTCAGACTACTGCCTTTGTGCACATTACTGACCTTTTGCCTTGCATACTGCATGGCCCACGGGTAGAGGAAGGAGGATTAAAGGTTAAGAAACTTCTTTTGAAGGAGTTAGGATGCCTAAATGATGAAAATGTTTCCTTTCCCCAGTAATTCCAATATATATTAAAGCTAAAACCCTTCTGAGAGGTAATAAAACAGAGCAGTGGAGAAGATCATTGGGAAGATTAGGAAGAAGATACTTAAGAGCTTACTCTTGATGCTTTCAGTTTTATGCTTTGTTCCTATTTTACTCTGTCAATCTCTTCTGGTGTTTCTCACTGTGATTTTTATTGTGTTTTTATGTAACAGAGACGGCGTTGCAAACTACCAGGGAAAAGCTCGTTGTCATTTAGTGGAGGGGGGAAGAACATTACTTTGCACATTTTTCAGTATTCCTGTTCTATATCAAATTTAGAAAGTAACAAGAAGTAGCATCCAGTTTTCATTAATGCTTCGGGGGTTTCTTGGCACATATGTTTTCATTTCCAAGTGTTCACGTGAGAGGTGAAGGAGAAGATGAGGTTCCTCCTTCCTAGCCATCGATGGAGTGAGTGTCTCATCACAGCCAGGGGAATCCCTGGATCTTGGTGTCAGGCAGGAGGCTATAACCAGCTTTTTCAGTTTGCTCTAGCTCAAAAACCAGCAACAAAGGGAAATACAATGATGTTTTATTAGGACAAAAGGCCACAGTGTGATTGCTTCCCTTATGTGAGCGCTCCTCTTGACACAGTCTGGCTCGTGGCCCATATTAATTTGCTTTAAAAAAAAGAGATGATATTCACATTCTTGGAGGAGTTGTGTGTTCCATCTGGATACTGCAAACCTGCTAACCCTGTCCAAATAACTCCCATGTTTGCCTTGCTCAGTGATTTTTATGCCTCTTGTTGGTTAAATATATATGTGAGCTCCTAAGGCAGGAGCTGAGTGAGAGATGCTCCTAAGGCAGGAGTGAGAGAGGATGTCTCGTGCCCGTCACTGCGTCCTTGAGCCAGGAGTACCCTTGGGAGATGGTCATATCAAGTGTTTCCTGCCTGGCTAGATCACAGCAACGTGTTGGGATAGGTCTCAAGGCAGTAAGTTTGTAGAATTACCATGGAGGTGTGTTTCATCAGCTCAGATGTGAGTGGATCTTGAAACTCTGGGACTGTGCTGGGTGATGTTGAAAGTCTTCTCCCTCTTAATTTTGGTGTTTCTATGGAAACATACTGAACAGGAATTGTTCTGTCCTGCTTTTTTCTCTTTCTCATCATGGTTTCGTTGGTGGGAAAGAGTGAAACTTCAGATGAAAGCCAGAGCACCCAGGAGTAGGTGTTTCAGTGAGAGCAGGACTGGGTCCTCACTGCTCACCCCCCCTCTTCATTTTCAAATGGAGGGACATGGAAACAGGGACTCAAACAGCTTCAGTTCCTATCTGGGAAATTATTTCTGAGTTTTAAGCAAAAAATTACTTGTGTGACCATGGCTTTGGTCAGCGTGTTGCCACCAGCTGGAAGGGAAGGAGGCTGCAGGGTGAGGACTGTGGTTTCCCAGACCTCTCCTAACCAACCTGACCTGGAACACCTCTGGTTGGGGTTTCAACTGGAATAGAAACTTAAATAGGCTCTGAGCACTGTACCTTTATGGAAATAAAACGATCACTCAGGTCAGAGAGAACTTTGATGAAAACCTCTTGGGGACACAGGGGCTGTCCAGTGCTTGCTGGGGAGATGAAAGCCAGATGCTTTCTGCAATCTGGAGACATTTGGGTCTTGTCTTCATGATGATCCTCCTGCACAAGAAATACAGGATACAGGAGGTGTGTGTTGGGGTCAAAGCTGGAAAGAGAAATGCCTCTACAGGTTGCCAGTGAAGCATCTTCTTGGCCATAAGACTTTCAGGAAATGTTTTCCCTTTGGTGATGCCCTTCTATACCAGTCTTGCTGCAAAAGGTGGCAATTCCTTCAGGACCAGCTATCCCATCACCTCTCGGAAATGCCGAACGGAATACACCCCAATAATTTAGGATGTTACTGATCAAACTGTGATGACCAAATCCCCCTATCCAGAGGCATGTGCCTGAGTTGGGTTCAAGCCCCTGGTGGGATCTAGGCTTGCATAGCCTGCAGCTTCAGCTACCTTGTCATGGGTGTCTGCTTCTTCAGCAGCCTGCTCTTGGTCCAAACCTCTCAAATGAAAGGGAGACAGCACTAGAAAAATCTATGCCTGTTTATTCATACAGAAAAGAAAGAGTTAATTTTTGTAATTTTTTTTTTTTTTTTTTTTTTTTTTTTTTTAAGAGCTTGCTTTCCTGTAAGTTTTGGTGTTTAAAATTAATGAAGAAAATTAGAAAAAAAAATGTGGATCGTATTACTCCTCCTCAGCTGTTTTGCTTTTTCTGGCAAATTGTTGCTTGTAGAGTTCTGGCATTTTACTTATTTAATTAATTAATTTGTAAAGCATCGACATCTCTCATCATGCTCTATATAACTCTCTCTTGGGTGGATGGCTGTTACTCCTGGTTCTGCTCCTTGGGTCATCCTTTTGTGTGCTGTTCTCCCCATCTTTCATCCCTCCTCCAACCCGTGGGCGTCTGACTCAGAGAGTTTTGGAGGCTCATTATGGAGTTATCTTGTGTAACTTGCCATTAATTAACTCGTGACTCAACATGTTCATGTTAGAGAAGAGATAATTTGGTTTTACTTTTGCTTTGCCTGTTTCTGCATGCAGCAGGGATGCGTGATATAATTCCTTTGAAGCTGGTGACATTTGTAGGTTAGATGAGGTTGTAGATGCCTCATCCCTGGAAACATTCAAGGTCAGGTTGGACGGGGCTCTGAGCAACCTGGTGTAGTCAAAGATGTCCCTGCTCACTGCAGAGGGGTTGGACTAGATGACCTTTAAAGTCCCTTCCAACCCAAACCATTCTATGATTCTATTTGTAGTGGTAACAGCAGTACTGGTGTGCTAGAAACAGGCTTGGAAGGAAAAGGTCTTCTGTAAGCAGCCAGTTTCTTGCACAAGTGCAGCTACACTGGAGGAAGCACCATGGTGGATGGTGACCTGCAGCAGCTGGGTTGGCCATGCCGCTCAACCCAGCACAAAATACCGGCGGTGACTGCTGCATCCGTTCAAAAGAGACATTCAAAACCCGCCTGGACACGTTCCTGTGTGACCTGACCTAGGTGTTCCTGCTCTGGCAGGGGGATTGGACTAGATGATCTTTTGAGGTCCCTTCCAATCCCTGACATCCTGTGATTCTGTGATCCCGGTGTGGTTGGGCATCTTCCATCAGCGATGGGTCCGAAGTCCCTCATCTCCCATACACAGAGGCCAACCTCTCTGGCTGTTAGACTTGCAAATGAAGAGGCTTTAACAAGCGCAGAGGCTGCTGGCAGCAGTTCATAAATTCTGCTGAGGTTTCAGGAACTGCTGGGTGTTTGGACACCACCTCCCTCAGAGCAGTGCAAGGCGATGGAGACCGTCGCAGAAGGACACATTGCCAACAGCTTTCTCCTCTTGCCTACAGGCATCCCTGCGAGCATTCATCAGAAGGGACCTCCCTCCTTGTGAACTTTAAATGCCCATAAAACACCCGTGTTTCTCTTTCTTCCAGTTTGCAGTTTAGGACTGTTTTGAAAACCGAAGCAGTTAGAAGACGGAAAAATTGTTAAACTGACGCAATTGAGTTGAGCATCGAACTGCAAGCCCAAGGCCAACATGCTGACAAGGAAAATAACTAAAGCTGCTCGCAAGCTATTCAAAACACTCCCGCACCCAAATAAGTACAATAAAAACTACAAACCTAATCTTTAACTTTAGCTCACGGTATTGGGGTTATTAAAGTTATTAAAATCCAGTCGTCAGAGGGCTTGGGGACTCTGTTAAGGTATCTGCGGCTCACTGAGCCTCATGTAGGAATTTTGCCCGGGGGGATTTTCTGGTTAATGCATATGTTGACTGGCAAATTGCTTTCTGTCTGCAGAGCTGGCTGGGTGAGTAGCTGGGTAGCTTCCATATGGAGGTACTGCTGCTGCTGATGGAGGTGAAGAGAACAGAGTGGGGAAAACTCACAAGTAATTCAAAACCCATGCGTGATTTAGCCTCCTGGTGCTCTAACCCAGCTATAAATATTAAACAGGAGTTTGGGATGGGATTTCAGCTTGGCCCATTGGCTTCTCTTCCCAGCATGCAGCAACCTCATCCATCTCCAAGCCGGAGGGATGGGCTGCTGGCCGGGCAGCCGTGGCTCAGAGGAGCAGGAGCCTCTCTCCTCTCCTTACCCAGTCTTTCTCTCCTTCCATTAATCACACTAAGAGCAGACTGGAGGGTGGGGGGAAAGAGTTTAAAAATCTCTCTTTGTCTGTAGGAACACATCAGAATTGGAGCTGTTTCTTTCCACCCGCTCTGGTGGGGACATAAAGCCCAGGGGGGAGGGAAAGCACCCAGTTTTGGGGTCTAGGGATGGGGGAACCCCCATTGCTGTGTGTCTGTGGGGGTGTGACCTGCCAAGGCTGCTGTATGGTCATGGCATGCTGGATTTATTCCTTCTGAGGGCTGCAAAACATCTTTGCAAGGGAGTTGCAATGCAGCACAGAACTGTGTTTCCACTGAGTACCAGTGCCTGTGCAGAAATGTTTCCCCCGTTCATTGTAAATACTGGCATGCTTGCATTAAATAGGATCCAATTAATGGGGAAAAGCTTAGAAAGCCAGGACTTCTGTGCTTTTAGGAGGGCTGGGGAGGGAAGAGGACCCTGGTATGAGCCCTTGGGAAGTCTGACCCAGACCTAATCCTTGATTCATGCACCACAGTCCTGGGTAAATTGCTCCCTTTATGAAGTACACATAAAGTTGGAAGTGAATCTATCTAATTTAAGTCATTCCAGACTAAATTTTGACTTCCAGCTATGATAAATTTTGATAATGCTGCTGGGTAGGCTGCAGAGCAGACTCCTGTTAGACTGCAGAGCCCTGTGTGATACATGCATTAGATATTATGGCCAAGTCACCTGTTCATCTTTTCCCTCCTGAGAAGATTAATCCATTGAGCTTGTGTCTTTTGCTATAAAACTGTATTTAACATTGTTCTTTGAGTGAACAATGAGCCTTTTCAACCTACCAGCACCTTGTGTTCTTGGGCCCAGATAATTTTTCCTGTAACAGCTTTACAAAGTGGAAGTGGAAGTGTACATACCCTTTCACACCTGCTTCCCGACGAGATGTTTTGCTGCTGTTTAAACAGCACATTTAATAAAGAATATTGTGTTTTGTCAAAGCATCTTTTCCCAGTCTCTTACCTTTTGGTTATTTCCATTGCTTGGTCAGAGGATTTGGAGTTTTCACTGAAAATGCAAACATTCAGCGACAATATTTTTATAAAATCCAAAGATTTCATTTTCTTGGAAGACTTTTTCAGAGGAAAAAAAAAAATAATATTGGAACAGGTTTTCTGGCTAAACCTCAGAAAAGCTGTAGAGGTCTGTGTTACTTATTCACTTGTGTAAATGTGTTTAATTCTGCAAATGCCAAGGTGCCGGCGCGGCGGGTGTGTTACTGGGTGATAAGTGCGGTTCATACGCTCGGTAATGCAGTGTGGAAATAAATGACCACATTTCAGGTGATTTTAAACTCCTGACAGGTTCCGTATGGAAAGGAAACAGCCAGTGCAAATAGATTAAGCACAGAACCTATGTTTAATGTATGAAACTCTCTGATGGCTTCTAGTGCTAAAAAGCGCTGCAGGAAAATGCAAAACCCTGTGTGTTTGAACGGGATCGTTACAACTTCGGGGGTTCTGCAGACAGGAACGTTAACAATTATTGCACAGCAACACCTTCCTTTTCTCTCCCATCCTCACAAGGCTGCTGTGATAGATGCACGTCACTCCCAGACAGAGAGCATCTCTGATGGCAATGAAAGCACGCCATAAAGCAGTGGCTATTGACAAAGCCTGGTCATTAAGATGATTTTACTCCATAATGAGATGTTGTGGAGCGCAGCTCCATTGAAAACCCTTTAAATAATGTTAACATTGAATATAATAACCTTACAGGGAAATAAAATCCCTCTCTGGGTCTGTTTCTGTCTCTGAAAGGGAATCAATTTTCTTTGCCTGATAGCTTTCCCCAGCACTAAACACAAATGGGGGAAGTCGGTTATTGTTAGGGTTGCCCATGAATTTCCTTCTGAAGGTCAAATCTTTGGGAAAAAAAACAAAACAACAAAAAACAGAAAAGGAAAGAAAAAGAGGTCTTGTGACCCCTATCCTGATGGGAAATGTGGATGCCTGGAGCATCCATTCTCTTGCAGATCCCATGGGAAGGACCTGGCACTGCTGCTTGGGTGGGGAGAGGGTCTGCAGTGACCCTGTCATGGGGGTGACAGCAAGGCTCTCTCGTAGCCCTGCCATGGCAGGGCAAGGTTGCAGGTTTTAATTATGTGTACAAGGAGTTTGTGTTTGTGTCTTCCTTAAAATACCAGTAAGGAGCCTGATTACAGACTGGGCCAGATTCATCTGGGCTCTGTGGCTGTTTGGGTCTCTCTTTGTTTTAGCTGCAGCATCCTTGACCTATGCAGTCTGAGGCAGCTGGTCCACCCAACACATCGCTTCTATCACGGTTGAGACAAAGCAATGGCAAGAACAAATCTTAAAATTATACATTCCTGGCTTGCAGACCTCCTGAACCATCTGCTCTGCGGCTGTGCAGGGAGATCCCCAGCAAAGTGCAAAATCAGGGAGTCCTTTTAATAATGCACTTAATTTTCCTTCTCGTGGAGCAGCCGAGAGAGGAAGGGTGCCTGGTTCCCCTTGGTTTGCTCCGCTCTCCAGCTGTAAAAACCACAAGTTAACATTTTGGGGTGAAACCACGACTGTTCAGGCCAACTTCTACTCTCAGTTACCATACCATAAAACCCAATGAAGTCAAGATTAATAACCTTTAATGAGCTTTCCAGGGATAACAGAAGGCAGAATTTGGCCCGTGATATCTCTTCTGCAAAATGCAAAGCTCGGGGAACGTGTACGTTGGGTAATGAAATGCCTGTGGCTGTCAAAGTAGGGGCTCAGGTCCCGGGGAGGGGGAGCATTTAACAGAAAAATACAACTCAGAAGTAATTTTCCCCGTAAAATCCCAACTGCGGAGTGTCACCATAATGCACCGTAATGACTGGGAGGGGGTGTAATTTTAGAAAGTGGTTTTAAAATGCTGTTCTGGAGTACATCTGGATTCTCTTAGGAACAAGCAAAATCTCATCAGGGACCACTTCAAAGACCATTTCCTCATGGTTAAATTATCTCGCGTGAGCCTGCTGTTGCATGTACGTTGTTACATTATGTATGATTTTTGACTGCTCCTAATATGAACAAACTGCACAATATTCCATTAGTGATTTTCAATTTGTTCTGAGCCTTAAGCCCTGCAGACAGCCTGCCTCTCTAGGTGTACGTCGGGGAAAATTTCACAGCCCTCTGGCCTGGTGTCCTGCTTAGAGGCTTTGGAAGCTGGAATTAATTGTGGGTTTTAGTAAGTGTTTTGATGTTATATTTATAATAGTGTTTAAGTGGCTTTCAGATTTTGCATTTTTAGAAAAAAAAAATGATTTTTAATGATGCTGCTGTGTACCATGGATCAATTGCAGGGGTGTGATGGCCAGTCTCTGCATCCGCTCTCCAGGATCCCAGAATCACAGAGTGGTGGGGCTGGAAGGGACCTCTGAAGCTCATCCAGTCCAACCCCCCTGCTACAGCAGGATCCTAGAATAGATCCCACAGGAACACGTCCAGAGGGGTTTGGAATGTCTCCAGAGATGGAGACTCCACCACCTGTCTGGGCAGTGCCAGTGCTCAGTTGCTCAGAGCTCAGGGGTGTAGGTACACCATGCTGCTGACATGGATAATGCCTGCTCAGGTTTTATTTTCTCATTTTCCCTTTTCAGCTTGGCAGGCGAGCAGCTCTCCTCTGTCAGCGAGCAAAGTGATGCTCACGCGTTGGCAGGGAAGGGAAAATGATGTCATTTGCTTCCCAGTGAGGTACACCTGAACGATACAAAAGTCTTTTTATGGCAGTACCATTACTGCACGACGGTGCATCACGTTCAACCACTGTAGCTGCCTGCAGCCTGTGGTCTGCCCATATTTCTCAGTATGCTCTTGTGGAGGAGCTGCTTTGTTATTTGGCAGAGGGTGGGAGTGCAGTTGCTGCCCTGTACCTCTCGTTACAGCACGGCCCAGAATTTGTGGGCCAAAATCACAGGGAAGTTTAATAAATCTGCAAGGCAATTTTTAGCTTCATTTTCTTCCATTTCTATTGGTATGCTATCTCATAAGTCTTATGAGCACAAGTGTGATGAGGAGTGGCTGAGGGAACTGGGGTGTTCAGTCTGGAGAAGAGGAGGCTGAGGGGAGACCTCATTGCTCTCTACAGCTCCCTGAAAGGAGGGGGTAGCCAGGGGGGTCAGTCTCTGCTCCCAGGTGACAGTGACAGGACGAGGGGTGATGGCCTCAAGTTGTGCCAGGGCAGGGTTAGATTGGACATTGGGAACAATTCCTTCCCCCAAAGGGTTCCCCAGCAGTGGCCCAGGCTGCCCAGGGCAGGGGGCAGTCCCCATCCCTGGAGGGATGTCAGAGCCGTGGAGATGAGGTGCTGAGGGACATGGGGCAGTGGGGACTTGGCAGTATTAGGTTAATGGTTGGACTTGATGATCTTAGATATCTTTTCCAACCAAGGCTGTTCTGTGATTCTATGATTCTAAGAAGGTCACCCCTTCTTTAATTTACAGGAGATTTCTGTGGTCTGTGGGTCACAGGGAAGCGCTGATGCAATGCATCTCCTCACCTCTTGTTTACTTCTCTCAATTGCACCCAAACTTTTGCAAGTCGATAAAATGCATCAGTACCTTCCTAATATTGCTCTCCCATGGAAGCAATTGCTCCAGCTGCCAGAGGGATATTATTCACCTGCCAGAGGGATGGAGGACAGAACAGAAAATAGACTGTCTCTGAAGATGTAGCCTATGTTATGAAAAGGCATAAAAGTCTTGGTGTTGCATCATCTTCTAGTTTTTTGGCATATAATTTGGACCACATTATCATCCTTATTCCCTCATGTGTCCTTCACTGGGGGGAGTGGGTC
Source organism: Podargus strigoides (assembly GCA_028020825.1). Lineage (NCBI taxonomy): Eukaryota > Metazoa > Chordata > Aves > Caprimulgiformes > Podargidae > Podargus > Podargus strigoides. Next base: position 2,239,267 of record CM051625.1, on the reverse strand, counting down.
TGAGAATGTCCCCCTCACTTGTTGCTGTAATGGGCAAAATCTCCCATTTCCAGCTGGGAAAGGTGCAGGCAGTTTTCCTGCCCAGAATCACTATTGTTAAAGTTTAGCTTGTTGCAGTTCAAAAATTATTTAATTTTTTTTTTTAAATAAACTTAATTACAGAGAATATATTTTCTTTTTATCAGTTAATAATTTTGTGTGTAATCTGAGTCACTTTTGTGTGAATCAAATATAATCATGCTCATAACACAAGGTAATTAAATGAATCATAATGCAATGGCAATTACCTTCCTTCTCCTTGGGAACCCCTTATCTGGGATTTGGCAGGTCTGGGCAGGCGATCCCATGGGAAGCTGTTGATGCTGGAGGTTGGTGTTGTGTGTGCAGCCCAGCTGAGCAGATTGGGTGGGGAGGGTGAATGGGACGGGGTCTGAAAATGCAGATGAGCTTTGGATGGGAAATTAAAACATGGAGAGATAGAAGAAATTTGTGATTCTTTTGTCAGGTCTTCTGGTCCCCGTGCATCATGTGGAGGAGGCCACCATAGAGGGATGTGCTTAATGATGGCGACCACTAACAAATGCATTAACCAGTAACCAAAATGGGCTGAGTAAGGACTGAAGGCCAGGTTAAGTATCTAATGGAGGAGACAGTGTTAGAGAAACCTCTGGTGGTGTTAGGTCCCTGGAAGAGCTTTTACCTAAACACTGGATGCCCAGGATGTTGTGGCATCTGGCTGGTGACCAGAAGGCTTTCCAGAGGCTGTGGCTCTGCTGCCCACCTTGGACTCTTGTACTCTGAACTAGGCAACAGCCCCATGCCCTGAGAGGGTATAAATACTACTGATGGTCACAGCTCATCATCCCAAACACCAACCTGGACCATGCAGGGAACAAGCCTTGGCAGCTAGTGCTGCATCTGTGCTCCCCAGCAGGAAGCTCCTGCAGGGGCAGGGCTGAAGGGGCTATGTACTGGAAGAGGAAAAGAGAAATCCATTTTATAGATATTAAAGAAGATGCTTTTATGGCTCATCAACACACAAGGCCATTTTGTTCAACATACTTCAACATGTACCGTGTATATACCCGGCAACTTCAGCTCTGACATTTTTCAGCAGATTGTTTTTTTAATTGACTCCAATATAGCTAGAGGTACACATTTGATATCCTGACATTACTTCTGATTTGACAGCAATTTTCTCAAAGCTATTTGACTTCCAAATCAGCACTTCTGGCTATGCTTTGGTTTTCTGTCATTGGTGGTTTTGGGGGGTGTTTATATCCCCCAAAATTTTGCTACACCATAAAAATTCATGACTTGTGAATGTTTAAAGAAATTAGATCTCCAGGTAACTCAAATTTGCTCATACTGAAAGCAAAGTAAAGCTGAGTGGATAATGGATTTTTTTAAAAAAAATAATAGCCAAACTAAGAGAAAATAGATTCAAGTGAAATAAAATGTTGTTTTTTTCTTTAGGGTCAACCCAAAACATCTCGTTATATCCTAGATGAAATCTGCGGGGGCATTTTGGGGATAGTTAATATTGCTGTTTAACCTCTTTTCTTTTTCAAATGAATCAGTTTTGCCATTTTGAAGTGTCAGGAGGAAACATTCTGCCATTTCTGAATTTGCCAAATTCAGCCAGAATTCATGTAACATTTCATTCCTCCCCAAACACTGTTCTTCTGCTAATTTTTAATTAACCTCTGAATTTATGCTCCACAGAAGGAAGCAAGTAGAAAGAACAGACTTTCAATTAATTTTTGCTGAGGCCTGGGAGGTGCAGTGGTGGGGAGGAGCTGCAAGATGCTGGTGGGTCATGTGGGAGCATCTGGGAGGTCTCTGAGAGGTTTTGCACGCTTTCTCCCCTTGCCCCATGCTGATACAACTTCTCTCTTCATCTGAGTCCCATTTGGAAAGCAAACAAAAGAAAAACACAGTAACATAAAATCTTGAAATCTCAACAGTGATGGAGTCACCCACTGAAATAATCTGATAAAATTAATGTGGTTTTGATAAGGTTTCAAATGTTATTTCCAACCTGGATATTCATTGGGCACCTGAATATTCGCTAACTCTGTTGGATAAAAAACCACAGTAGGAATGGAATTTTTCACAGCTCTTTTTGCTCAGTGAAGAGAAGTGAAGGAGATGAACTGTTTATGATCTGTCACAAATCAATATACATCTGGAAAGTCTTTGACACATTCATATCTTTTATGGAAGAATGTGAGAGGATGGAGAATACCAGAAAATGTTACAGAATGCCGACACCTTTGTCTGTGATCTGATGGGACTGACTGATGTACCATCAGCTGAGAAACGTAGTAAAACACGACCCACAAACGATGGATTGAGAGCTGAGACTAAATCAACTCCCCAGTGAGTTTCCTTTTATTAAAACAAATGATATTCCTGTTTTATGAAGCGCACGGTAAATCTATCGTATAACCGAAGAGTAAAATGATTTTTATTCCTTGGCTTGAGAAAATATAGTAGATATCTGAGATTCATAGCTGAACTGTGGTGAGGACACATTGTGATGCCTCCAATATCCATGCTCCTCAACAGGCACAGCTGGAGGCACAGCTGGATGCAGAACGTGGGGGCCATGTGATAAGGCCAAGGGATCATGGTGTAAAGATAAAATGTGGGGTTTTCAGAGCTAAGTTGGAATTGTGTTGATGCCATATTGCAAAACACGACAGTTATTCTGTTGGTTTGTTGTAAGAAAGGGTGCTTCAGTATGGTTTTATGCATTTTGCCTCACTTGAGGTTGCTTTGTAATTTAACAATTTGTGATAAAATCAACCAACGTTTTGACAAGGGTTCGGAGGAATTTTTGACAAAAAGTTGGTGAAGTCTGACAAGGCTTTGACAAAGAACTGTGGAAAAGCAGTGGTTTTGGCTGAGCTTTGCTCTGAGTTTTGGATTTGCATTCAGAGCAAGGACAAACATAGAAAAAGACATTTTTTGGCAAGAGCCAAATAACTGCTCTTTTGGATCACTGCAAACCAAAAATGAGAACTGCTGACCATGAACCATCTCCTTTGAAACGAGGGAGCAGATACTGCTGTGCTTGATGGAGGAAGGCAGTGAAGAGGAGACAAGGGCAGGTTCTCAAATGCTCCTCCCCATCACACAAGCTCTTTATTATTAATGCAATGGAAAGGGTTTTAAATTAATGCAAAGTTTGGTAGAGCTGCCCCATGCCTGCTTTTCACTTGCTATTTTAATAGAGTGACTCTGACTCTTATAGTGTTGGTTTGGTGTTCTAAAGGATGGGGAGTTCATGTGGTTGTGGTGTGTACTGGGGATCTGCAGCATCCCTCACCTGCGTTCCAGTACAGATGATGCATTCATTTAAATAAAGCAGTGATGGAAAACTGCATTTAGAGCTCCTCTGATTTATATGACGCACATTACTTATGAAAAATGGAGTATGAAGAGACCTGGAGAAAATAAAGGTATGATTTCTTCTGCTGCCACTCATGGGTTTGTCCTATATAATTTTGAAAAACACAAGACTGCTTGAAAATATCCTGCAATTGCCCATGTCTTTGTTTTCTGTCAGAGACGTCTGCGGCTTGTTACGCTCTCTACTCTCGGCTTTTCTGCAATCTTCTGGCTGTTTAGCACTGAAATAATGTAATCCAATTTTCTTTGTTGCCATAAAGGCCTTAATTATGGCTTCACGGGATATTGTAATCAGAATCCGTTGGATTTTCTCGTATGTCAAAGTGACGTCTGGTTCGAATTCATCAGTGTCCTTGTGTTGTTGTAAGCACTCGGATAGTCTGGAGGTCATGCCTCGCTTCACGTGTCAGTGCTGAAGATGAATTTATTCAGCATCATCTCTCCTCCAGCAACACAAACTATCAGCTTGCTTTGAATTTCTGCCTTTTTATCTTTAGGTTGTTGCCGCAGAAATGCGATAATCTCTCATTTGTGCCAGTGCTGATAACGTCTGTCCTGCTTTGATTTTTCTGTTGGCATTTGCAGGAAGAGTTTGCGTTCCGCTCAACCGTACGCCATGAGGTGGGGTGTGCGGGGGCCACGTGGGCTGCTGTGAAGGGTGGGCACTACAAAGGTGCAGTGTGGTCATTGGCAGCCTTGCTTAATTAACACAGGGCCTTTGTGTCTGAAACAAAAAAAATGCAAAAAAAACCATTTCAGGGCGCACCATTATCCTGCATTTGCCGAGATACGTTTTTATCAGAAATGCATTTTTATTGCAAAGATATTGTTGGCTGATGTCTGGCCCACATGTTTCCAAGTCACCTCTGAACCTTGCTAGCCAGACCGACCCTCCTGGATGTTGCCCCCTCCCTGGCAGTGTTCCAGGCCAGGTTGGATGGGGCTTGGAGCAACCTGGGCTGGTGGGAGGTGTCCCTGCCCATGGCAGGGGGGTGGAACCAGATGAGCTTTGGGGTCCCTTCACACCCAAACCATTCTGGGATTCTAGGGTGAGCTCTGGGCTAGTTTCTTTCCTAGGCAAGCAAATTAAATCACTTGTTATTTGATCAGTTCCAAAGTGTCTTGCCCATCATGGCTCACATGGACAAAGAACCGGATCCATATTTCTCCCATCCCCTCCAGTTTGCCCTGACTGGCTGTGGGTGGGAGTTATCCTCCTGTTAAATACCACTGTAGGGTTTTCCAATAGGTTTTCTGACACTGTATATCCCCTCCTTTTAAAATAAAAGCCCAAGATAGATTATAGCTATTTCCCAGGTTTAATCACTAAATATATTGTGAATTATTTTATTTTCCCAGAAATAACATTTTGAGTGGTGCTTGGCCGACCCCAGGGAGTCTGCAGAGGAGCATCCTCCCCCAGGCAGATCCAGCTGGGTGTGAAATGAGCCCTTTTGTCTGGCAGAGCCGCAGGGGGGGTCAGCAGGGGTGGATCGATCCAGCCCTGCATCTGAAACAGCCCAGCCAGGGACCTTGCAACAATGGGAAATAAGGTTTAAAAGCTCCATATTGAATGCAGCCAATTGCAAATAATAATAATTTTAGCAGGAGCCGGAATTGCTCCTCTTGTTCCTGTTTTAGCAGTTCAGCTGAAGCCATGAGCCTTGGGTGTTGTTAGCCTTTCCCTGCCCTAAGTGTGACAGTAAAATCACAGCTCTGTGCAAATCCATCCACCCTTTGGTGTGTTTGTGAACAAGGTGCTCTCCCTCCAAGCAGCATGGCTCTTTTTCCTCTGGTCCTGCAGAGCAGCCCACCTTGGTCCTTAGCAGCAAACACTGCCTTCCTATCTTTTTTGTACCCTGTTTCGAATTAATTAATCCAAATTCCTCAAAAAGTCCTAATGACTGAGGCTTTGCTGTGAAGTGTTGCTGTATGGATGAGGTTTGTTTTATTGCAGCTTCTGCTGTTTGCAAACATTTATCACCGAATGCAGTAAAGGCGAAGGCAGCTGGTGTTTCCAGCAGGAAAAATACTGATTTATTTAATATATTTTTTTGCATATATGCAAAGTGAATATCTCTGCAGGCAGTGTGGGAAGGAAGGCAGATCATAAGGATGCAAAGGCCAATGTGTGGTGGGGACAACATCAGTCTGGGACCTTCTCTGTTCCAGCAGAGCATCTTCTCTGCATTTTGAAGCCAATCCATACAGCAGCTCAGGTAGAGCAGCCATAACCATTTCCACTGCAAAAAAATGAGGCTGAATTTTGGTGTTATGTTTGTTTTTCCCTCTACATGACATTTATTTTCCCGTTTTATTGCCTTGCAGGTGCAGGGAGCCGCTTTGTGGTACTTTCACCCAGCTTTGAATCATGATCTTTGCATCTTCCCGAGTGGAGCTGTATGCAATTTGTTGGTCAAATACTTCCTCCTCAGAGAAAACGTAAAATCAGATCTGTCAATGTTATTTGCACAGTCTTCTACAACTTACCAAGGTATTTTGAGGGGCTGAAAAGATGCCTGTAAAGTTCACTTCAGCATTTCCCAAGTCCATTGTTCTGATATTTGCTTTCAAGAGAGTATTTCATTTTAATCTTAAATGTCAATGAGGAGCCGTGATGGAACTATTTCATTTTCATGGGGAAAAAATTCAATTTAACATTGAAAATGAAGGAGTGAATGAACGTGAAATGATTTTTCCCTCCTGGTTTTTCAGACTAGCAGGAAAGTGAGAGCCCAGCCCTCCCCAAAGCTCCACGTGGGGCAGTGTCAGGGACCATAAATCCCAGCCGCAGCCCCACGGGAGGTGCTACCCCCACCCAGCTTTATGGGGGGGATAACTTAAGCCTTCACAGACCGTGAATCTTACCAGTTAAAGTGCATTCACCCTGCCTTCCTCTCTCATTACTGCGTGCTGGAAATGCTGCTCATGCTTAGAGCATCCCTGCTGGTTGAGCTCCCCGGGCGTGCTCGCCAGCCGGACAGGGCTCACGGTGTCTGAGTGCCATACCTCTACCTTGGGGATGCTCCCCTCTTAAAAACACGAAGGGTTGTTTTATTTTTTAATTGACTTTTGATCTGGAAGTTGTCAGACGAGAGCTTTGCATTTAAGTAAGAGCTTAGGATTTGATTTGTTTTATTTGGAAAAAAGTTCCCATCCAAATATCCCATATTTCCTCCACTTTGTTTCTCCCACTAGGTCCCAGGCTTGTTTATTCTCATCCTTTTTGCTTCCATGACCCTGCCCTTTTCTTCCTTCTTCCACATACTACGCTTTGTCATTAAATCTTAAAATTATTAAATAAAGTCATTTCTGCTTGGTGCACTTCCCCTCAGCTTCCAGCAGTCTCCTCTGGGAGATGAGGATCTGTCTGAGGACATCACATCCCTTGAATAACACTTACAATAATACTTAAGGAGCGCGATATGCAGTAATTGCTGCACTAATGCGTCATTCCCTGACTCTCAGGCTGTGCCATCCTCACTGTGGTTGCAGGCAGAGCTGCTGCCAAAATTCCACCAAAACCTTCCCAATGCACCCACTTTTTGTTTTTTTTTCAGGGTTTTTTTTTTTTTTGTTCTGAGTTTTTAATTGTGGAGCAGGCATGGAAGAAGGCGGCGCATGAAAGATTAATGGTGCTATTGATCACGCCAGTGTGCTCTAACAACTCGGCGTGCAAAGCTGCCGTAGACATCTGAGGGCTACTGGCATTCATGAAAGCTGAGGCAGGCGTGTACATTTGTCTGTGTGACATCGTTTCTCGTGGTTTTTTCCCCTTTATATTTTCACTCATGTTCCGCATACGTAAAATGAAGCGCCGCAGAAGGAAGCAGAGAATAATGAGGGTCAGGTGGCAGGCTTCTTATTTATGAAGAACCCCCTTGTAGCCTTCAAAATAATTTCTAGTGTTATTGGGCAATCAAAGCCAAGGATAAAAACTGTAAGATCAAATAAATAACGTAGCACTAATGAAGCTCTATCTACATGCCAGAAAATGTCAGGGAAAAAGGGTCAGGCATGCAAATACCTCTTCATCTTGCTCCCCAGGGAAAAGTTCAGAGAGACTGAAGGTCATCTTAGATGTTGCAGATGGGTATAAATTGATGTCAGAAGAAAGAATCACAACAGAAATCTTTTTCTTGTTTGCAGGATTTGGTCCCCAAAGAAGCCCTGCATCTGAAATGAGCTGGGGCATAAGTGCAGTTCTGGGCTGTAAACTGGAAGGTGTCCATCTCCATTGATGGTGGGCTGGTGGGACAAAGGACTCCTCAATCCACTGGTTAGAAACTGTTTTCACATCAATAAATATGAGGGAAGGGAGAAATCATTCTTGCTTCTGGATATCCCAAAACAGCCCCTGTGATGTCTTTGCCTACAGCCCCAATTAATTGTGTTATTTAATGGTACACTGGAGGACGCACATGAAAATATAAGGAGCAATTCTGCACTGGCAGCAGGGATGAATTAGATGACCTAATTCTCTAAAATATGAGATTTCAGACTAATATATCAGCTCTGTGTCCTAGGGTAAGTACTTCATACCACACCTTATCATACTCTGAGTTGTGCCAACACGTACCTTTTTCTGTCCAAATTCCACCTGAGACTCTGGAAATGTACCTATATACTTCCTATGTACTATTTTTTAAAGAAAATTATATCTGAAAAGGAATCTTGAGATCTTTGATGAGCACCTTGAGCAATAAATGCATAAGCCTTTTAGTCCTCTCGTTTATAAACAGCTTAAAACACTCAGAGCAACATTGGTGGAAAACGAGTAAGACAAGAACTCTTCCTCTGTTTCTGAAGTATCTTCACCCTCTTCCTTAAAGGAGAATCATAGAATCAGAGAATCCTTTTGGTTAGAAAAGACCTCTAAGCTCACCCAGTGCCCACTGCCCCATGTCCCTCAGCACCACATCTCCACGGCTCTGACATCCCTCCAGGGATGGGGACTGCCCCCTGCCCTGGGCAGCCTGGGCCAGTGCTGGGGAACCCTTTGGGGGAAGGAATTGTTCCCAATGTCCAATCTAAACCTTCCCTGGTGCAACTTGAGGCTGTTTCCCCTCGTCCTATCACTTGTTACTTGGGAGAAGAGACCGACCCCACCTCGCTACAACCTCCTTCAGGTAGAAGACGTGATTGTGAGTGGTGATGAGCAGTTGGCCAGGCTCGAGTATTGGAAGAGCCAAGCACATCCCCCATCAGCTGAGGGGCAAGGGCTGGAGCCCCAGCGTTAAGCCGGGGGCAGCCCCGCGGGGAAGGCGTCCTGTTTCAGCACGGATCCGTTACCGATGCTAAGCTACCTCTTGGCTGCGCTCCAAAATGTAAACAGACTTCAGGGCTGGGACTTGGGAAGTAATTTAAAATGTGTTAGCTCCAATGTTGGGAATTTGGGACTCCTGAAGCCCAGGGCCTAAAAGGAACATTGTTTGCCATCTCGTTAGCCCTTTTGCTGAACTCCAGCAACAGCCTCCCTGGATTTTCCCACCAGTATCTCTTTATCTAATGGGGCTGAGGAGGAAAACCTGTTGCAAGCATTAAATATTTTCTGATGGGTCATATGCTTAATTGTGGCTCTGTAGGATCATATTTACAGTCTACAGGGCTATTACAACTGTTTCTTAGATTACAGCTTTAAACTCTGAGGACACTGCCAGCTGTGGAGGTGAGCTGCCTGGGGGCACACGAGAGGGCTTTTTTGGGGGAAAGCTCTCCTTCACATGTGGAATCACCAGTGGGTCATTTCTCCTGGTGCAAGGGTGCTCATGCAACAAGGGTTGTGGTTCTGGGCTGCCCAGCAGAAAAAAAAAAGCAGCACTGAGGGCTGGGTAGGGTTTAGGTGTCCCTGCAGCACAAGGCTCCTCAGGGCTGCCTGGGACATGGCCGGGTGCTTTTCCTGCTGGCTCTGCCTGTATTTCTGATTTTCACACCAATATTTCTGAGGCTGAGTGCTCAGCTCAGAGTCCCTCCTGGGGCCCTGTGTGGGGACATTTGGTAATTCCCAAGTGCATTGAGGTCAGAGCAAGGACTGTGCTGGCCATGAGGAGCCCTGTGCCATGGGGACATCTCCCTCTTCCTTCTGCCCGTGGAGAAACATCTGGGCAGCACTTTCATTCACTTGTGTCCTACTCTGTTTCTTGTCTTTGAACTGTTATTCCTCCTGAAGATAAGGCTGGATAGTCAGCTTATAATTAGGATCACTGCATTAAAGCCTATCGATAAAATGAAGATGTGGGCCACTAATTTATCAAAGGGCTTAGAAACACTAGTGACAATGGCTGAGTGAGTTTCTGAGTGTCTGCCCAGCCATTGCAGCAGCCTTTGTGTGCCTGCAGGGTACAATCCATCCACTTCATCAGCTCGCAGCAGTGTTTGAAGGGAGATAGTTTTCCTGCAGCCTCGGGGGGCTGGGAAGGGACCAGGGCCACTGGAATTGCATTTTTCCTCTCCTGGCATCTGAGCTGACCCCATGCATGTACTGAGGCTGTCCTGTCAAGTCTTGATTTGCAGCATGGTTACAGGTGGTGTGACCCACTGCTGGTACCAGCATGGCACCGAAAGGACCTTGTCCCCACCACTGATAGTCTTGGAGGAAAAGTTCCTGCCATCTGCAAGACATGCAGGGACAGGGTCTGGACGTGTTTAGGGATGCTCCTCCAGCACGAAGCAAAACTCTTCTGTTTGAGGTGGTTTTGGAAAGATCCTTCTCCAGCAGTGGAAAGCCAAGTCTACCAACCCCATGCCAGGATCTCCAGCAGGAAACAGGTCAGGGGTGTGCAGCATCACACATGTGAAGGAAGCATTCCCCACATGTGGTTCACCCTCCTGCTCTGTGCTTTGGGGAAGCTAGGAGGGTAGAGAATGAAGGATGGAGGGTGGAGGATGGAGACTGGAATACAGGGTGGAGGGTGGAGGATGGAAGTTGAAGGATGGAGGGTGGAGAGTGGAGAATGGAAGATGAAGGATGGAGAATTCAGGGTGGAGGACAGGGTGGAGGAGTGCATGCCAGGGTTTCAGGGCTGGTTTTGCCAGCATGAACCTGCAGTTTTCCAGAGCTATCTTAAGGTGGCAGGGTTGCAGTCTGCTGGAGGCTGAGCCCTATGGCTGGTTGGTTTGCAATCCAAAGGGAAGAAAGGTATTTCAGAAAAATGATCGTTTGTCTTGCAAAACAGGCTGCACTTTACAGCAGAGAAAAAGATCTGAAAGCAAATTAGCCCATACTAATTAGAAATGTGCCAGCATTGAAATATTCAGGTCATTACAAATTTGTGGCTCCCTTTGAATTGCTCTGCACCAGCAAGTGAGCAGATGGTGAGTGATCTTCTGCAGCCAGCATCCCACCCTGCTTGTGAAGACCTTCTGCAGCCAATGTCCCACCCTGCCAGTGCAAACCAGTGCTGGATGCATGCCCCAGCCAGGGCTGGGTGCTGCTCACTCATGGTGCAGCAGACCCTCTGCCACCCTAAGAATTTTCCAACACTTGTGGGACATTTTTCTTCCTTGGCAGTAGCAGTTGTGACCAAACATGCTGCAAAACCAACAGCACTAAGGGGTGGAGGAACAGATATGATGCCCAATAGCATTCTTGCAGTCTAGTTGCTGGAACAGTTGCATGGTTTCAATACAACACTGAAAAATTAGCTTGAAATGGCAGGCAAGCTGTGTAGTGTGTGTTGGGGTTGCTGGTACCCATTAGGGTACTTGTAACACCTTCCCACCCTTCCACATGCTGCCAGAGCAGGAGGGATGTCTGAATCTAGGAACATTTTGTTTCCTGAAGAAAAAATGAGATGGAATCGTGTGAGTGTTAGTTGCATGGTTGTTATCAATTGTTACATATTATTTCAAATAATAGTAAATTCTCTCCAAGGTAGCTGCAGAGGCCATTGCAGTTCATTGTCTGGGTCTAAGACTTTCTGTGTTTGTGTGCTTAGAGCATTTAGAATAAAAATTAATATAGGGGGAAATAATGCTTAGCACTTTGGTGAGGCTTTTGATGTGTGTACTTTGGAGGTGCTCTGCCTCTGGAGGAGGACAGAGTCACACCAATGTATGGAGAAGATGGTTCAAGGCCAGCTGCTGCTCTCTAGTTTACACAGCTCATAAAACAGAGCATGGTGTGGACACGCCTGACCCACCCTTTGGAGTCAGAAAGTAAAGCAGAAGTGAGGATATTCATCAAGGAAAGTTTTATGCCATAAAGAGCAACAATTAGGAATAGCTCTATTTTAGTTATGATTCCTTCTCTCCACCTTCTGGGAAGGAAGATGGCCGTGTCCATCATACATATTGCTGGTATAGTGACAGTGAATGCTGTCTTCAGGAAACCCTGGGTCTGATCCTGGCATTGCACCCTGAGCAGCCCCCCAGCCTGCCACCACTGGGGAGATGTGCACAGCTTTCTAAATGAAATGCTTCATGGAAAGACCTTCCACCACCTGCCCTCGGTGGAAGGTGCCACCATTAATGGTACAACCACTGCTAACAGCGTGCCCGTCACCTGTCCCTGTCCAGCGTGGGGCTGTTGAATTGCTGCCAGTGCAGAGAGCTTTCCAGAAGGTGAGGAGAGCTGCAGGAGGTGGAGGGCTGTGCTGCAGTCCTCTCTGTGGGCACGGGAGGCTTTGCTGTTTAAGTCAGAGCGCCGAGCTGGCTGCATTTTGGGAGGAGGAAAACAAGTGTGGCTTTGTGGGCTGTAGCACAATGGAAATTTCTCAGTGTGCAACAACTTAAAAATAATTTGGAGCTACGTCTTATCTGCTGTGACTATTTGCTGTGTTCAATAAGCCATGAAATTTCTCATTTCTCAGCAGGGATGCAGTGGGTGACTGCAGCGTGATGCACTGCGGGCTCCCTGCCTGCCTACCTGCACGTGTTAGACACCCCTAGCTCATGCTGCTGGTGCTCTACAAGCCCTGGGAAACCCAGGCAGAATTGAGTCTGGCTTCAAAGGATGGAGAAGAAGATGCAAGTTTGGCCCTCAGCTGGTGTTTGACCTCTCTTGTGACAGCTGGTTGCTGAGCTAGCAAACAGCAAAGCTTTGGCTGCTCTGGGCAGGACCATGAGCATCTGGGTCCCACAGAGTGTAGGAGGGAAGGGTGGTCAGTGGCAAGCCTTCAAATCCCCTCTTCCTGCTCCCTGCTGAGGGTACCAATTCCTTGATAAAAGGACAGTGGAGGTGGTTGTTTATACATTTAATTATGGCTACTTGGCTGTGGCAGGTCCCTGCTGCAGAAGCACTGAAAGGACAAGCTCATCTAGGAGCTCTTTGTCTTCTCAGGTTCTTTAGGTCCACCTCTGCTCATACAGAGAGCCCTTAGCAAAGACCACAAGTATCCTAAATTTCATCTCTTGTGTCTCTGGCCTGTATCTGATCTCCCACAAATGCAGATGCCCTCTCCTGCTCCTAATTTCATTAGCAATGCCCTCTTGAGAGCCATCCACATATCTCATGTAACTCAGCTGAGGTGCAAACATCCAAATGACTCGAGCAGAAGGGATGGCGTACCCCGCTTCTGATCACCACCTTTCCTCATCATTACACACTTCCACTGGCTTGGAGCAATCAAGCATACCACTATCAAGGACATTGACAGATTAGCCTCATCAGTCCCCTGCTGTGACCGCCAACTTTCCCTATATTAATCAGAAAAAATAGCTCCCTGATTGCCATTTAAATTGCACAAAAGATATATTTGTCTTGTGGTAGTCCATGACATTTCAACGTGATGCAACATCGCAACGTCTTAAAGGAGCTTTCTTGCTGTGTTTCCCAAGAGGTTGGGAAAACAGAAAGCTCATCAAAAGAAACATTTTGCTTCGTTCTGTTGGTCTTGTGCTGAACATGCATTGGTATAAAAAATGCAATACCTCTCTGAGGCTCTCATGACAGCAGGTAGATTTTACTGGGGCATATTAAACATGTACACTAATAACTGTGACTTGTCTTCTGACTTGGGCTCTCCACGTCCTCCTGCTTTTGGCTATGGAATTTGTACTGCCTCATTTTGCCTTCTGAGCTGGCAAGAAACACAGTCTTCCCCCTATAACTGAGATGATTGGGGTGCAGAGTTGCAATAGTGCTCTTTTTTCCTCCTTCTACCCTCTAGATCTGAGATGAGTCACATCATATTAATTTCTGGACACTTTACAAGGCCGTGGTCCCCTCCTACTGCAACCACAGTTGCTGTTGTACATCACAGATTCACAAGACAGACCCAAATCTAATGACCAAAATTGACTTTTGTGCATCATGTGCCAGATTTTTTGAACAACCATAAACATGACTGGAAGGTGAGACAACAATTAACTGTAGAGGATAAGACTCTGACTGCATGCATCAGGTCCAGGAGCATTCCTGCAGCACCCCTTGAGGTAGGGATGCACACAAAGGCACGAAACTTTCACAAAGTGCCAGGGTGAACCCATCCAGCATGGGTGTGCTCCTGCACATCCTTGCTCAGTGCTGGGAAGCATCTAGAAAAACATCTGCAAGGTTTTGCAAGCCACCTTCGATCAGTAGCAGCTGCCAAACATCTCCTAGCAGGACTCCTGTATCCCACCCACCGTGAAGATGCAATGCAGAGGGGTTTTGGTTCTGCAAGGGTGTTTTCACTGCCTTGAAGCACTATGTGAAGACTGAATATCTAAAATAAAATTCTGTTATTCACTGCCTGCCACATGGTGTCTGTGTAGCACTTCCTTGTAAATCAGGCTCGTGTGGTCCCCTCAGGCAGGGATAGGTGAGGAATTACACGCAATATACTTTAATGTGCCCGTATGAATTACTCATTTAATGAATGACCACACCTACTGGAACACACCGTGCTTGTCCTGCGTTAATCACTGTGGCAAGTAATGCCTCTGCCACAGGAGCTGCTCACTGTTGTTAATGCCACGTTGTCACCATCTTTTCCAGCCGCTTGTCCTGCCCTGGGTGGGTCCCTGGGAGCTCATTCCCACAAGCCGAGGAGCTGCCCCGTGCCAATTTTTACATATATTAAGTGAAATAATCTCAAAGCTGTCTAAAACCTGCTGAGAATTAGCTGATGGGGTTTTCCAGGTCGCCCCAAGAAACAGACCATGCTCTGCGTGGTCTGGGGTGAAGCTCCCAGGATCCACCTCACACCCACATTTTCTCCCTGCTTGTACAGAGTCCGTGTGGCTCTGGACAATGCTCTGGTTTCTATCCTGCAGGGATTTATTTTCTTCCCTTTCTCACTAATATTTGCTTGCTTCATTAGCTGCTTATATGCTCTCATTTCATTTATGCACTGACCTTGCAGACTCCCATCCTTTCCGGGAGATTACGTTGCAACCTGATGTCAGATGATCTTTCAAAGATCCCAGTCATAATGTAAAAATTATACATTAGGCCTAGATATAATATGAGAACATTTATTTTTCAGAGAAAAAACAGCTTTCAACAGACTGGAGCGATGGGAGAGGAAAGATCTGTTTCCATTGAATTTTATCTATTTTGTGTAAAATTCTACAATAAACTGCATTGGGTTTTGTTTTCTTGGATAAATAATGTCTCCTTTTCCATCTGGGAATGTGGTTTATGAAGATTTAGGGCATTTTCTACACTTGTCCAAGAGTCTCCAGATGTGTCATGGACCTGGATGTCCACCTTCCCCAGCGTGGACATTCTGGTGCCTACACATGTGGCTCTGGCCAAGAAATCCCAGCCATAGATACAGTTCTTTGTCCAAAAATTTCTACTGATAATAACTACCAATGATAACCCGTGACAAAGTCTTTGCTTTCTTCGGAAAGCCAGAAAGTCTGTTTAAAACTTTTCTGAGTGCATTGGTTGCATTAGTAAATGCTTTCCTGGTGTCTGTCAGATAAAAAGCAAAGATAAGAAACAGATTCATGCTTAGTGCCTTAGACCCCAGCAGAGTGTATCTAGAGCAGAAAGTTAAAATATTATGTTGTGGGTTTTTTTTTTCCTTTCAGTTGCTGGGTGAGAGCCAGGACCCATCCCATGCTGCCCATTACCTGTGTGCTTCCAGCATGATTGATGTGCTTTCTGCATGTGGAGAGGATTTGCCATCTTCAGTGGTGGGGCTCCCCCAAGGCAGCTGAAATTGCTGGTGGGGCGGTGGGAGGTGATGCACGGTGCCAGGGAATGCGTGAAGCTATGTTAAGTGGACAGGCTGTGGTCCCAGCACGCTGGGAATGCCTGGGGCTTACGTGGTCCCAGGCAGAGCCCGTGGCAGCAGCCACGCTCATGAAAACCCTTCATGGGTAAAATGAAGTCTTGGCTCTGTTAGCTGAGAAAAGGACAGAAAGTGGAGTAAAAAGTGTGTTCCTAAAATACATGAGGGGCTCAGGAAGAAGAATTTCCTGGAAAAATTCTCTCTGTTATAGAATCATAGAATAGCCTTGGTTGGAAAGGACCTCTAAGATCATCAAGCCCAACCATTATGCTGTCCAGTGTGGTTTCTGGGGATGCTGCAGCCCCATGTCAATTAATCAGCAGTTAATCAGCTGAGTGACCCATGTGTGCTTTGGGCACAGCTTTGTAGTTTTAAGAACAGGAATTCCTGTGTCCACTTTGGCCACATCCAAAGCAAGAGGGCTCTGTCTCACACTGAGTTATTCTTGATCCGCTCTTTGGCCTGGGAGCAATGAGTGGGACCCACCAGCACCCGGCAGCAGCAAAGGGGCTTTATTCCAACCCAATTAATTTCTTCTTTAGATGTGGCTTCAGCAAATTGGGCTGAATCCCTGGGCTGTTACAAAGCTGCCCATGCAGATGTGTCCCTCACTGAAGAGCCTGGATTCCTTTTTGCTACAAATGTTCTCCAAGGACATTAAATGGGGACTGTTTGCTTCAGTTTCTTGAGATGAAAAAACCACCCCAACTCACACCTTTATAATAGCCCAAGCAAAACAAAACCAGCAATGAAGAGCAATTCTAGAAAAGTGTTGGAAATGCAGTGCCTAATGGGTTTGTATGGCTACCAGTATTTGTGTCCTAGGAAAATATACTGAGAATATTTAGAGCTGAGAATCATCCCAGAGCATCACCCTGCCCACGTGTTGAAAAATCAGTTTTTATCCTGTGGAGAAAACATCCTCTCTTGAATTGACTAAATTTTTCAAACACTAGAATTGACCATTTCTATTTTAAAGAAGAAAATATGTTAAGTAGATCTCATAGCTGTTAGCATGTCTTTTTGGGGGAACAAAAGCCTGCATGATCCCCTGCGATACTTCTGGCCCTGGCTGCCAGCTGATGCTCTACGAAGGTTATGGATAAAACCATTTTCTCTCTGGCAGCACCTTCCTGCAGCAGCTCCTCATTAGCAGCACTGAGAAGCTATAGCATCTTCCCTGCCCTTGCAAACTGTTATGCAAATAGTGCTTGCTGACAGCATAAATACATTCATTTTGGTGTCGTACTAATTGATTTTAGCTCATTAGGAGTGATTTTGCCCTAATTTGATAAGGAAGTGTGAAACTATTTTTCCCAACAGCAGGTTTTTTATTTGTCGAGGTATTAAGAAAGTGTTAATTAGACACAGTTCTTCTGTCATGTTGATGGTTTGGGGTGTAGTCACCGTGCAGAGCGAACAGGCTCCAAGACAACCGCGCCTGTTGCTTGATGCAGTTTGTCAAAGGAAGTTAATTATGTTACCACGAGTGGCATGTGGCACATACGGATGTGTGTCAGAGGCAGCAGTGTGCCCCTTTGTCTCTGCTTTACATGATTTGCACTGAGAGGAGGCACAGAAGCTGATGGCACCTATCGCAACAAGGTGAACGTTGAGTACTCGTAGGGTGAAGCCTTCATCCTCAGATGCTGTCCCATGTCCCCTTATGTCTGAAATCTCACTACAGAAATAACCCTTCAGCAAAAACCAGCCTAACATTTGATTCTTCAAGTTATATCCTCAGGAAAGACTTTCCCCTGCATTTATTTCCCAGGGGCATAGGTGTGTTGGGGTCCAAGATCCTACCGTAGAGAGGGGTTTGTATTCAATGGATCAGTTGTTTGCATGTGCAGAGCAAACCCTGTGCTTGGTGTGCACAGAGATGTCCAAGAAATGTCCCTATTTTGCCACTAAAATGGCAAAATAGCAGCTTAGTGGCTCTGGGATGGATTGTCCCAAGTGTTTCTAAGGACCTTCTGCATCCTGAGCTGTTTGAAGGCTGGAATGTCTGTTGCACTGTAAATCTGGATGTTGAGAAGCTGTTTTCATTGTATTTGAAATAAAGCCAAATATTTTCAGGCTTACACGAGCAATGAAAGTTTTTAAAATAAAAGTTTCGAAAGCATTGCTTTCTTTCCAAAAAGAGAACTTTCCAAAGAATTTTTTTTATTGTTGTTGCTCCGTAGAAAATGTCATTGAGATATTTTTTTTTCATGAAAAACTATTACCATATGTGGGGTTAAAAAAACCCCAGCAAAACAGAACAAAATAACTGGGCATAGCTGGGGTGTTTGCAAAGGGCCTGTGGCTCATGGGGAGCATAAGGCACAGGCTTTTTCATACAAGGCATAAAAAGAAGCCAGGCCTGTGGGCTGGTGGCATCAGCTGTGTACGCCGGCACGGGCAGACACACATGGAGGCATTTTAAGCTCTCCTGAATCCGAATTGAAATACCACGAGTATACGATTGCGCTGTTTGAGACATGACACAAATTAATGATGAGGCTGGGAATGTAGATTGCTCACAGATGGCAACTGGAGACAGGAGCAGTGGTGGGACGTGGGCTAATGAAGATGAGAAAATAAAGGGAAAAAAGCAATAGCTTCATGAAGTTGAGTAAAAGGTAGTTGATGTGAGAGCACTAGAGGAATTATGAGTTTCTGCTCTGCTTTCCACCACTGGCTCCCTGGAGGCTGCTCTTGTCATGGCAGGTTGGTGCAGCGAGGCTGCTTTCTGTCCCCACCACCCTGGGGACTGCTGGGTCACCATAGGGGAGCCATCAGTCTCTTTTTCAGAGCCCCACTATGACAAAGGCCACTTCCAGATCATAGAATCACAGAGAGGTTTGGGTTGGAAGGGACCTCAAAGCTCATCTGGTTCCACCCCCCTGCCATGGCAGGGACACCTCCCACCAGCCCAGGTTGCTCCAAGCCCCATCCAACCTGGCCTGGGACACTGCCAGGGAGGGGGCAGCCACAGCTTCTCTGGGCACCCTGGGCCAGTGTCTCACCACCTCACAGCCAACAATATCTGCCTCACATCTCATCTAAATCTCCTTTCTTCAAGTTTAAAACCATTTGGCTTAAAACTGATGAGAAAGGATGAACTGGAAAGGGGATGGTGGGATAAAAGACCTGATACCTCTGTGAGTATGGATTTACCATGCTAACCTGATGCTGACTTAGCCCTTGGCCAGACAGTCTGTGACAGTGGTGGGCAATATACCTATTTCTCTATGTTGTATAATCTTTGAAAACTCAGTTTCTCCTTTAGATGTTCTCCGTATCCTTTTCTTCCTTTGTTAGTTGTGGTTTTTTATGTTTTGCTGAACTTAGTCTGGGTTTAGGCACAAGAAATAAATGGAGGGATCCATCAGTCCTGGCAAAGTACCTTGTCCCAGCCTCTGGACTAATCCATGCTGGACCATAAATATACATTGCAGTAACATGTAGGAGCTAACGAAGTGTGACAGCTTGTGCAGTGAGCCCAGACAGCTCTCTTAAACAAGTTTATTTGTTCTTTTTTTTTTTTTTCCCCCAAACAGTTTTTGTTACAGCAAAGATGAAGGGACTGAAGCCGCAGACTGCGGATGGGTTTTGATTCAGATCTCAGTTTTGGGCAGGAATGCCTGAATTGGGTTTTCTCTTTTGATCACTTACAGGCATGGGCTCCAACTCAAGAAAAAATGAAGTTTCATTGATTTTCTGCCCAGAGGCTGAATCAGGTGTGGGTCATGGCTTCACACAGCATGACAGTGTGGGCAGGTGCATGCAAATAATGCCCTAACAAGTGCACAGAGACTGTGTTCAAACAAACTCCATTTCACTGACTTCCAGCAAAGCAGATCACTCATGCTGTTAGCAGAGAATTCATGGGGTTTGGACCTTGCTCCTTCTGCTCTCTGGTTTTTAATCTCCTCTGGTGTTGAGGTTTTATTTGGCTGACAGTGAAGAGCCAGGTATATTTTTATGACTTTCTTTTAGCTTGACAAAATGCATCCCTCATCAAAATGAATGTGATTGGTCAAATTATAATATCTCCACGTTTAAGCTAATAGCATTAGAGTAAACGACATCTTTTCTCAGCATTTCTGTTCCTAAACTTTCCAGCATGCTTTGTAAGCTGCTGTGCTCTCTTGTGAGAGCAATTTATTTCTACCAGGTCAGAAACACTGAGCAAGGGAGGTAGTGCAGCAGCAGGCTCCATTGCTCTGTCTGGGGCTCAGCCTCTATTTTCCAGGTTACAGATCTGTTTTTCACAATCCAGCCCATAATTACCAATGATAACAGCAAATGTGCAACACCAGCAACACCCTCCTTCAGTCCTGTCTTCTCCCAGACTCCAAAAAATGGTGGTTTCTTACTCAAATTTCATGTAAATTACCTTACTTTTTTTCTGTCTAAAATGATTTTAATGAAATGCATTTGGAACAAAAGTGTTTGCAGCAATGGCTGATAATATCTCCATCTTCACTAGGAGCATATGGATCAGGTAAGAGCTAATTCTCCATAAAACACAGCCCAGCAGCAGTTGCAGACTCAGCTTGTACTGACAATCTCTGAGTCAGTCTGCACAGCAAAACAACCACAAAGGGATAAATTTAGCTTTTTTTGTAAAACACTATAGCATAGTTAAAAATATTTGTAAGTAAATATTTTGGAAAGTATTTTCCAAGTGTATATGTTCAACAAAGAACATTGCTAAGAATCCAAGAATGTTGCTTGCTGGGCTGAATTCATGTTTCAATCGCTGTAGCAGTGGCAGGAATGGTAGAATCATTTTGAGTGGCAGAGACCTCTAAGCTCCCCAGTCCAACCATTAACCCAGCACTGCCCAGTCCCCACTGCCCCGTGTCCCTCAGCACCACATCTCCACGGCTCTGACATCCCTCCAGGGATGGGGACTGCCCCCTGCCCTGGGCAGCCTGGGCCAGTGCTGGGGAACCCTTTCAGTGAAGGATAGATTTGGAGCTGGAAATCTCCTGGACATTTTTGGGGAACACACCCACCCTTTATGATGTTTATCCTTCCCAGCCCACACCAGACCTTGAACCACCACCATAGCAAGAATTACAAGTTTATCATCCCGCCAGGGATGTGAAGTTCCTGAATGTTTGGTTTTCACTAACTGAAAGTCTAAGCTCTGTCTTTATTTCCAGAATGGAAACTTCTGCTAATTCTGCAGCAGTGATCTGAAGGCACGAAAAGCTCACAGCTGTCCTTGCCCCACTTTGCTCTCTGAACATTTGTTCCAGGCAAGGCCAGAGAATATTGTATCAACATATTGATCTCTCTAAATCCTATTAAGAGGTGCAGCAGGTTCAGGCATTCTCAGAAATACGTTTGCACCTTTCCCCTTGGTTTTGGTTTTTTGTTCCCATTGCTCTATTAAGCTAAAATCTAGAAATAAACACTTTGTAAATACCTCTCATGTATACACACATTTTTCTCAGTGATGTTTGAACTGGAACAAAGTGAAAGCCTGGGTTAAGTGTGGTTACCCAATTCCATGTGGGACAAGAGGCTGGTGGTGTCTTTCCCCCAAAGGTAAATTTATCTGCTGCAAGGGTGAAATCCTCTTTTCTCCATGGAATAGAGAGAGGCTGCAGTCATCATATAGCATGCAATTGGGTGTATGGAGCTCTGCTCCAGGGAAAGGATGCCCTAAATCCCAGAGTTATGTGCTACATGTGTCAGGAGTGAAAAGCATCTCAGTGCATCATCATACCAACAAGTTTCCTCACTGGGCTTAAGAAATGTGTTTAATCTCAAAGTATCTTGACTTTCCAAGGTGCAAGCATGGAACAGATATGCCCTGCTTTGCTGTCTGATGCCAAAAGCATTAAAAAATTGCACTGTGCTTTGGGACCAGTGCCCAGGAAACACTGAGGGCAACAGTGTCCAGTTCTCCTCTTGCACAGAATGATAGACTATAATGGGAATGCATCCATCAGCAGAGGCGTGCAGATACTGGTAATTGCAGATGTGACCTCCTGGGGAAATTTCAGCTCATTTCACTTTGTAATGCAGATGGAAATACACACAGCAGGTAACAGCAATGATCACACGAGCGCAAGACAGCCTCCGACTGCCTGATGTGCCTGCAGACCTCCAACGCCTCTTAGGCAGCTCAAGGTGGAACCCCTTTCCTCTCCCAGGGCTGGAATATGCCCTCTTTTTCTGTTTTTCTCTCTTAAAAACATGAAGAAATCAGTTTTTAATCTACTTTTTTCATCAAAACCCAAGCATCATACTTGGCCCCTTTCTAAGCACTTTACTGGAGTGGCTGTTGCAGGTAAGAAACCCCCTAACCTGAACTTAACATCATCATTAAAGGGCACAGAAATGCAGTTGGGACTTGATGCTTGCCCCGATTCACTCTCTTCTTGCTGCACCCCTAACTCATTCCAGCCAAGCAGAGCAAGCCTCATCCACAGCTACAGTCTAACTCTGCAGCCACAGTTGCCACCCCATTAAATTATTTCCATCAGCTGGGAGAGCCCATTTTAGGTCTTGTTCCAGCTGAGATGGTGGTTCCTGGACCAAAACTGGAAGCAAGGCCATAGTCATCCCTTCCAGACAACACAATCAGTAAAAATAAATAAATAAATAAATAACATCCTTCCACCTGAGCATTGTGCCAGAGTGTAGAGCCATACAAAGACTGCTCAGCCTCAGGTCTGATAAAACAACCAAAACTCATCACAGAGGTGAAAACAAAGGTGGCCTGAGATGTCTCCAGTGGAGACACAGGGAAGAAGGGCAGATTTCCTTGAATATACATTAATGGGGAATCTGGTGTTTGGTGTTTTCAGAAGTCTCACCAGGTGCCTGCAAGCCTGGGCTCACAAATCTGTACTAAAGACAGAATGTTTTTTACTTAATTAACTAACTGTCTAACTTAAGTATTCACGGCTCATCACCCACTTTAAATAAGACAGTGAATAAAACAGAAATAATTACTGTACTCACAAACCACAAAATAAATCTACAATGGATTTTACCCTCGGATAGGCAGAGCAAACTCCTCATGGCTTCGGGTAGAGCAAGAGCCTAAAAACCTATTGCCAATGGTCTGTTCCCTTAAACCTGCAGCACCTCAAGGACACAGAGAATTCACAGTCATCTGTAAGTACACATCACTAATTTAGTCACATAAACCTTGGAAAATGGTCATCTCAGAGCCACAGAAAAAAATTGACTCAGAAAAGGCAAGCATTAAAAAGATTATCATCAAACTCTCTGAACACTGACCCCCATCCATCTGCAGCCCTCCCATCTACACCCTTTCCTTAGGAAGGAGCACAGTATGAAAAAAATATGGATTAAAACGTGATAAAATCACCGGATGACCTATTACAAATGACAAGGTTAATACTCTTCTAATCAATCACCATACATTTCACAACACGACGGGTCAGATAGCTGCAGAAGGGATTTGTGCATTCATCATCAAGAAGGCAAAGGCTATTCCCCCACCTCTGCAGACCATCTGGGTCTAATCTAGAGCGAGGGGCCCCATTGCCTTCCCGCTCACCATCCCTGCATCCTTTCACTAAACAAACTGACAGGCAGGTTTTTTTAAAAGCACTAGAAATTCTCAATTTTTCCTCCAGAGCCTGGTGAAGATCCTATCTTTGACAAGCTGTGAAGTAGCTGTGCTTGGGTAGGGTTATATGAGTACTGAGCTTATGGCTACATGTCTATGGACATTGAATGTTCAGCCCATCAGAGCAGGAACACAGGGATGTAGTCCCACCACCACATCTAAAATAGCTCAGTCATTGGCTAGCAAACTTTGTCACAAGGCACCAGAGAGAAAGATTCAGGTCCTGGTACAATTTCCTCCACAACAGACTTCTCAAGGAGGGCTGCAAACCACCCCTCTCCTGATGGAATGGGCCAGGTTGATGAAGGCTCCAAGAAATTCTCATGTCAAAGGATGATGCTACTGTTCATTGCTCCTTTTATTGTCATTAACATTTTCTCCCATTTAACTATCATCAGTACAAGCAAAGCACCTAAACAGCCATTTCTTCTTATGACCAGTGTGTGACAGAAGATAAATTCATAAAGACAATTATTTCTATTGCTCCTCTATTGACCACTGTAGGGATGATTTAGGGAGAACTTTACTTGCAGAGCATTGCTCAGAGGCAGTTCCTGCAGGGACCTCTACACTCACTGCACCACCATACACCCAGTGGGTTGGTGTCTACATTTAGCCAGTACCCAGGTCTAAACTGTAGCAGTTATTCTACTACCCAATGCCCCCTCCCCAACTGAGAAGGGGAATCAGGGGAAAAAAAGGGAGAATCCCCATGGGTTGAAGTAGAAACAGAGTTAATAAAATAACAAAACTAATACAATTATTAACAAAAAGCATACAAAGTTCTACTCACCCCGGTCCTTGGGGTCAGCAGCAGGAGCAGAAAGCCATGAAGAAGTCCCAGGAAGAGGAACTCCACCCTCACTGAGCTCCCTCCTTTTATAATGAGCATGATGAGGTGTTATGGGACACACCTGTGAGTCAGCTGCCTTGATGGAATCTCCCACCTGACCTGGGGCTGCTTGTGGCTGCCTGCATGGCTGGCCCATGGGGCTGTGCCTGGGGAACCAGGACAGTTGATCAATTCCTGCATTGCCAAGGTCTGCAGTAAGAGGATGGTGTGGGAATGAGGAGGCTGTCAGTGGGAGGCTGGGAGGACTGCAAGGATGTTCTCAAGAAGTTTGGACAGTGTTGCAAGCCTGACAAAGTCCCTCTCTCCTCTGGTGATGATGGGGAATAAACTGGGATGAGGCTTGGGCTCATAAAATCAGATTTTACAAGATTGAGCTTACAGGCTCGCACACTGCATATCAGATTTGCAAACTCAGCTAGAATAATAGTTTGGCTGGAGACTGTAATGCAGTCGGACACATAGTTATTTCCATGTGTGTCTGCCAGCCAAACGAGGGGGAAAACAGCAAGAGACACCTCAAGCAGCTTTGAAAGCTGAATGGGTGCAGGATGCCTGATCGATGATGAGAATTGGCAGAGTTCAGCCCCGGCAGAGGCAGAGATCCATTTGCAGTCAGTCAGTGTCACAGCAGAGCATCGCAGCGAAGAGTTAATTGCTGTTCCCTGTACTATGCATGAGGCTGTTGATGTTTGCACTCTTTGGTCTTTCATCAATGAAAACACAGCAAATGAGACAAGAGGCTGCATATTGTCTAACAGCAGAGACAGTGATTTCTCTCCCAAGGTGCCCAGATGTGTACAACAGGACACATCAATGGCAAACGTATGCTGTATTTATTCATCACTCGCATAGGAAAATGTATGTTGGTGTCAGTTGGTTCATTATTGTTTTTCTGTATTTAATCCTTATTTGCTTAAGCACCAAAGCTCTGCGAAGTCTCTGGTAGTGCAAGTTGCTGCTCTCACCCCAGTGAGTGTTGGCACGGAGCGAAGGGAGGGAAAGAATCATAGAATCACAGAGTGGTTTGGGTGTGGAGGGATCTCAAAGCTCATCATCTCATTCCAACCCCCCTGCCATGGGCAGGGACACCTCCCACCAGCCCAGGGTGCTCCAAGCCCCATCCAACCTGGCCTGGAACACTGCCAGGGAGGGGGCAGCCACAGCTTCTCTGGGCACCCTGGGCCAGGGTCTCACCACCCTCACAGCCAAGAATTACCCCTTATCCTATTGGTACAAGCCCTTGAAAAAAGAAATGATGGAGGAATTTGTACACAAATTAGTGCTGAAGTCTCTTGTCTGTCTAATAGCTGATACATCCATTTTTATATAAGAATATATTTACTATGTGACAGTGATTTCTGGCTTCAGAGGAGCACAGGCTCCCACAAACATCCCAAAACCAAGGAGGTGGAAGAAGAAGGGGCATGAGGCCTGGGGGATGTGCCAGCCCTTCCCCTAAGGTGAGCTCCACCAGGAGAGCAGCAAGCGTTCAAATTAAAACAAATGAGGTTTTATTGAAGGAAGAGCTGCACTTTTGATCATTATTGAATTTTTTTCCTACGAAACGATGTGCTTTAAACGAAAATGAAAAGTTAATGGTTGCTGGGGACTCTACTATGTAACATCACTTCCCTTACTGATAGCACCAGTGCTCTAATTAAAGTGATGTGTGCACACACTTAAATATCCACGCCTCGGAGGTAGATGTTACAGCCTGTATTTGGGCTCGAAGTAAAAGTTACTTAATGTGTGCTGATTTTTGTAATGCGATGCCCTTTAATATATAATTTTCTGTGCAGAAGTACCCACTGCTGATAAATACTTGATTGCACTGATGGAATACCCAGTAATTACTGTTCTGAATCAGATAGGCACATTATCCAGATGGCTCCAAAGGCGCCCTCTTCTTCCAGGAATTTGCAGTACCAATAAAGCGGTGGCGAAAGAGCTGAAAGGAGCATTGTGATGCCCTCGGCCGTTAGTGGAGACAGCAGCAAGGAGCCACTTCACCTCGAGCTGTGCATCCCACAGAGGGTGCCCATCCGCCCCCCTCCACTGTTTGCTGTTTGCTCTTCCCAGCTGTGCATGTGGGCAAACATAAATCCCAATAGCTGCTGGTTGCTAATCAGAAAAATATCTCTGGATAGAGAGTGTAAACAGCTCGGCGAGCGTGTATGTTCATCGACCACAGGAATGAAAGCCATGCAAGGCTGTCCATGCCAAGAACCTCTCGTTAGATGCATTAAAACCAAAACAAAATTCCCTGTGCTTGGAAGGGGTCTGGGACTGGGAGTGATGTGCAAGTGGCTGTTTCCCACCATCTCACAGGGTTAAACCGAGGGGCACCCGGAGTAGGGACCACAGGAGTGTGGACCCAGGGAAAGGGTGGTTTGGTTTTGTGCATATTTACAGGAGCCCAGTGATGGTAAATAAGGCTCAGCATTTTCTTTACCCTTTTTGTTCCCTAATGCACAGCTTTCATATCATAAGAGACTGGAAATCATTTGGCAGGGTGGAATGGCTTTGTATGCAAGACATTCTTTCAAAGCAAAATTTATCCAAAACCTTCATTTAAATAAAAAAAAATAAATCCTGGAAATCTTCCTTTCAACTGATCCTTCCAAGCCCTCGCTGTGCCAAATTTCTGGGCTGTTTTGATTCTGGTTCTATTACAACTTGCGGTTGTCAAGATCAAAAAGAAATCTGGGTGCTAGTGGCTTTGTGCAGGTTTAACATCCCATTTCTTTTAACTCAGCTCAGAAGTGAATGAAAGAGGAGACCCTGGTGTTATTCCCGGGGGGGGGGACACACATTCAGGAAGGGAAGAAGCACGGTGAAATAAAAGTCAAACCCTTTGGGGCATTTGAAATGGCGATGAAAGGAAGGGGGGATGCGAGCCTAGGGAGATGCGAGGAGCGAGGGAGGAAGGTGGATGGTGGGATGAGACAACAGGGGAAGCATGAAAGAGAAAATGGGCAGAGAGATGAGAAAGGGAATGACAATTAAAGGCAGATGCTGTCTCTCAAGGCCCCCCTCCGTCTGTGCCTGCAGAAAATGGTTAGCACACATGCTGGCCTTGGGAGGAGTCCCCATCCCTCCTGTGCCAGCAGTGCCCCCTCCTCTTTGTAAGGGTTTTGCTATGTCCCCTGCAGGGTAGATGTCAAGGTCCTGCAGAACTCGTGGGATGCTGCATGATGTGTGTGCACAGCTCTTCTGCCACACAGCCCTCTCCGTGCCAGCCTGGGTGCTTCCCTTCCCATCAGCAGTTTTCCAGTGATCCCTGGTAAAATCTGTCACCCCAAGTGAATGCTTGGTTGGGGGGGACCAAACCTACTCGGGCTGAGATGCCCCAGCAGTGCTGGTGGGGTAAGGTGTATGTGTGTATAGGGGCTACAAGCTCTCCAGTGCCAAAATTTGGGGCATTATGGCCCCAGTGTGGTTATTTTACACCTCTTGCTCTCTGGAGAGAAGGGCTCCTCATCACATCCTCACTGCTGTGCCCAAGCCTTGTAGCATTTCCAGCAGAGCTGAAATGACTTTCCCCAGCCTGGGGGAACTGGAAGGATGCTGGGCAGTGACAGTGTCCCATCAAACTCTCTTTAGAGCTGCAGCATAGCCACCAACCTCCCTCCCACCAGTTTTACACCACTGGCTTAGAGGAGCTGCCTGTGCACGCAGGAGTGATGTGCGTGTAGGAGTAGAGCCTGAAGCTGAGGGAAGTCAGATTCAGTCTTCCAGACAACTGCTTGCAATCCAAACCTAAATATGAGGACCAGAAAGTCTCCTGGGACACGTGATGCTGAGCTCCCCAGCAGCTCCTGGCAGACCCTGAGCCAGCCATGGGCGTATGGGACCCCAGAGGGCAAAATGAGAACACAATGGGACAAAGGAAATGCAAACAATGTGGGGAAAATGCAAAATGCCTCTTTTTTCTCCCTTGTTTTAAAAAATAAACCCATTTTTTCCAGGGTGAGGCTGCATGGGGGTTCATCTGTTCCCCGGTGGAGCGGGGCTGGCTGGCAGGCTGCTAGTGGGTGTGAAAACACCCCCATTTTTCTCATGCTGAAAAAGAGGGAAAATAGGCAAAAGCTTGGAAATAAAACCAAATGGCCACACAAACAACTTGCCTGCCATGGGGCTGAATCTTAACACTGCTAAACTTTTGCATGCTGCAGTGGGCTGGTAAGGGGATGGTGCATCCCACACCAGAGCAGTGTCCTTACCATGGGTGAGGCCATGTGGGTAAGAAGGAAGGGGGAATTTCCTTCCCATTAAGGAGGAACAGGCATTGATGGTGAGTGCTAAATATTTCCTGCATTTCTGAGTGCTGGCAGAGAAGTCACTCACCCCGCAGCCAGCCTGTTTGCGGCCGTTTTTACAGCTGCCTTCATGGTCAAGGGGCAGAGCTAGCAGACAAAACATGTGAAATAAAGCAGCTCAGGAAAACTTCTGGAAGATATTTATGTGCATTCTCGTAAAACATGGCGATATTTTAATCCCTCACTTAATGTTTACATAGTTTTATCTTCATTTTCCATTCTTTAGCAGGCAGCCGTGGCTCCTACTGTGCGTGGGGCTGGGGCTGCTTGTTATTAGAGCACATCCCTGGGCCCAAGGCAGTTCTTTATCTACATAATATAGTAAAAATCACCTTTATTTTCCACCTAAGGGAGATCACAGAATCACAGAATCATCTAGGTTGGAAAAGACCATGAAGATCATCAAGTCCAGCCATCAACCTAACACTGACAGTCCTCAACTACACCATATCCCTGAGCGCTGTGTCAACACGACTGAAACACCTCCAGGGATGGGCACTCCCCCACTGCCCTGGGCAGCTCATTCCAATGGCTGACAACTCATTCTGTGAAGAAATTCTTCCTAATATCCTGTCCAAACCTCCCCTGCTGCAACTTGAGGCCATTGCCCCTTGTCCTATCACTTGTTACTTGGTTAAAGAGACTCATCCCCACCTCTCTACACCCTCCTTTCAGGTAGGTGTAGAGGGAGATGAAGACTTCCCTCAGCCTCCTCTTCTCTGGACTAAACAACCCCAGTTCCCTCAGCTGCTCTTCATCAGATTTGTGCTCGAGACCCTTCGCCAGCTTCGTTGCCCTTCTTCGGACACGGGTGGATTTGATAGAGCAGAGGTTCCAGGAGAATATCCCATATTCCTGGCTGGCTGGTGCTGCTCTGGGGGCTTGTAGGTCATTGTATGGGAGGATAAGTGTTGCTGAGCATTAAAAACTGCTGAGGCTGTGCTGGGAAGCCCAGCTCATTTTCACTTTGCTCCCTCTTGTAAAGCTCAGTCGCTAAAAATACTTTGTCTTATTTAAGGAATAGTCTGTAAAAAGCCCTGCGATTCCCTTGCCATTTAAAGATCCTGAGATAAAAGATAGAAAATTATGACTAGGCAGTATGAATGGTCTGGCTAAGTAATTTATTGCCATGAGCCAACCCCTTTTTTCCAGCTATCCCCATGGCGTGCTAACGTTTCCATCAGGGCTGACACAACTCGCTCGTTGGCAGAGCAAAAGTAGACAGATACCCACAAATCTCCCCACACCAGTGTGCTTCCTCATGATGACAGCAGCGCTGAGATCCATCCCGGTGGATGAATGGTCCTGGTATCTATTTGATTTATACCCCAGTTGGACTGCAGTGAAAATGAAAATAAGACTCGTAGGAGTTTCTCCTGATAAATACCAATGTTATCATGGCAGCCCCACTGCGGTCACTTATTTTCTCCCAGCAATTGGGAAGAGCCAAGGGGATATTATGTGGGCCAAGATATTTATGACAATACATAGCAGTGGCTTGATTAAGATAAAAGGGAAACTTTGGGAAGGAGGAAAAAAAAAAAAAGCCCTTTGTTATGTTTTTAGTGTGAAATTAGAGAGAACTGAAGCCACAGTGGTCCTAAGGCAGGGCTGGAGGAGAGGGAGGGGCAGACCATCAACACCGAAATACCACAGGCAACGTCTGCGAATAACAAAATTTAGCAAATACAATGCTATGGTTTCCAGGGAAACCCAACCTTGGCCTTTAGTCCCATATTTCAGCGGGTTTCATTATCCTCTGTGGATTTAGCATAATGAATTGGCTGCTGACGGATGCTGCCGCCTCTGTGCCGCCTCATTTGCGGAGGTTTCTGCTGTAACCCAGTCGAGATGGGATGGTGGTCTCGGTGGGGATGTACGTGAGCACCAAAGGCATCGGTGCCCCTCCAGAGGGGTTTCTCCTGGGTACATACTGGGGACTCTCATGAATCAGTTGAGTTTTTTCTTTGTTGAAGGCTGTCTGGCTGCTTTCTGCATAAATAAGAGGCATTTATGGCTTTCTCATACCTTTCCAGCAGTGAGACCTTTACTCAGCCAGTCACACGGAAGAGTTTTTAGTATTATACCATCCATACCTCATATAGGTTCTTCCAGCTGATTGCTTTATTAATTATCCATAGAACCAACAATACTTAACAGGGTTTAATGAGTGCCTCCTGATTAGAATTATCTGCTGAGGTTTCTGCATGGATGACTCTGTCTTTATAGCACCACTTCCTGCTCCAAGCCAGAATTCATGCAGTACAAAATCTTGAGCAAAGCCAATCTTGCCTCAAAATCCTGACTGAAATCATCCCTTATATAAAAGACTTCCAGGAAATCCTTTCTTTCAGTGGGAAAGCCTCCTCAAGACATCTTCTGAAATACCTAAAAATGCAGTTTCTAAAACGGTAGGATTTGATATTGGATGTCATAGGCTGTGTCGCTACTACCCCAAGTTAGACTCTGAAGTTAGAAATAGCTCATGTAAGAAGAAAGTCTGCCAAAACCTCCTCCTCTTGAATTGAATGCTTCATTATAATGCATATTTATGCGCTAAAATTTTTGCAAGTCAGCTTGCTACTGATGTCCTCTAATGTGGGCACCCTGCAGATGGGCCACCTTGCTCTTCTCATGCCCATGGACCTCATTCTGCCCCTCGCAGGCTCACTGTGCAGAACCTTGTTCCTTGGGTCATACCAGTGGAGCAAGCAGTGGTGTGAGATGTTCTGTAGTGAGACTGTGGACCAGCAAAGGACCCACATGTTATTAGCTTCAGTGTCTTAAGCTTGTGTGTCAGTGTCTAAGGGTGGAGGCAGTGATCGAGGTTGCTATGTCCAGCTTTAGGATGTGAAACCCACAGGAGTGTCTTTTTTCCCTCTCCTTTAATTATAACTGAGCCATAAATTAAGTGAAAGCTGTTGTAGGGAACTTGCATTTCTGGGGATGCTTCATGAGCTGCATCCCAAAGAAAATCCTTCACGAGATTTGCTTCTTCCACATGTTGGTATGTGAGTGATGGTCTTAGATCAGCAGAGAACCGCTGCCCGTAGCAGCGTGTGGGCAGAGGACCATGGGAGAGGATGGAAACACAGCCCCTCTTGACGTCATTGAAATCCCCATCTGCACCTCCCTGTGCTTGGGGAATTGGGGCTCCAACAGAAGGATGCTCTTCTTTTAAATATTTTTTTTTCCTTAAATCTGCTTTTTTCCTTCCCCTTTGCAAACACTTTTAGGCAGTTTTTTCCTGTGGCGTTTTACAGCGTGGGCTAGGATTTGACAAGTGACTCATCACTTTGAGTGCCAAGGGCAAGAAATGTTATTTTAGAAATTAAATGCTCGACACGTTCAGAAATCACAGATCTCCTTTAAGGTGTCTCCTGAAAGTGGCTCCCAAAAGGCAAGTGCTTGCAATTAAGTCATTTTACAAAAATGTTGGCTTCTGTGCTTAGTGGCTGAGCTTCTTTCATCTTCTCTTGGTAAATATTGGTAGTGGATTTTGGAAATTCGAACAAATTTACCGTTTCACCTCGTAAATGAACTGACAAGGAAACAATAAGCTTTCAAACGACGGTTATATTTTCTCAGTTCATTATGTGGCTTGTGACGGATGGAGTAGCCTATAAAATCTGAACCCACCAAAGAGCTTGGTTCAAATCTGGTCTTCGTTTTTGGATGTGTATGGCTGGTGTCTCTGTGCAATTAGGGTAATCCTAGAGTACACAGTTTGCTCTGCAGGCTGGTTCTCTTATGTTCCACATATGTATTTAATTTTGTAAGCAACGCATTTCTGCTTTTCTTGGTTTTGCACTCTTTTCTTCTAAACCCAGCAAAATTCATAATCGCTAAAGGGATTCTCACGTGATGGCTTCGTTCTGAAATAACGTCATGGGGACAAAGTTCAGTGCAGCCCTCACCTGCTCTTAATTTATTGCAATTATGATTAAAATTTTATCTGAGTTTTTTTTTTTCCTGTACTTTGCTGCTCTGTGTTTTTCTCAAGCACATAAAAGGGGATTTCTGCACTTTTTATGGCAGTTTAGTGGTACAAAGGTGCTCATGGAGGAATTTCCTTTCTGAAAGGGATTCCTCTGAAAGCTTCCCATCAGTTCATCGCAATTTTCCTGTCTTAAAAGTGAACCAGAAAAGGGATGGGTGATAAAAAGACAAGGGGTGCCAAGTGCAGCACATCTGAAATGGCCACTGTGTTAAATCAGGGTGAGTTACAGGTGATTCCTCCCTGCTGGGCTGTCTTGTCTTTTCAGGTGGGAAGACAATAGAATCATAGAGTAACAGAACAGCCTTGGTTGGAAAAGACCTCTAAGATCACCAAGTCCAACCATTAACCCAGCACTGCCAAGTCACCACTAAACCATGTCCCTCAGCACCACATCTACACAGCTCTTGGGTCTATTTTGATTTTTAACTATTCCACACTTCAGAATTAAGCCCTTTTCCCTTACATATCTCTCTGTCACGAGAGCAGCCAAGCTCACTCTTTAGCTTCTTTACTTGTGCATCATCACCATTGTTAGAAACATGAGCTTGGCTCTGAAGGGAAGGCTTACAAACAGATTGCAGTAGCTGTTTTTCATAGAATCATGGAATGGTTCGGGTTGGAAGGGACCTCAAAGCTCATCTCGTTCCCACCCCCTTGCCATGGCAGGGACACCTCCCACCAGCCCAGGTTGCTCCAAGCCCCATCCAACCTGGCCTGGAACACTGCCAGGGAGGGGGCAGCCACAGCTTCCCTGGGCACCCTGGGCCAGTGTCTCACCACCCTCACAGACAACAATTTCTGCCTAAGATCTCATCTAAATCTACCCCCAATCTAAACCACACTAAAGTGATCATGCAAACAGCAGGTAAAAGAACAAACAGCAGCTTGTGACTGCTCTTCTTGGGAATTTCAAGTGGGAATTTCAAGTTTCTTTAAATGAAACTTAACAGCAAGGAGCCTTTTATTTTGCTGATGTTTCCAACAGCTCGGCCTTTTGCTCTTGTGGTGTTTTCATTCCCTGTGGAGGCACAGACATGTGGTTTTACATCCCTGGCATGGTGATTCCCTCATATACAATATAATATTCTGTCTTTTATGGGCAATTTCAGGTGACTGCATCCTGTCTCTTCATGATGCTTCTCTTATATGCAAAAGCAAGTTGGTCAGGACCAGGCTTGGGCAATTGGATAGTCCAGACGAGATTCAGTTTTGGGATAGCAATCTCTAACACATTGCATTTCAGCACAGAGCTATATTTTACACCCTGAGAAGCCAGTGCAATGATCCTTGCACTGGATCAGCTGCTCTGGTAATAATGGAAGTGTTTTGCAGATTTGTAACATAGCATCTCCTAACTGAGCATCCCCCAGCACTCAATAAAAATTAATTCAATCTCACACAGGTCCCTTGAGGCACATGAGCAGTAGTATTGCCATGCCAGAAATACGGACACTTAGAAAGGCTGATGATAAACACTGTAATTGGGCCCTCACTGGGGTAATTGCTGCAGCAACCCTGGCTGGTGGGAGAAGGGGAGGAAAGGATCTGCTCCACTCCTCTGTGGGGAAAGCAGAGAACGAGCATCCGTAAGCATAACGCAACCGCTTTCACGTGTTTCTAGACTGTCATAAGGGAAATGTATTTACTCCTTTGGTTTTGCTTCCTTACTCCCAATGAGGTCAGGGAAACCACGTTCCATTGCTCCCAGCCAGTATCACTTCAGATTGCAGATGTTATGAGCTAAACTGACGGGAGTTGCATTAAATTAGCGATGAAGTCTGTAATGGCTTTTGCGCAGGGGCGATTGCATTTCAGTGCCTCCACAGAGAAGCTTATTTTCCCTTGCTATAAAGGAGCACTAACTCATCCAGGCAGGGAAGAGCCAGTGCTGGGTCTCTGGGCCTCCATCAGCAGCCTGGCAGCCCTCAGGAGAGCCGTGGCGACGGATGCTGAACTTCACAGCAGTTTCCCATCAGCAGAAGAAAGTTTGGAAGCACTTACCCAAGGAAGATGGGGACAACACCGAGCTGAGCGTGGGAGCTGGGCACAACTCTCCCCCATCAGCCCTCATGCCAAACTGGGATAAAGCAGGAAACCACTCAGACTGCAATAAACTTGTTATTGTTTTGGAGGGAGGGGATTAATTAACTATCTATGGAATGAGACAGATAAATCAAGCATGACGGGCAACTTCCAAATCAAATGAATACTTCAAAGACTACTTTCAAGTGACTGCAACAGGACAGGGTTGCAGCCTGGGGTTCCCACGTAGCTCTCTGGGCTGTCACCTATAGGGCTTTGTATGGTACCATACATCAATGTGGCAAATTGCTGCCTTGACAGAGTGATGGGCTGGCTGGCCATGAGAGGACCCAGTGGGTTCAGAGGTCCTCAGGGCCAGGGCTTAGTTGGGATGCCCAGTGATGCTGCCCCACTCCCATTGCACATATGCATGCCCTGCTCAGATCACGGGGTTGAAGGCACCTAACGATCATCCATTAATTAACCCTCGGCACATGCCTGTGAGTTAAGTGCTGTTAGCATCCCTCCTCTTCCCTGGGGAGCTGGCTGTCGTGCTGCCAGCAAACCC
Source organism: Podargus strigoides (assembly GCA_028020825.1). Taxonomy (NCBI): domain Eukaryota; kingdom Metazoa; phylum Chordata; class Aves; order Caprimulgiformes; family Podargidae; genus Podargus; species Podargus strigoides. Next base: position 2,204,315 of record CM051625.1, on the reverse strand, counting down.
ACTTGATTTCCCCGTCGTGGAGGAGGAGATCTCGGCAGAAATACTGTAGGAGGCTGCTCCGGGGGTGTATTCATAAGCAAAGTGCTTCCATGCTAAATGAAAAATTGGAAAGAAGCGTGTCTTATATCAAGGATCCCAGTGAATGAGCTGTGACTCATGAGTCCTGAACGAGAAACTTGCTGCCATCTGTCTTTATTTTACCACCCTGCCTGACTTAGCTCAGCCGTGCAGTAACAAGCTGCTACGGATGCAGCGGAGGGGGTGGCATCACCTGGCACTCTCCAAACAGGACACCCCTGCCTGACGTCCTCCCGTGCCTGCAGCGTGCAGAGGGCTCAGGAGGGCTGGCAAAGCCCTGGGAAGCTCAAGAGGTGGCATTGCCCCTGGAAATCCCCAGCACGGAGGGACTGCAGGTCCCCCAAGGGACGATCCGTGTCCTCCCTTGTCATTCATCCTTTTTCTGTAGAACCAACAGGCTGAGGTGGACCTTTTTTTTTCCAGTTAACCACAAAAATAAACAGAGAAAATACATTATGCATGTACAGAAGGAGTCTGAGTTAATGAAACATAACTGTGGTCTTCCGGACTAATATAACATTTGCATTTTTCTAACTTTAGTAATTTGCCAGACTTTGGCTCTGGCTTCAGTGAAAGAATAATTACTTGTTTTCACAAAGGGGAGTGTTGATTTAAAAATCCTAGCTCCACTTTTGTGAATTCAAGGGGAAATGCTTTACTTCATATCAATCAAGCTCTTTTAAGCGATGCAAGTTCATTTCACGCTCTTCTCCTTGGTTTCGGTACCCTGTGTTCAGCAGCAAAGCACAGAAATAAAATGAAGCCTGTTTTGCAAAAATAGCTTTTGCAGAAGAACATGGAAGAAATGAAAGATTTGAAGTTAATGCCTGCTTTGTCCTGCCAGAAACAGGTGAGGAAATGGGTAGTGTCTTGTGCAGGGGCTGACGCTGTCTGGTTCAGGTGCCCAGCTGAAGTGCCATGTCAGGTGTCCTGTGTGCTCTGTGGGGACAAGAGAGGCCCCTCCAGAAGACAAAGCCCACCCAAGGTTTTGGCCATCATCTGGAAATGCTTCACTCCTGGAGAATCTGGGGTGCCCACTCCCATACCTTTGATGTCTCTGGGGACTGGTTCAAACTGCGTGACTCAAATTTCTCATTGAGAGGTGGGCAAACACGCAGTGGGTCGCAGGTGTGGCTGGAGAGCATCTTCCAACCCATGTGGTTGCTGAAGGACAGGCAAAGACCAAGGGACAAGGTTCACATTAATCATCTCACTGGCTTCAGCCATGGATCAGGGAACACTCATTGTGCTGGGAGTGTCAGGAGTTGCTTTCCACAGTCAAAAGTCTTTGAGTTTATTTACTGCTGAAAAGACTCATTCTGGAGAGTGGAAAGACCTCAGGAAGAATTATAAAAATAATGTGAACCTTTAAAATGTACCCTGTAGCATCTGGCAAGTAAAATTGATCTGTCCAGCTTAGCAAAGCACTCAGAGGTGAAGTGTGAGGGGTTCAGGATGGCAACATGTGGAAGAGATTTCTGAGAGCTCTCTAATTCGGTGGAAAATGGCACAAGACCCTGCAATTGGAAAGGCAAATTTGGACCAGGAATAAGGGGCAACATTTTAACAGGAAATAAAATACATCTAGAGATAGCCTGTGGAATCATACGAAGGGGACCCACTGTTCTCTGGCTGGGTTTCTGTGGTCACCCCAGCTACTGCTATCCTTTGCTGATGTTGCATTTTGGAAAGCCAAGGTAAGCATCTCAATTCTTTGGATAAAAAGCTTCTGCTTTTGCTTATCCATAGATTAGAAGCCGGCTCTTTTTTATTTTCCCCAGCTAACCCTCACTTTGCACACTGGAATATACGATGCATTTTCCCTTTTCTCGTCCTATTTTTTATCTTGGTGAGGTTCTAATTGTTCCTATAAACCCTGATTCCCAGAGGGCAGGCTGCTAACCCAAAAGGACTCTCTCCACTTCCAAACCCGATGGCTGCAATGCTTCACTGTGTTTTTAAATTTCTTTCTTAGCGAGTGCTTTGGAAACGTGCCATTCTTTAAAGTGGCTTCAGTTTTGATATTCCTGTTTATTGCTCATGAAAGCAAAGAAAAAAAAAAAAGAGGCTACTCCTCTTCCTCCTCTCCTTTCCCAAGACAGAAAATGAGCAGCCTTCTTAGTGGCTTTTGTAAATGATCACCGACTGACATCTCCTATCGATGCGCTTCCAGAAGTGACATAGCGTAAAAAATAAGAAAGGACCACGAGAAGAGCATCCCATTCAGCACGTCTCTGTGGCAGCCAGCCGTGGAGCACTCAGCACCCACGCATCACTGCCTGAGAGGTAGCTTTCCTCACAGGAATAAAACCCACAAAAACAAAGAAAAAAGAGAAAACACACTGCATTTAATCTGCTGTTCATTTTGGCAGTTATGGAACAATAATTGTGTGTGTTCCCAGTGATCACGGGGTGATGGCTGAACTAGATACAGGCCAGAGGATACAATTGCAGGGCAATTTCTTGCTGTCCTTAATGGGCTTGTATTGTACTTGTAGGCAGTAGAGTGTCCTAATCTCGTCCTAACGGGGTCTTGTCTCACTGTGGGGTCATGGCAGGGACCCTCTCAGCATTGCCTGGCATAGCCAATTCCTTACAGGCCAGATGCTGCCACCTTTATCCATGCTAAGTGCTGCCTGCCCTGAGGCCCCCATCCGACGGGAGGGGAATGGGCAGTGCAGGGATGGATGGAGAGAAGTGGGATGCTGCGAGGGGTCCCTGGGAGCTGTGCCTGCTCAGCTGCTCATTTTAATGGGGGTTTATTTGTAAGCTGAAAAAAAACAATGAGTTTCTCCTTTTCTCTTAAGTGAAGAGAAAAAATAACAGCCCAATAACATAACCTGTAAAGAACACGGCTTCATAGCCTATGTTCTCCTTCATGGATATTTTTCTGCAGTATTTTTGGCTAATTAAGTTACGAAAGACCAAGGGCTCCTCTCTAAAGGCTTTCTGCAGACTTTCCCAAAGATATTCTTTAAAAAAAAATTATATCAGTGCTGTTTTACTCCCCTGCCTGGCATAAATTCTGCCAAGAAAGTAAAACAACAGGAGAGCCTCACCTTTTCATTATTGCTGTGTACTGTTACTGCAAAGTCACACGTAAAATAATAAAATTCAATAAGAATTGGTTTTAACTCTCCACCAGCACATGGAGAACATGATATATTACAGCTGTTTGCAGGCATTTAGCACCATTAGATGCCTTTTTTAATGGGGAGCAGAATCTTTGCTCTCGCTTTGGCTTAGCTGTTGCTGCAGAGGAAGGAATGAGGTCAGTGGGTGGCCACAGCAAAATCTCCAGTTTTTGAGGAAAAAAAAAAGAAAAAAAGCTCTACCTTCTTGTTTCCTTCTGACTCCTAAAACTTTCTCTCTTGATCATCAGCCTGGGTATCGATGGCCTTCCCTGGTCTTCGTGCAGGGCATCGTCCTGCTGCCTCCGGCAGCTCTCGGGAACCTTCTCTCCTTTCCCCTTGCAAACCACTGGGGAGATGTCCTGACTCTTCAGGGATGCTCCTTTTTCTTCTTTTCCATTTATTTACTCATCTTGCATCGGTCAGGGGTATCACTCCCATCACAGGTACAATGTGGAAGTAAATGATGGAGGTGTTTGAAGCACCTGAGCACTCGGAAATCTCAAAGATCCACCTCATTAGGTTAATTGAGCAATTACGCTTTCTGCAAACCATGAAGGAAAGATAGGACCTGAAAATCATGGAAAAACACTGACTGAATGGCTGTCTTTTCTTTGTGTTATTTATGTGACCTTAGGGAATGATAGTGGAATCAAAGAGAGAGAGAAAAATGAGAGTGTAAAACCAGGCAGCCCATGGAATAGCCAAGAACTTGGTAGAGGACCCACTCTTGTCTTTTACTGTAAAATGAGATGTTAACTACCTTTATCTCAAGTTCAGGGAAACATTTAGGGAGAACCCCTTTTATTCTGCCATTTCTTCCAAATTTTTTAGTTAAATGTTTGGCAGCACTTTGAAAATTCACCCTGAAATGTGTCTATACTTCCATTGGATGTTCCCCTTGTATTGGATGAGAGACTTGAAATCAGAGTTTGGGCTGGGTTTGTGGAGTTTTTTAAAGCTTTAGGAAGTCTGTGTTTTTAAAATGGATGCTGTTAAAGCTATGTCAACCCAACTGGAAAGAAAGGACTTGTGTTTTGTGAAGCATGTCATAGAGTGTCTTGGTATTCACCACATCGATTGTTTAGAGCCCTGATGCGCTAATCTTAAAAGATAATGATGGAACACTGGGACGGTGGTAAAAATGGAGGTGACCTGTCTTTTCAGAGCCATTCACATCCCTTTTTATGCCCCCAGCTATTTATTTTGCTGGTGAACCTCCTCTTTCCCGAGTCTCCCACACGGAGGTACCCACTGTTGCGTATCTGCCCGAGTCCCCAGGATGACATCTCGCACGTTACGCTCCACCGTTGCCATTAGATCCTCCCATAAACGTGAACATTTTTTATGTCTGTCACGGGCCTCCTCTCACATAGATTGCCTTCAGGCTGAACTTTTGTGTAATATATTTTGACACCCCATATGGTCCTCACGGTTCTCTCAGGCACAAGCTGAAATCTTGCTCGTGCTGTTGGCACCTGCCGATATCTGGAAGCAGTCTGTCTTTTTTTACTTCGACGGAGATATTCACATTTGGGAAGACCAATGTGATGATCAGACACTGGCAAGGAGATGGAGTAGATGACCTAATAGGTCTTTTCCATCTCTGATTCCTGCGTTTTATTAAGAGGAATTCTTTGTTGCCGTGGCACTAATTTGTCTGAGCTGTCACTGTGGAGGGAAGGCAGAAGAGGTGGCACTAACAGTGTCATCTAAATCCATCTTTTTTTTGGCACCTCTGCCCCTGTGAATCAAGCGTACCATCTGCTGAGCGGGCAAGCTGCCATGCCGGCAGATGGGCAGGAGTGCATCTAGCTATGAGACCATGTATGATTATCAAATGTAGTGTTGGGAGAGGATTTCCAGCAGGAATATCAAAACAACTTTTCGTAATGAGCTTCTGGTTCCCCGGCTGAAGAGACGGGCCATTTAGCTCCCCAAGAATCCAGCCAAAATTTGGGCCCCAGGCTGAGTGGCGTTGGGGCTGGCAGGGGGAGGAAGGCCAGTGATGCTTCCTTGCTGCGCTGCTGGGTACCAGTGGTTTGCCGAGTGGCAGCCAGGTGCTGGCAGCCAACGCTACCCATGGCATCCCGATGTGATCCCTCCTGGAGGCAGATTGGAGTGGAGAGGGATCCCACTTCTCCTCCTAGAGCTACAACCCACATCCAGAGATTTTCATGCAGAAAAATGCATATTTGGTCAAAAGGTTCTTTTAAGAGGGAAGTCATAATTAAAAAATTAACATTGCAACTGCTATGTCTTCCTTTTACACCAACATTAGCATTTGCCTCAGGTCTCATTCCTGTAGCTGTGACATAAACACAGACAAGGCACTATTTAGGGCTACAGAATATTTTTAGCAGGATATCTATTATTACAAAATTCTTACTTTCCCGTGACACGTGGAAAGCTGTTTTTCTCTTAACATCCAACTTGTTTCTTTTGATTTTTGAGTCACCTGACAAAGCCAAACACTCTTCACCTGGGGACAGCGTGAGCATGGGGACTGTCTCTGTAGGTGGCTTCACTGGACAAGCCACGCTGGGCATTGCTCAGAGTGGGGGCACCAGGGTTCATTTTCTCCTACTCACACCAGTCCCCTTTGATTTAACCACATTGTGGTGACCCTCCGTTACTCCAGGGGAGATGGTGAGGATGTTACTGGAGCTGCAGCAACCCACACTCATCCAATGGAGTTCATGAGCATGGGCTCTCTGCCACCCAAAAGTGGCTGAATTCAATCTCTGTCCAAGCTGGCATGTGATGAAGTGCAGCTCTGTCTGAGCTGCCCTGCCTGTGCTAACGAGCCTGGGCAAAGCTCACGCAGCGTGGAGCCAGTCCTGGTCTGCAGAGCGTGGTGCAATTCATCTGAAACGGGATGAACTGGTCGGGAATCATGGCCAAATGGAAATTCACTGAATGGCATTTTTAGGATGCAACTGTAGTGCTCAGAGCAGTATGTCGTCTAGATACTGAGTAAACAGGAACTGCAGCAGGAAAATCAACAGCCCCTTCATCCCTCCTGACCTGTATCGTCCTCCATGAACCCTCCTGTGATACAGCTCTCCAGCCGAGACCCCCGCTGATTTCAACAGACACAGGATTTTGTGCTAGGCTTTCCAGCAAAACCCACTGGGTATGTTGAGTTAGGAGGCAGATGGGAGTACGTGGGCTGTACACTAGCCTGCAGAGGGGAGCGGGGAGGAGCAGCATCTCCAGCAGTGCTCTTATCCTCAGCAGAAGGGCCGTGTTGCGAAAGTGCTTTCTTTTGTTTCGCAACACCCGAGCAAAGATGGTTTTGATAATGAGGGGATGACAGTTCTTGCCTCACTGTAGCCAGAGGGATCTATGTGGAATGGGATCCCTTGATGTAAAGCTTGTTTGATGCTCTTCAGATTGCTTTTGAGATGGTTTCAGTGACCCTTCATCAAGTCTCCTTCCAACACACCTTCTTCCAAATGGCAGATCCTTGTGTCCTGGCACCGTCCCCTCCCCAAAGCAAGCCAGTGCTGGAAGCTGGGCACCCCTCTTTTCAACTGGCTGTGGTGGGTGCCCATGGGAGCCCAACAACTGCTGTGATCACAGCCACCACCACATCCATGGACATCCTTCAGGAAAACCTGCTCAGAGGACCTCCATGCTGGCTGGCTGGGAGACTCTGGTGAGCTGAGCAATGCCATGAGCTGGAAATGGCATCAGGGGAACTATAAGATCATGGATACTCATGAGAAACACATTATTTGGGGGGGCTCTTCTGCCTGAGTCTCTCACCCTCTATACATGCAGCTTTTTCAGTAAAGACATCAGCTCAGGACATCTCCTTGCTCTTGCTTCTCAGCCCAGACTCTTGAAGGCTTGCGGGTAGAGTATGATGAGAACCATATTTGGGAGCAGACTTTCCTTCATTCAAACCTCACTGGGATGAATATAATCCCATGAAAGCCCTGAGTGACTGCTGGTGTGGTATGCCTCATGCTCTCTCAGCATAGACATCCTGTGATCCTCATGGTCCCACACCCCAAAAACATGTGTGATCACCTTCCAAGATGATGCCTCTTATAATGGCTTTCAGGCTAGAAACAAAAAGATGAAGCGATTTCCTTCCAAAATAAGATCAAATATGTCTAGAAGACTGCTTGTGGTGACATGAAAAAATAATATGAACTGATACTATCCATTATGGAAAACAGAGATGAACCCAAGTCCAAGAGTTCCAGCTGAACAGATGGCCATGGTGTTCCCATGCATGCCAGCCTGAAGGAGCTGGACCAGGCTGCTGCTGAGAGAAATCCCAAACCCCTGGCCTGGGATGCCACTTTGCCATCAGCCTCACAGAAGCAAGTCCGCAGCCAATGTAATACGATATAATTTTGGTGACCTGGCAATATCAAATTCACTACTTGAGGTGGAAAATAGTCGAGTTCTTCCCTATTTTTCCAAGGACTGTGTGTATTCTAGGCTTGAACAAGTCATTTTTTCTACTCCATGCCTTGCATGTCCTGGAGCTACGAGCAGAAGGTGGCACTCAAACGGACCGTGTGCTCCAACCATGGTGTCTCCTACAGAGCATAGGCTGATGATCCCCAAGCAGAGGATTTCTGTGGTTGGAGAGGGCAGGGCCAGTCTCTGAGGGCTCAGTATATGACCAGCTGTGAATATATATTTTTTTATTTATTTTTTTTTAATGAATTGAAAGAGAAAAATAAACAGAAAATAGTATAAAATAGAATGAGAAACAGTGTCAAATGGTTTTCATTAGCACCACAAAGTTGTCCAGCCAGGAATGATTTATAACTCATTCAGATTTCCCAGTGGAAATGCAAAAAGTCTAATTATACAGAAATGGTGAGGACCAAAAGAAGAGCAATTTCCAGGAACAAATCTGCCATGCAGTGTATCAATGTGTTAAAGGCATCTTTTCCAGACTGGAAGCCAGCTAAATTTACATTTATTCCTCAGACCAATGGAAAGTATGGTGCTCTATGATTAGGGCACAGAAAATACTTTTTGCTAATAAATAATTCACTTTGGGAAAGCAAATAAGGATTAAAAGCAGCATAAGAACCCAAAACGGTTTTTGGATTAAACAAAGGAGTAAAGAGCATGACTGGGTCTTCACAACTAAAGTTTGATTTTAATTTCAGATCTCAATTAGAGGTTAGCCAAAGGTAATTGAAAAATAGGCTGAGATGTGGAATTAAATGGCAACTGCCCACACATCTACAGACTTCAGTCGACCAGCCCCTCTACGTGGATATGTTTTTTCACCACAAGCTGGGCAGATTTGTTCCTGCCTTGTTAGGAATAATTCTCCCAGAGCTCCGGAGCCCTTTGCTCCAAGCTGAGAGTCTAATTATAATAAAAGACTCCCTTGAACATCCCTGCCCTGAGTATATTTGGAATTAGGGACTGCTCTCAGCCAGGGAAGTAGCTGCTTGTAAATGTGAGGGTGAAGCTGCTGAGCTCCCCTTGCTTCCCGAGCCTGTGCACAATGTAAGCTCTTCAAGCATCAACTTGTGCTTTTTCACACTTCTGTGAAATGCCCATCCTTATGTGTGATATAATATACTGACATGTGATTTTAGACATAACAACAAACAGCCTGGATGAAACGGAGCCAGATAAACCCATACGAAGTCATTTATTAACAGAGGTCCTTCCTCTGGTATTTCTTTAAACTCTGCATGGCTTTTTTTGCTGCCAAATTCACTTTGTGATGTTGAAAGCTAATTTTTTTTTTTTTTTTTTTCCCTTATCAAGATAGTTATTTTCCACTTGGCAAACACTGAGTTTTATTAGTTATTCCTAATGGAGCCTGAAATGATTATGGCTTTTTTCCCCCCCTGTTTATTTCTCTCGTATGTTCATCACCACCAAAATCAACTCATTTCTTGGATCTGGATGATTTTGGTGAATATTACCGACTGTCTGGGACTGGGGAGCAGTGCTAGAAGGGTTGTCATTTTCCATTTTGTTGTGCTGCAGCAATTCTGTAGCCACCAATATGTGTTTGTCTCAGTAAGATAAGACGAAAGCGCTCTTGGGCATCCTTTGGAGGCAGCCTTGGAAGCGTGGAGAAATGCTGATGAAGGTGCTGTCAGCACATATAAAATAATTCGTCCTTGGGATTTGGGAAAATCCCCCTCCTGCTCTCTCCTCAAACCTATGGCTCCATCCATTATCAATATAAAACCCCAGGTCCCTTTACTCCATCGGTAAATCATCACGGTGCTTTTATCCATGTTACCCCTTGTGATGGACTTTGCTCCAGGCACACAGCTCAGTAAGCATAACCCACCCCAAACAACACTTGAGCAACCCAGGCAAACTGATAAATGCCTAAAACTGTGTCCCTACCCCTATTTCCCTGCCCCCCTGGAGTGCTTTAGGGTGGGTGTGAGCCAACCTCAGTAAGGAGGTGCCCTGAGCTATTTTGTTGGTGCTGGCTTCTTCCCACCCCAGGGTGGCTCCAGAAGGGAGGATGGACCTCAGTGCACCCCAGAGTGAACCTGGGTGCAAACTTCAGCAGCTCAACTGGTCTTAAAGGTCTTTTCATCTATGGTTGGCCTTGGTGATCTTAAAGGTCTTTTCCAACCTGAGTGATTCTATGGTTCTAAGAGCAGAATTTAAACTCCCAGGTCTGCTTCACAGAAATCAGTACAATTTATCTTGCACCTTTGCAAGGTGAGTGCTCACCATGTTTATGAAGGTTAATTATTCGAGCGGTGCTTACTTAGTTCCTCTCTTTGGGGAATTTTTCATGTTTCATCACACCTGATGAAATCTCAGGTCTTGTGGAAGCTTCTCCAAATTCTTCATGCCAAGATGCCTGGGGAGGGGATGGGGGGCACAAGACCAACAGCTGGGACTGCTTGGGAGCACATCAAGAGGCTCTCCTTGCTGCCAGCTACAGCCCAGCCATTATGAGGGGTCTCCAAGGAGGAGACCGTATCCCACCCATGGAGAGAGCTCTGGGTTTGCATGGATCCCTGCCGGGTCCCTCTGGCCGCGGTTCCTGCCGCAGCGCCTGGCTCTGCTTACCTGGGTGGCAGGGCATGCTCTGAACTGCTCTGCTGGGACTTCCCAGCATAAAGCTTGTTTCCTTGGGTGAGGAAAAATTAATTAATCCGTGGCGAGCATGCAGCTCCATTTAGTCCTTTAAGGAATGAGTGTTGGTGCTAGGAAGTGCAGTGTTTGGGGCTGGCTCCTTCCCCCAGGCAGAGCCCTGTTGGCTGCCTCACTCCTCACCCTCCCATGGCCATCAAGGACCCTTGTCTATAAAAAAAAGACCCCAAAAGCTAGAGACATGTTTCATGAATGTCCTTGGATGCAAACACTGCCCCCAGTAACCAGATTAATGCTATTTTAGCCTAGGTTTTTTGGTTTGTTTTAGTTTTTTTTCTCCCTAGAAAATCCTTCCTAGTTTAAATTTTTCACTGCTTGTAAAGTGTCCCATTATAGTGCTCTGGGCAGGAGGAGATTAATGTCAGGTCCCATTTATGCATCACTTTGGATCAGAAGAGCTTGGCCAGCCCTTTGTAATGCTCCGTTCTTCTTGGGGGGGGGGAGGAGATTAAAAGTTTACTATTGCAAAAAAATATCCCATTGTCACTGCCTGAGATAGGGCTTTTAGCGAAATTCCCTGTGCCATAATCACTGATTTATTTTGGTTGGCTGGCTACGAAGCAGCTGAAGTGGGTGATCCCTGCCAGACTCATTAACTGGTTCCTAATGTTGACGGAGGACTTTATATTGCGGCTATAAAAGCAGAAGGTTCGGTGTTTGTTGGAAGAGCCTCTTTGCCCAGGGGGAGCGTTGTGGGAGGAAGCTCTCCAGCGGTACCCATGTGCAAGCAATAAGCAGAGGAATGCTCTCGGAAACTGCAGCTTGAGGGGTTTACTTTGGCATCAGTTTGGGTTGCCTGGGAAGGGAAGCTCACAGGGAGGCGTAAGGGTGCTGGGCGTGGGGCTTCAGCTCTCCTTCTGGGCTGGGAAAGGCAAGTTTAAAAGCCTTTTTCTGGGCCCTGCTGAGTGCAGCATCACTGCCTCCTTCCCACTGCACTGTCTGCTGCCAGGTGAACCACACGTGGAGGCACCAAGGTCCTCACTTCCCTCTGAGCCAGGTCCCTGTGACTACTGAGAGCAGCCCTGAGCTGCCTGCAGCGTGGGCGAAGCCCGTGGTCTCCACTGGGAGCAACAGCAGCTACAAGAGACCTCAGAAAGGAAATGTGGCTTGGTTAAACCTTTGATTAAAATAACAAGGAGGCAACTCTCTGCTGTTGGTGTTCTGAAATATGTTTTCTCCTCTCTCTCTCCATGTCCCATATCATTTCTTGTCCCCTTTTTCTATTTACAGAACATCTTTTCTCTTCTGAGAGGGACTGTGGCATGTGGCTGGTAACCAGAGGACCAGAGCTGTAAACCCCATGGGTCTGCAGGTAGGTCTGCCAAGGGGTGGCAGGATGCTTCAGCCTCTCCCTGCTGCTGACCAGTGTTCCCATAGGATGGGCACCTTAACTTACTCAGGAGCAAGTGCCAGGAGTGTTTGCAAACAGCAGGAGCATGAGGAAGAGCAATTAATCCCTGGCTGATGTCTGCCTGCACGAAGAAGCAGAACAAAGTGCCCAGTCAGGAAAAGGGGAAAGTGGCAAATCCATCTTACAGAGTTTTTACACTGGGTGACTTGAATACTGTAGTGCTGTGTGAATCTTGGTGTCTCCTTCGAGCCATTTCTGGGGATAAAAGTGGGAAAATAGCTTTGAGAAATGGCAAAAGGAAGAGGTTCTGGCCAGGGAGGAAGAGGGATGGAGGGGGTTTATTGACAGGCTTCCATGCACAGCCTGGGATGGGGATTTACTGTGTGATGCTCTGAGCATCCTCGGCTCTGGGGGGCCAGGGCTGTGTGGGGATGCCTGCCCTACCTCAGAATCTGTTTTAACAGAAGATTTTTGGTCAGCTGTAGCTTTAGCACATCAGAAACACACATGTGAAGCCAACGTGAATCCATCAGAGTGCCAAGTGATGCAGCAGCCCCAGATTTACACCCCTATAAACCAAATTTGTTTCTGTCTCCCACTCGTATGGGCTGAACTGGGAGATGCCTGACTGGTGGGAATGGGTCTGCCCATTTAAAATGTGCCAGTGGAAAAGAAAACAAAAGAGAAAAAGAGGAAAAGAGAGAAAGAGGAAGAAAAAGTGGGAAAAAAGGGAAAGGGAGAGTAAAAGTAACAGAAAAAGGAAGGAGAGGGAGGGGGGAGGATAAGAAGGAGAAGGTGTGGGGAACTTGCAGAGATGCTCAGGGGGATGAGGGGAGCTCCTTCCACCTCCCCCAGCCCCATCCCCAGGGCTCCTCTCCATCCGACAGAGGGGATGGGGTCTCACCCCCCCAGCTCCCTCTCCAGAGGCTTTCCCTGGGGAATGGCACCCAGGGGCAGGCGGAGGGCTCAGGCAGTCCCAGGGGCTCCTGCAGCCAGGGTCTGCACACACAGCGCTCACAGGGACCTGCCTTTGATTTTCTCTTTGGGGGATTCCCTCTCTCCACTTGAAAGGGTTCTCATTTTGTAAAGAGGGAGCTAAGAGCAAAGCTTAAACACATACTTACACACCGAGTCCCTCCTTAATGAGCAGAGATCTGAAAAATACACCGCAGCCTGATCACAGAACGGCTCTGTTGGCTTTTCCTCTTTTTTTTTTTCCTCCTTTTTTAATTGCAAATCTCTCCAGTTCTGAACCTTCAAATAATTCTGCGCCTTCTTCCATCTTCTTACATATTTAAACTGAGTCATTCCTGTGGGTATTCGGAGGCAGAACTGTGCAACTGAGGCTTCAGCATCATGTTGAAGGAGCTCCTATCGAAGCCTGTGTTTGAATCCCACATAATAACATTTTTGAATAGGCTCCTATTGAAAAATTGGGGGGGGAAATAGAAAGAAATCATCTACACAAATTGTTCTGCTGAGCTATTTTCCAAATGGCCTTACAGCTGCTGTTTCAGATGTGATTTCTTTGCCTGACATTAGGTCCACTTACTGCTCACTTGAAAGCTGGGGAAAGAATTGCAGATGTTAACAGCCATCTCCGAAAACGTATTTCAGATTATTCCAAATTACTCTGGTGGAAAAGAAATCTGAAGACATTATCTTTAATATTAGAGCTGCAGGAACAGCAAAAATGCCCGTTTCCATTTTCTACGCCCCACTGACAATATGAGAAAAATACATATTGAGCCCACCTTTATTGAAATTGTTTTCCCTCCCCGTCCCTGCTTGCAGATCTCCCACCCTTAAGTGTGTGTCTCGTATTTATTAGCTCTCAGGAAACTGCTGCCGAGGAAATTTGCCTCCCAGTTTGGGAATCTGCTCTCAGTTCCCATCCAGTCTGAGGAATGGGCTGAGATGGATATCACCAGTGTGGAATAGGGATGTAGGCACCTCACCAAGCAATAGCATCACCTGCATCCTCGAGGGCATGGCAGAGCTGGGGGAGAGGGGGGCTGAGACTGGGGGAGAGGCTGTTCTCACCCAGGGCAGAGCTGCCCTCACCTCCACATCCCCCCCTTGCCATCAGGCACTTCCCTGCAGCCCTTTTCCTGGTCGCCAAGAGATCAGCTGCTGCACCACATTTAAATCCTCAGCTCAGGATAATACAGTGTTCAACTCATCACATCAGATATGCATCTATCAAAACACATTTTTCCTCATTTATGTCTCAATTTTCATTCTAATTATGTCTTGATTGCTTTTTGCTTTTGTCAATAAAGGGCAAACCACTGCTATTCATATCCATCCTGTGCTGTGCATGGCAGCAGTGAACCACCCCACCAAAGATGATGGGAGCATGTGAAGGACCAGACAAAGCCCTGTGTTGTCCTCTCACTGACTGCTATTTTAGAGAAGAAAATAGTTCATATTGTTTTCCCTGGGCAGGAGTGTGGCAAACAGCCCCAGGGACCCTGGCAGCTGGAGGATGCCAGGATGATGCGCTGGGGAAACAAGAGGAACCTCCCAGCCATAGTGTGACCAGCTTCATTACCAGCAAGCATTAAATTCAGCTTTCCAAATATAACTTAAAAATATCTAAAGATCTATATGAACTATCACATCTCCCTGCCAGAGGTATTTTTATTGTATAATTAAGTAAGAGCTGAAAAAGCATCCTTAAAGCATATTTATTGCTAGCCAAGTTCCTTGGTGAACATCAACATTAAGACTTACTTCTCCAAGAGTAATCCACGACCCATCTTTGCACACTAATGAAATTTAACTTTTTGGAAGGGGGGGTGGTCCTGTGACATACTTCTCAAGCCAAGATGCCCATGGATGCCAGACTCCCACCTCAGGCTTAGAACAAAAGTGCTGACTTGGCACGGTGCAGCAAACAGTTTGTTTGAAATAGCCTAAAAGTAATATTTCTCAGCAATTTTTCTCAGTCCACTGGTAGCATTGGGGCTTTGCATGGGCCACAGCACTTTTGGGGGACCAATGGGGACGTGTGCCCCCAAGTGCCTATGGCACTTGGGGGCACACGTCCCCATTGGTCCCCCAAAGCACAAGGTGAACGTTGATGAAGCTCAATAATACTGTGCCCATCGTTTTATGACTCCATGGCAAATGAAGCCATCTTCTCCTTAACCTACTGGAAAAAAATACCATATATGAGGTGTTTAGGATAGAAGAATCTGAAGGAATGTAATCTTTCAATTTGAAGAAGTAATAATCCAGAGGCCAGAAAGAAAAAGCCATGTGTATTAAATGCGTAATAGCTCATTATCGAAGCGTTGTAGAGTCATTATTTTAAATAACTGTATTTCATTCCAGTGGCTGGGATGGAAAGTGGTATGTATTTTGTGTAAAATAGATTTGCATTATTATTTATTCATGAGTTTTAAAAGGATCATTATTTTTGACGGACAGCTTCTGTCAAAAGATTTATAGATGGGAGCTTGTGTTTTCCCATAATAATGATTAATCAATAAACATTTGAAAATAGTGTTTAAAATTCAGCGTTACCAGGATACACATTTACCTCTAATTAGAAACAGGTTTCCATTTGGGAAACCAGATCACTTTCAAATTCCATTTAATTGCACACAAACCAACATGTCTTCTCACCTGCCACCTGCTGTGGCAGCACCCAGGGTCAATAACCAGAAGAAATGTGTCACTGTCACCCAACTTTTCGTTTACATTCCAGAGTTTTCACTCTTGGGGATGTGTTAATCCATGGGGTTTGAGCAGAGGAAGTGGGGTAACCCCTTGACAAGGCAAACCTGGGCCTGAAATGCAGCCAGAGCATCCCTGGTTGGGCAGGCAGGGCAGACAGGCCAGCTGTGCAAAGGGAACACCAGCCCCATTTCTCCTGTGCATCCATTAATTATTCATCAGGGCAACACTGCACTTGCTTTCCCTGGTCCCCCCAGGGCATCCCACTGCATCCCTGCTCACCTTTTACCAGGGGAATTACCTGGTGAACGCTTCCCTCAAACAAGTGCACCCCAAACACTCATCTCCTGCCCATAAATAAGCCTCAGACTGTATATTTTATTTAATTCTTCCATTACTATGAATGACCATTTTTTTGTCTGCTCCTTGCCCATGTGCTACAGCTTTGCAGCTGGATGTTGCTGCAAGGACAAATCAGGGACCCCAAGCTGGGCACCCAGCCCCAGCCCCTCCTCTGCTCCCAGCAATCCAAACCCCACGGTGGGGAAACTGCCATCAAAAACGTTCCCAAATATACAGACACCCTGCAGCAAATTTCCCTTCAAAAAATAATAATATTTCCTGGGGCAACTCTTCTCTGGGTGCCCCACCCTATACAGAAGGGAGATGTGAGGAGGTTTTATAATAGATTGGGAATTTTAGGGTTGAATGTGTTTAGAATAATCTTATTTTTAATAAATTTACAACCTGAACAGACGCCTTCGTTAGTAATAGCTTGTATTTTATGTGGTGTCACAAGGCTTTTTAACGTAGCAGGGTGAAATCTGGAGGTATTGTGCCAGCAGGAAAAACAGCCAGAAGTCACAGAAGTCCCATCTATTTGAAATGGATCCTAAACTCTGATCATGAAAGTCTTCTTTAGAGAAATATGTAAAAATCTTGAAATTCATTTCAAATTAGCTGACTTGAATATTTTGTACCCTAACAACCATAGAGCAAGAGAAATGGCTCAAAGGCAGAAAGAGAATTGACCTGAAATGCTCATTAAAATCACAATGAAACGAGGCTTTAAGAAAAGATGTTCTTTTCTCTGCTCTCCAGCATGATGTGAGAGGGTGGAAACTCCAACTCTTTTCACATCCTCCGCTTGCTCCACTTCAAATCCCTTCCTGCCAGTGCTAGCAAGAGGCATTCAGGCTGCATTAACCCTCTGGGTACCCAATGTCCAGCTCAGGAATGATGGTTTTTTTGCAGCATGGCCATTTTCAGTGCTGGGGCTACAATTCTTGGCAGGTGGGAAGGTGCTACCTCCATCCCTGATTTTTGGGGTGTGTTTTGGTGGGGGACAGGATTTCAGTGCTTTGTCCCTAGTACTTACACAGCACAGGTCATTATCCCTGCGGTGATGAGCATCCTCAGGTGCACCAGGGAGGATTTCACCAGCAATATCAAGTGTCAGCCCAGTTTGCAGCTATTAAAAGCTGGCTCTGAGCCCATAATATAATACATTGTGATTAAAGGAAGCACATTTGTCCTGCTGGTAATATCAACATTTTATGAATGAGCGGGTTCTGATATCAGCTAATTAGGAGAGGGTTTATTGCAGCATCTGTCACCTGGAGTTAAGCAATTTATCCTGGGAGGCTCCTCGTGGGGAGGGGGCTGTCAAAAGCTGGTGGTGGGGAAGGTGCAGGACATGGGGAAATGGCTGTGCCTTGGCACTGCCGGGGAAAATCCCCACTGGAAAAGTGGGGAAAACATGCTGGAAAATATACAAGCAATTAGATGCATTGTGGTATCCTAATTGCTTGGCTCACCAATAATTTTGGAGGGATAACCATGGCAACGGCGGGGTCACACACGTGTGTGTGGTGGCTGGAGCACACGGAGACAGAGGGCTTTCTTCTTCCCTTGGATGCAGTCAGTGGGATCTGATAGCTGGAGCACGGATGGCACGGCGTGGATTTCACCTGCTCTCCAAATACCTGGCAGTTTGCTCCTCTGCCCACACTTCCACAGGAACATTTCACCACCACGAGTGTGTTAAACCCAAGGAATTACCTCCACGTGCATGGCACTGGTGCCATCATTATCCTTGGCACACTGCTGGTTTTCTTCATAATGTACAAGCAGGAGACACTGAGTGCTTGTAGGTATCTCATTACAACAAATCAACTTCAAAGGATGCCACAAGTTCTTCCATCTTTTATCTATCCCTTAATCTTTAAAATTAAGCAAGGCTTAAAATGCGGATATCAATTTTGGTGCTGGATGATGGAGGGACCGGGGCAGGGTTTCAGAAATGGGATGTGTCTTTCATTTATAGCACGTTGTCATCAGGGTTTCTTTTATTTGCACATCTGGAACCAGGCAAAGCTGGGAAGAGCTTCTGGCCATTCCTGATGCTTTGCTTTCCTCTGGAGAGCTCAAAAAACTAGCCTCACTAAGGAGTAATTAAGCAAGATAGTTAATAAAGTCATGCTGAAGAGGAAATTATAGTCATAGTACCCGAGCATATGGGAAAGATTTTGGAATCTGTTGCTTTTTACACAGTTTATCCATTTGTAGAAAGCCATATTTAGAAAAAAAGTTGTGGCAGGTACAGCTGGGAGCACAGACTCCCCAGGGCCGGGGCATCTTCCCATGCTGGCTTTCCCAGGGCTCAGCATCATCTCATTAAATTCAGGCAGCTCAAGCTGCTCCTCAGAGGAGTGCAATAGCAAAGCCAAGGCTGAAAAAAACACCATGCATTTCAAAACTATGTGCACAAATACCCACCTGAATGCAGCCACCTGTGGAAATGTATTCAGGTGCTGGGGGAGCCTGGAGGAGCTGGGCAATGTATTCACCTTTTCATACTTATTTGTGCTTCTGTGATACAGCCTGTCTTGTTGTACAAGGCACAGGGCTCATGGAGATGTTTCTTAGCTATTAATAAAAGTGAAATCACTATAATAACTGTGGTTTTACCCCTGCTTGGCCCCACCAGCGGGTCTGGGTTGTTGGCAGCTCAGCTTTGCAGCTAAGCAAATACTGGATTAAAACAAGGAAAAATCTCGTTTCATCTCTCTTAGCCTCAGGTCAGAGAGATTTTGTGACCCATCTCCATATTAAAATCTGGTTAAGTGTGACCTGAGACTCAGCTGACATCACTAATACAGCACATGTTGGTATTTCATCCTCGGTTACGCCGGGGTGGGGGTTAAGGCAGCTTGGTGATAACCTGGCTCCCACCTGTGGTGCTCAGCCTGGGAGATGCTGAGCAGGTTTGCAGAAGTGTCCTGCAGTAGGGGTGTGTTTTTCATGAGCATGAAGTGTCCAATCAGCCCACTGCTGAAACCATTCCTGGCCTCTAAGGCACTGCAAATAGCAGCGATGATGTGGTGCGGGGTGTGAGAGGGTATCCTGGCCCATGGGATGCTCTGGCTTCAGAAATGACATACTGGGAGGAGGATGTCTTGGGGAGAAACAGTCTGGGGGGGGGACATGATCTCTGTTTTCAAAATGCTGATTTTAGCGTGGAGGTGAGGGCAGGGTTAAATGGTGTTTTCCAAGCAGAATTACCACCCTCTGCTCTCTGGTAGGATTGTAACCTTCTCTCTTATTTGCTCACAACTGTTTCTTGATGTGACAGCAGAATCTCAAGCTGCTCAGCACCTGCTAACCCTCCGTGGCAGCCTGGGCACAGACCTGGGTTCACAAGGCATCACAACCCATCTTCTCCTACCATCATGGCACTTGAGGCCATGGTCTAATGGTTAGGAATATGATGGGATAAAGGTTGGACTTGATGACCCTGGAGGTCCCTTCCAACCACAATTATTCTATGATTCTATGATTCTATGATCACTGCTCTTGGGGTCTTCATCCCCAGTGAGGAAAGGAAGGTTGACATCCTTTTAACGTCATGAAACACACATATTTAAGTGTCCAGTTCAGTTCCCAGCATGGTGCTGGTCCTGCACAGCCTGGGTTCATCTCACCTTGGGGTGCCACACAGGGGACAACAG
Source organism: Podargus strigoides (assembly GCA_028020825.1). Classification (NCBI taxonomy): domain Eukaryota; kingdom Metazoa; phylum Chordata; class Aves; order Caprimulgiformes; family Podargidae; genus Podargus; species Podargus strigoides. The sequence goes on along the minus strand of CM051625.1, from coordinate 2,184,936 downwards.
GCTTTTCCTCCATCAGGAGCATTGGGCAGCTCCAGCATGTTTAAACCATACGCTTGTAGTGCAATAAATCTGGTAAATACCAATAAAATCGGTGCTGCCAAATAAAGGGGTGATTAAGGACTTACACCAGAGCGAGGCTGAGAGTGTAACACTGGGCATGGTCCCTCCACGAGGGATTTGAAAAGCAAAGCAAGGGCTGCATGAACGTAAATAGCAGGAGGTGCCAAATTCAAGTGTGTTCACCCCTCTGAGATCCTGGAAATCCTTGTTTATAGAGGAAAGCTGCCCTCAGGGCAGAGCCAGGGCAGGCAACAGAAATACCTGCGTGAGTAAACCCCTGGACAGCCAGCTAGAGTTTAATTCACTTGAAAAATAACCCCACAATAAAACAACACAATAGCTGGAGAAATAAAAGAAAAAGAAAAGTTAAGTTAAAATATAGCTCTATAAACCAGTACCTATAAAACAGGAATGTTGGGAAAGGAGTTTTTTGGTGGGTTGGGAAATGTACTTTTACATTTCAGGATTTATGTTGCTGAGCCCTGTGACCAAATCACAGGTTGCTTTAAACAAGCAGCATCCTCACCCTCCTGCCTTGCAAGGGTTAGCCAGAACCTCCAGTGAGAACCCAGCATCGAGGCACCCCGGCAGCTCCTCATGGCCAGGTGTGCTCTGAGGGCTGGCATAAGGGTCTTGTAATCCCTTTTCTGGGAATTTGGGAAGAGGAGGCTCCCACCGGTGAGCAGATCACGCACGCCCTCAGTCCGTGCTGCACTTGCCATCCTTCTCTGCTTTCATCTGCGCTGTAGTTGAGGCTGAGCAGCAATAGGGGACATCACTAGATCTCCAATGAAGCACTGAATCATTAGGGACTTACAGTAGGATTAAGCAACACAGCTAATTAATTGTAACAGCTGACTTCAGTGAGGAATTTGGAAGACTGCATTAAACTAATTCCCCAGTGCTGATATCCTGGAGGCATGCTCTCTGGAACACAGAAGGATACAAACCCCCCTCTCCAGGTGGCTGAGAATATCTTAAATAATCCAGGTGTGGACAAGGCAGGTAGGGAAAGCAACAGGGACCACCTGGGAGCATCAGCAGTGGTGTCCCTGGCCAGACAGTGGGAACCATTGACCCAGACAGAGCTGATGGAGTTGGAGGTGGCTGTGGTGGAGAGGTAGCAGTGACATGAAGGACATCATGATGTGCCCAAGCTGTTCTATTGGGATAAACATCCTATTTCAGGCCACTTACATGCAAATACAACTGCATGTCTAATTTGTGTGGATGCTCCTGAGCATCCCTGAGCACAAGCACGAGCAAAGGGGGAAAAGCTGTGCTCGAGGGTGTGTGATCACCTTCTGGAGCCACAGAAAGGGGTTATGTGCACCTGCTCATTTGGGTTGGGAACACATAGGGGCTTTTGCTGATCCTAGAGGTCAGAGCCCTCCAGTGAGGGGGCTTTGCTGCTGTCCCTGAAGCTGCTCTGCTTCCCCCACTTCCAGGGCTTTAGCCATTTTGGCTGTTTCTCATTAAAAATCTAGCCCACCTCAGAAACCAGTATTTTATGATGGGTGAATACAGTCTGAAAGAAAACATGGCTTTTAACTACCCCATGTTTTCAGTAATGTTTTTATTTGAACCATTTCTGACATTCTTCTGTTTTTCTGCACTAAACATCCATTTTCATACCATGCTGGGGAGATGTTTGGAGTAGCTTTACATTACCCTTGAGCCTTCCCTCCAACTTCTGCAGCATGAGGATGGGCTAAGGACAACTTTATCACTTGTCCCTGCCTCAAGACCACATCAAGGAGGGCTGGGGGCAGAGTGCCATTTATTTTTTGCAAAAAGAAATATATCCTAAGAGGAAGCTAATACTCAAGATTGTTCAGGATAATGGACTTTGATCATAAAGCAACACAAAGATTCTTGGGTGTAATTGAATATGGCTACAGTGAATCAGGGCAGATAATAATTTGCACAGTTAATTTGCTTTCAGAAGTGACATGGCACTAATGAATTCATAGAAAGTGTCTGCTTTCTGTGGGGTGTGCAGAAGGAGGCTTTTTGGAAGGGTATTTTAAAGGTAGATGGGACTACATCTACCTTTAAAAAGGGGATGGAAAAAAGCAGAAAAATGAGCACTTGAGCAAAGCCAGCTCAAAGAGGTCTACACCCAGGGCCTCTTCACATCTGTGTTTTAATGGGGTTTATTCAATTTCTGGCAAATGCATTGCTTTTATGAAGAAACACATGGTATTTCTCACCTTTCATTAGCTAGAGAAGAATGACAGGTTCAAACCTGGTGCCACCTTGAAACCAAATAAACCTCCATCCACCAATGCATTTCAAATTATTTTACTACCCAAAAAAACACCCCCAACAAAAACTGGAATGGGGCTTCAGCCTTCCATTAGCTAAATCCTGCTGGGGTGAGCATGGCATTGCATGAAGCTTCAGCAGCTGGCCAGGACACTGCTGCAAAACAGTCCTTCTTCCTCACCAAATTCACAGACTTCCCTGTGTTTCTGTTAGATTTTTCATCATGCAGAATTGCACCAAAGGAAACATTGAGCTTATAGAATCATAGAATCATTTGGGTTGGAAAAGACCTTTAAGATCATCTTAAAGGTCATAAATCTTTAAGATCGTAAAGGTCTTTTTCCAACCCAAATGATTCTATGGTTCCATGATTCTAAGCTCCCCCAGTCCAACCATTAACCCAGCACTGTCCAGTGCCCACTGCCCCATGTCCCTCAGCACCACATCTCCACAGCTCTGACATCCCTCCAGGGATGGGGACTGCCCCCTGCCCTGGGCAGCCTGGGCCAGTGCTGGGGAACCCTTTGGGGGAAGGAATTGTTCCCAATATCCAATCTAACCCTGCCCTGGCACAACTTGAGGCCATCACCCCTCATCCTGTCACTGTCACCTGGGAGCAGAGACCGACCCCCCCTGGCTACAACAGCAATTTTCTCCCAGCTCAGCATGAACATTATCAGCTGTATGTTAATAACTCACCTCCAGCTCTGGCCAGGTGAGCCCATTGTGGGCACAAACTTCATTTATACCAACCTGAGAACAATTCCTTTTAAAGACAATTGCACGTCCTTCCACCTGCAGGGGCTTCAGGATGTTTGCTGCTAACAAGTTATTTTAACCCTCCTTGGTGTGAATGCTGTAATTTCCTTTCCTGCTGGGTTTTCCAGGCTTTGGCCCATAGACTATTGTTTGCCAAAGCCACCAGGTGTGCTGAGACCCCCCCAGAGCTGTGCTGGAGCCGCTGCCAGGGCTGAGACCCCGAAGCCATGCTCAGCCAGCAGCAGGACTGCACCAGGATCACAGTCACATCTAATTTCTTATTTTAGGGAGAAAAAACAGAGGACATTTCCATTTTGCAAAGTGCATCCACATCCCTTGTGCATAACCCCGTCCTCCTGCCCACCTGGATGCATGTGCTGGTTGCACCAGGGCTGTGCTCTGCAGCATAATGAGCTCATTAGGAAATATCTCATTAATTGCCGCAGGTTCTGGATCAGAGTTTGACACCTGCAAACGTGACCCAGATGGAGACGCTGGAGGCCCAGCCTGGGGACTCCCCAACCATGGCCCTACCTGTGGACACGATGATGGGGGCTGAGAGCCAGTGTGACCTTGATGCTCCATTCAACCACGCGACACTTTATTCCCTTAAAAACATAAAAAGGAAAGACAATCTCTCAGATAAGAATAAAAATGTTTTTCTTCCCCCAGCTCCAAGTGAAGAACTATTTTATAAATCATTTCAGATAAACAGAGACAATCCAATCTTTGTTTTGAATTCATGCTGGAGATGCTGTGCAGGCGCTGATAGCCTGGGATCGCTGCGCCCCCACCAATAAATCTGCCATGTGCAATAGGGGGTCTGCCAAGAAAATCCCCCTAGGCTTGGGCTGGCTTCAGCAGAGGATATATGAACAAGACTGTATAAATATTGCAGTTTTAGGCCAGTTCCCTCTCTAACAGCTTTTGCAAACCCAAGTGAATTTCCTCTTGGTGATGTGCACGTCAGATACAAGTGCTGGGTGCTGTTTGCTCATGCAACCTGATTTTTAAATATTTTTTATCTGAGCAGTTCATTGGTTTTTAGGCACAGGTGGGATAAGGGGAGCAAAGAAATCAGCATGGCTGCAAATAGAAAGAACCACAAAGAAAACCACTATTTTGCCACATCTGCCCTGAATTCACAGGTAGCAGGCAGTGTGGATGAGCTGCCTAGGGTCGGTGCTGATGTCAAAGTATTTGCCAAGGCTGGGGCTGCCCAGGGACTGGGAGATGCCAGGGAGGCTGAATGCTCAGGGCATCCTGCTGCTGCTGTGGCTTTGATGCTGCAGGGTGTACTCAGGGATGGGATACAGTGTCCTCGGAGGACCCCAGCAATATGCTGATGCTCCAGGAGAAGGGTAGAAAAGGCTCTTTCTTCTCAGGGTAAAGTATTTCTAGCAAAATCAGAGCCCTGCAAATGCTGGTGTCAAGTCAAAACCGAGGAACTGTGCTGTACGAGTCAGGCTGCAGCAGCACCCAGGCTTATAAACCAGCAGCATCCTGACCCACATGTGTGCAGCCCTTTGGAAAGGCAGGGGTGAGAGTCAGCTGGCTCCCAAAATGCCTAAAATGGGTAAAAAAGAGATGGGTTTAGGTGTGCTTCCTCTTGCAGGCTTTTATTTTTGCTATATTCCGACATCTTTCTCTCCATTGTTTGTCCTGGGCTGGTGAAGTGTCCTAGGACTGAGAGGGTAATCTATTAATTTGTCATTAATTAGAGGCTTCAGCTTTTAGCATCCCTTTGGACAGACTGGCAGCTCTGAACTGCAGGGCCCAGGGGACCTGGAGAGCTGGCAGTGCATTGCCCTTCAGTGCTCTGTGTTGAAGGATCTCTTAAAAACGGAGCAAAAAAAAAAAGGGGCTCAAGCTCCAATTTCTGGTTTTGGTCAGGGATATCCCATATGAAAAAAAAAAAAAACCCAATAAAAAAAGAGAAGCTGGAAAATGATATTGGAAAGAGAGTTCTTCCTCCTGTGCTGCTGGCAGGAGTAGGGGTGCACCCAGGGAGGCTGGCCAAGCCCCGCAGCATCGCCCTGAGATGCAAACCACGCAGCAGCGTGTGCTGGTACAGCGAGGCGTGGGATTAGGGAAAGGGCTAAGGTGCCATTATGTGCAATTTCCTTTTTCAGTTTCCTTTCTTAGTAATTATTCCTATTATGTAGGTGGACAGTCTCTTAATATAGATAAAGACCTTTGCAGCTGCTCCGTCGTCGGCCTCGTGTTTAATATGCACTTTATAATTAGCCTGGAAGGGAAGACCCACGGTTGCAGTCAGTCCCTGTTCTCTCAGATCATTTTTAATCTGAGCTGGGCTCAGCTGGGAAGGGCTGATAAGCACTTCTGTACATGACAAACAGAGCTTTAATCTCTTCTTTCCATTTCTAGTGAGCTCATTACACAAATTTGTCTCCAAACAGCCCCAATGCATTAAAAAAATTGCCCGTCCTGGATGTCGTATGCTTTCTTTTAAATTTTCTTAAAGCCCTCAGTTTAACCCTGGGGTTCACAGATGGGGGGAGGTGTTTGCAAGGGGCTGAACAGCAAAGGTCACCAGTTCCCTCCCACAACCTGGTAAGCCCTTTGCTGTTTATATTGATTTTATGTGCCACAGCCACTCCTTTGCTGGGTGAGGATCGTGATGGTGCCCATTGGATCGAGGAGGGATGCTGCACGTGAGTTTCCTCCTGTAGAAGGTTGGTAGCAGCAATAACAAAGGCTGATGGCTGGAGTTGGAAGCTGGGTACACTCTGGTCACTGGTGACAGATGTCTTCAGCCATGAGGTTAGTTGAGACCCTGGGTCAATTCTCTAGATTTTTGGCCAAGCCAGACCAGTTTTTGCTGTAGAAGAGATGTCTCTAGCCCAAACCGACATCGTAAGCACAATGCTAAATTTACCAGGCAAGGCTCTTCACCTGGACCACAACTTTCATCCCTCCCATCTCCTGATTACCACATTAACAAACCAGTTTTGGCTTCATCTGGGTGAGATAAAGCTGCTTCTGAGCAACAAATTCTAAATATAACCTTTTTTTTTTTTTTTCCCCAAAAAAGCATTTTGAGTATTTCTGCACATCCATGGATAGAGAAGTGGATGGCTCTCAGGGGTGCTCTTGCCTAGTTTTGCTCAGCTCCCCTTTGGCAGGGAGAAGGGCTCACAGACCCCCCCAAAAGATTACAAATTGCAGTAGAGGTGAGCAGGCACCTGATGGGGGTCAAGTGCAAGGCCACCCCAAGAAGATGACATGGTGGGACCTCCCCTGGTGCCAGTGGCTTCGTGCCCAGCCACGGTGACGCCGACCACACCAGCCCAGACGTCTCTCCTAACTGCAGCTGGGACAAAGAGGCAATAAAAGACATAACAGTTAATCAGCCCTTAATTAATTATAATAGGATAAGGAGTCTGAAAGGGTACAGAAGCAGATCTGAACTTCCTAACAGCATTAGAAAAATTTGCTTCTGGTGAGTTAAAAATGTGAGTGTGAGTAAAATGGGTGTCATAAGCCTAAGCCAAAATTTTACTCAATATTCTTTTTTTTTTCCCCTTTAATAAATCAACTGGGCTATACTAAGATGAATGAGGAAGTGCCTTTGCAACAGCCTCAACTGCAGCAAACTCACTCAGAGCTTTGATGATTGCCTTTACTATAAAGTAGGGAGATAGCTGTATAATTCTCACATTAAAATTGTCATACTTGGTCTTGATATTAATTTTCCGAGAGATGCAAACAATTATTTGCACTTTTGAGATACCAACAGAAGCGTATTTAATCTGAGCATTAAACATGCACAGTTCATCAGCCTTGAAGTTCATCCGAGCTAAAGATAGCACGGATCCGACACCGGGAAAGCCATTTCCCCTTCACTTCCAACAAGGTTTAACTCTGACCTGTGGTGTTGGGAAGCACTAATGTGAGCATCACTGTTTGCTGTGTGTTCTTGTGTAATGTCAGCTTGTGGAGCTCAGTGTTAACTGTCCTTAATGGTAAATAATGTGGGTGCATTTTAGCCTGAGAGTCACAGAGGCTGTGAAGAGTGTCCATGCTCCCATAGTCCACATGGCCAGGAGAGCAGATGAATCAAATCATTTAAAACTTCAAAGGAGGCTTTAAGTTAGACTTTCCCACTCCACAGCTGCAGGGTGGAGCATTGGCATGGGGATGTGAAGGTGTGGTGGGCACGAGAGGCACTGGGTCATTGCTGACGTTCTGCCTTGGAGGACAAGATATGGCTCCCAAAAAAACCCTTCCCAATGGCAAAACCCTGGGCAGGGTCCTGAGTTACAGGAACCCCACCAGCTGTCCACATGCATCCCTCAAGCTCCTTCCCACCAAACATCCATGAGTAACTCTCAGGCTTATTTGCACCAAATGTCCATGTGAAACTGTCAGGCCACTTCTGGAAGAATTAGGGCATCAAGTTTGTGCAGCATCCTCCTCCTTTTGCTGGTTCTGCTCCTCATTGACTGCAAATGACAGTTCTTACACATCTTCAAACTCCAGTTTTGAACCACAACAGCACGGCGCTTCAGAAAAAAGCTGAGTACAAATGGCTGTGTTGACATCTCCTGCAGGAAAAAATACATAAGTATTAGGCTGGAACTGATATTTTCCCAGGAGAAATCCTTGCTTTTCGTGAAACCATATGTTTTGGAAGAACCCTCCGCACACAGAGTTTGACCTGTTCACCTCTCAGTGGAGATAATGCCTTTGTGAGGGCATCCACCTCTGTTTGGTTTTAATTTATCGGGAATCAGGGTGTCTGACACTCCTGCTCAATAGTAAATAGAGATGTGTGTGTCATCCTTCATGAGCAGCTCATGGGCACAGGCGTTTCATTGCGTGGTGAGCAGCTCTTGTTTGCTTTGCTGCAGTCAGCTGAGCTTTCCAAAGCCCCAAATTAATGTGATCTTATGAAGACTTGTTCAGCAGCACAAAGGCTTCAATTCAGATAGATTCAAGGAAACAATCCAAGAAAATGTTCCTTTCAAACATCTTCTGTGCGAGTACATTCAGACAGTTTCTTGAACTCACAACCAGCTACAACACTCATTTAAATCTGTATTTGTTCAGAAGGATTTATCTATTCATGCCAAACTGATAAAGGGAGACACTGCAGGGGTGCCTTGAGCGGCACGATGTGGTATCAACTTATCAGTAGCTCATGTATAGCCTACTCCAATTTTAAATTTTATCCTTAAAATCTTTTTTCTTGCATGTTTTCAGACACAGTTGGTCTTCAGTGGGAAGACCATGATGGTTCTTTGCTTTCATTTAAAGATTTTGTCCTTGAGAAGAGGTGCAGGAATCACATGAACTGAAAGGAGAAAAAACACAGCTCTTCACTCAGGCTTTCATGGCCTGGGTAGCATCAACATTTACATATCAATCCCTCCTGCTCTGCTAGCTGAAGAACGTTTTTGCATTCTTCAGACCACCAGACCCCTGCCTAAAAACAAGACGTCTCTGGAGATCTGTTTTGATGAGCTCAAGGTCATGTGTAAACTGAAAAATGGAAATAATCCTTCTCTTTGGGAAGTCTTTTGAATAAATGAGTCCATCCGTTTTCTGACCAAGTACTTTGAAGACTCCAATTTGTGGTGATTTAACAGCACTTGAGAGGAGAAGTCCAATAAAAAGCTCGTTCGAGGTGGAAAACACAGCAGCAGTCGTGCATGCATATTTCAAACATGACAGTGAAATAACATGATAGAGAAAAGTGACATGAAATAGAAAACAAACACTTCCACTTGAAGGCAAAAATAGAATAAAAACATTTTACAGAAATAATACAACTCTGGTTAACAAAAGCAGTGTTAGCTTACAATTGCTTTTATTACTTTATATGCTATTCTTGGATGCACAAACCAAGAGCAACCGCAGTTCTGCTCAGCAGCACCATAAATATTCCTGAAAATTCACTCAAGGTAATGAACAGGTTGAAACAATCTGACAAAAATAATTCCAGCCTTCCCATGGGGATAATATGCCCCAATAACACCCTGCATGGTACCTGCAGTTCTCCGCAGCGCTTGGTGGCCAGACATTTCTGCAGAAGAAAGCTGAATTTATGATGGTTTCCTATGTGGTGCTTCCAAAAATGCTCCGTGGGGCCAGGCTGCAGATTTGGGGCAAGAACCTTGGGGTTTTGCATCATATCCTTGCCCTGACTTTCAGCAATAGTCCCAGCTGGTGATGGTTAAGCTGGAGGTTAAGTTTGGGAAAGCTGCTGCCAAAAAGACAGTAATTTACCCAGGCATGCATAGCAAAGGTTCATACATTTCTAATTAGTACGTGGCAGGAGGTACCACACTGTAGGAGTCTGCCCCCAGCTGCTACAGGGTACAGCTCTTATTGTTTTTATAGTGATGGTGCATTGCTGGTGCGTGTCTCATCATCGCCCCAGCTAGTGCCTTGCAGAGCAGAACTTGTGCAGCTGAGCTCAGCTTAGCAGAACATCTGCTGCAGTTTGCAAAGTAAAGCTCATCTATGTGCATGTGTACAGAGGGAAGGTTTTCAGCATCCCATTTTTGTTATCTTTGGGGAAAAAAATGCCCTGGGGACTTGGAGCATCCTGTAGGAAGCCAGGCAGAAGCAGCAGGGCTCAGGAGCTTTTTTCCAGGGATGACTTCATGTATGTTACCTCTTGCTGCTCGTGTGTGTCACTTCTTCAGGCTCTCCAGGCTTGCCCAAGGCCGTGTTTTCAGCTGCACTCAACTAAGCACCGCTGCAGTGCCCACAACATTCTCAGCATCCCACTTTGCCCCTGAAAATACAAGTTAAATGCTGTGTTCTCTAGATTGTTGCTAAGCCTGACTTTTTAGACACTATTTGTCAGCAAAGTATGTGCAATTCGATCAGAGCCCATAGTTAAACTTTATTTTCAATGGCCATTATAAATATTTTTACTTATGAATTAAATTTCCAAAGCCAGTTTCAGGTGGCTACAATTTTCCATGGCCAGAGGCAAGTTATCCTGCACAAGTTTAACAGAAGCTGTTTGGTCACTGTCAGGTTATTTGGGGTGAAAAAATCTATCCAAATGCTTAGTTTTACTCAAACTTGGTTAATTAAAATAAAATCTCACTGATAACCTACAAGAGGGCTTCAAGAAGTATGTTATAGAGCTCATAATCCAGCTCTTACCTTGAGCTGACACACCAATATCTTCACACAGGTTTATGCAGGCACAAAGTATACAGCTTGCATAAATACATTTTAAAATACCTTAGCTAAGATTCACAAGTATTTAACAACTCTTATGAAGCATGCAAACATCTTTTCTCTCTATTTTCCTTGTAAAAGAGCTGTAATAAAATCCAGCATCTCAATGCGTGAGTCACCGCTGACTCACAGATAAAACTATCCACACTTGTTTTGGGTAAGCCAGGAGGACAAACACAGTCTGCAGCACGCCGAGCTACCTCAGAGCATCTGTCTGCCCAAACAGAAATTAAACTTCTTTGCATGAAACACACTGGCTCCCGCCAACCCATTTAATGAGCTGCGCGCGGCTGCCAGAACATCATCCCCACTTTGCATCTACTTATCCTCTCACTCAACGCGCTCCAAGACGAAGTCATTCCGGCAGCGTGTTTGGATTTAATATCCACTGCTTTCTGGACTGGAAGATGTTTTTTCCTGTTTTTCATGTCTGCAAAGCTTCCCACTTCATTGTCCTTGCTGCAATGTCGTCCCCCTCTGAGGATGCGCCGTTGGGGTTTCTCACTGCCGTCGAAGCACATCATCTGAAGGACCCAGAAGAGACACTGCCCCAGGGAAGCTGTGGCTGCCCCCTCCCTGGCAGTGTTCCAGGCCAGGTTGGATGGGGCTTGGAGCAACCTGGGCTGGTGGGAGGTGTCCCTGCCCATGGCAGGGGGGTTGGAACCAGATGAGCTTTGGGGTCCCTTTCCAACTCAAACCATTCTGGGATTCTACGAGGAGAAGACAATCACGCTAGCTTTGTGGAGAAGAAGAGTGGGATGAAAGGGTTCTTCAAGAAACAGAGAAGTGGAGGCAGAGGCAGAGGCTGGCAGGAGTCCCCTCCATCCAAGGCGATGGTTACAGGCTCAGCTGCTCATGCCAGGAGCAAACACACATGCAGCCAGCCTGGGACCTTCTCCCCTGTATGAGACCCTCACAGCCCAGCCCAAATTCCCTGGCAGAACTATTTTTGGTGGAAAAGTGTGTGCCTGGGAGGTATGTGTGTGCCACCACCCTGTTTACTTCTTGGTCTATCACAAAGCAAATGCAGCTTTGTGGTGCATCCCTGTGCAGCCCCAGATGCTGCAAGGCTGGGCTTCCAAGGCAGGACCACCCTTCTCCAAGCTGAGATTTCCACTAGTGCACCCTGTGCTGCATCTCTTCAGTCCAGGCTAGTTTCTTTTTTTTGATGCATTTTTTATTTTGCACAACACATTATTAACTCTGTGAGCTGCTCTGTGTTCTTGCTCACGGCCAAGTCTCCCTTTGCAGTGAACAGACCCGTGCTGCCCAGATCCTGCACCAGCAAAGGGCAGAAGAACCTTGAATACTGTGGTTTTAAATGTGAATTATGGTGGGACAAGGTGATTTGGTGAAGAAAACATCTGCCTGAGTTTTCCCATAGCAGAATTTTAGCCAATGCCAAAATTGACTGTCAGATGATCTTCTAATTTAAAGGTTACTTGTACATATTAATAGTTGTAAATCTACTGTTACCAGAGGGGATTGGAGCTGGAAAGGAGAGGAGACAAAGAAAGAGGCTTGACAATCTCCATTGGCCAACTCTGTGGGGTTATAACACCAAACACTTGTTATAAGGATTGATCAAAGGATGCAAGGGTGAATAGCAGCGCCCAAGGGAGCATGAGGACATGTGAGGTAACACCACCATGCAAGTACCCAGCAGAAAGCTGCAAAGCATGCAGGTGGAAGAGCTGCCTGAGAGGTGGGCTGTACCTTTATTTATTCTTATTTACCAGTATTTGAACATTTAGGGTTATAAATTGCTGTTCCCCACAAAAACACCCCCAAGGGCTTGAATAACCTGGTCTCCAACACCCCAGAAGACTCCCTGTGGGTTCAAGGCTGGGTTTGCTCCTGTGGTCCCAGCAGGACACATCCCAGGATGTCCTCGAGGTGGCTGCAAACCCAGCAAAGTGGAAATGTGATGATTCAGCTGGGGTCAGGGCTGATTTTCCAGTGCAAATGGCCAAAGTTCCTGGTGAGTCACAAGCAGCTCCCCCCAGCCTGTGAAGGAGGAGAGTTTTACCCTTTGCACATGGACAATGAGACTGCAAATCTCTTAAGCTTTTGCCCACCAGAGCATCACTGTTCACAGCCAGAGTGGTTTCTTCTCACAGCAATGATGAAATCTCGGATTGTGCTGGCTTTTAATGCAAGACACTCACACACTTTACTGAAAGAAGAACATTTAAAGAGAGGAGAAAATGAGAGTTTTCCTCCAAGGAGTGAAACCCAAGACCTAACAGGTCACCTGGGAGTCCCTTACCCTGAAAAAGAGCAGGATTTCTCCCCGTAACGTTTCCCCCAACATTTTGTCTCGTCTAGTTCTCAAAGTCTCAAGTAGAGAGGATTTACTCGAGGTCTGGCATTGCTCACTCGCCTCTCTGGTTAATGTTGCAGCATCCCTGCCAACACAGCTTTAATCTCCATCTCTGTGAGGGATTATTATATTTAGGCAGAAGTGAAATAAAGGATGAAGATAAATAATCTACAGTGAAAGGGAAATAGCAGCTCACCACTCGCTGCTTCCTTCACGTGAAACAGATTTCAGTGGGATGTAGAGGTGGTGTGAGACACAAGGGGGTTGTGCCTCCCTGGGATCCCACAGCCTGGGGATACTGTATTTTGTGTTGTATGGCCCCTGGGGATGGGGCTTGCACTGGGAAAGGGGAGAGGACATCTCCAGGGACAACCTCAGGGCAGGTGCAGTTGGCTTCATTGGCCGTTACAGAACCACAGAATGGTTTCTGCCTAAAATCTTAACCTAAATCTCCCCTCTTCCAGTTTAAAGCCATCACCTCTCATCCTGTCACTCCCATGCCCTTGTCCAAAGTCCCTCCCCAGCTTTCCTGTCCCCCCCAGGCACTGGAAGGTGCTCTAAGGTCTCCCCAGAGCCTTCTCTTCTCCAGCTGAACACCCCAACTCCCTCAGCCTGTCCCCAGAGCAGAGCTGCTCCAGCCCATGGATGTTATCATCCACAGAAAATAGAAACTCCAAAGGAAGATGTTTATAAGTGTCTATTTTATTCTAATTCTGTTTTTTTTTCCTGCTTGGTTATTGTTCAATATCGTGATGGATGCCTAGGGAATGGGCACCAGGCACTGTCCCACACCCACTCCTCCCTGCTTTGCGTGGCCATCATTCGTTGGGCTGAAACCAGAGCAGCCTTCAGGAAAAACACGTGGCACATCCCAGCAAACTGATAAACCTCTGTGCCATTCAAGGCGAACACGATCTGTTTGTTTGTTTGCTTTTAAAATTAAATTAAAGTATTGCAGGTAATTATTCCCGAGCGTTTTCTTGGGAAAGGCTTTGTAAGCATCTTACCTGGTGGGTAAATGCCACACAGGTCATGTGATGGAAGGCAAAGCCCTCGTCTTTGACTCTGCCCTTGCCAGAAGATTTCTGTTTCATTAGCACAGTATTAATGAGGCTGGATTTTAAAGCAGGTGTTAAGTGCAATCAGACCAGCTTTATTAGGCTACAAATTGTCTGGAGCTGACAAAGGCAGTCAGCTCGGTCCATGCTCAGTTAACCTTTGCCTGCATGCATGATTTGGCTGATTAAACAGCAACTGATAATGACCTTCAGCCCAGGGAGCCTCTAGAGGTGATGCCACATAGACTCCGCTGTGCTGAATGTAAATCTTCAGAGGATCATCACCTTTTCAATTTAGGAGCCCATACAGTCACTGTAAAATTATGCAATATCATGCTGCGGCGAGGAGCTAATTTTCTGGTGCTAAACCAGTATTTCGAATGCAGACTGAGAGAGGGATGGTAACACAGTTACATCTAACAGAAACAAATACTGAGGATCCAAGGGTACCAATATCTAAACCAATGCCTGCTGACTGGAGTACTACATGTGCATATAAAAATGAAAGTGAAGGATTGAAGAAATTGTTGGCTGTGAGGGTGGTGAGACCCTGGCCCAGGGTGCCCAGAGAAGCTGTGGCTGCCCCCTCCCTGGCAGTGTTCCAGGCCAGGTTGGATGGGGCTTGGAGCAACCTGGGCTGGTGGGAGGTGTCCCTGCCATGGCAGGGGGGTGGAACCAGATGAGTTTTGAGGTCCTTTCCAACCCAAACCATTCTGGGATTCTATGAATCTATGATTTTATGGGGATTGCCCTTTCTAGGTCCCAACCCCAGCCATGCTGAAGTCAAGCACAATATTTCCCTTGGCCTCAGCAGAGTCAGGTTTGAGGACTGGTGTTCCTCATTATTGGTGGGTGCTGTGGCTCCCAAACCCAGTGGTTCCCCACCTTCCCGTCAAGGCCAAGGGCACAGATGATGCAGGAGGTAGTTGTGGTATTTCCATCCTATTTCCTAAACAGAACAAATAGGGCACCACAAAGATGCTCAGCCCTGGGGCATTTCTGATGCCTGTACGACAGCATCTTGTGTAAGAAACAGTGAATTATTCAAATCCAACAGCCAAGACACAACACTTTAGCTAAAAATACCACATTAATAGTTCTCCCTTTCAGAAGATATTGATGGCTTGTTGTTAGATAACTTCACATTGAAATAATAATGGTGAGTAGGAGGAAAAGCTGCAGAAATGTGTTATGTAGGTGAGTCAAATCTGGACAGAAGCGGAGATGCTGGGAATGACTCATGATGTGTGACCCAGGATACAGGGCCATAACTGAATTTGTCTGGTCCATAGGAAAATGTGAGTAGAAAACTTCAGAAATCCTGCTTTCTTCTTTGCAATTGTGAGAAAATAAAAATGCATCGAGCTGTTGGAGGGGTCCAGAGGAGGGCACAGAGATGATCTGAGGGCTGGAGCACCTCTGCTGTGGGGACAGGCTGAGGGAGTTGGGGGTGTTCAGCCTGGAGAAGAGAAGGATCCAGGGAGACCTTAGAGCACCTTCCAGTGCCTGGGGGGTACAGGAAAGCTGGGGAGGGACTTTGGACAAGGGCACAGAGTGACAGGATGAGGGGTGGGACTGGTGCTGGCAGCATGGGCTCCCCAAGGAGAGCCTCCTTTGCCCTGAGCTCCTCTCTGCAGGGATGGCTCTGCTCCCCACCACCGTGCCAGGGTCCATCCTGGCCGTGCCAGGCTGCCACGGAGTGGCTGGCTGGAGAAGGATGGAAGGAACCCCACAAAAGTCCCTCTGGCAGCACTGCCCCTCTGCTCTCCAGAGTTTATATTGCATTAGTTCCTTCCAGAGCTGTGCATTTTGCTGTAAACACGCTATTTCTTGCCCATCACTGCCCCTGGTGGGGCAGATTTACGTTCCCTGGTGGTGAGAGCCCCCCGCAGGCATCCCCCCAGCCCCAGTGCCTTCAGAGAGCACCAACCCACCCATCCCACTCTGGCGGGGTCTGGAGGAGCTGGAACAGCCCCCAGCCCTGCCCCTCAGCTGGAGAAACGTGGGACTTGTTCATAGCACTTCATAAAGGCCAACCCCCCTTCCCCAGCTGCACAGAGGGGGTGTGGATGAGGGGGCTGTGCAGAACCCCACACCTCTGGGTCACCGGTTCAGAGCTATACATGCTTCCAACATCCAAATATAATTCTATTTCATGTCTTCTGATGGTTTACAGCAGGTTGTGGGTTTGCTGCACAGAGGGGTCGGGGTGGCCACAAGGCACTGGCTCCTCCTGTTTCTGACTGCTAGGCTACACTTAAAAAATAAAATACAATTTATCTCAGGCCTTCCTATAGCAACCACTCACTGGCATGGTGAGCAATGGGGGCTGGATGATGCTGGGGGGGCACTCCCCTCGTCCCCATAGCCAGAGGATCCTCACCACCAGATCACCACCACTCCCTGCCCTGGGTTCTGCCTCCCTGGAGGGGATCCTGTCCTGAAGGATGGGGGTAAGGAACCAGTTTTGCTCCCTAAAGAAGGAGATAAATGTCCAGGTGCACATTTCTGACCAGGATGGGAAGAGTAAGGGGTGGGATCCTGGGAGATGTGTGTTTGCCCTCCCCATGTCAGTGCTCTCCACTAGTGCAGACAGGGTGGGATTCTCCAAGGAAAGGTTTGCTTCCAAAGAAATGCTTTAAAGTCACAAGTTAAATTTTTTGTTATTTTTTTTACCTTTTTCACCCCTCCCAGGCCAGCTGCTGCCCACCCAGCAGCAGCTGCAACTCCTACATAATGAATGAAGGCAATGGATGTGCCCTGGCTGCAGTCCCCACCGGTGTCATCATGGGTTGTACAACGGGTGGCCAGGCAAAGTTCATTTGCTGGAAAGCCCCATCCCCACCCTGGTGTGGTCTCTGGTGGGGTGAGTGGGGAGCCAGGGAGCAGGGAAGCAGGAATGCTGCCCAGGAGAGGGACATCCATGCTCCACAAGGTGTTTTTACCTGGGTGTTTGCTGAGGTCCCAGCAGGAAGGAAGATGCAAAGCCATGGCAAAGCATCTACTGGCCCTCTTCCCCAGGGCCAGTGGAGATCTTTTCATGTGTTCACCCCCAAATCCGGGCTCTTGGCTGGCTTTTAGGCTGCAGAGCCAGGCCAAGCTCTAACAGGGCTCTGTGCCCATGCCCCCTGCTTTGCCACAGCCCGCTGCAAAGCCGGTCTCTAACGGACAAACCTCTATCTCATCTAATCCTGGCACACAAGAGTATCTGGGAACAAAAGGTGATAATGAAAGAGGAGAAAACCAGAGTTTGCTCCTGGAGATGCTGATTGTGTCTGGCTGGAAGGCTGTTGTACAGTGCTGGGAGATGCTGCAGTTTTATTGCCCCATCAGCAGGAGGAGGTTGGTTTATCCCAGTCCCCAGAGCAATGAGATGGGAGGATGCTCCCATGGGCTGTGCAGCACTGATGCTGTGCTCTCCAGGAGCAGGTGGGGAAGTGTCCTCCAGCAGCTCAAATAAAGGAGTTAGAAGTAAATTGAGTCAGGAGGTTGAAAGCCATGGCTTTTCTCCTTACCACATCATCTGTTCACATCTCTGAATCCTACAATCACAGAATGGTTTGGGTTGGAAAGTCACCTCGTTCCACCCCCCTGCCATGGGCAGGGACACCTCCCACCAGCCCAGGTTGCTCCAAGCCCCATCCAACCTGGCCTGGAACACTGCCAGGGTTTGAAGGTTTGGGAATGACCACAGGAAACTGGTGGAAGGAGACAGCTCAGCTCCTCAGCTGATTTATAGTAAGATTGTGGCTGGCTGGCAAAGAGGTGTTTAAGGAACTGTATTTGTATGCAGGCTCTGGTTTTCCCAAATGTTGCTGCTGTGGGGGTATGGCTGGGAATGGGGGTGGCAGAGGCAACCAGGCTGCCCCAGAAATGCTGGGGTTTTTATGAACTATGAGAAAACACGGAGATGAATAAGATCTACCCTTCCATTATGACTGCTGAGACCCATGTACACCCCTGTGAAATACAGCCCACCGTTACCTACAGCCTGACGTGGTGCTCTACAGAGAGTCCTGCTTGCAGTGGCTCTTTCCTGCCTCTGCTCAGGAAAATAAGCAGAAAAGTTGGCTGCAGATCTCATGCAAAGGAAAATCATGCACTGCCAAACAGAGCAGCATAAACCAGGTTTTAATTTCAGCTGTATTATTTGTTCATTAGTTCATTTATTAGTTCATCGATTGAACCCAATAGCATGTCACTCCTCACCCTCCCATACATGTAAATAGATATCACTGTTAAGAAAAAGGCACTCCCCAGCTTAGCAAAGCTTCCTCTGAGCTAAGGTGGACATCAGCTCTTGCAGCAGTGAGGAAAATGGCTTTTCCCTGCTCAGGTAAATAAGGATTAATTCATTCTGCAGCTTCCAGAGCCAGATGCAGCATGGCCATGTACCAGTCCTCACATCTGTCCATTAAAATTGCTGCAGAGAGTCAGATCTACAAATGTAATTATACATCTCAGTTCTAATTTAAAGCTCTCATTTAACAACTGACTTAGCAGCATCTAAACAGTTTAAGTCACATGGTTAATGCATGAAGACACACCACTCCAAAATTAACTCAAACCCCTTAGAGACTCCCCTGTGGCTTCATATGGCTGAACCAGGAAAGCCCCTAACACCCCCAAATCCTCCACAAAGCCCCCAAAACAAGGATGGAGCTAGCCTAGAGTCTAAGCCTGGCTTAGAGCTGCTTTTCCCAAAGATGCTGGCCACGGGAGAGCCCAGGGGCTGTGATGCTCTGACCACTGCGTACCTGCTTTAGGAGACCCTGGCAGCCAACGCCTGGAGATCCATTTATCTGAAGATGTTAGGACATGGGGGATTATAAAATCAGTGAGATGTGTTTCTACCATCAAACAGAAACCCTGGTGGTGCTGGGGTTTATTCCAAGTCGTACAAAGCCATGACCTAATCCTGTTTGGTGGTGAACGCTGGCCTTTGATCCGCCAGATAAGCTCAGGTGGGGAGTCACTGGCTGGGCTGTTGGCTCTGAAAGAGAATATGATATTGCCCACCTCTGAAGTTAGAGACACCTTTATCAATCCTCCTTACCTTTGATATTCCAGGGAAAAAATGGAATCGCTCGGTGTTATTTCCTGAGGCTCGTGGAGGCAGCATCAGCACCCAGCTCTCTGCAGGGAATTAAATCAGTTGCGTTGTGGGTGGGCTGTGGGGGGCAGGGGATCCTTCAGGAGCCAGTGATGGAGGGGGCACGATGTGGTTGGTGGCTGGGAGTTTTAGATGCTCGACTGGTGCTCGTGGGTGATTGTGTGACTTCTCATCAGCCTGCAGGGCACACGCAGACCTCGTTTGCCTCTGTGAGCTTCGTGCCTCTGCTCACCCCGTGGGGACTGTCTGCTTGAGCAAAGGCTGCAGGACCAGAGCCTAAAGGGCAGAAAACTCTCCAGCCCTGACACTGCTGCCCTGGAACCACGCAGTGCTGCAGCTGGACCCAAACCCCCTTGCATTCAGCACAACCCATTTATTGCCTATTCAATACATTTGCCTATTTCAGTGGATTTTCCTATTTCAACACATTCTCCTATTTCAATGCATTTTCCAATTTTAACTCATTTTCCTATTTCAATGCATTTTTAAAATTCATTTTCCTATTCAATGCATCCCCCTGTTTCTGTGCATTTCTTTTTCTCCAGCTCAGTACCTATGCTTTTCTCCACCTCCAGGTATTCAGAGAGGCTTCCCCTCTAGACCCTGCTGCCCTGGGCATCCATGACAAGAAGCACAAGCCAGCACCATCCTACCTTTGCTTGTATCTGCATGGGGACCACCCACCCACCCACCAGCAGCCTCTCCCTGCATCTGCTTGCATTGGAGCCACCCGTCCTGGCTGCTGGTGTTTAATCTTTCAGGGGATGACTCATGGGGAAATGCCAGCCTCATCCACAGAGAATTTTAAACAGAGGCTTTTGAAAAAAAAGGAATTGAAGAAAGCAACCATCTGACTACAGGGAAACGTGCTGTTTTCTTCTCTTTCTCCCAGAGAAGGGATGGAGGGAGAGAGGCAAAGCTGTGCCAGGCACTGGGGCTTACCCACTAAATGTGCTTCACTGAGGTTACCACCAAAGCCACTCCAGCTCCAGCTCACTGTGTGCTGATGGCACAGGTTGTCATGACAATATCCCCTAAATAAAAAAATCCTGGGGAATTTAGCAGGGATTAAACCACCATGAGTCCATAGAAATGAGCCAAGATGTGCCATGGGACTCACAACACATGGGGCCCCCAACACAAGAAGAACGTGAAGCTGTTGGAGAGAGTCCAGAGGAGGCCACAAAGATGATCCAAGGGCTGGAGCACCTCTGCTCTGGGGACAGGCTGAGGGAGCTGGGGGTGTTCATCTGGAGAAGAGAAGGCTCCGGGGAGACCTTAGAGCACCTTCCAGTGCCTGGGGGGTACAGGAAAGCTGGGGAGGGACTTTGGACAAGGGCATGGAGTGACAGGACGAGGGGTGATGGCTTTAAACTGGAAGAGGGGAGATTTAGGTTAGATCTTAGGCAGAAATTGTTGTCTGTGAGGGTGGTGAGACCCTGGCCCAGGGTGCCCAGGGAAGCTGTGGCTGTCCCCTCCCTGGCAGTGTTCCAGGCCAGGTTGGATGGGGCTTGGAGCAACCTGGGCTGGTGGGAGGTGTCCCTGCCATGGCAGGGAGGTTGGAACGGGATGAGCTTTGAGGTCCCCTTCAATCCAGGCCATTCTGGGATTCTGTGACTCCCTGGCACCTGCACACAGGTTTCTCATGCCACAGCCCTCCATCATGAGGAGGATGTTTGTGGCTGTCTGCGTTGGTTTGTGTCTCTCCCCCATCCCAGGGCATGCTGCTGGGTTAGGGTGAGGTTTCCTGCCCTTTTTGCAGGAGGAAGGGTGAAGCCATGTGCCCCTGATGCTCAGCTTTTAGGGCTAAAGACAGGCATTGCTTTTCTTTTTTGCTCCTACAGCAGGAATGTAAAATGGAAAGAGTTGCTGGAAAATTGCGAGTGATTAATTGGGGAAGTGCTATTGCACAGCATCAGCTTTTATCATAATGCTGGAAATTAGGGACTGAGGAAAAAGGCCATCTCAGCAGCTCTTAAAAAGAAATTATGAAGAGCAAAGGCACTGGGTCTGATTTAGCTCAGTGCTCACTCGAAACATCCCACGTCTCAAAGCATCGCACAGCTCCAGCTCTGCCCCCACCCCTGCCAAAGGGATCTGCCCAACTGGCCGCTCATTTGTTTGTCTCACAGACTTTAATCCGATGCTACAAAGCCATGGGGAAAATACCCAGGGCTGCAAATAAGTAATGAACAGAAAAGAAGTCATGAGGATGTCTGCAAAATGCTTGGAAAGAAAAAGCTGCCTCCCTCGCCTGGTGCTGCGGGGGTGCTGGCAGCACGGATCTGGCCCTGGGGTGCAACAAGGAGCCTGAGAAAGGCTCAGGCCACTTTTGGGGGAGAGGCTGAGAGGGAAGGAGATGCTTTCACAAGGGCTGTTTAAACTCCCAGCACACGTGTTGGATGGACTGAAGGGCTGAAATTATTCCAAGGGCTCCCTCGTGCCTTATATACATACAGTGCTGGCATAGGCAGTGCTTTTAACTCAACACACAGCCAGAGAGTTCTCAGTAACAGCAGATATTATCATCTGCTTCTCATCAGGTTGGCCCTTTCAGGAGGCCACACTCCCTCTCCCTTCTTACCCCAAGCCCCCTGAGCACACCCCAGCACAGGACCCTGCATCGCTCAGCTGGATGGATCACACCAGCTTCTGTTGAAAATGCAACTGAAAAAAACATTTTCCAATAAATGGCATCAAAGTCCCTTCAGGATGTGTTTGTGAGTGTCTCATTTTAGGGTTTGCCCATTCCTGTCTACTAGTCTGGCTGGTGAAAACAGCCCTCGGAGCACTTCTTGTAAGCTGTTAATAAAAGCCCTTTGGCCAGGGGGGCAGATCCCATGGGTGTGCTATCAAAGACAGAGTTTTTTTCCATCTGAAAAGTTAAAATTAAGGAAATTTCAAAAATTAGATGAGAAACCATGCTTGTGATGGGCCAACCAGACCTGCTATGCACCTCCTGGGATGAGGAAGCTTTTTGGGAACATCCCAGCAAAACTCAGGAGGGTCGTTCCTGATGGCCTCAAGTTGTGCCAGGGCAGGGTTAGATTGGACGTTGGGAACAATTCCTTCCCCCAAAGGGTTCCCCAGCACTGGCCCAGGCTGCCCAGGGCAGGGGGCAGTCCCCATCCCTGGAGGGATGTCAGAGCCGTGGAGATGTGGTGCTGAGGGACATGGGGCAGTGGGCACTGGGCAGTGCTGGGGCAGTGGTTGGACTGGGGGAGCTTAGAGGTCTTTTCCAACAAAAGTTATTCTGTGACTCTGTGATTCTATGCTCAACTCTGGAGGCACCTCTGGGGACAAACACAACCAGTGTGGCCATGGCAACTTTGGTGAGAAGGGGTACACTGGCATGTTCAGGGCAAAATTCTCGGGGGGAAA
Source organism: Podargus strigoides (assembly GCA_028020825.1). Lineage (NCBI taxonomy): Eukaryota > Metazoa > Chordata > Aves > Caprimulgiformes > Podargidae > Podargus > Podargus strigoides. Next base: position 2,162,750 of record CM051625.1, on the reverse strand, counting down.
TGATTTGGGAGACATCCTTTAGAAGGAGGTACCTCTGGGTGGGTGGGAGGAAGCAGGTTTCCTTGGCAGGGGCAAAATTTGGGGGAAAAAAATACCTTCTGCAAGCAGAAAAGCCAGAGGTGATGGAGGGCTGTGTCCCCTGCTTGACTGTCTCCTGTCCCCATACAGGTGGTGTCTGCCTGGGAGCAGAAGAGCTGTCCCTGGGGCAGCGTTTCTCTGGTTTCAGATGCTAAATTCAGCACCTCTGCTCATAGGAAAAAGGACTGGAAAAAATCCCCACTTCAGCCTGTGGGAGCAAAATAAAATGGAGAGGATGTTTGAAAAGCATAAAAAGCTTCCAAAGCATCATGCAGCTCTTCCCATCTGTGCCAGAGCAGCAAGGGATGGCCTTTTATCTCACCACTTCCAAAATTTTAGGAAAATTAGCTTACTCCCTGCCTTTGAAAGTCTCTGCTCAAGTGTTCACTGGAGCTGCTGTTAGGATAATCAGGAGACAGACAGGCACTTCTCTGTGCTCCGAGGTGGTCCACTGGGAAAATCCCCAGCACTCCATGGCTTTCCTATCCCACCAACTGAAAAAAAATCAAGTCGACCTGGGGAATCATCTCAGCATTTGTGGCCTCCACTATACTGTATAACCTTCTTGCTGGAAGACTTCCTCAGTGAAATAAGTCATTAAAACAGGACCTCCTGGGATTTATGCTCTGCTCCTTTTGTGCTGTGCCAGAGCACAGGGGATGTTTTACCCTTGTGCCCCTCTGATGGTTTTCCTTCCCCAGATGCTGCAAGGACTGCATGCCTTGGGGCAGAGCATCCTGAATCAACGGGGATGCTGCTGCTGTGCTGTGGGGAGAGGGAGCAGAGTGCACCCCAGTCTGTGGGCCAATGAACCCATGTTATGATAGAGAAAAGCAAAGTTCTGATTAAAAGTGAGTATATCCTGCAAAGTGTATAATGCTCAAAAATACCAATGAGCCCAGTAAATATATTCTGAGATTTTTCCCTTCCTTTTTTTTCCCATTAAATATACTTGGGGGGGGGGGAAAAAAGTGACTTTTAGTATCCCTGAGTGGTGGAAACGTGAACATCTTGAAAACGCCTTGAAAAGACTGGAAAGGATCCAGCCACGGAGCACAAAATCTCACGCTCAAACCTCCAGCGAGGGCTTTACACAGTGAGGGCTCAGAGCTGTAGTCATGGTGAAGGGTTTGCTAAACCAAAATATATAGGGGGGAAAAAAGAAGGGGAAAAAAAGATGGGAAAAGGGAATTAAGGGCAACCCTGATGGGACTAGTGGGAGGCTGCCACGGAAATGTGGTGGCACAGGGGTGGGGAGAGGTCGTCGGCACAGAGGAGGGTGGGAATACCACACTGAGTGACCTGAGTAGCAGAAACGGGATAAAATTAATGGTGTAGGAATGTGCTATGTGTGGGGATGAGTAATGGAGATCCGTGATGACACATGTCCTACCCTTGGGAAGCAGCAGGGCTGCTGAGGGAGAGGGCAGCTGCGGGGACAGCGGGCACACTGCCCAGAATAAACCAGGTACTGCCACAGCAAAGGGGACTGGACTTGGTCAAGAGGAGGAAAAAATAGACAGAGCTTGCCACCAGTTGAAAACTGTGAATTGGGACCTGGAGAGATTGTGAGGATGGAACAGAAAAGGGTGTCCCCAGGGTGCTGGCTGAGCATCGTCCCCAGGCTGGCAGGGAGAAGGTGCCCGCTGCCAACAGCCAGTCCCTGCTGGGAGGGGAAGGTCTGGCACCGCAGGGAGTCGCCGGTGTTTTCTCCAGTGTGCCATATGCAGGGAAATGGAAATGGGGAAAATGACCTTTACCACGAAGGAAAAGAAAAAGAAACCAACCCAGCCCATTACCATGATCACTGTAGCATGAAACACAGCCCCTTCCTCTCAGAGCCGCACAAAGCCGTGCGGGGCACACCAGAGTAATTAATAAAATGAAAGCCCCGTTTCTTGCAGATGGAGATGTGGGGAATAAAGGAGCTCCACTGCGCTGAGCTGTCATGCATCGCATGCTGCATCTGTTATGGAAATCAGTGGGAGAGGGGCCTTTTGTTCGGGCTAAAGCCCTCCCAACAGGGATTTGGCTGAAGTAGGTTTTCTTGTTATTAAACATGATTTCTAGCTAGTTGAGAGCAGATGCTCCTGCAGCATTTGGAACTAACAACCAACCTTCAAGCGGGCAGCATCCCTGAAAAGTCTGGGGGCGCCTGCGAGAGCGACTCCAGCTCCCAGCCAAGGTGCTGCCCTGGCTCCCTGCTTTGCACATGAATGCTGCTGACACCAGATGAGCCTTCTGGCCCCGCCACCCCCTCCCAGCCTTTTCAGGGCCAGGGAGCCGAGCGAGATGCACACAGACAGACACATGTACGCATGCATCTCCCTGCCCTCCTGCGTGCCCCCTCCCCGGGAGCACAAAGCCCTCCTCAGTTTGGAAAGGCACCAAACCCCATGTGCACCCCCCCACAGCATCCCCTGATCTTAACGAAATCCCTCTGGTGTCCCCCTCCAGTGCATGTTTGCTCAAGCCTCCCCTGGGTGGGAAAGGACCAGAGCAGCCTGGCATGGGGCTGCCTGCTTCGGCCAGAGCCACTGCAGTTCCTGGTGGGAGCACAGAAGGGACAAAGGCAACAAAAAGCCACTGGTGCATCCTTGGAGCAGAATGCCATCGGCATAGCACCTCAGTGCAGCGTTTTGGGATGGTGTTGCCTTTGTCAGCACCAGAAAAGGGTCCTGAGGGGATGGGATGTGCAAGGGCTCAGCAGGTTTAGGTGTGTGCATGCAGAGAAAGATGCAGCTCGGCTGCATTACCCAAGATTTACATGTAGAAGCACGTGCCTATGTATTTACAGTCCCCAGCTTCTCAGGGGTGGTTAAAGCTACAGAAGTGGCAGCAGAGAATGGGCCTTTCAGGAGGAGAAGGGTTTCTCACAGCTGAGATACCCCATACCACGATGCCCCTGCTCAGAAGCACGCACAGGTCCTCGCTGCGGATCGTGGCAAATCAGCAGGATGAAGAGCAGCAGCAGACCTCCAAAGCAGACAAACACCAGTCAAACCCTGATGCTGTGGCAGCAAGGAGAGGGCGAGGTGGCATCCCAGGCACTTTGTGGTGCTGCCATGCAAAGGTCAATGCTGCGCATCACGGATGCTCTGCTTCCATCCAGCATTAGCCATGGGAGCCAGCAGCAGGGAAGGGAAGGGATTTCCCCAAGCACTAGGCATGCTATAGAAGAACTGACTCACTGTCTGCTTTAAGGAAAGTCTTGGATGCAATTTGCAGTTACTACAGTCAGGACAAGGTTAATGGCTCTGCTCTGAGTAACTTGCAAGCAGCAGTGAGCTACAACCAAAGGTCCTTCCCTGACTTTGGGAGGTCCATTTGGGGGGGGGGGGTGTGTGTGCAGAAAATGCCCTGTAGCCCCATCAATTGCTTTTGTTCCCCTCTGCCCATGTGGGAAAGGTTGTGCAGCTCGGTGCAACCAGCACATTCCCCAGGAGGAGAACACATCCCCACTGCTCAGGAGCAGGCGGTGGAGGCGTAGGGTGGTCCCTGCAGCAGGGACAGGGCTGAGGGTTGGCATGCAGCTCCTTTGCTGTTACATCCCCAGGTACATTTATCCAAGGAACCTCCTTTTCCCTTGCCCAGTCCCTCCATGGACACCACTACCTTGTCCTCAGCACTGGGGTCACCTGTGGACCCACTGCACCTCCTCTGGCAGGAGCTGAAGGTGCGCCAGGCCATTACAGCTGATGTTCACCACTTACTTTATATGGCAGAACACTTGGTGCCAGCGGGTGATTCAGCATCCTCTGCCCTGCTACACCCCAAGGTACCACCAGGACCACCGCTGCCATTTGCTGAGCTGGACTCCAGCCACACATCAACACCTCAGAGCCATCCACAGTGCTTATTTATTCTTCTCCTCCTTCAAATCAGGTCCTTGCTTAAGTCAAGGCTCCTTGTGCTGGGGAGGAAGCCTTCCTTTGGGCTTCCCCCCCCAAAAAAAAAGCCAGGTGACCCTGGCAGGAACCACACCACAGCCCATATAACATAGCCAGAGCCCTTCCTCTGCTGCTCATGGGTTACAAGGGACTGTAACTTCACTCTCCACATGTACATATTTAATAAAATTAAATAATATGAGCATTATTTCATTGCATTGCATATACACTGAGAAAACATTCCATAAGTGCACAACACAGGCACACTGTAGTGGGTTATTGGTACCTCCCCACTCCAATATTTCATATTTTCCTGCTAAAGTGAGTAAAACAGCTACTTTCACCCTAAAGTGGCCCCTGAGGTGGGCCCAAATCTGCCAGGGGCTGTGGGAAGCAGGATCCCAGGAATGTGGTTCAACAAAGTGATGCCTCCATGCACTGGGTGAGTACCCATGGGATTCCCACGGGGCTGGGGGTCCCTGGCTCAGCCCCTCCTTGCTCAGCATGGGTGGCCAAGGCAGAGCAGGGATGTCCCTGTGCTGTGCAAGGAAGATCCATCCCCTTCCACAGCCTTTCTGCAGCTTAGAAATAAGCAACCTCTCAGCAAGAACTGCAAGAAGAGAAGCTTTATCAGCTCTCAGAGGGCTTTGCAGAATTGGTGCCATGGGGTGTGTGGAACGTCGAGGAGCTGGAGCTGCCAGGATTAGTGCTTCTGCAGAGCGTGTGAAGCAGTGGGCTAAAAAACCATTTCCCATTTGACAGCTGTAGGAAAGCGTCCTTTTTTCACAGATCCTTTTTAAAATTGGACAAGTTCTCTTTTTTTTTTTCCTCCTCAGTTTGCTTCTCATCCCTAATCCTCCAAACTAATTTAAAGAGGATAAAAAAAATAAGAGATACTTGGCAGAACATCCCTCCTCGATACACGGGGTTCTTATGCTGGGAACCTGGACCCCAGCATCCCTTGTCAGGGCTCAGCACAGTCCCAAGGGTTGTTTTGGACATTTAAAGGCCTCCTGGGAAGCTGAAGGAAAATAGAGAAGTTATTTCTGTTTCCAGTACATTGCCACCTGAGCCTACAAACCAGCAACAGCCACTGTTGCAGCCTTGGGGACCGCAGCTCTGCTCCAACTCCAGCATCTTGGTGGCTTTTGCAGAAAGGGTGGCAGTTAGAACGAGACCTGAATGAGATGGGAAGTCCCTGGGAAAAAAAGGTTAATAAATCTTCTGTTATGAGAAAGGAGTTTGGTAGGAAGAAGCCCAATGAGCTGAGAATTACTAATTACTTGCTTTTCAGCAAATAATCCCTCCCTTAGGGAAGCCAGCACTGCTACGTGAGGATTATGGCAATGGAATGCCGTACTGACATCATCAAACTATTAATTAGCCAAGCTCTTCCCATTCCTCCCTGCAGATCAGCTATGAGAACCAGCCCAAGAGATGAGGAACAAGCTCAGTCTCTTCCTCGGGCTCTTCTCCCTCCCTGTAATCAGCCCAAGGTGGGCAGGTCCTGCCTGGGGGGACCCAGGGCCACCAGACCAACCCATCCACCAAGGACCACTGAGCCCCACATCCTCAAACCAAAGTAACTGCACCTACTAGAGCTTCCAGCAGCTACCAAGATAGGTGGAAATACCCATGATTATCCATCAAATAGCATAACTCAGGCATTTAAAGAGTTTTAGTGAGGAATTTAGGGTGGGTTTGGTTTTGTCACCCACCTTCTCCCTGCTGTGCTGGCATCCCACCGGCCCCCTCGCTCAGAAGGATGGCACACTGAGCATGTGCTCACTACAAATGGTCTACAAGAGGACAAAGGTGCTGAACTGCACGTACTCAGGGTGGTGAGGGTTTGCCATCCCACTGAGGATCGGGGCCAGGTCTATTTCTGCACCACAAACCAACCCACCGTGTTTAGAAACACCGCTCCCCTGGGGATCCCCTGGGATTTTCTGCAAAGGATGAGTTGCAGTAAAACTGCCTCAATTACCGTGAGTGATTGCACAACCCAGTTGTGTAATAAAAGAACAACAAAAAATAATAATTGCAAAAATTAAGTGCTTCTTGGAAGCGGACCGAGTCACAACCATATGCCAAATTCTTTTCCAGGGATCAAACGGTGCTGAAGAGAAACATCTGACCAAGTCACAGCCCACAACTGAGAACACTTCCAATTCACCCCTTGCTCACTTCAGCAAGGGGGTGATCATCTTACCAACACCAAAATCAATCCCTGCAGCTGCAGATGCCACCTCAGCTCAGGCTCTGGTTTTAGAGGAGTAAATCTCTGGTCCTTCCTCTTGCTCAGAGGTTTCAACCACTGTTGGCCAAAGCTAGCAAGAAATGCTTCATGTGAACAACAAAATTGGCAATTCTGGTCGAAAGGAAAAGGTACAACTAGCAGCAGTAAGAGGAAAAGGAACACTGGTAAGGTTAGTGGCCTTAGACAGACCTACCAACTTTCATTTTTAATGTTAAAAGAAAAATATGTAGATAAATCAAGACATCTCCATCTTTCATCCACTTACGAGCAAAATAAAGAGGGCTGAGCTGCTGGCATTAAAGGAGGCATTAGTCAACTAGGGCTCAGCATTGTTTAATTGAAAATGGATGTTTATCTCCTTTCTGTAGGAGCCTAAGGGTGGTTTAAGAGCACCTTCCTAATCCACACCATTTGAATTGTGACCTCACCACACTTAGGTACAGCACAGGAGTGACATAAAACCAAGCCTGTGTACATTAAACAGGTCAAAAATTCATCACAAACACTGATGGGCCTCAAAAGTAAAACTGGAATCACCACGAAGGCACGCTTCCAGTAGGACTTCAAAGAGGTTATTTGTCCTAACCTGCTTCACAACTTCACCAAGCCCCAGAAAACAGCAGACCAGAGGATTAAATAGAAAAAGCAGGATCTACAAAACCCAGGAGAAGGTTTATAGATCATGCAGAAAGTGCATGGCCATATCACTCTACCAAGAGTGAGCAAAAACCAGCTGTGCCATAGCCAGCTGCCAGGAACACCATTGAGCACTTGGTGTGGGGAACCAACAATGTGGGGTGAAGCTCAGGATGAACACAAAAGCACTATTAGTAGAAAGGCTGTGCGGCCTAACTGCTCCTCCAGCATCCATAGTTCTGATAGAGATGCTAAAAACCTGAGAGTGCTGAGAGGAACCACACAGCTGGTTAAACATGAATTGGGAAATACCCTTTATAGCAAGAGATTCAAAGTCATTGAAGGAGGAGTCGATCTGTTTGGTTCCCAGTGACTTAATTCTAGAGTAGTGACCTACAAGGTGTGCTCAAACTCAGTAATTGAGAGCACATCAGTCTGACACATGTATTAACTAGATGGAAGGACCAAAGGCTAAAGCAAGACAAGTTCAGACTACAAAGGCAAGGCAGCTTTTGAGGCACAAGGACAATTAACCCCTGACCAAACACACGCCATTGCAGCAGCCTCACAGAGGTTCCTACACCCCAGCTCCATGCTGCCACAGGCCACCTCCAGCTCCATGAGGAGCTGCTGCAGGGCTGGCGTTTCAGGAGTGTGAGGGGAACAGGGGTCCCCAGGAGCTGCTGGAAGGGCACAGCGGCAGGGAGTGACACCACAGAGCCAGCCCAGCACCCTCCCACCAATACAGGCTCCTCCTCACACAGCGAGGTGATCGCTCACATCACTTACAGCACCCACAAACCCAGGGAACTAAACCTGGTGTGCCATCAGAAATAGAAAAGGATGATGAGGTCACCAGCATTAACAAGACCAGGGGAAAAAACCCTTGTAAAGGTGGTAGGGATGGCCAACCTGCATCCAAACAGGAGCCTGACACCCAGCAGAGCTGATGTGTTGGGACAACACCTCCAAGAGAAGCCACAGCAACCACGCTGTCCCAAAGGGGACAGAAAACAGGCACATCCCTTGGTTAGGGAAGCCTGTCTTTGCTGAGCTCCCAGCAAAGAACAGATCCTAGGAACACTGATGCCTATTCAAAGCACATCCCAATTCCAATTCAGTACAAGTATGTCCACAAGTATTAACGAACTAACACACAAAGGCCACTTCCACTACAAGTCAATTAACTTGTGGGTTTTTTTAATTCAAAGGAAAAAAAAAAGGTATTTTAATAAATACTGCAGAAACATTAACCAAACATACAAAGTGACTTCAACAATTAAAAAAAAAAAAGTAATGAATGTCCTGTTTTATAACAGTTATAACTTATTTTTTTCCACAATATTTAAATACAGAAAGCACTTACCAGCTATTTTGTAATACTGCCCTAAGCGCACTGTTGCATCAGTCAAAAGCTTATTATGGTGGTAAAAATGTCTTTTTGTGGGAAATCATCAGAATGGGTGTTGGTTGGGGTTTATTTTTCTTCTTTTAGCAGATGAAACAAAGTGCTGGGAACACACAGAACTGAGTTTGAGTTATGGTAACCTTTTACCTTTGCACAAGTGAACGTGAAGACAGCTTTTAACACTTCAAAAATGAAGCATTACCCTTGGGAACAAAACGCTTGTCCTCAACAAGCGACACCACACTGGTCAGAGCTTCCAGCATCCTTCTTCTGAGAGAAGCTATGAAGTCAAGTTGGTCAGTAAGCAGTTGCAAACAATTTTAAAGGCCGATTTATTTAATGTAACAATAGTATTCCGTAAGCTAAAAAAAAAGAATTTCACTTAACTGGTTCACTGGTGTTTCATGATTGATGTCTGGATATATATATATTAAAGACTAAGGGCAGTATCCAGTTTCCACTGGGGACCCCTTAAGGCGTCACAGTTCTCCAGACCCCATTTCCTCACCATGAGCAAATTCAGGCTGCAGCGAGAGAGGGCTGCCCCAAAAATAAGAGCATCACAAAAGACAACCTGGCTCTGCTGGCTCATTTGCAGATTTTGGGGGGGATGGGGGGAGGTTTGTGCACAAAGATAATTGCAGTGAACCACGTCACAGAACAGCACTTCTCTGTAGTGTTTACAGAGGGCTAGATCCTGGGATCCACCCGGCTCTCCAACTCCTGGGAGAAGCAGAGGAGTCTCAGGGCTTCCCTGGATGGGCAGTAAGGCTTCACAAATTATCCTGCTTGTAAAACTAAGGATCATCCATCATCATAGCTCTTAGCACCTTTCACTTGAACCTACAGCGACATACCCATACAGCACACCAGAACAGGAGATCATTTCCACTCTAAATCACAACCACAAAGAGGAACGCAGAGTCCGAGTCCTGCGAGGGGCAGGTCATTAGCCCCCACACCCCTCCCATTGGATCCATTTCATTTCCCCAGTGCGAGGGCACCTAGAACACTGGGAAATCTCTAACAGCTGTCTTCATTACCAACGTGCTCAGATGCAGACTGCGCCGTCTCGGGAAGGCAAAACTCCGACTTCTCGCGGCGTTTTCCCCTCGGTGACGCACAGGCCTTGGTATAATCTCCATTTTAACGATGAACTACTAAAAAAATTAGATCATATCCTTTGGAAAAACCAACTATAAGGTCACAGGGATAGTTCCTTAATGAGGAGGGCATATTAATAGTGTCTTCTTTAGAAAAACCCCAGACATTAAAGTGTTATTTTAATGAAATCGAAGCGGTAGCATCCAGGAGTAGAGCGTTACTAAAAGAAACAAGCACTGTCCATGACATCTCTTCTTTGCAGGGTTATTTTCCCATTCACTCACTCTTTTCTCAGCACATTCAAACATTTTCCCTTTTTTTTTCTGGCATTTTCTTCAATGTATCATTCCCCGATGCCACCTTGTTTAGAGCCATTTCTTCTCGCTGCTCAGTTCCTAAGTACAGTCTCACACAAGAGGTGAAGTCTCCATGAAAGCACTGGCATAAGCCCTTATTAAATACCACGTGGCTGTGTACTTCACTGAGCCTCCACCCCTCCTGGATGCACTCTTCCCTCCTTCTCCAAGGAAATCAAGGTCCTTCACATCACCGTGCAACTCTTTGCTTTGTCCTTTCGCAAGTCCGTCGCCACTGTGGAAAGTTCTGGCCTGCCAGGCATGTGTGAAATTCGCTTTGTTGCCCTCTGCGATTTGTTTCGTTTAACATTCTTATTTGTTTTATTCACACACGCCAAGGTGGCAACGTGAAAAATGTCTCTGACACTGTTTTCTGACTGTAAGGCTGAGCATTCAATATATGTAGCTGCTCCAATCTGTTTGGCCATATTTGCACCCTAAGGGGAAAAAAAAGAACATGCAATCAATACCAAGTTCCTGCAGAGAGCCAAAGCAAACCACACAATTGCTTTTCAGAGCTGTTTTCCATACAGTGTTTTGTGAAAACCAAAACTAAAGCTCCAGCACTCCAGCCAGCAGCTAATTTTGCAAAATAAACAGAGCTTTGGTTCCAAGATGTGTTGAACAAGTATCCAAGCAGTATCTCTCCTATGATGATAAATACAAACTGGAAGAGAGAAGCTAAGTTCAGTGACCTGCAAACAACTTGCAGAACCCCAGAAGAGTATTAGCAGGACCTATTTAGCAATTTCACCCTTACACCCTAACTTGCATCTGTGAATCATGTGCTCACTGGGAAAGGTCTGGACCTGGCAGCTTCCAGATTTAAGCCTGTTAATCTCCAAAGGGAAAAAGTATCCTGACTGCCATAAGGGCTGGCCAGCCCCTGACCTGGAGCAGAGCCCGTGTTACATCTCCAAGGAGGAGGCAAATTTCATGTGGAAATGTGCTGTGGGTTTCTGGGTCGGGGATAGTTGTATCAACTTCTAGCTAGGGAACAGGCAAAAAGCAGAAAAAAAGGACATTAGTGGTTATATGAGCCCTTCTTTTTTGATTTTAAGTGCATTGAAAGTCAAAGCAGGGGTATTTGTTCCAGCAGCACAAGGAAAACAACACGTGACTCCAGCAGATGACAATACTCTGGCATCTTGGTGTGGATTTTGCTACTAGAAGACAATACAGCATTGTGTGAAAACTATGGGGTTGTTTCAATGCAATTTTACTTCTGAGGGATGAATCTTTTCAGTAAGTTACAAAATCCAACCACATCCTTGATGTGTCACTCCTCACACATTCATGGGCCTGAGATACAGGCAGAAGCCAGTTCAACACCCCCTCCTTGCTCCAGTGCCAGCCCGACAGCACCCATTTATCTGGACCCAGTGTGCACTATTTACACTGCAGTGATGCAGCCATCTTATCAGTTGTGAGTGGGAGTGGCTGATAAAGGAGTATTAGCTAGTAGGACAAGCCCTCCCCAGGGTTAAACATCTCAACTCCTACTAACCAAGCCTAGTTGATACCTTAAAGCCTCAGAAATGTTTGCTCAGGTGTAGCTGACTGGAAACCAGCTGTCATACCAGGGGGCAAGGCATCACCATCAACTTGCTTTATCATCCCAACGCTTCTTATGAAGTTAAGAGGAATGTGGAAAACCCCACTAAGCTCTTTGATCCCATGTTGACTTAGCAAGGGAAGGGAATTTAAAAATAAGCCATGTATCTCGACCCCAGGGGACCCTTCCCTACGACTGGCACAGGAGAGGACTGGGTTGCTTCATGCCACCAGGGATTTGGCAAACACAAGAGACACAACCATTGCTCAGTAAGTTTTTGTGTACGTGGAATACAAATAAATTATGGGAGTTTGCTCAAGTATGGGCTTCCCTCCAACACATAAAATTATCCCTTTGGCTGCGAATAGCTTCTGGCTTAGCCCTTGGTCTTCAGCTGACTCCTGTTCCTAAAGGGATGCATGCTAAGCTGTGATACCAGAAGAGATGTAAATGTTCAACTCCAGGGGACAAATCCCCCTGACAGGGGATTTTTGATCTTTATCTATGGAAAGGGTGAGACTTGGCAACTTTACTGAAATACTGTAAAAAAAATCATACATAAACTTGTGTATATAATGAGTGGCAGACAGTATTTCCTTTTAAGTTTAATATTCAAAGAAAAACAGCATGGAAAATTACAGCTCTGAGGCTGAACAACAGGAACATATACACATGCAACAGTGGTAGTTTGTAACCAAGATGACATCTCCCACTGAATTCTTTTACATGTAGGTGAAAAACTGCCATTTAGCTTCATATAACATTGTCTGAGACAGAGGGATGTTTACTGAGTGATACAAACCAGCATAAGCCATCCCAGTAAAATGCTCCATGTTATATTTTAATCATGATACTCGAGTTTATAGTATCTTTGCATTTTCTAATTTAAACATGCTGTAGGAGGCTGCATTATTAGTAATCATACACTAGCTGTTGGTTTGGAAAACCTGAGGGTGTGGACAAAACATCAACAACTCTTTGATAGCACAACATATACACACTAAAGTTACTTCTGGAGGTACCATTACACCCTGCAGGTGTAAAACCACCACTCTGATTCATCTACAGTGCACAATACGTGTGTAACACTAAGGTGAAATTTACTCTTGGAGCCCAGTTTTCCTGTTCTCTACCTCCTGCTCTCCCATGGCCTCATTACTTTTCATTTCACCTCGGTTTCTCTATCCCCTGATGCCTGGTTTCAAAATTCTCACTTCCCCAGCAGAAGAGAATTAAGATGCTTTCTGGATTTCCTGCCACAGATGATGTTTTCAGGAAAAAGGATTTTTTAAAGGGTCAAATTATATGCAGTGCTTGTCATGATACTCAAGTGGAATGTATCAGATTCAAATCTTAAGTTTGAAGACAATTTTACCAACTTACCAGTAAACAAACAGGTCATGTCACACCTCAGTTACTGTTTTGACCTCTGTAGGCTCAGAAAAGCAGTAAGCTTATTTTCAATTCACTTAAAAGGCTCTTTGCAATCAATAAGGCTCCAATCTTATGATGCTTGGAGCATGCATTGTGGGGCTGCATCATTCTGCTGCATCCAGTTTGTGAGCAGGCTTTGTCTTTACTCATAATAGTCTTCAAATTCACCTCCAGTAACTACAAGAGTATATACATCTGACTTCTAGGATGCACTCGTGTCAACAAGGGGACAAGCTGGTCATTAAGTGGCTGCAGTGATAGAAAAGAGTCTTATCTTCCACCTCTAAGTATAACAAAGGTCGTGGCACATACCTGATCGTAGGACACGGGTGTCTGCCTGTGATTGGAAAGTTCCACTAGTGTGCTTACATCTGTGCGCAGATCTGACTTGCAACCAACCAGGAGCATTTTGGTGTTCGGACAAAACTCCTGAATTTCACCTTTCCACTGTAAAAAAAATTAGGTTGTTGTTATACTCAAGTAGTTGAAGGTTTAAATCCAAACTAGTGATACAAGATGGTTAATAAGTCATGACATTTCACGTGGAAGTACTCTTATGTCATAGATGGACCTACCTTCAAGCTCATTTCTAAAGGCATTAGTTCCAGCAGAAACTGGTCAAGGATGAAATCTTACAATCTCATACACTCATTAATTCCACTGACTTACTAATCAAGAGGGAAGGAACTGAGATTGTTTACCTACATGAGTAAAGGTTTGCAGACCTGTCGCTGCCCAGACAGTAAACACCCAGCTGTAGCCATTGCAGACAGGAACCCACAAAACCTGGTGTCACCACATGCAGTGGTTCCTCAAGACGGAGCTACAGAGCCAGGTCTTGTGTGACCACAAAATAAGCACTGCTATATTGGCTCATGGCTACAGCCTCACATCTAGAACTACACAAATCTGTCAAGGATTCAGTGAACAACCAGTTAATAAGCCTTTCAAACAGAACTTCTGATGTATTCCTTGGGTTTCTTCCCCCTCTACGTGGTTATTTTGAGAACAAAAGAAAGCCAAAAATTTCAAGCATAATCTGAACAGTTCACACAATCCCTAAAACTTAAGGATATCATTTGGGTTTAAAATCATATTAAGAAAGTCTCTTACAGAAATAAGCAGCAGTATAGTAACCAACATTATCAGGGACAGAAAATAAAAAGGCAGTTCTAGATGCTTGCTGGCACAGTTAGTAGCTGAGAGAATAGTCTTAAGTATTTTCTGTAGACTATTCAGAGCATTGTATGCCACTTCATTCTCAGTGACACAAGAATCACCAGCCCCAGCTACAGAAAAAAGGAACTTCAGGTCATTAAACTTTAAAGGCAACACTGCAAAGTTGAGTCATGCTCGGTGACCAAGCAGAGGACCAGGACCAACCACCTTGCAAACACAGAGCTTGATTATCAAAATTCAATGTTTCAAAACTCAAAGGAAGTCTGGCACTGAACCTCAGATCACCGAGCTTGTAAAAATCTCTGAGGTTTGGTGCAGGATTGCATTTCTATGCCACTGCTAGGTCTTCTGGTAGCTTCCAGAGGCATTTGTCACTGGCTTCTTCTAACTTCAGGCTGAGAAATTATGTAAAGCCATGGCAAAAGTCCAAACACTTGGCAGGCACGTTTTAACCATCTTCACAACATGCCAAAGTTTCTCAATCCTGTCTGCTATATGAATGTAACGTGAGAGACAACTTCTTGCTGCACCCAGCCCTGTACCTCACACCACCCTAAACAATTCACTGCTGTCTAAGGGCTTAGGAATGAGAATTTACTTCACCCCTGACTGTCCATTAGGGAGTTTTTTGTTTGCAATTAACATTCATCCCTTTCAAACAAATGATCTCAAATTCTAGCAGTGCAGAGCACAGCCCTGTCATCTCTCCATTAAAAGAAACAAACTGAAGTTTCCAACGTAGGAAACAGCACTTCTCCTCAAAGACTTAAAGACAAGCTACTCAAACAGTTCTGTACTCAAATGTTTCTTGAACACTTGCCTTTTTTAGCACGCTGTCAAGAGTTTCTGGCCGACTGATATCAAAGCAAATCAGGACAGCATCAGAATCTGGGTAGGAGAGTGGGCGGACATTGTCATAATAAGGAGACCCTGCAGGGAAACAAACAACAGTTTTATTAGCTTATATTTTTTCACTTTCTGCAGTCATTCAAGCTTATTCAGACAGCTTAGAACAGGTTTTCAGTCAAGCTCTTTAACAGCACCTAGCTACCATCTTGTCTTCAATAGCACTGTATTCCCCAAAACACTCGTTGCAGTTGCTCATTTCCCCACTTCCCTTTTGTTTCTCACCTACAAAAGCAACAGCGTTCCCAAGTAATGAAGAGTGATGGCACCCCAGTGATCCATCTCCCACCAAAAGCTTGTGATGCCCCCAGTAACAAGGGAAGGGAAATCGGGTCAGCCCGAGTTTAAGTCCCAGCATTAACTCGCAGGGATTTGACTTTGAAAACAAATCCTTAACCTCCAAAAGGCTTCTTCAAAGCAGATTTGTCACAGTTGTGCTTTCATGGAAAAAAAAATTAAAGCAGAAAGTTTTGAAATAAATCGGGTTTGATTCTTTTAACATTTAAAGCAAATAGTTCCAACTGCAAAAAGCACTTTTAGTTGTCATGGATATGGGCAATTTTTAGCAGAAACCCTCGCTTCCAATGAAAGCATTTCAGCAGGAGAGAATCCCAGTCCTGAAGGCAGGCACAGAAGTCACCTGTCACAAAAAGCTTCACCAATCTGCAAACCAATACATGCTTGCACTAGATGTTGATGTGTAGCCTATAAAACATTTTAATCAATGAGATCAAAGCTAACCTATAGTAACCTGATGGAACAGAACAGGCCCAATATAGCACTTTGTGCATGTTTTACTCCCAGAGCTGTTAAGGGATATGCTGTTTTCTTTAAGAATGGATGTGCAGAGTTACAAATTTATCTCCAGAGTCAGAAACCTCATCTGGTGATAGGTTTTGGGGAAAAATCTACCCTTTTTCTAGGAAGTTCCAGTCACTCAGCCACCATTGAGTTTGGCCTTAACTCTGCTGAAGCTTCACTTGAAACGCATTTCTGATTTAGAAGGGTACTTAAAACAGTTAAGTGGTCCAAAAGGATAAGGGCTTGGGCTTGGAAATGCATGCCTGCAACTTAAAATGTGTTTTCTTAGTCATATAGTCTTATTTCCATATTTTTCTCTCATGAACCTAAAATATAGCACAGGACATCTGCAGCTTTCAAGCATTTGGGGGTTATCAGCTAATTATATCACCAATTCTCCAACTATCTAGAACTAATTGGCTGAAAGGCTGCAGAGGCTGAGCAGACTATTAACTGGATTAGAGAAATTCCTCAAGTTTTTCACTGACAGACAGCTCATGCTGTTGCACAAAGCAGAGCGGGGAATGGTGTGAACGTATCGCAGATGACTTCAGTTGGACAGCTTATACTGGAAGGAAAGAGTCAAGAATCCCAGGAATGTTGTTTTTGAACTGAAGAGTAACACATGGGGAATGAAGCATTACCAAACTAGGTAGCAGAAGGTAATTTGCTGAACGAGACTTATTTTATTCAAATGCTCATCTTCATAAATGATGTCAATCTAACAAAGAAGCAGCTGTCAAAAACTGCTCTTCAAGAAACAGTTAGCTGTCTTCAGTGCTAAATGACATGTTAGAGAGAAATCTAAGTGAGCTGAGCTGACCAGCAGTTAACTATTCGTTTGAACTCAGCTCTGTTTGCGGTAACTATCAATGAGCATTTTCTGCTACTAATTGCTCCCCAGCTATCTCCAGCACTGCTATTACAGTGCCTCCATCCTGGTGCCCCAGGGCCAAGTTATTTAACCTGAAGCCCCAGAGCCAAGTTCTTTGCCCTGGAGAGAGGAACTGCAGAGCAGCATGCTGTTAACTAGCTACCTAGTTAACTGCTTTGCAGCCTTAAATGGGCCAAAGCACACTGCTGACCAGTCACCAGCTTGCACACTGGTGAGAGCCACGGGCTAGCACAGCTCCCTGCCGAGCTCAGGCAAGTAAGGGCAAGACTGAAGAGCTTTAATGCTTGGTGGCCAAATGGTTGCTGGCTAGAAAGGAGCCTCAAAAAAGCCTCACCCAGAAACTAATTCCTTAGACACATACCTATCTCCTCACTCACCAGTCTTCAGGGATACAACATACCATATATGTCCATCAGCATGTATTTATGTATACATACAGTCACCACCTCCAGCCCAGAGACTCCTTTCTCCTGTGTCAGCTGCAGCAGTGTTTGTTTTGAGGGGTTTTTTTTTAGGTTTTCCTTCTGAACCTCCTGTATTAAAGACGCTGAGCTCAAGTAAGTGCAGTTTTATAGGCAGCCCTTCTGCTCAGATGTAAGGCAGGAGGAAAACAGAACTTCTTCACAGTGAGGGTGACAGAGCACTGGCACTGGCTGCCCAGAGAGGGTATGGAGTCTCCTTCTCTGGAGACATTCAAACCCACCTGGATGTGGTCCTGTGTGACCTGATCGAGGTATTCCTGCTCTGACTGGGGGATTGGACTGGATGATCTTTTGAGGTCCCTTCCAATCCCTAACATTCTGTGATTCTGTGATTCTATGAATATTAGAAACCTCCTTTTCTTTGGGGTAGTATGAGGCAGAACAAACAGGAACCATTTAAGCTACTCGGGCTGCAGTATCGACAAAGGAAATTTCCTGGTCCCATTCAACAGCAATAACTGAACCTTTCTTACTGTGCAAATAAAGAGGGGCTACGGCCCTCGCTGTGCGAGCCTATTCAATCAGGCATTTCATCGCTTCGCCCAGAGAAACCCTCAGAAGCCAGGAATCTCAGGAATGAGGCTCAAGTCTGAACAGACAACTTGAGCACAGCCCAGTAAGGCTGCTTCGCTCTTTTTCAAGTTAGTCTGCAGATTTGAAGCCATGCCAACCCTAGAAAACAGAAGGAGAATGTAGAGCTACAGTATTTGGGAGGGGGGGGGGAAAAAAAAGCCTATTTGTGTTTGTGATTCTGCTCCCACAAAATAAAACTTTTTTGTCAAGGACAACACGGATGATTTCTCTGTTTTATCAAGGAATTGCTGATAACATTGTAGTTCATCTCACTTTGTGGTGGAAGTATATTCCAGCTGCAATCTCCCTTTTTAAATCTGTTTGGCATCTTAAATAATTTAAGCCAAAATAATTTAAACATTAAAAATTATCTACTTTTAAAACTTTATGTTTCATGCAAAGTACAACACAAGTTCAGCTTTTAAGCTGAAATAAACCCCCTCTCCCAGCAATATGGTTGGCTTTGGTCTACAGAAGACAGCAAGCTCAGGCTTAAATGTTGCTATCTTAATAACTAACAGAATTACAGCATTAAAAGTTAAAGCACAGCTAATTTTCTGATGGTTTAGTACTACTCAAAGATGCTAGATCAGAAAGGCGATGCTCTATTTGTCTGGAAGACCCAAAGGCACCACCACCAGCAGCCCCAACCAGGAGGTTCAGCCCCACATCCCACCTACGGAGCTGAACCTGGGCAGCTCCTGCTCACCGCGCTGCTCAGCCTCCGCTTGCCCGCGGGCCCCAAGGGACGCAGTGCTCAGTAACAGGCAAGACTCTGCTATTTACACACCACCAAGCAGCCATCAGGCATTAGTCTTTGTAGCCTTTTGGACTCCAGTCAACTGAAAGAACAACAGTGGAACAGCAGCATTCCCACTACCGAACCCTTGGGCTCACTCATTATGAGCTACATAGAAAACACATCTAATACTGCAGTGGCTCCCCTAAGTAGCTGACTCACTGCTGATGGCTTTCCTCCTTCCAAATCCACCTCTGCTGTTTTGGAGAAGATGCAGGTGATTTGGTATGCTGAGTATCACACATCATCTCCAAGCACATGAGTATCACAATATTCATAGCACCTTCAACAGAAAACAGAACTTTGGTAGGTGACTTGGCACTCCCAGTTATCACTTCTATTATTTCCCCTCTAAAAGGAAAAAAAAAAAAAAAAAACCTATAAAGATCAGTTACTCTTCCTCTGCCATTAAAAAAAAAAAAATTCACATGGCTCAATACAGCCAGCTTGTAAGTGAACTGGAAGGCAAAGACAGAAATTTAACATTTCCTTTGCAATGCTTACTGCCAGAAAGCTCAGGAAAAGAGTAGCTTTAGTTGATGGGTGTTCAGGTGCCTTCTGAAAGATCTCAGCAAAAAAAAGCTATATAATTAATATTATGTTTCTATATATACACTGAATACATTGTGCACATTCAAATCACAGCAAACCTGATTTAAAGCTCTAAGGCCCTTCTGGATGTCATTATATGCTAATCCTCAGCAGTACATATGTATTTCTGGCCCTTGTTGAGAATTATTTTATTGGAGGATCCAGTACAGTTTCCACAGTTTAGCCAATAAAAAAAAAAGAAACTAAAATATGTCTTAGGGAGGCACAGGAATATAAACCTAATTAATAGTATGCAATTTCTGTGCCACTGCTGGTGTACTAGCAAGAAATATAAGTATCAAAGTAGCCCCTTTTAATGGAAAAAGCCAAAACCACATTAAGATCATGCCTATGGTAGACAAAGCCATCTAATACACTCTTTTTGCAGTGTCCATGAGACTACAAGATGAAGCTTCAGCCTGCAGAAACTTTTAATACTCCACCAAGCAGCTCAAGACTACATTACCACAGAGTGGAATAATTTATGGTGTAGTTAGATTGCAACCAGACATTCCTGCTTTGAAAGAAGGGTTGGTAGTCCAAAACCCAATTGAAATACAAGTTGGCAAGTGCGTTCCTTAACGCTGTGGCTAATTTAAATTCTTATAATGACTTGCAGAACTAGACAGTACCAGAAAATATTTGAATAATGAATCTTCCCGTTCCACTCTTACAAGTAAGAGTGTTTTGGGCTGTATTTCTATAGGCATGCCCAAGATATAACAAAAACTTCCCAGTAAATTTCCAGCTAGCTTTAAAATGTTCTCTCAGTTGAGTGACTGTCTACATTTTGTACTTGAGAGTCCTGTAGGAAAAAGCACATTATTATTATATAAAGGAACATAAACCAAAACCATGACAGCAGGGCCTGTTCTCACCCTAGCACAAGACTATTTTAACCAATGCCTACAGCTTTTCTTGTTTTCTCAAGTGAGCAAAAAAGTGCCCAAAGCGGCACGACCCTCCTTCCTAAGGATTCAATGCAAAACCTGACACTTACTTTAACTCAAGTTAGAAACTAATTTGCAAGGCAGCCTGTTGCATGCTCCCAGTTAGAAAATAAAGAGGGTTAAAAGATGGATCCTAAATACTGATCAAGTCATCTTGAAAGTATCTGTAGTATAAT
Organism: Podargus strigoides; assembly: GCA_028020825.1. Classification (NCBI taxonomy): domain Eukaryota; kingdom Metazoa; phylum Chordata; class Aves; order Caprimulgiformes; family Podargidae; genus Podargus; species Podargus strigoides. The sequence goes on along the minus strand of CM051625.1, from coordinate 2,142,677 downwards.
GCAATCAAACTCAGCTAAAGAGCATCCTTCCCCCTTCCCCTAAGAGATCCTGAAATACCTCAAATGACTCAAGCCATTACCTCCCCCGTGTTGCAATGGGTATTATCTTCCATTAGCATTTGGCAGTTAATCAGGCATATTTTTAAGTTAACTAGATCTAGCCCTACTTCCAAAATGTCATTAAGACATTTATTCTAATTCAGTAAAGGACTAGAAGGACTTGTAAAAAATAAATTAACAAGAATTTAAGGTAATGCTAAACCACTGTCTTATCTTCTGCTGTCTCTTATCTGCTGATGCGATTTCACATCGGGCGAATGGGTTTGGGTTGTGTTTCTTCTTGCAGTCGGTGGGAAGGGCTGTTTACAGAGAGCCAATTCTTCATCCTCAGAGTCCCACAACCAGAGGATCCACTGCCCAGTAACCCTAACCCTGTGTAAGCCCAAGCACTGGCTCTTTCAAACATTTCCTCCTCAGTTTCAGACTGCAGACAAATCAGCCACTCGATCTGAAGCTTCTGACTCAGTCAGATTTTCTGTGAGCTCCAGGAGAGCCCGACAAGCACACGCAAAGCCTGGCAGGTGTTTCTTCCACTGCTTTTGTCTTTTGAAGTGCTAGAGAACATTTCATTACATGGGTGTCTCCAGCCTTTGACATACAGATTCCAAACCTTCCCACGTCAAGCAGCTTCACCTGTGTGTTGTATTTTAATTGCTAAAGATAAAATTTTCCGAAATAAGTTCACAATTAATTTTTAATAAGCCCTTACTCCATAGTTTGTTACAGCCAGTTTAGTAATCGGGATGAAAACTCAAACCAGACACACTCTAGAAGTCTTACTTGGCATAAGATGAAAAAAAAAAATCAGTTCAGAGCTACACTGATAGTGGTTGTGGGCACAGAGACTGCCTTTTCCCAGTAATCGTGTTGCAAGAATTTGGAACCATTTCCTCAACAGCAAGAGGAAAGCCAACTCACCGCCCAAACTCCTTTCCTTTTTTAAAAGGGATTAACATTTTCCTTTCTGGTAAAAGGTTTGCTTTCATATTTAGAAGGAGCTGCTGGGTCTAAATCCAACATTAACAAGCTGTCTATACAACCTGCCTAAAGAAGAAGGGGCTTGCATACTCTTGTCAAGTTCCTCCAGCTTTTTTCTAATCACTTCTGCAGTGTTAACGTTGATCCACATCTGTGTTGATGGTTCATGGTGTCATTCACCCCGACCATGTCCCCCCATGGCTGTCCACGCTCCTCTCCACCACTGAGTAGGCAAGTTCAGGGGTCATCCCCACCACCCCGGCAGCAAGCTTAGTCCAATTATCAACGACAGCAGGATGTAGAGGAATTCCTGGTCTAACATGAGGTCCAAGAACCTCAACCTTTGAGGCATGTGAGACATGGCCACTGAAGACCACAGCTGGTAGAGTGATGAGGACCCTAAGCACTGCTCATGGTACATTGGAAAGGATGGCTCCCTCTGCACCTTCAGAGGGACAGAGCATCTCCCTGTGCTTTCCAGGCTTTAAACACTTCTCCAAAACACACATGTTGTATTTTGTAGAAAAAAACCCCAAGCATTAAGGAGGCCATAAGGAACTCAAGGTGTAATTTACTATTAGCATATACAAAGACCTCTTGACTCTTCTGCTGGGTAAAGGCAGGTTTCAGAGGAGAGAGGAGGAGCAGAGGTGCCCCTGGAGCTCCTCAGATAAGCTCCTTCCAGCCAGGCAGGTGAGCACACATCCCTGCGATGCTCGGAAATCGCTTCATGGAGCTCTCCCCACACCCTCGCCCCCCGCCACCCCACAAAAGTCAACTACACGGCTAAAAAGTATACCTCAGATTATTTTTTTTTTTAAAAACACACCAAAGCCGCCTGGGTACGGCCACCCCCGAGGGGCCATGGGGATGTCCCCGGCTCTCCCCACCGAGGGGGGCTGCCGTTCCCCACCGATGTACAGCCCCCTCAAAACACCTTCCCCGCGGCGGGGGGCAGCGCTCACCCGAGGTGTCCCAGAGGCTGAGCTCGATGCGCTGCGTGTCGATCTCGAAGCTGGCCGTGTAGTTCTCGAAGACGGTGGGGACGTAGCTCTGCCGGGAGAGAGCGCAGAGTCAGCCCGCGCCCACCGCCACCGCCGCCCCGGTCCCAGCCCCGGGGCCAGCCCCCGTGCCCCCGGCTCACCTCGGGGAAGCAGTCCTTGGCGAAGACGTGGAGCAGCGCGGTTTTCCCGCACTGGCTGTCCCCCACCACCACGATCTTGCACTTGACATTCTGGTTGGGATCCATCACCGCTTTGCTCGATAACTTCTGGCTCGCTCTTCTTTCCTTCATTGATCTCGGCTTAGTCCCCCCGGCTGGCCACCACAAAAGGGAAAAAAAAAAACAAAAAAACAAAAAAACCCCCAAAAACCCCCCAACACACACGCGATTCCCTCAAAAAAAAAAATAAAAAAAATAAAATACACCCCCAAGGGAAGTGGCAGAGCCGCGGGCGCTACCGACCCCGCTCCGCCCGCCCGTCCCGCGCAGACTGCTTTGTCCCCCCACGGCCCGCCCCTATTTATAGCCTCGCGCCTGCCAATCACCGCCCGCCGCCGCTGCGGGCCCCGCCCCCTCGCCGCGCGCCCCCGCCGGAGCCGTGCGCCGCCCCCTAGCGGATCCGCGCGGCGCCGCAGCCCCGAGCGGGGGCGGGAGGGCGGTGGAGGGGGTCCCGGTGGCGCCCCGCCGCCCGCCCTGTGGGGACCCTGTCCCGCCTGGGCGCCCCCCGCGGCCCTCCCGTTTCCACTGGGCCCGGGCCCATGCGCTCAGCGCTGGGGTGAGCCCGTGCCGGCGGCAGAGCGGTGTCAGCCTGTCAGGCAGAGGCCTGGTGCGGGGCTGGCGCCCTCAGGAGTGATGCGTGTGATAAAGGGTGTTTTTCGTGGTGTTTTTTCTTTAATTTTATACAAGCCACCTATAAGTCCCAGTGATACAAAAGGGGATTGCGGCGTGTGGGGCTTTGTGGCCCCCAGAGGGGCGGCAAGGCAGGAGGTGCCCCCTGAGGACCTGGGGTCGCCTCAGCTCCAGCAGGACCCGCTCAGTGGGGGTGATGGTGGACAAAGGGGCTTTTCCCCCAAAACACGGTCACAAGAAGCATGTGGGGTCCCAGAAGAACATCCCCACCGTTCATATCTGCTCCTTTCTTGGTTTTTAGCTTACTGGATGCAGAACTGCCTGAGGGCTTCACCTGAGGACTGAGTGCTGCTGTGACTGCAATGGTGGCTCTGTGACAGCGTGAGGTGAATCTCGACAGCCCCGAACAAGGGGTGGTTTGTGAGCGATTCACAGCACGCTCCTCCACCAAGTGCCCCTCTCCTCTCCCGTATGGCGGACAGACGGACACCCTCACAAAGGGACTGCCAGCAGGCAGGAGGGCTGGAGCAGAGCCTGCCCCCCCTCCCTGCTCAGACCTCCTGTGCCAGCTCCGCCTGGCGCAGCCCGAGACAGGGGTGGCCATCGTCAAGGTGGATTTCTGGCCTTTTCTTTTGCCTGAGTCATCCAGGTCAGTTCTAGGCTGAAACATGAACAGTTAATAAAGTTTTACAACATCCTGGAACGGAAAACACTGCTATCATGTGCATGTTTGGCCATAAGGAGATAGGCCAGTGACGCAGATAAGAGAATCCCAAGCATGACATTTCAAAATGCAAGTGCTAATATTCTTGATTTTGTTCCGATGTGTCACACCTTCAGCTGGTCAAATTGCTCAGCTCTAATGAATTTTCCAAAGAACGTAAGCCTTGGTTTCTGCTTGGAAATCATGTGCAAAGCACTGAAGTTTGCAGTGGTTGCGTTATTTGTAAGGCCTTGCTGAAAAGCTGGAGCAGACAACTTTTCATATCTTACACAGCTCTTTGGACAGATGATGGAATGGGAGAGCAGTGAATAAGCAGTGAGAAAACTTATTGCTCACAGCAAGTTGGTTTTCTCTCTTTTGTTCAACTGTGTACATTTGAACAGGAGATAAGTCTAGAAAAATACAGTTACGTAAGCGCTCTCATATCTTCTCCAGCAGGCAGAAAATCCTGTTTCTTCATTCCCCTCCACTCCACGCTGGAACACGTGGCAGCCTCACAGGCAGATGCAGGTGGGATAGAGCTCTGGAGGTTCAGCTCTGACTCTATGTCCTTTGTGAGTCCAGCATACCAACTGAGGCATATCTGTTGAATGTAATGAGGGGAAAAGGTGGGGTTGAAGGATCTCTTTGTTAATCCTGAATGGGAGCTGGGTAGGAACATCTGCTCCTGATCGGTTCATCGGTCACCTCTGTACAGATGGAGGCAAGATGCACCAAAGCCAGTGCTGATGCCACCTGTTCCTTGGTGGTGGCTCGGCTTGGCCAGGACCGAGGGTGCTGTGCATCAGGGCTGAGGGAGACAGCTCCCTCACCCAGCTCACATGGAAAATTCGCCTGGATCCAGCTATGTTAGGAATGTGGAAACTTTTAACGCACGTGAAAACACTGACTCATCATGACCACAGAGCTACCATCAGCATGTTTCCCAGTAACATCATGTTTACATCCTTTGTTTGCTTCCATGGTCCGAAGGCTGCCAGTGTCACCGAGTGAAACCTCGGGGCTTTCGGGGTGCCCTGTGGTGCTCTGGGCACTTGTGACAATCAATAAGCTGCGAGGCACCTCTGCCTGCTCTGAAACCGCCTGCTTGTTGTCATTCCTTAGGGAAGCCATTCCAGATATGTTAATCCCCGTGAAACTATTATTCATGTCATACACTTAAGTTGAATGCCTTTTCCCATATCCTGATAACTAGGGGGGATAATGCAGCAGGGGTTAATATTTCCATCGGTATTTTTCACACGCAGTCTGGATTTTGATTTATAAGGCAGAACTTCTTGTTTTGCTTAGTTCAAATGCCCCATTTTTTCTTCAGATCCGACTCCTTTTTAGACTTTCACAGTTTCTCTGCTTTCCATCCAAGGAAGCATTATGTGTGTATTAATAACATATACAATCTAGTGTTACCTGTGGTACTGACTACTGATCTAGCATAAGATTTTATGGGAACATCACAATACATTTTTCTCCTCTCACAAGTAATCTGCCTGAACACTTTCTATGACTGTAATCAAACAGTTGAGAACAAGTGCTTTTAGTATCAGAATGACTGCTTGATGATTTAAATCTAAAATTGCCTTCAGAATATCCCTCCCTGCAATGCCAACTACCAAAGCATCTGTGGAAAGTATTAAACAATATACATAAAACATGAACCTTACACATCCCCTCCCCTCCTCCTTTCTGTGTGTGTGTGTGTGTGTGTAGCTAAATGGGACGTACATTAAAAGAACATTATTAAGGTTTGAGGTCAAACACTTGTGTATTAGGAAACGCGTATTTCCCATGTGTCGGAAACGTGGGCTCCCTTGTGAGTATGCAGTGAGAGTCATTAATTTCACAATCACGTATTATTTTTTCCCGAGACTCTCTTCAGCCCTCAGAGTGATATTGTCACCTTAACGAGCAGCTATTCAGAAACATCTGTACTCCTCACACGGCCAGCATGTAATCCCTCCTTCATTTAGGGATGCTATTCAACACCACCTTCTGAACACAGACCCATTTGTTATCGCTTTCCTCTTCTATGAGACTTATCAATGTCATATTTGAGTTCTTAACAGAGGAAAAGGAATTATTTCTTTCCGCTGCCTTACGAGATGACATGTTCTGAGGAGGCCTGTTTAGCAGATGAGAAGTGGTAAGGTCACAAGCACCCGCTAATTCTGCTTGAGCCTGGGTTCATTCCCAATACTTAACGTCATACGGCACCGCGGGTGTTTAAAACAGAGCTCCTGCTGCTTTCCTGTGGGTAGCCATGTGGGGTTAGGACTTCAAATCAGAAAGCACTGCCCCACATTGCCTGCGTAGGGAATAAATGCTAATTACCTGTGAACTGAAAACAAAATGAAGCTTGGCACTCTTATAATCTGTATTTTGGCATTTAGAAATCTGGCCATAGCTACACTACCGAGAAAGAATTACATACATTTGTAAAATTAGTTCAAGACATCTCCCTCACCTGACAGGTCGTTGAGTGCTGAGGCTTGGCTGGGAAATAAAGCTCAGCTATTCCACATTTCAGGAGCTGAGGGCAATGCTTTAACCAAGTTATAAGCCTTCTCAATTTTTTTTTTTAATCCCTGAATCATTTAGGCAGGATTTTAAGACAGAGGAAAAGATATTTTAAAATACTGACCATAGTGGAATTGTCCCGATGCAAGTGGGGATCCCCTGTCCCATGCAAGCGTGGTGCACTCTTCCACGGTATCTGCACGCCTGCACCCGAGCCCTCTCCTCAGGGGCTGTTTTAAGGCGTTTATTCACATAGCACCAGCGGGGTGCTGGGTGTGTTGCTCTCTCCCGTTTATGGAGGAGTAATGCGGTGCTTGAATGGCTTCTCCAGGAACACACGTGGCGTCTACAGCAGCGCCACTGAGGTGAGGACATGCGGGAGGTGATCAACCTTTTCCCGCTCTGGTTCTCTTCCCAACACACCGCCCAGCTGAGGAGGCTCTGTAGGAGCCATGAAAATCATGTGGATTATTCACACATATGTCTTAATTTTGTTTTTGGACAAGCTTAATATTTTGAGAATAGGAAAATATATCTATTAGGACCCAGACAAGATTACCTGGGGCCACTTCTTGTGCGGGGAAGGGATCAGGGTTCAGATACGCTCCTGCTGTGGCTTACGGCCGCTTGACTTTATCTCACCAGCTGGGGAATCGCCTCAGACCTAAACTTCCCTGAACCAGAACTTATTCCTCTTGGGTAAATACATCTAAACCAGGAAAACTCCTGGATAAACACAGTCAAAGGATCTCATGCAAATCCAACGTTCGCTGCTTTGCTGTTACATTATGTATGATTTGTTAGTGCTCGCAGTAAGAACAAACTGCACGTGGGGGGTGCTCTGCCATCCGTGACACCACGTGCAGCTCAAGGACGTTTCCTGCTGTAGGATGGTATGAGGAACAGCCTCCAGAGTGCAAGAACACATGTGAGAAGCCAAAAACCAGCATTCAGAGCCCACAGCTTTAACTCAGATGTTTTGTCTCCATTCCTAATGCTGTTGTGCATTCCTCACTCGTACAAAATCAGCACAAACATCTTATGAAGTACTTTCTATCCCCAGACATCAAAGGGTACGAGTCCTTAATCTGGATGACAATACAGGATTGAATTTCAACAAAAGGAAGAATTGTTTTGAGATTGACTTTTTTCAAAGCCCCATCCGAATTTGAAGAAGCATCTGGAGTTGTATTGAATTGATCTGGATCTGAACTCTGATCTGAAGATCCATTGAAATTTGTTGAGAAAATCCTATTGAATTTACTGTGCTTTGGCTCGGAGTGAAATGATTTCTAGCCATTGTTTAAGAATACCCTGGAGACAAAAAGATTCCATTTTCAGTTCCTGGAGGTTAATTATGGAAATTTGTTATAGAGGATCAGCAGTCCCAGTTGCTGGGGAGACAGTAAAACTCTTTGGTGTAAAATTTTTGCCTAAAGCTGGATAAAAATTTTCTGACAGACTGGTTTTCCATCAGAAATATTGATATGCTGAAGTCAAAATGTTTTGCCTCGATTTCAGTGAAATTTGGTGTTAGAATCTTTGTGATATGAAGCTCTCTGGTGAGGTGGTCCTTTTCTTAATGAGATATTCAGATCCAAGGTTTGTTTATAATCTAGTTTTTGGAAGAATGTAAGAATTGGGTAACCTTGACCATTTTGACTTCAGTCAAAGGATGGATTTCACATCACAGGGAATTTCAAAATCCTTTTCCTTTAATCCCATTTTGGGGTGGAAAAAGCAAGTGAACTTGTGTAATCCCCAATTCTCACCCAGCTCTGCCTGTCCCAGTGGGTGCCGGGGGCCAGAGCCAGAACCTGGGAACAGCTTCCAGGGCAGAGTGAAGTGGATTAGGTCAGGACTGCATGTCCTTACCTATTCCTGTGTACGCTGCACTTCACAGGGCTTCCCTGAAGGCAAAGCGGCTTTAAATTCTTGCTGAAGAGAAAGAACTCAGCAAATAATAAATGCTTTTTCTTTTTTTTTTGGCTGCCGTACCACCAAGGCGGTTTAATTGTCCCGAGGAAGTTAAAACTGTTTCTCCTCTCCTCCAAGTGCTGCCGGCTGGAGCCACGCTCCCCACCCCAAGCCTCAAATATTCAGTGAACCAAAGCTTTCCTGGCTGCACAGGCATACTTGTAATTCTTGCCCATGTGAATGAGGAACAGCAGCGGCCAGGGCAGCAGTGCAGACCCTCGGCAACATAGCAAGCATTTTTTCAGTGCCATTTGAAACTCTTTAACACGCTTCGGCCTTGATTTTTATTGTTATTTTCTGTCCCACGGGCATGCCCTTTCCCACCATAAAGTGGCTGGGCTGAGTTCTGTACTGAATTTCTCTGCTTATTAGGCTTGGGAAGCTGGTAGCTTTAGCCTTGTGGGTGAGCAGTGCCAGGCTGTGATTAATCTGGCTCCGATCTGCAGAAAAACCTCAGGAATTTCAAGGAGGGGGGAGGAAAGAAAGCAGTAGGGTTCTGCAGGATGGCCATAGGCACCCACGTGGACAAACCACCCAGCAGTGACCAGCGAGTGGTGGGGTTTGCAGGTAGGGAGCCCAGTGCTTCTGGAAAGCAAACAGCAGAGAGGAGAAATCCTCTGTGAGAAGCAGCGGAGTGTTTTGCAGCGCCACGTGGGGATTCGGGAGGTGCAAGAGCGTCCGTGGGAATTGGGCAGATAAATTTCTGGCCCAAATTATGAATAGCAAATGCTCAGCCTTATTAGACTTCCTCCTAGCCAGTCACTGAAAAAACAAAAGCTGGTGGTGCAGATCCTTGCCCCCATGTTTCTAATTAACTTAAAGCCGTTTCATTTTCGAGGCAGCTCCCGCATGGCCACAGCTGCCAGCGCTGAGGGGTTGCTGCTTTGGGAGGAGCTGCTCTCCAGGGCTGTTTGAGTGAGGCTGCAATGCAAAAATGAGATTTAAACCAAGCCCCCGGTTCAAAGAGGAGATTTCTGGGTCATGGTGACCCTGGCCTCAATTTTCCCCCATGCTGCCTGCAGCCAGGAAGATAAATGCAGAGTTTTGCTCCACTTCTTTGCTTGCTTTGAGATGCTACAGTGGTACATGGATGGCTCACTGCGGCATATCCAGGACCTGGAGCTCAGAAGACACCAGTGTAGATGGATGGACGGTGGTGGGCAGTGAGCTGGGGGTCCCACAGCTGCTGCTGGGAGAGCCTGTTCCACCTCAGCAGCTCCTAAACCAGGCTGAAAACACATGAATGCCTGTGAGTCGCACATGCTTTGAGTCCCTTCAGAGAGAGGCAAATGCACAGCTAATTAGGCAAGTGTCGGTTGCAGCAGGTTTCACACACTTTCCACCCTGAGATTTCCACAGACAGGGAAAGTTCGTCGCTCTCATTAAATGACTCAGAAAAGACTAACTGGTCTTCTAACGCCTTTTGGATTTGGTTTTGTAGTCGGGTGTTAGCAAATGAATGATTCAAAATTCCAAATCCCTTCCTCCTACACTGCTGTTTACTAAATAAAATTAGTTTTAGAGGAAGATAACAGAAAGTAAAGGCTTCTGGAGAGGCTCCACTTTATTTGCAGCTTGGTGTATTGTAGAAGAAGGGTTGGAAGGAACCTGCAGGACCTCGCTGCTCCATCCCTTCACCTCCAAACCCCACGAAGCGGCATGTGGGCTCCATGCTGGCAAGATGAGGAGTCCAGGGCTTTCTGAGCCTGGGTTTAGCCTGCATTGCCCTGGGCTCCATGCGGTGGAGCAGAGGCAGTGACAGGGAATCACTGGGAGAGCAGATCTCAGTGCAGGGCTTGGGCATTGCTGCAGGATTCCCCTTGGCCTCTCCAGACTGCCAGCATCAGCAGGAACCAGCGTAAATCACTCCAAAACTCTCCCTGCCTATATTGGATACATTAAAAATTAATTACTTAGCTTAGTTATTTCATATTGAAGGCAAGACTGAGCAATAAGCACCAAATCCTGTCCTCAGATAAAACCATTACACCAGCAGGCACGGAGCGATCTGGGAGCCTTTGGGAGCCTGGAGCTTCCCTTTTTGCATAAACCCGTGCTCAGCACATCCAGGTGTGTGGCTGCACACACTCTTGGCTGGGTGTTAATGCACGGGTTGGCTTTCAGCTGGAACATGTATTTGCAAAGTCAAAGGAAAATCTCATTGTTTCACCATAAAAGGTAAGGAGCAAAATTCCAGAGCTGAATTTACATGTCCTGCTGCTCCTCAACGTGGGAAAAGAATGCTGCATCCTCCCACGTATCTGCTTCCCATCCCAGGTCTTCCTCACTCCCTCCAACTTGTCCGTGCAAGTCAAACCCTTTCTGCCATGAGCCAACAATTAATTATAAGTATATAATAACCTCTCATAAAGAAAGATACATGCAGAAGCCAGGTCTGCTTCCCTTGATGCTTGCATCGTTTCTCTCCCGCTGCATTTTCCAAATTAATTGGGGCAGCCCATAGTTTTCACAGGTTTGGGGGGGCACACCTGGCACAGACATCTCTTCTGACCCCCTACCTAATAAATAATGATGGGGAGAGAAGATTATCCAGCAGCTGAGCTTGTTCATGTCGTGGTGTGGGGGTTTGAGGGGATATTCCTGGTTGGAATGGGATGCCTGGACAGGGTCAGCATCCCTGAGAGGGTGCTTGGGGCCAGAACCACAGCATTGCTCTGCAGTTTCAGCCCTGGGAAATTCAGCAGGGGACAGGCAGTAAATATCACAAAAAAAAAAAAGGATTTTGGAATTGAGTTCTGGAAGTACATTACATGGGGAACGAGAAGGATGTTCTTGCAACAATTTTCTTCTACTGAAATGAGCATGACGGAGGGCAATGTGCTGACAATAATTAAAAGCTAATTTTAGACACTAAAATGGGTAAATCCTAAGGTTTCTGGAATCTTCTGGTCCAAGTACAAAAGAGACTTACTCTGTTCCTGGTTCTCCTGCCAGTTATCCAGTGGGACCTGGGGCAAGCCAGTTCATGTCTCCATGCCTTTTTCCTTATCTGAGGCTTGTAGTAGTTCCCAGGCTCACAAGGGCACTGGAAGGACGAAACCATTGCCACTGCCTCCAAAAGAGCTCTGGTGCCTCCTGGGACCCTGGGATTTGGCTGGCAAACATGGTGGGTGCCTCTGCTGCCCCCCTGCCACGTCCCTCTTGCTCCTGGGGGCTGCTTCCCCCAGCTCCACTGCCCTCCTGGTGGACTCAACCCAACTGCATTGGTCCGAAATGTCAGAAACCTCTCAAGAAACCATGTTTTAACCCCAAAAAGCTTAGAGGTGATGATCAAATGGACTTCAGCCCATGGAGCCTGGCCCTGATGAGCTGGAGAGAGATGAACAAAAGCAGGCGGCTTTTTGCCCTTAGGTGGAGGCTGTGGGGAGGCAAGTTGTGTTGGAGGGAAGGTGGGGCTTTGTCAGGCGATGCTTGACATCATCAGTCAGGTTTTGTCATCAGTCAGTAACAAGAGAAGAGTATTTACAAGCTCCTTAGCTGGATGGTACACATCAGGGCGTGCAAAGCCACACCAAGTCCAACAGCAGCAATGACCAACCCCGGGGATCCTGATGCACCGAGGGGCCTGTCCAGGCAGTAGTTTGCTGTTTGTCCCCAAGATAAGGAGACACTGAACCCAACTGAGTTGACCCCCAGCACTGAGCAGCCCATCTTTTTAGCAGGGAGCACCTGAGGAGCAAAGCCTGGCCCAGAGGGTCACGGTGCAAACCCGTGGTGCTCCAGGAAAACCAGGTGCACACTCAGGTGCTTTTACAGAAAGGATGGCAGCTGGGAAAGGGAAAGATTTCCCCCCACCGGAGCATCAAGCTAACGTACCTGTGAGCACAGCCAGTCCCCTGGGCTTGGGCGAGGAGCGAGATGGCATTCACCACGCTGGCATCCTTTCCCTAGTGCTGGTTTAGCCACACCTGGAGCTTGTGGTTGCACCAGGCAAGCCAGCCCACGTCCCTGGCAGCTTGAAAGCTGCAGTAAATCAAGCCCGGAGAATTCCTCGTTTCCTCGATGGAGGATTTGTTGGTTGTGTAAATTTTGGGGACATCAATATGTGGCCCCCCATGGAGAGTGAGGAACTGCACTTATGGGGGTGGCAGCTCCCTCACTGTCACTGGGGATGTCCCCCCAGGGTGCCAGCAGCATGGTTGGGTCGGGAGCAGAGTCTGTCAACGGGCAACACGAGGTTACTTCCTCCTGTGCCAGAGCTTTTGAGGAACACAGCGCCAGCTCCTGATAACGAAGCCTCTTGGCATCAAATACACAGTAATTCTGGGAAAAGGGGGGGGATTTTTCTCATGTTAAATCCTACCTGTGCCTGGGGGTCTGAGCGGATGTGAGGGGGCTGCACAGGGTGATAGTGGCTATCAGGAGACGATGGGCTGCTCCCGGTGCATTCATGTTCGTAGGTGGAGAAAGCAGCGTTGCTTATTGTGAAACCCCATTCAAAGTGTTTGCAAAGGCACAGGGTTGCTTCATTGCTGGGGTTACAGCCAAGTGCCCTCCCTGCCCGGGCAGCGTGGGGCTGCCCAGGCTGATGGGAGCCTTCCCGTACTGCCCATCCCTTCCCGGGGCAGAGCGTGCATTGCCTGTGCCATCTCCGGGAGCTGCTGGTGGAACTGGGTTAAGCCATTGGCTCCTCTGGATCCCTTCATAGGAGAAGCTTGATCACTGATTTTAGCAATGCCCCTGCAATGCCCGGAATGGAGGAGCATCTCCTGGGGACCACCATGCCCTGGAGACCATTTGACCTGAAGGAACTCGGGCTCCCCAACTCCTTCATCTTGCTGAGCCTTGCAAAATTATCTTGGATTTTCAGGAGGGGGTGAGAGGGGTGATTAATAGAGATGTGGAAACAAAGTCGAGCAACTCCCTACGTCTCAAAAGTCTGGTGGGTATAAGCCAGCCCAGTCATTTCATGGGGAAGACAGAAATCCACGGGATCTCAGCAAGGAGCACTGAGAGTCTGGAGTACACCACGTTCCCCCTGCACCGGCGGGACGCCAGCCCATGTGTATGAAGCATCGCTTCTATTTATTTAAGAGACTCTCCCCCAAGTGCAACATAAGCAAGGCAAGTGGCCTGGGCTAAGAGCCAGGGTGCTAGCGGAGGGATCCCTATCGCTCCTCTTCCTTCCTCTCCAGCAGGTGGGAATCCCCCTCCCAGCCCTCAAACCCTTGGGGCTGCGAAGCAATTGGTGACATCAGCACATTCCCAGCAGCGCTCCCGTGGGCACCGTGTTAGCTTTGCACTGAGTCACCCGTCAGCAAACAAGAAAGATAAGAAAATAAATGGCAGTGATCCAGGCAGCACAGATGCTGGTTTATTTTGAACTACAGAAATGATTTATGCGCTCGGGGAGGGATAGCAGCAGCTCCTCCTCCCAAAAACCCTTTTGTAAAGTCCCCTATTTTCCCCTCTTTCTCACCATTTTCCTGCAGCAATCCCCTGTCATGTCAAATACCTTCACTATGGGTACCCTAAAACCAAGGAAGGGCCAAAATAAACATGTTAGTGAGAACTGAACAGACCCAAAGCTCCAGAGGGACAAGGACAGGTTTTGTTTTATCAGAAAAGCAAACATCATCTTCACAAGCAAAATGCAATTTTCCCTCTTGAAACTGCCTCAGGAAAATGAGGCCAATGCGGTTTTCATTTGCAACACTAATTTGATGAACTCCAGCGGGTTAATGATATTGCTGTATTTAATTAAAGCAGTCATTAGTCTAGCTGAGACCCTCCTCCCCAGCAAGGGCCCGGTGCTTCGGCAGCGCTGCCAACCTCTGGCACCGGAGCCCAGCCTCTGGCCACAAGTGTGGGACAGGATGGTTATATGGGTTCTACCACCCCATCCCCTTCTTGTGGTATCCACGGCTGATCTTTGAGTGCCACCAAACCCTGACGGGCACTTGGACTGGTGAAGCTGGTGTTGCTTAGCCCCTGAGAAGTGAGACAGCCAACGACCACAGCCAAGATGTAGGTGCACAGCCCCACATCCCGATTTCAGCCTCATCCCTTGCTAGGTCAGTGTGTGTGTGCCAGCCCAAGTCTGAAGCAGGGACCTCATTGCCCACGGTGTTTTCTCAGGCACACGGTGCTGTTGAACTCAGGTTGGGAAACCGGGGGCGAAGGTTTTGCATTCAGTGCTTGTGGTGCAGGCAAAGTGTGGAAGGACACGGCCATGCACCTGAGATTTCTGCTCAGCTCTCCCCAAAACTTACTGACACTGGAAATCAGATCAAGTGATAAAAGCCCTGGCAAGCCCTGAGCAGCCATTCCAGATATAGTCCTGATTTCTCTCCAGCCCTAAAATAAACCAAATACAGTGGTTGCCATTGCTTTTCCCAGTAAGCACTTCCTGCAGGAAGGTCCTGAGCGTGACGTGGCTGGGAAGCACGAGTCACTGCTCGGGTTACCTGGCATGACGTGTGCATCCTCCATCTCTGTACTTACACTGCAAACCTCATTTCTGACCTGGCTGTCATCTAAGTGCCTTGGTAACTTTCTGTGTGAAATGATACCTCCCAGCCCGTGGGCACGTGCGTGGTGCCATCTCGGCTGTGGTTCTGCACTGAGCAGGTCAGCAGTGGTGGGAATGCTGACTGATGGTTAAGGTCAGAAGAGACCAGCAAATGTCTCTTTGTCAAACCTGAGACTGATGGCTCTGGCTTTCTTCTATGCCCTGAAGATCCTAGGCTTGCTGCACAGACTCACCCTGGCCCCCCGTGGATTTATGTGCACAAATATTGCACCATCCCCGGCTCTTGCAAACAGGGGGGATGCTCCAGCTCATGGTGATAACATTTCCAGTCCAATCCTGCATCCCCATTTGCAGATCAAACTCTTTACCAAACAGTTGTTTCTGTGCTTGGAAAAAACACATGCTCTCTTTTCTCATTTGAGTTCCCTACGGTAATTAAAGTAGGAAAAGAATAATGATCTACCACAAATCAGTGTGATATCCATCCAGGTTCCCCACCTCATTTCATGTTAGCTGCTGTGATGCTCATCTGCCAGTGGGGTGCCTGCCAGGAAACCTCAGGGGGTGAGTAGCCTTCATGGGTGTCCTGGACACAGGGATCCTTCCTCAGGGACATTCTGCAGGAGCAGTGCTTTAATTCTCATCCCTAAGATTTCTCTTCCTGCCATTAAGCTAATAACCCTATTGTTATGTTAAGTGCATCTTCATTTTTGTAGGCACAGCACATGAGGTATTTAACTTGGTGGAAGATAATAACAAGGTGTTTTAGTCAGGGATAAACTCTCAACTGTGTGATGAACATCACGTGAGATCAGGACAGGTGACATAGAGAAGAGGTGACTTGTCCAGGTGCATGCAAGCTTTTTTTAGGAATAAAGACATTTTTGAAAGGGTTCAATCCAAGCAACTTTGTAGCTTTTAATATGTCTTAGATAATTTAGTGCACACACCCTCAGTATGAACATAATTCGGCTCAGCAGGCTTGGACACAGAGTACCAGAGGATGTCACCCACTCGTGGTGGCATCCTGGCCACTAGCAACGGGGCAACGTGGCTCTGTGCATCCCAACTTACTCACCCACTGTGCCCTCCAAGGATTTTCCCTTCCAGTGCACATGGAAGAAGAGTTTCCCTTGTCACAACCCAAGTCTGCATTATATATTCATACATTTAAAGGATATACAGTCTTGTAATTAAATTCTGGAATATTTTAAGTGATTTGAAGGTCTCGTAATTCAGTGCAGCATATGTTGCTCTTGTAGTAAGCTCGTTTGCTGACAGATGCCTGCGTGGGTTTCCCCTACAATCTCCATCCTCCCGTCAATGAGCCGCACGCCAGGCGCCGGAGGAAGCGAGGGAGTAGCAGGGGATGGTATCATTCACAGACCAGACCAGAGCATGTTCTCATCACTGCCCAGGCACAAAATCCTGGTGTTTTCCCAGTGGCAATGCTAAGGTGAGGCTCGGAACGATGTGAAGACTACATAGCTCTGCATGGAGCAGTTTAATCAGAACGTGGATGGGGGCTGGCAGGAATTATGCCATCTCACAGGCTAGCGTAGGCTCCTTTGCCATGGTTACACGAGCCAGGAAGGGAAAATGAAAGGTGACAGATATTGAAGTGTTATTTCTTCTCTCTTAAGTCCAGACGGTCAACAAACCCAGTTTCCAAAGCCGTGACAGGAACACTAATGGGCAGGAAGCACTCGTGACTGCAAGTACTTGATCTGAGCTCAGCTCCTTCTTTTTCTTTTCCCTGGAAGAATCTCATCCTCGCCTACCAGCTGGTAAACATTGCTGCTTCTTCCTGTCTGTGAGTCTGCAAAGCCAACATTTTCATCTTGGCTCCTCCTCAGGGTCTGTGCATAGAAAAGAGCTCTCCTAGGAGCACCTGCGAGGGAGGGGATGCTCCTACGGGAGAGGGGACGGTGCCCTCGGAGCACATCGCTCAAACCCGTCATTGCTGATGGCCATTGCCAGAGCAAGGGGCAGAGATGTGGTTCCTTACCACAATCCCAGACCCATTTGTCATCGAGGGATGATGGTGTGTGAGGGTGTTTGGCAGGGCTACAATTCATAGAATCACAGGATCCCCTTGGTTGGAAGAGACCTCTCAGATCACCCAGTCCAACCATTAACCCAGCACCGCCCAGTCCCCACTGCCCCATGTCCCTCAGTACCACATCTCCATGGCTCTGAAATCCCTCCAGGGATAGGGACTGCCCCCCTGCCCTGGGCAGCCTGGGCCAGTGCTGGGGAACCCTTTGGGGAAAGGAATTGTTCCTAATGTCCAATCTAAAATTCAGAATAATCCTACTGAGTAATATAATTAATAATAAACAACAGAAATAAATGACCTACCCAGGAACACGGCTGGTTGTGTGGCTCTTCAGGTACTGCAGGGCAATGCCCTCCTGTATCTGACTGTCCTCCCATGGCCCAGGGAACAGCCTCTCCCACCCAGACACGGAGAAGCTCCCAGATGGTAATGCACACTTTAAATCATTGCGAAAGTGCTCAGAGCCATGGGCGAGTACTTTAAATAGAACTCAAAACAGCACATAGAAATAAGTGACACTCCTCGATGTCATCCCAAAGAGCCACACCAGGACCTGGGATCCTGCCTGCAGTCAGCCAGAGCATTCATCATGCTCCCACTTAAGCATCCTTCAGACTTCAGGGGTTCAATGACCACGGGGGAGACTCTGAATCTTAGCAAAGGCCATGCTGCTCTTGTCTTCATAGTTGGGAAAAAAATCCTTGTGTTCTTCTTTCTGCTGGGCAGCAGCTGGCTCAGCCCTGTCGGTCGTGGTGTGTTGGTTCAGACATTGTGATGTGATGGGCAGTGTGGCCCCAAGTGCAGCCAACTGTTTCCCAACGCACTCGGTGTGAAATTTTCCCATAGTTTGTCAGGAAACTCCGAGCCACTTTTTCTTGGAACGGACCATTATTGCAGAACGGAAATCTGCAGGCTCCGGGCCAGGTTTCATAATCCTGGGACGGTGATGTTGCATTTGAAAACCAGAAGTCGAACAAAAATGATAACCTTTGGCTCCCTGGTTGTATAAACATCGCCTTTCTTTTGCTCTGCACTCAACAAAAATGCTGTGAGGAAACCACGTGGACGCAGCTAGTCCCCAAATAACTTCTTTCACTAGATATCTAGCCTGTGGGATTGCTGGCTGCGTGGAAATTGCTGCTCTGGAGGGCTGGGGAGCTCACTGGAAACACAAAATGCTGGACATGCTGCAGCCCTCCCTGTCACCCCTCCGGCTCCGTGCTCCCACGCATCTACGTTCCTCCCAGGAGCACCTCTGGCTGCTAAGAAGAGGGAAGGAAGGAAAAAAAAAGGCAAAAATTTTAGTACATGTGAGGAAATAAAGTGGAAAAAAACTTTGAGCTCTCTGAATGAGATTCCATTTGTGCTCTGGTGTAAATCCACAGGGGAGGGCCATGGTGGGAGGAAGCCCCGGGGCTCTCAGGAGCAGCAGGACTTGTTGCAGGACCCAAGGCACGAAGATCTACGAGGAAGAACCGCCAGCATGCATGGTATGAGGACAGCACAGTGTGTCAGTAACTCACCCACAGCTTCCAGGAGCTGCTGTTTGTTGTTCACCTCTGCAGCCCTCACCTTTGTATTCAAATTCAGCAGTGACTAAAACAACAGTTGGGTTTTTTCCCCCTGGTCAGGAACCACTCCTGCACGCTGCCATGAGCAACACATATCTTGTCACCCTGAGGAGTTCTTGGTGTGTGTGCCTGAGGAAGAGGAAAGCTGCAGGGAGTGGGAAGGGCTGTGGATATATTTAGGCACGGTGTGTCTGTCTGCAGACACGTGTCCCAGGAGGATTTTGGGGTTGTACCCGCCTCGGCGCATCGCCTGGGGACTGAGGCAGCCCTCGTTGGGGTGAGATGCCCCAGGCAGCAGAGATGTGCTGCTTCCCATCTAAAGCATTTTGGTGGGGTAGAAAATGCTCTGGCTTTTTTACTTCCTATATGCATGCCTCTCCAAGGCTTTGCTTTATTTCATGGCAGAACTGGATGAGTTTGACCTCATGGTGGAGTCTCCGTCTCTGAAGACATTTAAAACATGTCTGGACGGGTTCCTGTGTGATCTGTTCTAGGTGATCTGTATTATTCCACAGACCATCAGTTGACTTTTGGCGGTCTTTGAGTAGAGTCTCGTTTAAAACTGCATCTAATGTGCGTGAAACATGTATTTGGGTGCTCTGCCCTAGAAATAACAAGCTGCTGCAAGGAGAGACGGAGAAAGAAAATGCGTTTCCAATTCTCTGCCGTTGCCTCTCCCTGCAGCCCATCGTGTGTTTTGTATCCACCGCCAAATTATTCATGCGTTAGGTATCTTCACCCCGCCAGCTTTCTGATGAACTCATAAACATACGTATTCTGCACTCCAGAGGGATTTTTATTGTGTGGTTTGAGAGTACTTAGCAAGCACTTCATCTGCCCCCAACGGTGGCTTTCTCAGCAGAGCAATGCTCCCCAGGAAGGGATGCTGGGGACAGGGAACAGCAGAGCCCATGCAAGGGGTGGCATCCCCCTTTGTCCTGCAGCATCGCCACGGGAGCAGCCCCTGGGTCGATAAACCAACAGGTTTGCTTTTGTGTTAGTGTACTTAAGGACTCTTTTGTTTAACAAGGAGCCATTAAAGCATAATTGCCGGACATTCCGACAGCACCTCTGGCACTGGCCGGGCAGTGAATGCTGAAGGAGCCATGAGATGCCCCTGGTGAGGACAGCAGCATGTGGGGCAAGGGAAAACTCGTGGGAAGAAAATACAGGCATAAAATGAGAATTGGCGACTTAAGGCAGGGTGTATTCATTAAATGTAATGGAGGAAATGCTGACATTGCACTGGAAACTAAGTTAAATGAGATCTAAGTGGTTTACAAAAAATACATATATGTTGTTTGGATGAAAAATACTCCACAAATTGCCAGGGCAGGGTAGGTGGGACAGAGGGGTTAGGCACTCCTTGGGGGCCTCAAGCTCCCTTGGGATGGGGAGGGAGGGTTGGTGGGGATAAAGGAGGCCAGGACCACGCTTCAGGCCATTCAGGCTGCACAGACATTGCTACAGGCTTTGCAAATGCTCCATGCAGGCGAGGATCAGGGTTGTGGGTGTTATTCCAGCACCACAGAGCAGAGCCAGCCTCCTGCCTAGGCAGCAGAAAACCTGCTCTTGGAGCCTCCTATTGCTGGTAAAGGCTCCTGCCAATCACAAATGTGCCAAGGCATTTCAGCAATGTTCTTCAAACCACCTCAAAATGTTTTTCTGAGTCTTGTGAGGCTGGAATAAAGCTGGCCAGGCTGCTAGAAATGCCTCTGAGATGGGCACACTGCCGAGAGAACCTGCTTCCTTTGCTGGCCCAGCAAATTCCTACTCCGAAACACAAAGATGATGCTCCTAAATCATCCTCCCAGAGCAGCTACCACACTGGTCACAGGGAGGAAGGACCAAGGATGCTTTCAGGGATCACTTCAAAACCTGGCTGACTCCATCCTGGGTCTCCCTCCCAACTGCAGCAGCAGCAAAACCCCTGGGTTTGCAGCCCCACAAGTCCCAAATTACATCCAGAATGAGGTGTGGGGTCCCCCAGAGCTGCTGCTGCAGGTGTGATGCTTGGGGCCATGCACAGTCCTGCCCATGCTCCCTGTGCCATGCTGTTCAGCTTGCCCAAAATTGGCCCAGATCCATACTGACATGAACACCAATGAGATGCAGAGTTCAGGAAGGGACATTGCTGGCACCACTGGAGGCAAATGCTGTCAGTGTTCTCTGCATTGGGTTTTTTGGGTTGTGGATGAAAAATCCAGCTTCCTTCTGACTTTTCTACGTCCCCACTTCTGTCAGCCTGAATTCTACTTTTTTAAAATAACTGTTACACATGCATAGTGTCCTAAAATACACACCTAACCTACTTTCACGAAGTTCTCTACCAAAGATGTCAACCTGCAGCTAAAGGAGGGGGGTCTGTGTCGCAGGATGTCGCTGGGGGCTGATCTGCTCCTGGAACAACCTGCTGAGAAGCAGCAGGGCCGCAGAAGGTGAAGCAATGATTTTCCTTCCTAAGGATCAAAGCAGCAAATGGAGCTTGTCATGAAATTCAGCATTCGGTTTTGTTTTCAGGACAGACACACAGGCATTCCAGGACTTGTCCAAACCACAGAAGTATGCAAACTCCTCTTGTTAATCCCCTGGGAATGACCTGCCATGAAATTTCTGGGCTTTCTGCCTCCCATCCAGCAGCAGTCGCCTGGCAGTATCCCATCACATCCTTCATAACCTTCAAAGCAAGGCACTGAACATTGGAGAACGTGTTGAATGTCTCTAGAAAGAGGCTCTTCTGGGCCTTTTTTGTTTCCTCCATCAGTTCTAATGCTGGAGGTCTCCCAGACCCAGGTCTCCCAGAACACTCAAGTGGTCATCCCAGGACCCAACTTTCAGATCTCCTCTGTGTCACACAGCTTGTGGGAGGCAAATGTCCTCCTAAAAGCTACATGGCTCCCCAAAATGGAGGTGTGATACACCCCAAGGCTGGCTGCAGGGGGATGTGGCATGGGGAGGTGAGTGCAGTGGAGTTTAATGGTCCTGCACCAAGTTTGGGTGCCAGGTGCATGGCCTGGGACATCTGACTGCTGTCACCTCCCTGGACGTCTCTCCAGGCTACACGAGTCACCATCCCTGGAGGTACTTAGGAGATGTGGTGCTGAGGGACATGGTTTAGTGGTGGACTTGGCAGTGCTGGGTTAATGGTTGGACTTGATGATCTTAGAGGTTTTTTCCAACCAAAATGATTCTATGTTTTTATGGTTCTCTGAGGCTGGTTCTGCTTATGGTCAATCTGGTACATCCCAGGCAGAGCCTCAGTGCTCCTTCCCCGTGTCCCAGCCAGCAGCACCACCCTGGGGTTCGGTTATGAAGTGAAGCTGTGGCCGTCACGTTGCAATGAGTAAGTCTCATTTTTACTTCCTGCATTTGAACTCAGATTTCCAGAGGTGCAAACACTCATTTCTGAGTATTTCAAGGCCCTGTTGAAGAGGTTTATGATGCTATTTTCACCCAGGCTGCGGGGAAGAAATGCAGCATTGAGAGGAGGAACAAAGAAGTTCTGTCTCCAAGGACTGATGAGCATATCCAGAACATGACAGGTTTATCCAGGTCACCTTTTTTATTCGCACCCAGTAAGGAAATTAATGAAGCTCCCGGAGTTATTACCTCTAATTCATGACCTATTAATGGCAATAAAGCTTTAAGAAAGCACAAGAGATATTATGCTGAAGGGCAAAGGAAACACCAGTGCGTGGTTCTTAGTGGTTCCTCTTAGTGATTCGGACTCCCATTTGGGAGAGAGGAATTACGGGGTTTGATCCCTGCTCCAAGGACTGCTCTGCATTTTATCGAGGAACAGCATATGTAATACCATCATTTAAGAAAAAATGGTGATTGGGTAATTAAAGGCTGACTAATCTAACTTTATTTAAAAAAATGGATGAAGGAAGGAATCGTTACTGTGGCAGAGGTAAATGGAAAGTGATATAAAAGTGGAGCAAAGGTGATGCAAAGGTTAATTGAGCCTGACTTTGCTAAGATAATGGATTTCTTAGACAAAGGAGATGTGGGAGATGATTGCATCTAGCTGGGCTCTACTAAAAGCAGGTTGCAGTGGCATCAGGAAGCGGTGGGTCAAGGAGAGGGCTTCAAAAAGAAATAAGAAACTGGGCAAGGGCAGGTGACAACTGGAAGAGTGGAGCCATCCCCTTCAAGATCCACATGGAAAGCAACTTTGTTTGATATTTCCATTAATGAAAATAACGGGGGGGGGGGGTAAGGGGGGTGTGTTGCTGATGAATTCTACTGATGGCACAAATTTAAGGGGAAACATCAATAACTAAAGAGTCTTGAGGGCTGAAATAATGGAGAGGAGATGAAATTCAAGAGTGTAAAAGCACTTGGGATCTCACAACTCTGATCAGGCATGTTCAAGAAGAAATGAGCATTGTGCATTTAATCTACCAAAATCTCAGCAAAGCATGGGAAAATCGGGCTGCAGTCTGTGAAGAAATTTAAGGGCCAGATATTAGGCAGAGACAAGAAGTTTTTCAGGTTGTGGGCAAGTGTGAGAACACAATGGGAACTGGAGGAACCCTTTAAGATCTGAAATAAAACCATTACAACAGCAAGGTTTCAAAGACTGAGACGCTGTTTTGGTGGCCAGATGTGAAAGCCAAGAAGCCGTCTCTGCTCAAGACAGTGATGACTGCATTCTTAGGTGGAGAAGGAGACTATTTGATGTGGTGCCTGCTGTAGCAGAGGACTACATGATAAACCTGAGGATCCATCAAGTCTGACCAGAAAAACCTGAGATCCTGCCCCCCACCCTTGTTGTTGATCTGATCACTGAGTGTGATAACTAGCAGAAGGAGGGGGAGTGCACCGCAGGGCTTGATGTTGTCGAGGATTTCTTTGTTCCCAGGGTCAGCTGGGTGCAGATGAGATCGCCACCAAGACATTTGAATAATTGTCTGTCTGAGCCTTCTGTAGCAGGGAAAAGCCTTCCTCCTCCTCCTCCTCCTGTAGCAGCATCCTAAGGGTTGTGTTGTAGATGCCGTGGGTCTCAATAACCACGTGATTTTTGAGATTGTGAAAAAAAATGAAGAATTTACTGATGATAAAACTACTGGTGATCACCTGTTTTTTTCCATGTTTTCCACAGCAGCAAATCATCTCAGAGGAGAAGGATTTGGAAGTGTTTATTACTTTGGGCAATTAAAGACTGAGGCTAGTCATTCACCAAAATGCCAAGAGCCCAGTCCTGGCAGTGGGGAGGGGGTACCAGGGAATCTTCTTTCCCTGGCAGCACCTGGAAGATGCTGACAATCACATTCAAAACCTATAAGCCAAACCTATCTCCTACCTCCGCTGGTTATTTGAAATTACATGGTCTGAGGGCTGGAGCACCTCTGCTGTGGGGACAGACTGAGGGAGTTGGGGTTGTTAGATTCTTTTTTTTTTTTCCAGTAGCAGAAACATCATGAATGTCCATGGTGTCCTGCAACCTCTAGCAACATTCACTGGGGACATCCAGTGCCTGCAGTACAATGGAAACGTTTAGATGCTGCTTTACTTCTCCTGAGCAGCTGCTGCCAAGCAGCCCAGGTACCCATGGCCTCTTCCCTGTGCAAAATCCACTGTTGCTCAGTAGCTTGGCACATCCCCCAGGAATGCTTTGCTGGGTGACAGAACCTCAACACCATACATCAAAGTGCTCCATGGCCAGGGGGGTGTTTCACCACAACCCCTTTTCTGGGGTGGAAAAAGAAACACCAGTCGTTGTACTGAAATGCAAAGTCAAGTATGAAAACCTTCTCTCCTTTTGGCTTCACTAGGAGGGCCTTCCTTTTGGCAAATTAAGATGAGCCAATCAAAACCACATTTGCAAAACACACATTAACAAATCAGTAACTGTAAAAACAGCCATCAAAATAGCTTTTAATGTTTCCAAATTGACTGCAGTGAATGCAGATCATATGGTGCTCAATTGAGTTTAGGAATGAGCTATAATTTCCGCATATTTATATACCAACAGCTGAATTGCATCTTTCAATTTTTAAGCCTGTGGCTTTCAAACCACAATAATCCCAGCTCTGAAAACCCTTTGATTCCGCCCAAAACAACGGTTGGGCAAAGCATTGAGTGGGGAAGAATATCAGTCGTGGATTTTTTTTCCCTATGGCTGTGGCGATGGGAGAGATCGAAGGACAGAAAGCGTCAGGCAGTGGAGAAGGGTTTGTGAGCAGGTACAAGGATGCCAACTCTCCTGGGAGGGGCTCATGGAGATGGAGATGGAGATGGAGGTGAAGAGGTGCCAGCAAAGGGAAGAGACCCCATTTGCTCACCAGGAACATACCAGGACTCTGCAGCCATCCTATGGTACAAGCCTGGGCTTAGACCAAACATCTGAGCCCAGGCAGGCACACGCATACCTGAGGAATAGATTCCTGCATGTATTTTAAGACTAGAATAAATGCCTTTAAATAAAAAAACCCAGCTGGATGCAATGTACAGAAATGTACTGACTGTTCCCCAAAGTCTTGTTCTGCTTCCTTGTACAGTGCAACCTGGAATAATAACCATATTGATGATTTTAAATTAAGACACATACAGTGTCACACTCGATTAGCAGAGTGCACAGAGTATCTTTTAATTTGGAATAAGAAGATAATCCAAATACAGGAATGCTAACAGACCTCCATGAGGAAAGGACTACCACAAAAGCAAAGAAATGGAAGCAAGGCATGGTCTGGCAGAAGCCCGGGGCAAAATTATTTGGGGGGGCTGGGGACAAACTAGGAGGCTGTGGTCTCAGCTGTGGTGGGAAGAGCTTCTCTGAACAGCTGCACAACTCCTGGAGGACTCCTTTATTACAAACTCTTCCGTGGTTTATTATAAATAATATATATTTAATAATATGATGAAATTTTTAACCATAGCTCTTCGTAAATATTCTGCATCTGTCGGTACCTGCACCGAGCACAGCCCGATAAAACTATAAAATGCTGAATTCCCCCATGCTACAGAAGCCTTTTCTGCAAAGGAAGTGCATTTATATTTAAAATACAGACAACCACCGCTGTGCCTGGCCGAGGTGCTGTATGCTCTCAGTCCCTCTGCTCAATCCAACCATCCTCGGCGAGGAAGGAGAAGTCGCAGGCTGGAGGAGGTTCAGCCCTTTGCAGGAAATACTGGCAGGATCCGTATTTTTTGCTAATTTAGTTCCAACCAGCTCTGCACGAGAGGGATTTCTGCCTGCAGAAGGGCTGGGAACACAACCCAAAGCTCCTATCTGGCCGCCAGATATCAGATTGCAGCAGATTTTTCTAGTTAGAGGGAAAATGCCGACTCAGTAGCTCTGTGCTGGATGGGTGGGAAAGGGGAATTCCACCTCCAAAGGCTTTTAAACTTGGGCATTTAAAACTCTCTGGCCCCAAAAGGAAAAGGTAGTATTTTGATTAAACTTTTGTGTCATTCGAATGAAAAACTGGAGGCGCTTTTCTTTATATCTCATCCCCAAGCTGCTTATTTTGTTTAATCAAAAAGACCTCAAATACCATCAAATTGCATTTCTGATGCAGGCCAGGATGCTGTTGGCCTTTTTGGCCACCTGGGCACACTGCTGGCTCATATTGAGTCTCTGTCAACCAACACCCCCAGGTCCTCTTCTGCCAGGCACTTTCCAGCCGCTCTTCCCCAAGGCTGGAGTGTTCCATGGGGTTGCTGTGGCCAAAGTGCAGGATCTGGCACTTGGCCTTATTGAAACTCATGCAGTTGGTCTTGGCCCATTGATCCCACCTGTCTAAATCCCTCTGCAGAGCCTTCCTACCCTCAGGCAGATCAACACTCCCACCCAACTTGGTTTTGAAGTCTTTTTGAAGGTATGACCTACAGGGTGTGGAAGGGACATTAATCTAGTGCAGCTTTCCTAAAAACTACCTTGAATGTTTTCTAAAAGTTGATTTAAAAATGGCATCTTGAATTCAGATGGAGTTTGTGATTTTTTCTGTTGTTGTTGTGAAAAAAAAAATAAAATAATTTGGGTTTTCTGGGGTCAGACAGCGTCAGTGTGGGGATTGTGCTGGGGGATGCAGAGGAGAGATGGCAGGTGACTGTCTGCAGGCTGGGGATGCTGCAGGACTGCCTGGCACCTCCAGCATCCCTGAAACTGAGACAAACCCCTGCACTTGGCAGCGTTTCTGGGAATGGGGATTAAATCTGGGTTTGCAAAGGAAGCCTTTAATTCAGGTCAGCAGAGCCGCCCCGGCCACCGCAGGCCAGACCTCAATGGACTCTTTTCCCACCAACTCACTATCGAGTCATCAAGGGTTTGTATTTCTGTCCCAGGCTTTGGTAGCAGTGTCCCATACTTGGAGCAGCGCTAATTAACCCAGGGATTCATTTACCTCCAGTCAGATCAGTCTTTGCTGCAAAAATCCTATATACCTGCCACCAGAGTGGAGCTATCCCACAGCTGAATCCCACTCACTATGGAAATTTTTATTTCAAACAAGGATATTAATATTGAAGTCCCCATTCATGTGAGCCACTGGATGCAATCAGCAATCCTGACTGTGCCATCACCCAAGAGTTCCTTTGCAATTCAGACGAATATGGCCCTCACAGCCTACTCCTGCCCCTGGCACACGTTGTCTGTTAGAGAGGCTCAGGTATTACACTTCATATTCTTGCAGAGCATCTCCCAGCTGACTGAGGAGCTCTTGAGATGATTTTTTGCCCCTTTTTCAATTCATGAATAATGTAGTGACGGGCAGAGTGTCTGCTGGAGGTGGCAAACGAGCGTCCTCAAACACGGTGTGAGCAGACAGGAGCCCATCAGCTTTCCACCCTCACACTCTGCTCCTGATCACCCTTTTGACAGCTTTGGGCTTGGTGTTTGTCTGCAAAGGACAGGAAAATATAAACTCAGAGAAGCATCTTTGAATATAAAAATCAGTGTTATCTCCTTTTCAGGAGCTTTTGCCAAGAAGCAATTGCATTGAAATTTTTCATTTCCCATTTACCCCAGTCCATGGTTCAGATTTCTCTGTATAAAACCAACAGTGCATTTACTGAGGTTTGGGGCATTTCTCTGTGTTTTATGGCATAATAAAATAAAATGGGCCTGGTCTTCAGCTGGTATTAATCAACACAACACCACTCAATGACCCACTGATGAAGGTCACTCGGGGAGAACCTGCCCTGACGCGCCCTCCCCTTGCATCCCCTTCCATACCCCTGCCCACATGGCAGACCCTAATAAGTGCCAGGACAAATGGTTCCTTTGCACCTTGTACTCCTGTGTCTAAAATTGGCATTTCTATTCACTGTCACCCCTGTTGGGTTTAGAGAGAGAACTTTGGGGCTTGTCACTCTGCTATCTTGTTTGCTTTCCTTATTTTTAAGCTGCTTGTCCAGCTTATGGGTGCAAGGTGAGTGGTACCAACCTCAGCATCACCCATGGACACTGGGGAGGGTCCGCAGCATCCCAGCAGCAACACACAGCACTGCTGCCAAGAGGGATACTGGCCTGAAATCCTCCTCTGAGGGCAACAGAAACCATCAAAGGAATCCTCCGGAGAGGATATTGTTCCAGAAGGACCATCCCACGCACATTCACGGCTGTGTGGGGCTGATGCAGTTGTTGGCACACAACCACACCTTGTCTCAGATGCATTTTTCCTGTCTGTTCACTGCCACATAAACACTGACTCATACCAGCAACGCGGCAGCAGATATGACCTAGAAATATACTTTTTTTTTTTACGTTTTCCAACCTCTAAGGAAAGGAAATTACATTTGCATTTTCCAAAGGGGAACTTAGGGGTTTTTAAATGCATCTGATCACATCATTGTATCTGTTCTCTTGAAAGGATCAGAACTCAGTAGGTTTGTATATGAGTGAATACAGGTTTTAGTTAATAGATAAAGAACATACCTTTTCCATTCATTCATTCATTCATTGCTGAAGTGTGTAAGGGTGGGTTGTGTGGTGCCTTGCAATAAACTCCCTTGTTTCCCTGCTCTAAAATATATATGGCCCTCCTGCAACCGTACAAGATGGAGCTGTAGCTCCTGGGTGAGTGATATGGCAAGAGGGAACCTCCCGAAGCCTCCCTGTCTCCCCAGAGCTGGTGTTCATTCCATCACCCAGCCCCACATCTCATGGGCAAAAGCAGAATTCACACCAGAGTTGTATGCAGGGAAAAATCCCCAGCGGGTTAGTTGTCTCTGAAGAGGAGTTGCTGCAGTGAGTGATGAGCAGTGAATCCAAAGGTCTCTAGCAGGGGCAATGTGGCAGGCAGCTGTGCTCTCCTGACACTGCTGGGAGCTTTTACTGCTCCAAATTGCACACCATTACTTCTCTGCAGTTGGAAATGCCTGCAGTTACCCTGGCAAGGCCCCTGCCAGATTTCACTCGTGGTTTTGGGGAGGGGAAGAGCATCTGACGGGGGTCGCTGTCTGACACGGCGCTGTGCCGCAGTTGTAGTTCACACCATCTGCAGGAACAGGATGACTTCATTCTCCCCACGACGTTTCAGAGGAGATTAGTTTTGCTCTCTGTAACTCAAAACCAGACCTATTTTTTCTTTATCCTAGGATGGCCTTATTTCTGCAAACCAGTGACAAATCAGCCAGTACATTCAGATCTTCTTTTATTTTAACCCAACTAAACTCATTGCAGTTGTTGGCTGCTCCTTCCAGTTTGATGACCAGCACAGCTCAGCACCCACTTGGGTGACAGATCTCAGACCCCAGCTAAGGGATGAAACATCCTTCCAGGGACTGTCCATTTTCCAGCTTTCCTACCTGCAATTCCTGAGAGGCAAAGCAAGGTGGGGTGTACCAGTGGGGTCCCCATGGGTGGTGGCTGTCATCTGGACCCTGACAGCAGTGGCAGGACCAGCAACCATAATCTGCTGTCCAGATAGGGTGGAGTAGCAGCTTAAATTCTTCTTGTATTCCTCAACCAGTAATTTTTTTGGCAGGAGAAGTTTTCCACCACCTTTGCAGGCAGGTGCCCAAGCACTGAGGGACCGACGTGGTTGGCATGGATGTCCTGGGATCTGGTGTGTTTTGTGCACTGGTGTCACCCCCAATGTTGCTCATAAACTGGGGAGATGCACAGCCAAAGCCCAAGCTAAGCACAGCTTATATATTTTTCGAAAGCTTGAGGGTCTTGACACCTTTCTCCAAGTAAAGGGCATCATGCAGCTGCTTGATTTAATTTCTCAGATGAGCAGGTCGATGTGGTGAGTAAGGGGAAGATCCTCAGTCTGCTTTTAGATGCCTGACAACGTGGGCAACCAAACTCTAAAGGGAAAATCAAAGCAGCCCGGCAAAGAGCAGCGGCTGGGCCTGTTGCACATCTCAAGGGGAAAAGGGGAATGGTGGGCAGCTCCAAGGCTGCTGAGTTCCCAGTGAGTAAACCTCGTGGTGAGCACCAGCTCCTCCATCAGTGATGGGCAGGTGTCTCACTCCAGGGACCAGAGCTGCAGAGGGATGCAGGAATGGCGCTGGGGAAGATGCCCTACAGCCAGTCACAAAACTGCCACCTCTCTTTAGTCTGAGGAGGTGGATTAACTAAAGGTATCTAAGATACCTTTGTGCTGGACCAAGGGCATCCTGTGCACAGGCTTTTTTTAAATAGAAAAAACAAAAATCCGTAGGGCTATCATTAATCGTGGTGAAATAAATGTAATTTATTTCCTTCACTGTTACCTATGTTACTGATCCAGCATTATGGTATGAGATGACTTTTTCAAGCACATTAGGCCAAAATGCCTGATTTTCACTTGTGTTAAGACCCCTTCTTGCCATTGGGCTCAAAGTGGCCTATATAAACTCACTCAAAGGGTATTTCACAGGCCTAGAAGTTTGTAAAATGGCCATTTCTGAAATGAGAATCAAATCCACAGCTCAAAGAATTTACAGACCCAACCATACACCTTTAAAATAACTGGTTGTAGACTTTGATGGGTGAAAACTGGATATTTCTCAAGAAAATTAATCCCAAATATCCAAGATGAGACCACCTGAGCCAGATACAGCTGCAGGCAGGCAGGGATGGTGTGGGTGAATTATCAGCTGAGCTGGACACCTGGCTGAATGTGTCATTGCCTTCACCAAAGATACCATGCTCAGATGAGCAGGAATTCATCATGGTCTCTGTGCAGCAAAGGCCACAGTCTCAAGCCCCATCCATCGTGGTGGATGTCACAGATATATTTTGGGAAAATATCCAGTCTTTGATTAGGTGTTTCTTTTCCTGCTCTCTGGCTGATGTAATCCTGGGCAAACTGCACTAAATGTGATTTTGAGACGGATGCTATTAGATTATAGGGTATTATATTAAATCATTATTGAAATATGATTGCATTATTGGCATAGGAGCTGAAAGGTGTAATGAAGGCATCAAACAAATGTAGGCTGGCCAGAGAGCAGCCTGACTGTGCCCGAAGCTAGGCAACCACACTAATTAAAACCATTACGAGGTGGGGCAGTCAGCACTGGGCACGGATTGATTTTGTTCACCGTGCATCAGTTGCAAGATCTGGTAGGAAGAGCCCTCAGTGCATGAGCCCAGGCACAGCTCTCATCACCCACCCTGGTGAGCTACCTGGGAAGCAGATGGATTCAAATAACTGTGCACTGTAACTGCATTTCCATTAGAAAACTGATTTATGATCAGCAAATAGCCAGGATAATTACTGTAGTAAGCATCAGGGGTAAATATTCAGCAGGAGGAGGGACACCCTTGGAGGCATTCGAGCTGCCCACCTCCTGTTGTGCCACTCTGTGTGTGTGTGTATATGTGTCAAATACCATGGAAATCAATGGCAAAAATCTGGTTTAATGATGCAGGATCTGTTCTTTTGAATTGCAAATCCTTTGTGTTGTACCTGTGCCACTGATTTTCTTCCACTGCACTTGTGGTTCTCAGGATGCAGCTCCCAGTCATGCCTGCTGAAGCCATGCTGGGAGGAGCAGCCTTGGTAATTCATTGCTGTCACATCTGCAGTGACAGCCAGCTCCTTAAACTGATGTATCGAAGCTCTAAAATGAGCCATAAACCCCTGAGCATCCCCAGTGATGGCCTCAGCAGGGACACTGCTGACTGCACTGCAGGCAGGCACCTGCAGAGACACAGACCCACTTCAGTCAGGGATGCTCTCCATTCAGGCAGGACGTTTTGGCAAAACCAAACCAGCCCATGCAGATGTTTCATAGAATTATAGAATCATTTTGGTTGGGAGAGACCTCTAAGGTTCCCCAGTCCAACCATTAACCCAGCACTGCCCAGTGCCCACTGCCCCATGTCCCTCAGCACCACATCTCCACGGCTCTGACATCCCTCCAGGGATGGGGACTGCCCCCTGCCCTGGGCAGCCTGGGCCAGTGCTGGGGAACCCTTTGGGGGAAGGAATTGTTCCTAACATCCAATCTAACCCTGCCCTGGTGCAACTTGAGACCGTTTCCTCTCGTCCTCATTTCAGAGCAGATTTAAGCAGGTCAAGAGCCTGTATATGCTGCCTGCTCTCCTCAGGGATGGAGGAAAGAAGAGCTGGGCAATCTCTGACTGGCTTCTCCCAGCATTTCCCACACCGTTGGAGACTGTGGGGAAAATCCTCCTCCCAGTGTCTTGTCAGGAGCCCAAGAAGAAATATCCCTGGGATGCCCTCACAATCACGGCCCATTGCTCCAGCTCTTGATGAGAAATGAGTTTTACAATATTAGATTTCAAACTTCACAAGTGAGAAAAAAAACCACCCTCCCATCCATGCTGTCACACAGATTTTGGAGAGCAGGATGAAGAGCCAAGTCAAAATATTAGGAGTTTTGCATTATGTGACCTACTCGCGCTGACAGACTCGTGAGATGGATGTGATAAACAGTGCATCTGCCCGTGCAGATTAATGAGGTTAGCAGCAAGGCATTGCTGAGGAGCTGAGGCAGTAGGCATCAGCAACAGAGGCATTCATCTCCACAGCTCTCCCATAACCCCATGCAGATGGTGAAGGGTCCCGTGACACGAAACATCTGTGATGGGACAGGGATCAAGCCTTAGACTTTATGACATTGTGGATTACCATGGCCTGAGCTGCTCGGCAGTTTGGGGGACAGCTGGTGGCACATGGGTGGTGACACTGCAGTGATGGGCAGAAAACTCCTGTGTGTCAAACTGGCAGGTCGAGCACCAAGGGAGCTGGGGGTGGTGGGGTTGGGATGACCACCAGTAGCTCTGGGAGCACACACACAGCCAGTGTGGGGGGGATGAGGGGGGCAGAGAGAATCACAAAACCAGAGAATCACAGCACAGCCTTGGTTGGAAGAGACCTCTATGCTCCCCCAGTCCAACCAGTAACCTAGCACTGCCCAGTGCCCACTGCCCCATGTCCCTCAGCACCACATCTCCACGGCTCTGACATCCCTCCAGGGATGGGGACTGCCCCCTGCCCTGGGCAGCCTGGGCCAGTGCTGGGGAACCCTTTGGGGGAAGGAATTGTTCCCAATATCCAATCTAAGAGGATGCACTGTCTCCAGCCTTGGAGGATTCAAGACCCAGCCAGCTAAGGCAGCGTGGTCCAGCCCCCGTAGCTGAGAGGAGACCCTTTGTGTTACAGAGATTGTTAATGTTTTTATAAATACCTCACATACTTCACTGGCCACAGCCCATGAATCAAACACTAATATTAACATTTCTAGCTGTTTCCCCTAAAACTTTCCTGTTATTGTAGATAACTAAATATTGTTTCCTCTGCACTTGCTTGAAGAGCAAAGCACATACTGGGAAACATTATATTGCAAAGTAACAGGAAACAAGAAAGAATCAAGAAAACCCTCTCTGGAGATCTTTCCAGCAGATATCACTGTGTAGGAAACCATGTGTGGAGCTGGGTGGATATTTGAAGAGAGAGCAAGTATTGCTCTTCAGCAGGGGAAAGCCTTGTCTGCTCTCCCCCCTGATGGCCAAGCCACTCGCCCCCACCCATGCACAGCATCTCCAAGGGTGCACACCCGTGTATCCTCAGACTCCAGGTGTGAGGTTCTCAAAGCAGGCTGATCATTAAGGACTAATGATGCTCAAAACATCCCTTCCACAGAGCAAGGACAGATGCTCTGAAGCACAGGCAGGTAGTGCCTGCCCTTTGGAAATATCTTTCTTAAATAGCTTGTGGCATCAATCATCTCTTTGCAGCGCAGCGTTGACATCTTTCCTTCCCCAAATCCCTCCCAGTGGGTAAAACATGTGCTGGGTTACAGACTAATGGCAATTAAAACGTCTCTCCTGTAATTTATAATGCTCCCATAATGGAAATAGCAGGAGTCACTGGGGCACTGGAACCCCCCTGGTACCCAGCAGCGAGCTCTGCTAGTGACATCAGGGGAAACGGTGGTTCCTGTTCTTGGCCAAGCCCAAAGAAAAAGGAAATTGTAATAAACTTCAAGGTTAGCCCTGAAAAATACAGCTAGGGAAGGAAAGGAGGAAAACTTCTGCCTTTTCCCTTTCCTCTCCAAAACAGACAGGGTGTTCATCCAGACTTAGAGGGGATCTGCTGGGACACAAAGAAAGGAGGGTGCCAGCGAGGAGGAAATGATCCCCTGCTAATGGCAAACCACAGAGACCTGGGCTGAGACTGACTGTGGGGGCATCATGTCCTGCCCAGAGCGATGGCATCACCGCTGTGTGAGACGGGTTGAGGTATCCTGAGGAATTAAAAGGGGACGAGTGGCATTTCTCTGCTGTGACCCAGACAAGTGCTGGGTCCGTGATGTCCTGTTGTGCCCCTGAGCCCTGGGGTTGCAAACAGCCAGGCTGGTTCCAGGGGCTCCCCACGTGGTGGGGGACACTGGCACGAAGTGTTGTCTAACATCTGAAGCTGAATTTTCAGTGAATTTGTGCTGGATGTGATCCCTAGGCGGACCTGAGGGGAGAGCTGTCCCTTTCCTGGTGTGGTTCAGAGCACAAGGTACATCCTCAGCGAGCAAATTCAGGGAGATGTGGTGAGCTGGGGCAGCCAGGACAGCAAAGCACTGTGAGAGGTGGCGACAAACACTTGCTGCTCTTTCTTTTTACAGAAGAACTGGTGTTTAAAAATCAACTCCTTATGGCTACCATCAGGCTGCACGTGTCCATGTCCTTGTTTGCTCAGATCCACACAGCTCACTTGGATCTCCTGGTGTTTGCAGAGCTTGTGCAGGCAGCTTGGAGAGGTCTGGCAGCTGCAGGGGGGGGCTGTCCCGTCGCTGACGGAACGTCTCGCTGGCCTGGGCTAATGCCAGCTGATGCTCTGAGCCCTCTCAGGCCAAACCCAGGAGCTGGCAGCACTCAGCTCTGACCTGCCCCCCTCCCATCCATATACATAAGGAGAAGCAGGCAAATTCTGCATTTACATCCCAAAGTTCGACCTGGCATACAGTGAGCCTTAAAAATCTTGAGAATGTAAAAAATTTTTGCACAGAAACAATTTAAACTGACTCCAATAGAGCTACTTAATTAATATGGTAACAATTCAAGCCAAGAGAATTAGCATTAGCTTTGGGATAAAGCTTTAAAAGTGCTGGTGCACTGATAAAAATTAAATTTCCTCTATTAATAAAAAATACATCAATTGCTTTCTCAGTGGTGGAGGATGCAATGCTGCAGCTCTGCTCCCTTGCAGCACACTGCTCCGAGCCCTGAAATGCCCACGCTGCAGGAGCCCCCCCATTGCCCTCTCTCAGTGTCTGTGTGCAAGGAAGTCATGAGCAGTGTTTGCCCCGGGGGGTAAAATGTGCTGCTTTCCCTTGGCATAGGACATTTCACTGTCCCCCCCAGCCTGGCGTGGCTCTCGGGGGTCTGGGATGCTGTAGGAGGTACCTGAGTCCACCACAAACTGCAGGCAGTGGGAAATGGAGCCCTAAATCACTCCTGACCTGGCTACAGGATTTTAGCTTCCAAGTTGCTCAGGCACACTTGAAAATCTTATCCCTGAGAATATTCAGCAGAATTCACCCCTCAGAAACCCAAAGGACATCCTCTGGATGACTACAGAGAGCTGGAAAGGGTTTAGGTAAAATCAGAGATGTTTATTTTTCCCAAAGCTAGCCTAATGCATTTGATAATATATAGCTTAATGGTCCTGGTGAGAGGCAGGGGAAATAGATACAATCTGCATTAATTTCAATTACTCTTTAATTATCTGCTACACAACCCAAATTACATATT
This sequence comes from Podargus strigoides, assembly GCA_028020825.1. Taxonomy (NCBI): domain Eukaryota; kingdom Metazoa; phylum Chordata; class Aves; order Caprimulgiformes; family Podargidae; genus Podargus; species Podargus strigoides. Next base: position 2,107,294 of record CM051625.1, on the reverse strand, counting down.
CCTTTCCCTTCTCACCTTCTCTTACCTCCTAGATTGAGTGCTGAACATGACAACTGACAATTAATTTGGTTCATAGTATTTTTATGAGGGTGGTTCTGTAGATTTTGAGCTTTTAGTGATAAAGACTCTTGCACGATGTCAGGACAGGAGTGTTGGGTGTCTCCTGTGGGTGTGGATGCTGGCTGCAGCGTGCTGGGCAACTTGAGGGTTAATATCCCATTCCCATCATGCTGTAAGTATGAGGTTAATCAACTGTTCCTGAATTATTTGGGCTTTGTCTTACATGGAAAAATACAGCATTAAACTGGTTGGGAAACATTTTGAGTCACTGAGGACTGTGTGGTCTCTGCTTGGCTCCAGCTGAAGCTGGTGACGTTCCAACCTTGGGACATCCTTGGCAGATGCTGCATTCATGCCAATGCACCAAAACCACATAAACTAACAGGAATTACAAAGGCATGGAGTGATAGGAGGGGGGGTAACTGTTTTAAACTGAAAGTGGGGAGATTTAGATGAGATCTTAGGCAGAAATTGTTGTCTGTGAGGGTGGTGAGACACTGTCCCAGGGTGCCCAGAGAAGCTGTGGCTGCCCCCTCCCTGGCAGTGTTCCAGGCCAGGTTGGATGGGGCTTGGAGCAACCTGGGCTGGTGGGAGGTGTCCCTGCCATGGCAGGGGGGTGGGAATGAGATGAGCTTTGAGGTCCCTTCCAACCCAAACCATTCTGGGATTCTATGAATGAACTCCTGGGGAATGGTGGATGAGTGTGCAAGATCAGTGTCCATGTAGCATTTCACAGCAGTGGAGGGCAGTGGGAGGCTGGTGGGGTGGCACTTCGCTGGGGCGAGACATGGCCATGTGCTGGCCATGTGTTTGAGCAGCCCCAGTGTCCTGGTTCCCCAGGCACAGCCCCCAGCCCAGCCATGAGCAGCCCTGGGTCAGGTGGGAGATCCAATCAAGGCAACAACTCACAGATGTGTCCCACACCACCTCATCATGCTCAGTGTAAAAGGAGGGAGCTCACTCAGGGTGGAGATCCTTTTCTTGAGGCTTCTCCATCCTGGGAGAGCAAAGCACAGAGCAGCCTCTGTGGCTGGGGGTTAAAGCCAGGGGATGCAAGACCTCAGCAAGGCATTGGACCCCAAAATAAAGGTAAATGGACTTTAAATCCAACTGCTTATCAGAACTGAGGTGCTTCTCCATCCCCCAGGTGAACTGCAGGGATCTGTTGGGGCTATGAATTTGCATTACAATTCTCCCACAAGTCCAACCCAGAAGCCATTTCCATGGTCCACAGCGGCCACGAGCCTTTTCGATGGCGTGCTGTATTTTTGGTACCACATTTCCCCTCGCCTCTGCTCTGCATGCCGCATATTTCCTTAATTTTTCCCACTTGTTCTTGAACTGTCAGTGGGTTGTGTTTGCTTTTTGCTCCGCTTCTCATCATTTGTATTGCTACTGACTGGCTGGTGTATGCTAATTACCATCCTGTAACATCAATGTGTATTTTCACACGCACCCATAAAATGATACGTGCTGGTTAAGATGTTCTGTGTGAGGGTATCCCCAGAGAGCAGCTGCAGGGCATGTGGTGTAGGCAAATGTGAGATGCCAGCCTGAGCTGTGTGTGGGAATGGCTTGGAGATGATTTATATCACCCTCAATTGCTAAATGACCTTGCTGATAGCAACCATTAGCTTTACAGCGTTCAATTGCAGGAGACAACGCGTTCAACGCTGATAGGACGGGATGGATTTCATATGCTGTGCTAAACACATGTTCAAAACCCAACTACAAGAAACTGAGACAGTTTTACAATTAATAAACCTAGAGCATGCCTAGTGACTGAGAGTGTCGTGTGTACAAAGCTGCTGTGGCAGAAAGCAGATGCTGGATACTCAGGAAAAATTTTTGCAATTTCTAATCCACAGTGGCATTATTTTCCATCAGCATTTTGGGGATTGGAGCTTGCACGCCCTGGGGGATGAAGCAAAGCTGCTCTTCCCCGGGTTTATCTTGGCTGCACAAATGTTTCTGAGCAACTCAGGGCTTGAATTTCTAACGGGAAGGCGGTGGCACGAAGGTATTTATGGGGTGAGGTGGTGCTGCTTAGCAGTCAGCCCCCATCCCTCCCACGGGACCTTTGCACATCTCCCACCATCCGATCTTTAAGGTCAGTTCAGAAGCAAAAGCCAGGAGAGGAGGCAAGCAATGTTTTGAAGGTGCTTTGGGGTTTTCACTGTGAAAACATCTAAAATTTGACCTTTAGTTCCTGCATGAATCATCCCCTCAGGGGTTAGACTGGGCTAATAATATTCCTGGAGCTTATGGAGATGGGATGGAGATCCAGAGCTGCCCAGGTGCTGCAGCCGTGGTGCAGGTGGCACCAGCCTGGCCTCTAGATCCACTCCCTGGTGCCCTCAGCTTGTCACTTGTCTTTCCTGAGATCCATGTTTCTCTGTGTGATCTGGTATCCAAAGCACTTCCTGAAACTCCTGTTATTTAAACCAGCTTTTTCTATACCTTTGCCTTGCTGGCTCTCCCATCTCATTTTAAATTTCATCCCTAATAGAATCATCTCTCTGCTTGCTCCATGTGTTACCCATGCCTTTTACTCAGGGTTTTTTTTACTTTAACACTGGCTCTTATTTACAGATGTGTTTTGAATAGACAAGAAGTGAAACTGATGTCCAAAGCAAAAATATTCTATAGAACACAATATGTAGATGTCTTGCAGTGTACATCCTAGTGTGGAGAGTCACCCAGGAAAAAGCTTTAAAAAAAACTTAAAAAATGCAGAATAAGCCTCCTGGAAGAGCTGGGTGCTGCTCATATCCATGAGCACACTGGTTATTTTGGCAGGGCTGGCTATGTTAGCTGACAGTGAGGGACTGAGAAAATAAATGGCACACATCTATGTAATTTAAAAATCAAACAAAAAAAAAAATGGACCATGAACACTGTGATAAAATAATTTTATCCGAAAAGTGGCATGTTAAGGAAAACATTGCGCAATGAGCATCTTCCTCTTGGTGTTGCAATCCGGTCCCCACCCAGTGCTGGGGGGAAGTGGGCGCCCAGCCATCCCCGTGGGCTGCACTCCCTGCCCAGCTGGCACTGGCCCCACTTCTTCTTCAGCAAATAAAAAGAGTGAGCTTGGTTTTGACCTTAACTCACTTATTTTTTATTTTATTTTTTTAAATAGGAAGTCATTATAACTGTACAACTGGCAGGTCAGAGAAACATCCCCCAGCTGGAGGCTGCCTGGACAGCATTATGAATTACAGATGTTGGGAGTTGGGTTTCTGAGCGGGGTGATGAGTCCCTGGGGTGGGCTCCAGAGCAGTGCCTGCTGCTTCAGCCAGCCTACGGGGAGAGCTTTTTTATTTTCCCACTCTAAATGAACTTTTAACCATTTGAGTTTTACCCTGTGTAGTAAAGACAAGTAACATAAGCCAGGCAAGGATGAAGCAGAAGAAGAGCCAGATCCTTGAGTAGAGCAGCTGCTTTGCTGCTCCCTCTCTTCTGAATACACACATGGCAAATCCTGCAGAAATGTGGCTTCGAGGCTTGGGCATCTCCCCAGCAGTGGTGGCACCTCAGGCCACATTGTCAACAGAAGCTGTTAGCCATCAAGGGCTGGAGAAAGCAGCTGGAGGTCCAGCCTCTGAGCCCCAAACTGCTGGAGGTCCAGCCTTTGAGCTAAGCTAAGCTCCATGGCTTTTTCCACTCCAAATGTGTAGTTTATGGTCTGGAGAACAGAGGTGCTGTTATCTCTATGACCTTGTCCATAGCTCAGTGTGGATGATGAGACCTTGTTGCCACCTATATCCTACTCAGTTTTCAGAAGGAAATGCTGTATTTCGTTTTGGTTTGGTTTGGTTTTTTTCCCTATCTTTTTCAAATACCACTTATTGTTCTGTCCATTTCATCCCCAGACTTCTGGAGCTAAGTTTGGTGTTGAGAAAGGATCCAAGCACCTCCATGGATCTGCTCCATTGGATTTATTCACTTCTCTTATGCCTTTCAGTGACCCTCTCTAATTCATATTGTAGCTCCTGGCCCCCAGTTTACCTGATGTCATTTGTAAAACATGAGGATTCGTTAATAATTTTTGGCAGATGATTAGCACTTATTAGAGTTGATGTACGTGACATGCATGGGGACCTGGGTTTGCTTGGCCTGAAGAAGAGAAGGTCAGGAGGGGATGAAGAGCCTCCTACTGTACCTGGCTGATGGGATGTGGTAGAGGTGGGTTACCTGTACCTGTTCAGCCTGGCAGGAGTGCAGGGCTGGTGGGGATGACTGCAGAGTGCTTTCAGAGGTTTCCATGCATGATCATCAGTGGGGTAACCCCACTGCTCCTGGTGACCCCAGGGTTTGCAAGGATGTTGGGTCCATTACATGTCTCACATGCCTCTTGGAAGACTGGTGGGGACACAGGACACATCTCCTTGCCATGAAGCCTTTGGCAGAGCCAGGTAGGGGTGCATGGCCTGCAGGATGACACGGGGGCAGTGAGGGTCCCAGGCACCTTTCTTCCCCCTGCATTTGCAGGGCTGAACAGGAGAGCTGCAGTGATGGATGTGCCTTTCATTTCTCCCCAACCTCCTTCCCAAGAACTCATGTTCACTTCCCCTATCACCAAACAGCCAACAGAAGACCTAAAGTTTACATTTTTCAAGAGAACAGTAAAAGCAACAATTTCCTGTGTTCTTATTATCCAGAGACCCTGACCAGGGAGGCAGGCAGATTTATGGGTTGGAGCAGGCTGCCCATTCCTGCCTGTGCTGTGGGGAGCCCCAGCTGGTGTGGGCTGGGGACCAGGGATAATGAGGTCTTCACACTTTAAGGAAGCAAGGAGGGGAGGCGTTAGATCCCTCTTCTGCAGCTGGGATGAGATGTGGGTGTGAGGGAACATTAAAGGCTCTAAATGGAATAACAAACAGAAAAGGGGAAAAAAGAAGAAAGGAGTGGGTGTGCAGCCACCGTCTGATGCTGAACTCAAAGGCTCTTTGCTGCCTCATGCATCCTTCAGACGTGCCAGCCAGGGGCTGTGGGAGCTGCTGCAGGGGTCACTGGTCATCTCCAAACCAAAGAGCAGAGGAATGAGATGCCACATGCCCTCAGTCAACTCAAAATGCTCCACCATAACACACTTCTGCAGCAATGTGGCGATTGCTTTCCACTTAGGGAGCGAAGAAAAGCTGTCCCACTCAGAACACCTGCTGCACATCTCTCTGGAAGGTGGTTCTTGTTTCTTACAAAACTCCTGGAGGAGTGAAAACAGGCAAAAATCATTGTGAGGTTCAAGGCACTGTGCAGTTAGAGGCTGTTTTGGAGTGGGAGAACATGGGTGCCTCGTGCTGAATGAAGACTTTGCACTTTGCTTTACCCAAACTGGTGTTTTCCCAGAATTTCACTGTTATTTGGTGCAAGGCATGGATTATAAATCAGAGGGTCCTTGCAAGCACCCTGGGCCTGGGGCAGCAGAGCTTGGGGACCGGGCAGGAAAGGTGCCACAGCCCTCTGGAGTACAGCTTAGAGAAAAGAAAAACACTTATTAAGAACTATTATAACAGTAAATGACCCAGACACAGACGAGGGATTTTTGGTTTTGCTTCCCTTTAACTTCCCTCCAGTTGGCCCGGAGACCCCTGGCAGCAGCTGGAAACCAAAAAGGGTTTGAGACTGAGAGGCACAGGAGCCCCAGACAGTTTGATTGCTCAAACATTTCTCAAAGATTAGCTTTGTCAAAGCAAGCCCTGGGGAGGATAAATCACGTGGACTGAGCTTAGCTTCATCCAGACTGTTCCAGAAAACCACTGACTCCAAGGCAGTGCGGAGATGGCAATTAGCTGAAGCTGCACAATCACACGCGAGAGCATCCCACGTAGATGGAGAACATTTCTCCTGTGTGCTTAAAATACAGGCATGCACTTGCCCTGTCCAAAAAAATCTTGCAAGGCGTTGTAGAGATGAGCCAGATGTTCCTCTGGTTTCAAAAGGTCATTAAACAACTATTTTTACCAAAAATAATAAAAAAGAAGAGCAGCTTAGAGAAGCCATCCATTTTGTCAGTGCTGTTTGCAGAACCCAGGGTTGAAAGTTAAGAGCAAAAAAAATGACAGTGATCTTGAGTATATCTGACCGTGCGTGTTTCTCATCTCATTTATTTTTAAATCCCGTAGTTTTGAGCAGGAGGAAGGTCCCAAGGTTGCTTCAGGAGAGCTGCTGCTCATGGCCTGAGCCTCCTGGGGGGCTCAGCTCCCCATGTCCTCCTGCAGACTGTGCTCTGGAGGACCAGCACCAGGCTGGCCGCGTCCTAGTGGAGGGAGTCCCTGCTCTGTCCCATGCAGCACGAGCATTGCATGCTCTTTGAAAACTGCTGTTTATGAGAAGAGCTGTCAGAAACTCGGGGGAGGGTTAGATTGGACATTGGGAACAATTCCTTCCCCAAAGGGTTCCCCAGCACTGGCCCAGGCTGCCCAGGGCAGGGGGCAGTCCCCATCCCTGGAGGGATGTCAGAGCCGTGGAGATGTGGCGCTGAGGGACATGGGGCAGTGGGCACTGGGCAGTGCTGGGGCACTGGTGGGACTGGGGGAGCTCAGAGGTCTCTTCCAACCAAGGCTGTTCTGTGATTCTGTGATCAGTAGGAAGCCATCCTTTGGCTGGGGAGGATGGCCAGGGATTGAGCTTCCCTTACCCAGGGTTTACCTTTACAAGCATTTTCCAACACCTCCGTTGTTTTTAACGCATTTCAGTCCAATTAAACACAATATAAATATAGCACAGCCCTCCCTTCGCTCCTCCAGACTCAGCTGTGAGGTTTTTTTACATGGCCACATGCAACAGCGATCTGTTTTCCTTCGCATTTATTTATAGCTGCTGTTTGCAACTGCCTCTGTTGGAGCCCCGCGAAGCGCCCGCCGCTTGCAGGCAAACCTGGTCATCCCTGCAACGATGCACCAGGTCCTCAGGAAAGGGAAGGAAACATGGGGGGTGCATGGGTTTAACCCTGTTGTGCCCCCACCCAGCAGGGTCAGAGGCAGAGGATGGACAGAGCACGCTTCAGGACACCGCTGCTGCCTGCAGCCTCACTAGAGGTGAAAATTTTTCTAATGTTTCTAATTTTTTCTAATATTTCTAATTTTTCTAATTTTCCCAGGTGGGGAACACTGGTACAGGTAAATGGATTTATAAGGTTTGATCAAGGATAAGGCAACCTGGGGGTTTTGTGCAGATGACTTTTAAAGATCTTTACACATCTTCCATGCACACGATAATTAAAACCAGTTTCTATACAAATGTTCATTGGTATCTTTGAAGGAAATATCAGTGATCCCAGGTGCAAAGGTGAGATAAAAAGTCTGGAGATGAAATAAATGATTTTTTTACACAGAAATTAAAATTATTTTGGTTTTGATGTGGAAGAAGATACTCGATTTGCCCAAAATCGGGGTCTTTGAGGATTTTGTGGTGAGTGTGTTTATAGTGGAATTCAGGATGATCTGTAGAAGAATTTGTTGCTGTTTCATTGATCTGATCAATAGCCACTGGTGGCTCCTTTTATCCTACTGCAATGCCAGCTGTGGCCAGATGTGCTGCAAAGAGGAAGGGGAAAGGGACAGGAAAGGGGAAGTGAAAGAGGAAGAAGAAGGGGAAGGAAAAGGGGAAGAGGAAGAAGGGGCTCTTCTTCCCAGGCCAGAGGTTTGATGCCATGTCCCATAGGACATCCAGGGAGCCACTCCCTTGCTTTTCACCCAAACCAGTCCCTGCACTGTCCCATGCCCTCAGTGAATCCGCTGGTGTTTGCTCCCTGCTGTGATGAACCTGTGGAATAACCCCAAACCCCTCCAGATTCCTACTGGAGCATAATTTGCCGGGTGATTATATAAATATCTGGGTTATATCACCACGCATTCCAGCTTCGCTAGAGATAACTGCACAAAATGCAGCTAAAGAGCTTAGAGATGAGGAGGTGGCAATAACTTTGTGGTGTTAGCACTAACCTGTTGTATTCAAGCTCAGCCAAGAAATCCTTTCTGATGTTTGATGCAACGATGCTGCAAAGATCAGTGCTGTTACATGTGTTTAGGCAGCAACCTGACAGAACTAACTTAGAGGCAATGTCTGTCATTTTTAACACAGCGTTTAGGCACTGAAGATGACCTGAATAGAAAAAGTGAAGAAGATCTGTATATGGGACAGGAGTATTTTCAAGGACAGGCTGGGATTTGCAGCGTTCGCCCCTGGGAGAAGCTCTACTTAATTCAGCAGGGCTCCTCCCGGACCTTACTCACACGTCATTCCCACGTTGGTTCTGCAGAGATCTTTTCATCGGGTATGAAAAGAGAGCAAAGAGCTCTATATTTATGTCGGCTTGTACTGAAATGTAAGAAATTAGGAGTTTGAGACCAGCTGCTGCCAAGACCTACATTTCTACAGGGAGGGCGTGCGCAAATGAGGAGAGCCCAGAAATGTGTGTGCTGGCAGGGTTAATTTTCACATCCTCGTGAGACCCATCCTCAAAGCACCGCTGAAATCCAACTGCAGCATCTCCTAGGAGAACGAGTAGCAAAGGCCAGTGGTGGACAGCCACCACTGTGGCCTCAATGGTGGCTGGGGGGAGAGGCACCAACCATAGAACCAGAGAATCACAGAACAGCCTTGGTTGGAAGAGACCTCTAAGCTCCCCCAGTCCAACCACTGCCCCAGCAGTGCCCAGTGCCCACTGCCCCATGTCCCTCAGCACCACATCTCCACGGCTCTGACATCCCTCCAGGGATGGGGACTGCCCCCTGCCCTGCGCAGCCTGGGCCAGTGCTGGGGAACCCTTTGGGGAAGGAATTGTTCCCAATGTCCAATCTAACCCTGCCCTGGCACAACTTGAGGCCATCACCCCTCATCCTGTCACTGTCACCTGGGAGAAGAGACCAACCCCTGCCTCACTACACCCTCCTTTTGGCTTAAAAACTCAGCAAAATAGGGCCAAGGGCCAAAGACATACACACACAGACACACATATACAAGTACGTGTATATATATATGGGAAAATCTCCTCTTTAACAAGGTGGTTCATTCCTTCTGGGAACTAAATCCAGATTATTTTATTTGCTAAATCTTATCTGTTACACGTAGCACTTGGCAAATCACAGCCTCGTAGCATAAGCAGGCAAATAATAAAAGATGTTTAATGATGATACAGCCAAGCATAAATCAGGAGGCAATGGAGATGCAGCAGGGAGAATTGCTGTTATGTGTGAGTGGAAAATCATTGGAGGTACCTGAATGTGAGGAATACGTAACTGGGATTTGTCCCTTTGCCTGGCAGAACCTCTCCCAGATACCTCAGCGTGGCTGTATATAGGCTGTGATTCACCCTGGAGGAAGTGATGGAATTTATACCACGCTGTGCATTTCCCTCAGCTCTTTTCATATTGTTTGGCCAAATGATTATTCCATAGTCTTTGTTTCAGCTGCGATGAGGCAATGATAGGTGATTGAATCATTTCCCCTTATCTTCAGCTGATCCCATTTAATGCATGCCCAACTGTCTGAGGAATGACTTACTGCATCCAGTTATTGTCTTAAAGGAGGGATGGGAGGCTGTGGGTGGCTATTTCAGCACGCACAGGGGTTTCCCTATAATTCCCCATTTCAAACATTTTGCAGTGCAGGGAGGTTCCCACCCTCCCACTGACTCCACTGCAGCATTTTTCCTGCAAAGTGTCTCTTTGCAAGGAATACATCACATCGCCCCAGGAACCCCACTGACACCCCACACGGGCATCACTTGGGGCTGTGGTTAGGGAGAATGTAAGAAAAATAAGAGATTGAGTTATCCCTTATCTTAAAATCCACTTTTTGGGGGGTTGCCATACCCTTTATTTTTTTTCCTCCTTCCTCAGGAGAGCATATTTGCTCCAGTGCTCCTCCCAGTTAATGTCCCACACGTTTGCCACCCCGTGTACCAAACCCTTCTGCCAATGCACCTCGTAGGCACTTCCTAATCTTTGCAATTATATCCCTACACTTTTCTAATCCTTCCCATGCACCTTTGCAGACAATTTGGCTGTGCAGCCGCTTTCCTCCTTACTCCAAGCTTTCCCACATCCCATCTTCCCCCGCCCCCCCCCGTTGAAAAAGCCCATTATCATTTCTGCCTTCGTTACTGCAGTTGGGCATTAGGCTAATAGCTTAAATTATTTTTCCACAATAATGGCCTAATCCTTTCTCTTATCAGTATAGCAGATTAATTTTCCCAAGCGTGGTTAGTACCTTGTCTTCTCCCTAATTATACAGAGACAAATTTTGCTCCCAGAGGAAGGCAGCCTCAGAATTACCAGCAGGCAAAGCCCCAGAGCAAACCCCTGACTTCGAGAGCATCTTCCTACCATCCCACCTGGCTAAGATAAGGCAGACACAGAGCATGTTGTGTGTCAACTAGAAACACACTCCAGCCTCTCCAGTTGTGATTTTAGAACCCTTCCCCATCATTTGCTGATAGCATGGGGCTGTATTAGATTGATAGGATGGGTTGGGTTGGAAGGAACCTTGAAGGTCATCTCATTCCAACCCCCCTGCCATAACTGGAGCAAGTCAGTGTGAACGCCTTCCTTCAACCAAGGGTGATCCTGCTTGGCCATGAATGTTTCCAAGTTGGGATGAGCAGAAATAACTTCCCAAATAATTACAGCGGCACGCGAGAGCTGACATAATTCCTACTGGCAGTTGCACAGTTGGATTTGGATCTTGCAGCGTCTTCGCAGCTTAATTACAAGCAAAAGATGCTGTTGGTTACAGCAGCACAGAGCACAGTTGTCTTTATGGTTCTTTCTCTAATTTATCTTAATAGCTGCTATTTTCATTAGCTGGTAAATGGTTGATTAGGTTCCTCCAGCCCCAGTTCATGGGACCAGAAGCCCCAAGGCTGAGGCTGTGCCGGGGTAAACTGTGCCAAACCAGCCCCAGGACCTCGAAGCATATTACAAAAGCAAACCCACCACTTGCATTTCGCTGGGTTAATAGCCCATAAACACTGAAAGATTATTCCATGGGTCTTTAAGGAACTTAAAGCATTGTTCACCTGAAAGACCAGACGGGTCCCTCCAGACTTGTTGTATTTTACCAAGCCTATAACAGGAATTTCATTTAATTTGTAAATGCCTGCCTTCGTATGAGACCAGAAACTATTCTAAGGTCGCTGGTGAATATTTACCAGCATCCTCCTGTGCAAAGACTAAGCATCTTAGAGCCTCTGTGGGCCAAATTTGCTCTTAGTTTATCTGTGTGTACAGAGAGCGGTCCCAGCGCCGGCAGCTGCCGTGTCACAAGAGCCAGGCACCAACACTGGCTGCCTTTAGGAAGTCCCCAGCTCACATTTGCACTCTCTGGTCCCCCACGGGATCTGATTTGGGTCAGAGGAACCATTTCATGTCATGGAGGAGTTCAACTGCTGGGAGGAGGTCTGGGTTTCTTTGGTGATCGGTGACCACTCAGTGCAATGAGTTCACCATTGTACTGCCAATTAAAATCCCAATTAGCACTGTCCTTATTTTTAATGAGTATTCAAGATGCAAGAAATTCAGATGTATACATTTTTGTCACTGTGGATGGTGCATCATGCAACTGCAACTCACCAAGCCTGTACCAACATGGAGAGATGAATATACTAATCTCATAAAGATTTTTAAACACTAACTTAAGCTGTTGAGAATGGATTATGCTCTCAGAAACTAATCACCAGTTTTCTTTAACTAATTGTTAGAGTAGGAGAAATATCTCTAGTGGGGAGGGAAAAAATTGATGTTTCATTACTAAAAGGCTTTACTGCCATGAGAATATTTTTTGGCTCCTGACACCTCATTAAGCTTATTTAACAACAGCACAATTCATTTGCCTGCCCAGTGCCCAGAGAAATTCTTAAAATTAAGTAGAGAAGGAGAAAAAAAACCCCAAAATAGGCATTTAACATGAGCCCTCCTGCAGGAAAAGACACACCATGGAAATGTGAAATATGAAATAACATAGAGGGTTACAACACAGAGCATCATTTCATACCAAAACTGTATGTAAATCCCTAATTGTGTAAGTATACAATTAACCTGCTCCCAGCCATTCTTGATGGGCACAGTCTGACTTCTTCAGACTTTTTTTTTCAGTAAAATACATTTTTTTAATATATTTTAGCTTGTACAGGTGACATATCAGCCTTCTTTAGTATGAAAAACAGTCTCTGTAATAAGTACACCCTGAACACTTCTTGTTCCATGGAAAACAAAAATGATGGGAGGAAAAAATGGAATTATTTAAACTTTTAACTTCTAGTGGAAATGGTACCAGTTTTCAGGAGCAGACAATTTCATGGCAATATGCATATCTACAAACACCAATCCACCGAAGGCACAGGCATCACACCCACATCCCTTGTGTTTGTGGGGAGATGTGTCTGATTTGTACACATCCTGGTGATTTGCTTTTCATTTCATTCTGAATCTCACTTGAATCTGTTTCCTCCAGGGGCACTTCTTTCCCCGTGGAAACTTCAGAGTAACTGTGCTGTTGAAGCCACTGATAACCCTTAGCTCTTATTAGCAAATAATTGCATTTATAACCTCTGGGTTTGAAGGCATTTGTTCTTCTGCTCATACCTGGGGGGACTCTTCAGCCTCTATGTCCTTCCTTGTCTGCTCATGGATCTGCCCACTGCTGCCAGGACATGCGAAGGGACCCATCTGTGTGTCAGTCCCTGGGATGGATGGGAATTTCTTGCCTCACCCATTAGAAACCTTGCTGGTTTTCCAAGAACAAATGATGAAACATCCCTAAGTTTTGTGTTGCTGGTCAATGCTTGAAGAAACAGAGGACTGCTGTAAATGTTGATGGTGGTTCATTTCTGGGGGTGCCATCTCCTGCACAACTGCTCTACCACTCCAGTCCATCACTAGCCAGCCTGGGTGTCCCTGCTGACTTCACAGGGTTCTCCCTGCACGTCCCCAGCCTCCAGGGTCCCCCCAGCCCATCTCCACAGAGCAGGATTACCATGAGACACAGGCAAGATTTAGGTGGCCAGTACATAACATACGTCCACATCCAAACCACAAGCAGGAAAAAACCTCTCAAAACCAAAAACCCCACAATTTCTATTTGCACCAAATGTCAGGAGCTGCCCCTCCACCTCCATATGTGTGATGATAAATGGCTCAAGCTAACCACCAAATTTCTATTTATTATTCACTTTTATCGCATGGAAATGGGGTTAATGCTAACTAAAATGATCCAAATGAAATGTTTGATGTGCCAAAAAGAGAAGTGGCAGATGTGACATGGTTCTGGGTAGTGCTGGGCCCCACCATGAGCCCCCACATGGGCACAGCAGTGGAGTGCAGGACAAGAGCCATTAGCCTGCAATTTCTGTGCAGGTAATAAAAGAGTTTTATAGGTAACAGGTCTGTGCAGTGCAAAGCCAAATAATTGCTGGGCAGCCTTGGAGCCTGATAAGGTTCTTTCTAAAAACAAACCATTACCATATGCACAATTAGGCTGGCTGTATTGTTATGCCACAAGCAAAATGCAACCCCTTCTTGAAATACATAACAGCCTTTTAGCTCAAGAAAGCTAGCGGGGAAAAATGTGTTAGCATTAAAGAACTGGGGTTTTTTTTAATCACATCTAAAAATAACATTTATATAACCACCTACCCTGACATTTCACATCAGCAAGTGGCCAGAACCGCCTCGCTCAGCTGTATTAAAATATGCAAGCACAATGTGATTTTAGCAGATTTTGTTTCCTGCGAAAGAATTGCGTAACTCAACATTTAGAGGCAACAGGAAAGCCAAAGCGGTTTTCTACTCTGGTGAAAATCTGTCGTACACAATACATCCTTCAGCAGTTCAGTTGTAGCCATTGCCTGTGATAATTACATATATTTCCCCCCTCTGTCCAGTGCTATGTGTGCAGTGCACAGGGAGGCAACAGCAACTAACCTCTGGCCAAATGAGAAACCACTTGAAGGCAGCAAAACGCGTCGGCTGGTGGCTGCTTTTGGCCTCTCCACACACACACAGGTGTCTATGGAAAAATATGTTGTTCTTTCCTTCTCCTTTCTAACCCCACTCCCTTACGGACACTGTGCCACCTTCAGAAATGTTTAGATCCTAACAAGAAAAAACCACACTTAATACAATACAACTTCAGTGCTACAGGCAAGAGCTGACAAGTATAAAAACAAGACCATAGAATTTATTCCAAAGATAATCCTGGTGTTAGGGTGCAAAGAGGCTTCATTATCTGTGGCACCTGTTTGCAGGTAAATGATCTCATGGTAGCACCATGGCAGATAAGGTCCATCTCCTGTGGCTGTGTGCTCATATGGGAATCAGAAGTGTCCTTTTGCTCCTGTTCTCTGGGCCTTTGGCATCAGCACTGGAATTCTCTTCCCTGTCTGCATGCAGAGTGCTGCTGTCTGCACATCTTCTCCAAATTACCTGTTTGTTTGACTGGATGTATATACAGAACCATCATGTTTTGGTGAATTGCTGGATGCTCCCAGGAAAAAGAAGAAAACCATGGATTTGGGGATCTGCAAGGAAGACTTTGGAGCAGACAGTGAACAAAGGCCAGGTTCCAGCATCCAGATATCATAACTTGGGTAGGACAATGCAGCTGCATTTTGGACAAGGATGTACTTCTGGTCCCAGGCTTGGTCCTTCTGCTCTAGCTAAGAAAGTGCAGGATATTCTTCTCCAACAACATCTACAGATGTTCTTCTCCAAGAACATGCAACATCTTCTCCAAGATCTACATACAAATGGGAATTGTACAAAATGGGAATCTACAAAATGGAAATCTGCAAAAATGAAACGGGATTTCAGAAATACCCAGAAACCCAATTCCCATTCCAGTTTTCCTGTGTGTAGATGCTCCTGGAGAAGCAGCTGAGCTGGGTTTGTTCAATTGTATTGAGTTCAGACAGAGGGGAGAAGCCCCATCTCCAGGCATAGGGGGTAGCACGTGGCAGGTGGACCTCCAAAGTGCAATGCATTGCTTGAAGGCCCTCTTAGTGCAATGCTGCAGGCTCCAAGGAACGTTTCTCAGCTCTCTGCAACCAGCCTCTGCCAACCTTTTACAAATCATTTGTTACCGAGATAGATATTACAGTTATGTAAACATATATTATTTATCTGTTATGGCCCTTTGAACTGAGTGAGTGCTCCTGGATTTCCATTATTCCATGTCTAAATTAATCATGGACCATAAAATCACTCACCATTTATGCAGTATTAAAAAAAAAAAAAAAGAAGATGTAAAAATAGCACTCACGGTGTAGAGATTTCACGCCGTGCTCCCTGGATAGTAACTGTTCAGGCATCATGCTTCTTCCTCCAGGCCTGTGAAATATTTATTGCTTTTTTAAAAAGGAAAAGAAAAATCTGTTAAAATTATCTCTGTCCTCAGGAGATAGTTCTTCTCTGATCTAGCCATTGACCCCCCGACCCGGGGAGCACAGCTCTGGGTCCCTTTGCAGCATCCTTTGCCAGCTCCACATGTTACAACCCTCTGAGCACATCAGTGCTGGTTTCTGGGTTCAAAACCAATGTATTTTGGCCCCCAGACTCTCTGCAAAGACAGGAGGGCCCTGAGTCTTTAATAAATGATGTGATATAATGAAGGCCTCTTCTGACACCTCTCCTGCACATAGCATCTCATTAGGTGTGTGCCTGTGAACCCCTTTCCTGGCAGCTTCCATCTCCCAGACCCTGCACCCAAGACCGGTGCCTCCTACAGCATTTTTGAACAGCTGAGTAACTTAACAGGGAAAGCTATAAAAATCAAAAAGCAATTTGGGATACAGATCTGGTTTAAGTGTTGAAAAACTAACCTGGCCACAAAATGTGAGCTCAGAGGTTTCACTGATGCAGTTGGAGGTGGGGGGCAGACTGATGGCAAATTTCCACTTGGGAATTGCAGCTTCTAAACAAATCAATAAAAAAGTGAAGGTTTGGGGTAAGATTGTTGAGAGGAGGAGGAGGTGCCAGCCTTCATCACCTGTAACACCTACCAGCTTTGGTGATGGGTTGGGGACAGTGACCTCTTGCTGGGGACAGCCAGGAGCCTCCAACACCCTGTGCATCTTCTGGGGATGTTTGCAGAGGACTAGCACCGGTGTTCCCACCAGGGGAGCAAAGGGTTAACAGGGAACTGTGACATGGGGAGCTTCAGGAGGGCTTTGACACCCTCATCCATGAAATGAAGGAGGCAGCAGCTCCCTTCTGCGTTTTTAACATGAATTATACACTTCTCCAAACCCAAATGGTCCATGCCATCCATGTGCCTGTCCCCACAGCAGCTGCATGGGGGGGACAGCAGGACCCTCCAGCCAGTGGTACTGTGCACTCACCGCTGCTTCCTCCTGCTTGATGCACATCAGAAGAATCAGTTGTTGTGTACAGTGGCTGGAGTTTAGAGCTGGAGGTATGCCAACCCTCCGCGCCCATCCTGGGAGCAGCACGTTCCAGAGCTGGGTGTCTTGCACTTGTGCTGTCAACAAAAAACATGGTGGGAGAGGACCTCAGGGAGCTGGTTCTGGGCTGGACACTTCTAATCAGGCCACCTCAGGGTGGTGTTTTAAAGCATCCCTACCCTTCACACACCTCTGTGCTTGCTTGGGGCAGCCCCAAACCCTGCTCAGCACAGCATGAGGTGCATCATCAATAATCCCAAGAGCTGCTCTGATCCAGCATCACAATTGGAGAGACGCTCTGCATCTTGCTAACCTGTAAGATGAAGGCAGGGAGAGTTAAGGAAATGAAAGATTTGAAAAAATTCCTTCATTGCACTCCTTTTTTTGGAGTTGTTTGGATCCATCCCGTCAGCTAATGATGTGCAATCAGCTGAGTTAATAAAGATACCACTCAGAAACCCCAATTAACAATGCCATGGAGGTAATTATCTGTGCACAGGACATTGCTATGAGGAGGAGTTAGTGATGCTCCCCATGCTTCAGCAGCTGCTGTATGGCCTGATCAGAACCTCAGCCACAGCAGATGCCAAAGCCACCCATCACCTCCACAACGCTGGCACGGAGCCTCCTCGTGCTCTCCTAAGTGAAGAGCAGCCCCTCCCATGGGAATATCTCCGTGGTATCCTGCAATATCCCATCTCCTTTGACTCCAGCTAATAATAACTGGCCTTGCAGTGACTCCTTCCCTTCTTGTCCCCAGGCTGCTTACCCTCGAGCGAGCAGCACGGCTGAAAGGAGGAACTTCTCAGAGCTTTAAATAACCTCTTGGATTTCCCCCTCCCTGGACTTCTGCTCCAGCTGGGAGAAGCTTTCCTGTTTGTTTGTTTGTTCCGTTTTCCTTGCCATGATTGCAGTCAGAGAGGAAGGAATCTGGCTTCTGCATCCCCAGAGAGCTTGAAGGCGAGCGGCTGGGGCGAGGAGTGCAGTTACTCAGCACTGCAGGCTTTGCTGGAGAAGTAAAGGTCAGGGCACTTTTACTGATGGTTTTTATTCTGGGCTGCCACGGGGTCAGGGCTGGTGATAAGCACATGCTAAAATCCACGTTTTCTAAAGCAGTTCACAGTCCTGAATGTGGCCATGAGAAAGTGAGGGCATGAAAAAAATCCAAGGAAAGCATTATTAACCCTCTCTTTTCTCCTGATTCTATTTTCCTTTTAGATGGAAGAGACTGGTCAAAACCTGGGCTGACATTTAACCTGCTTGGCTTCATGTTGTGTCACAGGTGATGGCTGCTTCTCCAGTGAGTGACAGAGCAGCTGGACCCTGGACCGCTCCGTGCCCAGGAGAGCATCGCTGGCACGGCGAGGTGGGAGGATGCTCTGATCAAAACCTGGGAGTTACTAACATGAGGTGTTACAGAGGGGCTTTGAAGTGCTTCAAAGATTGACCTCCTCTGGGAGAAAGGCTGTGAGCAGTGATCAGGCATGACCATCTCATGTTGGACATCAAAGGGGGATGTCTGTAACATCGGCTGCCTGCTGGGGCTGCACGGGGATTTAATGGCCAGAAGCTGCTGCAGGGACTCAGGGTCCTTGTTCTCCAGTGCTCCACTGTGCTGCTGCAGCCTGGTGTAACTTCTAGAAACATAGGAATACTTAAAAAAAAAAAAAAAAAAAAGAAAAGAGAAATACAAATTAATTTCTTTCTAGGAAAAAATTTAAATGACACTGAAATAATGAAATCCCCCTGTAAAACGTCTTCTCTTCTAGCAACCAAATGTTCATGAAGATCCTCATCATCCTGCAGCTCTCCAGGCTGCAAACATCTTGGCTACAGCAGGTAAAAGTCTAGAAATGTTGTTCTTGCCGTGGCCCCTCTCCCCACCGTGGGAATCATGGTGCTCAGTGCTGTACTCATGGACTGAAAAGCCTTCAGACCAAAATCCATCCAGTGAGACAGGTGGAGGTGGGTGGTGGTGGGACCTCTGCATCACCAAGCTCTTCCTCAGAAGCCGTGCTTTTGGTTTTTTTAACAAAAAATACCCTCAGGCTGCCTCTCTCCTGGAGGTGGTGGCTCCTTTCCCATCCAAGTCCGGGGAATTCCATGTGTTTGTCAGATGTTTCTGAGAAGCAGCTCCATCATTATCTTGGCACGGGTTGGAAATGTGGAGACCGAAGCCTCCAGCTGGAAAGATGCTTTTGATAAATAATCAGCTGACAATTAGCCTGGGGGGGGCGACTGCCTGTCCTCCCTGGCCATCCCAGGGCATCAGCTGCTTGCAGGCAGGTTCCCATCCATCCTCTCCAGCATCCCCCACATCCCCCGCTGCTCTCCACCCCATGCCTTTCCATTGCACGCTGAAATCTTCCTGGGAGTGAAATTCCTGGCTTCATGGTGCTGGCAATGAGCTGTTGCAGGCAGGAGTGGCAGGCAGTGGCCCTCAGGCTCAGGCAGCCTCCACCTCTCCTGACCCCTTCCAGCGCTGATGGATGGTCTGGCCTGAAAAAGCCCTGTCCTGAGCTTCACCAGATGCCACATGAATTTATCCACCTGTCCAAACAGAATGTATTTCTATTTTATCTGCGTTACTGGCTGTCCTGCAGTGTGATGGAGAGGTCTGGGTGTGCCCATGCTCAGATGACCTTGACCCAGATTGGTGGGTCTGTCCCCCCGTGGGGGCGAGGGGACATACAGACACCGACCATCACTCTGTTAGTCCAGAGATGCAGCAGAAACTCCAGTTCCATGGACCAGAAGGCGGATCCAGGGAGAGGATGACACCTTCTGCTCCAGCTGGATGGGGAGCATCAGCAGAATATTTCATGGTGTTATTAATAAGGAAATAATTTGGTGTGGAGTATCTTAATGTGACTGATTATACACTGCATCGGTGTGAGACAGCACGATGGTCCTTCCTAAGCAAATGAGAGGGATGTGGATCCATCCAAAAGTGCTGCTTCGCCTTCCTTCCCAGCTTCTGGGCCAGAGCTGAGACCCAGCAGGTTTTTACTCAAGCAAAATTCCCAGTGAGTTCAGTGGGATTTTTGCCTGATTAAAGATTGAGCCACAGTCCAGGAATTCCTGCCTCTGCTGCCATCCAGCCAGGCTTTGTGCAGGAGCGTGTAATCAATCCGTTATCCTTAACAGAGGCTTTTTTTGGAGAGAATTCAAGTTTATTCCATTAGAAAGGGGTTTAATCTTCCCTTTTTGTGGTGGTGGGAAAGAAAATCTACTTGTCTCCCCCAAGGCAGAACGTGTAGATGAGGGATATGGTGTAGTGGTGAACTGGCAGTGCTGGGTTAATGGTTGGACTTGATGATCTTACAGGTCTTTTCCAACCAAAATGATTCTATGATTCTATGATCTCACTTGACTTTAACCTTCTCTCTTGAAGGGAGAAGTTACTGAAGGACTTTGGAAATGATCCTTCCACCTAATGAGGGCCAAAGGAGCTCTGGAAAGTGAAATAAGATCATAATTAGGTAAGCTGGGTCAAGAAATGAGAAATTTCAGATGGAATTTCAAAGGGAGGAGCAATTAGAGGAAGACGAACTTCTGACCCTGTAATTACAAATTACAGCTCTGCAGAAGTATAAATGTGAACCAGCCAGCCAAGTGGGTGGTATTCTGCCCAAAATGACATTAGAAAAGTAATAATTAGAAGGGCTAATATCTACAAAACATAGTCTGAAATAGCTTAGTCTTGGGGAATTAAAAAAAAAAAAAAAAGGAAGAATTTCCTTTGGGGAAGTGGGGATGATCCTAAGGAGAAGAAAAAGCCACCTGCAAAGAGAAGGGAATAAAATCTTTGTGACACCTGGGGGGGCACATCCCAGGGATGCTATGGGCAGTGCCACCCTGGGTATGGCTCCAGGGCTGCCCCAGAGCCGTGCCCACGGTGGCACTGCCCATAGCATCCTCCTTGCAGCAAACATGATAACTCAAGCATACCTGCTCGTTGGTTTTGGTGATTTACTTGATGCTGGGGACAGGGCAGGACATATCCAGGCTTGAGTGATGCAAGGTACCTGCAAGGGACCTTCATCCCTGGGGACATCTCACCTCCCTGTCCCCATCAATGGCATTTGCAGGTAGGAGAACCCAAAGCTGGAAGGAAGAAGTCATCTCAGACCAGAAAGTGAAGCTGCCTGAACAGGGAGGGCCTTCACCATCGTGATGGAGTGAATCTCTTCTTGCACAAAGCTTACCTTATTTTCTATTCCACATTCAGGTCTTTACCTAAAGAAAATACAGCACTACAGAAAAACATGACATTCAGAGACATTTTTTCTTTGGTTTGTTTATCAGTAAGATTAAGATCCCTGGCTGTGGAATAAAGGAATGTCTCCATTTATTTCTTTCAGGGCATGTGGAGTGCATTTGTTTCCTAGGATGCAAATTCGTTGTTCATGCTCTGAATAAAAACCCCAGTGCCAGGAGACCGCCGCCAGATTCACATCTCTTGGCATCGGTTTTGCTATAACTTCATGCACAGAGCAGGGATTTGATTTTTCCCAATATTCTGCCGCTATGTTTTGTTTCCCAGATGCTTTCCCAATTTCTTTATTAAACTTTGTGTCAGCTAATTTCTTTCTTTCTAAATTACTGCCGGCGGCCAGGAGGCTGCAGGGCCAGCTTTCGGGATGTAGGTCACGCCAGCATCCCTTGGGTGATGCACGCTGGCTGATCCCCTGCCAAAGCCCCCGCAGTCACCAGAGCCACGTGTCCCTTTCCATGCTTACTGGCCAGTGCTGACCTGGGCTCATGGTCCCTGGCTGCCAAAGCCTGCAGGAAAGGAGGGAGAGATGCCCATTTAGGAGCTGGTGCTGGAGGCACACCAGCTTCCATGCTCCTCTCAGCCCAAAGCAGGCAAAATTGGGTGTTAAAATGCAATTGGCTGCGGTTTCTAATTTTGTTTATCTATCTATTTTTCTATTCATTTATATTTATACATGCACACACACATACACATGTCTCAAAGCTCAGCTACAGCCGTGCAGGGGCTCAAAACTGCACGTGCACCGGGAAAGCTGCTGTATCCAGGAGGCACATCTGGGCCATCCTCATTTCCAGCCCTTCTCTATAAGCACCGTGGGTGCAAAGCCCTCTCCAGAGGTTTGACAGTGGCCGAGCTCCCCGTCCATCCCCGGGGCGGGCCTGGCGCAGGGGCTGCCACCCTGCATTAGCTGCATCTGGGTACGGCGTGTTGTGACATGCCTGTGCCTGACATGACATGTCACCTTGGGAGATAATGAGTTGGAAATTTGTGCTAATAATTGTTTTGACTGTTCCTCAGGAATGAGTGGGTTTTTTTTTTTTTTTTTTCCAGCAGAACGCCTTGCACCTGAAGTGATTTTATTAGGGAATTATTATTATTATTATTATTATTATTGGTTTTTTAGCTAGGAAAAATATTTTCGATAGGAAAAATATCAGTGGTGCCAACTGGAGGTTGGGAGTTGGTACCCGGCATCCCTGCAGCCCCTCAGGATGGCCCTGGATGCCCCACAGTGCTGCTAGGATGCTTTCTCCCCATCTCAGCTCCTCCCCTCCAAAACCCACTGCCCCAGCCACCATCACCTTCCCCACAGCCAGGACCATGATGCTGTTGCCACTGAGCAAAGGACTTGTATTGCTGTCTGTAAGCATCCACGGATGGGCACAGGGATGCTGCACAGAGCAAACCCCTGGGTACCAAGTGCTTGCACAGGGTAGGGGGCATACAGGGGGTTATCAGCACTGAATCAGTGTTTCATTTCACATCGCAAGACACTTGAATCCTTAATTGGCACCACGTACATTTTTTTTCTCTCTACCTGCTATGGAAACCCTGGAGATTTTTCTAACGAGCACAACAAGCTACTGCTGGTGGATTTTTCAAGTTCTCATAGCTTTACAAATTACATTTGCTCTAGGCAGTCATTCATAATAATCAACCTGAAACCACTGCCAGCACAAAAAAATCTTTGCGTTGTCAGCACTGCACCTCTTAAATACAGCACGGCCATCCGTCACAGCTCGCCCTGGCTTGTCATGGGATTAAACACACTCCAAAATGCAGAGTGGGAAGTGCACTTGTCTGTTCTAAGTGGGTTTGTGTTCCCCTCTATTAGAAGGTTGTGTGATGAGACTTAACGATGGAAAGCACTCATTATGGCAGGCACTCATCAAACACACTGGATAGGGGGAGTGTATTTTTACCCCGTACCCATGTGAAAACTCAGTTTCTCTACATTTGGCTTAGGCAGACAGACTCCCACCGGCCAAGCTGCTTCGCACATTCCTCCCCAAAGTGGCACGGCTCCTTCTGACAAAGGAACACCACTGTTTTGGCAGCCTTAGTCCCATATGGATTGGAGGGTAGGTTTTCAGAGGTGAGCAGTGCAAGGCAGAGCCACCCCTCCCCAGGGCAGGATAGGACTCACAGAATCACCTAGGTTAGAAAAGACCTTGAAGATCACCGAGTCCAACCTAACACTGACAGTCCTCAGGTGATTCAGTCCTCAGACACTGACTCTGGACCGAGCTGGTAGGAAGATGCTCATGGCAGCTGGGGTAAAGGTAAAAATGGTTTTCCAGCATCACCACTTAGAGAAATAGATAGGCTAGTTATTGTGTTCCCAAATATATTGAGCAAGAAGATACCATTTTTGTAGTTAAAATATTTCAATGCATTTTCTGCAGTTCCTCTGACCTGAGCATCTAGCTGAGTCCTGCCTGGGACCTGAGAACCCATCCTGTCCTCCAGCAGTCCTGCTCCTGGGGGCTCCAGAGGAGTCTCCAGCCATCTGGACCATCTCACATGGGCAGTCCCCAGCCCCAAAATCCAGCAGATCTGGTCACATCCCAGTTTGGCCAGGCTCTCCCAGTAAGGCAAGCAATCTTTCCCCAGATCCCTCCAGTAGCAGCCTAAACATCAATATTAAAACACTTATTCATTCCCTTCTATATCTTTACAGCTTTACTCCTTCTATAGGAGCTGGGCAGCTTTGCCCAGGGAGATGGCACCGGGCTCACCTTTGCTGTCCCATTGCCAGCAGCTGGTTTTGAAAAATGTGAAATTCCCCCATGCACCAAAGTCCCTGTGGCTTTCCCCAGCACAGCCCTGTGCCATCGACTACGGGATGCTTCAAAAACCCTTTTTTCCCCAAAATTTCCCAAGAGGAAAAGAGAGATATTAAGTAAACTGAATATAAGATTATGGGAGGGATTGTTTTAGAGACCATAAAAGAACTTTAATGAGGTCTGAGCTATATAAAATAGGCTTGTGTTATGAGAGCCCCATCTGGAAGGCTGGCAGGACCCGCCGTTAACAAAACACAAGTGTGTCTTAAACTCAGTGCTCTCACATGGCTGTTAGAGCTGGAGCACATGGAAAGTTTGAATAAAACATTTAAGCAATGAAAATGAAGCACTGAAGTTTGAATAAAATATTTAAGGGGCTCTAAAAGTGGGCTGATGCTCATGAGGTTCAGGCTTTGGAGCAGGGATGTTCTGAGTGGGGCTGGCTGGGTGGTGGGTCCCATTCCGTACGCCTTTTCCTGAGCCTTTACAGCAACTCCAATATTATTTTGCAATCATGTTTAGCCTTGCAGCAGAAAATCAGGCTGCAGTTGTGCACAGGGCCCATGAAATACAGCACGTAGCATCTCACAGACTTCCCTCTCTGTGAGAAATTGGGGTGGTTTTGATCCACAGTGGAATAAAAATGTGAGACAAAAGCCCATATAGGCAAAGGGAACTCCCACCTCCAGCTGGCACAGTGGGGGATTTGGGGTGTCCAGGGCTTTTCTCAGATAGGGTCAGCATTGACCACAGTGTTGTCCCCTTTGTCACCATCACCCAGAGCCACAGGTTGCTGGGTGGAAGCCCCAAGCACCAGGAGCATCTCTTACCTTTGGAAAAGGTCACGTTTTCTCCAACACAGAATTTAATGCAAATCCAAGGGCAGGCTGAAAACCATTTTAAAAACAACTATAGATGAACAGGATATGCAACAACTTCCAGGAAAGCCCAGGTTGCCACAGCTTCACTGAAGTGGCAGCTCTGGCATGGGGGATGAGGCTCAGCAGGGCCCCTGTCAGCAAGGAAACTATTTCTGCATTTTAAGATGTCATTGGAGAAGTCACTACTGAAACAAAATGGGAATTTTTCTACAGGACAGTTTTGAACTTAACATGTTGACCATGGCACAGAGAAAAGGACATTGGTTTTCTGCTGTTTTCAGCATGATCAGCTATTAAGAGTGCATTAGTAGCTAATTAAATATGGCTCCCAATGAGTCCAGGACCCTTAGTAATGGCCCTGGGCTCAGCAAGGGGCTCCAGAAGCCTGGTCTGCCCCCAGATGTGCATGAAACTGGGTGGGCAAGTGCAGA
Organism: Podargus strigoides; assembly: GCA_028020825.1. NCBI lineage: Eukaryota > Metazoa > Chordata > Aves > Caprimulgiformes > Podargidae > Podargus > Podargus strigoides. The sequence continues at coordinate 2,082,452 of CM051625.1, read as the reverse complement.
TGTTGGGGCAAATTCATGATGCCAGTGTGGCTCACGGTACAGACAACCACCCAAAAGGTGCTGAGGGAGCTTACAGTGGCACCTCCAGCCAAAGGCCATCTATTGGTGGGACAAACAACAGATATGAAGCATCACAAGAAGTGGTCCCATCTCCCCAGCACAAGCTTGCTTGCTGAGCCCTGCAGCTCCAGAGGCAGCAAGGACGACGCACTCCCTTCCTCAGACCCCCTGCACCTCCACAGAGGGCTTTGACAGGCATTAGGCTCATGAGGGATAAACAAAACACTAATAAAAGCAAGAAAATAACACACAGAGGACAGGCAGCATCTTTTCAACAGAAGAACTGGCAATGATGGCGTTGTAAGAGGCTCTCTTATCCCTCCTGGGTGTTGCACATCTCTTACCAGGAGCTCTAGACCCTTACCACGTCCAAGCCAGGCAGCCTTCCCACCACCAACACACACGGCTTTGGGTTCAGGAGGGGAAAAAAAACCTCAGAAAAATTACAATTACTTGGAAAAGGCTGTGGTAAAAGCAAGCCAGAAAGTTAAGAGGTTTGGTTTCCCTCTTCAGACAAAACCTAGGAGGAGTTTCTGACCACACACGTCCTGGCAGAGCCACATCAGCTCCTAAATATCCGGAGAGATATCCCCCTCTCTGGGGGACCACACTCGAGCTGCACAGTCTTTTTTTCCTGGGAAAATAAATCCTCCCCTCTAAAAAAAAAAAAACCTCAGGGAAAAATCAGTTAATGACAGTGAAATATGTTATTTTTGCAGTGTTGAAGTCCATTTAAGCTTGACTTCTGAATTTATTATTGTATAGACTCTTATATTGTTAAGTATGGCACGTATGCCTTAATTAAATAAACTCTAGCTCTTGCAGCAATACTTTATCAGGGGAAACTCAAACAATTTGTTCCGACTTCATTTAACTTCTCCTTCTTTCTTTCACTTTTCCTTGTCAAAATATTCATCCAAACTGGCACATTCTCCCCGAGTATTTAGATATTTGCAGACATTTTTACAACCTATTTGCATTTGTATGGAAAACTCTTCCATCTGTTTATTTCCCTCCTGCAGCCGCCTGGGACGGCTCGCGGCAGAGAGCAGCAAAAACCCAACGGCGCCGGAAAATCGCCCGGCCGAGGGCGGCGTGGCTTTCCCCACGCTCACTTCCCCTCAAAGTTATTTTCTTATCTGCTCAGAGATCCTGCCTGTAAAAATAAATCATCCGAGACGTCCGTTCTCTGCAGGTTTGGGCGACTAAAACTTGGCAAATTATTTGCAAGGCTCAAAGCAAAACCCTCTCTGACAAAGGTGCTTTAAAATCCTGAGCTGCACACACACACTCCAATGCAAACAGCACATTTCTCAGGAATGTTGTGAGTATTTTCATATAATATGGGTTACTTGGACAAGCAGAGCCACCTTTTCCCCTTTTAATATATATTAAAGGGTATATTTTTTGGGGGGTGGAATACAAACAGGGCTTCAACGCCCTGGTCCCCATCATGACTTGTCCAGGCTCTGTGCCTGTTGCAAGTTTCTTAGAGATGATAAACCTCTCCAGGATATTTCTGCCCTTTTCTCTACATTTAGCACCCACCCAGGCTCCAACAGCCACTCAGGTCCCTCCAGCGCTTCAGCAAAGGTTTTTGTATTATTTTTGGTGGCAGCAGCATCAGACCAGGTGCACCCAGTTCCCTCCAGTGCTTTGTAGAGGGTTCGTAGGATTTTTGGTGGCAGCAGGGTCAGGCCTGGTGCAGTCTTTGTGCCTGTGAGTGCCCAAACACCCCTGGTTCAAACTCCCTCCCCCTGCCCCAGCTGTCTACACGCACCCAGGAGGGAATTCGGATCGCTTGGATTGAGCAGAGAGGGATGAGAAACTTAAGTAGTGCAAGGCTTGCTGCATGCTCATGGGAGATGCTGAGAGTGGGGCCAGGCAAGGGGTGTCCCCCCAGTCTCCATTGTCCCCAGTACTGGGGACAGAGCCCCCGTGCAGCGCAGAATTCCCCCGCACTGATATGTGCCTGTGGGGCAATCACAAGTTAATAATCTTTTCCTGAAACCACTTGGTACTTACCATTTATTTCTTTCCTCTGGCATTGTTCCTGCTTTCCCAAAGGAAATGCCCGAGCCCTTATTGCTCCTGAGTATGGGAGGAGGTCGGTGCGAGCGATGCTGCGGCACGGCGTGGTGCTCAGTCCTCACTGCCTGCAGAGGAAAGGAGCAACACCACAGCTGGGCGATTGCTTTCACATCTGTATCTGCATTGAGATTGCATGTGAAGCAGAGTCAAACAAAAGTACTGAAAAAAAACACTTGCAAGAGGTAACCCAGGGAAAAAAAAACATATAAAAACATTATCAGGTGCATCTCTCCTCTCTGGGCTTTGGATAGTGACCTGGCCACCACAAGCATCATGCTGGAGACCCACTGTAGCATGGTCCAGACCTGCTGTTGGCCTGCAAGATGGTTATTCACAAACCTGAGAGTTTTCAGGTACTCTATTGCAGTGAAGAGCCAATGTTTATACAGCAAGAGATTAAATAAAGCCAGCAGTGCCATGGTTTGTCCCAGTTATCTTTTCACAGCAGGTATTTCTATACCCACAGGTTCACCCCTTCCATTTCTCATCCCTCCAGCCCAGCAGCATCCACTGAATGGGAGGTGCTGCTGGTTCACCACAATTTATTTTTGGGGTATTTAAAGCTGATACAAACACTGGTTTTCACTATTGTCTCACAGAGAGGCTGGCATGCCCAGCTGGGTCCCCCCAGAGACATCTTGACATCCCACATGTGGCCATCAGCCATCACCAGCTAGCAGCCAGCCCCAGCTTGATTTTGAACATGGTCATTTTGACTTCAGTGGCTGCTTCCCAGCTGTGACCGAGCGCTGGGCACCCCCTGTCCAGGGCTTTGTACAAAAAGGGTAGAGGAGGGTGACCCCTATGCCATCCCCACTGCTCAGGGGGATGTGGGCAGTGCCAGGCATACACATACCCAGTGCCATCCCAAGCATGCTCACACCTCTGCCCCCACGCCACGGAGAGGACAGCTCGGTGGCTTGTGTCCCCTCCACGTGGGATGTCCCATGCCTGGGAAGGCTCTCCTGGCAGCAGTGGGAAACAGCTCAGCCACCAGTAGCCCTTAGCACTGCAGCACTCACAGCATCCTTTCACACATGGTCTTCATGCAAACAGGTGCTGAAAGGGTGTTTAACAATGACACCCCTTTACATGAAGAAAGTCACCTTTGCCATATATTTCAGGTCTGGGCTTTGCTTGGAGCTGGACCATGAGAGCTGGCATTACCCACCTCTGTGGTCCATGCCCACACACCAAACCTACCAGCCAGGCTTGCCCCACGTGCGATGCAGGACATGCTCTAGTCTCAGCCTGGAGCCACAGGTGGCATTTGGTGGAAAGACTTGGGGTTAGGAGCACAGATCAGAGCTATGGAAGTTCCCCCATGTCCATAGGAGCACAGATCAGAGCTATGGAAGTTCCCCCATGTCCATCAATACAGCCCCTATGGCTGAGCTGCATGGCTGCAGTGCACCCAAAGCCATTTCCCACTCCCTGCTCTTGGTTTGGCCCCCTCGCACAGCCAGGTATTCTCCTACCTGCTGAAATAACCTGAAAGAGCCTCAAGTACTTTCTCATTTCCACTGGTAACCATCTGCATGATGACAGCCACCAGATAATAAAGATGACAGCCCAAACTCTGCTCTCAGAAAAGGCAGCGCGGCTCCCACCGAGAGTAACTCAAACCACGGGTTTGTCTTTGTGCGAGCCCGGGGGGCTGAGAGCCACTTGGAGAAGATAATCATATAAAATCATGGATGTAATTTGTAGGAAAGAATCCGTTTTGGCTTACCCATAATTTCACATGATCAGGAGAAAGTAGACTTACATCCTATTTACAGCTTCTAGGAAATTTCTCCTTGCCCAGTTCACGTTAAACATACGGGTTTGATTTTCTCTCACACCTGGCCATATATATTTGTTATGAAAGGTTCACGACTCTCCGGGTTATGTGACCTGTTCCCATGATGATTAGAGTTAAATGTGTTTCCTGCTCTCCCAAATTCCATATAAACCAAATAAACCAATCCATAGATCCCCAGTGTAATATCCTGAGCCTACAAATACACACAGGCAATAAGTCAGGGAGGAGGGAAAAGCACAGCCCTGCTTTCCATTAACTTGCAGCTGTGAGGGGAAGGTAATGAGAACAAGAAAAACCCTGGTAATCCAGGGAACAATACAGATATTGGGATTTTGTCTCTCTTAGCTGCACTTCATGAAAGCACTAAGCTGTGTATATGCATTTGTCCCTATTAGTCACAGATCGCCCGGTTTGTCCCCGTGCTCGGAGCAAGCTCTGCCATGCCAGCTGTACAGACACCTCCAGATCAATACCAGGGTCACTCCCCATCGACCCCTGGGCTCTGGCAGTGAAAGGTCATGCTCAAGCCCTGAAACTGGTGGTGGGGGGGCACTTCTCTGAACTCAGAGCTGATGTGATTGCATCGCGCAGGAAAAGGAGATGTTTTCAGAGCCCTGGCAAATGGTGGTGATGCTTTTGAGCACACCAAAATGCATCAGAGTGTCCAGGCATAATTTCATTGCATACGTAGAATGGTTTTGGTTGGAAGAGACCTCTAAGCTCCCCCAGTCCAACCATTGACCCACCACTGCCCAGTGCCCACTGCCCCGTGTCCCTCAGCACCACATCTCCACGGCTGTGACATCCCTCCAGGGATGGGGACTGCCCCCTGCCCTGGGCAGCCTGGGCCAATGTTTGATAACCACATTATATGCAATAATTATTATTATCCTCATCATCATCTTCATAAGAAGAACAGAAGAAGAAGAAATAATTACATATATACATATATATAATCTGTAGTGGCACATAGCCCAGTGACATAGAGGGTGCAAGCAGGGCTGGTGACCTTGATTGCTGCTGCTCCTCGGGCATCCAGTGAGAGCAGTAATGCTGGAAGCAGCAGAGTTGCAACTGACTCCTTCCCCCCCCACCCCACCCAGAGACGTCTTTGGCTCAGGACATGACCCCAGAGTGATTTTTTTGGTCCGCAATCTGGTATTTATGTGATTTATGTGACATTTTTAAAATTGAGGTGTTTTGCCAATCCCTAGGCCTAGCACAAAGGACACAGCCAGCAGCAAAACAAACCAGTAACCAGATTCTGTTGCACACAAGAAAGTCAGTATGTGGGTGATCACTGGGGGTACAAACAAGTCAAACTGATCACACATAGCAGACATCAACCCCAGCAACCCCAGGAACCACACAGCACAACCAATAATAGGTGGAATAAACAAAGAAACAAAGTCTCCCATGGCAGAGATTGGAGACAACCAAGACAATAGGCTGAGCATATAGGATAGAAGTAGCCACATATTGTTCCCCCACAAAGCCCACGTTTGTAAATCCCAAACCTGACTGGGGTCCAGTTGCATGAAGAGTCAGGAGGTCCTTCCTCAACAGGGAAACTCTGCACAGTGCATCCACCTCACAGACAGACACTGCACCCTTCCTGCAAGTGGTCCCAGCTTTTATCCCCACAGCAGGACACCTGGCACTCATTGACCCAATGCAGGGCACCTGGGGCTTGTTTACCCAAGGGCTTTCCTTACAAGGCCAGCCACACCTTGGAGGAAAGCCAAAAGGCAAACTCATCCCCTCCTCTTAAAGGACCATGGGGACCACCCATATGTCAACCTTAATTCAGGGCTCAGGGTTCAGACCCCAGCACTTCATGAGGGCATTGAGATCTATCTGTTCTTATGTACCCTGTATAGAGAAGAACATGAAGCATCATTGGCCTGGGGATGTGGTAGTGCAAGTCCCACTCATGGGTATCTGCAGAGGGGTTTTGTGGTGGCCATCTCTGCCCTGGGGAGAGCACACAGCTGTGGCCTCAGCACAGTGCTGAGCAGAAACCTGGCTGGGGCTGACAAAACCTTTCTGCTCAACCAGATCTCGTTTATGAGTGTTTGAAACAGCCTATTCATCTGCACAGACAATGCTTGAGAATGACTTTGGGAGTTCAGAAATCAAATAAAAACTCCTGGTGAGGTTGTTTCAGTGTAGGACATCACCTCATGCACAGCCTTGTGCAAAGGGCATCTGTCGGGGGATGTTGGGTGGACTCCTGTGGCAGAAACCTCCCAGTCGAAGTTGTTATCACAGTGGTACTGCAGGGTCAGAGGGCACTGGGAAAGGACAGAGCGCTGCTTGATGCTACGGATAACTGCACCCCCCATGCCACACACATCCTGCAGTTTCAGAGACAAGACAGTCCGTGCAGCAGTGTATGGCTGCATCCCAGCAGCCCTGACCTTTCCAGGGGCTGGGAAGGAAAGTCAGCTCCTCTTACAAGCAGTGGCTGGCATTTACCTCTGTGGTCTGTACGTCCCATAAATACATGGCTCTGCTTTTCATCCCTGCTGCTATCCCCAGCCCAGTGCACTCCCATCTCCTCTGAGCACGGTGCCCCTACTCTGCTGGTCCCAAGTCATACATACAAGGACAAAAATCAACCCCAATCAAGAAAACGTGGCCTTAGGGAGGGAGGAAAGAAGAAGGATCAGCCCAGCACTGTAAAACCCACCCCTTCTTTCTCTAGAGAGATTTTTTCCCTTCGAGGAACTGCAACGAGAGCCGGAGGCTCTGCAACGACTCCGTGCTAATGTAGCGGTAAAAAACACCAAGTGAATCGCTTCCAAAAGAGTTGAGTTGGATGTCATTATTTCCTGTTGGTAGACAGAAGGAGAGTGGGAAAAACTCCTGTTTTGGGAGCCAAGCGCTGCAGAGGAGAGCGACTAGCAGATGGCATGGAAATTAGCTCATTATTATTAATTTGCCAGGCCTTTACCAGTTCATGAATTGCCCTTTGAAAGTTGAAAAGCAGCATGTGCATATGGACAAAAGAAGGCTTCTTTTGGCAAATAATCTCATTAATAGCTGTGCCACCCACTGCATGAATGGCAGCCGTCCCCACCTGCCTCAGCATGGCCCCGCGCCCTGCGTCGGGGGCGAGCTGGTGCTGGCCCCAGCTGGGATAATGCAGCCCCTCTTGCAGGATGCTGCTCAATAGGAAACCTCCACCGTTGGTGCTTATTAATGTGCTAATGTTTTGTTTGAAGAAGTTAACAGTGAAAAAGGCCTTTTTTTTGTATTCCAGGGGCTTTCTGCGAAGGCGGTTGAACCGCCTGTTTAACAGCATTGCCTATATGTACCTATTGAAAAAATTAATTTAAGACAAACCACACTTCAGTACACTAAAACCTCTCCTCCATCCTCTTTCAAATTTGATTTAGTTTTGCCTAGACCATGCTTCCCAATGGGATGTCCACATCCTTTTATGTCTTTCCAGAACATCTTTGCCCTGTGGAGCAAGAGGAGAACTTGGGCTGGTGAAATAGTTTAAAGTCTGAACATTTAAATTTATAGTGAAGACATTACCCTGAGTTAGAGCTGCAATTTGACTTTTCCCCTAGCTCCTCTGTATCAAAGCTGCTGCAAATCACAGAGTGAATAATAATAATAATAATAATAATAATAATAATAATAATAATAATAATAATAATAATAATAATAATAATAATAATAATAATAATAATTCCAAAATAATTGATAACACAAATCATAGATTTGGAGGTTTTAAAGGGACATCAAAAAGTTGATTGGTTTCTGCATGGGACCAGATCATCTAGAAAGCAACCCCCACTGCAGCTCTGCAAGCAGAGGATGCAGAATTTGGTCCATTTTTCCATCCTTACCAGGAGCCTTAAGCAGTCAGACAACACCATTTGAAAATGAACCCCCCCTTGGCCACGCACACCATGTACATGGGCCTGATTGCTGCTGATTAAAGCCATCCCTGGAGGAGATCCCACACACGGTCACTCTCCAGCGGGAAGAAAGCAATAGTTGTCATCAGCAAGAGTGGCAGCGCTGCAAGTCACTGGGAGGGCTGTAAGTGACACTGTCGTTGTCGTTGTCACGTTAAAACCGCAGCCTCATAGCTAGAGACAGGGCTAATTGCCTGAGCACATCGCCACGTGTCAGAACTCCTAATTGATTTCCTCCTCATTAAGGATGCGGTGCTGCTCCGGGGCTGTATTTCAGCACGTGCGCGTGCACGCCGCGCTCCAGCCCTGCCCGAGGTAAAACACTCGGAAGTCTGTGCATGTAAACCCAACGAGATGAGTCACAGAAAGCTAATTAGAAAGCTCACATAAATACACTGTCAAAGCACAACGTGTTTTGGAGCTCAACTCATCAGCTACCCTGGGTGCTGCAGCAGGTTTAGTGCAATGGTGTCACCTTTGTCTGGGGGTTAGATGCCACTTCAAGGAGTTTTGATCGCATGTCAGTTTTTGCTGCTGGAGCATCCTGGATGATGATCAGCATCATCCCTCCACAGCTCACCCAGGAGCTGAGAAATGTTTGGTCCAGGTCACAGCAGAGAGCACGCTCGCTTCAGCGTCCAGCAGAGGAGGACACACAATAAAAGTCTCCAGCTTTAAGGATTTATAAATATGGATGAAGGCACTGGCATCTTAGCATGGCCTTTGGTACCCTCTGATTATCCAACGTGGAATTTGATCACTTTGATTTGGAAACACGCTTAGGAAAAGCTGCCTTGAAGCATCACTGCGACGTGATGGGGACGAGGGGCTGCACAGTTACATGTCATTCTCCAGACGGAAATCCTCAGAGAAGCCACAATGTGCTTTGTAATTAGAGTTAATTAACACTTTTGCAAATTGGTCTTTATTTAAGACCAGCTGCCGAGGCAAAAAAAAAAAAAAGTCTACAAGCCCATAAAATATTAATTAGCACAAGTGTCTCGTCTGCTAAGCGCTGGTTTCTGCGTGGATGGGCAGGCGACGGAGGCAGCTTTGTCTCCTTGGATAAAGAGCTGAAGAGCAAGACCTTGAAATAAAGGCATGCCAGATTTCAACCCTTCCTCACAGACCCCCTGCATGCACGTACACGTACAGGGAAAAAGCTTTGCGCCCTAAAAACATAACCCAGTGCTTTGGAAAAGCTATACCATAAACTTGTAGGTACTAGAGGTACTACATTGGTAGGACTAGAAGGCAAGGTTTAATGCATGTCCATTAATCTGTGCTGTGGGAGAGTGCAGTGCTCAAATGATGCTGACTTTGAGCCCATTCCTGGGTATTTTTTTCCTTTTAGCTATCCCATAAGGTGTGACTTAGATGTGACCCTGGGTGCTGTGGAGGAAGGGTAAATCACAGACTCTGAGGCAGTATTTTTGTTCAGATGTGCTGTCTATGCACTGTGGGAAAGCTGGAGAATGCCTACATTAGATAATCCTTTTCTCCATCTATGAATTCAGGTTGTTCACAGGTTTGTAGAACAATCCAACACAGCGATAATGGAGATGTCTGCAGTGAAGTCCCTTGCCCTGGGACTTTCCCTACTTATTTCTCTCGTGTTGTCTGTATAAACTTACCCAAGAACTTCATAACAAATATTATTTAAAACAGGGCTTTTTGCCCAAACTCCCCACTTTCATGCTTGTGGGATTTTGTGCTGAGGCCGCAGCGGAGCCGGTTCCTGTGTGGCTTTGCTCTGCTCTGCTCTGACTGAATGAGGTCATGGGCTTCTCCGGGCTATAATGATCTTAAAATTATGTGGCAGAAACAAATAGGAAATATTTAAAGTTAAGGCTCTGCAAGTACTTTCATTCAACGCAGAGAAAGGATCGCTGGGAGTTTATATCTGCTTGCTAAAAATCCCTTTAAGAAGCTTGGCTGGGGATAAGACAGAAGAATTGGGTTTCTCTGCCTTTCGTGTCTGGTCTGTGTCTGGTGCAGGAACAAACAGCTGCAGGGAAGGCAAAACAAAATGTGAAAAGATCCACAATTTGAATGGAAATTTTCAAACCAGCTTTGCAGCAAATTCCCTTGAACATGCATGGACTCCTTAGCAGCGTGGAGGCCATCAACCAGTCCTGTTGGGCTCTGGGGGGACTTCCAGCACGGAAACAATCTCTTTGTAAAAAGGAAACCGTTTAATTTCAGGATGGTTTAAAGGATGGAGGTTGCTTGTGTTGTAGTTACATTTGGTTTTCAGCGTAAATACAGAAGAAGGTTTTAGAAGATTAAAACCACTCTAAGCTGAAACAAACCACTCCAGATCAACACCAACATGTTTGGGGTTTTTTTTTAATTTTCTTTCTTTTCTGCCTGGTAGTTGCACAAACACTGAGCTGTTTTCTTTCATTCTGCCCCAAACAAGTGACTATGAAATATGGAAATGCAAACTATGAAATGGGAAACATGACATGTGGAATATGAGATGAGCAGTTGCTTGCAGAGATGTTAACCCACAGGTCAGCCACCTCCCAGCATCACTGTGCTGGGGCTCTGCTTTCCAGTGCAAGATGCTCAAACAAGACCTCCATGTCCTGTGCTCCTAATTTACCATCCCATTACAAATTAGTTTACTGCAGAATATTTCATTTCAGCAGCCCACAGTGTTGTTCAGCAGTCAATATAGCTGGAGCCACCCCAGGGACCTCCCTTGACACCTAGGGACTGTGTAAAGTTGGATGCACCCATGGGTCAATGAAAAATGGAGAGCAGAAGCTGCTGTACATTGCAATCCCCCCCCCCCTTGAGGATGATAATTCATCACATTGAGAAAGCAAATGAAGCATAAGGAGCTCAGGGAATGTGCTGATATATTTGGGAATGTGCTTGAAAGTGGTAAAAGGGAGAATCTGGTGTCTCATGGACCCAGAAACCTCTCATGGTCAATGGTGGCTGGACCAGAGGAGTCATCAACTACAAATGTGCTTTGAGCACCTTTGGGAGCCCAGATGCTCTGAGGAGCTGTCTGGTCCCAGGAGAAAAAGCTCCGTGTCCTCCCAGGATGTGGCTCTGCCACCCCTGGCAGCACAAACCTCCCCAGTGACCCTCACAAGCACCACGTTCAGCTCGGCAGACGACATGATCCGAAGTGATGGCTGTAGTAACCAGCGAGGTTCGTGCCGGGTGAGACAGAAAAGGAAGGTGTGGGACGTGGCAGGGACGGTGCTCGCGTTTCTACAAGCCACAGCAGAATGTCAGAACGGCTCCCACACAAATTAATGTGATGGGAAAAGTGCATTACAGGTCCATTACCACTGCCCACAAACGAGAAAACATCGGATGCCCTGAATGACAGCGCTGGAAAGGCCAATATCTGCATTTTCAGAGGGTGAAATTCAAGCCTGGCAGCTCCCCATCGAGACAGAAACGGCGTGTATCCCATTCCCATTTTTATGGCCGGGGGGCTGGCTCTGTAATCTCAAGGAAAAAAAAGACTCCCAAAGATTTAAAGAGACTTTGGATCAGGCTTTGAATGCCTTTTCATTTTGCTCTATTCATACATCAAATAGAGCTCTCTGGTCTGAATAATTGCATTTTACCTGCTGAAAACATGGTCTGAAAACACAGCAATACTTCATTTCTTCTGATGGCGCATAAAGCATAAACATTAGGTTTTCTAAAAATAAAAGAAAATAAGCCTCATTTTTCTCTTTAAATATAATTTACCATAGGAAACATTAACTCATAAATCATAGGCACAAATTCAGATAGAACTGAAACTCTACACTCAGCAGCAGGCAAATTACACCCAGACCACTCCATCACCAAGTGCTCCTTCCAAGGGCATTATTGGAAATATGTTCCTCATAAGGTGAGTTAATAAAAAAAAAAAGGAAAAGCAAGGAAAGAGCCTGAGAGACGTGTGGAAGGAGACCTCCAGCACCCCAGCAAGTCAGGCAAAGCCTCTGTCATGAAGGCAGGGCTGGATGCAGCTCACCCCATCTTGCCTGGACTCTTTGCCATGGGTTGGTGGTCCATGTGCACGAGCTCAGGTAGCAAATCACCCACTCCCCTGGCTGCCAGCACAGCTGCTCACCCCATTTCTCTCCCCAGCTTCCTTGTAAGCTGCTGGCATCATTAGTGTTCACAAGCACTAATTTAATAAATTCCTATTAATTCATAGAATCATAGAATGGTTTTGGTTGGAACAGACCTCTAAGCTCCCCCAGTCCCACCAGTGTCCCAGCACTGCCCAGTGCCCACTGCCCCATGTCCCTCAGCACCACATCTCCACGGCTCTGACATCCCTCCAGGGATGGGGACTGCCCCCTGCCCTGGGCAGCCTGGGCCAGTGCTGGGGAACCCTTTGGGGGAAGGAATTGTTCCCAATGTCCAATCTAAGACTCTAAATTCCTTTACACCTCCAAAGTCCTTAGCTCCTCAAACATCGTCATCCCACGGGCATGAGTGTCTGTCCCACTCTTCACCACACTTCATGTGAGGGGTCCTGGTATGGGTGGCCCTGCAGTCCTCCAGGGATCCACCCCCAGTGCACCCATCCACTACACACTGCCCTTCTCAGTAGCTCAGTGCAAAACCACTGGCAAATTATACATGTACAATTATATATATTTTCCTTCTGGGTCAGTGCTTTGTGAGAGGGCTTTCAAAACATGGTTTTGAGGAGAAGAAAGAGGAAAGCACCAATGTTTAGCACCTCTAAAGTAACTATGGGCACTTACTACACATGCAGACCCCATCCCATGCTGCATGGATGTGGCAGCAGCTCTGCAGCAGCAGCCTCCAGCCCTCCTTCCTTTGAAAAGCAGCCTCAGAAATAAGGGTTTAACAGCTTTACTAAGTACCTGCTTCCTCTCAAATGTAATTTTTCCTTTTAGGTCCTCATCTCCCAGCAAGTATTTAATAGCTGGTCTTTATCAGGCAGAGCATCTCTAAAATCTGGCTGATGCTCCCACCATCCAGCTCCTTTCCACTCCAAACTTACTGTTTTCAGATACAGGATAATTATGTGCATGAGAGGGGTTTTTTCCCTTTAAATCTTGCAGTGTGACTAATCCAGTGAAGAGGGATGTATCTCAGAGGATGTGTCAACTGCGGAAACAAAAACCAGATGTGGTTCAAAGAGGGTGAAGGGGAACCTTGAAATACTTTCTGCTTGTTCCACACCCAGCTGCCCCCTGACACCCAACCCCACCACCCAAAGCTGTGGGTGGGTGACAGCTGACAGGTTGGGGGAATATCTTTACAGCCCAGAGACTGGTACATACCTCGTAGCTGGAGGTGTGAGATACCTGAGGTTTGGCCAAACAAGGTATATAAAGTGCAGTGCATATTCCCCATTTCCTTTTTTTTTTTTTTTTCATTTTCTACAGTATTTAAGGTCTCAGGGGTGGGGGTTCCCCATCTCAGTGCAGGATGTGGTTCTGCACTGGGGAAGGAAGCTATCCCTGGGTATTTCTAGTTTCTGTACTTTGTGTTGCCAGGGTGGACAGCCATTGCTGACACATGATGCAAGGAGCTGGGCATCCCTCGCCCAGCCTGGCATGGGGAAAAGGCAACACACAGCTCTGGCACAGCCTCACAGCTCACAGCTGATGTAAAAAAGCCTCATTAAAGCCATGAAAAACTCTGAGCACAGCAAGAAGGAATGTCCCCATCGCACTGAGGATGTTTTCTGGCCAGCAGCAGATGTGCTGTATTTACCTTGGGGCTGTAAAACCCTGCTCGCTGTGCCCATCAGGGAGGGGGGATTGACAGCAGGAGTGCCCTTCCCCTCCACACTCACAGCAAATAACAACCATAGGGATCCATGTCTTTTCATGTCCCACTCTTACACCCACACACAGGCTCCCAGATACCACAGACTGCTTATGTGCCAAACACTGCGTACACCAGCCATGGTGGGCAGACCCTGGGCACATCTATTACACCTGAAAGCAAACCTATCTTGTCCAATTTTCACTGTAATGATTGACAATAATGGGAGCAAAGCTGTCACCCAACAATAAAAACAACTCCTGAGGCAGACAGGGTCTAGCAAGGCTGTGCACATCGGAAGGATCGGCCCAAATCACATTAGAACATTAGACATTGCATTAGACAAGAGCTGAATTAGATCAGACTAAACAAAACAGATCTCAGCAGAGTTTCCCCTCCAGGTCTTCCAGCACAGCTTGTCTCCTGCTTGATGGTGTTTTACGCCCCAGTCCTTTACACTTGCACATGAAGCTGGGCTTTGAATATCCCTTGCAAAGATATTCCACAGCAGTGCAAAAATCCAGCTTATTTTTAATGCTGAGGCTGAAGTCTTGCACAAACCTTTGCTTCAGAGCTCAGTGTGGACTTTTCCGGAAGCCTGGGGGAGGTTGCATCAGGATGGTGGCAACAGCACCTCACATGTGCTTGCAGCTAACAGCTTCAAACCCTCCCTCTCAAACGTTAATGGCTTTGTCTCTCCCTCATTTAGCGAAATTGCCAGTAAGGGGCTGAACCATTTGCTGTTGCACTGGATGGAAGAGGTGGCACTGCAGGGATAAGTGATATTTGCACTCCCCAAAGACACACACAGATCTGCCTAGCATTGCCATCTTTGTCATCACTGCCATCTGTCCAGACCCAATTAATCCCATTTTCTTCACACCACTGGGCTGAGGCTCACGCAGGACGGAGCCTGCAGCAAGGAATAAGGACAGGGAGCCCGGAGTGGCTCTTCCCCTCCTGTCTCATTCCTCTCGCTCACACCCTTGCCAACCAATGCTCCAAAAGCAGCAGCAGAAGGTGTGAAAAATAACACTACAGAAAACCATGATGGTATCTAACCCTTGCTCACCTCGTTCTCCATCAGCTCCTCTCCTGGGCCTCACTTCCCTAATTTAACACATTTCCACTCCTCATCTATATTTTAGCAAACATTAAAAATACCAAGGATATCCTCAGGGGGAAAAGGGGGAACTTGCACTGGTGTTTCCTGCAGCATGGGGAAGTTCTCTGGCCCTCACACCACCAGTTTGGAGGAGCCTTCTCTGCCCCACAAGCATTGCTTCTTTCTCGCTGCCACCTCCTGTGCCCCCCCAAAAGGAAACCTCAGCATTATTATGGGACAAATGCAGTATTGTATTCAGAGTGAGCTACCAAAACACAGCTCTCAAAGTGCAGAATAACCCACCAGGACTCTTCCAAAGAGTGTATGAGACTTTTGCATCCCCCAAAAGCTCTTTGTGGCTGCTCCAGAAAATTGAACCAGAACCAGCCTGTGCCATTTGGTGAGGGGATGAGCACAGACACGTTCTTCCTCCTGCCCTGCTGTCTGCTTGTCCACACCATTTGTCAATTGAATGAAATAAATGTAGTGATGACAAATGCTCATGCTTTTCCAGCAGCTAACCTTCAGCCAGGCTGTGGTCCTCCCTCCATCCATCATGCGACACGGAGCTTCGGTGTGTTGGGAGCAGGCATTGCCTGGGAGTAAAAGGTATTTCTTTTCCATCCTCTCATCCCTCTGGTGCCTTTGTCCTGGTACTCTCGTTGCTCTCCACCAGCCCTTCCCTCTCCCTTCCCTTCTCCAACCTCTCCTCTTGCTCCTGGAGCCTGCCGTGACACTGCACCTTGACACATGCAGAGCAGAGGTGCTGCTGGTGGGTGATGGGAAACTGGTCCTGCTGTTGCCTAAAAAGCATTTCTGTAGCATCACTTGGTCATAACAAAAAAAAATCAGAATCTCAGAATCCTCATGAGCCAACGCTTCCAGCCATGTTTTGCTTTGTGCATAAACCTCACATCTCAAGAGATTATTTTGATTTAAGCTTTAACCTTTCTGCATGGATGAGAGATCTCAAAAAGCTGCAGTTTTCATGAATGTGTCTAACCCTAAAGGACTGTGAGAACTTACTGCTAAATGGGGACCAGTCACACTGATAAATGCAATTCTGGCCCAGGGAGGTGGCAGCTAGCTGGGGACAATGGGGACTCACACGTGCCATGTGGACATTGGCCCTTATTTGGCAGGACGCAGACAGGGCTGTGGTGGTCTGGAGTTTATGTGAGCCTTGCACAAACTTTTTAATCCTTGTGTCCTTATAGTGAACAACAGACCTCTGTGGTAATAGCATACATTTCCGGAATTTCTCTCTATTGGATTGCCTTTGGCATCCAGTCCCATAAAACCTGCCTGTTTGCTGAATGGATGTCATACGTCTTGAGGTGCTGGAGGGGTTAATGTAACGTGTAACCAATGTAAGATATATTTAATGATCTCTGAAATTGCTTCTGTGAAGCATCCACATAACTGCCACAACTCAATTTACTACAGATCCTGCAAATAACAAATGTAATTACTTTGGAATCAACATAATATTAGGTCAGACAGGCTTATATTCCCCTAGTTTGCTGGAAACTTAATATAAATCTGAACCAAGTGTCTATCTCCAGTCATATTCCCTGGCTGTGCTCTCAGAAACAACATCCAACATGACTGCTCTGGAAAATGGCTTAAAAGCCAGAATGCTGTAATATTCCTTTTTTGCCTTATTATGGGCCTGTTGCTAAGCCAGGAGACTTCACATTTGCATCATCAGGTTAAAGCCTTAAACCGTCGATGCCAGTTTTGCCGCGTTAGTCGTGTTCAGCAGCACAGTCAGAGGCTGTTTTGTTGTTCTCAGTCCTTGACATCCCTCGCTGTGCCTCCTGAAGGACAACCAGATGAAGAAGATAAACACTGTACGACGGGAACGCTGACGCCTGCAGCATGTCAGTCAGCTCCAGTGCTCCGTGCAAAGGTGCTTGCATGTTGAGTTGACTCCTGGTTAATTCAAGCAAGGTTTGGGTCATCAGTGAACATCATGGCCACAGAGCTGGCAGGGGAAGCCTGGATTTTGGGGGCATCTCTCCTTCCCATTTCCCTTGGCAATCCAAGGTTTGAATGCTTTTCCAACTCAGAGGATGGCAGTGCTCGTCCATTTAACCAGGGAGGGTCACCCGCGTGCCAGTGGGGATGGCAGCAGATGGAGAATATCCTCCAAACAGTGGAAAGCTGGATCTGTCTGGTGGCTAGAGGGATAATTGTTGGATAATGTATGTATTTTAAATCTTCTTGAGTAGATTCACCTTGCCATAGGGCAGAGCATTTCTGCTAGCCGGGTGTTCCCGTGCGCTTGGCTGGCTCTCAGGTCACACACTGCCCTCCTTCTGAAGGTTGTGCTGGAAAAACTCACTTTAAACATCTAGGAAGAGAAAGCAGCTCCATTCCTGCACACTGAGCTGCTTCATACACCCAGCTTGCCTCTGAGATGTGTAGATGATGTGCTGAGGGACATGGGTTAGTGGAGAATAGGCAGTGCTGGGTCAATGGTTGGACTTGATGACCTTAGAGGTCTTTTCCAACAAAGGCTGTTCTGTGATTCTGTGATTTTATGGCAGTAGGTGATGCCTGTGTCCTGGATACATACCTGTGCATTTCATCACATTGATTAAAGCTTCACTGTGGATTTGCCTGCACCTGGAGAGATGCCTTCACCACACACAGTCCCACAGTGGCCAGCGAGGACATCCCTGCTGCCAGCATCACCCCCATCTCCCTCTATCAACAGTGATTCCCTAATAACACTCCTCTCCCAGGCAAACATGTTCACAACTGACATCTCATTTCCAGCTAGGAACAAAGGTTTTATGCCTAAATGATAAACCTCCCAAAATAAAGGCACAGGGCCCAGAGCCTCACACACTGTGGCACGGTGACAAGCGAGAGAAAGCAGACAAAGGCGTGGGGAAGCACTCGTGTGGCAGTGCTAATAAATAAGGCCCTTCACAGCCTCTCAAGTGGAGAAACATGCTGGTTGGTTCAATAGAACAGGCTATAACAAAAGATTTATATAGAATATATTGGATTTATTCATTGAGGATTGCATATCTCTCTGCACGGTGACATTTTCTTCTGCACCAGGTCCTTCCCTACCGGCAGCTGCCTATCACTTGGTGTGTTTGTGTAATAGATGGGGGCTGAGGTGTTCACATCATCCTCACAGCCCTATTGATTGCAGGCACATCACAGGCATACAGATGTGAGTGGCTTTTCTGCCTCCAGCAATGTAGCTCCCAAATCCCCAAGCCAGATAGTCTTCAAATAGATTGAAAAAATAAATGGCAAAACAGCAATTCTTGGCAGTAAACACTCAGCTGAATGCAGCACTGAGCCTTTCCCACCCTGGCCACCACTTCCAGGGGCCCCTTTCACTCAGGAGCTATGCCAAAATATTTCTACAGTAGGTAAAAATGCAGGTTTAAATTGCTCAGAATATGGTTTAGACTAAAGCTGGCTGAAAACACCACTTTAGGACGTTTGTTATAAGCTGAATGAGGGCCATTTGGAGCTGGTTTGGTCACACAAAGAGCCCAGTGCAGATGTGGATAGCCCTCACACAAAGGCTGACACACACACATAGGTATGTAGGTATATATTGTGTGTATGTATATATATACCTGAGTCAGGGCAGGTGTCCCTGACACCTCTCCTGTAGCCCCATCTCTCCCATCCCCTCTCTCTGCATCCCAGCCCAGCACCACAGGCCTTAATAATGAGTCAAATTACTCTAAATTCAGTGAGTTCTCATTAGAGACCTGGAAAGTTACTGGTTTTCTTTTCTTCTGTAACTGTTGAGCAGATACTTTGCAAGCTCTGTGGTCATTACAGCCCCAAATATCTTTTTATAATCTAACTTTCAAAATTGTATTATTATTATTTACTCAAAATAATCTGACCAGAATATTAAACCCATACCCAGCCTCACTGTATCAAAGGCATGATCTTAGGAATAATCCACTTCATCCTAAGGCGCTTTTCACAGTAATCCAGTAACCGTACGTCAACGAAGGAGTTAGCACTGAAATTTGGCTTTGCTTGGTTTCTTCCCCTCTTTACCATCAGATTACATTCAGCGAAGCCCTAAAAGATTTGAGGTGATCAAAATCTCGTAAAGAAAAAGGAGGTTGGGTCAGGAGGGCAAAGGGACAGTATTTGTGTGTCATGCAAGGACTTGGAAAAGGAGATGCAGCGCCGGATCGCTCTGCATAAATAGAAGGTTGCAGCAGCATCGTAATGTAAAATGCATTAAGCTGTCAAAATGAAGATCCTGTCTTCAATCACGCCGAGTCCCCCAGGCCTCCATGTTAAATATTGCATCAAGACATTTCCTGTCCGGCATTAAGTTAAAAAAAATGGAAGAAATAAAAAGCAAAAGGGTGCCTTTGCCCTCAGAGCACGGGGCTGTCCCCATCACCACCCAAGGGTGACCCAGGGACCCACTTTTTGAAAGATATCTCTGTTTTTTTCCCCATAAATGCAATCAGTTGGTTAGAAATCTTCCCAGGAAAACCTGCTGTCCTGCACTGGGTGGGTTTTGGCTTTGTTGAGGTCCCCTGTGCCTGCAGGCAGCCCCTGCTTGGCATCCTGCTGTCCACTGAACCTTCTCGCCTTAATTAAGCCCATTACTGAACGGCCTTCTCCTTTCTTCCTTCGAGCTTGTCTACCTGCAGGTGCTCGGAGAACTTAATCTGAATTAATTTCTAAAGTGGATTAGTTAAACCTCATTAAATCCCTGTGTAGACAGCCTTTTTCAGAATTAAGGTGGCTTTAATTGAATTTACTCGGGAGCTTAATTTACTTCAACCAGCTCCTCATACACCTTGCAGGGACAGCCCCAAGTTGCACCAGTGAGAACAGCAGCACCAAGCCATAAGGTCCCCATTGGTAGGATGCTCGGGGACCGCCACCCCATGCCCAGCCCCACTGCCCCACTCCTCCCTGTGGCACCACGGCCATCCCATCCCAAAACGGGGGCAAGGCATGACAGAAAGTGTTTGAGCACTGAGGGCTTAGTAGGTTTGAAAGTCTCCTGCAAAGGGCTTTGCCTCCCTTCAGCCCCCACCCAACATGGGTGATGAGAAGAAGAACCACAAAACCCATTTTCAACCAGGCTGCTAGGAAGCAGCATGAATAACTTAACCACTTTACAGCTTCCTTCATAAAAAATACCCATCAATCCTGCTGCAGAAGCAATTTCAAATTATGGATTGCGGTCTTGCCTCTTCTGCTGTGATGGCTGCCTATGAACTCGTGTTATATCACCTCCAGCCCAGCCAGTTTGGTGCAGTAGAGCCTTAAATCTCAGCTCCTGTGCTCCCAGCATGTGCACTAACCTCTGCAGCAGTGTCTAACCATGCCAGCACTTCTTCTGACTTGTGCTCACTTACATGTGCTGATGCTGGGGACTTTTGACAAGAGCATGGAGTGACAGAATGAGGAGTGATGGCTTTAAATGGGAAGAGGGGAGATTGAGATGAGATCTTAGGCAGAAATTGTTGTCTGTGAGGGTGGTGAGACACTGGCCCAGGGTGCCCAGAGAAGCTGTGGCTGCCCCCTCCCTGGTAGTGCCAGGTTGGATGGGGCTTGGAGCAACATCAGACCTAGCCATCCCTTTGGGATGAGATGACACTTCTCAAGCTGACAGCCATCTCCAGCGAGGTGCCAATGCATGACAGAGAAAACAAACGCCCAAGCATTAAAGAAATCCTACCTGACTATGCTTTCGTACCCCACTCCTTGAGGCCATAATTCAATTTAGCTACAAAAGCTGGAAGAACAATAGATGCTTCTCACAAATCCTGACCATCAACCACCCCTTCTCTCCTGATACTTATATTAAGTTGTAAAGCCCCTGATTAAGGTATCCAGGAGCTATGACACCACCAGAGACGCTGCACTAAACGGCTCGTACAGAAGCACCATGGAAAAGCAATTACAGGGAGATGGCCAAGCAGCAGAGATTAGCAGCAGCATTTTGAGCAGCTTTACTTCTTTGAAACTGCATTCGTTTTTAATGAAAGCTGGAGCCACACAGATTAAAGAATAATGTCACAGGAGGGGCTGATAAAATTGATAAGATCCATCGGATTAATTACCAGGCTTAAAGGAGCTTGTCCATTTATGAGAAACAAAAGCCTTGAGCCACTTGCTATGGAAATTATGGTGTCTTCCCTTCTCAATTATTTCCACTCGATCTTGTAAACCCAATACATGGGGATGGTATGAAGTCCAGCAGAAGTTTGTGCACCCCCCTTCCCTGCTGCCTGCTTTTTCAATGCAAAAATGTTTTTTATTGAAGTCTTGCAAGGCTGTCCTGGTTGCTCTCCAGTCCTGGGCATGTACTATCTGAAATACTGACTTGATTTTTATCATAACTTTTGAGAATAAGGAGTATTTTAATCTTAAAACACCTGCCTTGACGGGGTGAGATTAAAGAAATGCATAAATAAAAGACCTGGGCAGTGAACCTTTTAACCCCAAAGCACCATGGATTCAGTAGAGGCAAAGCAGAAAGCAATGTGGGGGCTCCAGACCATAAACCAGTGATTCTGAATTAAAATCATCTGTCAGTTCACCTGAAGCTTTGGAATTCACACGTCACAATTTCCTTTTTGACCAATATACAGGTACCATTTCTGCAGTGGTATTTTATTCAGGCTCATCAGAAGAGAGGCATTAATTGGGGGTGCTGTATAAATACCCACAGCAATGGTAACATCCATGGGCGATGAAGGAGAGCACCTTGCAAGCATGTTTTTAAGTCAAGGTCAAGCTGCCCCACATCATCACCCCACTTTATGTTGCTCTGCCACTCCAGCCAGTTATAAATCACAGAAGCAATTAATGACCCTCAGGCTCTCACCTCAACCTGTGGCCATAGTGGATTATAGATTTCCATACGTGCTCTTTGCTGTAAGGGGCATTTCTACCTTTACATTTAGTGCTTAAATTGATTTGCTGTGTATTACTCCAGGGACACAGGGGAGCTCTGCCTTGCACCATTCCCCAGCCCAACCAGCATCCAGGCTTGGACATTTCTCCTTGGTTGAAGGGAATTCAATGTCAGCATTTGGGGTTCATGTAGCTCAGGGAATGAAAAGTGACCCTGAGTCTCTTGCAGCTCTCCTAGCTGAGCACAAAGCAGCAATACTGGGCTTGCCAATGCTCCAGTCCAGGCAGCTCTGGCTTTTTATTGGAGTCCTCCCAAGAAATTCATAGCTTCATCCTTATTACTTATAGGTTTTGCAGCACCCAGAGTGTAAAAATTAACGTGGCCAGGCAGTGTCCCCAGAGCGTGAGCCGCACGAGGGAGGAAATCGATAAAGCCATCGACAAGAGGCGGCGTCTTGTTTGCAGGAGCAACAACTCACCTGCCTCAGTGTGGCTTTTTTCAGCTTCATCCCTGAGTTCTAACTCCTGCTGACATTGAACCACCCCAATCAGGATGCTGCCAGTGAGGACATGGTCCCTGTCCCCATGCCTGGTGTCCATGCCCACAGCCATCTCAGGTCAGCATGCTGGGCAAAGAGGCTCCACTCCTCTCATTTCCTCCCATCTCAGATCCTTTTGCAATACAGCAGTATTGATAAAATGACATCTTACAGTTTAAAAAATTGAGTAATTAGAAACTGGCAGAGCTAATATGACCACAGGAGTATGTTTTCTTTAATTTCCTGTAAAACGACCGTTCCTCTCTCTGCAGCCACTACCCAGGGACCCGTGTCTGCGCCGCTCACTTCCTAACGAGCTCATCATCCAGAGCAGTGCTTAGAATCAATTACCACCGTGTACACTGGAGATGCTCTGGAACTCTACCCTGTTCTCCAGTACATGTCCTTCGAGCTAATTATTTCCCATTGTAGGGAAAACAGTGTTATTTTATTGGGAGGAAAGTGTTTCCCCTTGCAGACAGTATAAATGTGATTTAAAAGATCAGTAAGTTTTCAGCACACTCTGCCTATGCAAGATTTGAGTGCCAACCAATTCGGGGGTTTGTAATTACCCTGGAGCCAGCAGTCCCTCCACTGCACAAAGGTGCAAAAGAGGAGTACGGAGCCTCTGCACCCAATTATTTCCCTAAAGGCTGAGAATGGCTGGGGCTGCTGACTGCAATAAACAACAGAGATGTGTTTCTCAGGACTCTTCATGCTTACATCGATGCAAGTAGTAATCATGTTTTTAAGTTTCCACTAAGCAAACCTTCCATATAATTTGCTAAATTTATACCAAACACAATAGCGTGCGTGTAGAGGGATCTAAGTATGGAAGTCACTGTTTCAATATAATTGGCCTTTTAGATTAAAAAGCTCTTGTAATAACCTTTTTCTAAGAAGCAGAAAAAGTCATAATTACAGAGCAGTCTCACATGACAGATAACATTCCAAATTCAGAAAATTAACTCTTCCCTGTGTTTCCAGTGGAGCAATCCCTGCCTGGCTGCAGAGCCAGGATCAGGCCACTGATATTGAAAATAAAAAAGGCTGTATGAGGAACAAACCAGATGGGGTGAGCCAGGGTTCCTTTCCACCACGGGGTCCTGTGCATCTCCTACATCCAACTGTCTGTGACAGCATCCCAGCAAACCCAGCCACTCCAGTAAGTGGGATTTCTGGTCTATGGCATCATTTGGTAGACCTCCTGTTGCTTATTCAAATTCACCCAAGGAAATGAGTGAGAAAACGTGGTACAACTTTAAAGACAGTGTTTTCACAAATACTTCTGAAATCATGAAGGATGTACTCATCTCCTGGGTATAAAGGGAAGATTTTCATAGCTCTGGGATAGGGATGTATCACCCATCAAAGACAAGCTCATAATTAGTTTTAGCACAAACAAAATCAAGAGCCTTAATGCTCCAGCGCCAGCAAAGTCAATTTAACTTTATAATACATTAAGTGACCCTTTGGTGGTGGATTCCCTTGAATACTGAGGTGCTACACACTCACCCTGAAACTCATGCAGTCCTAAACTCAAGGGACTAATTTCAGGGGAACAAAGGACAAAACCCCTCACCAGCCTACAGCTCATTTTCACTAACTTAGGTTTTTCCCCTCTTTGCCTTGGAAATCAATACTTTTTTTTTATTTCTGTTGGATTAAGTAGAATATCAACCTGGCCTGGCTGTGCAAGCATTTATTTTTAATATCCTGCCTATTGCAATACATATATTATATGTGACAGCAATCACCGTTCTGTAAAGGTGAAACCAGCTCAGCAAAGCCCCGAGGCGGGTCGGGGTTCCCAGCAGACCCAGGCTGCTCCTTCCTGTGCTTCATGCACTGCCCCATGCTGCATCCCACGGCAGCCAACCATGGTGGGAGGACGTGTGGCACAGGGCAAGGGATGTAGCTGGGTACCACAGAAGAAATGTCACAAGGAGATGTATTATAAAATCATAGAATCACAGAATGGTTGGGTGTGAAGGGACCTCAAAGCTCATCCTGTTCCAACCCCCTGCCATGGGCAGGGACACCTCCCACCAGCCCAGGCTGCTCAAATCCCCATCTAACCTGGCCTTCAATTTAGCATATTCCTTAAATAAAGAATATTCCTCACGGATTTCCTGCTGTGGGTTTTGTTGTAAAACAAATATCATGAGATCTCATCGTAAGGACTTAAGCTGCTGAGCGGAGACAGAAACATGTGCTTGTGCTTTAAGATCAGGATGCAAAGCTGGCAGTGCAGAGAGGTTCTGGGTTTAATTATCCTCATGCAGCAGTGGGTGTCACAGCAGCACCCAGCTCAGGGCGGGTGCCGGCCCCGCAGCCACCACCGAGGGGGACACCAGCCCCAGCAACACCCATCTCCCACCAGCACATCCTCAGCTCAGGTTGTTCACGGGGACTGACAGCCATGTGCTGTAAGCACTGTCTCACCACCCAAATAAACACCCTGAAGGTGCATCCTTTGCCCTTGGTCCGTTGTCCCTTGTCATTGAAACGCCCGGGATGACTTTCCTGACTTAGCGATGCTGTGCCAGATGCTGTCACTGCACTGTGGGTTTAGAGCTGGTTTTTCACCATGGCCTCAAACCGTTTCTGGCTGGCTAGAGAGAGAATTTTAACACAAGCTGACTGGCTCACATCAGTGCATCGCATCCCTCAAACATTTAACGCCGAGCTTGTACACATCAGATGGGCATCACTCACACTTCTGTGCAGCACCACGCAGAAATGAATCAGAGCGTTAATATTTAAAATTTATCCATCACAATATCATTTTTTCTAAGCAATATGATGAAGGCATTTGAGAAAACCATTTTCTCTGCACTCCTTTTTTTTTTATATCAGCTTCAGCATTAAAAAAATGGAACCAGTAAATCAGACAATTAATCATTTCAGTCTAGGCAAGGTCCAGTAAATCACCCAAGTTTTACATCTCTATTTTTTTTGAACTTATGCTCAAGGGCCTAGAGATTGAGTCCATGTGCTATCAATTTGCAAACAGGCAGTTCCCATATTTGTGTAATGACCTCAGCAGCAATCTCAGCCCTGCAGCCCCAGGTGTGCTGGGCACAGAGTGACAGGCACGACTGCGCCGCTCCGACACGAGGAGCTGGTGTGGCAGACAAATGGCAAGATGTGGGAGTCAGGTTGCCTGGCCCCAGCAGTGCCTGGGTTTGATTTATTTGCATCCCACTGCAGTGCACGCTCATGTGATTTGCAGGAGACTAAACCAAAGGCAGCGCTTCCACGTGATTATTTTGTATTTATAGTAATTAAAGTGAGAAAGCACCTTGCTACACACCCATGGCATCAGCCTTACTGGTGTCTCTGGTTACTGGTATCTCTGCTTACTGGTATCTCAGATGGGTGCTGACCACCTGCCTTAGGGTGATGTTTTAGGGTCAGGAGCCAGCGTGGCACAGGTGATGTTAAAGCAGGACAAGCCAAAGCCTTATCTGCCACCAGCAGCGTAACCACTGACTCCAGCTGAGCCCCCTTTTGGCCTTTTCTCCCCTCCTGCTTAATGATCCACGCAGAGAAATTCTAATGAGGGGATGGAGAGAAGTACTTGCTGGGGACATGGCTCCAGCCCCTTCCCTGCACTGACCTCTTAAGGCCCTGGAATAACAAAGTGCTCGTTTCCAGCACTCACTACTCATCATCGATCCAGCGTGGAAACCTGCAAACCTCCAGCTGCCATCAGACTGACCGTGGGACATGGCAGACAGACTCCTGCCTGAAAATGGTGTCTGGCAGCAGAGCTAAAATTGGAGATGTCCTCAGCTGGGACACTGGTGCCATCTGTGGCACAGCTGGGTGGTCAGGCATGGCTCTATCAAAATCACCACCGCTGCTGCACCGCGGTACCCAGCAAGTGTCAAACCTTCTGGTGGCACAAAGGACCTCCAAGCAAAATTCAGTGAGTCTGAAGACCTCATAAGTCATCAGAAGACAGATGCCAGGACCTTGAATGAGACAGTCCACAGAAAGGAGACTTGTCCAAGCGTTTAGAGGGTCTCCATCCCCATCACCCATCTTGGCTGGAGTGTGGTCTCCAGCCAAGAGGGATGAGGCTGACTCCTGGGTTCCTGCAGGACTGAAGCAGGGAAAACCTCCAGCACTGGTCAGCACTGGCAGGGCAAACAGCAGCACTGCAGGCAGTGTCCAGCACCCTTTGCAGGGATTTTTGGAGCCCCCTTCAAAGACCACAGGCTCAGAGACCAGCTGGCACAACAGGCATGGACTTTGGAAGATCATTCAATTTTATTCTCTGCTATGGATTTTCATTGTTTCCCCAGTGTGAATTTGGTGCAAAACAAGGGGGATGTACAGAAGTGAGGATAAAAGAGAGATAAATTGTCTGGGTTTATTTTAAAAACACTTTTTTATGTATTATTCCACTGTGTCCTTGTGCAATCACAAAGAGGCTTTCAAAGGTGCATCTTGGGAGATTTTCTAGAGAGAGAACAAATTATTTATCACCTATATGCACATTGCTGTGCCAGCTGGGTCAGGCTTGGGTCAGCAGATAAAGGCTCCCATCTTCTGACCCACAAACAAGACAGCACCATCACGAGGCAGAAACCCAATTTGCTCTTGCACAGCTAGAAAAAAAAAGGACTCTCAGGCCTTTTCTCAAGGAATGCTCTGGCAAATACTCCATGTGTTCAGCAAAGAGACCCTCAGTGCTGAACAGCACCAAAGCAAACCAACAAAAAAAATACAGCACCTGGGCCTGCAGCTGCGTGCAGCAGCTTTGGTTCAGCAGTGGGAAGTGGGTGACCCAGGGATTACACCCAGTGACGTGGCAGGGACGGGGATAATTGGGTTTGCAAAGGAATGCCTTAAAAACAAAGCGATGGTCACAGCTTTCCCCATCAGGCAATTGAAACCACTGTGCTGGGAAGTGGTAGTGTGGGGGTCAGCAGGCACCTCCCAGGGATGGAGATGGTGGGGCAGGCAGCAAGGTGGCTGGGCAGCCCAGCTGTAATTGTCTTCTGGCTTCCAAATGCCTTTTGAGAGTTGAATTTTAACTGCATTCAGGAAAACGTTTCGCTTTGCAGCCACAGGCAGGCGAGCACTGCTCCCAGAGCCTGGCAGGGAGCAGAAGCAATTAAGCCAGGCAGCCCCCAGGAAACTCCATGGTGAGCAAAACATTGAGAAACACATTCTCCTCACCTCAGCCCAAGGCTGGAGCACTGGTTTACAGCCAAGGCAGCAACCAGCAGAGCAAGACATCGGTGTCCTCCTGATTCCCCCTGCAGTGGTGCCCTGCACACGGGATGAAGGTTCTCCCCTTCATGGGCTGACACCAGGACCCCAGACCTGGGTGCTGTGCACCCTCTTTTCTGGCTGAGACACCATGAGTGGTCCCCAGCACCCTGGGGCAGTCCCAGGGATGCCCCAGCCCTCGCAGGGAGTTCCCCAGTGTATCTCCTCGGGGGACACCCAGACTCCAGCAGCAGGAGGAGAATCAGCAGCGTGAAAACCCGCATGGAAAGAGCTCGGCAATTGCAGCACGTGGTGAAGACCTGCGCTGTGCTTTCCCCTCCATGTGCTCCATGTCACCTTTGACAACATGCCCTTGATGATCCACTCACACTGAGTTTCCCAGACACAGCTCGGGGATGCGAAACGGCGTGTAAAATCCAGTCTGTGCTTCGAACTGTCTTGCAGAGCTCCAGGGATGTAATACAGGCAAAGGTGCATCCAAAGCTGTAAAAAGGGAACGAGCTCTTGTGCTGGGGAGCTAACTGTCACTACAAGTGTGAGCTGGGGCTGAAAAAGCCAAGATGATGGTAATTCTGCTCTGCCCATACACTCCTGTCCATGGCAGAGGTAATTGTCATTAAAAAAATTTACATTTACTTGCCAGGCTTTTGCAGCAGGAGGAGCTGGAGGGTAATTTGTTAGGAGAGGCTGAGCATCGTGTCTGGTGTGGCACACAGGATCCAGCCATGTCAGTGGGCACCTGCTCCTTCCAGAGCTGCCTGTTGAATATTGCTCTAACACATGACCAAGGGAGCATGTGGAGGCTTATTAAGACACAGCTTTAACATGCTGAAGGCTTCGGCATGGGGACAGCTCTGTCACCTCACTTACACCCTGCCCCAGGCCTGGGCGATGCACAGGGTGCAGGATGGCTTCCCAAAGCCTGGCTCTTTCTACCCAGAGAGCCTGCAGAGCCCCAGCCAGGTGCTGGGAGACATCATTTGTGCACCACACTGCACAAGTTGCTCCATCTCTGACAAGTTAAATACCCTCAGAGCAGCTCAGAACACAGAGCAGAGCAGTTTGGAGATGTAAACTATTTATTTACTTACCAGCCATCAGTGGGAAGCACAAACAGGCCAGGCCAGTGCAAGTAGGAAACCTCCCCTGGAAGAGTTTCCCTGCCTGTGCTCTGGGGGGATTATTGCCCCTATTACCACACTTAATGTTATTTTTCTCTTACAACCCTAACCAAAGGCCAGGGCCTGATGTGCAGTGTAGCTCTGGTGTCTGCAGCCAGCCATCACCACCATCACCTGCAAACGGAGTGGGGACCTTCCCACGCACTTGCCTGACCCCTCTTGGGCCTCGCTCAGCGGCTGCCCCATCCCTGAGAAGTTTCTTCTTCTCCAGGTTCAAAGCCAGGTCTCCAGGACGTGTCTGCCCCTGAAAGGATGAGTTTATAGGACTTGACAGAATTGGCTTTTCTCCCTGCAAAGGAAGGAAGTTACTTTAAGCTTAAAAAAGTGGAGCCATCTGGCAGTGCACAGCTGTGGAAATATTATATGTCTAATTATTTATAGAGGTACCTGTGCAGGGACGAGTTCGGTTCTTCAACGGTCCGTGACTACGTCAGGAAAAAAAGCTCGTTTGATATAAAACCAACTCTGCAGTTCTGCACAGAAATATGCACGTTGGGGGCTTGGGGTGGGGGGAGGCAGCCTGGTTTTCTTTGGTATTTGCAACCTCAAAGCAGCAACAAGTTTGTTTTCTGCTGGTGGTCTCTGTATGGGGCATGAGCTTATAATAAGACCTCTGGCATCTGAAAGCCATTAAAGTGTACAGTCACAACAGCCCTAGCCATTAGCAGAGACAAAACAAAGCTAAGCACAGCCACAGATAATTAGCCAACTCTTGTTTCTCCTTGAATCAATAGCAAGAACATTACAGGAACAAACAGCCCGGCGTGTCCCCAGGGAGGTGGCTTTGCCAGCCCGACGCCCCCAAGACCTGTTTTCCAATGGAAATTACACCATCAGGTCCTGGGCTTTAAGATCAGATTTCCCTTATTGGCTTCTTGGGGCTATTTTAGTCCATAGGGAAGACCTCAAATGGAGCTGGTTGTGGTTTGGAAATGCTGGCTCTGAAATTTTGGGATGGGGAGGGAAGGTGGAGTGCAATGGGGTTCATCAGGGCTTCCTCGTGCTGAGGGCAAGCACTGAGCACAGGAGTGAGAGAGGAAACACCCGGACTGTGGTGGAGAGAAGGCAGGCAATCTCTGCAAAAATCCTGCTGGAGCATAAAAGCATACTTTTCTTTGGGAATAACATTGATGAGAAAGAATTTTCAGTTATTATATTGCATCCAAAAAAATGAATGTAAACAATATGTTTAACCCACCACAGCTCAGCCCATAGCAGGGAGAGATGCTGGTGTTCCTCCCTGCTGATAACTGAGCTGCCCTGGTCCCATACCCTACAGCTGCAAAACTCCTCTTGGATCCCAGCACACAGCATCACATGAAGGAGGTGAAACGAAGTCAAGGAGAGCTGATGCCATGGTGCCCCACAGCTCAGCCATGAGGCAGCAATGAGGGGCTGCACCAGGGCCCCTACACCCCTGCAGTGCTGTTCTGCACCAAGGAAACCCATACCATGGGGCCAAATTCCTCTATTACCCAGAGACACAAAACTAGACAGGAGGAGAGACCTCCAGGAGGTGCCATAAATTTAGGAAAAGCTTGATAAATGCTCCCACTACCTTAATTATCCCAGGAGCGGTGATTTAGTGCCTATGAGGGAAGTGGCTCTTTCAGGGGTTTGGCAAGAAGTGCTTATGCATCCCAAATTACCCATTATAAATTAATAAAGGAGACAGAATTCAAATGATAATCATCCCTGATATGTATCTTCCTGATAAAGTAACTGTATTAAGAGGAATACATATATCTATATACACACACTCTATATGTGCAGTAACAAATTTTCAAAGGGTCTCCCTACCAGTACCACCTAAACTGCATTATCTATTCAGTCTGGAGAAGAGAAGGCTCTGGGGAGACCTTAGAGCACCTTCCAGTACAAGAAAGATGGGGAGGGACACTTGACAAGGGCATGAAGTGATAGAACAAGGGGTAACGGCTTTAAACTGGAAGAGGGGAGATTTAGATGAGACATTGTGAAGAAATTGTTGGCTGTGAGGGTGGTGAGACCCTGGCCCAGGGTGCCCAGAGAAGCTGTGGCTGCCCCCTCCCTGGCAGTGTTCCAGGCCAGGTTGGATGGGGCTTGGAGCAACCTGGGCTGGTGGGAGGTGTCCCTGCCATGGCAGGGGGGTGGAACCAGATGAGCTTTGAGGTCCTTTCACACCCAAACCATTCTGGGATTCTTGCAGTACCTGAGATTTCAGCATGGGGTTAGCATGGGTCCGAGGTATTGGTAACCCTCCATTTGAAACCAGCATTTGAAAATTAAGGGCCTGTGGAGATGATGAATTCAGCAGCTGAACCTATGAAGGAAGAAATGTTCCCATGTTTTATAGGAAAATGTCTCAGAAATGAAAACAGTCACTTCTTTTGCCTTTTCCTTTCTCATTTTGTATGAAGAAAACTTACAGACTTACAGCCAAGCGTATTTTCTAAGAATAAATGTTATCTCCTGCTTTTTAAATTAGAAATTAAAGTCTTGTCAGCCCTGGGAGATGGGGAAGAAAAGTTACAACATCACAGGAGACTGAACACGGGGAAGAGAAGGGGGGTTTGTCAGATGGTGAAATAACGCTGCTCTAAGTAATGACAACCCCTTACGAGCGCCGGGCGAATCTGACGTCTCGTAACAACTCACCATCACAGTTTCTCAGGCTCATGCATTGCAGAGAGCAGCCTGGATGTATTAGATCTCAACCAGGAAAATGAGGAAAAAACAGAAAAGACACTTTTGTTTCAATACCTGAGTTTATTTTATTCCATGACACCGGGACACAGAAGAGAGCTCAGTCACAAAATCACCCTTTTATTATTAATTATGACCCAATCCTGCTACAGGACGTAGCTTTCTCTTGATACAACCTGCAGCCTTTGCCCTTTCAATGCTCCCTGGCCCCAGGAATGTCCTGCAGTCCCTCCTTTCATACCTGTGCTGTTGCCTCAGCCTTGCTGCGAAGGTATGTCTGCAGCAGATGGAGGTCTCTGCTCCCACGCCACGTCCTACCTGTCACTGCTCCAACAGTTTAAAGGCATTAAATTGTTCCATCTGCTCTTGCAGCTTGCACCGAGCCTGTGCTTTATACACTAACAGGGATTATTTATTTATTTTTTTTCAATAAATGAATGAAAAGTTGCTTGGTAAATTCAAGGCTAGAGCTGACTCATAATCTCCGCTGACAAATTTCTGTCAATATTTACTGACATATCCAGAGATCTGTAATGTTTAAAGTATCAGTTTTTATGAGAAAGCTGCTTTCAGGAAGCGTCTGGAAAAGTGTAACGCACTTTCTCACGTTCTCTCATTCATTTCTGCCTTATCCTGATAATATAAACGAGGAACATATATACCAGGGGAAGGGAGAGGTAAGAGGTGCTTGAGTTTCAGCTATGAAAATTCTTCCTATGTCTCTAAACACAGAAGTAGGGCAATTCATAAGGGGGTGATCCTGGTGGACCTTTTTTGCTGCAAAACACATCTTTTCTTCATGGTGTAAACCAGGAACCTTTCCCCCTTTGTAACCCACATTTCTCTTGGCAAGTCCATAAAAAACATCATTTCCAGGGAGGTTTCCCTCTGCCCTCCATGGTTCGTGATGCAAATGTGCAAGATTTCCCTGGATTTATTGCAGTCAAACACGGCAGAATTTAGCATACATTAACAGCATGGGCTTTAAATCAAAGGAGCATTTCCTAATGCATTATTTATAATGAATCAATTATTAATAGAGATGGCTTTTTTTCTCCCCTAATAAATTATTATAAACTCGGCTATAGCACTGTACCAATATGTACTATATAAATGATGTTATGTGTTTCAGTTTAGGAGGACTTTTAAGCAGCTCACTGAGCTCTCACCTATCGCAGATTTTGTTGCGTTCCCTTCGAGCTCAAGCAACCAAACCTCCTCACTGCAGGTACTTTATCTGGGGACAGGCAGATACTTCAGTAAATCACATGATAAATATCTGTATCATTTACACTGGCATGTGAATAAATGTATTTTTTGTATTACTGGAAATATGAAACATTTTCTTGGCACTTTTTCTGCTTTCTCCTCTTTAACGCCAAATTTTCTCCTTCTCATTTCTTTGCAATGCTAGGTGTTATCTTCTGTTTTAATTTTTCTCTCTTATTTTCAGATCCAGCACAGTGGGCCTGACTGTCCTCTCATTTGCTCTAATACAACCTTGTGGCTGCTGCTTGCTGACTGCTGATGCCTTCGTTGGGGTCCTCCTCAAAGACCTGGGGGGCTCGTTGTGAGGAGAACAATCTCCAGAGCAGGAGGATAAATAAATACCTGAGCTGCCATGGAGAGACACAAGGTCTGGGGGCTCCTCTCCCCTTGCTCCTTTTCCCTTTGCTTCCCACCAAAGTCATATTCCTTTTCCAAGGAGTTTTCACTCTGTTTAAGAGGAGGCAAGTATGATGTGTTGTTGCATGGGTCCTGCAAAATCATGCCTGCTCCTCAAAATTTCCTTAAGCCACCAGGAAAGTTCCAATGCAGTGACAGTGCTGATCTCCATCCAACCTCTTTCTAAGCAAACTTCCAGCTCCAGCCTTTCAGCCCCTCGATGTTCCTCCTCACAGTGATTCCCCAGTGGAGTCTGCTACCATCTCTAGTTCAGCACCCAAGGGCAGAGATGGCTTTTTTTTCCTCTGCTGTCTATTATTTTACACTGCTTAACTCTCTAAAGCCCTTTTCCTGGGATGGAGATTTTAGGACTGATGACAGTTGGAAATATACTTTCCCATATTCCATTATTCTCCACTTATGTTCCCCTTGGCCAGCAGATGTTGTAAAAAATATGACTTTGTTTGAAGGAGAGGGTCTTCTTGCAAAACCTAACTCTAGCAGCTGCCTTTCCCAGTCAGCACCAGGAGAGAAGAACAGGATGCCTAAAACCCAGCACCTAAAATCCTGGCTATACCTGAATACATCAGTCTTAACCCTGCTGTGCTTCTGCAGAAAGAGTGAGGGTGGTGGCCACCCCAGCAGCCCTGTGACACACCAAGCACCGGGGAAAGCTCACATGGAAACCTCCCCGATCAGCTCTGCAGGATGTAAAATGTACCCTCTCAACCATTTTCATTGATTTTCCTGCATAAACATAAAGGCCAGATCTCTATTTGTCCTAAATCCACCCAGTCCCAGCGTGCTCCAAAGGCTCCAGCGTCCCCAGTGGTTCCGTGCGTCAGTGGCGATCACCGCTGGGATACACCGCAATCAAAATTCAGCTTGTATCAACACATCAAAGCACACTGGAGAGGCTTCATTTTCATCTTAATGCCTCTCTTTCCTTAATTTTAGTCACTTTGGGCTTTAATAGCATCATCTGCATTTTACATGACAAGCAAGGTCCCTGCTTCCAGCTTTCTTCCCACGTGAACCTGGGACGTACCGGGCGATCTGCGGTGTGCATTACACACCTGTGTCCCTGCAGCTCCTGCTGAGAGCTGCGGTTACGGGGTCTCTATGACAACGATGCACAAGCCTGGGGCTGGCTGATGTCGTATTTCCTCCCTGCACAACACAGAGTATCACCTAGAATCATAGAATTACAGAATGGTTTGGCTTGGAAGGGACCTCAAAGTTCATCAGGGACACCTCCCACCAGCCCAGGTTGCTCCAAGCCCCATCCAACCTGGCTTTGAACACTTCCAGGGATGGAGCATCCACAACTTCCTTGGGCAACCTGTGCCAGTGTCTCACCACCCTCAGAGTAAAGAACTTCTTCCTTGTATCCAGTCTAAACCCACCCTCTCTCAGCTTCCACCCATCACCCCTCGTCCTGTCACTACAGGCCCTTGTAAAAGTCCCTCCCCAGATTTCTTGTAGAGAGCAATATCAGAAAGGATGCCCCAACACAGCAACACATCATATTATTCATCATTCATACATGACACAAAAACCATCTTGCTGTGAGAAACTTTCCATTTCTTTGTTTTCAAGAGGAATTCCTCTGAAGTGATTTTTCTATGGCCAGGACCCCCTGGATACGGCAGGTGGAAGGCAACGTCCTCCAGCCACGGTGGAAATTGTTAAATTGGAGCTGGTTCAGAGGAGAGCCATGGGGACGATGGAAAAGCTTGCCGGATAATGAAAGATGCTGGGAACTCAATTTGTTTTCCCCAACGAAAAGAAGGTTAAGAGAGGATCCGCTCACAGCCTCTAATTACTTCTGGAATTTAAATGTGATAATAGAGGGCTCCCTGGTCAGGCAGATGAAAGTATGCACAACCTGGTGCCTGCAAGATTCAAATTCAGGTTCGAATTAAAAGCACATTTTTAGCAGTGTAGGTTATTAACTACTGAAACAACCGTTGAGAAAACTTCTGATTTGAAGAGGCTTTTTTTTTCTTTCTAAACCCAAAGCTTTAGTTCAAATAGAAAAGTCCCCAGGCATGTTTCACCCTGGAGTTCAGACTAGATAATCATCATGGCTTTTTCTAACCTTATGAAGTATTAATATGCCATCACCCTTCTGCCCTCCTTTTATACTCTACTCATCGACCAATAGTTTTTTTTCAATAAACACATGGAATTTCTTGAACGTGGTGTTGCCTAGGAGGTTATTAGCCATAACAAGTTGAGGACTGCATCCATACAACAACACCCTGGATGAACGTGGTAGGAACCAGCTGCAGCCAAGAGCAACTGTCTGTGGCTGACACATATTGCACAGCAAATCCCCACTGACACCTGACTTATTTTTCAACCTGGATATTGAAAGAAGGTGCTATTGTCAACATGCCATCTTGATGGGACAGCAAGGGGTTGGTGGATGGACATGCTCCTCACTCCACAGAGAACAGGTTTGGATGGAGCATGAGCAAGAGCTGGAGGAGGACTGACTGCTCATCAGGCTTGCTGGAGAAAATCACATTTATAGCCTTTCTTGTATTAAGCCTGAGCTGCCCACATCCAAAAGAGTAAATCCTCAGGGAACTCTGTCATTTGTAACACTGCATTTATTTTTACAAAACTGCTGCTGGCTTCAGTGGTGCAAGTTTAGATTTGCTGCATGGGATTGACTCCTGACCCGTTCCGGTTTGATGCCAGAATTTCACGTTACAACCTCCAAAATCCTTGGGATTTTTATGACTATTTCACACCCCTGCCTGCACGGTGCTGGAAACAACCCAGGCAGACATGCGTTTTCCTCATCCTGCCCTGATGGTGGTGGTTTGGTGGGGTCAAGGTGTGATTACAGCCTGCAGGGCAGCTCTGACCATGCCCCTCTGCACCTCCCAGTAGAGAGACTGTGGGTCCCACCACCCAGAAAAAATGATGACATTTCTGCTCCTGTCCTCACAGGGAAAAAGCCTGAACATGATGAGCAGGGTTTGTGTGTTTGGGTTTTCCCAATATACACCCAAAGTGTGACCCTGGCTGCAGGGGTCTCTGAACTAGGCCCATCCAGTTCAACTGCATATCATAAATCAATTCCCTTAAAAAGGTGATAGCAAAAATACCCTAAAGCCTGTTTCTCACTTTGTCTTCCCCTTCCCCAAATATCTTGGGACAGAGACATTATAGCAATCACTGAAAATCAAGTTGACATCCTCTATGTTCTTTATTGTTTTATGTATTTTTTATGTGCACACTTTGTCTCTTGTCCTCACTTCCTAGTTGTACTTATTCCCTCAAGGCTATCACAGGCACTATAAAAGCAAACAAATAATTTTCAGGTTGAATAAATTCTTTTAAAAGTAAAACCCATGTGTGAGAAGCTAAATTCAGAGAAAATTCCGCATCTGAAAGTGTCTTCCTCCTAACCTTACCTACCTTTACACTGGTGAGTGTTTGCATTAACAGCCTTTTCTTTGCCCACATTGCTTGGTAAGGCTGTGCTACCATGATGGTACCAACAATGGAAGCTGCCACCACCACGCAAGGTGCTACCATAATGGAAGATGCCACCATGACACAAGTTGCTTGGTGAGCATCTCCAGCAGCAGGTAACACTACACTGGGAGAACAGCACCTGAGGACTGCCCTTGGAGGAAGAGATCAACATCACCACTGGTCTCAGCTAGAGCTCGTGCTACCTTCAGGACTTTACCCCCTCTCCGTGTTCTGGCATCGGTTTCTGCAACCGGGTTGTTAGAAAGTGGTTGGGATGGAGCTGGGAATGATGGCAGGGATCTTCGGTGCGCTCGGTGCACCCACAGGCAGGACCAGGAAAGGGTGAAGCAAATTCACGGAGAGTAACTTGTCCAAGGGCTGATCTAGCTACAACTCATGGCAAAACACTCGCTGCTGCCAGCGGGGAGAGATTGTAAAGGAAAGGGGCATTCATTTTCTGCCCCGACCAGCAGGAACCTGAGCAAGTGTCCTTGGCGTGTCCCAGTCCCGCTCCTCCGATCCTGCCTCTCCACGCAGTTTCACAGCTGAGTTAGCTAAAAATACTCCTTTGTCTTGTACTTTCTAACTTCCTGTGCAGTTTCTCTTCAGACACAAGTGGGGATTGCTGCCAGAATCAGATACTCAAGGAACTCTATTACTTATAAAATCAACTGTTACCACGTGACAGCTGCAAACATCTGGAATCCATCGCTCCCTGGTACTCTCTCGCTCCATGTGGGACTCAAGCACACTCAAATATCAGCCTCGAGCAGAGTTTATGGAGCTTTCTCAAAACCGAAACAACTCCTGCAGAAAGTGTTTTGCAGATAATTAAAATTTCAGGGAAAAAAAAAAGGAAAAAATTTAACATTGTCAAAACAAACAGGGAACAGAAAGATTTTTAAATGCTTTAGTGATGCTTCTTTTAATTTAAGAAAAGCATTTTCCTTCTTTTTTCCTCCAAGTCAGATGTGAAGTGTTTCTCATCTGTGCATTTGAAGCGAAGAGCAGTTCCCCAGCCACACCATGAGTTAACCCACACTTCAAGCTGCTCCCCTGGGCCATGCAGAAGCTGAGCAGGAAACCCTCTCAGCAGGATATCTGGTGTCCCAGGGTCCGGAGCGGGGAGGGAGTCGGTGTGAGCACACCTGGATCCCAGTGAGGGGCACAGCCACATCCCCAAGCAGTGCAAGGAGGAGAGGTCCTCGGGGCAGGTCAGGCACCAGCATGTAGCTGAGCTGGGGGAGAAGGGGCTGCTGCATCTTCCTCATAGCTACCCAGGCTTCAGAGCTCAAGGGGTCACAGAATCACAGATCAGCCTTGGTGGAAAAAGACCTCTCAGATCATCCAGACCAACCATTAACCCAGCACTGCCCAGTCACCACTGCACCACGTCCCTCAGCACCACATCTACCTCCTGAAGTGTGGGGTTTGGGCTACTGGTGATCTTAGTTGGAAAAGACCTCTAAGATCATCAAGTCTAACCATTAACAGTTCCTGGGATTAATCCTTTGTGGTCAGAAAGAGCAGACTTACACAATTACTGGTGTGCACTCTCTCTGACTAATGAAAGTATAATTACTTTACATAGAGGATCAGCCCTGTTAGATGCAACAATGCTTCTGTTTTCCCTACCCTAAAGCCACCACCAAGAGCATCCCCAGGGCACTGCTCTAAGCTCTCACCCCTCTGCAGAGCAATCAAGAACCAAACAGGACTTTGGAGAAAGGTCTTCCCTTTCCCTAACTCTGGAGTTGTACTCCATGCTCAGGCACATCTCCTGCAGACCTCCCAGCTGACTCTGCACAGCTGAATCACTCAGTATGAAATATTCAGTGAATCAGAGAGGAAAGCATCAGAACAGCCAAGCAACCTCATGAGACAGGCATGGGAAGAGAGAGGAGGAAGACACCTGCACTGCCGGCTGTATCCCAATTAATATTTAAACATTTTATACAGAGCTGAGACCCTCTTAGCAGACTGCTTTGGAAAAACTCAGTGGTGTTTTAATCCAGAGCCTCCCAAGCTCCCTGAGCAGGTATTACATGCACAGAGGTTTGTCCCCACCTCTGCTCCCCTCCCCTGGCACAGCAAGGAGTTCCTCCACATGATTCCCATACTAATTAGACTATGGCAAATTAAGAGAAGGATCCATGTGCAGTCCCAGTCTGAGATGTTTGCAGCCACTCAAAGTGGCAGGAGAACCAGCTAGGCAGGACAGGTGGTTCCCAGGAGGCCACACGTACAAGGTTGGCAGGGGTGGGCATGGGGTGCGTTTGCAAGCTCCATGTGGCACAAGAGCGATTTCAAAATTATAGCCATTAACTTCATAGAAATGGGAGGTTTCAGTCACACACAAATTGCCCTGAAAAATATGAGAAAACTAGGGGTTTCTTTTTTCCCAGCTCTTCCACCTGTAGATGACAAATGTCTACTGATATGATAGCTGCCTGCTCTGCCTGCAAAGAAATTCTCCTGCATTCAAGCCCACTAAGAGGGACTCTACAGCTTCAGGGCTTTTTCCCTTCCTCCATACACTCTGTGCTCCCCAAACAATTCTTGCACCCGGAGCTGCATGGCTTTGGAGACGTCATCCCATCCAAGAGGCACTGTGGTGCTTCCCTGGGACACTGCCAGCCAGGACAGGTCACTGCTCTGACTTACTGCTTGCTATGACATCTCCTCCCCGTAAATTAAACCAGCAGTGCTAAAGAAAACCCCAAACCACTGCCACAATGTACAGCCACCCTGTACCTGCTGTCCCAGGAGGAGCTCAGGCTCTGGGTTTCACCTAAAATAAGACCTTGCACCACCTCATTTGCAGATCCTCAAACCTTTAATAGCCCAAACACAGCACAAAGAGTGCCCATGCAAGCAGCACTCAAATATTCAGAGAGAATGTTCATTTCCTATAGCACAAAAGTATTAATTTTTCTTTTTTGTACAGCAGTTTGTTTAATCTTTCCTCTTGTCACATCAGTAACTTGTCACTGGAGGGGAAACCACTCTTCTCATTGCATCACATTCACAGGGAGCAACACCCTTGTGGCAAGCCATGCTCTCAGCAGTCAAAAGCTTTGCTTTCGCTCTGGTTTATCTCCCCAAAAGCTATCTAATAGTTTGCACATTCCTTCCCATAAAGTTTACCCTTTCAGTAATTTACGGCTCAGCTGGAGCAAGGGCATTCAAAGCACCAGAGCAGTAGATGGGAGCACTCACCCACCTCCTTACCTGTGTGGCACGTGCACACATGGTAAGTGCCACCGGCCATGTGGACATCATCATTGCTTCTTCTTGAGCACAGGAAATTAGGACCTAATCCCCATTCAGTGGACAGCATCCCAGAAGGAATTAAGAAGACCATGGTCAATCCTCAGGTTGGACTCCTCAATGTCCACCCATGCCACAGCCTCCTGCCATACGTGCTATGTAACAGGGCAGGCATTTTCCTGCCTTTCAATCTCTGTTTCACACAAATCACAGATTATGTGCCAAAATTGTGCTGTAGGGAGGCTGCCTGGTTGCTCAGCAACTGCATTTGTACTGAAGGGAGCTTGGGGTGGCGGGCAGCTGCCTGCAAACACCTGCTGGAAAGAGAACCAGGTCAAGATTTGGAGAAAGCTCTTTAACTGGGAGAGCAAACACTGCTTACCAAGACTAGGTAAACTCCAGTTTATTTTAGTTAATAAAAAAATCAATAGTGAAGAGTTACAAGAGAGGGAAAACACACTGAAGTTTGCCAGCAGCAAAGCTTTGGGTGGAAAAGTCTCATTTTGATTTCCCTGTTCTTCATTGCTCCAATTAGCTGTGAAAGGGAAGGGAATAAATAGCATGGGACATACCAGGAGTGGCAGCAGAAGTGGCTGTCACGCGAGTGCTTGGCCTGTGCCACGGCCCGTGCTTCCCCCCCAGCCCCAACTGCTGCTGACACCGCAAGCAGATCTTCTGCTTCATCCTACAACCAAGAGTGGCACGTTCAAGAGAGAAACTCTGCTGCTGCAGATTCAGGAAGTCAGCCTTCTTTTGCATGTTAAATAAATAAAAAGGCCTTTGAGTGCAGGAAGATCCCACCTGGAATTTGATGGTTTGCTTTCCCCTTGCAAGCCTTGCTGCTGCTGGCCCTTGAAAGTCACCTCTCCAGCTCACC
Organism: Podargus strigoides; assembly: GCA_028020825.1. NCBI lineage: Eukaryota > Metazoa > Chordata > Aves > Caprimulgiformes > Podargidae > Podargus > Podargus strigoides. Next base: position 2,041,838 of record CM051625.1, on the reverse strand, counting down.
ATGCTTACCCCTCCAGGTTACTGCTCTCAAAGTGGCAATTAGGCTGATCCTGGCATCACTTTACAGTTTACAAAATGTTCTGTTTAATTATTAAATACAGTATTTACAACACATCACTCCAGATTCCCTTTAAAGCTCTGCTGTTGCCCGATCCCAGTCCGACCTCCTGGCACCTGCATCCTACAAGAAAGCTGGAGAGGGACTTTGGACAAGGGCATGGAGTGATAGGATGAGGAGTAATGGCTTTAAATTGAAAGAGGGGAGATTTAGATTAGACATTAGGAAGAAATTCCTAATGAGGGTGATGAGACACTGGCCCAGGGTGCCCAGAGAAGCTGTGGCTGCCCCCTCCCTGGCAGTGTTCCAGGCCAGGTTGGATGGGGCTTGGAGCAACCTGGGCTGGTGGGAGGTGTCCCTGCCATGGCAGGGGGGTGGAACAAGGTGAGCTTTGAGGTCCCTTCACACCCAAACCATTCTGTGATCCTAAAATCTGCAAGAGCAGTTCCCACTGACCAACACCTGCAGGAACATGATCCATGCACCCAACAGATCAGAGCTGAATTCTTCTTTCCCACCTTTCTTAGCTTTCCAACCCAACCCTGGTCATTTCATGGTTCCCATTTCATGCTTTTAAGTAGAAATTACATGCAGTGCCTGGTGCTATCCATCGTGTAGTGATGGATATGCAAAAACATGAAGGAAACACTCCCGATACTGTGGGATTTTTACCCTTAAAATGCATTTTTGAAGTCATAATATTTCAAAGCACATTTATAATATGTTTGCAATATGGGTAAAAAGATTACTTTAGTCTCCTGGAAAATGTAATTTTCCAGTAATTGGTGTTCTCCTACAGTATCTCACATACATCCACTAATTTCTCTCCTCCAGCCTTGCATGTATTTTTATCCTGTGTTATACTAAAGTAGGCTGCTGAACTTCCCCAGTAGCTCTAATTTTTAAAATCCCAGTAACTCCTTGTAAAATCAGATTTCCACAAGGGCAGAGAGTTTCTAATTATCTATTACATGCTCTGAGATTCCCTTCTGTGCCCATAGCACAATTTTCAGCTTTTCTACGATTTTGCAAAACTGTCAGCTCCCTGCTCCTCAGTCACAGTAGATTTTCTGAAAACAACCTAATATTTTCCTAAAAGGCTTCACCATTGGGATAACAATGGTTTTGGTGGTATTATGTGCAGATTCTTGAAAGTGAATTGATTTGTATTGTCATTGCTATACATCTATTATCTGCCAGGGCAGAAAATCAGAGCAATATTAAACAAACTGATAAGACTTTGCTTGTACTTACAGTGTGGATACCTGTGACTAAAGCATCTCTGCCCTCTCTGCACTGGGGAAGAGTCCTTTCTTCTGCTCCTTGGCCAAACTGATGAGGTTTTCATGGGTTTTGTGTGATTCCCTCTTCAAACTTCAGTCCTGCTGGGGTCTTTTTCTCCCATTCTTACCTGTTCCAAGTCTGTGGCAGGAAACAGTAAGTATCTGCTGAAAATTTAATCGGTTCATCAAAACCTTTAGGGTATTGTACTAATAATTAATTCAACATGAGTCAACATAACTCAACACAGTCGTGTTTCATGGAATAATAAAATATAAAGAAGGTAAAAATCTATTAGTATACCTATATCCTCCTGTTGTCTGTGCAGGATTGCTCCACACAGGGTATATTTTTCACCACTGCATATTTAAGACTCATTTTCCAGTACAATGACTGATTATCATTGTTTATATGCTATTTTCTTACATAAATGAGCAGTTTAATTTATCTTGCATAAACAAATCTTGGATCTCCAGTATTGTAATATCTGTGTTTTCCCCACTAATAAATATTTTAATATCAGACTGAGTTTATTCTCTCAGCACAGAGCTGGCACACAGCACCCTCACCTCCACAGTATCTGGCATTAAGTACTACAGTGTGTTAACATGCTCTGACAAGAATCTTGAGGACAAAAGAAAAAAGAAAAAGCCAATCCAAGGAAATGGGGAAGTTCTGCATCCTATCATGATGGAAAACTGTATCAGAAAATATTCCAAAACTCACTGGTACATCTTCACCCACAGACGAGCTGCCCATCCACCTCGATACTTTAACTTCATACACCACCAGCTCCTAAGTGAACAAACAACAAGGATGTTCTGGAGTCCAAATATCCAAGTGTATTTTCTTCTACTCACTCCACCCCAAAGTTGCTATAATATACTGCCATGCCAGAGTTAGGGCATGCACAAGAAAGAGTTTTCTTTTGTTTAAAAGAAACTTGAACTCATCCCTGCTCCCCACTGCTCGCTTGCCCCTCCTGTGAGAAGACATGCTGAGGTGGAGGAATCCCATCCTTACCCATCACCCAGCTATTGCTCCAAAGCAAAGCCTTCAAAGGCAATTATAATCTGCTTTAACCTCCAACAACCTCCGTTCAAAGGTCAGTGCCCAATAAATGAGATTTCTGCTCAATTGTCTAATCACCATTAATCTCATTAGAGTGATCCTCAGCTCCATCTGTTCTCCAGCGTCTCTTACTTGCACTTTTCCCATTCCTTCCATCCTTCTTCCTCCTTTTTATTTCCTAGGACTTCTCCAAGCACATTTACATATTTTTTCCTTTTGCTATATTTGGAATTCTCAGCTCTCTCTCCTTTTTTTTTTTTTTTTTAAACAGAACTACATTTCAAACGCTTCCAATTTCTGAATATCTCTCATTTAAGGTCCAACAAAATTGTGTTGAAAATGCTATTTGTGTTCAAGTTGATTTCCTACATGTCCTAAATCTCTGCTAAATTTTCACGAGTTATTTCTTCCTGTGTCCTTTGAATAACCCATTCTTGAGCTCCAACTCAACAGAGCCCAGATACAGAAACTCTTTCACCTTGTCAAGACCTTTCCTCTCCATTACATTTCCCTCTCCATTAAGTTTTTCTTTTGTTTTCACCACTGTCTCACTGTAGATATATTGACGGTCTCGATTCATGCTCTTTTTTTTTTAACCTCTCCTGATTTTATGCTGGCAGAGGTGTTTATCAACTTCTCCTTAACAAAAATAGGAAACTGTTCTCAAAAAAAAAATAAGGGGGAGGGATCAGAATTATCCTGTATGTGCTCTTTCAGTTTCAATAGTGTTGATTCAATTGTCCACTGGGATTTTCTCAACTGCAGGAGAAAGAAATGCTTAAAAGGTAAAAAAACAGAAACCTTTAAAGTAGTATGTAGAACAAAACTGGAAGTTTTGAATCTTCAGATATGTCATTTTTGTGTCAAATCATAAAAATCCCAGGCATTATCCATCTGACAGTATACCTGCATATGTTTCTATATTTAGCAGCTAGGTGATAAGCTTAATAGCTAGCTTGCATTTGCCATCAATTGGTCACGTGGAAGGTGCATGCATGGGACAATGCTCTACTGCTACATGGTGAACTTCTGTTCCCTACTTCTTCTGCTTTAAAAAAAACCCACAACAGTCATAACTCAAATCTTAAATCATTTCTTTGAATGCCTATCCTGCAAGCGCTCAAATTAAAGATATTTGGGTTTTCCTGCTGGCAGCTTTAGGGTCATTCTGTAGGAGTGGGAGAAACTGTCTTAGTTACCCTGAAACAACATATAAAATATTAACAGCTAGCAATATCCTTCCATCACCAAGACACTGGTACGTGTTTCTCTTGTTATTGCATTCAGTTCAGAGGATTTGTGGTGAGATCAAAACTGAAATCCCCATAATGTGTTTTCCCCCTGCAGGCAGGGGCAGGAACCTTGGTCCCTGTGTGCCAGCTTCTCCCCTCAAGGTCAGACCTTCCACCACTCCATCACTCGTTGTGGAGACTCCATTAGATATGGGGAGTAATAAAGCATGATCCAAGAGACACTTGCCTTCCCATCCTTTCCCTTCCCTCTTTATTCTTGCTTGAATACTTTTCCTCAAAATTTTAAAGCTGTGTTATTTATCTCTTTCTAGTCTTCTTACATAATGATTTTCTTGGGAAATAAAAAAAAAAATCAGTGAAGCCTCAACTGCCTCAAGCCCTGTTGCATACATCAGCCCTGACCTGCATCCATGCCAGGGTTTATGCATGGAGGGACAGGGGATTGCTCGGCTCTCCCTTTCTTCCATCCTCTTCCCCCTTTCCCAGTCCTTGTTAAAAAGAGAAGAAAAGCTGCTAACATCCATGTTATCAAAATAGCATTGCATCCTGCAGATGCACAGCTCTGCACTACCCAGACGTGCTGGCTGGCTCTTCGCTCTCATTAGGACGAGCACATCATTAATGCCCCCAGAGCCTCCTAGAGCTGGCAGGGACAGGATTTCACCTGTAACGCTTCTTGCATTGAATTCAAACCATTCAGCAGTGACATATACTGCCTTGCTATACAAATTCCTTCTCATTAGCTAGGAAGTGGAAGAAAGCCTTAATTAGGATATCACATTTCAGGACAATGCAGTAAAGGCCATTTAGCCTTGAGGTTTGGGTCTCTGTGTACCACAATGCTGATGGCACAAAGCTGATGTGCCAGGTGTCACGTGCCACAGATGGCAGACACATTGGCTCTGATCCCCATACCCTTTCATGCCAAAAAAAGCATGGGAGGCCAAAAAGATTACAGAGGTCCTGCCAGAGCTGGAGGCTAAAAAGGCGTGGGAGTTCCAGACAGAGGGGTGGAGAGCCAGCCTGAGGTCAAGGTGTAAAGGTGTGGGAAGCCCAAGTATTGTGGGAAGCCCAGGAAGTTGGTCAGGAATCATAACACAGTGTGAAAGGCACAGAAAGTGGCACAGGAAAGTAGAGGGACCTCTCATGTGTCGCTGCTGTGGGACCTGCCATGCAACCTGCCATAGGACCAGCAGCAGGAAGCCCGGAGAATGTGGCTCCAGGAGTCCCAGAGAGAGATGGAGGCCAGAAAGTGTTGAAGGCTGAGATGGGGATGAGCACAGATCTTCCAAGGCCCAGAGAATTTAGGAGGCCAAAATTTCTGTCAGTCCCATGAAGAGGGAGAGGTCCGTGGAGAGATGGTGGCCCAGAGGGAGTGAGCAGCACGCAGAATGTGCGAGGCTGAGACATGGGAGGCCCAGACCAGACCCACCATCCAAAACTCAGTTTCTTTCCAAAAATCTCATGGTTTGCCCCTTTTTTCAAGGACGAACAGCAGGACCTGAAGCCCTCACCCTGCCCCCAGAGACCACTGGAGCCCACAAGTGTTTCTCTGTCCCGGAGCACATCCACAGCCAAACCTCACTCATCTTCTCATCCTCATAAGAAAGTCAGATTTCATTGAACAAGCAGGAAATAAATAATAGTTAAGAAAACCAAGGAAAATCTACTTGTGAGGCCCTGTGGGTACCTTGTGTGGAAGCTCACCAGAGCCCTCAGATGGCAGAAGATAAGGACAGCAGGGGCTGGTGAGAGAAGCCAGGCTGGCACACCTGGGTCTGGTTATGTGCTCCTTGGACCAAGCCATGTGGGAAAACACTGTTTGCTCTTATGAAGTTTTTTCTCTTTTTCCCCTCTGTCTCCAAACTGCAGTTCAGAGCACACGCAGGCTTTTGCTTTCTTGCTCCCAATGGCATATAAACATTGTATTTTGAAGAGTTTTCTGCTTTACCCTTTCTGTTCAGGAGCCTCATAAAGGGAACGAGGTGCAGCATTAGGGTAGGACCTTTCCTGCAACAAGGACAAAGGCCTGACTTTGTGCTTTTCCCACTCTTCTCTCTTCCTTTTAAAGTGCATTCCGATAATGTTTACAACTATTTAGAGAAAAATACTTCATTTGCCCTAAGAGCTGGTTATGGGCTTGTAATGATGAAATAAAAGGCAGAGTGATTTCATCCTGGCTGTTGGTGATGGGCTCAGCCAAGCAGTAAAAAGGTCCCTGCAGTGCACATGTGTTGTGCTGAGCTGCAAGCCCACTGTGTGTCTGCTGCAGGAGTGGAGACAACACTCAAGGCAACCCTGGAAAAGGACCATTTAAATAAGGGATAGATGTGGAAGCTTTTGGAGAAGAGAGAGATGAGAGTCCCTCCTCCAGACCTTGACTCAGGTCAAGGGTTCAGAAACTGTGGATGAAATCTGGACCTGAGCAGAGGAGCAGCAGCACCTGAGTGCTCTCCCATGTGGCTGAGAAAGGACAATTCCCACAGCTGCCAGTCCTATTGCAAGGGGAGGAGAGGGGCAGGAAAAATGAGACATAATCCAGTGAAAGATGGGGTTACACAGACTGTCAAGTTCCCTGACAAACTGGGAAAACTGCGTGGCCTTTGGGGGAGGAAAAAAAAAATAAATAAAAATACGAACATTGTGAGCATCAATGCTTTGGAAGGAATTAGGAGATGTATGGATAAGTGTATTACCAAATATTAAACGAATACTTTGCCCATTAAAGCAACACATCTATGTCACAACTGAGCTGAAATACAAGTTCTCAGGACACATCACTGCAGAAACCTTCAATGACAGACAGCCAAGCAGAGGGGTCAGCTGGCTCTGGAAAGCTTGCAGAGCACAAAGTGGTTCTCTACACTCAGCCTGTACCCAGGGCTGAGCTGCAGCAGTTGTTCTGCCACCCTATGACCCCTCCTCAGCTGAGAAGGGGAATCAGAGAGAAAAGGGAGAAGCCCCATGGGTTGAAGTAGAAAGAGATTTAATGAAACAACAAGACTAAGACAATCACCAACGTAAAGCATACAAGCTTATACTCAGCCTGGTCCTTGGGCTCAGCAGCAGGAACAGAAGACCAAGGAAAAGGAACCCCAGGATGAGGAATTCCACCCTCACTGAGCTCCCTCCTTTTATAATGCGCATGATGAGGTGTTATGGGATACAGCTGTGAGTCACTGCCGTGATTGGATCTCCCACTGACCCGGGGCTGCTCCTGGCCTGCCTCAATTTCCCTAGCAGTATGCCAGCTGCCTCCAATGCTTGTCTCCAGCCCGCAGATCCCTGCCCCCTCCAAGCCTTTGGGACAGGGCAGTCCAAACACATGTTCCCCAGAGATAAAACTACTCAAAAAAAAAAAAAGTGTCAGCCCATCCCTTCTTTAAAACAGCGAGACAAACAACTGGAGGTGATGAAGCACCTATTGTCCTGTTTGAAATGGAATTTAAGGCTCAGAGGGACCCTTGCACAGCCTGCAAGAGGTTAGAAGATCATCAGCTTCTCCAAAAGCCAGTCCTGTTCAAAAGAAAGGCCTTTTTGAAGGCCACAATGGCAGCTGAATGCCTCTCAGGTTGACTCATCATCTAGTTTAAAAGACAATACTGATAAGGCCCCCAACCCAGCAAGGTACTTAAGCAATGTACTTGGGTTAAGCATCACTTTTGTCAGGGCTCAGTGAGTGTCAGAGGCTCAACTGCAGCCTGTTAACATGGAAATGACATTGTTTTGTTATCCTAAACTGTGCACTAATAACTTTTTCTCATGCCTGACTCTGCAAGCCATAACAATGAAGAGCTGAAAGCACTCAAATTTTTATTTCCTTCTTCTGTAGATACAAAGGGTCCCACTGATAACTCACTGACCTTCAAAAGGCAGCTCTGGGAGCGCTCCAGGCCATCCACGTGGGACCATTTCAGGTGACTGTCACACCTCTGCAGGGAAAAAGAGATCTTCTAGCGTTTCCCCAAATTTCTTGGGTTTGCCATGTCCCAGGTGGCCTCAGTTCTCAGTCCCACATGTTCAGACCTGGAAATTAGTCTTCAATCTACCCCAATCTTAACCGGGGGGACCATCTCCAGCAGCCTACTGCTAAGGACAGCCCGAGAAATACCTTCTCAGCAAAATGTCAAGCTTCACCTCTCTCCAATAATACCTGCATACAAAGAAATTACATCAGAAATTACCTCCCTCAATCTCAGTAAAAGCACATTAGGAAAAACTTCCATTTCTAGGAAAAAAGACTTGACAGCTGTGTTGAAATTACCTCTGGTAATTTTAACTGAGTGGAAGCTTTTATATTCAATTGCACCAAAAAATGTAAAGTGTGTCACTTATTAAGCTTTTATGTCTGACATTCAGTCTGGTACCTGATGACATCTTCCTAGCAATCCGGAGATCACGGAGCTAATGTACTTGGAAATGGTAGAATTAGGTAAGGTGGAAAGTCATTAAATTTGAAATTAAATGGGCTCTCTTGGTTCTTGAAGGTAATCTTTAAAAAAAAAAAAAAAAGAAGAAGAAATGTTCCTCTGCAGAAGTCAGAAAACATCTCCCATATTAGCTGTCTGAGCTTTCTTGTTCTTCCCTTCATAGTGACAATTAGTTGACTTGAGTATCACACCGGCTTTGCTGTGATTGCAGCGGGGGGTGGGACCTGAAGGCTCCTAGAAAAACGAAGCCTCAAGTCCTCCTCGCACCAGCCAGGGTCCCTGTCTTCATCTGAGCTTTTTTAGCCCAATTTCAAAGGTTAAAAAAAAATGCCATGCAAGTGGTCTGATGCTCTGGCAAGCCAAGCTGTTTTCTACTCAAGGCTTTTTAAACAAGAAATGTCTAACAGTACATCATAATGCTGCCTCTAAGGGGCAACTGCAGGGAGGGACAAAAATCCCACTTAGACTTGTCTATTAAAATCCACATAAAAATAAATATACAAAAATAGCTGAAGGAAAAATACCTGTGAAATGTTCAGGCCAAATTAAACAGACTAGGAATGCTTAAACCCGTGTTGCCATGGTTTCATACACCAGCAGGATGCTGTGCCACCACCTGTACTCTGCGATTCTTCCCTGGGATCTGGGAATCCCAGCCCCAGGAAGGGTGATGGGTGGGTGTAGGATGGCGGGGCCAGCTCCCCTAGCACATCTCTGTGTGCTGAGCTACCTGTGCAAACTCACCTGGCAGCCAGTGCTTTGCAGGGGTCTGATGGGTGACCGTGCAGTGTTACAAGTGTGGGTGCAATGAGTTAAAACCCCTCAGATGCTGCCATTTGCCAGGTGCTCCAGGATCAGCCATGCTCTGGCAGTAGCAAGCAGTGCCCATGACTTGCAGAGCTCTCTGGAAAACCTGGCTTCCCACCTCAGGGCTGAGCTGCGGCTGTGCGTACCCGAGCACACGCATCCCGCCATTCATGAACGTGGCAACCATCTCTGGGTGAACATTAATGGTCTTTGTGTGAGTATAAGATGCTGCATCGCTGCCAAATATCTGGCTGTGGTTAACAGCTTCAACTCGAAAGGTAAGCACTGCAGAGGAAAATAGAAATCCGTTATTAAAAAAACACCAACCCTCTCAAAATAAACCTTAAAGGACAATAAAACCCAAATGGTTACAACATAAACACACCCTTTTGTGCCTCTGTGGCAGCACACACCGCAGAACATGTGGTGTATAAGATCACCCACGGACCAGTGCTTCCTGCATGGGCCAACAGTAACTGGAGATGGGGAATAGCGAGACGTGCTTTCCTTCGCTGCTACCAGGGACCCCTTCTGCATCTCACATGGCTCTTGCAAACCACTAACCACTCTCATTAGCAGTGCAGGCAATTAAAACAGATATATCCTGACAAACACAGGAAAACCAGGCGAGTTGGTTGTGTCTGAGCATAACCATGGGACCTGCTGGAAACCCCACTCTGCTGAGGGATGCGGCAGCAGCAGCACGCTCCTGTCTGACACTGCAGCACTCACAGGGGATATAGCATCAACCCAGCCTGAGACACTGCATGAACCCCAGATGGACTTTGACCTTCTTCCACTTCTGAAGTTATTCAGCTGAAGCACACATTCTCAGGCACAAAGTCTGCGGTCCCATTCCCTGTGCCAGAGCATCTGAGTGAAGTGCAGATGGCAACAGCCTCATAAAACCTGCTTTGATTTGTTTAATGAGCTGCTTATTGCCAAAGATGAAAGAAAGGAGCTAACAAACCTGGGAAGTGCTGTTGATGTTGTTTTCTCGCGCTTCTTGATGGGAAAAAAAGAAATGTTTCTTGGCTTTATACATAAGCTCACCATCTCCAGGCTCTGTAAAACTCTGTATAGGGTGTCCCACAGCCCTAGGATATCATGTCAGGAAGGTCACCAGGAATAATACCCAGACATGGTGTCCCAGGGGTATCCATCCTCCCACCTGCAAAGCCCTACAGCACCACCATCCCCAGCAGGGAAGGGGCCAAGATGCTCAGCAGTTCTCATTTTCACAATTTTCAATTATTTTCATTTTCAGGCTTTTTTAATCTGCTTTTCAGTTAAAAGGCTGGAAATATCCCCCTTCAAAAGGCAGTGGGCTCGACATGGAAGGCTTTAGGAATATCAACATGGTGTGGGGGTCTCGTGTCCTGGATGCTTGAAGCTGACAAAGTGTTAATATTTTTCTGGCCTGACCTTAGTGTCTTATTGTCAATTTTTATTCTGCTATTGAATGTGTGGCCTCAGGCAAGCATTTGCCCTCTTTGCCTCAACTTTTCAATCCATAAAATAACAAAGAAATTACCATTCTTTGACAGTTATGAAAATACATGACATTTATTCTCATTTTACATAATGCTTACTTTTCAAAAAATGGATGCATTGTCTCACATTTCATGTTAATGTGCTGGACTATCATGGAAAATATCTTCAGTGGCAAACAGAAATAGTATAAAGTTCATGGCAGATGGGACCAAAACTTCACAGCGCGAGGCTGTAGCAAACCCTCTGCATCTGAGCAAAACCAAAGCATATTATACCAGGAGCTCAAATGAACCAAAGAACATTATCACTTCATCTATTCAAAATTTCCTAAGCCTAAGGTGCCACAAACACCTTTAAATGAATGATTTTAGACTAGATAAATGTCTTAATATTTAAGATGTCAGATGGAGTAATATGTAAGTAATTATGCTTTGCCTTTCATTCAGTCTTTGTCAGGGGTACAGACTGATGGCCCTGGAGATTGAAGGCTTCTGTCTAGATAGTGAAAATACTCATTTTTAACACAACGAGCGCAAGCTTTCCCTGCCATGTTCTCCCAAAGGGGCCAAAAGCAGGACTGATGTGCCCAGCTGTGGCTGGATCCCAAAGAAAAGAGTCCTCCCTTTGGCAGCCTATGGAAATATGTTAACATGTGGAGCATGTACAGCTGGTTTCCTGAGCAGCAGTGAACTGGTACAGAGCACAGCCTCAGCGCGTGCCTCGAGTGCTGCCCGTACCAAGAGTAGTTCATATAAAGCCCATCATCACTTAATGCCTCTGCCTGTGCAAATCTACCACAAACAGGCAGTCTGGGGTCGTATCTCCATCCAACCTGGGACATGCAGGGCAGCAAAATTCAGCCTCTCCTGAACCTCGTCAAGGCAGCAGATTTCCCTGAGTCAAGGGGGTTTGGCTCCTCCAGCGTGAAGGCAGTGGGAAACTACTGGTAAATGGACCAAGAAACAGAGGTGATGAAGACAATGTTGAGAGCAGTCTCCCAGGGAAGTGAGGGAGGTACTGGTGGAGGTGCCAGTCAACCCACATCAGAGAAAAATGAAAGCACAAGAGTTTCCTGCTTCCTGAGCACGGCCAAGCCCAGAGTATTCACATAAGACCACCTTGGTTTTGGGAAGCCATCCACATCCCTGGCCATCTGCACCCTCTTGGAGACACAGCCCATCATTGCACAGCCTGGACTGGCACAAGGCAGCAGCAAGCTGCTGGCCCATGAGACAGGGAGACTTTTTCCAAATTGAACTAGCATTTCTCCCTGTGTTTGATACACTCTGCACTGCCTTGTGGGCTGCCCTGGCTGCCCACCAAAATCCACGCATCCCGAGACAGGGGATGAAGTCCCAGCTCCTTTCCAGGTGATGGGAAACTCAGGCTGACCTCAGCAGCAGTCTAGTCAGGAAGGAGGCCCTTTTGCTGTTAATGCATGCCCCCAGCCATGCCTATATTTATTGCCTACGCACACAACAACACAAATTCAGGTATAAATTCAATGCAGAACACAATTCATCAACTATCCATTAGCAACATTCCATATGGATGTGTAAACCAGGTCTACGTAGCCCAGTGGGAGGGCTACTAATATCTACTCACCAATGCAGCATTAAGATGAATGAACATCATAATTTTACCTGTTCACTTTTAGCTGTTGCCAGCCTTGCATGGCTGTGAAGAATCTGCAAAGGCCACTTAGCAGCAATATTTGACAATTCTGCTTTATTTTGCCCAGCTTCCCTATTAAAGAGCAGAGTAATTTATGGAGATGTGAATATGCCACGTGAAGGGAATGAAACCATTCCTCAAACTCCCATGCCTGCTCCAGACCTGCAAAAATTAATTCATCCTGCAAAAAAAATACCTGCTTCATTGAACTGCACGATATGAAAATGCATTTCTTGCAGAAACTCAGAAACACACTGCCCTGTGCTCTTCCCTTCCCTGCTTTGGTTTATTTGGTCCGATTCTCCTCCTCCTGATAGAGGCCATTCCATGGGTCACCATCACCTGACTGAATTAGCAGCAGCCCACAGTAAATATTTAAAAGGAAAAACCTCACAGCAGACTTTTAATGATAAGCAGACTTTTGCAAGTTGGCATAATAACAGAGGGAGAAACTCAGAGCTCTAAGAAATACCAGTAAGAATTATCAAAGGGGTTTTGGGTGTCACATGCCAGAGCTGCAGCTACAACTGTGTGCAGGCATCGCCTTTTGCTGATCTGGAGGCTCCATCGTGGAAACACAGCTGTTTTCTCCAGGAAATTGTCAGCCTCTTGATGCAATCTGGACTTGGTGGGGGGAAGCTGTTTTAATTACCACCTGGCAACAGACAGCAAGTGTTTATAAGCTGCAATAAGTTCTCCCCGGGGGAAGAACACGGAGCTTGCTTAACTCTTTAGTGCTGTGACCCAGGTATTTATTTACTTGTGTTTGTATTTGCACAAAGCCTGGGAGTGGTGATGGATGTGCCTGGGACTGGCTGACATGATATGGAAGCTGCAGCATAAATGTCAGCTGAAATGAAGTTAAGAACTCAAGAGCTGATCAGCTCAGGCTGAGGTGCTGAGCAAACCAAGGGCAGCTCAATTGCAAGGCCTTTTCATGCTCATTTTTAACATTTCAGCTCGGTGGCACTCTCAGCGTGCAGGATTCATCGCTGAGCAAAACAGGCACAAACAGCGGGCTGGGAAGGTCTGGGTCAGATACCAGGGCAACTGCAGGTCCCAGACACCTGAAATGCTCAGGAAACTAATTCAAGCATCACCTATGGTTGTACGTCTGGGATACTTACCCAAGAGCTGAAAGAGATCTGCTGGATGTGTGAGGGGTTTATCTCTTGAAGTACTGGGCAACTTGGGGGAATGCTAAGCAAGCACGTGTGTTAACCAGTCTGTGATGCCAGCACACACACTGTGTGGGAGCTGGAAACACAAGGACAGTTTTACACACCAACTTTGGGGACACTGGATGCGTTTCTCAAGCAAGGCTGAACAAGGGCTCTTGCAGGAGAGGCACCGCCAGCCCTTTGGTGCCTTCGTCTACGTTCCCAAATAGACAACAAAGAAAACAGGTAAAAATAAACAGCAAGAGTCCACAACTATCTAAAATTTGTCATCTATGCTGTTCACCTAGACACTCTGTAGAGTCAGGAGGGCTGTGGGTGCTATCTGCACATCAGCTGTTCCAGAGGGGGATAAATTATCCTTCAGAGGAAGCTGCCAGTCCCCAACAACTATAAAGTTAGTTTCAGCAACTGACTTGATACTGTACATCTAAGGTCTGGTAAGATAAATATCATTCTCGAAGATGTCGTATTTTATTAGGTATTCAATATGTGATGCCTACAGCAGTACTGCAAGTCTGGAGGCTCTTTAAGGTTACACACATTAAAAAAACACCCTGAGAACATCACACAAAAAGCTACAAAAGTAACGCAACCCCCAAATCAGCAAGGCTTTAAATACCTTCTGAGGCTGATGACATTGCACACTGAGTTCACCGCTGTGAACGTCTGGTACCCAAGCAGCTACAGCCCCCGAAGAGGAGGGCTGGTGTGAAAGCTGGCCTTGTTTCTGCAGCATGGCTGCTGCGTGCTCCAGAGCGCCGAGCGTGGCTCTGGGGCGGTGCGTGTGCGTAGCAGGAATGCAAAGTGGTGTGGGAAGAAGGAGAGGGAGCCAAGCAGCTGGCTTCAATTAATCATCGGCTCTCTTGGAGGCTGGGAGGATGACTCTGGGGTGGTGAAGGCCAGACCTCATTGGTTGGGGAGAAGGGATGGAGGGGAGGCGGGTGGTGTGGGCAGGCTGCGATGCGGCGGGGTAACCTCGGAGCACGTTGGTGAGGAGCATCGGGGAGCAGCCATGTGGGGGTGGGGGACAGCTCTGCAAATAGCACCGAGCCAGCAGCTAGATAAACACAGTTATCTTGGTTTGGGCTTGAGGAGAGTTTGGGGGGAGGGTTGATAACTGTATTTGTTATAGATACCGTTATTTTGTGGACTTTCTTAACCTTTCCATATTCAAGTTCTCTTTTCTGTTTCTTTCCTTTGTAGCTAATTCACCCTCGTTTCCTCTTGGGGCTTTGCTAGCAGTGGGAGAGCTGATGGAGCTGTCGGTCAGTTCTGGGGCCCCCAACACAAGAAGGACATGGAGCTGTTGGAGCGGGTCCAGAGGAGGGCACAAAGATGATCCAAGGGCTGGAGCACCTCTGCTCTGGGGACAGGCTGAGGGAGCTGGGGGTGTTCAGCCTGGAGAAGAGAAGGCTCTGGGGAGACCTTAGAGCACCTTCCAGTGCCTGGGGGGGACAGGAAAGCTGGGGAGGGACTTTGGACAAGGGCATGGAGTGACAGGATGAGGACTAATAGCTTTAAATTGAAAGAGGGAGATTTAGACTAGATCTTAGGCAGAAATTGTTGTCTGTGAGGGTGGTGAGACACTGGCCCAGGGTGCCCAGAGAAGCTGTGGCTGCCCCCTCCCTGGCAGTGTCCCAGGCCAGGTTGGATGGGGCTTGGAGCACCCTGGGCTGGTGGGAGGTGTCCCTGCCATGGCAGGGGGGTGGAACCAGATGAACTTTGAGGTCCCTTCACACCCAAACCATTCTGTGATTTTATCAGCTCTAATAGCTCCACGTGTGGGAAAAACACTCCAGCTGCTGCCCAGAACAGCACTGATGTCTGTGTTTTAAAGTGTGTTTTCGGAAGCACAGGTAAAACCGTATCAGTGTAAGACTGCTCCCAGTTTCTGTCCCTTTTGCATCCAAATGAGACCCCACCCCTGAAGGAATGTCTCTTCTCTATGTAAATAACACCACACTTCCCTACAGGCCTGTCTCTACCCTACGTAAATAAAATCATAGCCCCTCCAGGCCTGTCAGTGCTAGGCATTAATGAGCCTGCAAAATCGTTTCTTCTCTCATTTGGTTTGGCAGTGCAGATGCTTAAGTCTCTCAATGTGTTATTCAGAAAGTTTGGAAAATGTAAAGTATGCCTGAGAGAAATGCCAAATCCCTTAACTCATGGGGGAAGCGTTCATATAACTTAGAGTGGGGAAAAGCGCTCTCAGTGGTGTTTACTGTGTGCATTAAAATTTTCCAGTTGTTAAGAACTGGCTGTATCTGCACAAGAGCTATCTGCTAATAAACAGGAGCACCCAGACGATGGTAAAAATGGCGAGTTACTGCAAAGTCAGTCCCTACGTGCAGGCCAGGCAAGACATGTCTATTTGCAATACCAAGGAGGGATGTTGCTTTTGTTATAATCCCAGGGAAGACTTGTCCAAATCCATCCCAAAATGGAAAGGTTTTGGGGTTTTTTGTTTCATTTTGTTTGAAGTGTGTCAACTGAAAGTCAAACCCATGAATATGGACCAGCACTGCCCACTGACTTCAGTGCCAGTCACGCCAAGAGGAGATGGGATGAGTTAACCTTATATGCAGGAAGGGTTAAATTCCTGAATGCAGTGGTGGTCTGGAGCTGGTGTTTCTCTGCTCCAAAGCCCTTGTACTGGGTGGGATCTGGAGGAGACCAGGAGCCTGAGAGTGCAGGTAAGCTGGGATCCAAGCCCAGCTTTCCATGGCAGGTCCTCACCTCCAAGGGATGGGGGTCAGCAGGGAGCATCACCTCCAGAGAGCAGAACTGCTGGATTTCACCTGCTCTTCCTTCTGGTAACTCCCTCCTTTCTCAGTGTAGTGGTAATGGGTGTTCATCGCCCGCAGCTCGAGTACACACCAGGGTGATCTGTGCCACGTGGTGCCATGTGGTGCTCACCTGGTTCTGGGTTCTGCAGGCTGAAGTAATGATGTTTAACAAGGGATTAACCGCAGCAGTGCTCGGGCTTCTGCTAATTTTAGCCATCCATAATTTCAGTGTGGAATCAGAAGTGCTCCATTTCCTTTCCTGGTTTTATATAACCTTAAAGAAGGTGATGTAAGAGCATCTCATCTGAGCGACAAAAGACTGGAAGGGACCACTCCCAATATCTGCTCCAGGCAAACGTGACCTGAGCTCCGCTTCCACCAGCTAAGGGACAGAGCAGGACCTGCTTCTGGCATCTCCTCCTCCTGCCGGGTGCAGTTGGGCAGGTCCCCAGCGGAGACTTTGGGATTTCAGCTCCAAAGCATCTGGCTCCCTCTTGTGCTCCCCGTGTTTATGGCAGGAGAAGTCAGATGGGACAAAGTCTGGCTGGTGCAACCCACTGGGGAAGGTGGCCCCTGCTCATCACCTCCTGTCCAGCCCGAGGAGCAGATCACACCAGTAGCTGTTATTCAGGACCTGACCTGACATGGCCCCTCTCCATATTCTGGTACCCTTGAGCTTGCCAGGTTGTGCAGCTCCATATGCACTACGCACAGCCTGCCATGTATGGCTTGATCAGGGATGAGTTGTGACTGTCAGCCAGAGCTCCTACCTTGGAGAAAATCCACCCTTCGTCTGCACGGTTCGGTGCAAGCGACAGCACTGCCATCTGTACCTCCTGCACTCGGCGTGCCATGCGCCGCCTCCTCCGCAGTGTCGGGAATTACAGGAGTGTGAAATTATTTCACCTGTACAACGATGGCAGAACTTTGGTTTTCCAGTATTTTATAAGGCTTTTTTTTTTTTAATGGTAAGAAGTACTCCGTGTCGCTGATCCGTACTGCTCCTGTTACAAAGGTTGCAGCAGTAATGAGTGGGGAAATCCACCTGAAAAATGGCTTTAATGCAATGCTCCAGCAGCAGCGGCTGCTGCCATTAGAGGTGGTATTTCTCCTTAACTGAGTTACTTTTAGGAGATTTCTTTAAAGGTCATTAATGGGTGTCAGGAGACAAAGGAAAGCTGTGTTAGGCGAAGCAGAAAAAGGGACTTGTTTTCCAGCAGATGTTCTGCAATTTTCTATAGCGAAGGAAAAAGTAAGTACAACCAGACCGGCTCTGTCAATTGTCAATTGTTGTGCAGTTTTAACTCAATTTTTCTGCTGTTGTGGTTTTTTTTTGTCAGGGATTTTTTAAAAAAAATCATAATTAATTTTAATTATTAATCATTTTTTTTTTGCTCCTAGCCAAGCTGTCTGGTTATCTTCAGGCAGCCTGCTGCAGAAATCAGGGAAGATTCCCACCTTCTAATGGCAGGTGAAAAGGGTAAAGCATCTATATGTGATTTCACTTTTAAAAGAGAGGGCTGGAAAGGTCCTTTCATCACTAAGTGCAGCAGACTGAAGGGTAGAAGCCCAAAGGACATGAGTTATTCTGAATTATAATTGAATAGAAGCCCATGACCACCACCAGCCACGCTAAACGCGAGGGAAGAAGTCACCACAGAAATGTTGTGCAATGGCGAAGGAATTTCCCCAGCGTCAGCTTGGCCCTGCTCTACAGCTGCTTTTCTCTTGCACAAGATGTGCAACCAAACAGGAACGTGTGTGTTTGTTTACAGGAGCCTCCTGAGAGTCAAACTGGAGCCAAGTGAGAGCCTCAGCTCCTCCGGATACACAGGCTGCTAAGTTCATCTCCCCTCTGCTGGTGGGAGAACGTCCCTGTGCGACCCCAGTGGGCTGCAGGTACTGACTCACCCACCACCCCATGACTATTGTCTGTTTTCATCTGGTTTTTATCCTTCTGAGTCTCCAGTGTGGCCGGATGAAGATGTAAGCCTGAAAGTTGTCTTAAAGAATGAGTTACTTGCTAGCAAGGCTGTTTATTTTTCCTCCTTATTTTTGTTAATTTTTTTTTTTTTTTTTTAAGTAAGACACATGGCTCCAAAAAGTAGCAAGTACTTCTTCCTTCAGAAAGTGTCACTCTGGCATTGCAATCTGTCAGGAGAGGTGACAGGTCTTTTGTATTATGTGTTTTTTTAACCAATGCACAAAGTTTCAATGCAACTCAAAGGTGGCAGAGACATGTTTCGATGACAACAATTAAACCTGCAGGAAAGGCTTTTTTTTTCCTGATGGAACAACCTCTTTCTTGCACCTTTTACATCCCATAATTAGATGTGCAGGTACAATGGGGAGTAAAGGAGGCTTTGTCCTGCCTTTGTCACGCCAGGGCAATGCTTTGTGTCAGTGACAAGGGCTCCAGTAAATCATTCTTCCTCCGTCCACCTCCCCCATCCCCTCCGGTCAACAAGGAGATTGCTTTTGTCTCCAAATTGTATAGTATTTTCCTGCTAAGGGATGTCAAATTGTCTCTTGAATCCTCAGGTTTTCAGGCAACAAAATGGTGCTTACCCTACTGACCATAGTGGGGTGCTCCCAGGAACTGGGCTCAGATTCTGCTGCTATTTGTGACCTTTTTTTAATATTTTGTTGAGGTCCCACGAGCACATTCTCTGTTCAAATGAACAGTGCAAACCTGATGCTGAGAATACTGAGTCAGCACTACTGGTTCCTAGGAACAGCATCTGATATGATTTCCCAGATTTTTTCCAATATACACAAATACTAAATGCCTTTGTCAAGTGGAATGTAATAGACAGAGCAGTGCTTTGCTTGCCATAAAAATAACTGTGAAAACGAGGGCTGGCAAGTCTCTTACCAGACCTAATACCGCTTTGTTTTGTTGTATTTGTTTAAGTATTCATGGTTATGACAAACTCATTCTTTTTTTTTGCTAAACATCTATTGTTTTCCATGGTATCTGCATTGTGAAGGAAGGAACAAGTACGTGTTTCGCTTATGATGTTATTCTCCTGAAATGCTGTTTATATTTCACAGCAAACACGAGTCTATCCTGATGGAACACAGCTTTTTTTCCTGCTACAGAAAGCAGGTTAAATCTTAAAGTAGCTCAGTCAGTCACAGGCCATACATGCCACAGTGTCTCTATTATCACTAGAACAGTCCCTGTGCTGCCCTGCCCTTGCACAGCTATGAGGAACCATCAAAGGCGACAAAGGTGGAGTGTTCCCAGCCAATGCTGCTGCAACTCCCACGTGAAAAACTAGTCTCAGAAAGCCTGGAGTGTAACAATAGCTACTATTTACTAACCCACCCCGGGCCCAGATCTCTATTTACTAGGCACTCCATAAACAAAACAACCAAGGCAAAGCTCTTTTTGTCTAAAGAAATGACATCCTGGGTATGAGAGCAGAGACGGCAGATGGGAGAGCGCGGGGAAACAATGAGACAATGGTGGCTGGCGGGTGAGAAACGGCCCCACTGCCAAGGACGTGGTGGCAAGGGAGTGAATCAGAAGAGGAGCTGTTACAGCTGAACCAGGATTCAACAAT